>CM046662.1:170978110-172375610 GCA_025594165.1 Tamias sibiricus
AGGTTGTTTGCCATTACCTGCAGCCCCTGAGAATCCTCACCTCAACAGGTGTGGCTGACTTGCCCTCTCCACCTGGAGCCTGGATCCCCGAGGCCCTGACGTGGCCCCAGTGCAGTGTGTCCTGGTGTGCGACTCCATCTGGGTGGCTACGGAACGGCCGAGCTTCCTCAAACAGACGTCACAACCTGCAACCCCAGGGAGCAGCCAACACGCCAGCCCTGACCAACCAGAGGCTGGTCAAAGAATTCTTTCTTGTTTATTGTGTTCATATTTAAATTTTTGAAAAGCAGAACAGAGTCCCAAGACATATATTTATGAACGAAGATGGTCTAAAAATACAGTACCTGTGTGGCTCGCCTAACGGGGCGGAGAGGCCGGGCACCGCCACGCTGCGCATCACCCGAGGGGCTTCCACAGAGTGACTGGGCTCCTGCCTTCAGCTGCTCTGTGGCATGGACGGGCCTTTGAATGTCCTCACGCGCACCAGGGAGCAACGTGAGGAGAACAGAGATCATCCAGCGAAGAGGAGAGCGCCGGGGCTCTGGCAGCGCGTGGCCCTGTGTCCAGGCCCCTCCTGCAAGACGGGGATTGAGCTCGTGGGGGGCCCCGAACCCTCAGCTCATGAGGCTGTTTTCTGGTCCACGCTGAGCCGGCGAGTGCTGCCTCAGTCCACGGGCAGCAACTCCGAGCTCTGGGGTGGCGCTGCTGGCAGGCTGTTGGCGCTGGGTCTGAGCATCTCCTCCTCAGCAGACGCTCAGGGACAGGCACTGCGCCCCAGAGTCCAGTGAAGTCACTGGCCAGCGAGGGGAGGCTCCTGGCCATAGGCCAGGGCCGCTGATTCCTCCCTGCCGCCACCCCTCTCAGGACGGCATATAGGCCAGCACCTGCTCCCCTGGAAGTGGTCGGGGCAGTCCCCAGCAGGCCCTCGCCGCCTCTTCTTTACTCCTCTGATGCTCTGAGTCCAGGGTGAGGGTCCCTGGCGCCGTGGCGCTGTGCCCCGGCACAGCCATCAGAGGCAGAGCTGGGAAGCCACCGCTGTCACTTGGCACACCTGGGGTAAGGCTCTCTGTGGCTGAGCTAGAGTAGACCTGGCAAGCGCTGAAGGCGCTCATGATGGCACTCTGCGCTTGGAGTCACGGCCACGGTGTGACCCCCAGGGGTGACCACTGCTGGCTGGGGCTCTCGGGGCTGCCTTGGTGCCAGCTCCAGCCCTCAGGCTTCCTCAGGGTGGGAGCAACAAGTTCCTGCCTGTTCAGTGGGGACAGTGCTCACACTGGGGGCGCGGAGCCGAGGGTCACCTCCATAGCACGTGGAGGGCTCGGGGCAGAGGCCCCTGTGTCACGTGGGACCTGCAGATGAAGGCGATGGCTGACACCAGAGCCAACAGCCGTGATCCCTGCACTGCTGGAGTGTGAACCGCAGAGCAGGGTGCGAGTGCACCTCTGTGCACAGGCAGCGCCTACGCAGGCTGGGAGAGTTGAGGACCTGGGCAAATGGGGCTGGCTGGGTGGGGCTGGGCACCTGCGGACATCTGGCCACAGCCCCATGTGTCTCTGTGGGCCTCACCCAGAAGCAAACGCCTGTGTCATTAATATTTAAGAAGATGGTCATCGATTGGTCTCTTGCAGCTCCAATCTCTCAAGCTAAGCTCCAGCTAGGAGAGTCGGCTCCGGATCTCCTGCTGGTTAGGTGTGCGGCGCCCTCGGCGTCGCGGCCCCTGCCTGCTGGCTCCACTGGTGCTGTGTGTGCACGTGGCCATGGCTGTGTCATCGTGAGGAAGGTTCCCTTGCACCAGGGGAGCTCTGACGAGCTGGGGACTCTGCGGGGAGCTCCTGGAGACACAGCTGGACCCTGGCTACTGCGACGAGCCTCCGCTCACGCCCTGCATGCCCGCTCCTGGTGCAGCCCCGCTCTGTGCTCCAGGAATGCGACGCTGCGCCTGTCTTTGCAGCACAGGAATCGTCCTCTCGACATAGATGATTGCATCCTCTCTGTTACCCTGAAGACAACAGAGAATGGCACAGACCCCACCTTTCTCCCGGGGAGGACCCTACCAGCTCCCTGACAAGGCAAAGTTTGCGCAGAACAAAGTGTTCCGAGTCTGCCAACACCTAAGGACCTTCTGAGAAGGTCACAGACGCGATGCATTAGCAAGCCGCGGCCCTCTGCATGTGGCCCCAGACCTCCCCTTGGTCTCTGGCAGCAGCTGCTATTACACGCCGCCCCTTTAAACTGTTAAGTGCTGCCGCTGCCATGTCACCGGCCAGTCTCCAGCGGGCTCAGGGGAGAAGCGCTATCTCCTATGGCCATGAAAATTGATATTGAACACGGGAGGAAAAATCTCACAAGCTGATAGCAATTAGCTAAAAAGGATTTGCGGCTCCACGGCTCATCACGCCGGGGGACCTCGGTCATTTGCAGACGCTGTTTCCCGGGTCACTGTGCACTGGGCTCTGCCTCTGCTTATCTGACACGCTGGGTGTGACCCGTTCTCCTTTCAGGGCCCTTTGTTGAATGTCTAGAGCCAGGTGGCTCCCTGCTGTCCCAGAGGGTGGAGGTAGACGGTGCTCCCGGGGCCTCTGCTACCCGCACCCTAGACGCTAGGCCAGAAAATGGAAGGCAGTTTTCCCGAGAGTTCATTGTGCTTTTTTTTTTTTTTTTTTGCTTTGGTTTGTTTTTAAGAAAATTAAAATAATTTGTAACTCTGGGTCAGTAAGAAAACTGTATCTAAATTAATTGATTAAAAGTATGATTCTAAGTTACCAGAGGTGTCTGGAGATTATTTTCTAAAATAAAGCTGCCAGCCCACGGCCCTGGCACTGTGCCCGGGGCACACTGGTGCTCTGTGTGCGGGCAGTGTGGGTGGGGTGCGTGTGGGGAGGTGCCTCTTCCTCCCTCTCTGGGCCGTGGATTGAAATGCCACTGAGCCCTCCCTCATGACAGCATGTCACAGTTTCTCTGTTTCTTAAACAGATGCCGAGATTTTCCCAAGTTTGTCGCCAAGAATGCAGAGAATTGTGCGTTAGCAGCTGAGCGTGGGTTACGTGCCTCTGTGATCTTGAGCTTGCGTCGTCATGGCCTCAGAGGTCACGAGGTCACGCTGGTTCATGGGCTTCAATACCATAGTGAATGCAAAAGGCAGAGGGGACTTAGGCACTGCTTAGTTTAGCTTGAGTGTGCACACACACACACACACACACACACACACTGAAAAATATACTTACATTGAAACAAAAACTTCTTTCTATAGGACAAAAAAAAAAAAAAAGCCACGAACAAAGAAAGCCACTCAGAACCCCATCACCAATGAGGGGCTGGGGTTGAAGAGCAGTGCCCGTCTCACCCTGCCACCTGCCCAGTGCAGAGGGTGCAACTGATTGCTCGAAGGGAGGCCAGGACCAGGACCTGGAGGTGCTCAGCAACCACCAGGAGAGGAATCGTGGGGGCCAGAGAGCCGTGCCCACCCTCCCGAGCCTCTGCAAGCAGCACCTGTGGGCTCACGACTCCACGGCCCTTCAGGACCGGTCCATGCTGTGCTGGTGAAGAAGCGGCCGCAGCCAGTGCCCAGCCAGCCTGGCTCCACTCCGCCGTCCCCAGCAGGCCTTCAGTCTGCCCGCACACATGTACCTGGACTTGTCAAGGACTTCAAGACCAGCAGAGACCAGATGGGCTGTGGAGAGAAGGGGCGAGAAGGAGCGAGGACGCAACTGGACCCTGAAGAAAGGCCGTGCTTCTGTGCAAGAGCTGGTTCAAGACAGGATGGAGGCAGAACACATTCTCGGCAGCTGGAGGTGCTGCTTGTGCCAGTGCTGCCTGCTCCTCGGACGTGCCGGGGGCACTCGCTCCCTGATCTGAAGCAGGACGGCGGGGGTCAAGAGGGCCTCTTTGCAGGGCACTTGCTTGGTCACACTTTAGTGCTCCCCAGTCAGGGCTATGTAGAGAAGGGGTGTGAAAACCATTGAACAGGGCTTTCCTTCTAAAGAGTGGAGGGAGACTGTGGGGACCCAGAGGAAAGGAGGTAGGGTCCGGAGCACGGCTGACTTCAAAATGGTGCTGACTATGCTCCGGTGTCTGTTCCTGGAGCCCCCAGCGATTCCATTAAATATGCAGTCAATCACAGGCAACCTGGGTGCAGCATAGCGACACTACTCCTTGGCCACAAAGTAGTCTTGCTCATCACTTTGTAAGCCCTAGAACTCAAGGAGATCATTTGGTGAAGTGCCTGCCAATTTCAGCATCTCTGAACTTCATCCTTTGCAAATTCTATCCTGATGGGCAATTGGAGAAAATAGAGAAGCATCTTCAGACTGAGACTCCACCTGCCCATTCTTCCCGCTGACGCCTGAGGACGCGCCCTTGCTGGGTGCCCCACGGCCTGTCCTTTCTGTCAATCCTTCCGCAATGGTGCCTGCTGTCTGGGGAAGTCCGAGCCCCAGCAACTTCCAGGCACAGTGTCCCTCTGTTCCTAGTCTGCACCTCCTTGCCCCGTCTCCTGTCCCCTCTCTCGACAGACAGATGATGTGCTCGCTCACCACGCCCTGTTGGTTCCTCCCCCAGCTGAACATGAGCTCCCGACACTTGGTGCTCTTATCTCATCAGATGAGCTCCAATCAGACATCATGCAGCCACCATGCGCCCTGGCCCTGGGCTCGAGGAACTCAATCCAACACGACATGTGCCCGAGCGAGATTACATGACAAGTGTCGGGTGAGACCGGGCAAAGGGTCTGGACGGCCCCTTACACAATGTTCTGATGCACGACGCAAGTGCCACTTAGTAGAACAAGTGCTTAGCAAGCCGCTCGGAAAACTGCTGAGGGCTCCCGTCCTGCGTGAGATGGGAAAACAGGCCAGCGTGTCCATTACAGGGAACTCGATCCCGCGACCTTGTGTCTCCGCAAAGTCAGAAGTAAGATGAAGGAGCAACAGTTCGGGAGAACAGTCAGGAGAGGCGAGAGCCGGGCTCTGCCTGGAGCGGACAGGAAACACGAGACCGGGGATAGGATGGCGTCTGGGCGCTCTTCCCAGTCTGACTGCTCTGACCTTGGGCAGGCCAGCTCCCCAGTGCCTCCGAGACCGAGGCTGACCTGAGTGCAGCACTGATGACCACAGATGGTTCTGGAAACGAGGTTGAGGTCCACTGACGCGCAGGCTGTAGGAGGGCCCTCTGCGCTGCCCGGGGCTTTGGTCATTCTGCTCCCGGATGACCTGCTCGCCCTGCGACCCTGTGGCTCTGCTTTGGGCCTCTCCTGCCCCATCACCTTCTGTTGTCATTGGCCTGTGTCTGCGTCTCCTGAGCACCTACTGCGTGCTTGGCCTCAGCAGAAATCAGTCTGCTTGTCCACTCACCACGCGTTTGCCAGGAGCTGCTTTTGAGAGTGAGTGCTGGGTGCAATTCTGACCTGGGGGACCCCGACCTGCTGTGTGGCCCTGGGCAGTTGCAGGACCTTGCTCTGCTCAGGTTTCTCACCACGAATGGATCTTACTGCAGGAGCCCTGTTTGGGGAGATGGCTTAAATTGCGGTTGACTATGGACCATGGAGATTTGGGCATTGCCGCCTTCCATAGTCTCACGGGACTTGGCCCGGGATCTCGCGGGACTTGGCCGGGGATCTCGAGTGACTTGAGCCGAGATTGTGGATCGGGTCTGTGCCATTTTTTTGGTGGTGTGTGTGGTGCATGTTAGTCGTTGTTAGAGCCAGAGAGAAAAGTTATCAGAATAAAAAGCTGTTTGTTTCCAGTTCGCCTCTGAACTTCTTTCCATGGCTTCATTGCTCCAAGCAGCCATCGCTTCAAGTGACAACATCTTACCATGACGCCTCTGTGACAGCGTCTCCTAGCGAGTACCTAGTCACCCCTGGCAAGAGGTCAGGCTGGCGGCCACGTGCAGGGGAAGCTGCCCTGGCTGAGCCCTGCTGCTTTCTCTCTCACGTGGCCCGGGTCCCGGGACTGTGATGCCACACAGCAGAGGGCACAGAGGGTGCAGAGGGCATAGACTGTGATTCCATCCCTGGCCTCCTTGGCCACTTGGCCCAGCTCACGGGTGGGTCGAAGACAGGCTGTAGGGCACAGAGGGGTTCAGGAAACCATGGTTGCTGGCCAAGCCTCTGGACCTCACCGAGGCCAGACCCAGAGGGCACTGTGGCCTCCAGCTCAGCGAGATCCAGGTCAACCCTGACCTTGCAGCTACACACGCTTCTTGCCACTGCAGGGCTGTGACCTGGCTGTGATGCGGCTGAGGAAGGGCAGGCGGGCAGCTGCTCGCACCGCTGGGCCCGCTAGCCTGCCTGGCCCCAGGCACAGGTCCCGAGGTCTCGCTGGAAGTCCCTGCAGGATCCAAGCATCTACCACACTGAGAAGCCGCCACTCAGCATGCACCGCCCTTAGCGGCACGTACACACTGGACTTCAAAGCCTTCCCTCTGGGGAAGCTCCTGTTAGGGTTCAGCTCGGAGGTGGCTCATGCGAGGATCTCCAGAGGTGAAATGGTTAGCTCCTGAGAGCGTGGACCTGACCAGTGGGGGGATGCCCTGCTAGGGAACCTGGTGCTGCCTGTAGGCAGGAGAGTGGGGCTGGAGGAGGGGTCTCTGGGGTCAGGTCTGTCCCTGGTGAGCAGAGGTCTCTCTGCTTCCTCGTGCTGGGTCCTGAGCCACTTTCCTCCACCATGACGTTCTCCTTCATCTCGGGCCCAGGGCCAGGGAATCGGCCATCCATGGACTGGGACCTCTGAAACTGGGCCCCAAATAACCTTTTTCTCCCCTAAGTTGTCCTTGTTGGGTATTTTGGTCACAGCAATGAAAACCTGACTGAAGCACTGGGCTGCAGTGGGCAGGTGCGAGGCCCCCTGTTGCACGCTTCTGAGGAAAGGCAAGCAGAAAGCAGAGGCGTGGGTCGGTCAGTTCGTCCTTGTGGAAGGGCGGGCGCCAGCTGTGCTCACTTAGGGAAGCCCGACTGCACTGCAGTGTTCCCAGAGACCGGGGCCGCGGCAGGCTGTGTCCAGGCAGAGGGCTGGGCTGCTGTGTGAGCGCTTCTCCCTGGTGAGCCTGCACTCTCTGGGGGACAAGGACAACACAGTGGGGGCCTGTGGAGCCTTCCCCAGGGCGTCCTCTGGGCCCCGGTCAGCAAGGAGTGCCATCGTCTTCCTCCATGCTGTCTTGTTGATGACTGGAAGATGGCTGCCGTCTGACCTGAGGCTGCTAACCGGGCTCAGCAGAGGGGCAAGTGTCCTCCCCAGCTCTGGAGGCCAGAGGCCAGGACACAGGTGCCACAGGGCTGCACTCGCCCCAGAGGCTCGGAGGCTACAGGGGTTCCTGGGCTCATGGCCACGGGGCTCCAGCCACTGCCCCTCTTCCACGGCCTCCTCCTCCCTGTGTGTCTCCTCGTCCGTCTTTTACCCTTGATGTTGGCTTTAGGATCCTGTAGATATCCTTGATGACATCATCACAAGTCCTTACTTAGTCACATCCCCCAAGACCGCTTTTCCAAACATGTCACGTTCACACGTGCCGCAGGCTGGGACCTGGACTGGTCTTGTTGGACATGTTTTTTTGACTTGCCACAGGTGTCTGTGGAGCCAGTGGGGAGATGGGGAGAAGGTGTGTTGGTGGTTGTGTGGAGTAAAGGGGACGCCCACTGTGGGCTTTGGATCTGAGATGTCCCCGGAGGCCGCGTGCTGAGGGCCAGGTCCCCAGGTGGGGCCTGGCAGGTGGGGCCTTGCAGGTGAGGCCTGGAAGGTGGGGTGAGGCCTGGCAGGTGGGGCCTGGAAGGTGAGGTGAGGCCTGGCAGGTGAGGCCTGGCAGGTGGGGCCTGGCAGACGGCTGCATCACGAGCACTCTAGCATCGGCACAGATGGTCCACTGGGGGAGTCACAGTTTAAGGGGCTGTGGGGGTGGTGCCAAATCAGGAGGTGGCCTCGGTGGAGGAAGGTCCCCGGGCCGTGCCCTGGAAGGGTCGTCTTGTCCTCCCCCTTGTCCCTCTCTTTCTCCCCTTCCCAGCAGTCACAGTTGGAGCCCCAGGGCTCCCTCCAGGGGCTGGGACGTCTGCCTCACCTTGGGTCCAGGAACAGCAGATTCAAGACCTCTGAAACCATGAGCCCAAATAGCTTCTCCTCCCTTTAGTTGTTTATCTAAGGCGCTTTTTCCTGGCGATGGAAAGTCAACTAACATGCAAGTGAAATGGCCCCTTTGCCTCTAGAAAACCGTCATCAGATGCCCCAGGGCCACAGGGAAAGGAAAGCAGGGGCTCTTCACACGGTTCATGATTTATTTGATTTTTGAACAAAACCCATTGTGTATTCTACCCAGCCTTATTTTAACTTCTGTGAGTATAATAAAGACTTCACATAAATCATGGTGAATACTAGTTCTATTTGCTGATTTTGCAATGCCAGTAAGCCTTATAGTAACAGAATTTTTGATAGTTTTGGAGCTATATTTATTTTATGGCTTTAAACAAACAGAAAAGCAGTCTTAGTACCAGACACGTGCACACGGCCAGGGCCTTTGTGGAGGGAGAAGGAGTGGCCCCTTGCACCCATGCTTGTCCTGTTGGGTTCTTGTCTCAACACCTGACCCCCAGGGGCCTGACCGTGGTTGCTAAAGGACTGCTGGTGAGGAGTGAGTGCAGAGAATGGCTTAGGAGCCAGGGCTGCGGTAGGAGACCTAACTGCATGGGACTTACTTTACTGATAAGAACCACAGGCAGGTAGGTGGTCTTGGCTCTCTGGAAAAGGATGGACTTCAGAAAATTTTGGAGAGATAAGAGGCAGAATTTGCACAAGTCATGCCAATTGCATATGTTAGCAGCTGAATCTTGTCTTGCAAAATCCATGTGTTGAAATTCTAACTCCTGGAACCTCAGAATGTGGCCTTATTTGAAAACAGGATCTTTACCCACATAATTAGTTAAATGAGGCCAGGGGTCAGGTGGCCTCTAATTCAGTGTGACTGGTGGCCTCATGAAAGAGCCTCATATAAAAAAGAAGAATCGTGCACGGAGGAAGGATGAGGGAAGATGCAGGGAGGGTCTGGAACTCGAGCAGCCCCAGGGCCGGCCCCCAGAGCCAGGGGCGCTGTGAGCAGACTTCCTCGCAGTCCCCGGAGGACCGACCCTCCTCACACTTCGTTTGTGGACCTCCCGCCTCCAGGACGGTTTCTAGTACACCTGCCTGTCTTACTTGGTTCTGGTCCTGAGTGCAGACTAACAGCGGGTCTCCCTTGGGTGGCACCAGGCGTGGTGAGACGCTGGTGAGAGGGCAAGCCCCGTGCAGCCCTGGCCGGGAGCAACAAGGGGTACCTGAAGCACGCACCCAGCACCTTCTGCAGAGGGCGACCGAGTCCTGTGGGCCCAACACGCCAGCTCCTACCAAACTCCCAAGAGCCTCAGGTGAGGCCTTCTCACAGTGGGAGACCCCAGAACCCTGTGGACTCACATCCTGTCCCTTGCAGACACACACTGACCACAGCCACCACCAGTATGCCACAGATCCCTGGAACAGCTCCCGCACTGTCAGTCATTCAAAACTCGTCCCCAGAAAGTCTCCAGGCCCACGAGGTTTCCGTGGACAATCCCAACAAACACTTAAAGAAGAAACAGCTCTAGTTCTGTCTATTTCCTCCAGCAAAGAGGAGGAGGGAGCACGGCCTAAGCACTTTCTGAAGCTGGTGCTGCCTTGACGAGAGAGCACACCGCACACCAGCAAGGGCGCCGGCGCAGCCACCCGGGCACAGCAGGGTCCCATGGCCCAGCAGCACGCAGAGGAGTAGACTCCGTGATCAGGTGGGACTCCCCCAGGCCCGCACGTCCGACTCAGTATTCAAGCATCCATCGTGATAAGGCACCGTAGTGACAGCATAAGGAATCAGCATTATTATACTGAGGTAGAAAAACATTCAGCAATGTTTAATAACCATTCACGGTGTAAAGAAAAAGAAGACGTCCTTAGTGAATAAAATAAGAACTTAAGCGGTACCATATGGTTCTGTTTGTGGGGGAGACTTGACGTCACTAAATCATAGAGACGGAAAAGGTGAGCTGTCCAGATGTGGGGACGTTGCATCAGGGTGCTGCTGGCTGTAGAGGGACAGTGGCAGGCAGGGCTCAGTGCCACCCAGGCCCAAGCCTTACCGTGGTGAGGAGGTGGGGACGGTGCACACAGGACAGCAGTGTCCCCCACCTGGCCTGGGGGCACGAGGAGCACGAAGCCTGCAGTCGTTGGGAAGAGAGGGAGTGTGGCAGGCAGCTCCTCCTGCCTGCAGATCTGTGACTGTTCCAAACTAAGCAGGTAGGAGCAGAAGAGTCTGGTAAAGGCCAAAATAAACAAATAAGCAATGACAAAAAGAATTTAAACCATAGATACCAATAGACATGGTCAAAAGATAGGCTGTCAGACCCCAAATGACAGGGTGCATTTGTGTGTTGGACTTCAAACATGCAACACCACAAAGTGCAGGGGCAGGACACCCCCTCAGCCTGAAAGCATTCCTGTGCCGGGGACGGCAACACCAGGGAGAGAGCGAGGAAGCAGCACAGGGAGCCGTGCCCATAGACGCTTCCCCATGCTGCTTATTTCAAACCCTGAAGCAAATTCTGATAAAGGAAAAGATTTGAACAGCAAGCGGTGGATACAAAGCCTTGTTGGTGTTTCTCTCTGTGCTTTCCTATGAAGACAAATAGCTTACAACTTAGGAGGGAGAGCTAGCTCAAGGACCTGCCACAGTGACAAGGCCCTTCCCCGGGAAGTGGGGATGACCGTGTGTCTCCCAGAGCCAGGCCAAGGTCCACCATGACCACTCTAGACGCTGCAGACGGAGACCAGGCCAGAGCCCTGAGCCCACTGGTGTGACAGCACTTTGCTCTGAAATGGAGTGATGGGTTTAGAGTGGTTTCTGATTCAGTCACAGCAGGTAGGTGTGGACACTGTGTGGGCTTGGCCATAGCAAAGAGGGGTCCTCTCCCTGCCAGCTGCCCCTCTGGTGATTGGTGTGAGCTGGCTCGAAGGTTTTCACCTGGCTGGGCTCAGGGCAAAAGGGGTGTCAATCACAAGCGGAGGTGGGTGGGAGTGCCCGTCTGCATTCCAACAGGGTGTGCACTGTGGGTGTGCAGCGGACGCCCTAGACCCTGTTCTCAGACCTTGTCTCTTCCTGTTCCCTCTCCTAGGTTTAGATTTGGGGGAGTGGAGGCTCCCCCTGAGGGAGTCCCAAGGCATATCTGAGCAAGGCACATGCAGGCTGCCCAGTCGAAGCCCTCCCTCCCTTGGCAGACGGCCCTGCCTACATCCATGGCCACATGTCCCAAGGTCACACCCTCCAGCATGGCCACCCTTGCTTAGGACTCTTTTTTCTGGACTGCTGGCTGAAGAGAGCTCTGGACAAGCCCTGACCTGGCCCTTCAGGTTTTACGGAGGAGGAAACCAGACTGCAGGGCTGATGGAGCCTAAGTGGTGCATTGATGGGTTCCTGACGATGCACCCTGACCTCCAGGTCTCTGAGCCCACCAGTCTGCCCCCCTGGGCCCTCAGGTCACACTTGGTATAGTGCAGGCAGGTGCAGGGTGTCCAGAGCCAGCAGCCTCCGAGCAACTCTCCAGGGGGAGGTGTGATGAGCTACTCAATAACACAGAGCTCATTTTAACAGCAATAGCAAGCGTGTCGGAAAGGCAGGGGTAAGTATTGTTCTATTGAAACACAGGACGAAACTCAACTTTGGCCTCAATGTTGAGACCTTCTGGGAGTGGACAGTTGCAAGGTAGCTCTTACAAGTCTGAAGCTTTGGTGGACAGCTCTGGTCAGAGTCTGCTACCCATGAACATGTGAGGGAGCACAGACCAGGACCTGACCCAGTGGACCTATGGGGTGATGGCAGCTGTGCAGCCCCCTAACTGCAGCCCATGAAATACCCTGGGACAGAGAACCCAGCCCAGTGGCAGCTGGGTGACTGGTGTGTCTTCCTAAGGTAGTAAGTGCTGGGTCATCCTCAGTGCAGGAAGCAAAGGCTAAGTTGAAAACTTACCTAGAATGCAGCTTTGAAATGAATAGAAGAGCAGACATTAACATCTTGTCTCCTCTCCCTGAATCAACTCAAATCTCCATCTCCATAGTAATTTGTGAGAAGTTATCGAGTCCTGCGTGAAGTCTGGTCCCTCTGCGGTGCCATCGCCATGCGTCTCTACTACAGCTCTGCTCTGAATGCCATGCCTGAACAGATAACAGCAAAAGCACCTGAAGAAGTATGTTAGCATGTTCCCGGGTGGCTTTGTCAAAAAATCACAGGGGCTGATTGGAGTTGTTGGGCGGGTTCCAGTTTGGCTGACATCGGCTATGTGACATCGAGGTGCTTTATGTACACCCAGAGGCCCTTGTCTGAATTACAGAGCTTTTGCAAATGCTGAAATAAATACACAGAAATGCTGGGAAAAAAATTAAAGAAAACATTTCCACCTCCTGCAGCTCACTTTGCAACTTGCTGCTGGGCTGAGCTTGACAAATATGTAAATGTCCCTCCAATGGCAGGCACACGGCGAGTTTCACAGGGTTTAGAGTTTCTTATCAAAAGGTGTGCAAAGGGTTCTGGGCAGTAGATCAAGCAGTTGGTGCTGACAATCTGAATCTGCTCATGTTAGCAATTCTAAAATAGATGTAAATAAATAAGCCTATGGGGATGAAGGGGCGTGCTTTTTTAGGGCTGGGCTACTGACTTGGCCCCTGGGACCCTAAGCAGTCAGAAAGCAGTTGTGGTTTCCTAGAGCCCACGGCGGGACAGCAGTGGAGGGTGGGCAGCCTCTACACGCAGACAGCATGGCGGACCCCCGATCTGGTGTGAGGCCTTGGTTGGGGTCAACAAGCGGCCTTTGTGTTCCAGGAGGGAAAGCAGCACGCTCGCTGCCTATGGAGCTCCGTGCCTGGCTCCAGCTCGCTAGGGAACAGGACCGCAGGGATGAACAGAGCATGTGACAGGAAGCCATAATGAAGCCCCAGGACCAAACAGACAGCGGATCGTGTGGTGCAAACCCATTGTCACACTGGCCATCACGGTGTGGGGTCCTCGGGAGCAGATTCTTGAGGGCAAGAGATATTTTGGAGAGGTGATTGATCCCAGGAAGCCACAGGGGAGGAGTAGGGGAGGCAACGGAGAGGCAGAATGCCCAGGTGGGAGGCACACTGTGGACAACAGGGCTGAGTCCCACTGAGTGAAGGGCAAAAACCACACCGGAGACCACCGTGCAGCCAGGAGATTTATTCACCAGCCTCTATGGCTGGTCGGAGGTAGAAGAAGTACGGGGAGAGAGGAGTCAGGGAGAGGGGAGTGTGCGAGCTCTGGACAGAGGGTCGGTTCCTAGTCGTGCTGGCTGTGGTCTCTGGAGCTGTCGGCTGGGGCTGCTGCTGTCGGGCTGGAGATGGTGGGTCTGGAGCTGTTGCAGCGGCTGCCTCCTCTCAGCAGGGAGGAGCTGTTGTGTCTGAGCTCTGGGCAGGCAGGAGCTTAAGTAGGGATTTCTGGTGGGGGTGTGCCAGAGCGACTCTTAATGCTATTGGCTCTTTTCCAAGGGAACAGGGCGAGATTTAAGCTAATTGGCTCCTGCCTGGGGAACAGAGCAACCTTTAAGCTGATTGGCTCCTGCCTTGGGAAAATGAAACCAGGTTGCTCCTCATGGAAATTCCCATGGGGAGGTGGCCCATTGGCCCAAGCCTATGCATCACTGAGGACCTCTGGAGCCCAGGTACAACATGCCCAGAGATGCCCACCCCACAGTCAAGGAAGCTGCAGCTTCATTCTCGAGCCCCTATGCATCCCCTTCTGGGGCCGCTCACAGGTACATAGATGAAGAGTCAAAGCCCCCGCGTTCCCAGGAACGATGAGGGCTTGGGACATGTTGATGGGCACCAGCAGCTTCTGGTGCAGGGGCTCACGTAAAGGCTGGCAGCGCCTTGCTCGCCTCATTCTGCTCAGTCCCTCAGTCCCGGAGCAACGTGGCGAGGCATGGTCATCCAACACTGGCAGCACAAGGCTGAAGCCGCTAACAGAACAAGTGTGGGGTGGATGCAGAAAACAGAAGCCACCTGAGCTTCTGGAGGGACAGAGGGCCCAGGGCTGACATTGCCTGAGGGGCGACCACGCCCACCTCCACGCGTGTGTGGATGAAAACTGCGCCAGGCCTAATGAGAGGGTGGAGGTTATGGTCCTGAGTGGAGAACGGGGTGCCCATGGAGGGTGTCAGGTCATGTGCAGGGGACCTTTGGTGATCCCTTCCAGGGAGTGGAAGAGGGCTTGGGAGCAGGAGTTCAAGCAAGCCATGCGGGGCTGTCCCGAGGCTTGTCACCCTCCTGCGAGCTCGGGCCCCTGCTGACCCCACGTGGGAAGCCCGCGGGAAGCTTGGGTGAACGTGATAGTGATGGAAACTCTGGTGTCAGCAGCATTTTTCTTTAGCCGGATGACTGGAAAGTGACAACTCATTTTCTCACCTGGAAATCAAGAGCATGGGGCTTAGTAACGCTGCTGCCCTTCGAGTCTAGGTTTTGCTTGAAATGGATGAGCATAGTGAAGGACAATTTCAAGAGCACTGCAGAAGTCTTGGTTCTCCTTAAACATTTTGTTTGAGTAGATCACTATGTGGCCTTTGCCTGTGCATTTGTATTCTTGATGTTCTTTATTTGGTGGTGCTGACAACTTGCCTTTGCTGAAACAGTCACCATCAGGAACCGTTTTCTCTCCCTCTGAACAATACCCACTGGCACTGCTTAGAAGTTTTATGGTACCTCAGATTTACTTATCTGGAAATGTCCTTATTTTGTCACAATTTTTACAAAAACGTATTTGTAAGTTGTAGAAATCTGGGCTAATGGGTTCTTTTTGAATGTAACTTAAAGGTGTCCTTTGCGCCTGTAGTGCCTGGTGAGAATGAACTTGACTTCATTTGTGTCATTGTTGTCCTGGGTCTCACGCTTCTTCCTTGCTGTTTTCCATGTTCTCTGTAAACCTAGTTTTCAGCTGTTTGGGCCTTGGTGAGGTTTCCTCTGCTTGAGTTGGGTTGAGCCTCTTGAATAGGTCACTTGAAGCTTTCTTATCAAATTTGGGAATGTAGCCGTTCTTTACTTGCCCTTCTCAATTTCTTTCTGGGGTTCAAAAGCATGTGGTTTAGCACATTCAATTCAGTATGCAATCAGTGAACCTCCGCCATGTCTGTGTTTCCGTCTTCGTACTTGGTAGCTCCTAGAGTTCTGAGTGACACTGACACATCTTCTGCCATATTCAACCTGCTGTCACATTAACACGGTGACTGTTTTTATTTCAAACACTGGACTTTTCAGCTCTAGATATTTCAAGTGCTTCTTTCTCAAATAACATCTCTTACCTCTTCACTTAAATCATATTTTCTCCTAAGTACGTGACTATATTGATAAGATCTACTTCAAAAATTTGTTTTTGCTAACTCCAACATCTGGACCATCTCACGCTCTTTCTACGGGTTGACAATTTTTGCTTGACTCTCCATCACATTTTCTGATTTATTTTCATGAAAAAATAATTTCTCAATTGCAGCTGATGCAATTTTAAATTTCTGGATTTTGTTTTATTTTCTCTGAAGAGTGAAGAAGCCCTAATCAGGGAGATGGCTATTGCAGTTAGCTGGGAGCCATAAAAGATGTTCTAGTTTCCCACCTGATATCAATACATCATTCAAAGTATCGAAGTATGCACGTGACGCACCTGTAAAGCTAAAGATATATAACCGGGTGAGGTCGGTTAGAAAAAGGAGAAGACGGTTAGACGTCGCCAGAAGAAGAACGCAGTCAGAAGAAGAAGAAAAGAGTCAGAGCGGTTAAGAGTTCGAGAGGTTGCTGAAGCTAGAAAAAGCCAGAGAAGCTAGAGAGAAAAAGAGAAAGCCAAAGAGAAAAAGAAGAAGAATATAAGGAAAGAGTTTAGTTTAGAAGCCAAAGAGAAAAAGAGAATAAAAGAATCATTCCTGCCACCGAATTTCCTCCCGCGGTATGTAGCTGCAACAGCATCAGGCAGCAACAGAAGAGTGTTGAATGATAAAGACTTTATTCATATTACATAAAGTTTGATTGTTAACTATTAAAAATTTTAGGGTGTGGCTTTGCTCTTCACTGGAATGCATCCATGGAAAGATGAAGCTGTTTATCCAACCCTCTACACCTTAACCTTCCTGGTGCCTCCACAGGACATCGGGTGTTACCGTGGTCTCTTTATTCTGGCTCTGTGGGACACCATATCTCTCAACACTGCTTGACCACTAAGGCCTCTATTATACATATATATATATATATATATATATATATAAATTAGTTGTAGGTGGATAAAATATCTTTATTTTATTTATGTGGTGCTGAGGATCAAACCCAGGGCCTCACACATGCAAGACAAGCACTCTAGGACTGAGCCATAGCCCCAGCCCCAAGGCCTCTATTTTCAAGCCCACAATAAAGGTTGTATGTAAAATTCTGTATACATCCAGCCCAGTCCTTGGTTGAGGATTCTTCTAGAGAGATTTCTGGATTTAGGTCTTGTGTCACTTGTTGTACAAAGCCTAAACTGTCCAGTTTTATGGCAAGAGAGTTCATTTAGTATCAAGTTACTCTCTTATGACTGGGAAGAAAAAGAAGGTCATTACTTTGTTGAAAAATAGGCTCATGAATTACTTGATAAACTTGAATTTACATATCTGCAAAGGTTTAAAAACTGTCTATCCACATGAACTCTCCCAATTTAAACATCACTATGTTTATCTAGAACACCTGAGGAATGAAAATAAGATCAATGGACAAGTGAGGAATTTTGAGGAGGAAAGGTGCAAACCCCCCACAGGCTGCCTGTCATCTGGTGAGCAGGGTCCAGCCCCAGTTCAGAGGAAATTTGAGTTGAAAAGGGGCTAACATTTGCTTCAGTGTAGACAGATGCGGGAGAAGTGGACTGATGCTGGTGGGGTCACGGGAAGTGGTGCTCGCGGCCTAGCACGGGAAGCCGGAAGCAAGGTGAACACAGTCTTCCTGCGGCAGATGCTCACGGGGTCTTCCAGACGCCAGGCGCTGGCCAGGGCTCTGAGTTACAAGAAGGTAAGGGGCAAGGTGTGTGCTCCCCATGCTCAGAACACGGTGCTGTGGCCACGCATGGCCCTGCGTTACTGGGCGTGGGGGACCTCCCCAGGCCTGGGAGGACTGAGCCGGAGGGAGGAGAGCAGCCCCAGGAGCTGATCAAGGCAAGGCCGGCGGAACACTGTGGTCAGGAGCAAGCTGGGTGGAGGGACATGACGGGAGCAGGAGGATGCCTGGCAAGCCACCAGGGGACACAGTGGGGACACCTGGCTGGTGATGTCCACGTAAGGTGAAAGCTGAGTGGGCTGGTCACCTCCTAAAGGCATGGTCGTCCTTCAGAGTCAGCCTTTGGTACCGTGGGGACCAGAGGCCGAGGGTACTGGCTTTTGATTCTTTTAGAAGAGAAGAGATTGTGATTTAATAGGAGAGTCTCCAAATGCCTCATACGCATCCAACAGGCTTTGGCCACCATGAGAGCCATAAGAGGCCTGTGGGTCTCTGGGGAGCTCCTGCTTTGAGGGTTTCAGGGGACACATGGGGACTGGACTTTCTTTTCAGGGACATGGCTTTGAGTGCAGCAGAAGAGTGGGTAATAGGAGCCCAGGGCACAAGGAGATGCGGATTTGTAGGACGAGAAAGGGCAACAGGAAAGTGTACACATTCCCACAGGAGAGGGGAAGGGAAGACAAGGCCACTCAGCAGGGGTTCATGGAGAGCCAGGTGTCCAGGGCGAGTCCTGTGCTGGTGGCTCCTGTCCTCCGAGACAGGATCGGGGCGAACGTCTGATCTAAGCTTGAAGGCCCTCGGGCCATCTTGGTCGTGGAGAGGGTCAGCTGATTCTGACACGCTCCTGTGTTGAGACCAGAGGCGGTGGGCCACGTGGCGTGGACTTGGGGTACTGAGACTGTTGCTGGAGACAGCACTTGTCTTGCTGAGGCTGCCAGCTTCCTGGCGCCCGCAGAGGTGGGCTGGCCTCCAGCAGGACCCTTTCCCAGCGCATGGCTGCCTGCGTGCGGGCCACAGCCACGGCAGACCCAGCTGCTGTCCAGGCCACCCGCTTCTAGACACCTGACCAAAGAAAGATCCCAAGATGCTGCAGGAGGCCGAGCCGCTGTGAGGGTTTCCGGGGTTCCTGGAAGAACCCCCACATTGCAGTAGCAGCTTCAGGCTGCCGAGACCTGCCCCAAGAAGTCTTGCAGAAGTTCACTGCTTTATTAGAAAGCAGTGGTTTAGGCCTGAGTGGGGGCAGGGCGGGGTCTCTTCAGACACTGGTGATGGGGCAGCTGCTTCCTACTCTGCGAGCCAGACTCCCCTCCGTTGATTGTGCAACTGTTTTTGTTTGTTTGTTTGTTTTGTTTTTTTTTACCAACAATGGTCTCCCCCTTCCTGCTTCTTCCTGCCTCTGCCCCTCTTTTCTTATTGTTTCTGTGGCTGTTTTGACGAGCTACAGATATGCCAATTACCTGGAGAACACAGGTGACCTGTGCAGGGACATCCTGGACTGCAGACACCCTCGATTCTGGGTTCCCAAGCTCCTTGTTGTCCCCTCTAGGAACGACCCATCCCACAGTCCCGACTGGCTCACACCCTCAGCACGGCCATCACAGGAGGGCACGGTGACGGCACCCAGGCCCACACTGCCTCCAGCGTGCAGAACCCGGGGTGCTCCTGGGAGCTTCTGGCAGGCGCCCTGCACAGGGCGCAGGAGCCCGGGCTCAGGAGTTGCTAGCGCGGCAGTCTCTGCTTCTAGAAGATTCCTCCTCAACACCGCTTTTTCCCTTACAGCAAGTGTCACGGGTCTTTGGAACTCCACCTTGACTGAAGACTGTCTGAGATTTTCCACGTGAATGGAGACCTCTCTTCCTGGGAGAGGTTGCCCAGGTCTCCGGCTCAGTCAGGAGGAGGTGCACGGAACGCAGCGTCTGAGCTGCGTCTTCCCAAGGTGAGGAATCCCAGGAGAAGGTCATACATCACACCCTATGTTGCAGGCAAATCAATATGTAGAAATTCCTTTGGTCAGCTTTCCATGGGACTTTAAAACTCCAGTGCCAAACGGCGGATCATGGCCTCAATAACAGGAGACGGTGAAGTGCGTGCTGCTCTGGGGAGCCCCAGGCCTGGTGTCCGGGCGGAGGTGGCTTCCTCTCCACTGCTGGGAAGCGCGACTCCTGGAGAAAGGCCCGCGGACCTTCCCCGCTCCTGGGCGGCAGCTCCTGGAGAAGCCTCAGCCCTGCACATGCCGTCACGAAGCCCACATGCAGGGGATGTCCCCAAGGCCACAGAGGGAGCAGCCGCACTGCCACTGCCCCCACGCAGCCTCAACCCGCCTCATCCTCCCCTCCCACCCCAGGTGCCGCTCCCCCTCCAGCCCCATCACTCCTCTCGCAGTCACTGTCCCGTCTCCAAGCTTCCCTTGTCCAGGGAGCACTCCCGGCCCAGCCCTCTCCCTTGTCCACATTTCACCCCCTGTCCCTGTGTCTCCTTCCCCTTTCTCCACTCTGTGCTGCAGAAGCACCTTCCCGACGTGGTTCTCTGCAGGAGCCCTGTTTGGGGAGATGGCTAAGATTGCGGTTGACTACGGGCCATGGAGATGTTTGGGCATTGCCGCCTTCCGTAGTCTCACAGGACTTGGCCCGGGATCTCGCGGGACTTGGCCCGGGATCTCGAGAGACTTGAGCGAGATTGCTGATCGGGTCTGTGCCATTTGGTGTGTTGGTTGTTTGGTGGTGTGTGTGGTGCATGTTAAAGTCGTTGTTAGAGCCAGAGAGAAAAGTTATCAGAATAAAAAGCTGTTTGTTTCCAGTTCGCCTCTGAACTTCTTCCCGTGGCTTCGTTGCTCCAAGCGGCCATCGCTTCGGACAACAACAGTTCTCAGAGGGAGGGTGGGAGCGTGCACTAGGGCAGTCCTTCCCCAGGGGAGGTAGGGGACCTGCTTAGTGACCCTTTTCCATGTCGCTCTCTTCCACGTCTGCAGTGTCTGGTGCTGCCCACCAGCCCCTGATACCCAGGCCTAGAAGCCTCTCTTGCAGCCTCGCTCCAGTCCGCCACGCAGTCTCGCCCCACCCGAGCATGAACGCGCTCTTGGAGATCCAGCTTCCTTCAGCTTCTCCAGGAGACCCCCGAGCTCTTGACACCCACCCTCACTTCACCGCATTCTTGCTTCTGCCGCAAAGATCATGCTCGAGACGGATAGCATGGCTAAGTGCGTGACAAATTTCCACCCAGCTTCCAATAAGGCTCTATCCCATTTTCCAATAAAGCTGATGAAACCTGATAAAAAAGGTTGGAGGAATCAAAAGGCCCCAGGCTAAGTGGAATCATATCTCCCGAAATTCCACATCAGCATCATCTATATTGGAAATATTAAAAAATTCATATATGGTGAAATGATAGATACTTATGTCACTATTTAAAAAAGTTATGCTGAGGGAGCTGTCCCTGGGTCCTCATTAAGGACGCACTTTCCTGGGCGTATGGAGATGGTGCTGTTGACCTGCAGGTGTGGCGGGCGTGCTCTGAGCATGATGGATTTGCCCTCCGCCATCCGCACACTTCCTCCGTCAGGGGCTGTCGCTGGACTTGCAGAGAATGCAAACAGGTGCCCCCAGGGGCCCCGAGGAGGCAGGCGAGGCTGCAGAGGACCTGCACTGTGAGGAGACGTTTGGGACGCTGGGGTGGCAGGTGTGGGAGACCAGGCCTTTCTCCGAGCCCCGCGCTCTCCTGTGTGAGTGTGCGAGCCAGCTGGCTCACCCCCTCCCGGTGGGTGGAGGTCTGGGAGGCGCCTTGAGCACCCTGGCAGGCGCGGCCTGCTGTCCTTGCCTCGGCAGCTGTGATGCCGCTGCCCTCCTCTGTCCCTGCCCGCGGTGAGTACCTAGAGGGGTTCACCCACTTGCAGTGGCTGGACCTGCACCTGAGTCCTGGTCACAGGCCAGTGGCTGGAGACCAGGTGGGGTCTTGCTCCCACCTGGCCCGAGTCTGTGGACTCTGTTCCCTGCTAAGATCTACCAGGATCCCACGGTCTCCCCTCTGGCTAGGGCGTGTGTCGGTGTGGGCCCTCAGCTCCCAAATAACGAAGCTGCTGCTTCTGTGATCAGTCCAAGGCTGGTGTTCCCCAGAGGACAGACTGTCTGGTCTCCTGAGAGCAATCTGTCTACCTTTGTTCTCATTATCATGCTAAATCTGGAATTTTTCATTCATGATAGCCTTTTAGAATCGCAGGGTCAGCAGTCCTCTTTGTAGGGAATTAGTGAATTCATTCAATAAGCATTTGGGGCATGTGCACATGGCATAGTTTAAAATATTAGACATCTTGAAATGAGCGTAAATAAGAAGGGCAGAGGACTTCTCCCTGCAGTGCAGGAGGCTGGGCGTGTCTGGGCCTGGCTTTGCACATGTGGCATGAGCTGGACCTTTCCTGTGCTGTATCCTCTTGCAACAGCTTCCTGTGTGAAACAGGGCATCATGAGTTAGTGGTAGAATGCTCGGATTCGGGTGTCATTAGTGGATTTAAGCTACACTGACCTTTTTGCATTTGAAAATAAATACTGTACTGTAAGAAAAAATGCAGCATAATATGCATCTCCTGAAAAGTGCCTTTTGCTTGGGGAGACATGAAGCAAGAGTCTGGTGTGTGTTCAAGGCTGTCGGGCATTTGAAGGTGTGATGCAAGGCCAAGTTCCAGGAATGCTTAGCACCATATGGGTTCAGACAGAAAGTGGCCATTTTGAGGTTTAAAGCTGACGAGTGATCTCAGGACAGTTTTCAGAGGTTTAGGGTTGGTCGGTTTGAGCGAGATCCCTGGGGAGTCCGTTTTGCATTCCGGGCTGAGAGCGGTGCAGTGATGAGGAGGTGAACCAGGGAGTGCAGGCTCGAGGCTCCTGCAGAGCCCAGAACCACATGGCACGGCGTGGCCGTTGACGTGGGAACCGGAGGCACGGGGCACTTTGGCTTTGCCGCACATGTGTAGAGGCTTCTAGAAAGAACACGAGACTTGACGAGTGCCCACAGCTCAAGCTCACCCCAAAGTCACCAACCTCAGATCAAAAGAGGGGCTGGATGGAGAGAGGGACACGGCTGGGCTCAGGCTCCTCTGGAAGGCCTCTGCGCTCTGGTCGGGAGCTGAGAGCTTTTCCTAGAGAGTGTGAGAGCAAAGTGCGCGAGGACGGGTGCCCCACCAATGACCCTCTGGGACCCTGATCCAGGCACAGGGAGGATGTCACCAGGAAGACAGCACGGGCTGGGAGGGGATCTGGCCCTGGTCTTGCAGGGTGACAGAGGGCAGGTCCCCGAGGAGAAGAATGAGGGGCAGCCCGGGCGCCGTCTGGACTCGGGTGCAGGGTCAGGAAGGTGCTCCTGTGGCGGAGACTCAGGACTGCGGCCAGGCTGGGGTGCGAGTGGAGCGTCCACCCGTTCCCAAAGGCCAGGGGGGTCGTCTTCAGCAGCATGGGGACCGGATGCCGTTGCCTCGAGCGGAGGGCCTCAGAGACTGGATGTCACCTGGCCTCAGAAATGGGTGTTCGCGGGATCCAGAGACCGGGTGACTTGGATCAGGGAGGTCCTGAGTCCAACTGCCGCGGTCCGTGTCCTGGTCAGCTGGGCTGCCGGGACGAACCCACAGACTGGGTGACCCAGCGACACACATCCATCTCAGGTCAGTGGGCGGGAATGTCCAAGACCAAGGGCTAGCTGACGTGTCCTGGTGAGGCCTCCTGCTGGCGTGCCGAGGGCTGCCCTCTCTGTGGCCCCTCCTGGGCGTGCCCTCCGTGACCTTCCCTCAGGACGCGCAGGCCGAGTCCTCTTTCTCCTCTGCCTAGAGGAGGTCATACCCAGGACTGGGACGGCCCTACGATCCCTGTACACTTCTTTATCTAAAGTCCTGTTTCCTAACACAGTCCCCAACCTGTAAACCCCAGAGGGAAGTCATTCCCTCCACAGCCGTCCAGAGAAGAAGCAGCGTCTGAAGAAGTGACCCACACATAGACTGGGCTGCTGTCACGCTGCCCTATGGGACGTGCGGACACCAGGACGCTAGCCGGCCCAGCCCTGTGCCTTTGGTCCTCCCGCTGTGGCCTGGTGTGTGCCGGCTATTGACGACATGGGGTGGGGGCACTCCTGGAGTCACCGCTGGGCAGAGCCTGGTTGGCGCCCTCCCCCCCTGCCCTGCTCTTGGCACTGGGCACCCAGAGGTGGCGGGCCTCCCTGGCCCTCCTGGCCCAGCTGGACGGTGGAGCGCCTGCCGGGCTGCCAGGCGCGGGGGAGACGGAGGCGAGAGTCGGGCTGCTGCCTCCAGGTCCCCTCTTCTGCAGTTGCGGCTGAGAGGCCCTCAGGTCCCACGGGCGCTCCCGCTCACAGGCCATGGCCTCCCATCACGTTCAGGACCATGTGGGTCCACCGTGTCACAGGGGAGGGGACGACGTGAGCCCAGAAAGCCCAACAGACAGGGGCTCTCAGGACAGTCTCGCTGGGCGGCACGGCCATGTGCCTGGACGAGTCCACACTGCCCGGACCCTGAATCTCCTCTGCGGGACACCAGTGTGACTCACTCCCAGGTCAAGAGAGGAAGAGGCCGCGGGGTCCTGGTGGTGGGAGGCCCTTGCACTGCTCCTGCCTGCGGCTCAGCGCTGCGGGGCCTCCTCGTCAGGGCACCACAGTGCACCTCCGGACTGGGCACTCCGTCCTAGAGACGCTGCGGGCCGGGGCCATCCTCAGGCCACGCCTGCCCCGCTTCCTGCCCAGGGTTTCCTCACGTCCTCTGCTCGGCCCCCTCGGCCTCCCTCGCTGGTGGGACCCCGTCATCCTGGGCTGTGCTGGCAGGGACCTGGGCGGGGAGCCAGTAGGACGCCACACCCCAGCCTGCGACGCCCCGGCCTCCCACGGCCTCTGCCCCGCAGCCGGGGACTTCCCCAGAGACGCATCCGCTTCTGGTGCTGCTACCAGGGCTCTGTAGCTGCTCATGACCGTGGGTCCACCTGGGCACTGTCACACACGCAGATGACATCAGTGGCTCCGTCTTAATCCCCAGTGCCTCCACCCCCTCCCCCTGCCTCCCTCACCCCCGCCCTGTCTCCTTCTCCACCCGACTGATCTTTTTAAAACTTGTTTGTTGTTCTTCACATTGATCCCTTACACATGAAAGTGCGACTCCTCCGTGATGTGCTTGGGTGGACGCTGGCCCTCGGCCCCTCCCGCTCCCCATCCCTGCCTCTACCCACAGTTTTTCCTTTTCCAAGAAACACGCGTCTTCACCTGAGAACTCAACCACGGCTGGGCCTCGTCAGAGAGTGGAGCTTGGAGGAGGGGACTTGCAGCCCCCTGAGCTGTCCTTGAGTGGGCCTCTGCTGAGCATGAGCTGCAGGCTCTGGGCCGGGCACTTGCTCCTGCTCCACGGGGTGAGAGAGTATTAGTTTACTATTGCTGCTGTAACAAGTGCTCACAAACTTAGTGACTTGGAGCACACAGACTTAGGACCTTAAGGAGGCCAAAGTCAGAAATGGATCTCATGGTGCTGAAATCAAGTTGTCCACAGGTTGATCCCTTCTTGAAGGGTCCAGGGGATGGTCTGTTTCCTTGCCTTTTCCATCTTCTAGAGCCCATGCGTGTATCCCTGCACTTGTGGCTCCCTCCATCTTCCAAGCCGGCAGTGGGACGTCTCGGTGTCTCTCTGACTCTTCTGACTTGGGCCTGCCTGGATAACCCAGCATGACCTCCCATCTCAAGGTCAGCTGGCCTGCCACAATTCCCTTTGCTCCTAACACATGCCCAGGTCTGAGGATGAGGATGGGCCTGTTTGGGAGACCTTCTCCTGCTACTGTGCGCAGGGAGTGGGGAGGGGCGCAGCAGGAGGAAGAAGGAGCCCCGCTGAGCACCTGCCTGCAGCCGCGGCCACAGAACCCCACTGCAGACACCACCCCCTACCTGAGAAGCACTGTCCTCCCCTCTAGGCATCATCTTCCTGGAGCACCCCACAGAAGTCTGGCTGGCAGGGATCACTGTGGGAATCAGTGTGGTGGCACTGTCTCAGGCAGACCCCCAGGCGTGGGTGAATGCTCGTGCTCTCCGAATCCACCCTCCACTGGAGCCCTGGAGACTCGGAAACGCTGAGTGGCTGGCCGGCCTCCAGGGCCGCCTGCAGGTCCTGCCCCAGGACAGGCAGCACTCCTGCTCAGGGCAGGAGGACACAGCCTCCTCCGTCCCGCAAGCGTGCGCTCACAGGAGGCCTGGGAGGCTGCAGGGGAGGAGTCTGTGCTCCACTCCTTGGCTTTGGATGCGCAAAGCACAGCTCACGCAGATCCCTGCACCGCAGATGTTTGAAACAGACTGCTTTTAAAGCTGAAGAATCCAGGAAACATTTGATTTCTTTGGTTGGACACAAGTTTCAAATGCATTGTAGTCACAGTGGTGCCAATTGCTGGCCTCTTGTCAAGTAAATGTAAAGGAGTCACCAGTCACAGGTAAATCTGAAAAGGACCGACAGGAGGAATGAGACAGAGGGGACGATTTGAAAGAGGCTTCTGCGTTTCTCAAAATCGCAGAATAATTCCAGGGTCAGTTCTGAACAAATTTATATTTAATTAATACTTGACAAGTTATTTCCTACATTAAATTATCAATATGTTAGCAGATATACATGTAATATGTTATTTAATAATATCATTGTTATAAAATCCGACATAATGACACTGATTCCAGGTATAACTTGCTCTAAGTTATTAAGGGTCTATATGCTGGGTGTCCCATGGTGGGTTTAGAAGTGAAGGTGCTGTCTGGACACCTGTGCCATTTGTCCCTTGCTGTCTGTGGTACCGACGAGTGTTGGTCAGCAGGCGTGCTCCTGCTCCATAGACACCCGTATCTACCTCTCCACAGAGAGAGAGGGAGGAGTGGACAACAGTAGCTATGCAGAGAGGTGGACGCAGCACAGCCCCTTGCCCTGGGCCTGTGGATGGCCCAGGAGAGCTCAGAAACAACCACCCTGTGGCGGCTGGAGAGACAGGTCTTGGGGTCTTGGGGAGCCAAGCACACCGACGGCACTTGGTGTGGGAGATGCCCGGGAGCTGGCCTTTGAAGCTAGCCCTGCCCAGGGAGCAGCCACAGGTGGGGAAGGTGTTGTGGGTGGGTCGGCCCCTTGCAGACAAACAGGAAGGTGTCCAGTCCCACGAGTTTTCAGGAAGGAAGCAGGGAGCTGACACCCTCTCAAGTGGTCTGTGCTGTCCGGAGCCGCCATCTTGGTGTGCAGGGGCTATGTCCAGGAGAGCCGAGCTACTAGGGCAGCCTGGCCACTGTCCCTGGCTGGCTGTCACACCAATGACAGCACTCGTGTTTCTAGAATGGGCCTGCACTTACAAATGTGTGCCACAATCAAGAAGGTCACCATCATCCTAAACTGATGGCAGCTCTTTCCCTACGTTTGAATGGTCCAGTCCTACCTGCAGGCTCCCGTCTCCTCCCCAGTGCCTTGGGGTCCATCCACGCTGCCCCGTGGGCTGACGTGGCTTGGGCTGAGAAAAGCCATTTCCCCTGCTTCCCCAAGCAGCAACTTCCATGCCAAGCGAGCGTCAGTAGGGAGCCTCTGGTGATGAGATATTGTCCCCTAGAAGCAGAAGACATGAAATCCCACTTAAAACGCCCACTTTTTTTTCCTAGAGTCCACACCAGAGCCACTTAAGGCTACCCAAACATGTCCTGGCAAACCCTTTGCAGTTTCCCCTATAAACTAAGCATAAATTCCGTGGGAGATGACAGATTACTTCAGATACCATGCAAGCAAGCCCAGACAATAGCGTTAGCCATGACTGATTACCTCGCAGTAACCCACTTTATGTTAAATGCATTCTTGCTGCTCAATCCCACCACTGTAATTTTGTTCTTCTGCATTCCCTGGCCCTCTGCGGGCTAACCGGGCTCCTTCAGTAATGATTTCTTTTCTATTGTATTGTTTTCTGCATAATCAAGTTGGTAGGTGGGGGTTTGGGTGACATGGCCATCTGTCAAGTTCATTTGCTCTGAAAACGCAAGAAATCATGGCCTCTACAACTTGGGGCTACCGCTCTAGGAGGAGAAAGTCAGCGCTTACCCTCTGCTGTCTATCTTCTTGTCCCTCCAAATCGCTTTTTCCCGTTAGATATGAGGCACATATACTTCCTCCTACGTGATGGGCTGTTCACATTTTTGGGTTCTTTTAGGAGGACAAAGGCCTTCCTTCCCAATGGCTTGTCCACCCTGTCTTGAGATTTATGCAGACGATCCAATTAAGGGACGTGGGCAAGGTGGAGACTAATGCATCTGTCTCTGCCCTGAAGACACTGCCTGTGCCGGGGCTCCTGAAAGGCCTGTGCTGCTCCTCACGTCTGCGTCACAGAGCACTGGGGAAGAGGGTACCCCAGGAGAGGGGAGGGTGCTGCTGGCTTCCTTCTAGAGGGAAGGGCCGGTGGACCCTGGCCTCCTTGGATCTGCCGAAGTCACACCCTGACGCCTCATCCAGGGGAAAGAGAGGAGCACGCGAGACATGAGGGACGCTTTGAACCTGCAGGTCTTCCCGCTTAGGAGAAGTAGAAGAACTTGCAAACATTGCTGTGGGGTCTTTCTAGCAAGGGATGATATGAATAACATTGAAAGCTGATAATGGGAAGAAGATCTGTAACCTTTCTGAATTTACATGCTATGTTCAAAGATCGTTGTCAATAACAGGAATTTGCTTGATGTTTTTAACACTTTTGCTGTTATCTGCACTGTCCCAGAGGTAAGCGGGGCTGATCGGCCCTGGGGACCTCAACACATCACTCCTGAGTCTGGAATTCACACGCAAAGTGGACACCCTGCAAGACGGCAGGCGTGGTGGGAGAGCGCAGGCCTTGAGGCCCCTTGAAGGCCCGTGGCACTGAGACGTAGGGCTTGGCGTGGCGTTTCTGGGCAGGGTGGACCTCCAGGAGGTGGGCCCAGCAGGCGGCCTCCAGGTCCCTGGGGGCCTGCCCTTGAGGGGAGTGGTGGTCCCCGGTCTCCTCGTCCTGTCCTTTGCTCCTTGGCCACGAGGTGAGCAGCGTGTTCCACCTCGTGCTCTGTCAGGACAGCGGCCTCGCCACAGGCCCCGAGCGGCACGGTCGCTCAGTCACAGACGGAAGCCTCCACCCCGTGAGCCAAGATGGCCCTTTCCTCCTGCGAGTCGATTCCTCTCAGGCACGTGCTGTCCTGACAGAGCTGACCCAGGGTCTCTCCCTCCGTGTTGAGAAGAAGGAGCGTCCTGCGCAGCCGAGGGGCGAGGTCTTTGGCCATGGCCTCTGCCAGGCTCTACCATGGGAGCCTGGACGTGGAAGGCCGTCCCCGCGAGCCGCTCCCAGGTGGCGGGAGCGCGCTGCCCGTCCCTTCTGGGCGCCCACGTGGAGTCAGGTGAGGAGTCGGCTCCTGTCGCTGTGGAGGCTGAGACCCTGAGGCCAGTACCAGGGCCCTGCAGACCCAGGGAGGCGGGGGTCCAAGCTGCACCCCAGTGCACGGGCAGGAGGAGGCCGGCGCCCGCTCCACAGCCGCCAGGAAGAGAGAAAGATGTGCCCGCCCGCCTTTGCTCGCCCCGCCCGCCTGCTGGGGAGGGTGGCCGCTCTACACAGGCCGACGTGAACCCCTCTGGAAATGCCCTCTTGGACACACCCCCAAACTCAGTCTGGCATCAGGGCCCCCGGGCTCTGTCCAGATGACTCCTAAAACTCACCATCGCAGGTGACACCATCCTGTGGTCTGCGTGTGGGTTCCAAGGACACCGTGTCTTCCTTCTCAGAATGAGAGCACGTGGGGGAATCCCAGGGGCTCCAGCCCCCGGAGCAGACCCTTGCAGAGCCATCTTACCCAGTAACCAGGGCCGTGAACAGGTGGGCAGGGAAGCAGGGACAGCAGCTCTGCTCCTCAGGAAGAGCCCCAGAGTCCCTCACAGAGAAGCAAGGTTGGGGGACCCCGCCCTGTGGAGCAGACCCCCGTCTTCCACGCAGTGGAGAGAAGGCACCTGCCAGAGGCCTTGGCTTCCACACGCGGCTGACTCGTCTGTCTTGCCTTGAAAGTGCATCGCTTAAAACGCAGGCTGCGGCCAGAGGAGGCCTGACTTAGAGGCGGCTTAGAGGCCGCGTGAGTCTGTGGCTCTTGGCTGGCCCTCAGCCCTCAAAGGGAGCATGACATGGTTCCTGAGTGGCTTTGCGAGGCGCTTTCTGCACACTTGAAGAAGGAGTAATTGCTGGCTCTCCCAGCCTACTCCTGCAGCAACAGGGGCACTCCTTTCCATTTTGTTCCCCCCAAATTAAACATCACTCAGACAAACTGGTGGCCTTCAGAGCTGACTGCAGAAGGAGCAGCGAGGGAAAGAGCCAGAGGACTGAGGCGGTCCTAGACGAGGGAGGCGCCGGGCCCGGGAGTGGCTGCCCCCCAGGGGTCTTGCTCCAGGTCACTAACCCGGGACTCCACTGGAGGGGGATTGAGACACGGCAGAGAGGGCTGCCCCGCTCGGTCAGGGCCAGGCTTGTTGAGACAGCCCCTGCCTGGTGCTGACAATAGGCCTCTCCCAGGAGTGGACATACAGAGCTGGCCGCGGCAGTTCGGAACTGTCGGAGGTGTGGGCAACCTTGCAGCAGGACCTGCACACTCTTCCCATGGTGCAGAGAGGGAGCCTCAAGGCCTGCAGAGCCGCAGCGTGGTGCACCGGCCTTGCCAGGGTGTCTTCCTGCACCGCGGTGGAGTCCCGTGCAGCGGCGTGTGCTGTCCATCCAGAACATTCTTCACTTGCCTGTGGCTTCACAGACCCTCTGTGGGTTCCACGTTATGCCCTTACTCTGGAAAGTTCACTGGTTGACAATAAGTAGCTAAGAACTTCCACAGAATGTGGAAGAGGACAGGCCATCGCCGCTGTCCATGCGGTTTTGAACCTGCAGGCCCGTCTGTGACCACCTGCAGAGGGGACCGCCAGCCCAGGCTGCCTGCAGCCGGACCTCTTGGGGGAGGAACGTGGTGCCTTTGAGATTCCTGGATCCTTCGTTTCAGGCCTGGCACAACCCAGCCGCTCCATGATTTTCCAACTGGATTATTGGTGTGCGTCCTCTTTTCCTGACACAGTGTGCGGCTGCCTCCCGCTTGCTTGTGCCTCCACGTGATTGGCAGCTCTGCACATTTGTTTAAGCAACAAGACCCGCATTGACGAGCTTCGTTCCCGTGTTGTCATTCAGGAAGTGCTCGATTTAGGTCATGGTAAATTGAGGGAAAATAAAGTCAATTAACTCTCTCGCCCCCAAAGTGCTCTCACTTCTTCCCCCTGCCGTTCTCCTCCACTTGACTCTCCTCCCCCCGGTCTTCCTCGGCAGCGTGTCCGGCACTGTGGAGAGCCGCGGTGAAGGAGTCACTAATTAGCTGCCCAGCGCCGCGTCCCTGCAACTCCAAGTGCCAACTGCTCCAAGACGCTCCCAGTCTAAGGTTTTCTTTTGCTTCCAGAAGTTTTGAATTTTCCTTTCATTCTCTTCCTTTTCTTGTCTCCCAGGAGACTATGAATTGCCTCTGAAAGGCCACCTGTCCCATGCACCTGTCCCCAGAGGTCCCAAATGCACTTGCTTGGCTAATTAGGAGTGGGCCTGGAACCCGCAGGTCTAGAACTGAGTCGCTGGAGCCCGTGTGACTGCTCAGGTCCACTGCAGCCAGCACGTCACATCACCTGCCCTCTGCTGTCCCACCTTCCCCGGGAACCCCTCCGTCTTTCAGCTGGTGGTCCTGCGAGACCTTCAGCAGCTGCTGAGGAGAAGCAGCTCGAGGTGAGCATCTTGCCTCTTCCCAGGCCCAAAGTGGGAGGGGAGCCTGATGCCGGGCTTAGCGGAAATCGACCAAGAATGGCCGAGAATGGCCGGCTGTGGGTCCTCTCCCTGTGGGAATGGCCAGCCCCGTGCGCCCCAGCTCCTCTTGCCTGGTGAGTTCCGCACCCTCCACTCATCTCCAGCTTGTGGTCACGCATTCGTGTGCTGAGCGCGGGAATTTTTGTCCCATGATTTGCAAATAATAGAAAATAGGACGACACTGGCCTCCCGCGTGCCTGTGATCTGCCTCCCCTCCCACTGCCTCCTGTGTTCAGGAGGACACCAGGGTCTGAGGGGACAGCGAGAGGCGATGACAGATATGTCGCCCACACATGGCTACATACATGCTACATGTGGCTTCCGTGTTGCTAGGTGTGGTAGGTTCAAGGTCACCCCAGAGAGTCACTCCCAGCAGGTCCCTGTGCCCCAGCTGGAGAAAGTGCCTTGGTGGGGGTACTCAACTTAAAGACCTTGAGCTGAGATCGCCCAGGATGGGTGGCACCAGGTCCCCACGTCTTGGTGTGCCAAGAGGTCTGCAGGGGAAGGAGGCAGGCCTCCAGGAGCCTGGGCGGCAGGTCCTGAGCACTGGGCACTATTGGGGACAGGTGGTGGCCTCTGTGGTCTCCAGCTAATTGGAAGGTAGACCAGAGACCCAGACCCTCAGGGCAGAAGGCCACGCTGGAGACGGGAACAGAGAGGCGGTGAAGTGGCCACAAGCCCAGAGACCACAGAAGCCCAGGACCTAGTAGAGACAAAGAAATCTCCTGCCTCGGAGCTTCAGAGAGGGCAACCTGTGGCAACTGGGTCTGGACTTGGCCCCAGAACCCTGAGAAGTTAGAGCCTATCGTTGTAAGCCACCGGCCTGTGGTAGTGTGCTATGGCAGCCACGGAACCCCGTTATAGGCACCAACTGGGATTCTGTGGCTCACCTGGAGAAGAGTCTGCCACTGTGGATATGGTCTCCAGGTCAGGCTTGCCAACCTGGTTCCCACCATAGATCTCTACAGAACAACTCCACCTTCTGCCTGCAAGGTGCCCTGGCCTCAGCACTGTCTTTGCAGAAAGAGCTGGTTGGGACCCCGGGGGAGGTTACAGCTGTGCCCGTCAATCATGGGTCCTCACCCAGTGCCATGCCCGTGAACCCAGCCCATAGGCACCACTCACACGCGGGCACTGCCCACGTCAGGCCCGACGACCCACACTGCACTCAGGGGTCTGTCAACACTGGACCCTAAGCAGGCTGAGACTGGCTGCTTATTCACTGGCCAGGTGACAGTCCCTGAAGTGCAGAGAGCCCCACGGTGGCTCAGGGAGCTCTCTGGAAGAATGGAGGTTGCCTGGACAAGAAGTGCGTGCCCTGCAGACGCATGGCGGCTGAGACGTGAAGCCCTCCGCACACCACGTGAGCCCCCACCTCGCAGCACCCCGTCTCCCACATCCAGGCCAGCACCGGCCCCACCTCCTGCCAGCAGAAGCCCAACCCGAGGCCGTTCCTGCGTGCTGACGGGCCTCTCTCCTGGAGGAGATGCGATGACAAGCACCTGCTTCCTGTCCCTCAGAGCTACCGTCTTCATGACACTGGGCCAGGTGGGCCCATCCAGTCTCAGGGGCCACGTCCCAGCCAGGCTTGCCTGACACATTAGCAGGCCCGCTCACTGTGGAGCAAGTGGCATGCGGCCGGCCAGCTTTTCACACCTCTGCAGCACTCTGGGGAGCAGAACCTGCAGGGTGAGATGGCAAAGGGTGTGAAAGCGAAAGTCATGGAGGAGACTCCTCACGCCCCGGGGGCGACAGGTTAAGTGCTAGATCTGAAGGAATAAACTGAGACGGAGCTTTGCTTCCTGGCACAAGCTGACCTGCAGCTGACGGTGCCGAGTGGGACGAGGCCCTCTAGAGAGCGAGTGCAGGTCTGGTGGGAGAGCATTAAAAGAAGGTACTGCAGGCTGTTTTTGAGTTTCTCTGGGACCAGCCTGGCTGATTTTCCTCTTCAACCCCATGCGCTGTTGAATCCAGGTGGAGAAGTCTCCAGCTACCTGCAAGCAGGTGTTGTGGCATCTCTGGGTGACTCTGTGGGAGTCCCCAAAACCCAAAGTGACAACTGTGCCTAAGCATGATTTGTTTAACCTCCTGGTAGAATATCTGCTCTGAGCTCCTGATTTCTGGCACCTCCTCTACGCTTCCTATCTTGTAACTCTGGAGAGACGTTCACTAGTCACTGTGTCAGAAGAAACATGTGCCTTTAGCCTTCTGGCACTGGGCACGTCAAAGCCCCGGAGTTGAGTGGGCAACGGGCACCCAGTCCTCTCTGGAGGGCCTTGCTGAGGTTGGCCCATGCCATCAGGATGGCATTTGGACTATGGGACATTGTTTAGTCCCGTGGGTCCTCATGCCAAGTGCCACATTGTGCTGTCTCTTGCATGAAATCAGGTGAGGCTCCTGCAACTGCCCAAATGTGCGTGGGTCAGAGTTCAGGAGCGAGCCAGGGAGAGCAGAGCATGAGGGTTTCACGTGCAGGACGAGTGTGGCAAGGCGTGTGCTGAACCACACCACGGCGTGTGCTGGGTTCTATATGCAAAATTGTATGTGTGCAGAGCTGCAAGTGCAAGTGGTATGGGCAAAGCTGATTGCAGGACTGCATGTGTGCACAGTGTGTGAAAGTGTCTAGGTGTAAGCTGTGCATGCTGGAGGCGTGTGCCAGGCGTGTGTAGAGGTGGGCATGCAGGGGCGGACATGCTTGGAGCGTGTACTGGAGGCCCCACCAGGGTGATTGTGGAGAACCTGAGTCCAGTCCAGGGCCTGCTGTGGATCCCCAGGGATGCCCTCTGTGCCTCGCGCGCCTGAGGAGGCCGCGTCTGCTGGAGGGCTGAGCAGGGGTACTGCCAAGGCAGGCGGCTGCCAGGTTTCTCCAGGAGGATGGAACGAAGCTTCACGCGTCCTTCTTTATGGCCAATGACTCGATGACTGTCTTTGAAGCTGCATTTGAGAGTCACCAGAAGTGGCTTAGGCACCATGGGGAAGCTTTTCCTAAGAGGGACCTCCGGGATGGAGGATGTGTCAGTGAGCGGCCATCTCGGCCAGGGCACGGCCCGTGCGCAGCTCCTGACACCTGAGTGACGTCTCTACCCTGCTCGGCCACCGAGGCACAGCTGAGACCCTGTCAGAGACAATGTGGCCTGACCATAGGACCACCCCAGGGTGAGGTCAGCAGGACAGCAGACCGCCCTGCCCCCACTGAGGGCTCTGGGCGGGAAAACAGGGCCCGAGGCTGAGGCCTGCTCTGCTCAGCGGCGTCCCCACCCTTGCCTGGGCCAGAGCTGGGCTGCCTGGACTTGGGCTTGTAGGAGACAGGGCCAGGCTGCTGTCCCCTCTCTCTGACGATACCAAGGAGGAGGTCTGGTGAGGACGCCAGAGACACCAGCTGGGGTCAAGGTCACATGTCCACCCTGGACATCAGGAAAGGAGCATTCTGTCCCTGCATCTCCCGCCTGAGGGCCCGGGAATTGCTCAGAGATGGCCTTTCTGGGTAGCGCTCCCCACGTGGACAGCTCCTGACATGCCTCCTGCTGACACGTCCAGGAAGCCCAGGGCCTGCTGGGCTGGACGGCTGGCGCAGCGCGTCCGGGCCAGGTCCGTGCGCTAAGGGGAAACACGTCGTACTTGACATACCTGGTTTGAAATGAACGTCCTTGGACGTGCTCGTGATTTGGAGGCTGTTTCAGGGAGGCGGGAGACATCCGGGACCCCTGGTAGAACAGGCGGGTTCAGCCACAGTGGAGGGGCTGGGCTGGCTCCTCCCTTAGCAGCCCCGTTTCCTTCACTCATCTTTGCCTTTATTTTTTATTTCAGGTCTGTGCTCTCTGTATGCTTAAGAAGATGGTCGGTCAAATCCAAAGTGGTGCCAACATCCAGGAAGAAGAGCCTGGGCACCAGCAGAGGCCACCACAGTGCCTACCCAGCCCCAGGGCCTTCAGGCTGCTGACCCAGCCTGGCTGAATCCCCTTAGATCAGCACCGTGCTGGGCTCCGCTGGGCCTGCGTTCCAAGAATAACACGGCCATTTATAACCAAGGCACCTTCCATTGTTGTGTTCACTCTTTCTAACAGGCTCAGCCTCGGGGGACGCTCCCGCTAGCTGAGAGGAAGCCCCCCCCCCCCCCAGAGAGCAGCACGTCTCAAGCAGCGAGGAATCAGCAGCATTTTTAGTGATTTAGGGCAGGGAAGATGGCGCCGCCTCTACACAGTGTCTTCCCGGAATGTCTCGAGACATCTCCAGAGATCTAAGAAGGAAGAGGTGCCGAGGGCAGGTGGGGCAGGCGTGGCGGCTGCCCGGGGAGGGTGGGGGCCACCCAGGTGGAGGGCTTTCCCGACACCAGGGCATGCATCCTCATCTCAGGGTCGGTATCGACGCACCCGGTGCCCGTCGGGAGGAAAACGGAGGTGGCAGCAAACCAGATCAGCCGCCTGGGAAGCTGCTTCGGTGCTGCACAAAGCTGCGTGTGGAAGTCCCTCTGCCCCTCCTCTGGGGACCAGCCAGGGCGAGCTGTGCACTCAGCACGGGTCAGGTGCAGGAGCCCTGTTTGGGGAGATGGCTTAAATTGCGGTTGACTATGGGCCATGGAGATTTGGGCATTGTCGCCTTCCGTAGTCTCACGGGACTTGGCCCGGGATCTCGAGTGACTTGAGCGAGATTGCTGATCGGGTCAGCGCCATTTTTTGGTGGTGTGTGGTGTGTGTTAGTCGTTGTTAGAGCCAGAGAGAAAAGTTATCAGAATAAAAAGCTGTTTGTTTCCAGTTCGCCTCTGCACTTCTTCTCGCGGCTTCATTGCTCCAAGCGGCCATCGCTTCAGGCGGCAACAGACAGGTGCTTCCTGAGTACTTGTGACCTGAACTCCGTGGCCTTTCGAGAGCCTGCGAGGTGTGGAACACAGGGAACAGGCCCCGTAAGCACGGCCTTCCACAGGGCCGATATTCTTGGTAGGAGAATGGATCAAATAAAATTAAAATGTCAGTACTCTAAAGAAAGTGACCCAGACCAAGAGTGTAAGAGGCCCTGGTGAGGCGCGGACAGCGTGTCCTGGAGAGGCGGGCTCTGCCAAACCAGGGAGAAGACGGCGCACAGCTGGAGGGAGCTGGAGGCCGTCAGCACAGGCGGAGGCTGCCCGGCCAAGCCGGTGTCGAGGCTGGGACGTGGAGAGTCCAGTCAGCAGGAGAACTGCAAGTGTGCTTGAGGCGGCGCAGAGACCTTGGCTGTGAGGAGGCGTCCACAGGGTCTGCAGGACGGAAGCCCGCGCAGGCCCTGCCGGCTGAGCCTCTCTAGGGTGCCCACCTACTGGGCTCCTCTGGGAGTGACCTTCAGGTACAGCAGGCGAGAGACCAGGGTGCCTCCTCTGCCCTGTGACTATGGCGGTCTCTGCAGTGTGGCCACACCATCCCTCTGCTGCTCAGACCAGGGTGCGCAGGACGCTGGACAGGCCTCTGGTCAGGCTGGGCCTGGAGCCCCGATCTCACCCTCGGCCTCGTCCGCTGCAGGTCCACCCTCCTCCCTCCAGGCCAGTCCTGAGCCTCCACGGCGTGCTCTGACACAGAGGACCTGGCAGTGCATCTGTTGAGATAAGTGAGTGTGCCGGTGGGGCACACAGTGACATTTAATAAGACTGCTGCCTCCCTCTGCCCTGGTGCCAGAGGCCGAGACCCTCACGGGTCACACACTTTCAGGTGTGCGTAGCTGTCCCTGCCTGCTTGAGGTGAGATTCCTAGGCCACCGCTGTCACTACCATACACCCAAAGAGCCTTGGTAGACCTTGAAATCATCCCCACCCATGAAATTTTAATAGCACAGAAGCTCTCTGGGGACCATACGTAAACCTGTGTTTGATTAATAAAAAGACCAAGACGTTTACTCCCCAGGAACACATTTTCACTCTCTCAGGGAGCCACGGGCCTTGCTAAACGTGCGTCATGTGCACCTAGCTGTTCACCTTGGACCCGCAGGGAAATTAGCTGCCACCTTAGTAAAATAAACACCCACGCCACCTCTCGGACTGCGGCGGCCACAGCATCCTTGGGTCTTGAGATGCTGTGATTTATGAAAGCCCGTTGGGTTTGCCAACTGCAGCACAGCTGAGGAGCCCACTCAGCCTGAGAAGTGGCTGAGGAGACCTGGCCTCCGGGGACAGGGGCCAGGCACGTCTGAGGAGAGGGCAGGGCAGAGTCCTGCGGTTTGGGATCTCAGGATTGGATCCTTGAGATGACAAATGAAAAACCAGGAGAAAGAGCCACGCTGGCTTGGGTGATGTCACCATCAAGCAGACAAAGAAGTGACTTCTCTGCAACACGGCACGTTTTCCTCTGCTGTGAGCACAGGTGCTTTTTCTACATCACAGAAGAGGAACAGTGGGTAAGGAGAAAAGGCCACTGTGCTCCTGCTCTGCGTCTCCCAGGTCCCCGACCAGGCAAGCCGAGGCCAGGCAGCTCCGGGAAGGCTGGAGGGAAGGCCGGTCAGGCCCTGGACTGGCCCCTCGCTCCCCCACAGGAGGAAAGCCCCCTCGCTGACCGCTCTCTTGCCTTCCTGCTTCAGGAGGTGAAGGGGCTGGGGAGTCACCGTGAGGGAGGCTGGAAGCTTGCTAGGCCTGGGCGGTGTCCAGAAGAGAGGTGGGGACAATTCCCAGGGGATTGCAAGGCCTGAGGGCAGAGACGCAGGGTGACACAGAGAGCAAGGGTATGCCCACAAGCTGCTGATCGCACACAGCTCCTCTGAGAGCTGCAGCGGAGGGAGACAGGCCCGGGCCGCTGGCCGGCACCCACGGGCAGCCTCTCCTCCTCTCTGCACACGGGCAGCCTGGCGCAGAAGTGAGGGCTGTGCCCCTCTGCCGTGGCCCCCATGGCCTGGCGCCAGAGCAGGATCCGAGGCCTCCCCACAAACAGCAAGTGCTCAATGGGCGAAAACCAAGTGAGCCCACGAGAGACGGGCCCACCCTACTGCCCCGGTGGAGGGACCTCCACCACCATCTGTGGGGCCTCAGCGTGGAGCCGCTGTCTCCCCCACTGTCACACCGAAGCACTGTCCTGTTCCCGCGGTGGCCTGTGTGAGCTTCCCGCAATGCTGCAGAGGAGCGGGCCGAGTTCCTGTCACGCCGGCCTCTGCAGCTCACGGCTGCGTCACTCACTAGCTCACTGTCCTTGCCTGTATTTTTGGAGACCACCTGTGACGCTGTGGCAATCAAGATGCCCTGTGACAAGCGGTCCCAGGAAGCCGGGCCGTCCTCGTCCACACCTCTGAGCTTGAATCACCTGACGCTGGACGTGCTCCTCGGTGGGCGGCCGTGTGCAGCTGGGGCCAGGCACGTCACTTCGGCAGCCATCAGTGGGACCTCAGACGGGGGGGGGGGGGGGGGGGGGGGAGGCGGAGGCACCGCAGCTGCTGCGGAAGACCTGCACCTTCAGGCAGCTGGCAGGGAAGAGCTGGGACCTCTCCATGTCGCCCCCATCACCAAGCCCTCTGCAGGCCCACTGTTCCTGGCCTGTGGTCAGTGTCCCCCTCTGGTACTGGTGCTGCACAGTCCACAGGTTGCCCTGAGGTAGCACTTGATGAGGGGGGAGAAAAGGCCCCAAAGCAGGAAGCCCTGGTGGCAGAAAAGGCACAGAAACTGGTCCCACAGTTGAGGAAGGAGGGTGACATGATGTCTGACCAGGCTGAGTCCATGTGAATAAAGAAGAGCCCGTCATCATGGAGGGCCCCAAGCTCCACCTGCTCCCTCTGGCACCTTCGTGGACTTGGGAGCAGAGAGCTCGTGTCCCCTGAGGGTGCCTTGGAGCAGCAGAGGGAAGAGGGGGTGTGGGGGGACGGAGAGGAGGTGGAAGCCACCTGGGCCACGGTGGGGGCTGTGCAGCACAGCGTGCTGTGACCTCACCTTTCCCGCTGCAGACCACAGATGCTGCCCAGAGCAAGAGCCTCCCAGGACCAGGAGACCCCGCGTCCACGCTCATGGGGGTCACGTTTCCCGTGGAGTCTCCTCTCCTTCCTTCACCTCATGAGAAATGGCTACCAAGCGGAAAAGAAGGCAGCTCCCTGTCATTTCCTGAGAGCGACGTGGAGCTGGAGGACATGGGGCCCGCCACCGCATCCCTGTCCCAAGAAGTAAGGGACCTGGCCTAGAAGAGCATGGCTACACCACCACCTCCTGCAGCCAGCAGGGCCGCAGCCCAGGGCAGCTGAGTTACTGCGTGCACTGGGCGGGGGAGGAAGCCCCTCCACGCTGGTCGGGACCCTCCTGAACGGCGGCAGCAGGGCAGAAGGACTACGAGGGCCCAGGACTCCACCCTCCGCTCCGGTCCAGCTACCACGGGCATGGCCACCTTGAGGCCACACCTTGTTCTGAGTTCGTGGTCCATTTCCAGTTCCTTCCCTGATGACACCAAGCAAGCGTTTGCCGGACAGCTCTTAATACACCCTAGACACGGACTTGTGTGGTGAGCTAAGTCGTGTGTTTCTGGTTCGCTGACAAACTCACCCCAAATTTTGGCAACTGCACTGTAGATGTTGGGCAGCTCGTTAAATGTTCTGAGCATTTACCATCTCTCTCTCTTGCTGTCTCTCTCCCTCTCTCTCTCTCTTTCTCACATGCATACACACACACACAACAACAACAACAACAACAAATCCCCAAAACACAACATAGAAGATGCTCAGGGTGGTTTCAGGGCAGGAAAGCCCAGCTCTGCTTCCCGCGGTGTCCCCAGGCCAGGGCGGAGCGTCTCCCTCTGCCAGGTCAGGCCTGCATGCACCCCATCGCTGGGCACGGACCCAGGAAGCTCTCTCCCACGTCCTGAGACAGCACCACGGGAGCCACACATGCCGCATCCTCCAGACTGCGTCTGTGCCGATTTGAAGAAGGTAAGTCCCGGTAATGGAGGGTTGTGGAGTCGTGGTAATTACCGCAGAACCCACACGATCCCCACCCCCTCTGCTCTTTGTTCGTGGCATGTGGGGAATCCCCTGGTACTTTCTGTTCATTAAATCATTTTTAACTCCTGTTAAAAGGGATCTGGGACAGGACCTTGCAGACAGGCCCCTCTGCCGCCCCACCCGCCCACGGCTTGGAGTGAAGCTGTTCCTGGCCCCGCCTGCCGAGCTGTGGCGACCCTCCCTGTGTGCTCCGCCTCCCCTCTCAGACCATGCTCCAGCCGCGCTGCTGCTTCCCTGGGACCCCCGGGGCTCTGCCAGAGCTCAGCAGCTGGGGGGGCCCACCTGCTCACAGACCCTGCGCCTGACAGGCCCACCCTGAGTCCGTCTTGATCCGCTGCAACAGGCAATCCCAGGGAGCAGGTGCTGAGCGCACAGGGCCTCTGGGTCTGGGCTTCATGGGGACACACGAGCCACCAAACAGAAACCCACCCTGGGCAGGTCCTGAGGACAGAGCTTGGTGGAGCCAGGGAGCAGGGCGTGGTCAGCCAGGGTCTGGGGAAGGTGCCCAGGATGGGTAAGGGAAGAGAGCAGAGGCAGCAGGGAGCTCCAGGCTCACGGTGGGGTCTGTACTCCCCAACAGGGCTGGGCTGGTGGGCAGGCGCTGTAGGCGGGGTGTCCGGCAGAGAGCAGGACCATGAGGAGCCGCGCCATCCCCAGGAGGGACAGCGGCCTGGCCATGGACGGCCCGAGGGCAGGGAAACAGCCTGGGGCAGTGGGAGTAGGCCTGGAAGTAGAAGTTAAGGGAACAGGAAGAAGTTGCTGGGGGCTGGACGGAGGCGGGACCCCCAGAGCTGGTCACGACGCAGTCCCCACAGCTCATGCCCTGGCTAGGGAGGGTTTCGTGGGTGCACAGCCACCCCCTCAGAGGCGACTGCCCATCTGCCCCAACCTCCGCTCCAAAGACTGTGGAGACAGACCTCTCCTGGACTCTCTCCAGGGCCTCCTGTCCTCAGCCCGTGTCCCGCAGCTGCCCCTTCCCAGCTCATCAGATTAGCCTCGAAGCACAACCCCCTGTCCAGTGGGGCCCCAAGGCCCCCAACTTGTAAGAAGGCCTGGCTGCGGTGGGCAGGGTCTGCTCAGGCTGCCTCTCTGGTGGAGAACACAGGGGGCGTCCCAAGCCCACCCCGTCCCCTGGGATGACAGCTGAGTTTCCTCGGCATGCTCTGGGCACAGGTGGCGTTTATGAGCCTGGTCACATGGCTGCCTTAGGGTCACCCCACTGACCGGGAGGGGGTCAGGGGGATCCCCCGGAAGACACTGATTCTTACATGATCCCATGAGGGTCCGCTGAGCAGGACGTCTCTTCTGAGGTCAGCTGTCCAGAGAGACCAAACGTGGAGGTCTGCACGAGAAACAGCCACGCCCTGCTCGAGGGTCTGTCCCCCTCCCGTGCCCTGTGGTCACGGGCATCGCACAAGCCTGCTGTTCCCTCCCGAGAGGTCCCACCACCAGGAAGCCTGCAGTCCATGTGGCTGCATGAGCAATGCCTGGTGTCACCGCCCTGGCCACAGCAGGATGTGCGGGCGGTCACCACCCCCTCCCTGGACAGCACAGATGACTGAGGAACGCCGCATTCCAATTTCTGTGACATCTCAAATATATTTTTCAAGCATTTAGACAAGAAAAAGAAAAGAATGCATTTTCCCAGAAATTTTACCCATTCATCAAGTGCCGTGTGGCTGCAGGGCAGGCGGGCCACAGGCTTCTCATTCGTCTGTCCTAGAATGGTCAGCAAGGGCAGCCAGCGCCCGGGTGGGCTGGACCAGGAGGGGCCAGGAGTTGGGGCCAGGGCAGGGACTTCCGTGCCGGTGAAGGACATGCTCCTGCTGGGGCCATCCACGTCCATGGTGGGCGGCACCACCATGACCCGAGGCTGCCACCAAGGTCTTGGGCTGAGCACAGCTGTACTACTGGGCTCGGCACCCGTGGTGCAGAGGCGGTGGAGACTGCTCCTGGCAGGGCCGGGGAGGCTGCCGGGACTAATGCCAGCCCACGTCCTGGGCCTCTCTGAGCCCTGGCTTCCGCTCTGTAAGTGGACTCCAGGTGTGGCCTGCACCTGTGTGTGTCTGCAGGGCTGGACGCCGGGGCGTGCCGCCTGGCTCTGTCTCCCGTCCAGCTCTGCCCTTCCTCCTCCACCCTGCGGAGCAGGCAGCGCACAGGAAGGGCACCGTCTGTCCAGCCTGGACTCACGTGCCGTCTCCAGCCCACCACTCATGGCTTCCCCTGGGCCTTGCTTGTGTCTCCAAGGGTGGCAGGGCACCGTCCTCCTGCGGGCTCACCACAGCATCTCTGAGTGTCTCCACGTGGCGGCCACCCGAGGCCTGGGTGACGGGAGGCTTTAGGAGCTCAGAGGAGCTGCGTGGAGGCCAGCCCAGGCACGTCCCCCTCCTCTGGTTTTGCACAGAAGGGTCTCCAGGGCCACTGCTCACGAGGGAGCCAGCCTTCAGTACCCATCTTTGCCTCTGCACGGCGGCCCCTCACTCCTCCTGGCCGTCCTCGGGTGCAGTGGCGGCCCCTCACTCCTCCTGGCCGTCCTCGGGTGCAGTGGCGGCCCCTCACTCCTCCTGGCCGTCCTCGGGTGCAGTGGCGGCTCCTCACTCCTCCTGGCTGTCCTCGGGTGCAGTGGCACGTCATGAGCACCTCTGGGCACAGCAGGCACAGGGCCCGTGGTGTAGAGGTGCGTCCACCCTTGGTTCCACCACTAACCTGCTGGGCCAGTGCCCACGAGATACAGCCTCTGCCTCTGTGGTTGGCCAAACATGAAATAAAATGACACTTCTGCTTTGCAAGTTTCCTGAAAGGCTAAGGAGAGAGAAAACATGGCGAGTCTTTGGAAACCGATTTGAGCACCGTGCAGGTGAATGGCAAAGGCAGGGGGAGCCCGGCTGCCCTGGGTGTGGGGTGGGTGGGAGGGCTGCAGAGGAGGAGGAGGAGTGGGAGCAGGGGTCTGAGATTTGAGATCGGTGCTCCTCGGGTCACTGATATCAAGAACGATGCCTCCATGGGGCAACACAGGAACCTGTGTTCTGCCACAGTCTCAGACCAGCAAGAATTCAGTGGAACACGGCCTCCGTGTGGCTGGGGTGCCCTTCTGCTGCCCAGGGGCATGGCCCTCGCTGGCTTCCGAGTGGCAGGTGAGCAGCACAGGAGAGACCAGCGCCCTGCAGGTGGCCTTGGGAAAGCAGCTCAGGGCAGTGTCCCTGGTGAGCTAACTGCCACCCAACACCCACGTCCCACAGGGAGCGGGACTCCAGGAGAGTGGAGTGTTAGTGCTGAGCGCAAGCCAGAGGGGCCTGAGCACCCGGGGGTGCTGGGTTTCCAGGGGTCCTGGAGGAGAGCAGGAGGCACCCCACAGGGAATGCAGGAGGGGGGAGAAGAGCCCTGGCTGCCTTACACCCTGGCTTGGCCGAGAGGGCCTCGTTGAGGGCCTTCGGATCAAGACTGAATCTGTCAACAGAGGTTTGTGTTGGAATGCCATCTTACCATCTTAGACTCTAGGTCTCGAAGGCTTTCTGATTCACTGATAACCACACACTCGCGGGTCTGTGTGGGGAGGAATTAGGCACAGGGTCTGCCAGCCATGGAGGAGGTGACGCTTTTCTTTTCTTCTCCCAATCATTGATTTTCTGAAGCAGATTGCCCGGAATAATTATTTCCCAGTTAAAATTGTTTTTTGTATTTCATCCATCTCACAATTGTGTGTAATAACCACATCTATTTATTTTTTCTTAAGTAATCATGGTATTTTCATCAAAATTCATTAGAAGCTGCTCCTAGAAGGACATGCTTTTAAAATATTCAAATTTATAGTTAATGTTTTATTAACCATATTTAGCCTATAATTATTTTTCTAATGAAAATTATCCTGACTGCACCATCTGATGTTATGAGGCTAGTAGTTCAAACAAAATCCAGAGAAACATTTATGCACAAAGGACTGTGCATTCGTCATCTGGAAGGAAGGATTTATGTGCTATATAATTAATTGTTGCCTGGGTTTGACAGTCCATATTTTACTTCAATGCATTATTTACACTGGAGGAGGCGTAGCAGTTCACCCTTCAAAAGGTTAGGAAAATATAAATATACACATTATCTGAACGGGGGGTGATTGTATTGCAAGGGATGATGCGTGTGTGTGGTTTGTATGGAACAATATATCAATGGATTCTTTGTAGACGTTGAACACACATCCAATACTTAAGATGTGATGGTTGACACAGAGCCTGCGTAGCCACGTGGTTTGCCGGTGACATACCTATTCCTCTGTGTAAACGTGTATGGAGTGTGTGACATCTCCATGCTGTCGGGGATGCATATCACACGTCGCAGAGCAGCACAAGGACCCGTAAGTGAGCGTGCATTTGTGTGCCTGTGGCCTGCACCGAGGGAGGTGTGAGCACAGCGTTCTGTAAAGCAGGGCCCTGCGGTGACTGAGCAGGGCTCCATCCGTTGTGCACAGGCGTGTGTGTGTGTGTGTGTGTGTGTGTGTGTGTGTGTGTGCCCCAGCCACCCTGCGGCTCTTGGACTGGCAGAAGCATTGTGCACATGTGTGTGGGGGGGTGCAGCCCTCCCAGCCTCTCCTCCTCGGGGCGCGAGGCCCTCTGGGTGGGAGCATGCAGATGTGGTGTCTGCATTCCTGCATCCTCTAAATGCTCAGCACGTATGCGACAGGCATCGTGGTTTAATGTTCACCAGATTTTGGAAAAAAAAAAAAAAAAAAAAGCCCCGTTTGATGTGCGAGGAAACGACTTTCTCTCCCAAGCAGCACTAGGACACTGGGGAGCCGTGGGCGTCAGGAGACCCTCTGCCCTCCTGGGCACCATGGTTTCCTGGAAGCCAGGTAGGACCTAGAGCCTCCGCCAGTCTTAGGGGAGGCCTGGGACACTGGGCTCCGGGCTGCAGCATTGCAGAGCTCCGGTCCTGAGCCGAGCGGGCCTGTCCCCGCCCACCGTCTGCCCACGCTGCCTGGTGGTCTGCCCTCCCGGGCAGCTCTCACATTTCTAAAAACATACTGTTATTTTATTTCCTATACCTTTATTTTATTTGTCTATATTTATGTGGTGCTGAGGCTCGAACCCAGTGCCTCAGGCTGGCTAGGTAAGCCTCTGCCACTGAAGGAGCCCTAATTAGGAAGGGCTGTTGTAGCTAGCTGGAAGCCATGGGTTCCACCTGATATGTATGTGACGCACCTGTAGGCACCCGCAAACCTGAAGGTATATAACCGGGTGAAAGCGGTCCGAGTTAGGAGAACGGAGAATTCAGTCAGCCGGGCAGTCACTCGGTCGGTCAGAAGAATCAGAGCGGCCAGAACGTAGGCAGAGCGGTTACAGAAGAGAAACCAGATAGAAGAAGTAATGACTGGTCAGAGTTAGGCCGAGACTCCTGAGGAAGACAGAAGACAGAAGAAAGAAGAAGGAAGAAAGAAGAGAGAAGAAAGAAGCTCTAATCTTTCTCTAAGCTAAGCTCTATCTTTCTATCTTTACTCTAAGCTAAGACTCTAAGCTAAGAAGAATCTTTCTCTAAGCTAAGCTCTATCTTTCTTTACTCTAAGCTACTCTACTCTAAGCTAAGAAGAAAAATCTTTCTTTCCCTCTCTAAGAAAAATCTTTCTTTCCCTCTCTAAGCACCAAGAAAGTAGAAGTAAAAGTAGTAAAAGCTTAACTCTGCCCCCGAGAGTTTTTATCCCGGTTTACGGTACATGCCACTGAGCCCCAGCACCACCCCGTTTTGAAACCTGTCGCCTTGGATCTCGCAGCTTTGGCGACTGCCCACATGCAGGGCACTGAGGAAGGACAGCCACCGCTTCCTACAGCTGGGGGAGGGTGTGGCTCCGCCTGCGCTGGTGGGCGGGTGTGCCCTGACCCAGTTGCTCTGGCCAGGGAAGTGGACATGTCCAGGCAGGGTCTGTGGTGAGGGCCAGCCCCACCAGGCATCACGAGGTCATAGCAGAAGCTGGTGGCAGCTGTGTCCGTGGAGGAACGGTGGCCTGTGACTGTGCCCCCTGCACTGTGATGGGGACTCTGCAGACCCAACGAGGCTGAGGATCCTGGGCTGGGGACACAGCCACACCACTGGGTGGGCAGACTGGTCACAGCGCCTCTGCCAGAGGCAGGCAGGGGTGTCGGGTGAGAGGGACGGTGTGGGAGGGGAGCCACAGCCTGTGGGCCGCGAGAGGAGACCAGGACAGTCACGGAATCGTCCCCTCCCCGTCCCCTCAGGGCCTCCAGAGAGACCCAGGCCCACAGCCAACTAGCCTCAAGCCCTTGAAACTACCCTGTCACCTCCAGAGCTGCAGGAAGAGGCCTTGTGGTGTTTGAAGTCACCGCATGCGTGTCCGCTCGGGGCAGTGGCACAGGGGCCCGGGCAGCGATGCTGGGAAGGTCAGGGCAGCAGGCAGGCCGTGCGCTCCCTGATGGCCAGTCACACCCACACTGGGCGCCCCAGCCACACTGAGGGAGGGTCCTACCATCTCCTGTTCACGCTCAGGGATGCTGAGACGGGAGCTGGAGCGCTGTGACTTCAGGGGACGGCGGGCTGGCCCAACCTCTGTCCAGGTGAGAGCCAGCAGCACCCGAGGGGCCGGCTGCCCTCCCTGGGCAGCCCGGATGGAGGCCACCTGTCCACCTCCAGCCTGTGACACTGTGGGTCAAGACCCGAAGTGGGGCCTTGCACACCTCAGGAGGTGAGCGACAATTGTGCACTCAGCAGACCAAGCACACTCTGCTGGGAGAGGAAGGAAGAGAAGAAACGGGGCCCAGGTGCTCCCACGGGCTCCGTCCCCTCTTTGCCACGACAGGACCACGGACTGCCCAGTCATGGGGACTGTCCCTCTGGAACTCAGCCTAATCCAACAACTCGCCACGGCCTCACACAGCTGGTCAGTTAAGGCACGGGCACGGCCCCTCTGTGCCATCTTGGAAATTTGGAACTCACACACTTGACGAGTGTCAGGGATCTGGGCACCTGCTCTGACGAGCTCCCTGGGCTTGGGCTCCTGACACTGAAGACCCCCCTGGGCTCCTCAGGAGCTTCGGCGGCGACACCGTGTCCTAGCCAGCCCATGCTGCGATGGCCCAAGCACCAACGCTGGACCATGAACACGGCGCTTTCCTCACGGCTCAGGAAGTCCGAGCCAGCACGGCTGGGTCCAGGGGCTGGTCCTGCCTCACAGAGAGCTGCGTTCTCCTGTGTCCCCACGTGGAGGACAGGAATGAAATGTCCCGGTGTCCCTTCTCCTGAAGGCACCAGTCACACCATGAGGGCTCCACTCTCACGACCTGGTCACCACCCAAAGGCCCACCTCCACACATCAGGGTGAGGGCTCCAAGTGTGACTCTGTGGGAACCAGGCCTTCAGGGACAGCTGTCGCCACGCAGACGAAGAACAGGGGAAAGTGACGACACTGACACTGTTTGCCCCTCATTTCTCTGTGGTTGCTATTGAAGCTCTCAGCCATGAAGAAGGGCTCTTTATTCCATGATGCACACAGACACACAGAGACGCACGCATGCACACAGACACACGTGAACACACACGCGCACACAGAGACACACATGTGCACACAAAGAGACACACACTCACATGCACACACAGACACACAGGCACAAACATAAAGACACACACTCACATGCACATGCAGACACATGCACACATAAAGACACACACATGCACAAATACATGCATACATAGACACATGCACATAGAGACACACATGTGCACACATAAGACATACACTCACATGCAAACACACATGTGCACATAAAGACACACGCACACACAGACTCACATGCAGATACAGACACACAGGTGCAAACATAAAGACACACACTCACATGCACATGCAGACACACACATGCACAAATACATGCACATAGAGACACACATGCACACACGGACATATATGTGCACACATAAAGACACACAGTCACATGCACACACAGATACACACATGCACACAGACACACCCACACATGCATACACACACATCCAGACACACACATGCACACACAGACACACGTGCACACATAAAGATGCACATTCACACGTACACACAGACACACACACAGACACACACACAGATACACATATGCATGCAGACACACCCACACATATATACACACAGACACACACATGCACACACAAACACACACGCACACTCAGACACACACATGCACTCACAGACAGGGTCTTGCAATGGTGCCAGCTGGCCTCGGTCTCCTGGGCTCCCGGGTGCTCCTGCCTCAGCTTCCTGGCGGCACGTGCGTGGCAATCGCTCAACAACGCTGGGTAGGTATTCTGAAGGGGTCACCCGGGACTCCAGATCCTGTGTGTGGCGCGTCAGCCACGCGGGGTGCTCTTGGCACTGAAGCACGCGTGGGACGCCTCGCTGATTCTCTAGTGTGAAAGGAAGGACAGGGCCTGGCGACCTGAGGTTCGGGCTCACTCCGAGCCCTGAAGAGAAAGCTACCAATGTTCAATCACACTCTTCATCTTTTTTTTTTTTTTTTTTTTTTTCTAATATCTTATTAGAGACAGGGTCTCACTGAGTTGCTAAGTGCCTTGCCATTGCAGAGGCTGGCTTTGAACTCGCGATCCTCCTGCCTCAGCCTCCCAAAGTGCTGGGATGACAGGCGTGCGCCACTGCGCCCGGCCACACTGTTCATCTTGAACAGACCCCTCTACCTGGACTGAGTCCAGGGCCTGGACACAACTACAGTTTCCCATGAAGCAGGCCAGCCCCAGGGACAGTGGCAGCCATGAAGCCAGTGTCAACGCTCACATGGCACTTGGTGCCTCTGGGCTTTCCTGCCGGTGCCCAGAGGGCCCACCACGCTGTCCCTCTGCCTCCAGAGTCAGCTTGGTCCTTGGTAGGTTGTGATTTGTCTTCCAATAAACGCTCCCGTTTTCAAACTCTCAGCACAAATCCACGTGGACATTCTTCACTAGAAAAATTAATGGCAAGCAGGCCTCGCAGCTAGGATTGTGCAGGGGCTGAGGGAGAATTTCACGGGAAATGTCGCTGGGCTTTAAGTGTGCAGCGAAGGAAGGGGATTTATTTACAAATCCTGCCATAAAATGCTCTTTAACGTCACGTCAAGTGGCCTAAGTGCACCACCAAAATGAATTCACCGCAACTAGAAAATAACCAGGGAGTTAAAACCATGCACACATGTGCCTACACGCATGCCCACGGACACACATGCACACACACGTGCATGCACACGCAGGCTGTCTTGGGGGCAGGGATGGGGTCTCTGGGGTATCTGAGTGTGGAGCTTGTGTGTCTTTTTCAAAGAAAACAAGACACCTCAAATTCTCAACGTAAGACCCATGAGAAAATGCCTGTAGTTCACCGAAGAGAATCACTACCTGGGGCAGGTCGAGGCCCCTCTGCAGCCCTGGAGAGACTGTGCAGGGCTCAGGACTGGCCAGCCAAGCCGGGCAGGAGAGTCCACAAACAAGCCCTTCCACCTCCCGATGATGTTGGCCTCAATCCCGTAACAACAAACAATCGAGTCATGTGATTTTGTTTTCCTCACGGGTCTGCTGGAAGTTGGTCCTGGCCCAAGGAGATGGGTGGGATCTCGTGCGGGTGGGGTCCCTTATCCAGCAGGGTAGAGGCCGATGCCCAGGTGACACAGATGAGCAAGGTGGGCCTGTCCTCCTGTTTCCAGAAGGGTGCTGCATGTGGGGGCTGATACGCTGTCATGGCCCAACATACTTGTTAGCCGTTTTCCTTCGTGAATTAAAAAATTGAATTATGCACTCAGCCTCGTTACGGAGCCTGCAAAGTTTATTAAAGTCTATCGACCATGTGTACGCACTTCAGGATCCCGCTTCAATCGCGGCTCCCAGGATGGAACATTGAATTAAGAGGCCGCGCTGGCCGCCGCGCGGGTGGACTCCAGCGGAGCCACAGGTAGCTGAAGTCTCCTTCAATTAGACATAATCATCACTCACAGTCAATAATTGTGCTAAGGGCTGCTTTCAAATCTGTGAGGGATTCGCATTTAATGTACTGATTCAGCTTGTCTGAGCCAAATTCACTGTGTACTGAAACCAAAGCAATTTAGTTCTTGCCTACGGCCTTTTTGGCAGTTCATCTAGCTGAGCGCGGCAAGGACTCCGCGATACAATTTGATCTGAGACATCTGCGCGCAGACAGGACCTTTTCCTTGACGGAGGAGACGGAGGAATGGCTAAGCTCTAGTTTCATGTGAAGAACCAGGCCTTATCTTGCCCCTGAAAAATAAAGCATTTAAGATAGAGTAAAGAGCCAAATCAAAAAAATTTTTCCTCAGGTTTATGAAATGCGCACTGTAGCTCCTAACAGCCTTCCTGCTTCAACCCGCAGAAAGCACTTGAGCCCTGATCCCTGGATTAACCATTTAAGGATATTACACTTATCACCGTCTGCAGCTGACGGAGGAGATCTTTATTAAATATGAAAGGGAAACGTCTCCCTCTTTGTGAGTTTGCAGAAATATGGAAATTCCTTTATATGCGCTGGCAGCCCTGTGCTGGACCTGGAGACCACGGCGGCACGGGCCACCACCCACGCCCTCAGAGCCCTGCTGTGTGTCGCCCTGCGCACGGCCCTTAGTGGGCTTCTTGTTCTCAAGATAGGAAGGTGGTAGACGTGGAAAGTGCCCTCCGGGACCCTGAAGAACTGAGATGTCTGCAGAAAGGCTGCTCAGAAGGCAGCGTGTCCCCGAGCTGAGCACCAGCTGATGTCAGTGTCCTGTGCTCTGGACAGCCACGGCCCACTGACAGACCCTGGCCAGGGCATCTGAGCTGGAAGAGCACTGTGCCAGCCTGGGGGGCGCTGGCCAGCAACAGCCCACGCAGGACAGGGAAGACGGGCCTCAGCTCGGCCTCCTGTGTTCCGAGGGCACTACATACTCAGGGGCCAAGGAAGACAGGCCCTGTTGGGCCACTGGTGCAGACTAAGGCCAGCGTCTGCTGCCCTCGGACGTGCCTGCCCTTGAGCCCAGGCTTTCTGCTAGAGAGCGGTCAGTGCAGAGGAGCGGCCCAGAGAGGTCTGTCCCGGACACCTGGGGCTGGGTGTGCTGTCAGCGAGGAAATGCAGACCTCCACATGGGGAGTGGCCCTAGGAGCCCTGAGGAGGCCAGGCAGGTGCCCCTCAGGCTGCAGGAAGACGCAGGTGGCATGGTGGACCAGAGCCTGCAGGTCCACCATTCGGGCCTGAGGAGAGGCCAGGATCAGGAGAGCCAGGCTGCTGTCCCCGCCCGCTGCACCTCTGCATCTTGAGGACACCCTGCTCGAGGGAAGTGAGCTTGGACTGGTCAGGGTATGCCGTCCAGCTCACTAAGGGCCCAGACGGGGTCACCCCAGGAGAGCGGGGCACCCGGAGGGGACAGAACACAGCAGCGCACACCACGGCTCTCCCTGTGCCACCATGGGCAAGGCAGTACAAGGACAGCAGCCCTGTGGGCCTGTCCTCAGTGACCTGGGAGACCCCATGACCAGGCCACCACGGGACACACACACCACACCACCCACACACCACTCCTACCACACACCACACCTGCCACACACCACACCTACCACACATCACACCCTGCCACACACACCACTCCTACCACACACCACTCCTACCACACACACACACCTACCACACACACCACTCCTACCACACACCACTCCTACCACACACCACTCCTACCACACACACCTACCACACACCACACCTACCACACACACCACTCCTACCACACACCACACCTACCACACATCACACCTGCCACACACACCACTCCTACCACACACCACTCCTACCACACACCACTCCTACCACACACACCTACCACACACCACACCTACCACACACACACCTACCACACACACTCCTACCACACACCACACCTACCACACATCACACCTGCCACACACACCACTCCTACCACACACCACTCCTACCACACACCACTCCTACCACACACACCTGCCACACACCACACCTACCACACATCACACCTGCCACACACACCACTCCTACCACACACCACTCCTACCACACATCACACCTGCCACACACACCACTCCTACCACACACCACTCCTACCACACATCACACCTGCCACACACACCACTCCTACCACACACCACTCCTACCACACACCACTCCTACCACACACCACTCCTACCACACACACCTACCACACACCACCACCTACCACACACACCCACTCCTACCACACACCACACCTACCACACATCACACCTGCCACACACACCACTCCTACCACACACCACTCCTACCACACACCACTCCTACCACACACACCTACCACACACCACACCTACCACACACACACACTCCTACCACACACCACCACACCTACCACACATCACACCTGCCACACACACCACTCCTACCACACACCACACCTACCACACATCACACCTGCCACACACACCACTCCTACCACACACCACTCCTACCACACACACCTACCACACACCACACCTACCACACACACCACTCCTACCACACACCACACCTACCACACATCACACCTGCCACACACACCACTCCTACCACACACCACTCCTACCACACACCACTCCGACACACACACACCTACCACACACCACACCTACCACACACACCACTCCTACCACACACCACACCTACCACACATCACACCTGCCACACACACCACTCCTACCACACACCACCTACCACACACATCACACCTGCCACACACACCACTCCTACCACACACCACTCCTACCACACACACCTACCACACACCACACCTACCACACACACCACTCCTACCACACACCACACCTACCACACATCACACCTGCCACACACACCACTCCTACCACACACCACTCCTACCACACACCACTCCGACCACACACACCTACCACACACCACACCTACCACACACACCACTCCTACCACACACCACACCTGCCACACATCACACCTGCCACACACACCACTCCTACCACACACCACACCTGCCACACACACCTACCACACACACCACTCCTACCACACACCATACCTGCCACAACCACACCTGCCACACACACCACACCTGCCACAACCACACCTGCCACACACCACAGCTACCACACACACCACACACCACACCTACCACATATCACACCTACCACACACACCACACCTACCACACACACCACAATGCATCACACGCACTACATGTGTCACACACCACACTCCTACAGCATATAAAACACCTCATGTATAGCCCACATGTGCACAAAGACATACCACACACCCACAACACACACCACACCCAAAGCATATACACCACACCTCATCTACAGCACAAGTACACACACTCCACAAATATATCACACACACACACCACTCACCACGGCCACTAACGTCACCTGCCACACCCACACTCTAGCACTCACGCATCACATGCACCACAGGTCACACGTATTCTCATGTGAGCCTCACACGTCCACACCACACACACACACACACACACACACACACACACACACCCTCAGCCTCCTCCCTCCCTGCTCACAGGCACACACGGCGCTGCAGAATCAATCGGGAGTGTGAACACAGACCCAAAGTCCCCGGAAGCTTCCACTCACTCCTGTCCTCCCCGCTGCCGGTGCTCACTGCAGGACTCGTGCCGCGGAGCTGTCCCACAGCGCACGGAAGGACGCTGCAGAATCAATCGGGAGTGTGAACACAGACCCAAAGTCCCCAAGGAAGGTGTGGCTTCCACTCACTGCCTGTCACCTGAGAGCTTCCCGCTGCCGGTGCTCACTGCAGGACTCGTTCTGGTCTTTAGCTGCTCATTCTAGGAGCTGTCGACAGCAGCGCAGGTCCATGGAAGGACCGCTCCAACTTCATTATTAACTTCATTTTTCTTAATGTGGGTTTTATTAATCCAGCAATAACATGCAATCTTCAGACAATTTACTAGCAGTTAACGACCAGCTGGGGAAGTTCCATTTTCTGAGGAAGCTAGTGGCCCTGAACATTGATCCAATCCAAGTTCCTGAGTCAGTGTAGCTAAGAATTTGGCACAAAATGCACATAACTTACTTAAAATCATGCTTTCTTCTCATCTCCTGCATTTTCGACTTGTTAAATCACACTCAGTTAAAAGCCAGACAGGACCAGATTCATAGAGAAACCTGGCGCACTCTGTTAGTGCACAGTGCATAGAAAGGGTGCAGACCTGCTGTTTAATCATGACTCCTACAACCAAAGCGTTACGTTTCCTAAATGTAAGGAGACAGAAATGCAGGCCACAATGGATGCGTCTCTGCGTGCATGTACCCACAGAGACGGCTCTGACTGCATCCAAATCCACAGGCTTATTGAATGCCTGGCTTAGGCTGGAGTCCTGAAGATTAAGCAGATCTGTGTGTTAGAACAACAGCTGACTCACGGCATGTCTGCAAGGTGATACTCCAAAAGCCTCCCGCCTCCACCCGCGCTGCTGGTGCTACAGCAACCCGCAAGAGGTCGAGGACAGGGCCAAAGCACAGAGCGAGGGACCGTAGCAACGGGATCCACAGCTCACCCCACCTGTAGCTCCGCAGAGCCGCCCCGACAGAGGAGAACCTGGGGGCCGTCCACCGCCCTGGTCCCTGTGAGCCATCGGTGCCCTGCTCTCGGCAGTGCTTGGACTCTGGTCCTCAGCCCCGTCGAGGTCACCTGTTTCCCTGTGCTCAGCTGGGGCAGTGGCCCTGGCGGACGCTCCTCCCGCAGCACTGGATTCCGGGTCCGCATTGGTCTGTGTGATGCCAAAACAACCAAACTGGTCATTAGATATGGTGTCCCCTGGGCTGGGGGCACTCTGCATGGAGAGAGCTCTGGAGTGAGGCCACCAAGGCTGAAGGTCCCCCTGACCCCGGGAGTGGCCACCAAGACTGAAGGTCCCCCCTTGCTCCTCAGCAAGGTTCCTCCTGTGCCTTGGGAAGGCATGGTGGGCGGGTGTCTGAGCACAGTGCCATCGTGGGCAAGGACATTGCAAGGACTCCTGGGAACCGAGGGCGAGAAGGTCCCTATGACGTCTGTTCCCTTTGCCTCAATTAGGGGAAGACAGAAGGAGCCCCTCCTCCTCCAAAAACAACTGCTCAGAAAGGCCGTAGCTTAGACCCTCAGGATGGCGCCTCGGGGTCCATAAAAAAGTCACCCTGCAGGAGCCCTGTTGGGGAGATGGCTAAGACTGCGGTTGACTACGGGCCAAGGAGATGTTTGGCTGTTGCCGCCTTCTGTAGTCTCACGGGACTTGGCCCGAGATCTTGCGGGACTTGAGTGAGATTGCTGATCGGGTCTGCGCCACTTTTGGTGGTGAGTGTGGTGCAGGTTAAAGTCATTGTTAGAGCCAGAGAGAAAAGTTATCAGAATAAAAAAGCTGTTTGTTTCCAGTTCGCCTCTGAACTTCTTCCCACGGCTTCGTTGCTCCCAGCGGCCATCGCTTCAGGCGGCAACAGTACCCACAGCTCATCCCAACTGTGGCTCCCGAAGCCACCCCTGACAGAGGAGAACCAGGGAGCAGGCCACCCACCACGGCCACCACCCTGTGTGCACTTCACGATCTCTAAATGCAGATGTAAGGGCCCACCCTTCACAGCAGAGCTGGATCAGAGGAGCCCCGTGTGAATCTAGTGCTGGGGGGTGCAGAGCTAAGGCCATCACAGAGGAGCCCCGTGTGAATCTCGTGCTGGGGGGTGCAGAGCTAAGGCCATCACAGAGGAGCCCCGTGTGAATCTCGTGCTGGGGGGTGCAGAGCTAAGGCCATCACAGAGGAGCCCCGTGTGAATCTCGTGCTGGGGGGTGCAGAGCTAAGGCCATCACAGAGGAGCCCCGTGTGAATCTCGTGCTGGGGGGTGCAGAGCTAAGGCCATCACACAGGAGCCCCGTGTGAATCTCGTGCTGGGGGGTGCAGAGCTAAGGGGAGGAGCCCCGTGTGAATCTCAGTGCTGGGGGGTGCAGAGCTAAGGCCAACACAGAGGAGCCCCGTGTGAATCTCGTGCTGGGGGGTGCAGAGCTAAGGCCATCACAGAGGAGCCCCGTGTGAATCTCGTGCTGGGGGGTGCAGAGCTAAGGCCATCACAGAGAGGAGCCCCGTGTGAATCTCGTGCTGGGGGGTGCAGAGCTAAGGCCAACACAGAGGAGCCCCGTGTGAATCTCGTGCTGGGGGGTGCAGAGCTAAGGCCATCACAGAGGAGCCCCGTGTGAATCTCGTGCTGGGGGGTGCAGAGCTAAGGCCATCACAGAGGAGCCCCGTGTGAATCTCGTGCTGGGGGGTGCAGAGCTAAGGCCAACACAGAGGAGCCCCGTGTGAATCTCGTGCTGGGGGGTGCAGAGCTAAGGCCATCACAGAGGAGCCCCGTGTGAATCTCGTGCTGGGGGGTGCAGAGCTAAGGCCATCACAGAGGAGCCCCGTGTGAATCTCGTGCTGGGGGGTGCAGAGCTAAGGCCATCACAGAGGAGCCCCGTGTGAATCTCGTGCTGGGGGGTGCAGAGCTAAGGCCAACACAGGCGTTTCTCGCACAGCCCTCACGCGCTCAGAGAAAGCAGCCAAGTCCCTCCCTCACGCCAGAAAGCCCCTGGAAACAAGACCCCTGCGCTCGCGGCCTGCGCCCTGCACGGGTGCCCATATCTACCCGTCCCTCCTTGAGGGCAGCCAGGGTGCAATGCAGAATGTGTCACCCGGTCCCTGGGACAGCTCCCTGCTCTGGAAGAATGTGTCCCCAAAGAAAATGATTTCATCTGCCCAACATGGCATGCCCAGGGCCCTGGAGCCCAGGTTTGGCACAAGGTGCATGAGGGCCAGATTTAGGAAGGGGGTAGACAAGGGATTGATTGATGGAGGGATGGGTTTTTAATGCCATTGGCTCACCCAGGCTTCTTTTTTTCTATGTGGACAAAGCATGGGGAAGAAACCTGTGGTATATATTGTGTGCAGGTCATGTTTGTGGGTGGGTGGCTTCAGTAAATGCAGAATTAAATAATGCAAGAGCCCTTTGGAGCTTGGTGATGTTACATGGGTGCTTTCAGCATTTCTCACAGTAATTTAGGGCTCCTGTTGCCCAGTCTGCAGGTGTCTGATCCGCGATAAACAACAAATATCACATTAGGTTTATTTTTGTGCATTTTGCTTCAAACGCTCTATGATTATGATTAATTTCTTTATTACGGTTTTCTTCACTTTTCATATGGGAGCCCTCCTGTGGCGAAAACAGTCCCTGTCGGTGACAGCCATGCTTGCTGCGCTGGAGGCCCCTTGCCCTTTCAGAGGTGAGGCGCGGGGCCTCTCGGGTGGAGCCTTCAGCGGGGCCTTCCCCGTCAGTGGCACAATGCACTTGGCGTTTGATGGCAGCGTCTCAGGGTGGTGATGCTTGCAGGCCTTCTAGCAACGTTCTAGGTGCAGGAGACAGAAGCACTGGCCTGCCTTCCAGGGCCCACCTGGCCATGGCAGCATCTGCTCCGTGTTTAGCTGTCTTTGAAGGCAGCCAGTGCTCTACTCCCACAGGAGTCAAAGACATGCCGCAAGTGTCCAGGGAACCTCAGCTTGGGGCCGATGCCATTTGCTGAGCTGGAGACTTTCGTGGAAACGAGACTCCTTTGGTAAGCGTCTGTCGCCTTTAAGCAGCTCCTCCTGCCTCCGTGTTCCATTTTGAAAGCACAGTTGTTTGACCATATACCCAAATGCACGGAATAGGGAAGTTTTAAAGCTTTGAGACAGTATCTTATGGAAAATATCAGTAACAATGATAAAACGCCACTGTTGCTTTTTAAATGAAAAAAGGCATAGTGTGGAAACTTGTTCTAATAACTCTTATTTTGCTTTTTTTATTAGAGTCCATTAGTTATACATAATAGTTGGGTTCGTCTTGACAAAATCACACATGCATGGAATTTGATTCATTCCATCTCCGTCTTCAGCCCTCCCTCCCTCCCTCTCTCTACCCTCCTTCCTCTCCTCCGCTGCTCTTCCTGTCACTCATTTATTGATTTATTTTTGGTTGGTGCTTTGCAGACATAAAGGAAGGTGGATCCCCCTGTAGTGCACTAATGTGAGCACCGAGCATGGACTTGCTAAATCCATTCCCCACTTCCTCCCGTTTCCTGTCCCTCCTCCCTCCGACTCCATCTCCCTCTTCTCCGCTGACCTTCCCTGCACTGCGGTGGCACCTGATCCCCTTTATTGCCCCCTCTATTTTGCCCTTGCTTCTACATATGAGAGAGGACATTTGGCCCTTGATTCTCGTTTTACTTTTATTGTTATTCAACTTGTTGTTTCTGGAAATAAGAGATAATAGCTCACAGGCTAGAAGGTTTCGTACAGCACGTGACTGCTTCTGTGGCAGGGGAAGTCGGATTTCTGGCAGCACGTAGCCTCTGCAGTCAGGCCCAGGGAGGCTGGTTTTGACAGTAAGGGTTCGGACCCGTTAGTGGAGGAGGGAAATCAGCAGGTGAGGAGAGAGGACAGGCACAGGCGTTCAGACTCCGCAGTGCAGCAGGAAGCCCCTCCAACAGACGGGCTTCTAGAAGGAGGTTTTCATCGAGACGGTGAACGTGATGTTTCATTTAAGGGCTCTGACTGCTACAAAACTTTGGAAAATGGTACCCCAGTGAACAGGGTGGCAAGTGCTCATGGATAAAGGGACTATGTAGTTCTTGCAATCCAGGTAGGGAAAAGAGTGGCTGAGAGATGCAGGAAATAAAGGGAGAAAGGGCATCATGCAGGCCCTGCTGGACACCAGGGCCATGGCTCAGCCTCCCTCGGAGGTGTCTGCGGCTCCCTGGTGGGACCACGAAGCCCTCCTTGGCCGGGCCGTCCCCGTGAGGCAGCCCCAGCACCAGCCCCTGGGAGCTGGGGGCCCTGACCTCCAGGGTGACCATGACTGGGGACTCCTCTAGTTAGGGCAAGGACCAGGGGCTCTGATGAGCTGCAGGGACATCGTCCTTGGGTCAGCACTAACTAGTGGACGCTTGGGTAGCAGAGGACTTGGGATCACAGCGCACACGGCTGAGCCAATGGACCCCACTGGCCTGGGAAGCCCCGCAGCCCCCCTCGGGGCGTTGCCGAGTAGCCCCAGCTGATCTGCAGGGCGTCGTGGTTGGAGACAGCTCCGTACCGAGAGCAGGGATTTTGTAAATCCAGCCTCTCATTGCTGCCATTCGGTGGGACCAGCTGTGCAGCAGGCCCAGCCTCGCAGCCTGTCCTGTGGCAACGCCGATTCCTGCAAAGCGGGCCGTGAGGCAATCCAGCTCGGGGTTGGTTTTGTTCCCTGGCTCACTTTTTGCTGGCAGGTAGCTGTGGAGCCACTATTTCAGATTCTAAATTGTCGACTAGAAAGTATTAACTCTGCTTTCCAAGACGGAGTCAAATTTCTAGCTTCTCAGTTATCAGCATTGGATTTTCAGTTGAGTGTTTTTTATTGATGTTGTAGAAACACGTCTATTTTGTGGGGAGGAAAAATGAAAGTGACCTAGGGCCAGGGTTTGGGGCTCCGTGACCCGAGGGAAGAGAGCAGCCCTGGTTTGTGTGGGCTGTCATTGGTTTCATGGTGACATCTCTGGGGGCAGGAACACACACGCACAAACCCACACGCACACACATGTGCACACGCACACACATGCACACACACATGCACATACACACGGTCTCACCCTGGGGATTCGTGGGGCAGGCTGATCGCTGGTCCCGCCCACCCCTCCCCAGCATGGGCGCGGTTCTACAGGAAGACTTTGCCTGTCGGGTGAACATGTACTGGGGCTGTGGCGCGGGGGAAGGAGACTCACCCAGGCGCAGTCAAAGGCACTGAGGCTCAGGGAGGTGCCGGGTCCCACACAAGCACGCCGAGGACTAGGATGTGCACCGAGCACCAGAGTCCAGGTTCTGGGTCCCGTGGGAGGTCAGGGCAAGGTGGGGTGCTCCAGGGGAGCCCCAGCTCATGTGCCCGGCCCTGATCTCTCCCGGGCTGAAGACTTAAAGACACTAACCCCTGAGCCACACCCCTGCAGGAGCCCCGTTTGGGGAGATGGCTTAAATTGCGGTTGACTATGGACCATGGAGATTTGGGCATTGCCACCTTCCGTAGTCTCACGGGACTTGGCCTGGGATCTCACGGGACTTGGCCTGGGATCTCGAGTGACTTGAGCCGAGATTGCTGATTGGGTCTGCTCCATTTTGGTGGTGTGTGGTGCGTGTTAGTCGTTGTTAGAGCCAGAGAGAAAAGTTATCAGAATAAAAAGCTGTTTGTTTCCAGTTCGCCTCTGAACTTCTTCCCGCGGCTTCGTTGCTCCAAGCGGCCATCGCTTCAGGCGGCAACAGGCCCCTGCCCGGCTCCCGCAGGAGACCGGCAGGGAGATGACCAGGACAGACTGCCGTGCTGTCTGCAGGAGCCCCGCTGTCTCACTGACAGCGGGAGCCAGGACAGTTTGGGCCCCTTGCCCTTTTCACCACCCCAGCCCACCAGCAAACCCGAGGCCCTTCCCCCAGCTCACATCACGGCTTGTCTTCCCCTCTCCACTCTCTGTCCTCGCCACACCTGCCACCTCTCTTGGCTGCCCAAGGAGTGTCCCCAAGGATCTCCGTCACTCCACCCAGAGCAGCCAGGATCTGCCTCCAGTGTCCACAGGTCACGGGAACTGCTGATTGACAGGCCTCCCAGGCCACCACATCTAGTGCGTGGCCCAAATCCAGAATGCTGACAGTGCGGCATGCAGGTCAGGGCGTGCAGCAGGGACACTTGCTCACTGCTGCCGGTGTTGCAGAGGAGCACGGCCACCACGCAGGCCGTCTGGTGGTCCCTTCAACTAGCACACTCACGCCGCATGGCCGGGCACTCACGCTCCTCGGGGTCTGCGCAGAGCAGTGGAAACTTGGGCTCACTGCACTTGGCGTGCGTGACGTCTTTAGTCTTGATCACCAGAACTATGGCAGGGCAAGGGTCAGTTAGTAGGCAAGAGGCAGAGCAGAGGTACACCCTCACCATGGCAGGTCACCAGAAACCTAAGCATGCGAAATGACACAGAGGACCTCGAGTGGCTGCTGTGGAGTGGGGGGGCCCCTGCAAAGGCCTCCACCTGCAAGGCCAGCCACTTGACGCTCAAGGCCAGCCTCCATCGTGAAGTTCAAGGCCAGCCACCGGACGCTCAAGGCCAACCTCCCTCGTGAAGTTCAAGGCCAGCCACGCAATGCTCAAGGCCAGCCTCCCTCATGAAGTTCAAGGCCAGCCACCTGACGCTCAAGGCCAACCACGTGATGCTCAAGGCCAGCCATGTGACACTCAAGGCCAGCCATGTGACACTCAAGGCCAACCTCACTCCTGATGCTCAAGGCCAACCTCACTCCTGATGCTCAAGGCCAGCCACGTGATGCTCAAGGCCAGCCACATGATGCTCAAGGCCAACCACATGATGCTCAAGGCCAACCATGTGACACTCAAGGCCAGCCATGTGACACTCAAGGCCAACCTCACTCCTGATGCTCAAGGCCAACCACGTGATGCTCAAGGCCAGCCACATGATGCTCAAGGCCAACCACCACGTGATGCTCAAGGCCAGCCACGTGACACTCAAGGCCAGCCATGTGACACTCAGTGCCAACCATGTGACACTCTGCCAGAGGCAAAAGAGAAAACAGGATCAGCAGGTGCCAGAGGCTCGGGGAGAGCTGAGCGGGTGGGGATGGGTGGAAAGCATGGGGCTCCCAGGGCCAGGAGGATGCAGCAATGGTGTCCTTGTGGCTGCCTGGCTGTCCAGCCCACAGAACTGGAGTGCAGGACGCTGAGAACCCTAGTGTGAACTGTGCACACTAGTTACAACAAATACCAGCACAGGCTGATCAGTGTGAGGAACTGCCAAGCAAGATGCTAATGGGGTGGTTAGTCTGTGTCCAGGGGTCTGGGCTAATGATGCCTCCATGGCTGTCACACTCTGTTTCTGGGGTGAGTGAGGGCAGATCTGAAGGAGGCTGAACCGCAGCGTGAGGGGCAGCCCTTCTGTGGAGGGTCCCAAGGAAGAAAGTGGGTGGGGATGGGGAAATCCCTGTTCCTGAGCTGGGCACCCATCTCTGCCTAGCCCCACAAGGCTTGGCCTGCAGCCTGTGGTTCCTGGCATTCCACAGGCCACGCCCTGCCCCCCCTCCTGTCCCAACCTTCACTTTGGCACTGAGGTGAGAATCACATCACATTCTTCTCAGGCCTTTGGACTTGGACTGAATTACTTCCCCAGGTCTCCTGGTTCCCAGTTAGCAGCTCCTGGGCCTCCTTGGCCTCCATAACCCCATGAGCCAGTTCTCAAGTTATACATTCCCTACTGATCTGGCTTCTCTGGCCAACCCTAGCTAGTACATTGGAGTAAGGGAAGGCCCACTGGCAGACACCTCCTGGAGCTCAAGCCCCTCCAACAACCTGCTCAGGGGCCCAGGCCCGGCTTAGGCCTCCCCCCCCCCCCGCCCCCGATCTGGGAGCCCAGGTCTGACCCACTTCCATCTTGAAACACTGCAGGCATCCCCACCACCTTCCCCACACAGTAGCCTCTACCTTAGGACAACAGACAGGGCCTAGAAGCAGCTGCATCTTGGAGCAGGCATCCCAAAGCCAGTGTAAAGCCCACACTTTCAGCCCCATCTCTGAAAGACATTGCATGCACCTTGGAGCACCTCCACTGCTATCTCCAGTTACCTCCTGCTATTGCTGCCACCACCTATAGTTGCAGTAGCATCCGTCCTTGGACACTGGCAGGGTCTGGAAGCCCAACACCAAGGTGAAGCACAGACAATCTGCACAGATACTACAAGATTGTAGGGTAGAAACTGTGATATCTCAGCTCCACACTGCAAGAAAGGAAGTCACGTAGACCACATGAAAAACTAAGGGAGGAAAGTGCCCCCCCCAAAAAAGCAGGATACAACAATAACAGAAGCCATGCACAGGGCAGTTAATTAAATGTCAGGTAAGGAGTTCAGAATGTTCATAATTGAAATAATCTGTGAATTGAAGAATGGCTTAAATGAGTGAACACAGGCAAAATTGATCACTCCAACAAAGAGATAAGAGAGAAAATACAGGCAGCCATGGATGACACCAATGAACAGATAAGGGAGCAAATACAGGCATCCATTGATCACATCAACAAAGAGATAAGGGAGCAAATACAGGTAGCAAATGATTAAATCAAGAAAGAGAGAGAGATTCAGAAAAAAAAATCAGAAATTCCTGAAATGAGGGAAACAATAAACCAAATAAAAAACTCAATAGAAAGCATCCCCAACAAATAGAACATCAGATAATGAATACAAAATATATAATCTGGAAAACAAAGTTGACCACACAGTGAACATGGTAAGGAACCATGAGCAGAACATCCAAGAATTATGGGAGAGCATCAAAAGACCAAATCTAAGAGTTACTGGGATAGAGGAAGGCACAGAGTTTCAAACCAAAGAAATGCACAATCTCTTCAATGAGATAATATTAAAAAATTTTTCCAAACATGAAGAATGAATTGGAAAACCAAATACAAGAGGCTTACAGGACATCAAATGTACAAAATTACACCAGATCTACACCAAGGCACATTACAATATAAATGTCTAGAATACAGAATAAGGATAGAATCTTAAAGGCCACAAGAGAGAGGAATCAGATCACATACAGGGGGAGAGCAATTCGTATCATGGCAGAGATTTCAATCCAGACACTCAAAGCCAGGAGATCCTGAAACAACATATGCCAAGCTCTGAAAGAAAAGGGATGCCAACCAAGAATCTTACATCCAGCAAAATTAAGCTTTTGATTGGGTGATGAAATTAAAAACCTTCCATGATAAACAAAAGTTAAAATAATTTACAACTAGAAAGCCTGCACTACAGAGCATCCTACACAAAATATTCCATGAAGAGGAAAATGAAAAACAAAAATGAAAATCAGCAAAAGCAGGTATTACACTAAAGGAAAAACTAGTCAAAGCAGAAACCAAGTTGAGTTAAATACCAAAAATAAACAAAAATGGCTGGGAATACAAATTATATCTCAATAATAACCCTGAATGTTAATGGCCTAAACTCACCAATCAAAAAACATAGACTGGCATATTGGATTTAAAAAAAAAGAAACTGACCCAACAATATGCTGCTTCCAAGAGACTCACCTCATAGGAAAAGACATCCATAGACTGAAGGTGAAAGGTTGGAAGAAATCATACCACTCACATGGACTGCAGAAGCAAGCAGGGATTTCCACCCTTATATCAAATAAAGTAGACTTCAAGCCAAAGTTAATCATAAGGGTTAAAGAAGGATATTTCATACTGCTTAAGGGAACCATTCAGCAACAAGATATAACAATTATAAATATATATGCCCCAAACAATGGAACATCTATGTTCATCACACAAACTCTTCTCAAGTTCAAGAGTCAAATAGCACACAACACAATAATTCTGGGTGACTTTAACACACCTCTTTCACAACTGGATAGATCTTCCAAACAAAAGCTGCATGAAAAAACTATAGAACTCAATAATACAATGAATAACTTAGACTTAAGTGACATATATAGACTATTTCATCCTTCAACACAAGGGAATACACTTTCTTCTCAGCAGTATATGGATCCTTCTCTAAAATAGACCACATATTATGGCACAAAGAAACTCTTAACAAATATAAAAAAGTAGAGATACTACCCTGCATTCTATCAGGCCACAATGGAATTAAATTAGAAATCAATGATAAAATAAAAAATAGAAGCTACTCCAACACCTGAAGACTAAATAATATGGTACTGAATGAACAATAGGTTGCAAAAGATATCAAGGAGGAGATTTAAAAAAATTCTTAGAGGTGAATGAGAACATAGATACAACATATTGAAATCTCTGGGACACTATGAAGGTAGTACAAAGAGGAAAGTTCAATGCATGAAGTTCATTCCTTAAAAGAAGAAAAAGTCAACAAATAAATGACTTAACATTACATCTCAAAGCCTTAGAAAAAGAAGAACAAATAAACACCAAAAGAGGTAGAAGACAGGAAATAATTAAAATCAGACCTAAAATCAATGAAATTGAAATAAAAGAAACAATTGAAAAATTCACAAAACAAAAAGTTGGTTCTTTGAAAAAAAAAAAAAATAAAATTGACAAACCCTTAGCCATGCTAATGAAGAGGAGAAAGAAAACTCAAATTACTAACATGTATGATGAAAAAGGAAGTATCACAACATACACTATAGAAATACAGAAGATAATTAGAAATTATTTTTGAAAACTTATACTCCAATAAAATTGAAAATACTGAAGGCATTGACTAATTTCTAGAGTCATATGATTTGCCCAAATTGAATCAGGATGATATACACAATTTAAACAGATGAATTTCAAGCAATAAAATAGAAGACACCATCAGAAGCCTACCAACCAAGAATAGCCCAGGACTGGATGGATACACAGCTGAGTTCTATAAGGTGTTTAAAGAAGAACTAATACCAATACTCCTCAAATTATTTCATGAAATAGATAAAGAGGGGCCACTTCCAATATCTATGAGGCCAACATCACCATGATTCCAAAACCAGGCAAAGACACATCAAAGAAAGAAAACTTCAGGCCAATATCTCTAATGAACATAGATGCAAAAATCCTTAATAAAATTCTGGCAAATCGAATACAAAACATACCAAAAAGATAGTACACCCAAGATCAACTGGGGTTCATTCTAGGGATGCAAGGTTGGTTCAACATACGGAAATCAATAAATATAATTCATCATATCAATAGACTTAGAGATGAGAACAATATGATCATCTCAATGGATGCAGAAAAGCATTTGACAAAAAACAGCTTCCCTTCATGTTCAAAACACCAGAAAAACTGGGGATAACAGGAACATATCTCAACATCGTAAAAACTAAGCCCCAGGCCAACATTATTCTAAATGCAGAAAAATGAAAACCATTCCCTCTAAAAACTGGAATAGGACAGGGATGTCCTCTTTCACCACTCCTATTTAACATAGTTCTTGAAACACTGGCCAGAGCAATTAGACAAAAGAAATTAAAGGGATATGGATAGGTAAAGAAGAACTCAAATTAGCACTATTTGCTGATGATATGATTCGATACCTAGAAGACCCAAAAATTTCCACCAGAAAACTTCTAGAACTAGTAAATGAATTCAGCAAAGTAGAAGGATATAAAATCAATACCCATAAATCAAAGGCATTTATTTATATCAATGACAAATCTTTTGAAGGGGAAACCAGGAAAACTACCCCACTTACCATAGCCTCAATAAAATAAAATAAAATACTTGGGAATCAACTTAATGAAAGAGGTGAAAAACCTCTGCAATGAAAACTACAGGACACTAATGAAAGAAATTAAATAAGACCTTAGAAGATGGAAAGATCTACCTTGTTCTTTCATGGGGAAAATTACTATTGTCAAAATGACCATACTACCAAAAGCACTATACAGATTCAATGCAATTCCAATCAAAATCCCAATGGCATTCCTCATAGAAATAGAAAAAGCAGTCATGAAATTCATCTGGAAAAATAAGAGACCAAGAATATCTAAAGCTTAGCAAGAAGAGTGAAGCAGGTAGCATCAATATACCAGATTTTAACCTATACTACAGAGCAATAGTAACAAAAACAGCATGGTATTGGCACCAGAATAGACTTGTAGACCAATGGTACGGAATAGAAGACACAGAGACTAATTCACATAATTACAGTTATATTAGACAAAGGTGCCAAAAACATACATTGGAGAAAAGATAGCCTCTTCAACAAATGGTGCTGGGAAAACTGGAAATCCATATGCAATAAAGTGATATTAAGCCCCAATCTCTCACCATGCACAAAACTCAACTCTAAGTGGATCAAGAACCTAGGAATTAAACCAGAGACACTGTGCCTATTAGAAGAAAAAGTAGGCCCAACTCTCCATCATGTCAGATTAGGCCCCAGCTTCCTTAATAAGAATCCTATAGTGCAAGAACTAAGATCAAGAATAATAAATGTGATGGATTCAAACTAAAAAGCTTCTTCTCAGCAAAAGAAATAATCAGTGAGGTGAATAGACAGCCTACATTTTGGGAGCAATTTTTTACCACATGCACATCAGATAGAGCACTAATCTCTAGGATATATAAAGAACTCAGAAATCTAAACACCAAAAAAAAAAAAATAAATAAATAACCAATCAATAAATGGGCCAAAGAACTGAACAGACACTTCTCAGAAAATGAAATAAAATCAATCAACAAGTATATGAAAAAATGTTCAACATCTCTAGCAATTAGAGAAATGCAAATCAAAACTACTCTAAGATTTCATCTCACTCCAGTCAGAATGGCTGCTCTTAAGAATATAAACAACAATAAGTGTTGGCGAGGATGTGGGGGAAAAGGCACACTCATACACTGCTGGGGGGGCTATAAATTGGTGCAGCCAATATAGAAAGCAGTATGGAGATTCCGTGAAAAACTGCGAATGGAACCACCATTTGTCCCAGCTATCCCACTCCTCGGTCTATACCCAAAGGACTTAAAAACAACATACTACAGGGACACAGCCACATCAATGTTTATAGAAGCTCAATACACAATATCTAAGCTATGGTACCAACCTAGATGCCTTTCAGTAGATGAATAGATAAAGAAGATGTGATATGTATACACAATGGAATATTATTCAGCAATAAAAGAGAATAAAATCATGGCATTTGCAGGTAAATGAATGGAGTTGGAGAATATAATGTTAAGTGAAGTCAGCCAATCCCAAAAAACCAAATGCTGAATGTTTTCTCTGCTATAAGGAGGCTGATTGATAAAGTGGTGGGGAGGTATGGGAGGGTTAGATGAGCTCTAGATATAGCAAAGTGGAGGAAGGGGAAGAGAGGGGGCGTGGGGGTAGGAAAGATGGTGGAAGATGGACATCACTACCCTAAGTGCATGTATGAAGACACGAATGGTGTGAGTCCACTTTGTGTACAACCAGAGACATGAAAAACTGTGCTCTGTGTGTGTAGCAGGAATTATAATGCGTTCTGCTGTCACTCATAACAATCTAAAATAGATTCAAAATGAGAGTCAGGGAAACTGGGAGGTCAGGGCGTTCATGGAACTTCTCTGAACTTCCCCTCAGTCTCTCTGCAAGCATGGATTGTGGTGAAAGGATCTGGTGACTGGCGAGAACGCCTCCTAGGCTGGCCATCATGGACAGGATGGACGCTGGAGCCCTCGTGGTGGCCCTGGCTTTCCCTGGGCTCCAGCTGTGCTGACCAGCTTCCTCCAACTCCAACAGCCCCCTCTCTGCAAGCCTCCAGAACCCGCGCACGTCCTGTTGCCAGTTCCCAGTCGATCCCAGGAGGCAGCCTGGTCACTCCCTCGGGAGCACCAAGTCCTGGGAGCTGGTCCCTCCTTCACTCCTTCTGGAACAGAAGTGAGTTTTGGGAGGCTGGCCCTGGCCACCCCCTCCAGCAAAGAAGCTCTGGGTGGACAGGGCCTTTTCCATCTTCCTCTGGAGCCCCAGCCTGACTCTGGTGACAGCGGGGGAGATCCTGGTCACACACAGACAGAGAAGTTCGTGGCGTGCTGTGGCTCACGTGGAGCAAGGAAGCACAGGAGGGACGAGGGGGGGTGGTCAGTGTGCAGCTGGTGGGCAGGCTCCAGGCACTGCCCCTGGTGGCCTGCCAGCCCTGGGTGTTGGGGGATGCAGCCCTGGAACCTCAGTGGCCTTCTCCCTGGCAGTGGGTGGACCAGGTGCCCTCCCCCCGTGCCCTGCCCCAGGGCTTTCAGGGTGCAGCCACCCCCTTCCTGCTGGTGACCACTCAAGCCTGAGGGCTTCACACCCAGCAGCAGTCCCGGAGGACGAGGACAGGAGGGCCTGTGTGAGGAGGCAGGACCAGTAGGGGTCCTCGTGCAGAGCCCAGAAGGAAGGGGCCAGTGGCCTCTTCCTGAGAAGCCACGGGCCGCATTCTGAGATGGTCACCTGTCTGTGGCTCCTCTGTGGGCCTCCTGGGGACCACCTGACTCGGGGTCCTGGCTCTGCAGGGCTGGTCCCCCTGGGAGCGCCTGGACCCTCCCACGCTCTCTGTGAGGTGGAGTCACAGAGCACTGGCGGAAACGATGCACGTGGCATCGTCCTGGCGATTCTGCTAGGTGGACGTAGGACACTGAGCATGACCATGAGCTGTGAGCCACTTCCTATGCCCTGAAGCCACCTGTAGAAATGGCCCACACGGCTTCCTCTCCTTTCTAGCTAACGTCAGGAAACAAAGGTGTCACTGAAAGGCCAATATCTAATGATTCCTTGTGAGAAAAAAACAATAAATTCAGTGAAAAAAAATAAAGTTTTATTAACTTGGGTCAATAAAAAGCACAACCTTCCTTGCAACAAACCTGAGCTCCTCCTGTTTCTTGTCCTCACCCACCAGAGGACTCCGGTGGACGCCGGCCCCTGGCCATGCGTCTCACGGCCTCCCGTGAGGGATGTGGGAAGCAGGCAGCACCCACTCCTTCCAGCTCTGAGGGAAAGCTTCCTAGTGTTTGTTCTGTGGTGATTCTCACTGGACCCAAGCATGTGGCAGTGACGGGCCTGTCCCTCACGCCCTGGGGAATGCAGTGTCTCAGGCTGGCTGGCTTTCTGCAGAGGTGCAGCAGAGGAAGGGCCTGGGCCTGGCTCTGACCCAGCAGGAGCTCCCCGTGGGGCCAGAGGTCGCCACCACCTGCTCTGTGGGTGGTGGGACTCCAGGAGGCTCGATACCCTCCTCCATGGGCCTCGGGTGCGCACGCTGGGACAGAGGCCGTGGCGTGGCCAGTGCGTCTGCAGAGGCCCAGACCCCTTCTCGGCCTCTCCCGGCATTCTGCTTGAGGTCAGCACTGCCGTGGGTGCCTCTGGGCCAGCAGTCAGGGGCGAGGCCGATGCCGTCCCCCCTGGTGAGGAGAGGCAGGGCTTCTGCTGTCTGTCCATGGCCGCGGGAGCCGGGTTTGGGCACTCAGGGCCGACTCTGCTGGCTCACTGCTGGGCGCTGGCTAAAGCACGGTTCTTGGGGACCCCCCGGAGTCCAGGACTGCTTTCAATGTGACAGGTGTCAAGGGAGGCCTTCTCGGGGTGGGGACTCTTCAGGACAGAGCTCAGGGTGGACGACGTAGGGTGCAGGCAGCTGCTAGGGGGAGGGGCTTCCAGCTGGGCCCTGTCCCCCTTCCCCAACCCCGTGTCTGCAGAGAAGGGAAGTGCAGGCCACAGCTCTGCAAGCTCACTGGTCTGCACCGGGAGGCGGGAAGCCGCGGGTTTGACAGGCCCACGTCCATGTGAGCAGGTAGAGGTGCTGGAACGAGAATAGAAAGGCGTGCTGGGGCTGGCAGATTTTGTGGGGAAATACCTGTCCCACCATGTGGAATTGGGCTAGTCCATCCCCAGGTGGCCTGCCATCTGTGCCAACTTGTCCCTCTTCTGTTCTGACCCATGGAAGTTGAGAGTGAGAGGCGGAGAGAGAAGGACAGTGCTGAAGGGACACAGTGGCCAGAGAGGAGGCGGTGTCCCTGGAGCCACATCTGTGGGACGTAGCCTGTCCCAATTTTAAAGCCATCTTCAGAATGTGGGGTTGAAGCTCCGTGTGCCTGGGGAGTGGGAAGGGGAAGAGGGAGACCCAGCAGGGTCTCGGGGGCCACCAGGCGATGGGGCCTGGGCTCTGATGTGACTCCTGACAGCTGCGCTGGGAAGGGGAGTGCCTGCCCTGAAGTCCCGCGAGAAGGCCACTGTCCCAGAGGACCTCGCCTTCCCTCCCTCCCGCAGCACAGAGAGCACCTGAGATGGGGCACCAGGGCCCAGCTCTGCACGGAGACCGTGAGCAGCAGAGGCCCTCCCAGCACACAGCCACTGGGTGCGGGGCTATGACGTTGTCACCGTGTCTTTCCCCTGGCAAGGTGCCAGGTCTGGCTTGGAGGCCACAGGGACTTCCAGGAGCACTCTCAGAGAGTGCCCTGCTCCTGGAGATCACGCGCTGCAACCCCACGTTCCTCCTCAATAACTACCCCCCAACCAGCTCTCTACACCCACAGCTTCGCCCCCAGCCTGTTGATGCCTGCCCTGCATAAATCAAAACATTACTAAATCTATCCCAAGGTGAGCGACATAAAGGGCTTTATTGTTCCCAGGCCGGCTGACAGCAGCGCTGGGCAGGCCCATTGTCTGTGCGTGGGACCTGGGCTCACCCGGCCTGATCGTCAACCATTAGCCAGATGCACTGCAGGGTGAGTCAGAGCAGCCTCGGGCCTGCGGCTGCTGGCCGCTGCACTAAGAGCTGCATTAGGTGCTCCCCCTCGGTAAGATGGAACTCCTTTATTTCAGACCATAATTACTACATGTGCTCACAAATGATTTATTGTTGTAGATGGCAGTGCACCCTTGGAACGCTTGCCAAAGGGCGTGGACCGCTATTGATATGTACATAAAGATGATAAATGACGGACTGTACCCACCAAATTGCTACCTGTTGTGATTAGTGATCCCCTTGTTCCGTGTTGTGGAGCTGAGGTGGTGCGGGATCACCCCAAGCGCTGTGCGCATTCCTGCCTGGTGACGCGGGCGCCGGGCTGCTCTCAGACGTGCAGGGTGATGCCAGGAGGGTCTGCTGGCAGCCTCACAAAGACTCCAGCTCAGGTTTCAGAGAGCGGCAGAGGTGCCCACACGCGGGCACAGCTGGCGTTGCTGAGCCAAGGCTGAGCCGAGGGGCAGCTGGCTCTGCAGTCGCTCTCCTAGCGAGTGCCCACTTTCCAGCTGCTTGCTGCAGGCACATGGGCGCTGGCCTGTGGTCCCGACGGGCCTGTTCCTGACTTCAGCAGGCAGCTTCCTGCCCCCTTCCAGGATGGAGGCACTTGCAGTTGGCGAGACGTGGCCGAGGGGAGGTTTGGACGCAGGTGTCCAGGGTCACAGAACACCAGGTCAGGGAGACGGCAGCGACCCCAGACACAAAGTGGGAAGCCCAAAGGCCAACAGAGCCCACTGCGGCAAACTACTTCTCATCCCGCCGGAGTCCTGGAGTGAGGCCGCGTGAAAGAGAGGGCAGGCCCCGCTCGGTGCCCCTGAGGCTGCTACAAAACTGTCCACTCTAGGCCCAACCGCTTTAGTCGGCACCGCCCACCAGAGTGACCCACACGGAGCGGGACTGTCCCAGCCCAGGGGCTGCTGGGACACAGACGCAGCTGCACCCGGAGAACCCAGTGCAGATGGCTGCTCTCCGCCGCTGCGTCTGCGCACAAGGAACCAGGGCCCAGAGGACCACCAGGTCTTCCTCGGGTCACCCCGGCAGGAGGAGGACTCAGGCCCGGCCTCCCCAGGGACTGTTTCATTTCAACATTGTTGCTTGAGATCGCCCTCCTCCTCACGGCCCACGTGAAAATTATCATTTTATGTAAAGGTAAGTCAACTGAAATCTGAAAAATAAATAAATCCAAAAAGAAACTTTCCATATGGACGAACAGTGACTTATCTGGGTTAATTCCAAGGACTTCGATGGTCACTTCTGGCTGGACAGGGCCTTCAAACATGGGACTACAGGTCTGGGGCCACTTGTCTTTTGTTCAGTGACAGGACAAGCCTGCTGGGACCACCCTGGGGGTGTCATGTCCACCCCATGCCTTGTCTTCCCTTACCTCTGGGGCAGGCCGGGCAGTGCGGCTTCTCGGTAGCCGGGAGGAAGCAGAGTCCGGAGCAGGATGTGGCTCTGGAGAGGACCGGCCAGTGGGGCCAGCTTGGTCTCAGACGCTGCCCCTGCCCTTCACTCGGGAGGCTCCCCACTCCCCACCCCCACCAGGCCTTCCCTCTGCGTGGGAAGGGCCCCGTGTCCCCATCTCAGTCACGTGGTGGGACACACAGACCTGGGACAACAGTCGCAAGACTTTTCTCACTGATTCCTGGAAACCCGTACAACTCACCACCAGGTCAGTGGGAGGCCGAGAGGGGGGAAAGGTAGGTGGGCCTTCAGTGGGGCGTGCAGAGGGGACGGGGGAGACAGGACGGGCAGGCCCGGGGCTGGCGGGGTGGGCAGTCTGGGGCCTGGGTCTTCCTGTTTACACGGCACCTGGCCGGGGGGCTGGCCAGCCCCAAGGGGGCCTTCCCACGAGCGCCACGAGTCCGCGTGTCACAGCATCAAGCACAGAAACTAGAGGAGGGGTCTTTCCAGGCCTTACCTCACAGGTGGCTTGGTCCCCAGATGGTGACTGGAGGCCCTCTTGAGGGCCACAGGAGCCAGGCTCAACGAGGGAGCCAGTGTTTGGAGGTCAAGTGGACTGAAGCAGAGTGCAGTCCTGTCATGGTGTGGGTGTGAGGCGTCCCCAAGCTCACGTGAGACAACGCCAGGGGGCTCAGCGGTGAAGGGACTGGGCTGTGGGAGCCGCAGCCTGACCAGTGGCTTGATCCCCACAGGGACCCACCGGGAGGTCACCCGGGCTGGTGGGCGTGGCTGGAGGGCGGGGCGCCAGGGCTGTCCCTGGGGGTTCACCTTTTGTCTGAAGGGTGCTCTCTCACTGCTCCCGGCTCTGATGGCTGCGCTGACCCTCCACACGCTTCTGCCGTGTTGCCCTGCCTGGTGGCCCGTACGGGGATGTCCTGCCTCACCCGCGCCCCAGGAGTGGAGCCGGCTGTCTGTGGACGGAGTCCTCTGCAACGGAGCCCTGAAGAAACTCTCCCCCTTTGACTCGTTCTGCACAGGTCTTTCCATCACAGAAGCCATGAAGCTGAGCAATCAATGCGTCTGCTGCTGGAGCCGTTTGATGGCCTCCAAATGTGACATGCAGAGAGCCAGGCGAGGGGAGGGATCGGGTGGGAGAGCGCTTCAGGAGGCCAGGCCAAGGCAGAGGCCAGGCCAAGGCAGAGGCCCTTGCAGCTGCAGGGGGAGGCGGGGTCTTCTCCGGACCCAGAACCCCCAGGCACTCCTCTGCTGCTGGACACAGGGCCGCAGAGGCAGCAGGCTGCTGACCCCACCGCAGCGCCAGGCGGGGCAGGGCTCGCGGCCTCTGCCCACGCCTCACGGGGCTGCATTCTCTGCACAGAGACACGTCCGCTCTCCTCTCCTCAGGCTGTCGGGACCCTCCCTGCTGGTCTGCAGGGTGAGGCCCTCGCCCCTGAGGCTGCCCCGCCAGGCCCAGCTCACAGCGCGCTCGTGGCTTCCCCGAGGCCAGCAGGGAGGGCCACTTTCTCCTGGACGGTGAAGTCCTCCTTGGGGGTTTCATCTGATTAGGTCACGTCCACCAAGGATGTTCTCCTCCTTAATCGTTCAGAACTCAGGGGTTTGGGGCCTTCCTTACAGAAGCAGAATCCCTTCATCTGCATCCCGTGTTCTGGGCTGACTCGGGCCCCGTCCAAACTTGTAAGTGGCGTCCCAACTCTCAGGTCCCCAGAGCACGACTGTGCTGGGAAGTGAGTGGAATGAGGTCACATGGAGGGCCCTGACCCACTTTGGCTGCGATCCTCGTAAGAAGGAGCATCTGACAGAGCCAAGGACACACCGTGCGGCGTGGCGGGGGCAGAGGTGGGGCACAGGCCCACAGGCTGCCAGCGCAGGAAGGAGCTTGGGCGGGTGGAGACCAGGGCACAGACTCGTGCAGCAGGACTGCGGGAGGACACAGGCCATCTCACAGGCCGCAGGGACAGAGGCCTCTGGTGAACGATGCCCGACTTCCAGCCTCCAGGACCCTGTCGGTGAAGCCCCAGGCGGTGGAGCTGTGTCCGGGCACCTGACCCTCTGCCACAGCACACACCTCCACCACCTCTGCTGCGAGGGAACACCGCAGCCCCGGGCCCTGGCGGGGCTCTGGACGGGGAACTACTCAGGGCAGCCTGCCAGGGAGTACCCCCGCCTTCCCCATCCAGACCCCTGACCTCACCACCCGTGAGCTCTCCAGTACCTGTGGGCTCACCCCGTGGCCAGGCCCTGGTTTTGGAGGAGTCTGTCACCGTGGGCCAAAGCCTCTGCCATTGTCCCATGATGCACGCTACAGGCGTGGACTGTGACCAGCAACCTGTGTCTAGGGAACTATCGCAGGGTGGAGCGGGAGGGTACGCGGACTGGCCAGGAAGTCTCCGTCACAGGTGCGCCGCAGGCTACTTTTTAAAAAATTCCTCCCAGAGTTTAACTTGTTTTCCAGAGTAAAGAGCACTGAAGGTCTCATCATCGTCACTGCAGGTCACTGTAGCCTCAGGACCTGACGGAATGCCACATGTCCACATGGCAAGTCCACCCCAGCAAACGTCCAGTAGGTGGGAGCTGGGATCCATGGGCTCTGGCTGTGGTCAAGCTGTTTTTTCCCTTCATACCATAAAAGAAAAGATGCTACTCAGAAGTCCCACCCTCACAAGGCCAGGCCTTTTACTTCCGGGGGAATGAAGGCTTTCCATCAAGCACAGTGATTTAAGCTGAGCAGGAAACTGAAGGAAGAAGGAGGTAGTCTTGTTAACAGTCCTTACTATGTGGCTGCCATCATCTTCACCTTAATGTTCCCTTTCAGAATAAAGGTCCCCAGACACAGCCACTGTTCTTCCCAAGACTGAGTGGTGTCCAGGCCTGTCTCTGCACGTACCACAAGGCCCCACTTTTCTATGCAAGGCATCTCGAGGCCTGCGAGCTCAGGATAGAGAGGGCTCTGCACGGGGACAGGAGCTCACCGTGCAGGCTGGGAGATGCTAGAAGCCTGGCTCCAGGGTGGGCCCTGGGCAGGAGGAGCCTTCCTGAGAGAAGTCACAGCGTCCTCCTTGAGGTCCTGCTGCCCAGCATCTTGTTGATGATGCGGGTTGCTTGGTGAGCTCAAGAAGGTCTGTCCAAGTCCTGACCCTGGTGCCTGAGATGGTGGCCTTGCGTGGGAATTGGATCTTTGCAGACACAGTCAGTTACAAAGAGGTCATGCTGGATTGGGGTGGGGTTCCCCCACAACTGGTGTCCTTATGGAGAAAGAACGAAAGCCAAGGCAGAAGGCACCCAGGAAGCAGGCCCCGTGACAGCAGAGGAGGCAGAGGCCAGAGTGCCACTTCTCTAAGCCGAGGATCAGATCACAGCCAGCAGCAAGGGCATGGCCCCAGGATGCCTGACCTCACTTCTGGCCTCCAGACCCAGAGAAGAGCTGTTTTCTGGGGAGCACCAGGGCTGCCTTGCTGCAGGCGAGGCCCAGCTGCAGGCGAGGCCCAGCAGCAGGCGAGGCTGTCTTCAGTGCCCTCTCTGGTTATTTTGGAACTGTTTCCTTCTCTGTCCTGGAAGTCCCTGACCCCTCCCAGGTGGGCAGGGACAGAAGGCACTTACTATCAGCTACTATAACAGCACCGACGTCCTGGAAATAAAGGGGAACAGGTAGAATATCCAAGCCAGTGCTTTCACATGCTGAATAAAGGCGTTACAGACAATAAAGTTGCTGGGAAGCATATATTTTAAATCAGTTGTGTTCACTATTTTTTTTCCCTGCCAGAATCAACTTCTTAGCATTGGAAATAATATTTCAACTGTCCTTAATTTTTATCACCACACTTTCCTTCAGTTTCACAGAGTCAACGCCATCTCCATGGGTGCCAAACAGAGGAGGGGAGTGTCCTCTACTGACTCGCAGAGACACTGCCACTTGCAGGACCCAGTCCTCGGAGGGGGCAGCGCTGGGCAGATGCTACTTCCTGCAGCTTCCAGCGGCTGAGTCCAGACTTATTTTTTATTTGCCCCGGAGCCCAAGGCCACTGATTCAGTGACATGTCCGCCCTCCACAGGGACAGGAAGCTCCTTTCAGCACCCCAGGTCAAGTGGAGTGCTCGCCCGGTGCCGGGGTCAGGGGACGGGGTGGGGGAGACAGGTCAGGGAGCGGAGCAGAGTCCCCTGCGTGAGCCTTCCCAGGTCCCGCTCCTCTTCATCCCAGCGATCAGGCCTCCGACTGCAGAGACAGTGTTGCTAGGCCGCGCTGGCAAATGAAGGCAAATTTGAGGCCTGGTCATTTAAGCGGTAGGTCCATTGTCCCTGGTGGTGTAATTGGTGATCAAGAAGGCCATAAAACCGCGGGCAGTTGAAAGGCTGTTAGAAAGTGAAAGGGGAGGCTCCCAGGCATCTGCGAGAGGCTATAGCAGCTTTCACCCTCCCGTGAACCACAGTTTATGGAAAGGCCTGAGACAAGCCTCTTGTTTAACCTCCAGGAGGCGGACAGCAGAGAGCGGCAAACCCAGAACCAAAGAGAATTAATGAGGCCTCACGTATTGTCCTGTTTCCTTTGTTGTTAAAAAAAAAAATCTGGGTGACAAGAAGAAGTGAGAGGAGAGTCTGCCGAAGAAGCGTTAATATCAGGTTGTAAATTCCACAAAACATTAACTTCATTACACGGCAATTACTGCCCGTAATTGGCAGGAGGGAAGATTCCACCTTCTCCTCATTTACGGTTGTGCAGGAGTCAGCACTTTTGCTCCTGGCAAAGGTCACACCCCTGATAACGGGTCCAAGTTAATGAGAAATGGGGAAACGGCAGCTTCCGCGCCAGCGGCAGGCATGGGAGGCTCCTGGCCGGCCTCCTGCGCAGCACCAGGCCTGGAAGGCCCAGGGGCTCACAAGCGGCGTGTGCACTTGGCCAGGTAGACATTAACTTCTTTTTGTGTCTTTTCTCTTTCAGAAACACCTGCAGACAAAGCTTGGGAGTTTACCTTATGAAATCCCAGACTGGAAGAATTTGGATCTCCTTATAAATAAAAGGCCATATAAGAAAAGTTCTCCAAGCTTCTCGTGGATTTTGACTCACTGCTATGACAGCAGTGGCTCAGTCACCACACTGAAGAGGACATGCTCCAACAAAGAGCATGCACTGCCCACGCAGTGGGCCAGCCATGGCAGCAGCCCGGCTGCTCCGCCAAGACTTGCTCAGGCCCTGGCCCTGCCCGGGGCCCAGAGCCTGGGAGGAGCCCCAGGCGGGCGCGGCCCTCCTGAACGGCAGTGCATCCCCCCCTTCCCCCAGTACAGAGGCTCCCATGCAGCCTGGCCGGAGGTGGCCCCCGAGGCCTCAGTCGAGCTGGGCTCCATCTGCAAAAGGACGTGCTTCTTCCTTGCAAGCGAGGCCACAGGCTCAGCACAGGTGTCAGGGTCTCCAGATTCCCCCTTGCAGACTAGGACTGTCCTTAAACCTAAGTGTGTTGTGACTCAGAACCCCCTGTCTGCACACTGCTGAAGAAGGAGATCTGCTGCTTCTCCACAGAAGACAGGGAAGCCCCCACCCACCCCTTAAATCCCCCTCCCGCCCCTGGAAGGAAGCCAAACACTCCAAATTCTCCTACTGTGTTCTCTGTGATGCTGGGATGGCTTTGTTAAGTTCTAGAAGGCTTGGTGACGCTGACTGAACTGCTGTGACGCTGGGGTGACACACAAGGGACAGTGTCAAGCTCTGAAGGGAGTGAAAGCCCTCAAATAGGCACCTTCCGAAGCCTCCTCTCAGGAGTGTGGGCGGGGCTCGGGCTTTGGCCACAGGAAGGGCTGCGCGGGTGCGCTGGTTCTCCGGCTGTGCACAGGTAGATGCCATCACCCGACCATGACTTTGACCATTTGGGGTGAGCTGGGTGAAGGGCAGATGGAACATCTGTGCCTATGGTTCAAATGTGCCCCCAAACTTCATGTGCAGAAACCTGATCCCCAACCTCACTGCACAGGCCCAGGCTGTGTCCTGGACTTCCCAGGACAAGAGCCCCGAAAGCTTCTCTTCATCATCAATCGCCCAGTCTCTGCCATTCTGTCATGGCAACAGGAAAGAGATGAAGGCGATAGATTGTATTTGCGACTCCCCTTGAGTTTATGATTATCTCAAGATATTAAGTTCACAGATACCATGAAACACCCCTTTGTGTAAGAGAATGATTTTTTAAACTAAGTGAGTTCAAAAGACAGGAATGCCTCTTCCCTCTTCCCTCTTCTATTCAGCATAGTCCTTTCTTTTTAGAAGAAAGAAATTAAAAAAGAGTACAAATAGGAAAAGAAGAGTTAGAAGACCCAAAAATCTCCACCAGAAAATGTCTACAACTCATAAATGAATTCAGCAAAGTAACAGGACATAAAATTGACATCCATAAATCAATTGCATCCTATACATCAGTGATGAATCAACTGAAAGAGAAATTAGGAAAACCATCCCATTCACAATAGCCTCAAAGAAAATAAAATATTTGGGAATCAATCTAACGAAATAGGTGAAAGATCTCTACAATGAAAACTATAGAACTCTAAAGAAAGAAATTGAAGAAGACCTTAGGAAGATGGAAATATCTCCCATGTTCTTGGATAGGCAGACTTAATCTTGCTAAAATGTCCATACTACCAAAAGTGCTATACAGATTTAATGCAATTCTTATTAAGGATCTGATGATGGTCTTCGTAGAAATAGACAAATCAATTATGAAATTCATTTGGAAAAATAAGCAGCCCAGAATAGCCAAAGCAATCCTCAACAAGAAAAGTGAAGCAGGAGGCATCACAGTACAAAACCTTAAATTATATTACAGACCTATGGTAGCAAAAATGGCATGGTATTGCACCAAAACAGACACGAAGACCAACAGTATAGAATAGAAGACACAGAGAAAAACCCACATAAAAACCATCTATCTCATACCAAAAAAAAAAAAGGTACCATACACACACATTGGAAAAAAGATAGCCTCTTCAACAAATCATATGTAATCAAATGAAATTAGACCCACGTCTCTCAGCCTGCATTCAACTCAAAGTGGATCAAGGACCTACGTGTTAGACTAGAGACCCTGCACCTACCAGAAGAAAAAGTAGGCCCAAATCTTCATCATGTTGGCTTAGGAACCAAATTCCTTAGTAAGACTCCTAAAGCACAAGAAGTAAAATCAAGAATCAATAAATGGGATTGTGTCAAACTAAAAATCTTCTTCACAGCAAAGGAAGCAAGCAAGAACATGAAGAGAGAGCCTACAGAAAGGGAGAAAATCATTGCCACATGCACCTCAGGTAGATCATTAATCTCCAGAATATCTAAAGAACCCAAAGAACGTAACACCCAAAATCCAAATAACCCAATCAGTAAATGGGCTAAGGAACTAAGCAGACACTTCATCGAAGGAAAAAATATAATCGGTCAACAAATATATGAAAAATGTTCAGCATCACTAGCAATTAGAGAAATGCAAATTAAAATTACACTGAGATTTCATCTCACTCCAGTCAGAATGGAGATTATCAAGAATACAAGTCACAATAAACGTTGCCAAGGATGTGGGGGAGAAAGATACACTCATACATTGCTGGTGGGACTGCAAATTTGTGCAACCACTTTGGGAAGCAATATGGAGATTCCTCAGAAAACTTGCACTGGGACTCAGCTGTCCCACTCCTAGGTCTGCATCCAAGGGACTTAAAATAAACATACTGCAGTGTTGCAGTCACATCGATGTTCACAGCAGCTCCATTCACCATAGCTGAGCTGTGGAACCAACCTAGATGTCCTTTAACAGATACATGGATGAAGAAAATGTGGCATATATATATATATATATATATATATATATATATATATAAATAAAAACAATGGAGTGTTACTCAGTCTTGAAGAAGAATGAACTTATGGCATTTGCCAATTAGTGGATGAACTGGAGAACACCATGCTATGTGAAATAAGCTGATCCCAAAAAACCAAAGGCTGAATGTTCTTTCTGATATGCATGCGGATGCTAACATACAAGAGGTTTTTGTGGGGGAAGAGTAGAGGTCCACCAAAGGCAGAATGGATTGGACACAATCTTCCTATGTTCATACATGAATAGTCAACCAGTATAATTCCATGTCATGTACGACTACAAGAATGGGAGGGTATAGTACATGTATGTATGATATGTCAAAATACACTGTGCTGTCATGTATAACCAAAAAGAACAAACAAACAAAAATAAATGAATAAATAAATAAAAAGTAAATAAAACATTCTTTAAAGAACAGAATACAAAAATAATAAGTGAATTCAGGGTTCCTAAGTATCCCGGTTGGCTGGAGGAGACACGACTCTGGTGTCCAGGCCTGGCCTTCGGTCCCTCAAGCGGTTCTGGCCGCAGTCCAGGTGAGCAGGAGCTGGAGCTGGCCTCCTAGTAAAGGGCAACTCGGGGACACAGCAATGAAGGAAGAGGCCCACGCTTCAGGCAGCAGCAAAGGGACTCGCTGCTGGCCCGCGGAGACACTGAGGCGGAGCAGCGTCTCCTCCAGCCCTCTCACCCCAAGCCCATGCCACACAACCACAGGAGGCCTGCCTGCCCCACCCCTGTGCCCCACAGAGGGCACCTGGGCTCCTTGGTGGGGATGCGTGCCAAGCCACGCTCGCGGCTTCACCCAGAACCACCACAGCAAGGCGGCACACAGGAAACAAAGCCAGGGGCTCAGGAGACCAGAACAGCCAGGACTGAGGCACAGCCTGCTGACGGGGACCCGAGAGAGACGGCGACGCGCTCGTCCTCAAAACGCAGAACACGAGCCGGGTGCGGTGGCCCACGCCTGTGATCCAGCCCCAGCGGCGCAGGAGGCTGAGGCAGGTGAGGCAGGAGGCTTGCGAGTTCAAAGCCAGCGTCAGCAGTGGCGAGGAGCTAAGCAACTCAGGGAGACCCTGAATCTGAATAAAATCCAAAACAGGGCTGGGGTGTGCCTCCGTGTGCCCCTGAGTTTAATCCCCTGTAGGTACCCCTTCCCTGCAAAAAGTAAAAAACCTTATGGGAGCCGACAATTCCCCTCCGAGTACACATCCAGGAAGATCTGAAGGTGGGTCTCATCACCTTCACGGAAGCAATTTTTGCAGTTGGCAAAAGCGGATGCCACCCCAGTGGCCACTGACAGGTGCACAAAGTAAACGTGGCATGTGTCTGCAGTGGAGTGTCACCCTGCCCCCAAGAGCAGGGAGATCCAAACACACGCTCCAGTGTCCATAGAATGAGCCAGACATGGTGACTCACTCACACAAGATATCCAGAGCAGGCAGAGGTCGCAGGAGAGAGGAGACTGGAGCCGGTGGGGACTGGGGTGCAGCTGGTGTCTAAGGGGCTGGGCCATCTGCATGACCAAGGGTTCTGGAGATGGATGGAAGTGAGGTCTCACAACTGTGCGCATGCACTTAATTAGTGCCACAGGACTGGAAAAAAATGGTCAGAAAGAACTCTATGCTATGTGGTTTTTACATAATTTGAAAAAAAGAGAGAGAGAATAAAAGAAAATTAATGAAAAAAGCCACTGGAAAGTTGAGGACACTGAGTGTCAGTCGAGAGACTGAGGCAGAACGACCCCCACAGTGTGGCGGGCAGAGCTTGGCCTTCACTTCTGGAAATCGCCCTCTGCCAGGCAGGCCCAGCAGAGAGCACTGGACGAGTCCTGCTGCTGCAGAGCCACTCCGGCCACACATGCAAGGCACCCACCAGGCATGGCTTCAGACAGGAGCCCCAGGTTTCGGCAGTGGCCTGTCCTCAGAACCTGGAACCCCCATCCAGACCTCCCCAGCGTCAAAGCCTTTGTGCAGCGCAGCAGGCTCGGTGGGTGGACGCAACCATGGCGACCCTCATCTGCCCTGGGTGCAGGTGGCCCTCCCTAGAGCGCTTACTTAGATGCTCTGTCGTGTGAGCGTCACAGAGGCGTTTCCTACCCGAGCCAGGCTCATTCTGTCTTTCTCTTCTCTCTCCAGTGCAGTTTACAGCAGTCAATCTCATTAGATGCCCTAATTTGACTGAAGTCTTCTAATGAATGAGACACACAGTTGCTCAACCTGTGACCTCTTATTTTTTCTTTCTTTCTTTTCCTTTTTTCTTTCTTTGTACCAAGGATTGAACTCAGGGACACTTAGCTACTGAGCCATAGTCCCAGCCATTGTTTTTCAGATATATATTTTATTTTGGGACAGGGTCTCATTGAGTTGCTTAGGGCCTTGCTAAATTGCTGAGACTGACTTTGAAGTCATGATCCTCCTGCCTCAGCCTCCCAAGATGCTGGGATTACATGTGTGCACCACCACACCTGGCTCAGCCCATTACCTCTTACTAGCATTTTACTGTGAGCATCCTCAAGATATCACGCAAGACGACTACACTTCACTCCATGACTACCCATGACCCCTTAACTACCTGAAATCTCACAAATGCCTTTCAAATTCCAACACCAATTCATAGAACTCATCTTAAAGATTCTGTTCCTCTAGAACTACTTCTGACACCAAAATCTGCATCAGGTTGGTTTCAACAGATTAACAGAATCAGTGGGAGATATGTAGATAAATATGTGGATGTAGAAATAGAGATGGAGAGAAGAACAGATAAACAGAGACACATACTAAAAGGAACCAGCTCACTCCATCGCAGGATGGCCAGTTCATCAGGAATCTGCAGGGCAGTCAGGTGGGCTGGGAGCTCTCTGGTAGGAGCTGATGCAGGTGCACAATATCATCTTCTTCTTCTCAGAGACCTCAGTTCTGCTATTAAGGCCTTGTTTCCGCCTGAAGCGATGGCCGCTTGGAGCAACGAAGCCGCAGGAAGAAGTTTAGAGGCAAACTGGAGACAAACAGCTTTTTATTTTGATGACTTTTTTCTCTGGCTCTAACAATGACTAACACGCGCCACACACACCACCAAAATGGCGCTGACCCGATCAGCAATCTCGGCTCAAGTCACTCGAGATCCCGGGCCAAGTCCCGTGAGACTACAGAAGGCGACAATGCCCAAATCTCCATGGCCCATAGTCAACCGCAATTTAAGCCATCTCCCCAAACAGGGCTCCTACAAGGCCTCTTAGTTGAATAGATCAGGACCACACAGATCAATGTGAATGATCTACTAAAAGTCAACTGATTTCACATGTCAACCACACCTAGAAAACACCTTCCCAGCAAGGCCTCGACTAGTGTTTGCCTGAGAAACTGGACACTAGGCTTTGTAGGCGGACAAGTTGACCTCTACTGAGATGGCTCAGACACATATTCATGGCCCACCATCTCTCCCATAACTTGTCCTGCTAGAACCTGCTCCTGGTGTCTATTGGAAGACCCTCTTGTTTCTGCATTTTCCCACCCTGGACACACGCCCACGCCCACACACATGCACGTGCACATACATGTGCACACACGTGCACACTCACTCTTTTGCTTCTCCCCACATGCTTGGGACCTTCAGTCTGCCCAGCTGCTTTTCTCCTCCTGGGTAGATCCAGCTCACGCCTCCGTCTGTGTGTCTGAGTCTGTCCCTCGCCACACCGACGGCTGGCTGCTCGACATTTCCAAGAATTAGCCAGGGACGTCCTTCCTCCCGTGCCTTCGCCAGACCCATCCAGGCTGGGCGGAGAGCCCACGCTGCCTCAGTGAGGAGACAGACCCAGGAGGAGTGGACGCAAACGTCCCCGCGGGCTCGCACAGCCAAAACAGGCTTTGAAACCCAAGGCAAAGCCTTGAGGTTTGAAGGAAAAGTTTTTAATTACAAGAAAATATTGGCACAAGCCTGGATTGTGAAGAATATAGAAGGCTCTAATGTAGAGGCCCCCAACAGAGAGTTTGGTCCTGGGACAGGACCGAGATCCTGTGGGCTGGAAGGAGAGGGGAAGAGGACCTCAGAGTGCCCTGCGGGTCTTCTGAGGAAGGTGCCTGCTCCACGGTGGCCAAGATGCAGTGGGGAGGGCTGTGGCAGGAAATGCAGAGGAGACAGGGCCACCCACACCAGGACCCCCGCGCCTCCCTCCTGGTGCTCGTGTCCTCGAGTTCCTCTGTGGCCCACCGAGTCAGGGTCCTCACGCCCTTGGGAAGACAGCGACGTGCGTGGAGTTAGGGGTGAAGGTAGGATGGCAAGGGACAACAAAGTCCTGTTTCCCAAGGGTCTTCAAGGCCTGAACAAGGAGAGCACGCAGCCATCGCCCGGAAGATGGAAAACAAGGCAGGCAGCAGACAACAACTCGGGCAGGTGAGGACCAAGGGCCAGAACCTGCTCGCCTTGAAGAGAGTGGTCCTCCTTAGAGTTGGAGATCAGGTCCACTCCCAAAGGGCTCTTGGAACACCTGAGAGATGATGGCATCAACTCCAGGAAACCACTGGAGGTCACCTTCACACCTGATGTGCCCTCTAGACCCCACTGGCTCTGGAGAGCAAGGAAGTCGGATTACAGAGTAACAGGGAGTGTTTTGTATACACCATTTGAGATTTTAGCCTTTGAACACCCGTCAGGCCTTGTACATACCTTAAGTGTGAGTGTTCACTCACTCATTCAGCAAGTATTTATTGAACATCTGCTATGTCCAGGGCACTATCCCAGACACCAGAAATAGCTCAGAGAAAAAGAAAAATAAATTTTCCTGCTTATGAGGAAGAAAATAATCCATACGGGATATGTAACTTTAACTTGTTTATATTCTCATTTTATTTTTTCAACTTTCAAGTTCCAGTTTCCTTCAGCTCAGACACCTTGAAAATTCCTTAGTGTTTGTCCCATTCCATCCAGTAGTGATGAACCTATTCTTTGTACAGGTTACTGGAATTTTACCAAATGTTTGTTAAATGAATGAACACATTAATGAGTGACTCAGCTTTATCGTGTGAGAAAAAGTGCATTTATGAAAATGAGCAAACCAATTAGTCTCAACAGACTGTGGCCATGTCCCCGTGATGAGGACTGAATTGCAATAAAACCATCTGCAGCCCGTCCAATTGCTCATTTTAGCCACTGATTGGTTTGCCTTAAATCCACTGATTGCTTTTCAAATGACTGTGTTTTTATTCCACCAGAGTTCTTTAACTTTATTTGGATAGACAGTTCATTTATTTACTAAAACAAGCTATTTCAGGGGCACACCTCCCATCAATCCTCAGTCTTTCTTCAGTGCATACGCCTCTCGGGGCAGGCCCTGCTGGCCGGCCCCAGCTCTGCCCGGAGCAGGTGCATCTGCAGCTGGCCCTGCAGTCCTGCAGGTGTCTCTGCTTCTTTTCTACTTCAAAGAGGGAGAAATAATTCTGAACACCCACAGGAGTCTTCCTGGTTTTACACATTCCTGGAATCTCTCTAATTTGTTCACGTGAATTTCCATCATTGGCCACCTTATATTACAGAGATGGAATCTAAGAGAAGAAGAACTGCGATGCCCCTGGATGGCTTCTGACCCAGACGCTGCTCTCAACAGGTTCCTACTTCAACACGGGCTGCAAATGGGGCAGTATTGGGAAGAAGAGCCTTTTCTTTCTTTCCTAGCTGAAGCAATCTCAGGAACTCGAGCAATTGACTAGGAGATTGTCAAGGCACGGACAGCTGGTTGAAGGTTCGGGTTTTCAGCGTTGCGAGGGCTGCTGTGCAAACACTACAAGGCTTGTGCCGATGTTGCTGGCCACACTTTCCTTTCCATATTTGGATCCTGGAATTGGGTAGAAAGGGCAGGAACTGAGGGGTTTGGGCCCAAAGCACCGTCCTGGAGGACTCTCAGTCTGGGCGGGGCGTGTGTGCAGCTCCTCTGGTGTTCACCACAAATGTCTCAGCAGGATGGTGGCGTCTCTCATCCTGCAGCTGGTGGCTTACAGACTGGATGGACTTTGGGCACACCAAGGCTTGGGACCTAACAAAGAGAAATTTCCTTTTCAACTCTACCTTAGACCTTCAGTCACCATGGAATGGAGACCTCTGTCTCCTCTGCTCGCTCTTTCCTTTGGGGCCTCCCCAACCAGGAAGCCGAGCTGAACTGAGACTGAGGAGTGAGGGGCTGAGGCCCTGAGGCCCTGTGCCTCTGGAAGTCACTGGAGGTTTGCTGCCCTGTGATCTGCCTCTTGAGGGGTATTACACACATGTTGAAGAATGACACTGTAACAAGCCTGATTTTCCTCTAAGTGATCAAGAGCGCTCTCATTTCTTTTTATTGTTGCATTGTTATAATCAAGTATAAATCTATACTTTATAAACATTATATGCAATTTATAGTTTGACAGCATATCTCATATCATATATATAGCACAATGCACATGATATATTGCATTAGAGAAATAATGAGATATGCTTGTCAAATTATAATATATACCTATGATTCATGATATAATAATATGCTTTATATTTTAAATTGCTTAATTCCCTCTAAAAAATGCATGCATTAATTAGGCTAACTCATTTGATACTTCCTGGGCAGTTGGCCTACTCTGAGGAGGTTCTAGGCACCCAAGAACCCAAGGCTTCAGCTAGTCAAGCAGGGTAGATTTGACATACAGAGTGGCCGGCAAAAGAATCTCAAAAAGAACAAGGGTCACCTGCATCTCTTCAGTTTCCTGGGCTGGATATTTAGTGTTCTGAAAGCAAAAAAAAGTGACCAGTCTATGGTCAAGAATCAGGGGTTCCTTTTAGTAACAATAAAGAGGGTGCACGTTCGTGCAACGTGTACGTGTTCATATGTGTGTGCATGTGTGTGTCCACATGTGTGGATGTTTGTGCACACGTGTGTTAGGATCAGAAAGAGAATAAACAGAGCAGGAAGTTGAGAGATCTGCACAGAAACAGCTCCACGCTCTACAGCTCGCCGAGGCTCTTGCAGACTGACAGAAACAAACGTCATTCCGGAGGCCACTTAGTGACTACCAAGGAAGGGCACCAAATTCAAGCTGACGGATCTCTCTGTAACCTGCAGCAGTGACTGTCCCTCACTGTTAATCCTTTGCTTTTCTTTAACTTCTAGAGCAGAAATGAAGAATGGCCTGTTACTCCCTCATTAGGCCACACTTACAAACAAAGCCCAACTGCAGATAAACATAGTACTAAAAATGCACGTAGACTCCAAACTTCACGTTGGGCATGAAAAGAACATTCAATGATATCTGTCAATTTAAAATAAATGAACAAATAAAAGATAACGCCAAGGGTGTAGAAAGGCGTTTGGTGGGGGTGGTGAGCAGGGGCCTGGTCTGTGGAAGCGGGGAGCTCCCTCTGATTCCCCGGGGAGCTGTCCTTGCCTCCTGTGTTCTGGCTCATTTATTTCCCCTCCGTGTTCTGGCTGATTTCTGCCTAGACAAAACATACTTTTGTGCAAGTCCTGGCGGAGAGTGGAACACCCCATGAAAATCTCAGCCAGCCAGCAGGACCATGGGGTTCATGGTTTTTTTATTTTTTCCCCTTTTACTTAAGAGGTAAATCAAAGCTCACTGCAAAAACTTTCTCTAAAGAGAAACTCACTCATTTTTGTATGTGTGTGTTCATGTGTGAAATAAATGAAATTCTCAAAGTGAAGCCAAAAATCAAGTACTTTGGAAAATTTATTTTGCAACTCTGGTGACATGTGAAGGAGTAAACCCTCCTGTGGTGCTTTCACTAAAGAGGAAACTACTTTCTTCATTCCAAGATCTTCCCCACTAAGATTGGGATATTTGTGTATGTGTGTGTGTGTGTGTGTGTGTATGTATGTGTGTGCATGTGTGTATTAGCCAGGTCCATGTATTACATGGATTATCGCTACATACATGGATTATTGTTACATACATGATTATTTTACAACTTGTTCTGGTTAATAAATTTTGTGAGGGATTCATTCATTTAATGCTTATTGAGAAAATGGTTTATTTGCTTGCTGCAGTGTTGGTACTGAACAGGCTGAGCAGCTCCTCCCTCCACAGGTTCTGTCCCCCTCTGCTCAAAGCTGCACATCTCATTGCAGCAGGGTGGACACATTCCAGCTGCCCACTGCAGGTCCAGGTAAAGCACTGGAATTTCAACTCACAGCACAGAGGCCATGGGACCCCAATCCCTCCTCTCCAGCAGAAGGTTGGAGATTTCCAGTGTGAGGTCTCAGTGATCTAGAGCCCAGGTGGGCAGTGATTTTTTGGAAGTAGTTACCAACATACTGAGTGGCTTTCTCTGCAAAAACTTAGGGCTTTGTGCATTCCCACCAGGGACACACATCAGCTTTAAATCCCATGAGGGCCCTACTTTCATGTCCTTGGGAGCCCTGTCAAAGCCAGCTGCTGCTTTATCTTTGTTGGTCCCTTCTTCCTGGAGAGTTCACGTACCCATAACCTCTGAGCATGCACATGGTAGAGAATGTCCACAGAAACCCCTGCTCCCTCCTCTCTCACCCTGGAGGCTCTGTAGGTCTGGGGGAGGGCACACCACTGTTCCCAGAGAGAGCCTGCTGCCTGAGTGCTCCGCAGACCTGAGACATGCTGCCCACTGGTCACTTGCCACTGGCAGCTGCGGCTGCACGGAGGTGGGGCAGAGGAGCAAGGATGGAGAGGACATTCCTAAGCCTGAAGGTGTCTGCACGATGACAACCAGACCACGTCTTTCTCATTGCCCGCTTACCTTCCCCAATTCTCTTCTCTAGGCTTGTGCATGAACCCCTCTTCTGGACCTTCAATGGAGTGGGAGGAAGAGCACCCCTCCTCCATGTGCCCTGGGCGTGGCTGCAGATCACCTCTCCTCTCTCCTCCTGGTGCCCTGGGCGTGGCTGGGGAGGGCCCCTCCTCCTGGGGCCCTGGGCGTGGCTGGGGAGCGCCCCTCCTCCTGGTGCCCTGGGCGTGGCTGCGGAGCGCCCCTCCTCCTCCTGGGAGCCCCCTGGGCGTGGCTGCGGAGCGCCCCTCCTCCGGGTGCCCTGGGCGTGGCTGCGGAGCGCCCCTCCTCCTGGTGCCCTGGGCGTGGCTGCGGAGCGCCCCTCCTCCGGGTGCCCTGGGCGTGGCTGCGGAGCGCCCCTCCTCCTGGTGCCCTGGGCGTGGCTGCGGAGGGCCCCTCCTCCGGGTGCCCTGGGTGTGGCTGCGGAGCGCCCCTCCTCCTGGTGCCCTGGGCGTGGCTGCGGAGGGCCCCTCCTCCTGGTGCCCTGGGCGTGGCTGCGGAGCGCCCCTCCTCCTGGTGCCCTGGGCGTGGCTGCGGAGGGCCCCTCCTCCTGGTGCCCTGGGCGTGGCTGCGGAGCGCCCCTCCTCCTGGTGCCCTGGGCGTGGCTGCGGAGCGCCCCTCCTCCGGGTGCCCTGGGCGTGGCTGCGGAGGGCCCCTCCTCCACCTCCTTTTGAAAGGAAAGACAGGTAAAGGTAGAATTTGCTGAAGAACATTTTGAGAAGAGAAACCACGTTCCTGTGTCGCGCTGACTGGAACTCAGAGATGGGCCCCCCTGCAGCTCTGCGCCGGCGGCTGGGCTGGTGGAGCCGGTGCTCCCTGCGCGTCTCCTCTACCTCGGAGGCGGCTCCCCTCTTGGAACTCCCGCCCCTTCCTCGTTGCGCTGCGCCCCTGCCCCGCAGCAGCCCGCGGTAGACATGGCATGCTGAGGTGTGCAGAGGACCCGAGCCTGAGCTGCAGGCACTGCCCCAACTGTGAGGCCAGGTCCCTGCTGCAGTCCCCACCTTGTTGACTCCCGGCCTCCCGAAGGGCAGGAGTTCCTCATCACAGCCCTCAAGTCCCCACGGGACTTGGCCAGGAGGGGAGCCAGGAAAACATTCCGTGAATGAATACCGGGCAGGTACTCTTGTGCCCCAGGCTGGCCACTCTCTCCTATCTGTCATTCAGGGAGATTTGGCCTGAGGTTGTTGGAGGGAGCCCCATTCTGTCACTATACAGGTTCTAGAATTTTCTAGACATCGGACAACCTTCCTAAGCACAGCAGTGAGTAAATTCTACTTTGGAAATTTAACCCTTTCCCCTAACTTGAGTTTCTCCCCCCATCCCCACGTGTGCACCTCAAAGTACAGGTGTTGGGGCAGGGAAGGAAGCTGGCTTCCGCCCGCCTTCCTGCGGGAGAGAATCCACACACCCCTTCTTCCGGGAGTACTAGTAATATAGAGTCACAGTGCTCCAAAGGGGCTTGGCATGCACTCAATCCTTGGTTAGTTCTTGGACAAGGTCTGCAAAGTGGGTGCGTCCTAGACAACGCGTCTCTAGAGGAGCTTTTTCTCTGACCCGAACTCTTCTTCCGACCGACTGAACGACTGACTGAATGAATGCCACTTCTGACCGCTTTCACCCGGTTATATACCTTTAGCTTTGCGGGTGAGTCACGTGCATTTACAGGTACGTCACGTGCATATGATTATTATCAGGTGGAACTTATGGCTTCCAGCTAGCCGCAATAGCCATCTCCCTGATTGGGGCTGCTTCAGTACAATATGACAGGAATGACTACCCATATTCACGAAGGACAGTGGCACCCTTGTAAGCACCTCAGAGGGACCTAACCAAGCATAGCAGCATGAGGGTAGGTCAACTGGAGGTGGTCTCATGATGGAGTGGCCCAGGGCAGTCGAAGGGCAGGAACTGAAGCTCCCCAGAGCCAGAGCAGGAAGCCACGTGTAGGTCAAGACCAGGTAATGCTGGCCTTTGGCGACAGCATCCTGATCGCCTCGGGGGGTAGAGGACAGAGTCTAATGACCAGAGGGGCCCCCTTGATGGCCATGAGTGCCTGAAATGTTTTTCCTCACTCTGTTGGGTCTTAGAAAAAAAAAATCCCTGTGTCCTGCATTTAGGGTGGTCCCCCTTTGAGGCAGGTTCTGCATAATATGAAGCAGAGCCTGAACCCAGATTCAGACTCACCCCCCCTCACACCCACGTGCTGCCAAAAAGTGCTCCTTGGTGTTCTAGGTCTGTGCATGTGTCATGGCACCCCGGCATGTGCTCGTGGGTAGGTGACGCAAGAGAGGAATGAGGGACTGAGACCTCCAAGTTCGTCGCTCACTGGACATCCTAGGCACTCAGCCCGGCTCAGGGCAAGCCAAGGCTTCACCTTCAGGGTCACTGCCCTGCAAGCGGCAGCCCACAGTGGCTCGACTGGTGGGTTTTCAAGTTGATTTTCCTGGCTTGGACATAAAGTGGTGCTAGGCCTATGGCTTTTAACATCTGTTATTAGTGAACCTCAATGAAAATTTAAAAACAGTCTCCACATTTATTAAATTATCACATGATGATTTTCCAGAAATCACACATTCCCCAGACTTTCATGTTCACTGAGAGGTGTTAGAGTTGTGTTTTGTTTTTGGCAAACGTGGGGGAATTTCTTAGCCTATTTTCAGTTATGAAAACCAATAAAAACGTATTTTTTCCTAATTCAAAAAAGCACTTTTGAGGACTTCTAAAAAATCAGCTGATCTTAAAGCTCAAACTTGGCACATAAAGAACGTCTAATGCAGAGCAGAGTCGCTGCCGACTGAGGATGTGTCCAAAGCAAGCCCATTTTACTGTTGTTGAGCATCACATCAAGCACGCGAGGAATTGTACCGCAGGGTACAGAGGGAGCTGCAGGCGGGTCCGTCTCGTTAAATAAATGTGAGCCCGAGGGACGCATTCCTCCAGGAAGCCAGAGACCAGGTCCTGATCACACTTCAGCTATATTTGTAAATATGCAAATTAGTAGAGTAAAAAACCACGTATCCTAGAGTGGAAAATTTTATTCCACAGTTATTAAAGCTTCAGTTTTTTTCAGGAAACAGAGAACACACTTGGCTGTGTCTTCTGTCCATCAAAATTTCAGAAAAAAATGGTGAAAGATGTGCTCACCGATTACATGTTTTGCTTGCTGGCAGTATTTTTATGTGTTCATAAGTTTTTATAATTTATGGAGGTGTGGGAGGGTGTGAGCTCAGGGGCTGACATTCTCAGGAAAGGGCATGGCTGGCCCGTAGCGGTGGGCTCTTCCAAACTTACTGCCGGAGAGCAAAGGGTGTAATGAGGAGCCCGAACCCGGGAGCCTCCCAAGATGGCCTAGGCCTGGGTCTAACCCAGGTTCCAGTGCCAGGGTCTAACCCAGAAACAGACGTCTCGGGGGCTCCCAGGGCCACCTGCCTACTGTATTCTTGAATAGATTCTTCAGTTTTCCCTTTTCTTCATACAAGGAACATTTTGATAGAGTCCCAGGGACTTGCCTTCCCAAGCGTCCCCCATTCTGTCTAGCCAGCCCTCCTGCGGGATGGAATTGTCCCCTCCCCAATGCTTCCAGGAGAGCAGCAGGAGCACCGTCACCAGGGGGGTTGTGGGAAGGGATCCTGGGGCTCCCAGGCTGTGCCTCTGACTGAGAACCCTCTGGGCGGGCCAGGCTGCACCTAGTGGCCTGTCCAGGAGACCCCACTGCAGCTGCAGAGCCTCCCTCCAGCAGCTGGACCTCAGGGAAGAGGCTCCCCAGGAGGTGCTGGCCTCCCCAGGAGGTGCTGGCCTCTGCCTCACATTCTGTCACAAGTCACTGAGCTCAGACTTCCACTCCAGATGACACCAAGGGTGCCCTGCAGGGCGTCACCCCACACAGTGACCCAGTGAGCTCTGGGCCACACAGTGACTGTGCTGATGTCTCACCGGGTGGGACTTTTGTCTCCTGCAGTCACAGGGTGTGGGTTCCCAAGGCTGGGCTCGGTGCCTGCGGGACAGCTCAGCAGTGGCAGGTAGAGAGCCCTGGGCCTTCGCCTGGGCCCGGGGCTGCTCCCAAAGCCCCTGACATCCAGGGCCTTCTCTGAGCTCCACGCCAGCTCAGCAGCCAGCACCACCAGAGGAGGTTCAGAGAGGAGCTGGGGAAGCAGCAGGCAGAGTCCCTCGCCAAGGTGGCAGGGGTGGTGGCAGGGCCTGGCCAGCACCCTCCTAGCACACACCTAGCCTGGGTGGTACAGAAGAAGGCCCATGGCAGAGTGGCCAGTGGACAGAGGAGCAGTGGTCTCCATCTTTCCTCACCCTCCACTAAGACCCTCATGGACTTGACAAGGAATCCCAGACCACGATGGGAAGACCATGGGAAGGTCCACGTCAGAGCCGTGGCAGGGCATGGCAGGGCACGTCAGGGGTGGTGCCCTTACTGAGAACTCAGTGGAGCTGGACGTGGAGGCCCTGCCAGGGCTGGGAAGGACTGGACTCCCCCTATCCCAAGACCCCGGGTGCTCAGGACTGAGTGTCTCAGCAGTGCACCGGGCCACCCAGGGAGGAACAGACCTGCGACCGTCTGGCCCTGCTGCAGGAGACAAATGCACCGGGCCTGGGCCGGCGCTGGTGATCCCGAGAGGACTCCTGACCCTCTGGGAAGGGCGGTGGTGATGGCTGCTCGCCTGCCTGAGGCCTAATGGCCGCTCCCCTGGGGAGTGCGCTCTGAACACGTGTCCGCGGGCTCCAGGAGGAGTGTGCCGAGAGGTCGGGTGGGGTGTGCCGTGTGGTAGGACTGAGGTGCGCTGTCCTCGGCCATCACGGGAAGAGTGACGCGGCAGGAGTCCTGAAGAAGCGCGCACGCGCTGACCCGGCTTCCCTGCCCCGACCAGCGCCCTGTCCCTGAGCAGTGCCCGCTGGTCACCAGCACCTGGAGCCTGGTGGGCTCTTGGCAGAACCCCTTGTCCGCTCAGCTGGGGGACTCTGCCCAAGGGGCTCTGAGCCACCACCTTACCCAGGAGTGGGGTGGACATGCCCTCCCATGAACGTCACCCCCTCCGTGGTTGGCACTGAGGCCCCTCCCCCACTGCATGGTGGTGTGAGCCCTTCCCGGGAGGACCGGTCACACGGCCCGCTTTCTGAGAGAGGGAGCCGGTGCTCTCCTGGAAGGGGGACCAGGCAGCCAGGGGCCCTGTCTCACCTGGAGTCGCTCAGCCCACAGGAGCCAGTGCCGTCACAGGTGCCGTGGCCTCTGTGTCAGGTGGCCAGGAGGCCAGGAGCGCTTCAGACCCTGTCTGGGGAGACGCGTCAGAGACGCCTGCCCCTCGTGTGTTCTGAGGCCTGAGCCTTTTTCTTCCAGAAAAATCTTCCTCCAAGCGGCTCCGCCCGCAGTCCTGGCCACTTCAGCACATTCCTCTCCTCTCTGGGGCTGGACGCCCACCTGCGGCAGCAGCCCTGGTCTGTTTAATGAGGAAAGCAGGCGCAGGGCCTGCCGAGTCTGAAACCCGAGTCCCGTGTTCAGATCCCGCAGCGGAGGCTGCGGCCAACCTCCTGTCAGGGAGACGAGATAATTAGCGCGCTCTGGCTGGAACGCGCCGCGCAGGGCTGTTATTAAGAGCCTTGTAATGGGCTGTCAGACCCACAGGATGCTGAAGTGACAAAGTCAGTCGCGGGCTTTGTGGGTTTACTTGGGAGAGTTCACGCCCACTCACGCCCACTGCAACCCACAGGCTCACCTCCTGGCCCTGGCACCATCCATGCCACTTTGCTGAAAAACCTTAGATTTCATGTGTGCCCTCCTATGCACAGGACTGTGTGCGTGCCCCTGTGCATCTGCACGCGTCCACGTGTGAGCATGGCTGGGGTCCTGGGGCACATGGCTGTGTCCTGTGCATCTGCACGCGTCCACGTGTGAGCATGGCCGGGGTCCTGGGGCACATGGCTGTGTCCTGTGCATCTGCACGCGTCCACGTGTGAGCATGGCCGGGGTCCTGGGGCACATGGCTGTGTCCTGTGCATCTGCACGCGTCCACGTGTGAGCATGGCCGGGGTCCTGGGGCACATGGCTGTGTCCTGTGCATCTGCACGCGTCCACGTGTGAGCATGGCCGGGGTCCTGGGGCACATGGCTGCGTCCCCACGTTCCCGTCTCTAGATGGGTAGGGACGGGGGAAGGGGCGAGGGCACAGAGCCATGACGCTCTGCTCCTCCCAGGCCCAGCTCTGGGCTCTGGAGACCTCTGTGCCCACCTGCGGTTTCCAGGGGAGGGTCCATCTAGGCTTGGAGTTGGCATGTGGACGAAGCTGGGCACTGCAGCTTCTGGACACAGCCCCTGGACTTAGGCGAGCTGGGGACAGGCCAGGGACCCTGGACACACTTGCTGTGTGCACCTCCCCCAGGCCATGGGGCACAGGGCCATGTGGTTTGTACCCACAGGAGGGAGATCACGTGGCCCCGCGACCTGCCCAATCCTGCCTCCCCCTCGCTCCCCCACGCTGTCCCATCAGATGTTGAGTGTCCCCGTCCCCGCGGTGCAGCTCACAGGCCCCCGGGGCACCTCGTGTGGCTCTTCTGTCCCAGGAGCATCTGCCTTGGCAGAGATGGAGGCTCACGATGGCAGAGGAGAAGCGCTGGGCGCCGTCTCCGGAGCCCCACAGGCGCCTGCGCGCAGGTTCTGATCCCGCCCCTCAACTGTGAGGCACGTGGGGCGACCCCGGGCAGGAGTGAGGGGAGCTGCCCCGTGCCGCAGCCAGCTCCACAGAACCTAGGAGGAGCTGCCCGCCGTCACGGGCAGCAGCCAGCTCCCTGGACTCTCCCAGGGCGACCAGGCCTCCGATCCTTCCAGCTGTCCTCACTGCTGGGGTGCACAGTGGCCCCCCAAATCAGTGCAGTGGCCGCATTTGGAAAAACTCTTTTTTTCTCTTTTTACTTTTAAAAATTCATTCTAATTTGTTAGATATGACAGCAGAATGCATTACGATTCATACTGCACATACAGAGCACGATTTTCATCTCTCTGGTTGTACACAAAGTATGCTCACATCAGTCGTGTCTGCACACTTGCACTCAGGGTGATGACATCCATCTCATCCGGCCGTCCGTCTTTCCTGCCCCTTGTCCCCTCCTTCCCCCCCCACCCCTTTGCTCTATCTGGTGTTCTTCTCATCCTCCCCTGCTCCCCCGCCAGCCCCACTATGGACCAGCCTCCTCATATCAGAGAAAACATCCAGCATTTGGCTTTTTGATATTGGCTAACTTCACTTAGCATTATATTCTCCAACTCCAACCATTTACCTGCAAATGCCATGATTTTATTATCTTTTATTGCTGAATAATATTCCATTGTGTATATACACCACATTGTCTTTATCCATTCATCTACTGAAGGGCATCTAGGTTGGTTCCACCATCTAGCTATTGTGAATTGTGCTGCTATAAACATTATTGTGGCTGTGTCCCTGTAGTATGCTCTTTTTAAGTCCTTTGGGTATAGACTGAGGAGTGAGATAGCTGGGTCAAAGGAAAGTTCCATTCCCAGTTTTCCCCAGCACCATTTGTTGAAGAGGCTACCTTTTCTCCAGGGTGTGTTTTTGGCGCCTTTGGTGGGTTAGGCCCTGTGTCCTCTATACTGTTTCTGCTTTCCATATTGGCTGCACCATTTTGCAGTCCCACCAATAATGTATGAGTGTGCCTTTCCCCCACAGCCTCACCAGCATTTATTGTTGTTTGTGTTTTTGATAGATGCCATTCTGACTGAAGTGAGATGAAATCTTAGAGTAGTTTTGATTTGCATTTCTCTAATTGCTAGGGATGTTGAACATTTTTTCATATACTTGTTGATTGATTTTATATCATCTTCTGAGAAGTGTCTGTTCAGTTCTTTGGCCCATTTATTGATTGAGTTTGTTTTTTTTTTTTTTTTTTTTTTTTGTTTTTGGTGTTTTGATTTTTGAGTTCTTTATATATCCTAGAGGTAAGTGATCTATCTGATGTGTGTGTGGCAAAAATTTGCTCCCAAATTGTAGGCTCTCTATTCACCTCACTGATTGTTTCTTTTGCTGAGAAGAAGCTTTTCAGTTTGAATCTCTCCCATTTATTATTCTTGATTTTAATTATTGCACTATAGGAGACTTATTAAGGAAGTCGGGGCCTAATCTGACATGATGGAGATTAGGGCCTACTTTTACTTCTAATAGGCGCAGGGTCTCTGGTCTAATTCCAAGGTCCTTGATCCACTTTAAGTTGAGTTTTGTGTGCATGGTGAGAGATGATAGGGGCTTAATTTCATTTTATTGCATATGGATTTCCAGCTTTCCCAGCACCATTTGTTGAAGAGGCTATCTTTTCTCCAGTGTATGTTTTTGGCGCCTTTGTCTAATATATGATAGCTGTAATTATGTGGGTTAGTCTCTGTGTCCTCTGTTCTGTACCATTGGCCTACCAGTCTATTTTGGTGCCGATACCATGCTGTTTTTGTTATTTTTGCTCTGTAGTATAGTTTCAGGTCTGGTAGAGTGATGTCACCTGCTTCACTCTTCTTGCTAAGGATTGCCTTAGCTATTCTGGGTCTCTTATGTTTCTGGATTAATTTCATGGATGCTTTTTCTATTTCTATGAGGAAATAGAAAAATCCAATGCCATGGGGTTTTGATTGGAATTGCATTAAATCTGCATAGCGCTTCTGGAAGTACGGTCACTTTGACAATACTAATTCTTCCTATCCAAGAACAAGGTTGATCTTTGGGAAAAGGGTCTTGATAGGTGGGATTAAGTGAAGAATCTCAAGATGAAGAAATCATCTTGGGTCACCTACGGCCTCCAACCCAGTGACAGTGTTCACATCAGACATGTCCGGGAGAAGGTGCCGCGAAGCCAGAGGAGAGACTGGAGCGGCGCGTCTACAGGCCCAGGAGTGTCGAGCGCTGCAGCCAGCCACAGCAGGGCCAGGGCGAGGCAGGAGCCCCCAGGTCCGGAAGCCTCTGTGCCCTGCCCTGCCCCGTCTTCACTGCCCACATCTGGTCTCCACAGCTGGGAAATGGACTTCTGCTGTTTGGAGCCGCCTTGGCTACAGCCCAGCCAACCAGCGCAGCACCTGATGCTGCCCCGCCCCTGCACCCCGGCTTGTGCCCCGCCTGGCTCTGCTCCCACGTGCCTCTGCTGCCCAGCACCCCTCTTGTTCCTGCCGTCTCTGGGATCCCTTTACATCTCTCAGTGTCAGCACGTTGCCGAGGGCCTCACCGGGCGCTGTCCACATTCTCAAGACAGATGCCAACTCGCCAGTCCCTGGGAGGGTGCCTGCACACAGTAGGAGCTTCATGCCAGAATGAGAAAAGAAGTCAGCTGAAGGCCAGTGTGCTGCCTGCCTGTGGGTGGTCGCCAGCCCTGGTTGATCCCTGGGGTCGCGGGGGCGGAGTGTCACCTACACCAGGACTGGCGGGCGAGGGCCTGCAGCCTTGCAGCTCATGAGGGGACAGCAGGCCGGGCCGGAGACGCGGGCCCCCAGGGCCGCTGCCAGCACCAGCATCCGTACAGCCCACCCCACTGTCCCAAGTGGCCCTTACGGGTGACAACCAACACCTCTATTTGGGACGAGGACCCAGAGTTCCAGAACCCCAGGAGCCACACCCTGTGGACCAGCCACCCCCAGGTGCCCGTTCCCTTGGCCTTGGCTGCCTCCATAGTGACCAGCTCTGCGTGGCTCCCGGCAACGTAGCACAGATCCAGCCTGGTCACTGGCCCTATCCACACTGCAGGCCGCGACCTCCTCAGTGAGGCTGTCTGCTGGGGCCTCCACGGAACCCACTCGGGGCTGGGAGAGAAGCCACCTTGGACAGGAGTCTCCACAGCGAGAACCAGCACTCAGGGCCTCGTCCTCACCCTCCCTCCTTCCCGGGCCTGCTCCAAGGCGTCCTTCGGTGAATGGGGGCAGTGGGTGTGGTGGGCAGAGGCCACCGGGAAGGCCATCTCTGCTGCCAGGAGCTGCGAGGCTGACTCATTACTCAGGAGGGGCACCGCCCTTCAGCTCTGAAGCTGCGGTTGATGCACAACTGCGAGGAAGGCTTCCCAGGAGGGCCACTTGCTTAGGACAGTCTCGCACCTTCCCTGCATGGCCTGTCCTAGCCCGCAGTGGTCATGATGGACCAAAGGCTCACACGGCCTGGCCAGCTTACGGCCTGTGGCGGGACACCTCTGAGGGGGACACAATGCTTGGCACCAGCCAACGCCACGGAAAGCCACGCTCTGTGTCTGCACGCAGCCCGACCCTCTGTTCCCACACTGCACAAGCTTCACGGTCCGCACCACGGCACAGCCGCTGAGAGAAGCACCGCAGGCGCTCGTGCTGCTGCGGAGTCCAGGAGGCCCGCCAGCGCAGCGCGGGGGGGAAGGCGCCGGGCCACGCGGGGAGCTGGGCCAGCACCGCCGACATGCGTGCACAGCGCAGCCCGCGTCCAGCAGGGCGTGCGTGCTCTCAGCCCAGGAACCCCGAGCCCGCCGCGGGGAGCAGCAGCCTGTGCATCCCACGCTGCCCCTGAAGGCATTCCTGAGCATGTGTGCGGCTTCTATGGCACACGCGTTTCCTGGGTGTGGGTGTGCGTGCGTGTGCACTGCTGTACGCATGCCTTGGTCAGAGGCGCTGTGTCGGTGGGCAGCGCACCCCCAGGAGCCTGCAGGTGTGCTCTCTGCTCCTTAGAGAATCACGTAGCCCGGATTCTAGAAATGACCGCTGCGCGTTGGAAACACGGCGACCTCCAGGAAACAGAGCCGGGAGTGCTCTTACAGCTCCTTAAAACACAAGTGGGGGCTGGGTGGTGGCTCCGCGGCAGAGCACTCACCTAGCACGTGCGCGGCCGGGTTCGATCCTCAGCACCACGTAAACATAAATGCATTGCATTGGGTACAACTAAAGCAACTAAATAAATATTTTAAAAAAAAAACACAAGTGGTCCTTGGCCTGCTCACACTCACGCAATGACACCAACATGGGGCACCTTACGTGTGTGTGCGAGGGGACCCCTTTAGCCCGCTCCCGTGTGGGCAGGGCTGTCCAGCGTAACCTGGCCAAGGTGTCAGGCTGTCCGTCTGTGACTGCACATGGCACCTGAGCCTCTGTCCTGCTAGCACCTCACTCCAGAGGCCGTCCCCTTGCTGGCTTAGAAGAGCAAGGCGCCATGTAGGGGGACCCAGGGGTCTGCAGCAAGGGCAGCGTCCAGTGGCCGAGAAGCGCCTCCTCCCAGTGCCAGCGGGTTCTGGGCCCTCGGTTCCGGAGCCAGGAGGAGACGAGTCCACCAACACCGAGGAAGCCTGAGGCAGAGCCCAGCCGGACTCCAGGCGAGCCCCAGGCCAGTGGACACCCTGGGCAGCCTGCGGGGCCTAGCTGGGCTGTGCTCAGCCCCAGCCGTACTCCAGGTGAGCCCCAGGCCTGGTGGACACCCTGGGCAGCCTGCGGGGCCTAGCTGGGCTGTGCTCAGGCTTGACCCACAAAGTCCCTGAGATGACAAAGACGTTCTGTTTTAAGCCACTGCATTTCTGGTCCTTTCCACCAGCAATAGGAAACTAAGACACTGTCCTGGAGTTTTGTTGAGATCATCAGCACAGGTGAACTGTCCAGATGGAGGTTCGCCGCGGCGTTCCCACACGTGCACACATGTGTGTTGACCGCGTCCAGCACCTCTCTTTTACTCTGGACCCCTCTGCTCCCCCCAGCACCCTTCGAGTCCCTCAAAGTCCCTCTCCTGCCCATCTCGGGTGACCACCACTCTGACCCATACGCCTATAGGAAAGACTTCCCGGTTTCCTCCCATGAGTGAGAACGTGTGGTCTCATGTCCCCGCGTCCACCCTGTGTCACTGACATTATTTTCCCCCCGGGGCTGCTGCAAAGACAAAGTTTCATTCTTTTTGATGGCTGTGCAGTGCTCCACTGTGTGAACCCACCGCAATTTCTGGATGGCACCTCTGTGGAAGGGCATCTGGGGGGAGTCCACATTCCAGCTGCAGTGAACAGTGCCCCGGTAACACGGAGCCGTGGGCGCGTCTCTGGCATAAAGATGTCAGCTCCTGGGGCGGGGCATTGCTGGGTGGCATGGGGATCCTGCTTCCTGGGCCTCCACACTGTCTCCACAGGGCCGTGGTGACCTGCAGCCCGCCGGCCGTGGTGACCTGCAGCCCGCCGGCCGTGGTGCGAGCCCCTTCCCCAAGAGTGCCGTTTCTTGCCTTTCTGGTGACGGCGTCCCCTGCTGGGGCACACTGCCATCATCTTGATGTGAGAAGGACTGACTCTCCAAAGAAATCCTGAGTTGGATTTCCTCAAGAGCTGGACCGTCTGCTGAACCTACTAGTGTATCGCTTATAAATCAAAATTCTCCATGTTCATTTTCAGAGCAAAATAGTGTTTTTCATCGGTGCTATTTCTTATAGGTCTTTGAAGCGGCCTTAGAAGGTGCCTACGCACATAAGAGTGGAGCAGAGTGCACGTCCTTCCCGCTACGTTTGCAGAGTCCTGCAGAACAGGGGTCGCGTCAGCTCCTGAGTGCTGCCGTGAACACACCCAACCAGACGGTTCCAACAGAGCCAGCCCGGCCGAATCATGGAAGAAAGGAAGGGCAGAGGAAGGAGGGATGCAGGGAGGGTCTGGTGAAAAGGTAAGATTCTCTGGAGCATGGAAGAGCTGGGCCGAGTGCGTCTCTTGTGGCCTTGGGGCAGTGACGCAAGCCACACTAAGCCCCTTAGCATCTCAAGTCACCAATTCCCTTCCTGCACTTGAAGCTGGGCGTCGCGTGCCCGGAGGTTTTCTGCAGAGCGTGTGGGCACTCGGGAGCAGCGGGTTTCCTGTGGTTTATGTGCGCCCCCTCCCATAGCATTATCTAATATGGGAACTAAATGGAGAAAACTGACTAAATTAAAGCTAATCAGAGCTTCATCACGGCACCCAGCACGCCAGCTAATATTCCAGTGCTCCATGCAATTAAATCCTTCAATTATTCTAAGTGTTATTATGCTAATTTTAAAGGCTAGGATTATTAGAAAAATGTATAAAGAATTATGCTCAGTTATAGCATTTTATTTATGTGATTTCACGTTAAATTATTTAAGGTATGGAAATTATAAGAGTTATCAGGATGGGACTTCAGCCCGGCCCACTGGGGCAGTCAGCAAAGCTGAAGGGAAAATTTGTCCCATTTTATCCTCCCAGGGGGATAATCTCGCAGCTTGAAGGATGACCCGCCTGGTTCCCTGTTAGAGAACTCATCACGTATGCAATGGGCTGTCCCCAAGCCCCTGATCGGCTTGGGCGAGGCGCTTGGTCCCGGAGCAGCCCATTTCTCTTTGTTGGGGGATCACTGTCCTCTGCACAGGCCCCTTAATTTAAAGGGAATCTCAGAAGGGGCCAGGGGCTTGGAACAGGGGCCCTAAGGCCCCGAGTCTCCTGTACTGCAGCCACAGGTCTGCCCGCCCTGAGGAACACCTGTCCCTGGGCTCCTGTAACAGGAGCTGTGGTGGTGTGACTGCAGGGACTCCACAGAGGCTCACCCCCGCCTCTCCCTCTGCCGTCTCCTTCTCCACCTCTTTCTTCTGCTGTTCCTTAACACACCTGCTCCCACTCCACTCTCCTTTTCTTTCTCTTTTGTTTTTCCTTCCCTATCCCTCATTCCCTTTATTTCTATTCTTCCTTCATTCTCTCTCCAGTTTTTGGTCCTAGAGTGACTTTTTTCTTATAAAGTTTTATCTCTTATGCATACTTTCTTTCCATAAAATATATTTGCCTTCAAAATGTTGAGTTTTGGAGGAGACACATGCCCAGAGGCCACACCTGCCTCTGCCGTCGTCCCCTGGCCCTCCTGCACCCCACCTGCGATGGTCTGCGGGCCTGCAGCTCCCCAGAAGCCTCACCTGGGACTGTCCGAGCGAAAAGCCAAGAGAAGCCATGCTCTGTCACCACGCCCACCAGGACCTTGTCCCCTCTCCACCTGCATCTCTGCCACCGCTGCCGCTTATACCAGGGGCCCTGAGGCCACACCAAGGTGCCGGGACCCCTGGCTCCGCATGTCCGTGTCAGAGGTGCTACCACCTGACCCAGGGGTGTCGGGCCAAGGCAGGAGGCCACCCATGGCTGGGAGGAAGTGTGGCTGCACCCGGTCCTCCTCCAAGGCCAGTCCTCCAGAAGCCCCTCTGCAAGGAACAGGGCCTGGCTGTCCGCACACTGCACTCCACAGTCCCACCCGCAGGCCACGCAGGCCACCTCCCTAGCAGGCCTGAACCTGTGGCAGTGGCACTACGAGGGGCCTCACAAAGGCCCAGGACCAGCACGAACCACAGGGACCAGGCGCTGGAGTCTGAACCCCAGTGCAGGGTTGTGCTCCAGTGCCCCCCGGGCTGCCCCCGCCCACGCCTGAGCACAGAAGGGACACTGAGGACACTGAGGCAGACACACCAACCAACGGCTCTGGATCCAGCTGGGACCTCCAGGGCGGCCCAGCAGCCTCTTCCCCCTCACTCATGCCTTCGAGGCTCTTCCAGTCCTTTCTGGCTCCCTCCCACTTTGCTTGGCGGGAGCAGTCCCTGATAAAATCGCAGCACGGTTAATGCGCTCTGGCACCTGCTTCTGAGGAGAACTTGTCCTTGCCCTGCATGGGCTGACACCCCAGGCCCTCAAGAGTTGTGCAAGCCTCCTTGAGCTCTCTTCTCTCTCTTCGGAGGCCCAGTCTTGAAGCTCTAGGACTGAGATCACATACTGCAGGCATGATCCAACAGAGATCGGTGAAGATTAGAGAGACAGTTACGGATTTCACGGCTCGACTCTCCAAGCAGGAAGAACAGGTTCTCAGCGTCCGTCACACTTTGCCTGTTTGAACTCCAGGGGACATTTGCTCTGAGTTGGAAACCGCCTCTGTAGATTGGCACTGGAGAAGTAAGCAGCCTGTTGCCACCGCTGCTGCCTCGTGGCCACATCACGACTAGAATGTTCTAACTTTCCTGACCCAGGGGCACCTGGAACCGGCAGAAGGCACATTAGGACAGGGAGAGGGGGAGATGAAGAGGTCACCTTGGAGTGTTCCCAGCACAGCAGAGAAACATCCGAGCGTCTAATGCTTTCCAAGACATGATCAGTAACACGGGGCTTTTGAGTCTCCTTTCAGGAAGAAGAAACCCTAGAGGACACGACCAGGTGGCTCTGGACAGCTGGTGGTTTCCGCAGGAAGGAGAGCAGCTGGGGCTGTGATTCTGCAGATCTGACTCTGGTTGAAGACATGCACGTGGGAGGGCAGCAGCACGGTTGCAGGTGTGGGCACCCCACAAGTGCACGTCTCTCTACAGTGCAGGCAGGAGGGGTGGCCTTGGCAGGTAGAGAGGTCCTGTCACCGGAGGTGCTCAGGTGCCACTCAGGGAGGGTGCTGGGTAGCCAGGTTGGGTACGATGGCATTGACTTCCTCCTAAACCTCTAATTCCTTCATTCAGTATTCCATGGGATAAAATTCCAATGGAATTGTTCACAGGGTCTCCTAGGCCAAGCTGCTTCTCTCCAAGATAATTTATTCAGTAAGCCTGAGCTAAATTTCCTCTGGAGGACATGAGACATGTGACCCTAGCCACAGCCTGTTTTGGAAGACAGACTTCATGTGAAGATATTCCACGCTCATTGACCTTTCAGTAGACGAAAGTAACTTCTACATTTTCAAATTAAATTAAATTTACTTTAAACTGACACATAAAACCATGAAACTCACGTGATAATGAGGTCGCATGTGAATTTTCAATACATGTGTGCATTGTGTGATTCTAAACACGGCCACCTCCTCATTGACCATTTCTTTATGGCTAAAGCATTCAGAATCCTCTCTTGCAGCTTTTTGGAGAAACAGCAGATCCTTGTCACCTGCAGTCACCTACAGAGTGGTGCCCAGAGCTGCCTGCTCCTGACTGTGGCTGTACCCGCCCCGTCAGCCCTCTCCTCCGCGCACCTCACCTCCCCACCCTCCGGAGCCCCCCTTCTATTCCCGACTTCTGGGAGATCACAGGGGCTGGATTCCACATGTGAGGGAGGTTAGTTGGCATTTGTCCTTCTGCGCCTGGCTTGTTTACATACTGGTCCCCAGGCCCACTGACGTTGTGACTAAGGACAGGGTTTCTGCTTCATGGCTGAATGGTGGTCCCTGTATGTGTGGCCACAGTTCTCCACTCATTCATTGGCTGAGGGACACGCGGCTGCTCTGTCCCTTGGCTGGTCTGAACACTGCGGCATAGAAGGCGAGAGGGCAGGCCTCTCTCCAGCCTCTGTGTCCTTGCCTAGGCTGCGGAGCCTGGACGAGCTGGACCGCGGCTGCCCTGGTTTGGATGTCTGAGGAGCTCTTCCTGCTCTCCACAGTGGCGTCCTAGGTGGCACTTCCACAACCAGTGTCCACAGCACCTCTGACTTCACCCCATCCCTCCACTCGCTGCCCCTCCCAGGTTGGTAATAGGCTTTCTTACTGGGTGGGTGGATCTCATGGTCTGGGTTGGCATTTCCCTAGTGACCGTGAGCATTTTTTCATACACCTATGGGCCTTCTCTACATCTTCTTTTGAGTCTCTGTTCGGCCTACTTTTTAATCAGGACACTTATTGGCGGTGGAGTGTTTGAGCTCCCGATGCCATCTCTATGACGTCCCCATCAGATGTACAATGCAAAAAAGATTTTCCTTGTCTGAAGTCATCCTGTTCCAGTGATGGCTTCCTTTGCTGCGCAGAAGCTTCTCAGTTTGATGCCGCCTGGTGTGCTTAGCTTCCCTCTCACTTCTTATGTTTGGGAGTCTCGTATAAAAAAATTCTGCTCATTCCAATCCCCTGAGGTGTTTTTTCTGTGTTTGCTTCTGTGGTTTCATAGTTTCAGCCTCAGGGTCAGCCATTAATGCATGTTTAGTTGATTTCTGAGACTGGGAAGAGATGGGGGTCTTCTGCCTGTGCACACCCACCTTTCCTGTACCGTCGATTCTGCAGCCTCTCCACTGTGCTCCCTAGCTCCATCGCCAAGGCGTGCGGGCTGTGGGTGACTTCCGGGCTCTCTGCTGCTCTGCTGCTCTCTCCTGTGCCCAAGCCACAGGGTTTTGAACACTAGAACTTTGTAGCAGATTTTCAAGTCACGTTTTGTTTTGTCTTTTTTTTTTTTTTTTTTTGGCTCAAGATTTTTGACTATTTTTTTTTTTATTACCCTGTGTACATATGTGACTACATCACTGGTGTGATTCTACATCATGTGCAACCGGAAGAATGAGCAGTTGTCCTCCATTTACATATGATGTGTCAAAATGCATTCTACTGTCATGTCTAACTAATTAGAACAAATTAAAAAAAATTGACAAAAATACCTGAAAAGTTACAGGGAAACATAAGATTTTTGACTACTAAGAGATTTTATGGTTCTTTATTAAATTTTAGGATTGTGTTTACCAAGTCTGTAAAGAATGCTATTGGTATTTTGATAAATATTACAGGAAATTCAGTGATAATCTTGGCTAGCACGGGCGTTTTAAACAACATTCCTTCTGCTAATCCATGGACACGGGAGGTCTTTTCAATTTACTGGTGTTCTCGTTACATACTTTCCTCAATATCTTATAGCTTTTGTTGTGGAGATCTTTCACTTATTTTGGTTAAATTGATTGCTAGTTATTTTTTTTTTAAGTCGCTATTTTAAATGAGACTCTTTTCTTGATTTCTCTTTTAGTAGTGTATAGCAACACTGCTGATTTTTGTATGTTGATTTTTGCATCCTACAACTCTGCAAAACTCATTTATTTGTACTAATAGTTTTGGGTTGAGTCTTTGTAGTTACACAATCACACACACACACACACACACACACACACACTCACACAATTTAAATTGAGTCTTGAAAAGAGTGAAAACTTGAATTCCTTTTTTTCCAACTTGGACCCCTTTGTGCCTCTCCATTTCCTGATTGCTCTGCCCAGGACTCACGATGCTCTGCTGAGTAAAGGTGGTGAAAGTGGGCATCCCTGGCCACTCCAGCTCGGAGAGCAGCTCTCTGCTTTTCTGAAGTCAGCACGATGCTGCCGTGGGTTTGTCTTAGGTAGCCTTTACCATGTTGAGAGGCATTCCTTTAAAACCTCACATGTTCAGCCTCCTCCTCGTGAAGCTAAGCTGAACTTTATCACATGCTTTTCTGCATCTATGAAGAAGATCATGTGGTTTGTGTCCTCCCCTCTGTTGGTGTGATGTATTGTGCTCATTGATGTGCATAGATCAAACCATCCTTGCATCCCTGAGACGAGTCCTACTTGATCACGTTGAATAATATTTTGGCTGTGCTGTTGGATTTGGTTCTCCAGTACTTTGTTGAGGATTTTTGCACCTTTATCTATGGAGGAGACTGGCTTCTGGTTTTATTTTCTGCTTTTGGTCTCAGGGTAAAACTGTCTTTACAGAATATGTTTGCAATAATTGAATAATTGTCTCCTCTTTCATTTCTTCTGAATGATCTAAATGTTTAGTAGGACTCAGTGGTAGAGCCGCCTGGTCCTGGGCTTTTCTTTGATGGGAAATGCTGTATAGACAGCTCAGTCTCATCACTGGCCATTGGTCTGCTGGGGTTCTCTATCTCTTCACGGCACCATCTTGGCAAAGTGTACATGTCCAGGAATTTGTCTGGTGCTCTGGGTGGAAGCTCCCCCTTTTAGTTCCTGGTAGAAATATTCCGTGCGGAGGTGATAGCTTCCTTCTGAGTTCATGTTGAATCTGAGACAATGCTGCAGGCCACTGCGGTTTCTAGAGACCAGCTGAAACGAGCAGAATTGTGGCCAGTAAGCAGGCACTGGCCGCATCTTGCTTGCCTGACCCCAGCTCTGCATGGCCATTCTGAGTGCTCCCGCCTCCCAGAGGGTCAGGGGCCATTTATATCCATGCTTAGCAGAGTTTTATTACTTTGCTTTTAAAGGAACTAGTTTACTTTTCTGTTGCTTTTTTTTTTTTTTTTTTTTTTTTTTTTTTTTTTTTTTTTTTTTTTTAGGCCTTGGACAAAAGATAGTCTGAGAATTTTGCTGTTCGGGCTCCAAAGGCCTTAACATGGTCGAGTAGTTCACCACGAAGCCAGGCCCTGCTGGATTTGAGGTCCATGTGAGCTGCTCCCGTTATAGCTCCTCATGGACGTGTGACTGTGAAAGTCCTCCCAGAAAGTTATAAATCTGACCCTTGGTTGCAGTCTCAGCAGAAAGCTGAGGCGCAGAGCGTCTTGAGAGGTGATTTATCCTCCCCGCGAGGCGGCGGCTCAGCTCAGCCCCAACTGTGTCAACAGCCAGAGCTGAGGAGCCCGTGGCGCGGGCGCACGGAGGAGCTGTCTCCGCTGGCCTGGCGGGTGCATCCTGAGGAAGCCCGGGCTCCCGCGGGGAGAAAGCCGGAGATCCTGCCTACTCTAGAATCAGCGTGCTGTGCACCCCGAGTGTGCCTGACTAAAACAACTTCAGGGGAAGCCCACCAGGAGGTGCCAGGCAAGACTCAGGGTGCCCGGTTAGGTTGGCACTTCAGATAAACAAGGAAGGCTGGCTCAGTGTAAGTATCTCCCAAACACTGCATGGGACCTACTTGTAGCAAAAATCATTCACTGTTTATGGGCTTTCAACTTTACTGGGGAGCCCTCTCTCGTGCTGGATCTGACAAGCCCACACTTGCAGTCTGTCTGACACACTTATTTCCGCTCTTGACTGCAGATCACACTGCTTTGCACGTGAGGCCCTGCCAGCTGAGGGACTGTCCTGTGTTAGACCCCAGTGTGCAGCACTGCACCAAGGCACAGGGTCTAGAGCATCTAGCGAATGTGAAAGAGGTGACGCACCCCAAGGAATGCACTGCGATGTTCTGTGGGTGGCTCGGTATTCTGGCCCACTCTAATAGAAAGCCACCTGCCGGGGTCGGAGAGGTAGGCATGGGTGGTCCCCAGCTCTGGAGGCTGCAAGCCTAGGCGGGGTGGGTTCCTTCTGAGGCTGGGGTGAGAATCTGGTCCTGGCTTCTCTCCTAACTCTGTGGTTGGCTGGCACCTGTGATGCCCTGTGGCTTTCAGAAGTGACCCCTCAACTCAGCTGCCATCCTCAGAGGCTTCCCCTGAGTGACTGTGTCTGGAGTTTTCCTTTTCATAAGGACAGTAGTAACACTGGACCAGGGCCACCCCTCACTTTAATTTGGCTACCTCTGTGAAGTCCTTAGTGTACGTAGTGTCACATTCTGAGGCATGGTGGTTGAAACTCGAGTATAGGAATATTGGGGGACACTACTTAGCTGTGGCACGGGGCACACTCAGGGAGGTGGGAATAGCAAGGTGCTCTAAGTCACAGCAGCTTTCTCCTCCCAGGCCTAGGAGGACCCCTGCTTTGCCCAGGCTGAACTGTTGCTAAGAATCCTTAGAATCAAAGGCTCTGCAGCAAAGGGCATTGCCTCCCTGTCCAGGGGGTTTCAACTGTCCTCTGTTCAGAGATTTCCTGTCCTCTTGGCTAACAGAAGAGCTGTGGAGGAAAGAAGGAGTCGCCATCTTGCCCTGGGCCAGACAGGCAGGCTGCCAGCGAGCACCAGCAGGCCGCACAGGCCGTGGCCTGCAGCCTGCGTCCACTCAGGGCCACTGTGCACATGCCCACGTCAGGGGAGGCTGGGAAGGAAGAGATAAGCAGCATGGACACAAGTCTGTCATCCCTGACGGACGGCTCAAGCCCTCCTGTGACAGAAGTTGGCGTATTTGAAAATCGTGTGTCTTGGTGACCCATGGCCAAGAAAAGAGCTGACGGATCACGAGGAAGCCCCTGAGCAGCCCTGCACCGTCCCACTCTCCAAAAGCAAACTGGAAGCTCAGTCGGGGCACGAGTGCAGCCACCACGCAGAGGGAGGCCCTCCCAGACCAGCACAGCGGACAGAGGCCAGACCTCCACAGTCCCCGCCACTCATCCCCAGCCAACCCCCAGGCCCTTTCCTTGGCCTTGCCCGACCTGTGCCCCAGGTGGTCCTCCCCCGGGGGGGGGGGTGATGCACCTAAGCGGGCTGAGCCTCCGCTGTGGGGAACACGTGCACAGTCCTCTCCCCACACGGCAGCCGTCCTGGCGGGAGCATGACGGAGGGACTTCGGTCTTGAAGTTCATTGGCTGTCTTCGTTGAGCCCCTGGAGCTTGTGTCTTGGGCCGTGCGCAGGTGGGCACCTCCTGCCGGCCACCTGCAGTGCTCGCCTCCCTCTGCAGCCAGAGCACACGCCCCACAGTCCCACGACCTTGAGCTCCACCAGCATGGCCTTGAGCCGCCCTCTTGTCTGGGGTACCCGAGGCTCTGAAAATGAGCTGTGGGGACAGAGTCCCTGGCAGTGCTGCCTGTCTCCGGCTGAGGCGGCACCCACGTTGGAAGTGTCACCCTCAGGCTCCTCCCGTAGAGCGCTGTGCCCTGCGCTAGCTCCTGGGACAGGGAGGAGGTGGGGCCACAGCCTGGCCCAGGGAACGGAGACCTGAGGCCAGCCCTGGGGGAAGAGGGCTCCCGACCGGTGGCGCTCCTGGCCTTTACCCCAGGTCTGGCTCTGGCTGGCCTCCGAGGTTGAGCTGGGAGGTGTCACCAAAGCCTGCCTCGCTGAGGAGAAGCTACCGGGCAGAGACGAAAGACACCCCAGGAATTCCAGCCCAGCAGGGGTGGGAGGGGAGTGGGAAGGGCAGCGTCCACCCAGATGTGCCAACCCAGGACACCACAGAGAACACCCGAGGTGGGGAGGTGGGCACATGGTCCACTGTGAGTTGCATGATGTCCCTGAGAAGATGGACCCCAGTCCCAGTCCTGGCCGGCGCTGTGCATGACGGCCGTTGCAGATATGATGGGAAGAAAGCCATGCTGGGGTAGAGTGGTCCTCAGGTCCCATATGACTGGGGTCCTTCTAAGAAGAGCAGGGACACAGGGAGAATGTCACATGAAGCCCTGAGCAGAGAACAGGGTAGTGCCACCACGAGCCAGGTGCTGACGACCCCACCAAGGAGCAGTCCAGAGAGCCTCTGCCCAGAGCCCCTGGAGGGAGCATGGCCCGGGGACTGCGGACGCTGTCCCCAGAGCTGCAGAGTGTCGCCTTCCGTGGCTTCAGGGCAGCCAACTTACGGGTGCCGCTCTGGCAGCCTCAGGACACACACCCTGAGGCCTGTCCACCATGAGTCCAGGGGCCTCCTGGGGCCTCCTCTGGGCAGTGCAGGCTGCCCTAGACACAGAAAGCCCCAGGCAGCCCTGCTGGTGACGTATGGGGAAGGGGCTCTGGGCTGGCCCCATGGAGGCCTGGTTCCGCCTGTGCGCTGACCACAGGGTTGGAGACAGCTGGAGGCGCAGCTCTGCACTGGGGAGTGTCCCAGAGGGGCCTCCTTGTCCTGCCTGCCGTGTCCTGCCCCTGCCCCAGGTGAAACTCCACGAGGTCAGCTGTTCCATTCATCCCTCAGGCAATGAGCCCACCTGGGCGCCTGCCGCACGCTGCCTGGGTCGGGAACCCAGTGAGCTGCGAATCTAGGGCAGTCCTTGCCCTGTGGCGCACAGACACCAGGCAAGGCAGAGAGGGGGTTTTCCCGCAAGGACAAACGTCCTCAAAGGACCAAAGGGAGCCCCTGATCTTGAGCCACGACCTGCCTCTCACGGGAGGAGGGAGAGAATCCCCCTGCAGGCACGCGTCCCGGAGAACTGATGAGGCCACTCTGTCATGCCAGCTTATGTGTCTCAGACCCCCGAGGGCGTCCCTGCAAGCCAGCTCCCGCGTTCAGCCTGCCTTCCTCAACGTGCCCCCTCCCTGGGGGCACCCAACCTGCTCGTGCCCCTTCTCTTGCAGAATGGGAAGCCCAGAGCCTGCCTGCGGGCACGCCGCTCCTCGTGCTGCAGGGGCGCGTGACCTCCAGGCTGGCCCCCCACCGCCAGGTGTCCACTAGCCTTGTGAGGGTTCCCTTATAGACGAGCTCTGCAAGGCTTGGCACTTGTCAGACTGGGCGACGCCCCAGCATCCGGGCAGTATCATGGCCTCCCCGGCTGCCCTCAGTGTGCACAGGGCGTGGCTGGGAGATGCCCTCCCCGAACGCAGCCTCGTTCCCCAAGCCGTGGCGTCTTCAGCAAAGGGGTGCTCCTCAGACACAGTGCTCCCTCCAGGGTGCCCGGGGTCCCCTCGGACAGGAGCGCGCTGCGGAGGAGCTCTGGCCACCGCCCAGGTCCCCGCAGGGCCGCCTTGCCGTGGCCGTCTACAGGTGGTTAAGTGAGCACCACTGGGGTTCTGTGGAGAGGCCTCAGTATTTGTGCACGTGTTGAGGCGATTCTTCCAAACCCAGATCAGGGGGAGTGTTCAGGCCTGGCAGTGGGGCATTTGGGCAAGGTGGCATCACAGTGGCCTGTAGTAAGGGAAAGGGATTCATGGCTTGGCTTTGGGAAAACAGTCCCTCTCGTGCTCAGGGCCTGGGCTTCCAGGTACAGTGAGACGGGTGAGGTGCCCGTGTCACAGTCACTGAGCAGGCTGCGGGAGAGGGAGCAGTGTAGTGTGATTGTTGTCTCGGTGTCTTCCTTTCCCATTGTCAGCTTGAACCTCGTAAGTACCAGCCCACAGGAAGCCTGCAGCCTGTCCATCATGTGAGACCCTCCCCCCAGTACTGTGACCCGGATGAGATGGTCCCCATAACAGGTCAGATCTGGAGTGTCCCCCGGAAGCTCATGCATTGGTCTCAGTGGGGAAGTTCTTAGGCAGTGACTGGCTCAGGAGGGCTCTGACCTCGCCTGTGGACTAACCCACTGCTGGCTGAATGGGGTCCTGGGGTGGGACCTGCTGGAGGAAGCAGGTCACCGCAGGTGTGCTGGGGAAGGATCTGTCTGTCTTCAGCCCTCTCTCACTCTCCCCCCTCTTCCTGGCTGCCGTGAGCCCAGCAGCTTTCCTCGGCCACACCTTCCGCCACACCTTCCGCCACACCTTCCGCAGTGATGTCTCTGCCTTGGAGCTGGCCAGCCATGGACTGAGCCTCTGAAACCATGAGCCAAAGTCAACGCCTCCTCCTCTGAGCTGTTCTCCTCAGGTACTGTTGTCCCAGGATGGCCAGCTGACTAGCGCTGTCACCGAAACCTGTGCAGGGCAGGGAGGGACGCAGTGCCAGCTCTGGCTGTCCAGGATGGAATGTGTCCCCACGCACAGACAGTCCCATCTTCCTTGGGCCCTGCCAAGGCTCCCGGTTCTGAAGGAGGTCAGCGTTCAGCCGTGCTTCGCCGGGCAGAGTTGGCGGGGCTTCCCCAGGAGTTGGCTGGACCCAGGGCTGCGGCCACAGATGCCCTGCACACAGTGACATTAAGTAGCTGTTGGCTACAAACATCAGATAAAACCATGTCCTTGAAAGAACAGAAACTGAAGTGGGGGGACTCTCCTCCAAGGACAGCGGTCCTCGAGGCTGGGCAGGGCCAGTGCAGAGCCCGGAGCCTGGTAGCCGGAGGCTGGCACTGGGCGGCGTGTCCTCCGTGGGCGCAGCTACTGGCAGTGCTCTCCGAGGGCTTACCCGTGTTAACATAAACCCTCATTAGAGGGGATTAGGAGAGCGACAGTGACAAACAGGATGGACACTAACCCTCCAAGGACCCCAGGACGGCGCCTCGCACTAATTACCCTTTTAAATGACTCAATGCTGAGACGCACGTCAGCGTGTGTGCACGGGCGGTGGGGACTGGGTGGGGCAGAGCAGGCCTGCTTGTGTTTGCAAGGTTCTGTGTTCAGTGCGCCCCACACACGTGCACGCTCACACAGGCACATGCAGTGCACGGCCTGGCGTGGCCAGGTCCAGGCACACTGCCTGAGCAAGGGTGGGGGAAGGTGTCCTCCCTCCCGCCCCTGGTCACCAGGTCCTGAGGAGGAGGCCCTGCTCATGCCCACAGGTGCCCTGCCGCCTGCTGCAGGCCGCCCTGCCTCCAAGGCATCGGGGACAAGCTTGGGCCCAGTGAGCCTGGAGCTGCTCTTGTTTGTAGGGGACAGGGCTCCTCACAGCACAGGGGTTCCTGCCTTCTCACACCTCATCTGCGTAGACTCAGAGGGGCAAGGCGTCAGGACCACCTTGCGCACTGATCGGTTGGAGGGAACGCTCGTCTGACTCTCGCCAGGCGCAGGAGCTGGGCTTGCCTCTCCCACCTCGGGCCCCTGCTGGAAGCAGCCCCCTTGGCTGCCTGCAGAGCTTGGGCACAGTCCTGGTCTTCAGGGCGGCAGAGCTGGACCTTGAGTTTCTCGGCACGCCTCCAGAGGCGCCACTGAGGAGGGGTGGGGAGTGTTCCCTCACCACGCTGCTCACGTGTGCGGCCAAGGCAGCCGACTGCGCCCAAGACACGGGCCACGGTGTTCTGGAAGCACATGGAAGGCAGGCTCCACACAGCGACTCCCCGACTCCTGCCTGGAAGCTTGAAGTCACCAGTCCTGAGTAGGAACCTGGCGAGGAGGACCCCACCGGGGGAACTGCAGGTGGCCACCGAGGCCCGAGGACTGGCCTGCGTGTAGGCGTGGCAGATGCAGGTGCCTCTGGCCTCACAAGACACGGTCAGCCAGGGGCGGGACGAGAGGCCCAAGGAGGCAAGGTTGTCACCCTCGAGGGCCCCAGAGACAGGAGGGCAGAGTAGCAGTGTGGGCCGCATGGGAAGTCAGGTGGTGAGAGGCCGCAGCAGCCAGGGGAGGCTCAGGTGAGCTGCCACTGGGGTGCTGAGGGCACAGCTGGGAGGTGGCGATGGCTTGGGCTCACTTGCGTGAGAGATTCCAGCGGGCTCCAAGCTAGGGGCTAGCCCCTGGCCCTGGGATGACTACTACTGGATAGTGCTCCTGGGCGCAGGGCCAGGGAGAGGGGTGGCCCTGGGTGGGTGGGCTTGCCTGTTGAGGTGTGGCACTGCCCTGCCTCTGCTTTCTCTGAGAACCCGGAACCCCGGGAAAGCCATCTTTCCCCGGGGAGAAGCAAGGTATCTAAACCTGCCACCCAGAAACTTCTTACCATTTTTACAATACGTTGTTTTGGGCACAAGTGTGAACACTTAGCAGTGTGTGTGTGAGCGTGTTGGCTGTGGGTGAGGGGCTGAGCATGGGTGTGTGTGCAGGAGGGGGTCCCAGGAGCAGGAGCTTGCCTGGGGCAGGTGGCAGCTCCCGGGCTCAGCCGCAGAGATGCTGAGGGTCCCGCCACCCCACGTCCACTCTCAAGTGCCTCGAGGCCTGGCCCTGGGGAGGGCCACTCTGCAGTGCAGGGGACTGAGGCGCTGAGGGCCAGCGAGCTTGGCGGGTGCTGCTGCGGATGCCCTGCACCCAGCAGGAGGCGCTGGAGGGGCCGGCTTGAGGCAGAGGAGGAAGGGAATGTCCATCTTACCAGGAGCACAGTGGATGCGCTGGCCCTGTGACACTGGCCCAAGAGGCGCGGCCACAGGGCAGGTGCACTCAGCCAGCACTGGCGTCTGGCTGCTGTGTTGACACGGGGGATGTGCCAGGGAAGGTGGGCTGGTGACTCTGAGAAGGTGAGATGACTCCCTTTCCCAGGCCGCGGCCTAGCCCTCCCGGGACAGGGACGCCTGTGTGGCAAGCACTTCCCACCTGCCGGGGAGAGCGGAGGAGGCTGGGTCTGAGCGAGGACCTCAGGCCCCTGGGGTCAGGTCTCCGTGGCCCCCTTGCTGTGGACACCCCACTTGTCAAGCCACAGGTTTTGTGGGTCTTCCTCCCAGGACACTGCTCCAGGGGGAGGAGGAGCCCAGCGTCCCTGCCCTCCAGGACGCCTGTGCAGGCCACCTAGAAGGACACACACAGCCCTTCTCTCCTAGGCAAGGAGGCCCTGCGCCTGGCCCGGGCTGCTGCGCAGAAGCCACGTCGGCCCAGAGCCCAGCACCTGCCCTTGCCCCCAGGGCTCCCGGCGTCCTGTCCTGTCCTCACAGGGCTTACCATCAGGACACGGCACCTGGCTCCCGGCACCTCGGCTCTGCAGCAGCCTCCCGACCTGCTCCTTCCTGCGGTGCCTGGTTCTTACGCTGGGTGGCACCGGGCGGTGCCTCTGGGCCACTCTCCGCAGACACCGGGGCAGACTGCTGTGGGCTGGCTAGGGAGGGCCTAGGTTCCCGTCCCCTCCTGGTAACCTCCAACCCGTCACCTCCCTGGGGTTCAGCCCAGCTGGGTGGCAGATGCCAAGAGGGCTATGTCCCCAGTACCCACCACAGATCTGGGCTTCAGGCCACCTGGGGGCCTGTCCTTGTCCCTCTTTGGTATGGGTATGGTTGACTGAAAGGGACAGTCATCTGGGCGAGAGCTTCAGGTGAAGCTCAGAGCACGGAGGCCCAGTGGAAGTCAGGCTCAGGCTCACTTGTCGACTGAGACCGCGCCGGGGCTCCTCCTGGATGCGTCCTTCAGGCAGGAACTCTTAGAGGGCGTGGGCCTTCCAGATGCCAATGCGAGTTCCCAGCCAGAGCAGGGTCTTCCCTCCTGGCAAGGTGGGTGTTGTGTGCCGCCTGGTGCCACTGACGACCGGCTAAGAGCAGCCTTTTCCACTCAGGAAGGAACCAGGGAGGACGACACAGTCACGTGACTTCTCAGGGCCCAGCTCCTGGTGGCTCTGGGCTGTCAGGCCCAGGAGTGCGGCTCCGGGGTGCCCGTGGGGCACTGAGGTCCTCCTGGGGCAGCTCTCCACTGCGCTGACTGCAAAGCCACGGCCTCCGGGGACTCCCTCAGGGCAGCAAGTGAGGTGGCCCGGGATCCAGAGCAGGTGGCTCTGTCCTTGCAGGCCATGCCCTGAGCCACATGTCCCCAGCAGGCGTCAGTGGCTGTACTGACCTCCGTGGAGCCACTCGTGGACTTGTCCTGCTTTTTGACGGGGGACAAGTCTGAGGTGAACGATTCCCACTGTTCACACAGCCCACAGGGATAGTGACACGCCGCTGTCCAAGTGCTTGTCAGCACTGCATTGCTCAAGGGGCCGCCTTGCTGGGCCAGGGGGACCCAGGCTTGGATGTGGGGCGCGCACTGCTGGGCGCGGCCTTTGGTTGGTGTGCACGTGACCCTAAGAGCTGCTCGTGGGAGCCTTGAAGGATGGGCCGACAGCCCCACGGGGTGGGCACGCGGGCAGGTGGGCCACAGGCCCGAGCAGCCGCTCAGCCTGGCCACCAGGAGACCCCGGGAAGCCCTCTGGGATCACTGCAGTGTCTCTTCATCTTACCAAGAGGAAGTGGGGCCCCGCGTGACGACGCGGAGGCCAGAGGCCAAGCAGCAGGACAGTGGGGCGCAGGCACCGGGTCCTAGCCCGGTCCCAGCAGCGCCCGCCTCGGCCCGAGCCGGCTCGCGCTCCCTGGTGCAGCAGGGCCAGGCGTCGGTTCACATCCAGTCACACTGACAGACAGAGGTGACCGTCGGTCAAGACGCAGACCCATCAATAGACCCATCGTGACTCACAAAGAACAAGCCGACACTCCGCGCAGGCCGCCTTTGCTAGGGACAGTCGTCCTCTCTGGCTCTACGTTAGGGTAGTGCAGAGCGTTAGCCCCCGGCCTCTTCAGCGGACACGTTGTTCCTGAACTGCTGGGGCTGGATCCTGGACGTCAGGGAGCGTCGAGGCTCCCAGGTGACTGTGATGCCCAGCAGGCCTGAGGAAGTCCTGGTCCAGTCTGTAGTTCCTGAGTGTGCTGATTTCACACCCAGCCACACCCGAAACCACGGTCCCGTGGGTGAGGACAACTCCTCAGGCAAGACCGTGGCAACTCGACACAGCAAGACCATGATGGGCAGGAAGCAGCCCGAGGCGGCCTCATATTGTCCAATTTAGACAAACACACGGACAAAATCACTCCAGTAGCTGTAATGTGGCGTCATTTATTTTCAGGAGATAATTGATGTGGTCGTGGATAAACACATTTGTACCCGGTTGGGTGTGGATGGTCCTAAGAAGCCATTTACACTTTAAATACATTTAACTGCACCTTATGTGCTGAGCTATATTCAATAGTGATATTTGCAAATTTGGGTATTCACAAAGGTCTTTGAATATATATTTGCAATGCATATAAGGAGTGTGCTACATCTTAACACAGGAAAGAAGACCACGGAGAGAGAGCCTACAGAATCTGTGAAGATCTTCACTACCTGCTTCTTAAACAGGGAATCAGCCTATATCCAGAATGATATATAAATAGAACATAAAAAGAACTCAAAGAACTTAACACCAAGAATCAAAAACTCGATGAAATGGGCAAAAGAACTAAACAGCCATTTCTCAAAAGTAGAAATACAAATATGTGAAAAAATGCCTGGCCTCTCTAGTGCTCAGGGAAATGCAAATCAAAACTACATTGAAATTTCATTTCACACCACAAAAATGGCAATTATCAAAAATAAAATTAATAATGAACTTTGGTAAAAATATGAAGAAAACGGTACACTCACACATTGTTGGTGGGACTGCAAATTAGTGCAACCACTCTGGAAAGCAGTATGGAGAGTCATCAAAACACTAGGGAGGGAGCCACCGCGTGACCCAGCCCTCCGCTGCTCGGCACGGTACAAAGGCTCTAACCTCAGCGTCCGATGGGGATGCAGCCACACCAGTGTTACCATAGCACAGTTCACAATAGCAAAGTTATGGAGCCAACCTGGTGCCCTTCAACACCAGAGTGGATAAAGAAAAAACGTGATGCACAGACACAATGGAGTGTCATTCAGCCAAGAAGAAAGATGAAACGGTGGCAACTGCTGGTGAGTGGATGGCGATGGAGAACATCGTGCGAGATGAGATGACCCTGACCCAGAAAGTCGAGGGTAGAACATCTTCTCGCATGGGCAAAAGTCACGACAAGATAAACGGGGAAATTGGGAAAGGGGTGAGAGTCCCCGTGCAAATAAAGAGAGATCAGAGGAGTGAAGGAAGGGGACAGAGGGGAGGGGAAGAGGGGGAAGGGAGGAGCAGGAGCGGTGGGGGGAAAGGGAGCAGCCTGTCCCATGCACGTAGTGAGCATGCTTTGTGAATCTCTGTAAAGCACTGAGCTAAACGGAAACTCAATGGGAGGCAGACCAGTAAAGCAGGGGAAGGGAACAGGGGCTGGGTGGAGAAAGGGGAAGGGGGACGGACTCAGGACCGAACTGGAGCAGATTGTAGTCCATGTTTGTGTTCTAGTGCCAAGATGAACTCAACATGGTGTCTAACTAGAATTCAGTAAGAAAACATTTTTTAAAAAAGATATACTTGTGCATTATGAATAAGTAAATAAATAATTTAAAAAAAAGATATTGTCACTCCCTTTCCCCAAAGACTAACACTGATGGGGAGGAAAAGAAGAGGGAAGGGGGAAGCAATGGGGAGTGAAATTGGTCAAATTATGTTACATGCATGTATAAATATGCCACAACGAAACCCACTTTTCTATATAATTACTATGCAACAATAAATTATTTCTAAAAATAAAAATTAAAACAAGAGTCATGCAAAAAAAAAAAAGAAGAAGAAGAAGAAGAAGAAGAATGTGCTGTACCTGAAAAGCTATAGTCTCAGGACAAAAGCAAAAACAGCTCAAATTGGAAAGGAAGATGAGGCATTATTGTGGATCCGAGAGGAAGATCAGCAATCACCCCGCCGCGCAGCAGAGTGTGTGGGTGTCACTTAATGGGTGGCTTGTGGGGGCCGAGGCTGACGTAGCCCTGGCTCAGGACACCAGTCAGCAACCTCTGGGCACGTGGCTTCCCCTGGAGGGCAGGAAGACAGAGTGGGGCATGCACGCCTTGGATGGCTGCTGCGTCCCCCCTCGCCAGGCTGACCGCCAGACAGCCGCAAGGTCGTGGGTGGTGTGCAATGTCAAATGAGAGCTGCCCAGAGCCAACGTGGACAAGTGAGCAGACGTGACCCCAAGTGCCACCAGAGCGAGCAGCAAACAGCAGGAAGTCTCGGAAGCGCACTCATTGATGGCGAGATTCTGCTCAGGAAGAAGCAGAGTAGGCCTCTGGAACGCTGCAGGCAGCGGGAGCATCCAGCGATGGCGGAGAGGCTGGCCTCCTGCCCGGTGACCTGGCTGCTGCTCTCAGACCAGGCCTCAGGGAGCCCTTGCCAGGCCCCGAGTGCACAGACCGACCCACACGGCACCGCGATGACACTCCCAACACACTCGGCGTGTACTGCACACATTTAAACTATCAATGGCAAACGTGAGTGGCTTGTGAGCATCATCACACTGCATATGCTTTTTGCCCTGGGAACTGAAAAACCTTCCTTTACGGGATCAAAGGCTACTCGTGTCGTTTTGCAGGCTCTCCATTAGGTTTCCCATTAAAAATGAATGCTGCTAATAATTTCATTTATATGCATTAGTATTTTGGAGGAAAAATACCTTTGCTGAATTTGCCTTGAAATCCAGACTGCTATCAGGAAGCACCATGACGAGTCCTAATATCATGGCATTTTCCTGATTCATCTCTATTTCCTGATTATAATGTCATTATTATATGACAAAAGCATGGCCTTGGGAAGAGCAGACTTCTTCAGTCGAGCTCCTCTGTTTCTTTCAGTCTCACGCTGACACTAATAGGTGTTCCGACGCCTGCATCGTGACACCTCCCACACTTGGATGACTCCTTCTTTGGGAGGTTTGTTTATTTCATGCCAAGACAATAAAATCTAGACCCAGGTGGATGGAATTCCTGGTCTGTGTGTTTCGGCTGCTGTACCCCCTCCAGCTCCCAGCACAAGCAACGTGTAGTGTAGGCTCCTGCTGCCTCAGCTGACGGCGACACCCACATGCCACCCTTGGCCCACCATGTCATGCCCCTGAAGGCATTGCGGGTTAACGGTGATTTAATCTCCTCATGCATGCATAATGTCACTAGCTTTGCATAAATAATAATAAATAATTGGTATGTATAAATAATTTATCATTATTTTTGCAGTAGAAGTAGAATTCTTAGACATATTTTAAACAAAGGGAACTGCAAACATGATCTCAATCAGAAAAGGGGTTAAGTCTTTTTCAAATACAACTTTCAAAGCGCATATGCATTCAATGTATATTTGTGATTTCTTCCAAGAGAGTTTACCATGTCACCCAAGTCTTTAAAGCCTGGCACAATACCTAAATATGAGTCACAAAACAAAACAAAACAAAAAAAAGGAAATAAGTTCAATATTAGAGACTTCTTTTCAAAATAAACTGAGCAATATCTCTTATGAAGAAAGTTATTTTCCGGAGCTGGGTTGCAGCTAAGTGGAGTACTTGCCTGGCATGTGCAAAGTCCTTGGTTCCATGCCTAACACTGAAAAAGAGAAGAAAATGATTCCATTTTTTTCCTAATACTGAATCATGACAAAAACTTCACAATCATATGCATTTTTTATGTGGAGATTCTGTCTTTAATTCAGTAAGTATTTCAGATTAAGTTTGGTAATTAAATTCAATTATATGCAGAACCACTGAGAAAAATCACACTTGGAAACTATGACTTTTTGATTTAAGGAGGCCGAGGAAGGAGACAGAACTGAGTGAGCACGTGCAGCACAGGCAGGAAGGCCCCCACCGGGCTCCTTCCTGGGGTGGGCCCAGGGGTGTCGCTGGACCACAGTGCACCCGCAACCTGCAGCAGACACCTGCTCGCCCCAGCTGCAGAGGCCCAGGCAGGGGAAGGGCGATCTTGCCCGTAGACTCTGTTTGCATGTCTCAGGTTTTTCTTACTTCCCTTTCCTCTCCAATAACATTGGTAATTTTTAATTCTCACATAATTCAATCAGTGTCAGCAAAATGAGTTTCTGTGAGATAATTGGGCAGCATGAGAACTCCCCAGAGACAAAAAAATTTGCAGAGATCCAAGTCCTCACCCTTCCTGGTGGCTCCCTCAGCCCAGACGCTTTCTGGGTCTCAGGTCCTCTCCGCCAGTCCACATGGCAGCCTAAGAAACTAACATGGCCTGTCATTTGTTTTTTAGTGACAAAGGTGCACAGGTCTCCGTAAACTGTCATGAAACAGACCCCCTCCTCCCTTGGAGCTCGGCTTTAGCATACAGCCCTGAGCTCTCCTCGTCCACCCTGCACCAGTGCTGAGATGGCCCACCATTTTGCTAAGGTGCCTGGACCTTTTTCTTGTAAGAGAAGACCACTTTGATCCCTGATGAGATGTGGGCCAGGGTGCATGTTCACCAATTCCGAGATTGAGATGCTGGTTGCAACCAACACCATCTATTTCCTTTATTAGGCTTAGTTGCCCCGAGGAGAGAAATACATTGGATAAAAGTTCAGGAAAGGATGTTTCACTCGCAGCATGAAACAACCAGATTAAACTTCTCATCAAAGTCGAATTTTCCTGTAATGGCTCTCTGAGAAGGGCTGGCCTGATGGCTGTGCGGGAAGACGGGGCCACGCCACAGCAACTGCTTTTCAATAAGGCAGGGACACAGAGCCAGGCGGCCAAGAGAGCACCTATTGGTCACTCTCTTGGGGAAGCTGTTTGCCGGTGGACGGTCGGAGGACCCTATCCAATCACCAGTGCCATTGTTGACCCCCACTCCAGGAATCGGGGCCCTCGGAGGAAGCATTGGTGGCCCGGCAGGCTGCTCCTTCAACTGCCAGGCCACACGATATTTCTTTTGGCAGAGGTCACTGGTGCTCGACACCCATCATCACTAACTTATTAGATCTTGAGGCAATTAGTTGAAAACAAACAGAAGAGACAAGCCTGGTATTGAAACACGGAAACCAGAAGAAAATAGCCCATGGCGCTCCACTGTTTCAAAGCTGCTTCAAAGGCAGGACGGGCTTCCTCGGGAAGAAAGGGGGGCATTGTTTTCGGGTAACGTCTATACAGTAGAGGGCCGACTGCATTATTTTTCTACTGATTCGGGTTACATCTGAGCTTGCCTGGCAATAATAGGTCAGTGGAAAGCCCTTTCCAGTCTCCACCTGAACCCAGCATGCAACGTGTAGCATGATTAGTCAAGGATTAAAAATCCAATTAGACTCTCCCTCGACATGAGAAATCAGACGGGGAATTCTGAGAAATGCATTGAAAACACTTCTTAATATGATGGAGGGTGACAACAGGCACTCAACAGACAGTGGGCATCCCGAGGACCCTGGAACCCTCAGAGCCAACTGACTTTCCCCATCTTTGGTATCAATATGCACTCCTTGCTATTATTTGTCTTGATTGAGGACAGCAGATGTGTTTAAATGAATTTTCGTGGGACATAGGGACTTGTTCTCTGAAACAGAGAGCTCACGCGTGTCCGTGGGGCACTTTGCTCTTAGCAGGTGCCTGTTGGGGTCAGATTAAGAGCCTTCGAGGCTGGTAAACATAGCAACACAGGACTCATCCCAGATGGAAAAGAAGGGCTCGCTGCACGCCCCACACACCTCCCATGCCCAAGTGCTGTGGACGTGGCACGCATTATGTTATTGGAGGTGATTCCCTTTGGTCACATGTGAGAAATATTGCAAATTCTGTGAGGCAAGAGAGTCTTTGATTTTTATCACCAAGGGAAAATTAAATTAAATGACATTCAGTGATTTTGCTAGTCCTATCTGCTCAGGTTGTTACCTTTATGTTTCCTCTCAGTTTTAATGCAAAACTTAGTTCATACAAATATCTATCATGCAGCCGATTTTCAATACCAAGTATCTTTTCCAGTCAGAAGAAATGTTTCATTACTCACTTTGCCTAGAGCGGCGTTGCATACATTGAACATTAAGGACTGTGGATGTGGCTTTGATTCATGGAAACTCTCTTATTCTTGGCATGGACTCGATGACATTTACTTGGCAACTAAAATCCAAACAAACATTTTGATTTAAAACATGAAAATGTGTGTGACTACAGATAACAATAATGCAGGGTCCATTTCAAGAAGCCAGAAGAAAAGGAGGTACAAGCTTCCTCTGTGAAGCGGTGGCCTGCGCTCGTGGAGGTAGCTATGTCTAACCGTCTGCAATGCCATGCGACGTACACATGTACCAAGGCGTCCCATGGGACCCCACTGGGACGTGGCACTTTTGTGTTTTGTAGCTTGGCTAAAAATTGTTTCAGAATGAAGACGTGCGTTCACAAAGCTGTGCTGGGGGAGTTCCAGCAGCCGTCTCCGCGGGGTATTTCCTGAGCCCCCTGAAAAACTAACGAGGAGGCACTTGTTGCTTTCTTCATTCTCTACTAATTAGGCTTCCGTTTATTCTTAATGAAAGTCTTTGTGGAAATCAGGCTAGAATCGCGTTAGCAGTGCTGCAGCCCGCGGCCCTGCTCGCTGGGTTTGGCCAGATTCTTTCCCACACATGAGGTCTCCGTCTGTCCGGGTGTCCTCTTGGTGTCTGATTTCAAGACCCGATGTGCTGCTCAGCGCCCGTTCAGTGGCCACAATGCCTTCACTCAGGAGATTAGACAGGCCTCTCGGATCAGATGAGCTGCATGCTCGGCTCGACCAGGTGTCGGATGACCAGATGACAGCTCTTGGGGAAAGCCGCCCTGTGCAGCCAAGGCCCTCGCCCTGTCTCCCCAGACGGGGCAGCTGAGCCACAGAGCTCTGCTGCAAAGCCTCCTGCCCTGCCGCGTCCTGTCGGTTGAGCTGATGCCTCCGGCTGGGGTGGTGGGTGCCGGATGGCTCCGTCTTGCTTGTCCCTTCATTCTCAAAAGACGGCAGTTCATCCTGACATGAGAGGTGCCAGCCCAGCAGTGCTGCTGCGCTTCAAGGACTCGTGTTGGTGACTGCGTGGCAGATTCTAGCTTTGTCCTTTCACACAGAGTCCTTCGAGATGTTTCCTGGGCATATACGAGGCCCACAACCACGTTTCGCAGGGGGCAGTTCGTCCCACTAGTGCAACGATGGTGGTGAATTTGTCCTCCTGCCTCAGTTTTGTGCAGAAGGTGAAGCCAGGGGAGGCAAGAGGGATTTTCCGGGTCACAGAGCACACCCACGGCAAAACCCAGCTCACGACCTGAGCTTCCTGGTCTGTCTTCCAAGGACCGTTTTCTGACACCTGTTAGCAAGAACACGTGGGCTTCTCTTTGCTCGTGTAGAGCAGTTAAGTCACGTGTGAGCACTTTGAGTCCCTCATCAACACCAAATGGCTCACCAAGCCACGGGGACAGGCTGCCTGTGAAGGCCTGCGTGTCACAACTGTTGCGGTCACTGACCTGAACTTTGATGCCACAGGACAGGCAGGGAGTCCAGGTTGGTCTCCACCTGCGATATTGGTACCGTCCCCTGCAGCCACGTGAGTCAGGGTTAGCTGCTGCTGTATAGAAAATTCCTCTTGTGGGGAGAAGGGCAAAGAGCTTGGTTGTATGATTGTCACAGTGAGGGTGGATGGCATAGCCATCAGCTCTATTTGTGGCACCCGTCAATTTAAGTGGCTGTGAAGGCTGCAGGAAAGCTCCGACTTGCCGTCCTCTGCAGAGCTCACGCCCTCCCATAGCACACACTGGGTGGACCTTGAAGGGCCTCAGCGTGTTTCTGGTCGGTCCCCAGAGCTTTCAGTGAGATGCAGAGACTTAGTGACGGGCACAGGGTCTTGTGGCTCCTGGTCCTCTGGAAGCCAGGGCAGTGATTCCCCCACTGGGCCACCATGTTTGGGTTTGGTCCTTGTGCTCCCACCTGCTGGAAGTAGGTCTAGATGATTCGTTAAAAGGCACAGCAAACTGGAAATAAAATCCGCTCTCCCCCTGGGACATTGTTACTACGAACAGGACCCCACAGCCTTCCTGAGAAAGGGTGTGGTCAGTGGATAAGGAGGGAACACGCACTGGCAGAGAGCTTTTGGCTTCAAAGCTAGACTAAAAGGCGAAGAGCGTGCTCTCCGTGATGCACACCTGCTTCTACCTTAGAAGGTCCAGAGAGGGCAGGGTCTGGAGGAGGAAGACCACGTGACTTCTGCCCACACCCCTTCCTGCTGCGTTCTAGAGCCTGGTTCCAATGGCGGTGGAGGGCACAGGAATAGCAATCCCCCTACTCCAATAGTCATAGTGAGGGCTGAGCTACTCACCTGTGAGGAAGGCTCACTCACTGGGGGAGAGAGCCCGGACCAGACCAGCTTGGGCACCAGCTGGCCACAGGGCGGGGCCCCATCACTAGACCCCAGGGTGCCCGTGGGAGAGGAGGCCTGGCTGTGTTCTAACTGGCATCTGACCCTCTCTAAAACCCTGCATTTAGCTGCATGGGTTTGGCTTTCCCATCCACTGTGCTTCTTCATGCTGTCAATCGTGGAGAGGTAGAAGCTATGAAGAGCTGGTCTTCTTGCAAAACTCAGTCCTTGGTTTTGTAACCCTGCAGGAATCCCAGCCCAGATTCCCTCTCTCCAGCCAGTCCCTTCCACCTCTGCCCCAGCCCAAGGGAATGTCTCTGGTGTTCAAGATCCATAAGATTGTTCAACAAAGCAACTAAGTGGCATTTCACATCTAATATGGTTTTTAAAAAGAAAAGCTGAAAACCACTTAGAGACTTTCACATCTGAGTGAGTATTGCTATTTATTTAATTTTTTAACACCCACCAAACAATTCAATATCAGGTGTTTATATAAAGTCAATTTGGATGTGCTCAACTGTTACTAGCATCAGGACTTACAATCTTCAAAGTTTCATACATTCTAACTTGTGCCTACAAGGTCATTATTTTTTTATTATTCTTACTTGGAGTTTAGAATGTTTTATTCCTTTCCCATTTGCCTCTTCTCTAGTATCACCTGACTTTCTTCCGTCCATGAAAGGCTGCTCTGTGCTGGGCGCACGCTGGACCTTGAGCAGGAAACCCTGGTCCCGCTGGGCTCGCCACGGTTTGCATCAACGTGGAGGAGGACTGACCAAAATGTCCACCATTATTTCCAGCCTACGGAGATTCTTCCAAATAAATGAGCAATCCCCCTATTTTAACAGTCACAGTGAGGGAAAGAGAGATCCCCGCCTGCTCCCCACCACCCTGCACCCACGGCTAACACTGAAAGTAACTGCATGCTCTGCAGATGGTTCCCGTGACTGAGCCACCTGCTGCAAGAGGCTGTCCAGTCCCAAAATGCCACTGTCGCCCGTGACTGAGCCACCTGCTGCAAGAGGCTGTCCAGTCCCAAAATGCCACTGTCGCCAGGGCAGTCAGAGGAAGGACAGCAGCAGGGGCTGGGGGAGGAATGGGGCAAGAGCAGCTGCCCTCCACTCCGACTCTGTAGGGAAGGGCAGCGGGCAGGAGGAAGCCTGAGAACGTCACCGCCAGCCACTTGAGGCAGAGACTTGCACGGGGTGCCCCCGCTCTTCCGCCTACCAACCCCTCCCCCAGCCCCCAGGCTCCCAAGGGGGGCCTTATGTCCCTTCCCCTGCCGTTCCAGTGGGACAGTCTCTTCCACAACTGCAGCAGGCGCTGAAATGGGAGGTGTGCGCCACGGCTCACAAACGCCCTCTCCCCTTGCCTTCTCCAGGGAGACCAGACCCTCTCTCTGGTCTTAATGATCCGGGGTCTTCGGATCACAGAACAGGACACGTCGCTCCTTTTGCACAGGTCTTGTCAACACTGCCTGTTCCAAGATGTGTGGCTCACGGCATCCCCGCGCCACGCACGGTGGGCTGCTCTCATCCCCAAACATTGCACTTTTTGGTTACTATAACTTTATTTTATAATTTTAATTTCAAGGTTTACACTCCTAACTAAACGAGTCCGTGACTTTTCCCTGCTGGCTTCTCTCTTGGGCTGGGTGGTCAGCCACAGGAAGGGAACAAGCCCCCCACCAGCCAGGCAACGTGCCCGACTTCTTCTCACAAGGACGCGGAGGCAGGTGGTCCCAGAGGCGGGGGACATAGAGAAAGAGGCATCTTGTGTCCATGTGCTGGTTTCTGGTCCACTCACAGGTAACAGAGGGGAAAGTCCTAATGCCAAAGAAAATCAGAGAAAAGAAAAGATCGAGTACAAGAACAGAAATCAATAAAATGGAAAACAGAAAATCAATACAAAAAAAATCAAGCCAAAGACGGTTCTCTTTGAATGATCAATAAAGTTGATAATCTCTAGTGAGACTAACCAGGAAAAAGTGAGAGAAGATGCAAATCGCAGTGTCACAAACAGCTCAGCGGGCATCACTACCGATCCCACCAGCACAGGAAAGACTGACAGAATAACGCAGATGGCCGTGGCAGTGAACTTGGTGATGAAGGAGGACTAGACGTATTTGAAAGACAAGAAACAGAAAAGCTCAGTCAGGATGAAATTGATAACACGAGCAACCTTATATCTGGTTAAGGAAATTAAGCTTTTGTTTTAAAAATCTTCAAGAGAAAACTCAAAACTCAGGAAAACAACAAAAGTGAAACCAAAACCTGACTCAACAACTTTCAAAAAACAAAGACAAGTTTTTTAAACTAATTTTATTTCATCAAGAACAAAAATATGCAAAAAAGTTTAATAAATCTTGACTAAATAGATTTAATCCCAGAAATGCAAGGTCAGGTGTTATCTGAGAACTCAATGCACTAATACTATTACTGAACTTGACAAATATGCACAACCATCTGTAGACACCTAGTTTATTCATGTGTGTAGAGAACTTGAAGTCACCACTGTCCTAACAAGTGAAATCAGAACAGGCTGAAAAGTCAACATCTTTGCTTGAATCCTGAGAAGGCTGAGGACACAGGACAAAGGCTGGCCTCTCCACATCCTGAGCAAAGCAACCTTGTTTCATTCTCCGGGCAGGATGTTTCTTCCCCGGGCAGGATGTTTCTTTTTTCCCTGGGCAAGAGCCAATAGGCTTGAAGGTCGCCCTGTTCTATGGGCAAAGAGCCAATGGCGTTGGGGTTGCTCTGGTGCACCTCCCACCAGAAATCCCTATATAGGGCCCTGTTCGAGAGACACAGACACAGACAGACACACAGAGACACGTCATCAGCTCGTTGCTGCTGAGAGGAGGAAGCCACTCAAGACACATCAGCTCGACCCTGCGGAGAGGAAGAAGCCACTGCGGCAGCTCCAGACCCATCGCCTCCAGCCGACGGCAGCCGCCCCAGCCGGCAGCTCCAGACCCATCGCCTTCAGCCCGACGGCCGCTCCCAGCTGACAGCTCCAGCCTCCAGCCAGACAGCAGCTGCTTTAGCTGATAGCTCCAGAGATCCTAGCCGGTGCAACCAAGCACCCACCTTCTGTCCAGAGCTTGCACACTCCCCTCTTCCTGACTCCCCTCTCCCACCAGAGCTTGCACACTCCCTTCTCCCTGACTCCCCTCTCCCACCAGAGCTTGCACACTCCCCTCTCCCTGACTCCCGTCTCCCACCAGAGCTTGCACACTCCCTTCTCCCAGCACCTCTTTGACCTTCAACCAGAGCACCTCTTCTCCGGTTTTGCTACCAGCCATGAAGGCTGTTGAATAACTCTCTTGGCTGCACGGCTGTCCCCGGTGTGATGTTCCGCCCTTCAGGAAGACCTGGGAGTCAGGGCCCCCAGAGCAGAGACCACACAGGCCCCACCCCGGGGCCAGTGCTGGGGTGAGAGCCTCCACCAGGGATGGAGGCTCAGAAGGGACACGTCTGATTTTGCCACTCCAAGAGGACGCCGTCGTGGGGCCACACTCTCAAGACCTTGCCTCCGGGACCTCAGCCAGGTCCTTGAAATAATCATGGGAGGAAGACTCTCCTGTGAGCAGAACACAGCGGGCTGCAGCCTGGCAGACCGTCCTGTCCCGCCCAAGGGGCCCTGGACAAGCGTGACGTAAAGGCGCTCGTGAAGCTCACAACCCACAGACACAGGCCCCCAGCAATGGGTAGCTGTCAGAACAGTGCACCTCCCGCCCTCACCACCAAATCACTGGAGGGTTGAACACAGTGGTTCCATTTATCCACTGAATCATGTCTGGCTTTCCAGAAAAAAATCACAAGGCACATACAAGGCAAAAAACAAAGCAAAACAAAGAAAAACCACAACTTGAAAGTACAGAGCAAGCATCAGACCAGACATGGCAAGGTTGTTGGAATTATCAGAAAGGAATTGAAGAAAACATGGTTGACATGATTATTGAGATGTTAAGAGCTCTAGTAGGTAACATAGACTGCATGGAAGCACAGACAGGCAGCATAAGCAGGGAGATAGAAATCCTAAGAGAGAAACCCAAACCTGCAGAAGATCAAAATCATACTAACCCAAATCAAGAACATTTGTGATGAACTCATTTAGAGCCTCGGCATGGCTGAGGAAAGGTGCTCTTGGTTTGAGAAGGCACCAGGAGAAACCCCCAGAGATGTAAAGCAGAGAGGACAGACTCTGAAAAGGCAGAACAGCCCAAGAACACTGGGACAACCACAGCAGCAGAATAGACACACGAGGGAGAATCAAAGAGGTCAGAAAGAAAGGAACAGAAGAAATACCTGAGACACTGAGGACTGAGAATGGCCACACCCAGCCAACCCACAGACCAGGAATCTCTGCACACCCAGCAGGAGACACACACACACACACACCAGCTACGGCATTTCAATCTCCAGAAAATTAAAGATTTAAAAAGTCCTAAAAGGGCTAGGTGCTGTGGCACACGCCTGTAATCCCAGAGGCTTAGGAGGCTGGGACAGGAGAATCACGAGTTCAAAGCCAGCCTCAGCAATGGTGAGGCACTAAGCAACTCAGTAAGACCCTGTCTCTAAATAAAATGCAAAATAGGGTTGGGCTTAGTGGTCGAGTGCCCCTGAGTTTAATCCCTGGTACCGATAAATAAATAAATAAATAAGAAAAATCCTGAAAGGCCTGAGTGCTGTGGCACACACTGGTAATCCCAGCTGCTCAGGAGGCTGAGGCAGGAGGATTGCAATTTCAAAGCCAGCCACAGCAATGGTGAAGCACTAAGCAACTCAGTGAGATCCTGTCTCTAACTAAAATGCAAAATAGTGCTGGGGGTGTGACTCAGTGGCCGAGTGACCCTGAGTTCAATCCCTGGTACCAATAAATAAATAAATAAGAAAAATCTTGAAAGAAACCAGAAGGGAAATGCACAATAGGAAAACAAAGATAAAAATCACATCTGGCTTTGCTTAAACCATGCAAGCAAGAAGAGAGTGGAGTGTTGAGAGCAAAAGGAAAAAAGTCAAACACCTAGAACTCTAGATCCTTCAAAAGTGAAAAAGAGCAAAAGACTTTTCAAGCAACAAAGGAAGGAGAGTTGTTGTCAGTAGCCCTGCCTTGCAAGGAATAGTAAGAGAAGCCTGGCCGAGAGCAGGGCCATGCTACTGGTCAGAAATGCAGACGCCCACGGGGGGGACACTTCAGAAGGAGTGTCTGAGGGAGACACAGGCTTTCTTGGCATTTTCTGTGGTACTGGGGACCAAGCTTTCCCCATGCCCAGTCTTTTTATTTATTTTAACACAGGGTCTTGCTGAGTTGCCCAGTCTGACCTCAGACTTGAGATGCTCCTGCCTCAGCTAACAGATAACAACAGCTAGTTCAAAACAATATTAGCAATAAGATTTTGATTAGTATGTCTGTGTGTATATCATTCATAGGTGGGCCTCTCAAATGTACATATGCTTACACATAAGAGATGACTATGAGGGACGGGAGGGAGGGATTAAGATCATTTTATTATTGTAAGGAAGTCTTACTAACTGTGAAGTGGTACAGTGTTATCTGAACCTGAATTTGAACTAGATGTAAGTGTATTTTGCAAAATCTATAACAATAAAATGTTAGAACTAACTCACTCAGGAAATAAAATAATATAGAACATTTAATTAAAATTATGTCAAGAAACCTGAAAAAATAGTGAAAAAACAAAGAATAAGAAGAAATAGAAAATGTGACGAGGGCTGGGATTGTGGCTCAGCGGTAGAGCAGTCACCTAGCACATGTGTGACCCGGGTTCGATCCTCAGCACCATGTAAAAATAAAGGCATGGTGTACGACTAAAACAAATAAATAAATATTAAAAAAGAAAAGAAAAAAAAGTGTAACAAATATGTAGCTATTAATCCAACTGAATCAATAATCACTTTGAATGCTAGTAATCAAAATTTACCAGTTAAAAGGCAGAGATAGAGTGAGTCAAAGACATAAGACTCTATTATTGCCGGGCGCGGTGGCACACGCCTGTAATCCCAGCACTTTGGGAGGCGGAGGCAGGAGGATCGCAAGTTCAAAGCCAGCCTCAGCAATGGCGAGGCACTTAGCAACTCAGTGAGACCCTGTCTCTAAATAAAAAAATACCAAAAAGGTCTGGGGATGTGACCCAGTGGTCGAGTGCCCCTGAGTTCAATCCCCGGTACCACCAAAAAAAAAAAAAAAAAAAAAAAAGACTCTATTATTTTTGTTCATAGACTTTAAAAATAAAGACGGTTCGTTCCTTAGCCCTTTGAAAAATCAAAACTACTCTAAGATTTCATCTCACTCCTGTCAGAATGGCAATAATCAAGAATACAGGCAACAATAAATGTTGGTGAGGATGTGAAGAAAAAGGCACACTCATACATTGCTGGTGGGACTGCAAATTGGTATAAACCACTATGGAAAACAGTATGGAAATTCCTCAGAAAACTGGGAATGGAACCTCCATTTGACCCAGCTATCCCACTCCTTGGTTTATACCCAAAGGACTTAAAATCAGCATATTATAGTGTCACAGGCACATCAATGTTTATAGAAGCTCAATTTACAATAGCTAGACTATGGAACCAAACTAGGTGTCCCTCAATAGATTAATGGATAAAGAAAATGTGGTATATATGCTCAATTGAATATTACTCAGCTCTAAAGAAGAGTGAAATTATGGCATTTGCCAGCAAATGGTTGAAATTGGAAAATATCATGCTAAGTGAAATAAACCAAAGGCTGAATGTTTTCTCTAATATGTGGATGCTATTTTACAATAAGGCAGGGGACACTAGGGAAGAATAGTGTTATCTTAGATTAGGTAGAGGGAAGTGAAGGGAGGGGAGGGAGGGGATGTGGGGATGGGAAAGAGAGTGGAATGAAACAGACATGTTTACTGTATGTATGTATGTGACTACATGACCAATGTGATTCTGCAACATGTACACTCAGAAAAATGAGAAATCATATCCATCTATGTATGATATTTCACAGTGCATAAATGCATTCTACTATCATGTATAACTAATTAAAATGAATAAAAAATTTAAAAATAAATAAATAGATAACATTTCTATTAAAAATAAAGAGAGGTAGTTGAAATGCATTCTGCTGTCATGTACAACTAAGTAGAACAAATAAAAATTCAAAAATAAAAATCACTAAGTAAAGACAGGTAAGGACGGATGTATGTACGTGGGGGGGGGGGGGCAGACCAGGGACCACACCAGTAAAGCGGAGCCAGTGGCCTCCTGCGATGGCATCCTGCGGCCTGCCTCCCGCATGGACTCCCGGGTGTCCCCACACCCCTGCCAGGACGTTACAGGCTGGGAAAGCTGCTGAGGCCCAGCCAGCAGGTGAGACGCTGTTTGTCTACAGACACTGAAGCAGGTGACTGTGGACGGTGTGGAGCAGAATGGCCCAGGTGACGCAGCGCCCAGGCGGGCATGAGGGTGGAGGCTGTGGGAAGCGCACACAGGTCTCGAGTCCAGCCCAGCGCCCACCGCCAACGGCGGGGTCCCGTGTGAGTTCTGGTATCAGCTGGAAGGGACCCCTAAGGAAGCCTGCAGGAGAGCTCGTGTGGCACAGTAGGAGAGCTGAGATGACGCATCCGATGTCCGAGACGGGGTGGTGGCCAGGCGCAGCTTGACGCAAAGTCAGAGAAAGCTTCGTTTTCCTCAGAGTGCCAGGAATGGGCAGCAGCGGAGGCCCGCCCCTGAGCAGGCTCCCCACGGCTTCTCATTACGTGATGCAAGGGTGACGTGATGGTGACCTTCCGCGTGCTTTATCTGAGAACAATTAAAGTCAATTTGTCACCTAGAAATGAAAATAAAAAGCGAATAGATGGAGAATGTACACCATGTTAACACGAAGACATAGAGATGGGATTACTTTGATACCAAGGAAAGTCACCAGTGATACAGTGGACATTGCTTACTGATGAAGGGGTCAGTTCTCTACACTTAACGGCCCTGGGTGCTCGCAGGTAACACCAGAGCGTCCGCCTACGTGAGGCACAGACCACACAGCTGCCAGGAGGGGCCACTACCACGGTCAAGGCGTCAATGCGCCTCTATCAAAAGCGATGGGTTCAGCAAGCAATAAATTGACGAGGAAGGAGTTAGCTCAACACCATCGGTCTCCGGATGGGATGGACAGCAGTTGGCCACTCCTCTCCACAGCCGCACTCGTGGCTCTCCAGTTCCTGGAAACTTCACCAGGATAGACCACATTCCAGGCCATAAATACACGAACACGACGTGCAAAAACGGCAAGCCACACAATGTCTGTCTCAACCTAGTGGACTTAAGCTGGAGATCAGTAACAGAAAATAAAGGGGATAATTTTTTTTTTTTAAATGTGAAGGTTAAACAACAAAGGTCTAAATAAGACATGGATCAAAGAGAAACTTCAAGGGAAACTTAAATATTTCAAACTAAATGAAAATAAAAAGACAGTTTATTGAAATTTGTGAGTTGCAGCAATAATGGTGCTTAGAGGGAATGTACAGCATTGGGCACTGAAAGTCAGAAAGCCGCAGAGTCTATGATCCAAGTTTCCACCTTAGAACATTAGAAGAAGAAAAACCAATGAAATCCAATGTGAGCAGAAGAAAAGGAAAAAGTAATAATTAGAGCAGAAATAAATGAAATTAAAATCAGGATATCAATAGAGGAAGTCAATGGAACCAAAATGTGGTTCTTATAAAAGGTCAACAATACGCCACCAACAAGACTAAGAAGAGGGAGAAATGGGGGAGGTGAGAATTAGAACGTCAGGAATAAAAGAGGAGACATCACTACAGACGGCGTGGACTTAAAAGAAGGACTAAGTAATACTGTGAACAACTCTGTGCCCACCAACATGCTCCCCTCCCTGAGAATAACCAACTCCTTGAAAGAAACAATCTGGCAAACTCACACAGGAAGAAACAGATCATCTTAAAAGGCATATTTCTAATAAATATATTGAATCAGTAATTAATGATGATTAAGTAATGAACAATTAAACAGAAATTGCCAGACCCACGTGGGTTCACTATTGAATGGTATAATTTAAGAAAGAAACTTCACCAGTTCCCCAGAATCTCTTTCAGAAGATGGAATCAGAGAGAATATTCTTAACTCATCCTGAGACCAGCATCACACAAATACCAAAACTAAACAAAGACAGCAAGAAAGAAAACAACAGAACCTATCTCTAGTGATTAAGTGTGCAAAAACACCCAACAAAATATTAGCAAATTAAATCCAGCAAGGGACAAAGTAATGTGCAGTGTGACCATGTAGGATTTGTCCCAGGAATGCAAGGATGGTTCCACATTCAAAAAATCAATTAATGTAATCCAATGTATTAACAGGCAAGAGATGGAAAATCACATGGTCATAGCAACACATGCAGAAAAATTTTTGAAAAAAAAAATGCAACACCCATTCATGATAAAACCTCTCAGTGAACCAGGAATCTAGGAGAATTTGTTCAACTTGATGATGAATATCTACAACCAACCTACAACTAGCATCATGCTTAATGCTGAATCCAGAGCTTTCCAACTAGGACCAGAACAAGTAAGGAGATGCCCTCTCTCTGCTCCTTTTCAACATCTTATTGCAAGCCCTGGTTAATGCAGTAAGAAAGAAAAAATATATATAAATATACACAGACTAAAAGAAAAGAAACAAAGCTTCTTCATTTGCAGATGGCATGATTATCTATGTATAAAATTTAAAAAAATCAACCAAGTATCTCCTGGAGCTAAGAAGTGATTGCAGGACACATGATTAATATACAAAAGTCAATTGCCTCCCTTTATGCCATCAGTGAGTTCATTTTGAAATTAAAATCACAATCCTATTTGCATTAGTATTATAAAAAGGAAATATGTGGGCACACACCTAATAAAATATGTGCCAGTCTACCCAAGGACAATAGCAAAACTCCAAAGAAATAAACTGAAGAACTGAATGACTGAAGAGATTCCCTGCTCACAGATAGGAAGCCACAGTGTCATGAAGATGCCTCTCCCTCCCAATTTGATCTACAGATTAAAAGCACACTCTATACCACAGCAAGTGACTGCGGATGTTGACAGAGTGAGTTTGGGCTGTGCACCGGGAGGCAACAGACACCAAATACCCAACACCGCATTGAAAGATGAGAGGCCGTCAGCCCTGCGTTCCCCAGCCTGAGCCCTGGCTGTGCAGCCCAGAACCAGGGCCTTGTGGTGCTGAGGACAACAGACCCGTGACCAGCAGAACGGAGCGAGAAGCTCCGGGTCAGTGCAGAGCATGGGGCCAACCAGCCTCTGGCAGAGAAGCCAGGGCAGCAGAATCGAGGGGGAACAACTGAGCATTCCCACGTAAAACCGTCAGTCTAAACAGACTGACCACATCACATAACAGCTCACGACGGGTCACAACCCTCAGTGTAAACCTCACCACTATGAAACGTGGCTTTGGGGTGTGGTACTGGTGTCTTTCTCAGTGGATATTAATTACACAAACTGAAGGGTTTCACTGTGGCAGATTCTTAAACACACGTATGCACCTTCATCATTCCCACCCTTTAACTTCTCTACACTCCCGCCCCCAGCCCCTCCCCCTTCTCAGTAGTGCCATTCTACTCTCATGTCATCTTTTTCTCTGAATTTCTCATATGAGAGAAAACATACAATACTTGTCTTTTGGGGCCTGGCTTATTTTTCTTAATGTGATGATCTCCAGTTCAATCCATTTTCCTGAAAATGGCTGGATTTGTCCTTCTTTATGTCTTAATAATACTCTGTCATGCAATTGTCCTTCTTGTCTTCTACTAAAAGGAGTTAAAAACTTATATCCACACAAAATCTACACACAGACGTCTACAGAATTTTTATTCATGATTGCCAGAACTTAGAAGCAACCAAGATGTCCTTCAGCATGTGAATGGATGGATAAACCGTGGTGCACCAACACAAGAGAACGTGATCCAGCCACTGTGGGAACCGCGTCATGCATTTGACCAAGCAGAGTGTGCGTGGAGAAAGGGGCACTCGTGCAAGATACTGACAGATGCTCTGATGCATCAGTGGGGGTTCCTTAGTTGTAACAGACACTGTGCCTGATGGGATATGGGTCACGGGTGTTGCTGTGAGGCTGTGTGTGTGTGACGGACACGTGGAGGATGTGGGACCCTGTATCTTGCTTTTAATTTTGTTGTGAACCTAAAATTGTTATAAAAAAAGAAGAAAAAATGGGGGTGAGGGGGGGGCTGTTTCAATAGATGCCAAAAACGCATCTGAAAAAAAACTCAGGGTGTCTGGTTAAAAACCTTTCAGCAAACTAGGAATGGAAGAAAATTCCCTCAACCTAATAATTGACATCTATAAATCTTACAGGCACATAATTGTGTATTTAATGGTAAAAAATTGAGCACATCTGTGTAGGATGAGGAACAGGCAAGGAATGCGTCCAACATTGTCATAGAGGTCATAGCAGTGGAACATGGTGGCAAAAATAAATAAAACCAGATTGGGGCCAAGAAGGAAGAAAAACTCTTTCCCTTACACGTAAGATCATCTAATGCAGGGAACTGGGGAATATACAGAAAGATTAGAGCTACCGAGTGGGCACAGCCAGGTGACACAGTTCAGAGTAGCAACAAAATGAGGATTTGAAACTGAAAAAAAGGCATTTACAACAGCACCCACATATGAAAAGATAGAGAAAAAATACAGCAAAAGATGTGTGAAATTTGAACATCAAAAATCATGAAACATTGCCTTGAAAAAATAAAGAAAAATAAATGAAGAGATACTGTGTATATATGTCAGAAGATGCAAGATGGATAATGTGTCTGTTTCTCCACATTCATTATCATGTTGTGTTGTTGTTGTTGTTGTTGTTGTTGTTGAAATGGGCACTCATTCACAAAGGCAAACGACCTAAATCAGGCAAACTGAATTTGGATAAGAGCTGATTTGGAAGTCCAGTAAGTCTGCTCTCATCAGGAGAGTGTGGCACCACACACACACACACACACACACACACACACACACACACACGTAAGCGAATGGAGAAGTCAAAGTCCACTTGCTTTTCCACAAAGGTCCACGGGCAACTCAGCAGAGGAATGGCCTCCTCTCGCCAGGGCACTGAAGAGTCGGGTCCACACTGAACTCACCCTAGGCCCCCTGGACTCTGCACCGGCAGCAGCAGACCCCAAACCAGGGAGAGTGGCGCCCCATGTCCACACCAGCTCCTGCTCCTGAGGGAAGACGGGGATCTGCAGGCTGCGGTTTCGAAGAGCCACATAACCTTTCCAGGAGCGGACTGTGCTCGAGACGTCCCTAAGGTAGCCAAGAAGTGGAGTCACCGAAACCACCTCTGTAGATAGCGGTGCCAGGGTTGGGACGCTGCAGGCTGCTGACTGTACCTGGGGGTGGTTGCAGTGGACCTGAAGCATTTGTTAATGAGCACTCTAGAAATAGATTAAATGCTACAATAAACACCACTTGTGAGAAAATCTGAATCTGCCTCAAAATGCATTAGAAAGAAAAGGAGAGAATCCATGTGAAAGACTGTAGGAGAGACAGGTGTGAGTATGTGCCTGATTTGGACAAGGAGAAAGAATACAATGTAGATACCCTTTAAAACTGCAGTGCCCGAGCATGCTCGAAAGCTCTCCTCTGCTGAGGGCCCTATAGACACATTCAGTTCTGAACCTTCATGCATCTGGGAAGGTGGTCACAAAACAGAAAGGTGAATCATCCTCACAGACACAGGCCAAGGGCAAGTCCATAAACTATAACCCCTCTCTGAAGGGGTAGCCGACCCCTCTGGATTTTTGCAATGATTCAACCACCCCAGCCACAACTACACCCAGGCACCAGCACATACCCGTGAGCACTTTCACACAGCAACAGAAACTCCTGATTCAATGAGGTGAATAGAGAGAGGCTGTGTATCCAAAGTTAGCCACGTGAACACCTCAACCACGGTCCAGAGCTATAAGTGTCACCCTGTCGTCACACACAATAAACCTAGCAACAGGTGGTGAGAAGAGGACCCAGGCAGGGCCACCGTGCTGGCAGGGACCTCCTCTCAGGACTTCCTGTACAAAGGGGGACTGAAATCCGAAGGACCTAAATTACTTAGAAATGAATAAAAAACAGGAAAAAAAAAGTGTCTTTCAAAAACGTACAGACTGTGGTGAGAGCCTGGCTTAGAGGGAAAAAGCAGGATTTAAATGTTCCCACTATTCAATAAAACCTTTAGTCTGTGTGTAATTGCACACACTTTAAGGAAAAAAAAAAAAACAAAATACCTTGTTTAAAAAATTAAGGGCTGGGGTTGTGGCTCAGTGTAGACGCTTCGCCTAGCACGTGCGCGGCCCGGGTTCTATCCTCATACAGATGAACCATTGTGTATAAAAAAGCAAAGAAATAAATATTTTTTTAAAAAATGAGCAATAAAGGACTAATACAAAGCAAAAATTGACCAGGAGCTGCATTCAAAGGATCACATTATTGTGTTCATTTCTTTATACTATCTAATAATTTGTAATGTTATTGCATATTATGTGTTTACATTTGAGAGAAAATAAAAATGTCTTGACTTTTACCTTGAATTATATAATGCAAATTATTTGCCATTTTATAATTGCTTTTAAAACAAAGAAATGTCCAGTCTAAGAGGTTGTTAAATTTAATCCTCGGTGCATCGTGATGAGTTGGATTTCCTCTCAGAAACTTTCTGAGGCCTGGAACTCCACCTTTGATATTCTGCTAGGATTTATGTTTCCTTCACCTGATTGGGAAACACTCCAGGTTAACACACTGTTGTCTTCAGGTGAATTCTGTGTGTTTTGGGTGTGCTTTGGAGTAAGACCCTGGTTTGCTTGCTTGACTATCCAAGGCAACGTCGGCCTTGTCTTTGATGTGAGCGTGCCCAGGTTGGCCTGTGAGTTTGTTGCTCTGCACAACTTGCTTAGCTGTTCCATGGAGTATTCTAAACACATGCTTAACTCCATGTGGACAATGCCAGGTCGGATGGCAGCAATGTCACCGTCATGGTCCCTGCAAGTCTCCTACTGCATGTGAGGCTGTGGCGGTCCATGGGATCTGGGACGCGGTCTGAGAGGGTGTGTTTGATAGACATTCTGCTAGAACCTTGGGGGGAGCAGATGTGAACCTGTCCAGAGGGACCCGAGGGGCCTCCCAGTCCCTGGTTCCAGGGCAGGGCCTTGGAGAGGGAGCACGAGCTGGCTGGTTAAGGAACGGGCCAGGGACGGAGGACAGGTCTCTTGTTCACGGAGTGCCCTGCCTGGCTGTGTGGGCGCAGGTCGAGGCTAGCATCTGCTTGTCCCTCGGACCTGCTGGCCACCCTCCCAGGCCGCACTCTGTATGTCCCTCGGGGCCACCATCTGCACGTCCCCTGGGACCTGCGCTTGGCTTGGGCTCTGCAGCCACCGTCTGGACATTCTCTGTCCAGAGCGCTGGTGTCGTCATCTTTCGGTGGCCCTCCACTTATGCAGCTGGTTCTGGGTGTGACGATCACCCCGGTGTCCTCCCAGGCGCCGGGGCCGGGGTTTCTGGGCTGCCATTCCAGACACGTCAGGGCTGTGCCGGGGCGTCCCCCTCCTCCCCTCCGCTCCGCGCAGGTCACCTAGGGACTCTGCTGTTTGCAGAATGGCAAAACGTGTGACGGGTGATTCTGACCACGAGGAAGGACCCAGGGCGCCCTCAGTTTGCTTGCTTCTGTTTCTGTCGCTTTGCGAGAGCACCGCACCCAGAGTGGGCACCAGAGTGGGCACCAGAGTGGGCACCAGAGTGGTGCCCGGAACGTGCTGGCGTCTTGGAAGAGCGTCCCTGGGAACAGTGCTGGCGAAGGGGCTGCGCAGGCTCACGGGGCTGCCACCGCCCAGCTCCAAGGCCCCTGTGTACGGAGGTGTCAGACAAATCGTCACCTTTAACACCTGGCGAGGCTGGAGCACAGGGAAACTGAGGTCAGCACAGAGCTTCTGTGAGCCCGTGGCTGCTTCGAAGGGTGTCGTTTATAAAATGTGACCCATCACGTGACTGCTGGGGACAGGGCTGGGAACTTGACTGGACCCTCTGTGAACGTTCTGTGTGGCCCCATCTGGGACTGGTAGGGGCAGGAAGGGCCTGAGCCGTCCTCCCAGGGCCCTACCAGAGAAGGCGTCACAGAACGGACGGAGGCTCGGGGCCTGCACAGCAGTGAGGGGCTGGACTGGGGAACGACATTCCAGGAGGAGAACGTGAGCCCATTCGTCACCAGGACAAGAGTGACACTCACAGGGAAGGGGATTCTGAGACACACCGCGGCCCCGCCCTCGGCCCTCAGCCACGCTCTCGCGTGTTGGGACTGAGAACCCTGAGGGCACCTCCTGCTTGGTGTGCCCGTCACGTGCCCTCAGATGCAGGCCAGCGGCCCCAGCTGTCAGCGAGACTGAGGGGAGCAGGCAAGGGCTCCATAGGAGGCCAGCTCCGTCGAGGCCAAGGGAGGACTTGGCTTCAGACCTTGGCCTCCAGAAGGCCCTGGGCGGGTGCAAGAGCACTTCTGCAGGAAGGGGTCCATCAGCCCCTGGCTTACGGGAGCTCTCCACGGCCCCTCTGAGCAAGACCAGCCCACCAGGGTGGGGAACAAGCCACTGTGGCTCTCCAGGGGAGAAGCTGTCCCGGGCAGTGCCCTCTGATGCCTGGGCTCATGGGACCAGAGGCACCTTGCAGTCGGGCACTCAGAGTTCAGGCGTCTGGACACACAGAGTGGCATACTGTCCCCCTCTTCCCCTCCTGCTGTTCCCACGGGGCTGCTACAACTCCCCCTCAGGACAGCCAAGCCCTGTGGTCGCAGGCGGCACCCCAGGTGGTCTTCTTGTCTCTTAGGATCACTGTCTAACAGGAATTCCTCATCCCATCTGGGAGGCCCACCCAATGGACGCTGCGGATTGTCCATCGCCTCGTCCCTGTGGCAGGGCTCTCCTCTGCCCAGTGACCCCACTGTTGACCACAGCCGTTGCTGAAGTCACAGGGCCTTGGCCGTGGGCCGTGCTTTGCTCTAGCACAGCCTCTGTGAAGGCCAATCCACCTGAGGATCAAGCTCGCTGGACTGCAGGTCCGGGTCCGCCATCACCCACGTCCCCAGGTCAGGAAGCACTGTGGCTACCAGCCTGGCAGACCCCTGTCTGCTGGTGGCACGGGCTCCACGCTGGGCAGATGGTGAACTGCCCTGTTCTTCTGCAAGCCGGCTTCCAGCACCCATCTAGGGCCAGCTGGTCTTAGAAGGGCTGCCTTCCCTGTCCACCGTGTTGGTGGCGGGAGGTGGTCAGGGTGTTATCCACGGGGGTTTCTGTACAAAACAGGCCACCTTGCCGACAGAAAGCTGGCCCGCCCCTCCTGCCAAAGGAGGTGAGGCTTCCGTATTCCCATTCATCCCCAGGGACCAGCAGGTGAAGAGAAGCAGAGGGGTGGACAATAGAACACCACGCGCATCCTTCAGAGCTCCGGCAGGGTCTCCCCAGGCAGCTTCCGGGCTCCAGGCTCCAGGAGTGGGATCAGCCCTGCTCGCCAGGTCCCCTTCTGTGGCCTTGCAGCTGGGGGACCATGCATGGTCCCCCCAGTATGGGAAGATAATGGATGGATTGCGTAGCTGCTCAGAAGCTTCAAGCTATGGACACGGCATCTGGTGCAGGAGATCTGGGGACAGAAGAGGAGAGAAGGATGTACCCTCAGGGCCAGCCCCAAGCCCCAGTCCTAGACCATCAGGTGGTCACGAAATCTGACAGTGGAAAATTTCATGCATCGAATTCCTTCTTCCACAGCACCACCCGGTCCCTGTGGGCTCCTGGGAGGTCATGAAACGTGAGCTCTGGGGCCTGAGCCCCGGGAAGGCCAGAGCAGCAGTGCAGACTGCAGTCCCTCCACCCCAGGAAGGCTCCCAGAGCCCAGGGAGAGGGCTGTGCCAGGCTCTGAGGTACCCCACGGCCACTCTGTGCCCGCGGCCTGGGTGGACTGCGGAGCAGCACAGTGCAGGAGGAAGCGCATGCGCGCTGGGGCTGAGGAAGGTCCCTTCTGCGGGGAGACAAGACAGAGAAGCGCACCCTTCTGCGGGGAGACAAGACGCGGCCACGCCCAGGAGACCACAGGGACAGACTCACTTGGTGCCTGCCATCAAGCCCTACCCAGCCGTCATCACAACTCAGACTTACTGAGTGCCTACTGTATGCAGGCGCTGGGCCAAATGCCCCCGTTAGGGCCCTGGAACTGATCACCACAAATCCGCAGCAGCCCCGTGCTGGCTGGGACAGTCCCCCCACGGCAGAGCTGCCCTGAGGTCGGAGTGCCGGACACTGGAGGCTGGCTCCTCTTGGGGTCTCCTGCTCTTCTCCCAGCGAGGGAGCAGGGCACGTCCGTCTCCCCCCGCCTGTGCCTCGCACACCTCCCAAGACGGGCAGGCATTCTCCTCCCTGCGCCCCCAGAAAGGATAACAATGACAAAGAGCAGCCTTGATGGTGCCCGCGCCCGCGGGCGAAGGCAGCTGCGAGCTCTGAGCTGAGCTCGTGTGGCCTCCCCTCCCCTGGGGAGCCTCTGGAGAACAGCCTCTCCTGACATCACCACTCGCGGCTCTCCATGGGAAGGCTGGAGGCGTTCCTGCCCCAAACAGTGGACAGTGGCTTGGATATCCTACAAGAATCAGAATCAGAGGGCCATGCCACACCCCAGGGAGAAGGCCCCCCTGAACGCCCCCTGCACTGCTCCCCACTGGGTGTCCCAGCGCCTCGCGGGGCTCCACAGCCCCGCTCTTGCAGACGCGTCTAGCCACGCCACCCAGCATCATTCACACAGGTGAGACTGGCCAGTGGACTGGGCCTCACTCCTGTGTGGGCAGCCGGGGCAGAGGTGTGTCCAGCAGCGAGATCCTCGCGTCACCTGAAGCCAGCGCTCAGGGCTGGCCCGCTCGCCCACAGGGAGCGGGCTCTTCTCCGCCTCTGGCTGTGTGGCAGGCTGGCCCGGCTCACCTCACTGTAGGCGGGCAGCAAGAGCGCGGCCACCACCCAGGCCCAGGCCACCTGGGCATAGTGGGAGGCCTCACCCTGAAGGGTGACCCCTCTTCTGACAAGAATGAGCACCGTGCACAAGCTGGAAACCTACTGCCACTGGAGGACAATGGGTTTTCAGAGGTCTGAGGATGGGATCGACTCTCCTGTCACGCCGCGACTGAAACAGCTGAGACTTGGTGCTCCTGCCGCCTCCACCAAGCACGTGGCGCAGACCCTGCGCCGTGGAGAACAGCAACGGCTCCACGTCACTCACACAGCTCTTCCTTATTAACCAACAACCACAATTAGGACGTGTTTCAAGTAACTTTAATCTCGTGCTTGGATACACGTTGTTCATTTTCCTATGTCAACAAGTACGGCTGATATCTGAGAGTAGATTTCCATATGCTAATTTACTTATTTTCCTTTCCAAAAGACACTCTTTTCCTGGCTGTTAATTCCAGCTGACAGGGAATGGCTTTGCTTTTTCATTCCTTGCAAAATAATGTGGTGTTGCAAAGTGATTTATAATAAATACTATTGGGAAAGAACTACAATGCTGATTGTTTTTGACAACCAAAAATGCATTATTAATAAAATAATAACATCAGCAGCATCTTGGATGCTGGCTGACTGTTCAGGAGAGTCTGCTTTTCCGTCCAGAGCCTCTGTGGTCGCGGGGCCACTGCAGGGAGGAACACAGAGGCTCTTCCTTGCTACCTGGACGCTCTGCTGTTGCGGTACCTGGAGCTCCTACCTGTTCTTAAAACTGCCTAATAATATACTTTGTATACAAACAGTTGTATGTAAAAAGATGCTATATATGTGCACTATGAATCGTAATACATACTACTATTATAAATAAAAAAAATAATTTAATAAAAAATTTTAAAAATCACACACAAAAAATAAAATTGAAATGTTAAAAAAAACAAACTGCCTAACACTGTGTTTTATAAACACTATTTTTCTTTGAAGAATGACATTGGGATTTTGATTGGAATTGCATTAAATCTGTATAATGTTTTTGGTAGTATGGACATTTTGACAATATTGATTCTACCTATCCAAGAGCAAGGTAGGTCTTTCCATCTTCTGAGTTCTTCTATGATTTCTTTCTTTAGTGTTCTATAATTTTCCTTATAGAGCTCTTTCACCTCTTTCGTTAAGTTGATTCCCAGCAGTCATGAAATTCATCTGGAGAAATAAGAGACCCAGAATAGCCAAAGCAATCCTGAGCAAGAAAAGTGAAGCAGGTGGCATCACCATACCGGACTTTAAATTATACTATAGAGCAATAGTAACAAAAACAGCATGGTATTGGCACCAAAACAGACTGGTGGACCAATGGTACAGAATTGAGGACACAGAGACTAATACATATAATTTCAGCTATCTTATATTAGACAAAGGTGCCAAAAATGTACAGTGGAGAAAGGATAGCCTCTTCAACAAATGGTGCTGGGAAAACTGGAAATCCATATGCAACAAAATGAAATTAAACCCTTGTCTCTCACCATGCACAAAATTCAATTCAAAGTGGATCAAGGACCTAGGAATTAGACCAGAGACAATACGCCTAATAGAAGAAAAAGTAAGCTCCAATTTCCAACATGTCGGATTAGGCCCCAAGTTCCTTAATAAGAATCCTGTAGCACAAGAACTATTACCAAGAATTAATGAATGGGATAGATTTAAACTGAAAAGCTTCTTCTCAGCAAAAGAAACAATCAGTGAGGTGAATAGAGAGCCAACTAATTGGGAACAAATATTTAATACATGCACATCAGATAGAGCACTAATTTCTAGAATGTATATAGAACTAAAAAAACTTAACACCAAAAAAGCAAATAACCCAATCAATAAATGGGCTAAGGAATTGAAAAGACACTTCTCAGAAGAAGATACACGATTAATCAACAAATACATGAAAAAATGCTCAACATCACTGGCAATTAGAGAAATGCAAATCAAAAAACTACTCTAAGATTTCATTTCACTCCAGTCAGAATGGCAGCTATCAAGAACACAAACAACAATAAATGTTGGAGAGGATGTGGGGGGAAAAGGCACACTCATACATTGCTGGTGGGACTGCAAAAATGGTGCAACCGCTATGGAAAGCAGTATGGAGATTTCTTGGGAAAATGGGAATGGAACCACCCTATGACCCAGCCATCCCACTCCTGGGTCTATTCCCAAAAGACTTAAAAACAGCATATTACAGTGACACAGCCACTTCAATGTTTATAGCAGCACAATTCACAATAGCTAGGTTATGGAACCAACCTAGATGCCCCTCAGTAGATGAGTGGATAAAGAAAATATGGTATATATACAAAATGGAATTTTACTCAGCAATAAGAGAGAATAAAATAATGGCATTTGCAGGTAAATGGATGAAGTTGGAGAATATAATGCTAAGTGAAATTAGTCAATCTCAAAAATCCAAGTACCGAATGTTTTCTCTGATATAAGGAGGCTGGTTCACAGAGTTGTTGGAAGGGGGTACATAGGATCAGAGGAACACTAGAATGGTCAATGGAAAGGGAGGGGAGGGAGGGAGTAAGGGGGGGGGTTGGAAAAAAAATTGGTGGTTGAATGAGATGGATATTATCCTAAATGCATGATTGAAGATCTGAATGGTACTTATATACTTTGTATACAAGCAGTTGTATGTAAAAAGATACTATACTTGTGCATGATGAATAAGTAAATAAATAATAAAAAATTTAAAAAATAAAATAAAATAAACACTATTTTTCAGTTTTACTTAGTCAACCTTGATCATCCTGTCAGCAGTTTCTCAAACTGCACAATTCATATGTTAAGAAGATGATTGTTGGAATCGTGAGTTGTAGTATAGGAGTCGTGGACACCTAATGCACTCTGACTTTCCAGAGCCTGCTCCAGGTGACAGCCAGCCCCAAGTGGAAGAATACAACAGAACCCCAAGCAACACTCAGCCGCATTCCAAACTGTGGTGGGAGCAGGGGTGCGCCAGCCAGCTAGCCCGGCCACACACTCCTCTACACTGCTGGCGGAACCACACTCCAGAAAACCCTTCACCTGCTTGGGTGAACAATTCCACCTTATCATACAAAATCCCTCCAAGTATTCAAGATATCCTGTTTTATTTCTTCCACTTGCTGCAATGTCTCCTGCAGGTTCCACTGAACTCTTGGGCCCCGGGGAAGGTGTGTGGGGTGCGGGTCCCCACGGCTCCTGCTCCTGTATTAATTGCGGCGTGAACTCTATTGAATTGACTGAAGTGCTCTGCTGGAGCGCCTCCAAACACTAACAGGCAAATGAAATTAAATAGAAAGGGTCAGCCCTGCTCAAGAGCATCGTGTAAGTGCCCGAGAGACGGATGTAACTAAGAGGCTGCAAACTCCACGCCAAACACCGCTCACTCCTCACCCGGGCACCCGGGGAGCAACAGCCGGCGGGCCTTCTGCAGTGGTCAGGAACTGGCCACCATAGGCTGGCTTCCTGATGGGGTGCCACACACACTCGGAGGGTGTCAACTGTGCCCTAAGGACTGCAGCAGGGCCACCACTTTCCACACCCAAGTAGAGATCCCAGAGGAGCACAAGAGCCCCTTGGACTGAGGCCATCTCTGGACACGGTGCCCAACGGCGTCACCCAGGGTGCCTTGCATGTACGATACCAGTTGCCAAAAGCCCACAAACCCTTAAGATGCCCTATGTTTCAGAATGCCTTGGCCTAGTGAGCCGCAGGAGGGCAGGAGTATGCCTTGCTCATCCTGGTGCAGCCCCTGAACGTCTGGAACGTAAGAATGGCGAGAACTTGGTGAGTGGCTGGCTGACCAGACAAACAGCCAGCAGCTACGCGAGCAGACGTGACAAAATGCAGACATCCTGGTGATCAATCTCCGGCTGCTTTGTCCTCTGGCGGTGCCCTGCTCATGGAGCAGGTGCACCTGTTAGAGGGTCTTTGCAGTCTCCGCGCAGTCAGCCTGGGGACGCTGCTCAGGCAGCACAGTTGATGGCGTGCACCTGGCGGACCACCGTGAGGACTGACCACGGTGAGTCTGGACGTGTCACTGCTCCAGCGTGTGTCTTCCCTGGTCAGCCAAGGCAACAGGAGCATGGTGGGAACCTCACCCACTGACTCACGCTGGGTCCACTGGGCCAGGGCAAGGAGGTCACCTTCACCCAGGAGACACTGTCCCTCTAACTCGGGTTCCATGGACAAAGTGAACAAAGAGCACCCTTGCAGTAATGGGGTCAGTTCTGGGGACACTGGAGGAGGACAGCCAAGCCTGATGGGCGGGCAGCTCTGTGCAGAGGGTCTGCATGGCCACACTGCAGGACGCCGAGCCCACCCGCCCAGACAGGGAAGCCTGGCCGGGGAAGGGGAAGAGGCCACCCATGCGCGGAGAAGCACAGACAGACGGAGTCTGCTTGGGACACTGTGCATGAGGGAGTGTCTTTTCCATGTGAAATTAGAATCCCCTTTTTTTTTAATAAAATGTCTATGAGACCCACGTCATAAACTCTATATGCATTTTATGTGTGTATATTTTTAAACACTGGTGTAGAATGCTTTATGAAGACTCTTCTTTGTACCTGAAGTGCACTTAATTGATCTGCAACCAGTGTCCCAGACTCAACAGGGGCCACCCCGGGCAGGATAAAAAGGAAGCCCCAGGCCTATTGAGGCTAGCCACTGGTCAGGGTGTGGTGAACAAGCTCACAGGTTCAATCCCTTAATAATTAAGATGAGGAAACCAAGGGACAAACAATCTACAGGACTTGCTGCAGGTCACCAAAAATGGGTTAGGGCAAGAAGAATGTCCAGAATAAGGTCCCAGGCACACATCTCCCGCCTGTAACTGATCAAAAGCTGTGCAAGACGCTGGGCAGCCGTGGAACACCAGGTCATCGATCTAGCCACCTTCGTAACAGACAAGGCCAAACAGCGGGCAGAACAAGCAACATGTCTAACCCGTAGTTGAAGGTGAAATGTCCACGGGCCGAAAGGCCAGCAAGGACACAGCAGCAGCAAGCCACAGTGCAACCTGGCCACGACTGACCGCAGCCCCCTCTTCCAAATGAGGCAAGTTCCTCCCCTGCAAGACACCCCTCCCTGAGGAGGGGACCTGACTTCAGCACAGCCTGGGGGCAGCGTCCCATCTGCACTCACCCAGACTCAACGCCTCAGAGAAAGGACCTGGCTCCACTGCCGTCTGCCCAGCCCTTCGTGTCACCCACACCCAGATGGCAGGGTCCACGGTGGCCTCACTCTGCAGCCCGCTGGTCACAGGCAGCTTCTGTGCAAACTTGCTCAGTTCTTGCTGTGTTCTCATCTGCACAGAGACCGTTCCAGTATCCGTGACCACTGTGGAAACAATCTGCAGAATGACCAGCAAACGCACCCAGGGCTGGTTGATCCATGCTGTCTTTTCTGATGAATTTCTCAGGCCGTTTCCTGGGGGATACAGCAGATGCGTTCAGAGATGAGATTTTCACTCTCGCTGTACATTCTTCATATTTAAACGTTCACCCACAGCACCCTCAAATAAAAACTGATTAAAAAAATCATTCCAGATCTGCTGCCATGTAGCAGATGAGAGCCGGTTGGGATCGCTGTACCCAGTCCCCTGGGGACAGTGACGCGGATGTTCTTCCTGCTAGGTGGTGCCCGAGACCTTCAGACCCCACCTGTGTCTGGAGTTTCATCCAAATCCCTCTTCTTGACCCCATGGTGGACCAGGAGGTGACACGTGAGTCCAAGTCATTAGACAAACAAACTAGGAGCTAGTGCCACGCGCTGTTCAAGTGGCGTGGGGCAGAGGGGAGCTTGGCCCACGGCCCCGTGCCCACTCGCCCTGTAGATGTCGGCCCTGATGAGACACGGGGGCTGTGATGGACTCCAGGAAGGTCAGTGGGTGAGCCGCGTGCAGGACACGCGGCCACGTCCAGCTGGTGAACACGTGGGCGTGCTCTCAAGCAGCGGGACAACGGGCAGAGCAGCAGGGCCGCACTGTCCCAGAAGTCGGTGCTGCAGGTCGTCCTCTCCTCTCTCCTAGTCACGGACACTGGCTAGTGGGTCTCTGCAGACCGCTCCGCGGTGCTCCCTCTGACGCTGTGTGGATAAGAGACACCGTGAGACGTGGGGAGCGGAGTGCCACCCTTGCTCTCGTTCTCAGGAATGCGCACTGGGCTGGAGTCACTACCGGGTGGTGCGAGGCCCGATGGCACGCCCTCTCTGTCTTCCCTGGCTCAGAAGAGTCTGCACTTAGCACAGACGGCACAGCATGTGTCTAGCATGTGCCTTATGATCTGGTGGCACGTGCACACCAGCACACAGGGTACACACCGTTCTGAATGACACCCCGTAACTACGGCTTTGGGAACCAGATAACGCCTCGGCATCGCCGGTTCAACGCGTCTTGCCAATGACCTAGTTTGAGGAAAGATGAATTACTGAGTGGCAGCTAACTCCATCAATGGGTTAATAACTTTACGTGCTATTCTTTTTGAAAAGGCTTATTTAAATGTTTATCAGTTGTGCAAAGTAGAGCCGCGCAGGCGATCCGCAAGGGATGGCTCATCATTGCCTATGCATGGAAGCGTTGTAGGAAGATTAAAATAACATTGAGTATATTCTGTAAATGAAGGCGAGAACTAACAGAAGCCTCCAGAGTCCATTATAAATTTTAATAATACATCAAGGTAATGTAACTGAATAACCGATCTCTAAGGGAAGAAACACAACATTTGGCTAATATTACAATTTAAATTATGAAAACAAAAAGAGCTTTTAGTTAATCTTGTCTTTCTGCTTTTATTCTTCGGGCTCTTTTTTATTTTCCCTGAATCCAAAACACCATGTAAACAAATAAAAGTACGGGGGAAAATAAACAGTTTGGCATCTCAGTAGATTAATTAATGCGCTTCAGCCTTGGCACCAGTAGGCGAAAATTATGTGCATAAATAATATCACTAATTAAAAAGATGCAGATTAACATGCAAATAATGTTAATGAGGATCTGCAATTCCAGAGTGGATTCGCATAACATCAACAATTTAATGGGTTGGAAGGCTTGTGTTTGCATTACATTAATAAATTTCAAAGACCTTGCATAAAAAAGTTCTGTCGAGCCTCTGTCTCCCACTTGCGAGTTGTAAATTCTGTGGGCAGTAGCTAGCGCTCGTCAGCAGATGCCAAAGTCATTATCTCAAAGACTGTTGAGAGGTGCCACGTGCCAGCGTGACCAGCTGCTGGGCACTGGGCGGTAGGCACGACTCCGTGCCAATTATTCATATTATTTGGGTAGTCTTGATATTTATTTAAACTGATTAATATTTTGTGCTCTGCATCTTGATCTGGAGGGAAATCATTTTAAGCAAGCAAAGTTAAAAAAAAAAAAAAAAAAAAAAAAAAAAAAAAAAAAACCTTATCAGCCTTTGATGTGTCGTGGAAGTTGAATGCCTAATGGAATTGATGGAGCAGACGTAATTCCGAACCACAGACAAAAGCAACATAAAGTGTCCCCAACGATCTCATATAATGTTGAAATAAAGTATTATGGCACTGCATTCTAAGTGGGCCGTAATCCACCAGGCTCTATTTAAAAATAAAAGGTCTCGTACACTGCAAAATGTTGTTTGTGCTGCCCTCTGCCCCACGCAGGCTGTCGCGTCTGCGGATGGGTTGCTAAGGAGAAAAGCAAAGACTAAGGAAGGCCGCGCTGAATTCCTTTCACACGTCAGATTGCCTTGTCTCCCTCACACTGGTCGCCCTGTCCTCACCTGGGCCTCCCCTGTGCATCCCCATACCCCTGGACAGGAAGGAGTAGCGTCTGCAGCGGCTGTCCTCACCTGGGCCTCCCCCGTGCGTCCCCACACCCCTGGACAGGAAGGAGTAGCGTCTGCAGCGGGCGGCCACACAGGTCAGCAGCTTGCCTGTCTCCTGCCCGTGAGCTGTCCACACCCAGCCTCTCAGGAGGTTGGACCCGTCCCTTCCCTGAAAGCTGTTGCTGAGTTTCAGAACTCATGAGCGCACCTCGTTGCTGTCTGCCTGGGTCAGAAGCAACGTGGTCAGATCAGGAGGTGACCAGCGACGTGGTGCCAGGGTGAAGCTGCACCCCGGTGGCTGTGGGACATGCAGCAGGCTGGGAGGCTTGGCCAGGGCCCCCGCCAGGGAGGCACCTCCTCTACGTAAGGCTTGCACGCACTCTGACACACGTGCCCCCGCTTGACCTTCTGCCCCGTCGAGGCCCCTGCCCTCACGTGCGCCCACGTCCCAGCTCCTGAAGCAAGACCCGCCCAGCATGCGGCATTCAGGACTGCTCCTAGATCTGCGTGTCCACTGACCTCCTTGGTGATGCTCCCAGTGCCTTCCATGTTTCCCTGCGTTAACTCTCATTCTTTTTTTTTAAATTCAAAGTTGTTGTATTTATGATAGTGGTATGCATTATAATTCATAATAAACATATAGAGCATCTTTTTACAAAACACTGTTTGTATACAATGTATATTCGTACCATTCAAATCTTCAATCATGCATTTAGGATAATGACATCCATCTTATTCAACCACCTTTTCTTTTTTTCCCCTCCATCCCCCCTTGCTCCCTTCCTTCCCCTTCCTCCCCTTTGACCTTTCTAGCATTCCTCTAACCCTCCTATGTACCCCGACCCAACACCACTGTGAATCAGCCTCCTTATATCAGAGAAAACATTCGGTATTTGGATTTTTGAGATTGACTAACTTCACTTAGCATTATATTCTCCAACTTCATCCATTTACCTGTGAATGCCATTATTTTATTCTCTTTTATTGCTGAGTAAAATTCCATTGTGTATATATACCACATTTTCTTTATCCATTCATTTACTGAGGGACATCTAGGTTGGTTCCACAACCTAGCTATTGTGAATTGTGCTGCTATAAACATTGAAGTGGCTGTGTCACTGTAATATGCTGTTTTTAAGTCCTTTGGGAATAGACCCAGGAGTGGGATGGCTGGGTCATAGGGTGGTTCCATTCCCAGTTTTCCAACAAATCTCCATACTGCCCTCCATAACAGTTGCACCATTTTGCAGTCCCACCAGCAATGTATGAGTGTGCCCTTTTCCCCACATCCTCTCCAACATTTATTGTTGTTTGTGTTCTTGATAGCTGCCATTCTGACTGGAGTGAAGTGAAATCTTAGAGTAGTTTTGATTTGCATTTCTCTGAGTGCCAGCGATGTTGAGCATTTTTTCATGTATTTGTTGATGAGTTGTGTATCTTAGCTCTCGTTCTCACTCTGGAGTCAGGACGCAGCCATCCGCCAGGGCTCTTGCAGCCGCTGGCCCTGGAGATCCTGCTCTTTCCCCAGTGGACATGTGCCTCGAGGGTGTGAGAGGACCAGGCAGTAAAGGAGATGAGAACGGTCTCGCTGACTCTTGGAAGATGTTTCCATTATGAGCCACGTGGTCAACTGTACCCTGAATTTTCTATGCAAAGGAAGGTATAAAAATGTGTACCTATGTCTCACGACCTTGACTACCTGACTACCAACCTGGTCTGTAATTCTCACAGGTAATGTTGGAGAAATAATGCAATTTTTATCATTGGTTCCCTGGCTGGCAAACACCCACACCCACAGCCCCCTCACAAACACCCACACCCACAGCCCCCTCACAAACACCCACACCCCACACCCACCCACCCACATCCACACACCCCCAACACACAAACACCCACACCCACACCCCCCACACACCCCCCATGCCCCCCCACATACAAACACCCACACCCCACACCCCCACACACACCCACACCCACACCCCCCACACACAAACACCCACACCCACACCCCCACACACACCCTCCACGCCCCCCACATACAAACACCCACCCCCACACACCCCCACACACAAAACACCCACACCCACACCCCCCACACACAAACACCCACACCCACACACCCACACCCCCACACACACCCCCCACACCCCCACAAAACACACCACACCCACACCCCCACCCCCCACCCCCACACCCCCCACATACAACACCCCACACCCCCCCCACACACACACACACACCCCCACACCCACCCCCCCACACACAAACACCCCACACCCCCTACACACACCCCCACACCCCCACACAAACACCCACCCCACACCCCCACACACAAACACCCACACCCACACCCCCCACCCCACCCACACCCCACACACCCACACCCCCACACACACCCCCACACACCCACCACCCCCACACCCCCACACCCACACCCCCCACACACAAACACCCACACACAAGTGCACACGTATGTAGCAATGATACATAAGCATGCACCACGTGCAGCAAATGACGTACAGTCCCAGGCACACAGGCACATGCATAGGAGAGAACTCTGAGGCGTTCCCCTCAAGCGCACACGTGTGACATGCTGAAGGGAGTCCGCCCTTGGCAGGCTCGCCAGTGCCGCAGGCAGGTTTGGGATTTGCTGGCTGAGGGACCCCCTTGTGCTTCATCTTGCAGATGGTGACGGAAGGACAACTGTCTCGTCTTCTAGAGCCATTCAGAAGCATTGGCAGGGGCACACCCAGCCACGTGGCGTAGTGGCCTGCCGTGTTCTGGGCGTGTCGAGGTATGGCTGTTTCATACAAGGAGAGAGGACAGAGATGAGGGGTGAGAGGAGACCAGAGGAGAGGCAGAGCCCAGGAAATGCCCCTGGAGCAGGGCAGAGTGGCACGCGGAGTTGCTCCTGGCACAGGGCACACCAACACCACAAGAGCAGGCGAGACGGCCTCTCTTGGGCCCTGAGCATTTTGTTCCCCAGCCCACGCTGCTCTGAGGTGCAGGAGGCAAGGCAGTGTCCCTGGGTGTCTTACCCCTGGCACCAAATGCAGTGAATCTGGGGAGTAGAGGAACAGTGTCCCCATCAAGGCACAAGTGACTGCCTTCCACAGAGGATCAACCCCCTGGTCTAAGGTCCCCTGGCCAACATGTCTCCTCCAGATGAAGGTGACCATGACCCACTCTGCAGGTGTTTCCTGGAGTGTCTGCGTGCAGGCGGGAGAGGTAGGTCAGGAGGCAGCCCTCTCCAGCCGGCTCAGGCTGTGCTCACAGTGGCCTCTGGCCAGCCCAGGGCAGCGGTGTGGGTCCAGTGAGAACACATGCACAGGTGGTGCCCCCCAGCAGATGCAGCCACACACCCCCGTGGGCGTCCGAGAAGGCCCTCCTCCTACTACCCACATGTTGCCCAACACGGTCGACCCCCAGCAGAGGCACAGCTGCCCCAGGAGAGCCGGGCCAGCTGGTGGTCAGCAGAGGCACTCTGACCCCACCGCCCGCCGCGCCTTCCTGGACTTCTCAGAAGTCTGGGGCATCTCACGCCGGCTGCGAGCTTCGGCACTTGAGCACCCCCGTTCCTCGCCCACCTCGCTGGGCTCCAAGTGTGCATTTCATCTGAATCCAGAAAACAAGGCCGCCAGGCCACCAGCAGCACAGCAGAGCTGGGACCCAGGGCTCTTTCCCTGCCAGCAGGGGAAGAGGGACCCCTCCTGCTGACAGAGGGCACGTGGTGGGCCAGGTCCTCGCCCGCCGCCGAGAGCCCTCACCCCCAGCAGGTCTTGGGGTGGCTGTGCTGCCGGCCTGTCTGCGCCTGTCCGCGCCTGTCCTTTAGGGCGACTTCCGGGACTGCCCTTCCTTCTCAGCAGCCCTCAACGGTCAACACTAGGGGCTGGAAGACCAATCCAAAGGCAAAGCCGCGAGGCCCCTCGCCATTTCCTGAGCCTGATCTTTTCTACTCACTTTCCTAAAAGAGCGTGGCGGGAGGGCGCTCTGGATAAGACCTTCCGAGGCAGACCTTGCCCGCTTTATCCTTGCTGGGATCGCATTTCCATGTGTGCAATGAGAAAAAAAAAAAAAACTGAAAATTATTTTCTGGACTTGAGCATAAATTGATTCAACGTAATTAAGGACCAAAATTTCCCTTAAAGATTTAAATTATCTCAATTGGCCACCAACACGTCCCACGTCGGCGAGGTGATTCGCAACACTTCATTTCACTGACTGCCTTCCAACAGGGCTTACCAGGTTGGAGCTCCGCTCACTGACGCGCCCCACGTCAGGTCCGGCAGCGCCTCTGGGCACCGGGCCTGTGCGCCCGGCCTTGCCCACGCTCTGCTCTGCTCCTCCAGGGACCCTGCCCCATGCGAGCGGGTGAGGGTGCAGCATCGGGGGCTTCCTGCAGGCTGGGGACTCGCCGGCCGGGAGGACCCGCGCCAGGCGCCCACGCAGCTGGCCCTCTGGAGACCCAGGAGACCTGTGAGGTGAACCCGAGGACTGCGTCCGTCCCACTCGGAGGCCACCGTTGCAGGCGCAGCGCGCGGCGCTCTGCTGCTTCCTTTCTCCGGGCCGTGTTATTTCTGGGGACATATTTTTCTGACTCCTGCTGTTGTTGTGAAGAACTGAGGTGTTGGGGGACCTGGCAGCAAATTCATCTTCCAAATTAGATGGTCCTGAGCTGCAGTTTGTCACAAGTTGCCCTTGCGGTTAACGTTTCTAATGATGATAAAAAGTAGCTCCCCATTTATTAGTGCCACCTCCGCTCCAAGGGAGTCCCCTGAGCATCCTATGCCTATTGACGCGGCCCTAGCAGGAGGCGGGGCTGACTGTCATTTATAGCCAGGATTGAGGGCCTCAGTGATCCTGGTGACAGAGCCACAGCGTGGAAGAGCTGGCACTGGAAGTGACATCTGGAAGGAACCGGGGGCGGGGGCAGCACTGCAGGACCCCTCTGCCTTATGGCTGACGCGGCACCTTCCCTTGCAGCGGCTCTGAAACCAGAGGGTGGGGCAGCTGCCGAGCACCAGGCTCCACCCAGGACGAAGGGAAGACGAGTGCGTTGGGGGTACCTGGCGCACCTGCCCCTCCCTAGGCGCTCTGCCCGGGCAAGGGCGGCCTGGCCCTGTGCTCTCGGAAGCTCTGCCGCGGCCCATCTCCATGAGAAACCCCCTGCGCCAGCTCCTCCTGCGCGACCTTTCCCACCCACAGGCCCCCCCAGCCCATCTCTCCCGTGACCAGACGTGGCCTTCCAAACTCCGCATCCGTCCAGAACACATGTGCCACGCTACACCACGCTGCGATCACGGCCACTCAGCTTGGGGCCTGGGACACGCAGACGGTCCTGGGCAGTGGTCTGGACTGCACAGGGACCCATGTGGAGGGAGGAACAGGTGCAGCTGCCCTTGGACCGTCGCAGAGAGGCGGGCGCAGACACCGACAGTTCTGCATGAAGAGGACTGTCCTGTGAGGGGCCCTGTGGGGAGCTTTGTCTTAACTTGGGGCTTCAGGAAGAGACCCTGGGGTCACAGAGGCTCTAAGGAGGAGTCGTGGGACAGGCCATCCAGTGCATGGTGGGGACGGGGCTTCCCAGGAAGACCACGCAGCATGAGGGAGCTCTGGCCAGGTGGTGAAGGGTCCATTACTACGGCAATTACAGGGAGCCGAGGGCATGTGGGGGTGCAGGGGCATGGGACCACATCTGGGGGCTCCTGACGGGCATTCAAGTGGTCTTCTAAAATCAGGTTTCCATTGAAGGGGGTCTCTGGGGACAAGGATGCAGGGATGGTGGGCAGGAATGGAGGAGGGAGGTGGGGCAGGGCTCCAGATGGTCACAGGCAGTGCCACGTGGTGTGGGTCAGCTGATGGGTGGAGGGGCTCCCTCTCTGTCCCTCCATCTTTGTCTTGACTCTCTGTCCCTCCATCTTTGTTCCTTGGTGTGTTCTTCTGAGGAGGTGACAAAGCATGAAACAGGTCACAATTGCTAAAGTGCCTTGCATAGTATCTGGCCGTGCAGAAAGCTCTGTGCACAAGATCACTAGGTCACCCAGAGAGGAGATGAGGAGTCCCAAGCTCAGTGCACCCTTCCTCTCCCTCTGACCCTGGACAGTTGGCCGGAGGACCCTGCCATTTTTTCTTGACCTTAATCTTTCTGTCCCACTTTGTCCTAGTGAGATAGATTCCCAGGCTTGATGCTGGAGGCTGGCTGGAGAAGGCTCTCAGGAGCACGTGAGAAGCGGAGCGGGACCCTCACACCGCAGTGCAGTCACGGCCCAGGACAGGGACAAGCCCTGGTGGTCGGACTGGGATGCACCTGCAGCTGTGCCTCTCCTGGAGCCGGGTGGGAGCTGCCTGGGGAGCGGCCACAGGCTGGAGCACACAGCTCCGTCGGGGAAAAGCGTCTCTGGAGCGACACGTGGGCAAAGCCACCGGCACACAAGGCTCCTGGCAAAGGAGGACAGACGTGTCAGCCCCGGAAGGGAGCAGCAAACCATGGTGACCCACACCACGACCCCACCCTGACCTCTCGCCCCTCAGATGGCTCCACCCAGCTCTGGCTGCCCCTAGAGGGTGGCCAGTGGTCTCTTTGCCTGACAAACCCTTCAAGAGGAACGTCAGGAGAGAACCTCGGCCTTGGCTAACCGTGGCCACCATGGCTGGCCTCGCAGTTTCAGGGGTCCTCGTCCCTTTCTTCACTACCCACTGTGGGCTCCTCCTCGGTCCTGCCGCAAGCCTGCATGCCTCACCCCGCAGGTGACGTGTGGCCTCACCCCGCGGCCTCCTCCCAGAGGTGCTGCCTTCTTAGTCTCCAACTGTGTGGAGTCGTCACTGCCAAATTCAGTCCAGTGAATCTGACGTGGGCCTTGGAGGACTCCCTGGGAATCACTGGACTCCTCCCGCCCTGTCGTGTGGCAGCCCCCCAACTCTTCCTGCTCGCCTCCACATTGTGTCCCTCCATGGTGGGGGTACTCCTGTCCCTGCTTGCTGGCATCTGGTCACAAGGACCTCAGAGTGTGCAGGGGCAGGCAGAATCCCCAGTTCACGGTGAGGTCAAGGCTGTCTTGCAGCGACCCTGGGGAAGCAGTCTCTGCTGTGAGCCACGGGCTCTCGACAGGGAACCCACGGCAAGTGTGAAGCCCAAGCTGGGGACCAGGTGTGAGGTCAAGCAGGGCCACTCCCCTCCACCCCTAGGATGCTGGGCCATGTGTCCTCACCACTGAGGGTGAGGCACTACATGCTGGTCACCAATTCCTGGTGGCAGTCCTGGACAGTGCTGGCCAGTCCTCTGGGCATGTCGTAGCTGGGGTCTCAGATACACCCTGAGAGGTCGTCCCAACTAGAGCAGGGCCAGCTCCTCGGCTGGGGGAGACCTGCGGTCCCATGGCCTCCTGCCCTCTGTGCGCTGGTGGCCGCTGTGTTTCTTGGTCTGGAGCTAATGGATGCCAGGGCCTCAGGCCCCGAGTGGGCCCTGGACAGGGTGCTGGCTGAGGACCTGAGCAGGAAAGGGGAGTCCTCTAGAGACCACGCCCTCACCCCAGGCCAGGAGTCTCACTCCTCGGGTGACCCTGACACCAACTCCTCAGCTGTGGCCGCCATGTCGCAGGCTCAGCGTGGGTGTCCTGCTGGTAGACGGGACACCGGGCAGAGCCACCCACCCAGCAGAGGAGGTGGAAGCCCCCTTCCACCATGGCCAGCCATCGTGAGTCCACTGGCCACAGCTGAGGTCCACTGGGGAGGTCACCCTGCTCGTCTGCGTGGTCCGTGGAAGTGCTACTCGGCTTTCCATTTATGTGGCAAATACCCAAGGAACAAGAGCTTCGAGGAGGAAAGATTTAACCGGACGATGTTTTTGAGGCTGTGGTCCGTGGTGGGCTGGCTCCCTTGCTTGGAGCCTGAGGCGAGGCAGACCATCATGAAGGAGGACGCAAGAGGAGGACCTCTCGGCTCACGGTGGCCTGGAAGTGCAGATGGAGCGAGGAGGGCGCCAGGACAGGGACGAGGTGCAGTCCCCAAGGGCACTCCCCCAAGGACGTAGTTCTTCAAGTAGGTCCCACACCCGGCAGCCTCCCCCACCTGCCAATAGCACCTTCACGTCATTAACCCATCGGTGAGGCTGGAGCCCGCGAGACACCATCGGCTCCCTGGAGCGCCACCTCTGCACCCGCCGTGCTGGGACCAGGCCTGGAGGACCAGGTCTAACGTGGGAGTGCTTCTCCCAGGGCGGACGCCCTGGGGTGGGTTACCAAGCCGCACAATGGCCTCACACCTTGGTCCCCACTCTGCGAAGTCAAGTGACACCTCTGCCCCCAGTCTCTGCTTCTAACCCCCCACCCCTCAACGAACCAGCCAAGCCACACTGTGCGGCTGACCCTGCGTCCGCCTGTGTCCTAAGTTCCCACACAAGTCACAGAGCCAGTGCACTGCCCAGCTCTGCCCACGGGGGCGTGACTTCACATGTGCCCAGGGCCACCTGGGGTAGGTGGCAGAGCAGCCGCAGGGCTTCCGACTGGTGGTCATACACCAGGAGGACGCAGCGTGAGCCATGCCCGTCCTCTCTCCATCACCCTCTCCACGAGAAGCTCTCCAGCTGTGTGCTGAGCTCTGAGCGGGGCGGCACATCAGGGCCTGGCTGCAGGGGTCTGTGGCCCTGTCACAGCCTGCAGGTGGCCTGTGGCCCCGCTTGTGCTTGTCACCTGCTTCTCCCACCGGATCCTGCTGGCCCTCACACCTGGGAGTCGGTGGTCTGAGGGGTGCAGCTCAGGGCACCTCTGCTTCTCCCAGGCTGCACCTCAGCCAGGGCCAAGGGCAGCAGGTCTTCTGTGGAGCACGGCCACGCTCAGAGCCTCTGGGTTTTTTTTTTTTTTTTTTTTTTTTTTTTTTTTGTACCAGGGTCCTCTACCACAGTGGCACATCCACAGCCCTGTTTATTTTTATGTTGAGACAGGGTCTTGTCAAGTTGTTGAGACTGGCTTTGAACTTGCCACTCTTCTACCCCAGTCTCTGAAGCCACGGGATTACAGGCCTGGGTCACCACGCCCAGCTTCTCTGACTTTTGAAAGAGAGTCAGAAAACACCGTGGGTCAGGCTGCCTCTAGAGGGGAGGAAGCCCTGGGCGCAGCCTCCTTTCTGCATGACAGGAGGGCGAGATGGAGCACGCCGGGGCGGAGGGGCTGTCTGCACAGTCACACGCCGAAGCCCTCCCTCAGGCAGACCCTGAGTCTCGCTGGGTCCACCCACCCTCTGGAGCACGGGGGTCTCGCCTGCTGCCTGTGCTCGTTCTGCTGGGTGAATCTGTTTTATTGACCTGGTGTCCTGGCACAGCCATCAGCGGTCTGCTCTACTAAATGGCCAGCAGCGTGGACCGCACCCCCTCACTACAGTGCAGGGACCGGGTCATGCTAACCCCGGAGCAAGGCTGTGAAGTGCCTCGTTTCCCTTCCAAGGGGTGCAGCTGCTCCTCCTGCCCCTCTTTGGTCAACATGAGAAGGAGCAGGCCTTGCCAGGCCAGTGGCCACGCGTCACTTTGGCCCAGTCTTGCTGTGACTGCACATCTGGGTTGCAGAGCGGAGAGGACTTCTGCATGGTGGGGTTTGCAATGGCCAGCTGTTAACCTCTGGGGTAGGCATGGTAGGAAGGCCGGGCTGTGAATTCATTTGGGGTGTCTTGGGCCACCCCTCTACCCCCCTTCATGTCATAGGGAGTGCTGGCATCTTCCATACCCCACTCCAGGTTGCAGTAGAGTCTGGGATTTGTCATCCTGGACAGACACGGACGTCGTCCTGGCCCCCACACAGCTCACGTGTGCAGGGCAGCGTGGAGCGTGGACTGTGCCACTGCAGTCACTGCATGGGCCAGGGAGGACCTGGGGGTGCAAAAGACCCACTGTGAGCCCACGTGAGCCTGGCCTCTATTCCCATGATCTGGCGCCCACACACCTCCATCCTGTAGGGAGCGCGGAACGGGCCCCAGTACCAGTGGCCGCTCAGACCTGTGTACACAAGCGCTCCGAGCCGGCACGCTGCCCCTTCCCCAGGAGGGCGCCGAGGCTCCCCTTGGGAAGGACCCCAAGACCCCCGCTGAGTACACTTGCCCGATAGTGCTGCAGGGGGGGCCCCTGGGGCCAGCCTCTTCCTCAGACGACACACTCTAGCTGCAAACACAGCTGGGGGTCCAGAATCTGAGCCAAGGGTCTCACCTTGCGAGGGCGCAGCCCAGAGCTGTGTGGCCTCTCTGCCTGGCCTCCTTGCAGGCAGAGCGATGCCGTGTGGCCGCTGGGCTCCTTCGCGCTCTGGTCGCTCTTGCAGGCCAGATCCTCGTGGCCACCTCCAGGCTCGTCCAGCCTCCTGTTCAGAGCCCCGCCTCCCCGGGAAGCAGCACGGAGTAGCCCTTGCGTCCCGTGGTGTCAGAAGCCCTGACAGCAACTTCTAAAAGCGACCTCGATAGAGCTGGTTTCTGGGTACTTTCTCTTCTGGGACATCTCTGTCACACTGGTGAGCAGTGTCTTGGCCATTGCTGGGGATCTGCCCTCCTGGACAGGCCTCCTGCCCCTGCTGCTGTGTCCTGTCCCAACAGCCTCCTCCAGCCTCGCTCCTGCAGGCTTGCTCCCCTCCACGCGGCTTGGCCCACTGCCTCCCCCAGCTCCCCACAGCCCACGTGGCAGCACGTTAGCCCTGTCCTCGCACTGTCCCTTGGGGGTTTGCCAGGGCTCCTCTGTTAGACAAAATTTCCATTTCTGAAGTTTAAAGCCCACCCATTGACCCGGCACCCTGGGAATTGGTCCATGCTCAGGCCAGTGGGTGTAGGATGGTCCCCTCCTCCTGGAGAACCCCATCCCTCTCCGGGCAGGCTCAGCATCCCCAGGGGAGCACAGGGTGGGCAGTGCTGACCCTGAAGGGTGTGCATGCAGGTACATTGTGTACATACAGTGAACGTGTGGGTGCACGTGTGCGCGTGCCTCTGTGTGTGTGTGTGTGTGTGCGAGCCTTGCAATGCATAGAAGGCCTGCACCATCCCAACCCAGGACCAGAGAGGGCTCTGAACAGAGAGGGCTGGCTCCTCTGGAGCCCACGGCCCAGGCTCTGCAGGTGCAGTGGACTACGTGGCCTGCCCACATCAGGAGCCTCTGCCTCCTGCAGACGTCTGTTGAGGTCTTTGCTGAGACGCTCTTTCTTCCACACCAGCTGGGACCTGAGCCCCCACTTCTCTGTGGGGAGAGCACGTGGACTCCTGGGAGCCCCAGGCCCACCTGACTTCCATGCTGTGACTCTTCCTCCTCTGTCCCCGGGACGCTGGTGGCTGCGACAGTGCATCTAGCTGCCTCTGGGGCTGACCTGGCTGGGTGGTATCCCTGCCCTCCAGTGCCCCTCAGCAGCTGTGCAAAACACTGGTGGACACCTGTGTGTCAGACCACGGGAGGGGACAGTGAGGAGGGAGAGGACAGAGCACATGCGGGTCCCCTGGCTGCCCTGGAGGGGCGTCGGGAGTGGCCTCGGGTGCAGGCCCTGTCCCTGGCTCTGAGCCGGCGTCTCCCTGCTCACTCACACACAGAGGTAGGCCAGACCTCATCTTCTCATAAAATACTGCCAAAATGCCTCGCAGATTTCTTTGAGGTGGTTGGATAATCTCTTATTTTGCATGTCAAAGAGCCAGCCCTGTTTTTAAATATTGCTTTTCCCAATCTGCTTTCATGTGGGATCAGCAAGGAGAGCAAGCTCAGCTCTGGAAGGAGCTCGGCCAGTGGTGAGAGTGTTCTTTGTTCTAGGCGCGCTCCGCAGGGCTTCCCCGCCAGCCCAACCAAGAGGCCTGATTCTTCCCTGCATCCCTGGCCGGCCTGGTGGACCGCCTGTCACCTGGTCACTGCCGGCTCCTGTGGCCAGTGTTCTGAGCTTCGACACTGGGGCTGCCTTCTCCCTTCCTACTGTGGACTTTCTGCTCAGGTCTTGCTAAGCAGAGCTCTCTGTTTCCAAGTGGCGGAACCTCTCTCCATGATGTGCAGTAATCACAGGAGGCCGAGCAAGACCTTCCCATGAAGCTTTCTGAGTTTAAGTAAACAAAACAATAAATTCACTTTGCCAGTGCTGCAAATGACCCAGTGATGTGTGATTTGGGGTCCTGTATTGGAGACTGACATGTCACTGGAACGTAATTGGTATAAGAAATGGGGATGAGGCCCTGAGGGAGATCATCTGGAATTGTCACAGCGAGGCTCGGGGTGTGGCCGCTGAGCCGTGATCCAGGCCAGCACTGACCGACACAGGGACACCGGGTGCCACGTGGTGGAGCCCATCCGGAGCAGTTACCTGTGCCGCGAGGTCTCCGGCTGGGTGGTGGACGGAGCAGAACAGGTCCACACGCAGGGAGTCTTGGGACGCTGGCAAGTGTTGTTCCCGCCCTGACCCACCGTTTGTCCCGGCGGATGCCAGGACTTCTGGCAGGTGCGGGTGGAGGAAGGGTTCCATGGCCTTCAGAAGGTGGAGGGAGAGGCAGAGCTGCTGCAGCCTGCGCCAAGGGAAGGGTTGGCCCCGCGTCCCTAGAGCCCGGGCAAGGCCTCCAGGTATGGGCGCTCCTGCCTCCCACGCTGGGCTGGCCAGCCTCCACAGGCGGTCCTGACCCAGCCCTGGTGCAGAAGCCTGGCCTCTGGCCCCACACCTCACCAGCCCCTCCTCTGCTCGGCTCTGCACGAGGCTGTGGACCGCAGACTCCCTCCTGACCACCTGCCCTGGCTTCCCACTGGCTCTGGCTTATGGCAGACACAGGAAGGAGGAAGGGAGTCCGGGAGACCCTGTCCCAGCAGGCAGTGCGGCCCGCAGCGGCCCCACCTGCTCTGTGGTCCTAGAGCTCGGGGCTCCCTTTAAGGGGCGTCTTTCTGTGGCCTATCTGCTGGCCACGGCCTTGGCTTCTGGGCCCTGGGGGCCCTTCCTCCTTCCTGGGCTAGCGGGGCTGGTGGCGACTCCCTCCCAGGACTGCTGACCTCAGGCCACCCACCTTCTCCTGCCAGGACACACCTGTGAACGTCCCTGCCCAGGAGCCCTCGGGTGCGGCTCCTCCCCAGCTGGCACCTGACCCTGGCTGGCACCTTCCCTAGCGTCCTGGTCCAGCTGTGGCACAGGATCCTCGCCTGGTGGTTCGTAAACGTCACGTGCATGTCACCACAGCTCTGCTGGTCCACCGTCGGGGCACGCCAGGCTTGTCTGCTGCACCTCTGGTTCAAGATGGGGCCTTCGTGGTGTCCCCGCAGGACAGAGGGGCAGAGAGCCTGGCTCCTCCTCTAGGCAGCAGCTCCATCCTGAGACTCGCCCGACCTCTCACCTCCCAAAGGCTCACCTCGGAATGCCCCACACTCGGACAGGTTTCACCATGAATTCGGGGGGGACGGTAGCATTCAGCGTAGCAGCCCTTAAAGTTGAGGTACATGCCCTGCCAGTCACACTGTGGGCCAGTGTGACTGACACGACTGTGACGATGGGTCAGGCCACACCCACTGCCTGGCCTGGAGCCCAGGACTCCTGCTCCCGGGAGGGCGCGCTGGGACTCACCCCGGGAGCTCTGCGAGGCCACCGGGCCTCTGTTCCTGGATTGGAAGAGTGTGATGAGGGTCTTTCTGAGTCCCCTTCATACTTTACTCTCTCCTCAATTGCAGAACACAAAGTGTAAGGACGTGTTGAGATGTGACACGTACCTCAGTCCTGGGCCTGGCCAAGTCCCGGGCTCCGGATACTGAAGGGGGACACGGGGTCCTGGCCTCCCTTCCTGCAGGCCTCCCTTCCTGCAGGCCTCCCTTCTGCTGTGGGGTGTGACCAGGGGCCCCACCCTTAACCCTGGACCTACTAACCCCATCTGACAGAGCCGCTGCAGAGCCTCCTTCTGGCCACTCGCGGAGAGGCAGGAAGGAGCCCCCCACAGGGCGGGTGAGGAGGCAGAGGTGCTGGAGGGGCCTGTGGCCTCCCACCGCCATGGCCGCCTGCCTTCCTTCCCTCTCCCGTGGCGCTGCAGGGCAGGCAGCAGGAGCTGGGGAGGAGCGGGAGGTGCGGAGCGCGAAGCAGCCCCAGGCGCCTGGTTCCCTGGGCCTCTGCCCCAGGCGCTGGCTCCCTGGAACGGAAGGGAGAGAGGAGCCCGTCTGGGAAGTGAGTCAGGGCAAGGCGACCAGCAGCCACCTCCAGTGTGCTCAGGTCTCTGTTCTAGAACTTCTGTTTAAACGTGCACTGTGAGCTGGAGGGACCCCTTAGTCACGCACCAGGAAATAACTTGCTCCCTTTGCCACGTTTGTTTCCCAAAGCCGTGCCCAGGAGGTACACAGCAGGGCCGTTCAGCTTCCCTGCTCTAGTCAGCAATGCGGGGACAGAGGGGCGCGTGGATGTGCGACCACAGGGAACCAGTGGCCGGGCCCTTGGGACACTCTCAGGGACTCCCCTGCTCCAGAGAAGCGGCTCCTCTCACCACCTCCTGCTCCTGCTGCTCTGTGGCGACCCCTTCCTCCCAGCTGCCCCTCTGCACCCTGCTTCTGCACACGGCGCACACACAAATGTGCACAAACACCTACCTCCACACTCCCCACAAGTGCGCACACCCGAGCACTCAGAGCTAGAACACAAGCACACACTCTCAAGACACCCACAGGACCCTTGCACACAGCAGCAACAGCCCCTGCCCCCCACACCCTGCACACAGCACACCCACATGCACCTGCAGGGTCACACACGTGCACACCAGGCAGACTGGTGAGTGTGACTCGGGCCTGTCAGCCACTCCCAGGTGGTCAGGGAGCTGCTCGGGCAGCCGCCTGTCAGGAACGGGACCGGAAGTCCCCTGGGCCGGGGAGTCTCACACCTTCCTAACTGTGCTCAGGTTGGTCTGCACTTTGCTCCTGCAAGTGACCTTCAGGCTGCAGAAAGGAAAACGATGTGGGGGCCTTCGGGACCTGTGGCCCCAGGAGAGGAAGTCGGTGAAAGCTGAGGTCTGTGACAATGACACTGTGGCAGCTTGTTAGGCATGCCCAGGGAGACATCCCCACTGTCCCTACCCAATTTTCTGCAGACCGAGTAAGGGAAGGCTTGTTACTTTTCCCGCCCATGGCCGGGTGTCTGGAGAGACCATACTGAAGAGGCAGCGCTCAGGAGGGCTCTGAGGGCCAGGGCAATGCCATTGCCTTCCCTCTGCCGAGAGGGCAACCACAGCACCTGGCCAGAGGGACAACCGTGACCCTGACCAGCTCCATCAGTGCTGTCCCTGGAGCGAGGACGAAGGGCGCTCCCAGCTTCCCCATCTCAGCAGATCGCCCAGCAGAGCAGCACCCTGTCCCTGCTCCTCCATCCCTGACGGGTGTGGCCACACAGCCAGGTTTGGCAGACAGGAAGTTGTCATCAGCCCCCAGCAAGCGCCTGCTCAGCCCAGGAGCGCCACACTCGGGGGTTGGAGAACAGCACTTTCCTGGCCAACCTTGTCCCCGAGTCACCACGTGACCCCAGTGGCTGCCTGCTGGTCCTGCCAAGTAGCCCTGGAGTCACCCGGAACTCACTGTAGTGCAAAACCTCCGGCCCCCACCCAGAACAGAAGCAGAAACTCGTGGTTGGCGGGTGCAGCAGCTGCCGTGCGGGCCCTGCCTCAGGAAGAGTCTGGACCGAAGCCCTGGCCCTGCCTCCCCCTTCCCCAGGACCTGTTGCCGCAGGAAGCGATGGCCGCTGGGAGCAACGAAGCCGCGGGAAGAAGTTCAGAGGCGAACTGGAAACAAACAGCTTTTTATTCTGATAACTTTTCGCTCTGGCTCTAACAATGACTAACACGCACCACACACCACCAAAAAATGGCGCAGACCCGATCAGCAATCTCGGCTCAAGTCACTCAAGATCCTGGACCAAGTCCCATGAGACTACAGAAGACGGCAATGCCCAAATCTCCATGGCCCATAGTCAACCGCAATTTAAGCTATCTCCCCACACAGGGCTCCTGCAAGGACCCTGCCTGGCCTGAGCCTTCTGGACACAAGCCCAGCTCCCTGCTGCTCTCCACAGCAGGCGCTCTCTTCCTGTCTGCCTCAGGACGCGTCTGTGATGGTCTCAGTTCTCTGATGAAGCAGGCCTGAAGGCCACAGGGAGCACCTTCCTCCGCCCCAGCTCACGGCATCGCCCACTCTGCACCACATCCACTGAGACAGAACTACGATGGGAGTTTGGAATTCAGAGCTAGCACGTGTGCGTTTTGAGAATGCGCCTGTCACGGAGAAATGATCTTTATAGATGGAGAAAACCATCTGAGTGTCCTCAATTGCATCACAGAGAAGAAGAAAAAAGCAATCTCCTCATGATGTCCCTGCTAATAAAACCAAAGGCTGCTGACGAGAGCAGGAAGAGAAGCCGGTTTCCTGAGCGAGGTCTCACTCCATGCCCACCTGCTCGCCCGGCTTACCCGACGGCCCTGAGTCAGAATGCTTTCAAAATGGAAAGGTTTGGCTGCGGGGTGAACTGCGAAGCCTGGCAGGTCGAGGTGTGCACCCCTGCTCCAAGGGCACCAGGAGCAGGAGGTGTCTGCGGGCTGTTCTGAGGTGGCTCAGGCGACATTCCAACCTCCCAGAAGCTGGAGTTTCTGAGGATGCAGGTGTGTGGTTTGGAATCCCTGCTCACGCCTGCACCGGGTGGAGTCTTTCTGCTTCTCTCATCAGAATGCGAGCGCTGGGGAGGAATTCCCTGGGTCTGATGCCATCCCATCTCCAGCAGGTCATGAGCTCTATTAGACAGTTACTACTCTTCTTTCCAACTCTGATATCGAGTAGCATGTTCCAGCCAGCCGGAGTAAGTGATGTCTCCAAGTCTTTCCAAGAAAAATATCACAAGGACTCTTTTTTCATAGCCCGTGCAGAATTTCAGACTTTTGGCTACGAAGATCTCCCAGGAACAGGTGGCCCAAAAGACCGCAATGCTCTCTATGAATAGAAGTAGAAAAATCAAGTTGCCCAGAGGAGCTCCGCACAGGCCAACGAGAACAATAGGAGCATTTAAAATAAAAGTGAACGTCCAAAATACCTTGAAAGCAAAATCTGCCATGCAGAAATGGAGAGAGCCCTGAAAATCGAGAACCCCAATTTTCAGTCCCCAAGCATACCAAGACCACCTCTGTGACTTCCTGCAAGCCAGGTTGGCAACTGATCCCAAATCAGTTGGCAACTGATCCCGATGTCCTTATTCTCATTGTGAGGAAGGACTCCGGTCCTCCCTGAGGTGCTCTGGGTCCTCCTGGTTCTCTAGAGGGGAGACAGCGGACAGTGGCAGCCACCAGGAGCCAGGTGGACTTCCTCGGAGGGGTTCCATGCTGCATCAAGCTCACAGACACACTTCCTGGGAAAGCCGCGGCAGAGTGTGGCCAGCAAACCCGAGAAGGAGCACGCGGCCGGGGCAGAGGGAGCCTGGCCTCGTCCCCGCAGCTCCGTGCTGCAGAAGGAGGCAGCACGCAGGCACCTTGTTGGCTGAGCTCCAGCTGGGGACAAGCAGAGCGGGTCTCGCCTGCAGCCAGCCAGAGAGCAGCCTGTCTCCGAGAGACAGAGTCCTCAGTCCGGAGCCTAAACGCGCCCGCCGAGAGGGCGACCCGCAGCTCTCCTGTTGATGAAGGTTGAAGCAGGAGGGTGCCCCAGCCCCCAGCTCCGTTCCCCATGACAGCTGGAGGTGCTCAGCTTGGGAGCTCCCGACTTGCACGTTTCCAAGTGAGGAAACTTGGACGCTTCACTCCTAGAACGGCGGGCTTCTGCCAGGTGCTCTGCCCAGGCCACAGAGCCAACACGCCTCGAGCAGGAGAGGTGAAGCGCCCAGAGCTTGGTGGCAGGTCGTGACCCAGCCCAGGGCTCCATTCGGCATTTCTGGGATTCACCACTACTTCTGTGCTGCTAGGTCACAGCTGGGGTGCAGGGGGTCTCACCCAGGACAAGCTTCTGCTGTGACCTCACGGGCAGGCTGCCCAGGAAGGGCTGGGCTTGGTCACAGTGCCTTCGTGCCGGTGGGTGTCCCAGGCACTGAGGACGGCCCTGCCTCTGCAGCCTGGCTGGGTGCTCTGGGACCAGGGAGGAGACTGGCAGGAAGAACCTTCGCAGGAGCGGGGAGTCTGTGATGTGGGGACACGAGGGGGCAGCCCTGGTTCCAGGGACAGACACTTTGGGCAAGGACCAGGGCATCCTCTCATTTCAGGGACAGAGCAAGGGCTGCAGGGAACACAGGACAGCTGGGCAGGGCACCAGGGCTTCGTGGAGCCTGGTCACCAGTGGGCGGCTTCCCAGCGGCTCTGGACAGAAGAAAAGGACGGTTTGTGACTAAGTGGGACTAAGTGGGAGGTGTTCTTGGTGGCCCTGTGTGTTCAGCGAGGGATCTCAGCTTGCAGGGTGCCAGGTGTTGCCAAGAGGAGCGAGAGGCAGGGACGCGAGGACCAGTCCTTCCTGTCCCTTCTGGGCCCCATGGCAAGGAGGCCCCTCTTCTCCTGTCCCCCAAGACTGTCCTTCCCAGGGTGCATCACGCTTGGTCACTCTGCCTTTGGGTGGGCCACTCCTCCTGACAGGGCAGCAAAGCGGCAGGTGACCCCTGGCCCAGCATGTGACCTGGGACCTGATGGTCTGGGCCCCAGGTGGCAATGGGTCTGATGGGTAGGAGGAAGGTGGGCTTGGCAGGAGGTCCTGGGGCCCTCATTCCTGTTCCTTGCCTCATCCTTTGGGGGTGAAGGCAGGCAAGAGGAAATGGGGCAGGGAGTCACCCTGGGTCACAGCCACCCAGGACTGGCCGTGAAGTGACCCAGGTCCCTAGCTGTCTGGCCTGCCTCGCTCTACAGACACCTAACCAACAGGGGCACCACCTGGTGGGACCTCCTTGGCCTCCTGCACCCCACAGCTGGGTGTTCAGAGAGGAGGTCCTGCTGTGGGGAGCTGCAGGCCGCAAGCCCTGACCGTGACCCTCCATGACGAGGGGCGTCCCTTCCCGCCCCGCACCCCAGCATGCCCAGCTGGCTTGGTAGAGAGTTCTTGAAAAATCAACTATGGGCTGAAAGAGGGAACTCACAATTTCTATCTGGCACTTCTCTGAGAAGCAAGTGTTGCTGTACCCGTGCAGCTGGCCCCAGACAGCCCTGAGGTCCCCACGTGCAGTGAGTGTCACACCTCGAGTGACTTGGAACACACAGCAGTTGGTCCTCCTTGGGAGCCTGGCAGGGTTTGTCTCCAGTTTGCTTCTGAATCCGCGGGAGCCCGGCAGTGTTCCTTGGGCCTGGCTCAAGCCCCCTTCACCCCAGTCCTCCGGGGCAGCGGCTCTCAGAAGGACCCCTGCAAGAGAGACCAGGAGCCCAGGTCTGGGGAAGCTCTGGGGACGCCAGCCTGCGCTAGGCCTTGGCCGAGCCTGGGGCCAGAGGCTGCACAGTGACCTCTTTCGCCGGCCTGGGCAGCTGGCAGCTGGTCAACAATGGACACAGGGACTTGCTCCTCGCTCTGGCCAGCGTCCTGGGCTCTGCAGGTCCTGCCGGGGAGCAGGACAGGGAGTGACGGACTCGGCCGGCCAGTAGCCCTCGGGGGAGGGAGGAGGAGCTGTGGGCTGCATTCCCCTGTGTACCCCCCGCACACGCCCAGAGAGAGGAGGATGTGCTGAGCGTCTCGGCCGTCCAATAGCCCTCGGGGGAAGGAAGGAGGAGCTGTGGGCTGCATTCCCCTGCGTACTCCGCACGCCCAGAGAGAGGAGGATGTGCTGAGCGTGTCACAGGCTCTCACGGCAGCCCGAGGGGACCCCAGGCAGCAGCGCCCCTGAACACAGAGCAGGTGTCCTGGGCCTGGCGCCACCAAGAAGGTGAGGGCAGAACAGGGCGCAGCACTGGTCTCCACTTACAGGGAGCTTTAGAGGGCTTTCCAAAGGACACTTGTCACAGCAAGCTGGAGGTGGCCCGTCCTGGAGGACACCCTGGGGGAAGCCCTGGGAGGACACGGGAAGCCCTGGAGGACACGGGGAGTCCTGGAGGACACGGGGGAGTCCTGGAGGACACGGGAAGCCCTGGGGGACACGGGAGTCCTGGAGGACACGGGGAGTCCTGGAGGACACGGGGAGCCCTGGAGGACACGGGGAGCCCTGGGGGACATGGGGAGCCCTGGGGGACACGGGGAGTCCTGGAGGACACGGGGAGCCCTGGAGGACACGGGAAGCCCTGGGGGACACGGGGAGTCCTGGAGGACACGGGGAGTCCTGGGGGACACGGGGAGCCCTGGGGGACACGGGGAGTCCTGGAGGACACGGGGAGTCCTGGAGGACACGGGGAGTCCTGGGGGACACGGGAAGCCCTGGGGGACACGGGGAGCCCTGGAGGACACGGGAAGCCCTGGGGGACACGGGAAGCCCTGGAGGACACGGGGAGCCCTGGGAGGACACGGGGAGCCCTGGAGGACACGGGGAGCCCTGGGGGACACGGGGAGCCCTGGGAGGACACGGGGGAGCCCTGGGGGACACGGGGAGCCCTGGAGGACACGGGGAGTCCTGGAGGACACAGGGAGCCCTGGAGGACACACGGGAGCCCTGGAGGACACAGGGAGCCCTGGAGGACACGGGAAGTCCTGGGAGGACACAGGGAGCCCTGGGGGACACGGGGAGCCCTGGGGGACACGGGAAGTCCTGGGAGGACACAGGGAGCCCTGGGGGACACGGGGAGCCCTGGAGGACACGGGAAGTCCTGGGAGGACACAGGGAGCCCTGGAGGACACGGGAAGTCCTGGGAGGACACAGGGAGCCCTGGAGGACACAGGGAGCCCTGGAGGACACAGGAAGTCCTGGGAGGACACAGGGAGCCCTGGGGGACACGGGGAAGCCCTGGAGGACACGGGAAGCCCTGGAGGACATGGGGAAGCCCTGGAGGACACGGGGAGCCCTGGAGGACACGGGGAGCCCTGGGGGACACGGGGAAGCCCTGGAGGACACGGGGAAGCCCTGGAGGACACGGGAAGCCCTGGAGGACATGGGGAAGCCCTGGAGGACACGGGGAGCCCTGGAGGACACGGGGAGCCCTGGGGGACACGGGGAGCCCTGGGGGGGGGACACGGGGAAGCCCTGGAGGGACACGGAGGAGCCCCTGGAGGACACGGGAGCCCTGGGGGACACGGGGAAGCCCTGGAGGACACGGGAAGCCCTGGAGGACATGGGGAAGCCCTGGAGGACACGGGGAGCCCTGGGGGACACGGGGAGCCCTGGGGGACACGGGGAGTCCTGGAGGACACGGGAAGCCCTGGAGGACATGGGGAAGCCCTGGAGGACACGGGGAGCCCTGGAGGACACGGGGAGCCCTGGGGGACACGGGGAGCCCTGGAGGACACGGGGAGTCTTGGAGGACACGGGAAGCCCTGGAGGACACGGGGAGCCCTGGAGGACACGGGAAGCCCTGGAGGACACGGGGAGCCCTGGAGGACACGGGGAGTCCTGGAGGACACGGGGAGTCTTGGAGGACACGGGGAGTCTTGGAGGACACGGGAAGCCCTGGAGGACACGGGAAGTCCTGGGAGGACACAGGAAGCCCTGGAGGACACGGGAAGCCCTGGAGGACACGGGGAGCCCTGGAGGACATGGGGAAGCCCTGGGAGGACACGGGGAGCCCTGGAGGACACGGGGAGCCCTGGGGGACACGGGAGAAGCCCTGGAGGACACGGGAAGTCCTGGGGAGGACACAGGAAGCCCTGGAGGACACGGGGAAGCCCTGGAGGACACGGGGAGCCCTGGAGGACACGGGGAGCCCTGGAGGACACGGGGAGCCCTGGGGGACACGGGGAGCCCTGGAGGACACGGGGAGTCTTGGAGGACACGGGAAGCCCTGGAGGCCATGGGGAAGCCCTGGAGGACACGGGGAGCCCTGGGGGGGACACGGGGAGTCCTGGAGGACACGGGGAGTCTTGGAGGACACGGGGAGTCTTGGAGGACACGGGAAGCCCTGGAGGACACGGGAAGTCCTGGGAGGACACAGGAAGCCCTGGAGGACACGGGAAGCCCTGGAGGACACGGGGAGCCCTGGAGGACATGGGGAAGCCCTGGGAGGACACGGGGAGCCCTGGAGGACACGGGGAGCCCTGGGGGACCTGGAGGACACGGGAGAAGCCCTGGAGGACACGGGAAGTCCTGGGAGGACACAGGAAGCCCTGGAGGACACGGGGAAGCCCTGGAGGACACGGGGAGCCCTGGAGGACACGGGGAGCCCTGGAGGACACGGGGAGCCCTGGGGGACACGGGGAGCCCTGGAGGACACGGGGAGTCTTGGAGGACACGGGAAGCCCTGGAGGCCATGGGGAAGCCCTGGAGGACACGGGGAGCCCTGGGGGACACGGGGAGTCCTGGAGGACACGGGGAGCCCTGGAGGACACAGGGAGCAATGGAGGACACGAGGAGCCCTGGGGGACACGGGGAGTCCTGGGAGGACACGGGAAGCCCTGGAGGCCATGGGGAAGCCCTGGGAGGACACGGGGAGCCCTGGGGACACGGGGAGTCCTGGAGGACACGGGAAGCCCTGGAGGCCATGGGGAAGCCCTGGGAGGACACGGGAAGCCCTGGGAGGACACGGGGAGCCCTGGGGGGACACGGGGAGTCCTGGAGGACACGGGGAGCCCTGGAGGACACAGGGAGCAATGGAGGACACGAGGAGCCCTGGAGGACACGGGGAGTCCTGGGAGGACACAGGGAGCCCTGGGAGGACACGGGGAGCCCTGGAGGACACGGGGAGCCCTGGAGGACACGGGGAGCCCTGGGGGACACGGGGAGTCCTGGAGGACACGAGGAGCCCTGGAGGACACGGGGAGTCTTGGAGGACACGGGAAGCCCTGGAGGCCATGGGGAAGCCCTGGAGGACACGGGAAGCCCTGGGAGGACACGGGGAGCCCTGGGGGACACGGGGAGTCCTGGAGGACACGGGGAGCCCTGGAGGACACAGGGAGCAATGGAGGACACGAGGAGCCCTGGAGGACACGGGGAGTCCTGGGAGGACACGAGGAGCCCTGGAGGACACGGGGAGTCCTGGAGGACACGGGGAGCCCTGGAGGACACGGGGAGCCCTGGGAGGACACTGGGAGCCCTGGAGGACACGGGACTCTGGAGGTCAGCAGTAATCTGTCCACCCCCTCTGGGGTGGGGGCCGCATGGCTCCAGCCCCCTCCCTCCGTCCTGGCCTCCTCCTGGCTTACCTGCCTTCTGCTGTCTGTCCTTGAGTTGGCCTGGCTTCTCTCTCACAAGGACAGGAGCGATGGCATCTACAACCCCGCAGATGATGATCAGGCAAAGCTCCCGGCTCAGACCCTCGGCCCAGCCGGCACAGCCAGCCTTGCCGTGGACGCCAGCACCTGCGGTCCTGCGCATTTGGGTAGGCGTCTTTTGGGGGCAGCCTGTATCCAGGCTCCACACACCCAGCCAGCCACCCTAGGCCTTGGGAGAAGCTCTTGTTCAAACCGGCGTAGTTCCCATACTCAAGGCCTCGGTGACCTCGTGTGATTAGAACTCTTGGTCATGAATGCTTTCTACAAAAGCAAACTTGATGAGCAGACGAAGAGGTGCATCGTTTCACAGGACAGTCGAGGTTAGATCTGGACGCAGGTACGGCTGGATTCAGGAGCAATGTGGTGTCCCGAGAGCAGCCCTCTCCAGGTCTCCACTCTGCTCTGGATTGGTCTTTCCCCAGGGAGATGATGGGGGTCCACTCATGTCATCCCACCAGAAGGAGGGAAATGCCACCGAGGCCACCAGTAAGCCCACTCGCCCACCCATTTCCCGTGGAATCCTTCACGGGCCACCAGAGGCAGAGGCAGACATGCAATCCCCGTGGCCCATCGCCTTCAGAGGTTGGGAGAAGGGCAACGCGGCGTGGCGGGCACCATGCTAGGCGCTCACCGTCTCATGTTTTTGGCAAGAAGACACAGGCTGGTGCGAGCCCGGGAAGAACTGGACCCGGTGTTGATCCGGTGTCCACTGGGAATTAGAATCTGGGTGGCGTGTGCTGAGGCTGGGCGCAGGGACCTGGAAGGACATCAAGGGGGCTGTGGGGACATGGCCCGCCTGGTGCATGGACAGCGGGGCATCCCAGGTCACCTCTGTGTTGCCCTGTCCCCACAGTGTAGAAGCACATCACCACAGGAAGAGCCCTGGGGTGCAGAGCAGGCCCAGTGAAGAAGTGGAGGGGGGACCTGCCTGGGGGGCTCCAGGCTCTGAAAGGATCTCGACCCTCCACCCCTCACAGGCGGAAGTTCCAGATCTTCCACGTGGGACGTGGGGCCCTTTGCAGCTGCAATTGCACCACCCAGCACACCAGCATCATCCTCACCTGGAGTTGGGTAACACTGTACAGACGCTCCTGGCGTGAAGCTGTTGCGGTCAAGATAGAAAGAAATCAAACCGGCGTGGCAGGAGGAAGCCAGGGCGCCCACGACCTCTGCTCTCTGCGTGAGAGATGAGGAAGAGAGGGCAGTCTGGGTGTCCTCTCCCACTCTGAAGAGGGTGGTGTGATCAGTTGAATGGTTGCCCCCAAGTCCGTGCCCACCAGAACCTCAGATCGCCCCTCACCTGGACGCTGCTCTTAAAGATGTGATTGCTACTTCCGATGGGATCATCCTGGACCACAGCAGTGTCCGGCCAGGGCTGGTGTCCTGAGAAGAGGGAAGCCAGGTCACAGGTGGCAGCAGAGAGTAGGTGTACGGTGGATTTTAAACCAATGTACTAGAGCGAGATTGCAGCCCATAGCTCTCAGAAGACAAAGGTTTGTTCTCAAAGCTGGAACTATTTAGACATTTGACCCCCATCCCAGGGACTCCGTCTGGGGCATAGGACCATGGCCAGACTCAGGAGGAGGCGGGAGGACCCTCCACTGCATTTCCAGGGAGCACCGCCTGCTGCACCCTGGCCTCAGAGGCGGGGCCTCCGGAGCGCAGAGGTCAGAGGTCAGCTCTGTTGGCTGTGCCCCTGGGTCTGCAGCACCGTGCCAGGCAGCTCCGGGGTGCTCAGGGCCAGACCTCAGGTCCAACCGCCCCTGCCACGCTGCAGCAGGAGGCAGAGGACAGTGCCAGTCACGTGGTGATGACCGTTGGAGAGTGACGAGCTGTCCGGCCCTGGCCCCGGGAGGACGCCGCAGCCACGCCGGGCCACCTGAGAGCACAGTGCGGCTGAAGCTGCGCTCAGCCGGGGCTTGCTCGTTCCTTCCTCAGAACCCGCCCGCCTGGGCTTGGGCCTGCTCTAAGTGGGGCACCTTCTAAACCAGCAAGGCTCGGACTTGACCACCAGGGCAGACGCAGCCTGCAGCCCGCGCCGCGCCACCCAGCGTCAGGTCTGCACGCAGCCTGGTCTCACACGACTGAGTTTTCAGGGACAGCACAGATGTCACAGAGCAGTCACCCAGCACCAGGGCTGACCACGCCCTGCACAGCAGCCACCTGCGGGAGGGTCTGCCAGGCTTCCTGGACACAGTGCGGGGAAGGGAAACCAGACCCGCACCGCTGGGCGCTGCCACCTCCATGCGGAGCCTTGCTCTGTCCTGGGCAGCGTCCAGGCGGCCCAGCCATCGGACAGGGGTGCTGATCTGGTGTGCTGGCCGTCCAAGTAGGACTGTGCGAAGGTTGGTGTGAGGCACGTGTAGGAATGGAAGCCACCAGAGCAGCCTCAGCTATGGGCAGGGGCTGATGAGCCACGGGACCCCGGCCAGGTCCGCAGCCAGAGAAGGGGGGGACGGAGGGCCACACCCCGAAGCCCAGCCCCTGCCAGGTCCCGCCTGCTCCCAGTCCTCCCTGCAGAGCCACCTGTGGCTGCTCAGGTGACAAGCAGCACGTGTGTGGCCAGGAGGCTGCCCAGCTCCTCCCCACCCTGCCCTCAGGACCCCACGGCCTCTCAGTGTGGCTCCCAGTCACGGCACCCACACATCCGGCTTCCGATGCGGATCCTCCGCTTCCAACGGGGACGAAGGGGAACTCATCCCGTTCTGAGTGGCTTTATTTATCAGTTCCCAGCTCTGAAACTACCAAGATCCAGTTGTACTTCTGCTGCTCTCTGAAACAACAGCGTTAACATAAAAAAAAAAAAAAAAAATGGATTTTATTTTGTTTTGTTTTTACAAATCCAGTAATTTTGTCTTTTCTATTTTCTTGACCCAATGCTAATTCACAGCCAGGTTTTCCACGTCCTCTGAGATAAACTCAGCAACACAATAGGCAGAAATGCCTTCCTGCATGCACAGATTGTATTCGTCCTGAGAAGCAGCCTGGAAATTCCTGGTGGTGACCTTGCTAGGATCCTGAGCACCCCGTAAGCCCCGTGCATGTCTGTACGACAGCTCAGGATGCGGCCGCTGGCCCTGTGACAGGTACAAAGGCAGCTGCTCTGGCGTCACCCACTGCATGACGTCATACGTAAACCACAACATTGGCAAGAGATCTTAAACCAATGTACTCAAGAGAAATTGCAGTTCATAGCTTTCAGAAGACAAAGGTTTGTTGTCGAAGCTGAAACTATTTAAAAAACATTTGATCCCCACCCCAAGTGTGACATTGGGTTTGCTTCCTGGTCCTTCCTTCCTGTGGGGCCTAGCCCAGTGCCAATGAACACTCTTTGTCTCACAGTTGACAACACATCGTCATCAACACCACACTCATAAGAAAAGTAACAATTGAACATCTCTCTGTACAAGTGTTACATAATGTCACGTATCTGTTCCTAAGAAGGCCCATTTTCTATGACCAAAGAGAATAACCTGATTTGAACTAGAGGAACCGAACAGAATTGTTAAACAATCCTTTGCATTTTAAACAACATTTAATTAGAAACACACTTTAACCACCAAAATGATAAAAATCCAAGAGATTAAAATTTGAGTGTCAATTATCATAAAATTCATCATTGTAATTCTTATTAAAACTCACTGTTTAGATAGGTAATGATTTTATAATATGCCAATTTGCATAAGGAGCCCTGAGATGGCTTATTATTTCGATTCTACACAATTACAATTCTAACTCCATACATCAGAGCTCTCAGCAATGTAAAATCACGGTGCTAATTAATAAGCCATTTACTGACTGCAGCTAGTTATGGTGGTTCTGCAGCTGACCTCGCCGAAAAGGAGCCATCTCTGAAGTGCCTCTGTGTAACTACAAACATAATGATGTGCCAGGAGGGAATCATTAAAAATAATTTACACAAGCCTTCATTTACAAGATCTTTTGATAGCACGCTTCCCCGGTGTTTAGATCCGCGGTGCAACCCCTACCATTTGGGAAGGGCCGCGCGGGGGAGTGGAGGAGGATACCTAAGTGGTTAATTAAGAGCCATTCGGACTCCACAAGAGCCTCCTGAAAAATCCCTCTGATGTCTGCCGTGTCAAATGTCTCTCACAGGCAAAGCCACCAGGGGCAGCAGCCATCGCGGGCTAATTACTGGGGACAGCAGCAGCTGAGAATGGTCCTCTCGGAGCTCCTGGCGTGAGCACCCAGCTCAAGACGGAGCCCAGCGATCTTTTGTGTTGCCGGACCGAGGGCCTCGCCCGGGAGCTGGAGCAGTCACAAAGGAGAGCGGCTCCCGGAGGACGATGGCCACGCCTGCCGGACACTGCCCAGTGCGGGCACTGCCCTCGACGACAGCCCAGGAAAACGCGTTCGGCAAATCAGCCTGAAGATGCCCGATCTTCACGTCGGCTCTCAGAGGAGTCAGGAGGCCGCAGCGACAAACTGACACTCTGCGCAGCCGGCGGTTTCCAGAGGCCGAGCCGTGGTGCGTCTGTGCCCGCTCCACACTCAGGCTCTCGGAGAAGAAACCGGCGAGAAAGTGCTAAAGGCACGTCACCCCGGAGAGGCACGCGCTTATTAACGTATGGAATCACGGCCGGCACCGCTGTGACGTCACGTTCTACGAGCTAGGAACCTGTTGGCACAGTTAGCAGAGGGTTTCGCTGGGACACAATATAGGAGGCAGGTGTCGGGGAAGAGGGAAAATGTGGGTGGAGGAGGTGAAGTAAACGATCTCATCTCTCAAAAGACAGACAAGCCTAGAAGTGGGTTCCTGAAAGGCCTGGGGAGGCTGGTGTGGCCTGGGCAGGGGAGAAGGGAGACTCCCCTCAGGGTGAGCTCAGAAATGGGCAGCAGGACCGATCCTAACAGGAGAGCACTACGTGTTTCACCCTGGGCTTGACCCTCGCTGCCCAAGGACTGACCAGGAAGCTTAATGCACCCACCCCTAAAAGACTCTGTTCAAAAATCACTGAAAACACTTGCATCTGACCCAGGGTGAGTGCATGGATACCAGGGCCTCTGAGGACAGGTCAGGCGACACATACGCTGTTCAGCAGACCTGTGGCCAGAAGCAGCAATGACTCTGGTGGGTTTTAGCTTCACGTTCAGAAGCAACATATTTGTCCCAACCTAGGAAACCCAGGTCTCTTTAGCCTTTTATGAAGGAAATAAAGAGCATGTTGTTCTGGTCTGTAAATAAATGCGTGTGAATTTCCCATGCTAAACCCTAAGACCTGCTGTCTTGAAAACGATGATGGGTTTATGTGTGTCATTAAGTGTTGTGAAGTTTGCAGGATGAGCTCAGGCATTTAACTGCAGAACTTTTATAGTAATCCCAGTCTTTTAACACTGGCTTTTGCCATGGAGAAGAGATTCAAATCTAAAGCATCCTTTGAAGTCCAGGCAGTCATCTCCAAGACAAAAGAAAGAAGACAAAACTCAGCCACAGGATGGGGCAACTTGTGCCCGTGCCTTCAGGGCGGTGTCTCTGCCTCCTGCGCTCCCTCCAGGGCCTGCCACAGTGCAACAGGCTCAGGCTCCGAGGCCACTGGTGCATTCGTTCTTTGAGATCCTGGCAGGGCGCATGGCTCTTTGTCTACCTGCAACCCTGGAGAACCCTTGTGCAACAGCCCTCCTGGCTTTGGCACTGGTATATGATAAAGGCCCAGGGAGCAGGGGAGTGGCCACCTGCCCAGGTGCTCAGTGGCACCCTCTGCCCCCTCTGGAGGAGGATGCTTGGCAGAGCTCTGCTGCAAGAAGCAGACGTGAGCCGTGAGGTGCAGGAGCGAGCACCCAGCCAGCCCCTGCCTTCGTGCCTTCTAACAGAGAGAGAAAGCCTGGGTCCCTCAGGGGCTCCCGGAGAGCGGCCTAGCGCAAGAAGAGAATGAGTGTCACTTTACATGTACGAAGGGCTCGCTAAATGCACCCAAGGAAGGAAATAGCCGTGGTTCACCCATAATGAGGAAGGAAAGCAGAAGAAAAGCTTAAAAATTGGAAATTTGTGGCAGCTCATATGAATAATTTTAATTAAGATAATTCCCAAACCAATAGAACCCTTAAGCCATGTGTCTTCAGAGAAAAATATGTTCACACTTTAAAAAATTACATACTGCTTTGCTTCAAAAACCAAATAAAATATTCAACACATTAAGGATGCTGTCATAATCCTAGCTGGTATACCTCCCTTTTACATTTATGGTTAAGATTCTATTCTCGAGTTGTCTGGGACTCTGCACCCAAAGGGTCTTAGGGGTCAAACTGCCACTAGCTTTATGCAAATACTTTGATATTTCTCACTGATATGCCCAGAGTGCATTTCAGTATGTTTCAATTACACTAAGAAGTAAACCATTGTGTATATCTTAGACCAATCTAAGAAATTGAGAGCATAGCTGTGCAGTAGCAGTGATTGTCTTAGTTTGCTGAGGTTTTTATGCATTTGATGGCAAAGATGAGTTCAATACTTGTCACTGTGTTTTGAGCAATACATCTATTCCTATAGAACCAAAATAGATAATATATGATTTTAAATGTTAAAAATTCATCACTTTTTGTTTGTTTTTTGACTCTATATAATTCAAAAAGGGAAATGGTGTGGATGAAGTAGAGCAAGGGGAAATTTTGAAGAAAACTAGCTTGAATCTGACTTTATTAGACATGCATATTTGGTCACACTGAGGTCAAAAGTCAACCGAGGGGAATGTTCATAGATAAAGAAAATGCACAGACCTCCCTTCTGTCCCCCAGCCCCTGCTGCTCCTTCCAATCCTCTTTCCACCTGATGAAGGCCACCAGCCACTACTGCTATGGTTTCTCAAAGCCTGAGATCTCTTAAAAATAAATATGCAGACAGCTTTGGCCTTTCCCAGGCAAAAAAGCCACCGCGTCCTGGCTTCCTGCAGGCCAACTGCCGCTGGGAGAGATGGCCACCTTCCAGGGGCGCAGGAACTAGTGCTGCCGAAGGAGCCCCACTTTGGAGGTGCTGCTCCCCTCTGACCTCTCTGCCCATCGGGGTCGCCAGGACCACCTGAAGAGTCTTAAGACTGAGGGATCTGCCGTCCGCCGGGGTGCAGACAGACTTCAAAAAGTTGCAATTAAATAGGAGCTGCGGAGATTACGGGGCGATATTAACTATCATTAAGTGATTTCTGTGTGAATGAGCCCAGCATGCCTTCCCACGTCTAGCTGAGCAGGCCCTCAAATCTGAGAGTTTAAGGGTGATTTGACAAATACCTGTGCTTGTCGGGGTATTTGTCTGACAGACAGTCCGCATGTAGCACCTTCGCAAAGCCCCAGCGTGGCTAACCCCGGCGCTCCGGTCCCCAACGGCGGCACGCACCAGCTCGCCACCGAACCGCAGCGCTCCGCCGGGGAGGCGGGCCGTCGGCTGCGCTTTGGGGAAATTAGTCCAGTGCTCTTAAAATAATAAACAGAGGCTCCTGCGCTGGAGAGCCTGCCAGGCGCATTGTGCGCAAGCTTCTGATCTTTTGTTTTCCGTTTAAGCATGACAAGATACTGGCAACCCGAGGGCAGGGACCTGCTTCCCAGCGGGCCGGGCGGAGGGGGGGCTGCGAGCCTCGGCAGAGGCCACTGTGCGAGGCCAGCGCGGCGGCGCCTCTGCCAGGGGAGGCTGGGCCCGGCGGGCGGCGCTGCCTGCAGGGCTACCCCGTGGTCAGAGGCCCGCGCTGCCTCCCGGAGTCTGCGCGGGACACGGGTGGGCGCCCGTGTGAGCGCCACAGCACCCTCCGTCGTGCGCAGGGACCTTTCCCGGGACAGCGGCCGCAGGGACCACCCCAGCCTCTGTGGCCGTCCCTGGGCGGAGCCGGAGCCCAGGGTGCTGTTTTTGGCCCGGAGGACACACTCATTTGCGTTCCCCATCACATGCCTCGATTTTAAAAGTCACTGGGAAGCACCACATTATGATTCTGAGAGTACGTAGGTCTATTTTCAGAACCACAGAGTGGAGAATTGCAAGCTTTAAGACACCAGCAAAATGGATTACTGAAAATACATCGCCTCCAAGCCTCATAAATAAGGCCTTCGGGACAATGGCTCCCGTCTGTCAGCGCGCAGACCTTTGTGCGCTCTTGAAGACGGGAGTAACGCGGCTGAATTATTGAACAAGTTTCATTGAATGCTTACTATTTTTATGAATGCAGCCGAAGCAAAGCTGGTTTAATTGGACTAGCTCAAGCAGGCATTTTTATTTTATTTCACTTTTTGTAATTAGTATTCAATCCATGCCCCCTTAATGAGATGAAAATTAAAGTTTCCACATTTAATACCGTGTTTTCATGCTGGCCACGCTTCAAGAGTTTTCGTGAATAAACACTGGTATCAATGGGCTGCCAGAAAGGGCTTCCTTAAAAGGGCATGGAATTTGTTTACAAAGCTCCCGGTGTTTGGAAAGGGGAGAAGAGGTGGTTGAATTTAGGGGATGAGTCTCCTCACCGTCCCTCTGAATGCATGACACAACCCAGAGTGACCTGGGATGCATGTGGCACAGACCAGGTCATTTCTCTTGAAGAGACTATTTCCTTTTGCTGGAACTATTTTCAGTCCATTCATAATCTGGCTTTCACTAAAGAAAGTCCCTTACCCAGAACTGCCAGCGTCAGTCTGTGAACCCACAACCATCTCAGGAAAGGCCCAGTCCTGGTTTGGCTGTGGGTCCCCGGGCAGTAGAGCCGCTCTGGTCTGAATCTGTCATGCACCCACATGTCACTTAGGCAGAAGACAGCTCCCACGATCATGTCCCTAAGCTACCCAACCTCGAGACCCTTTCCTTCCTACAAAGTCTACCTAAAATGTCTGCTCGGCAAAAAGAAGCCGTCTCCAGCCGCTGACCGTGGAGAGGAGACCGCTCGTTCTCCTGCAGGCAGCTCTGAAGGCAGCACGGGGACCGGCGGGGCTGCGGGTGGCACTCGGGACAGACAGAGTCAAGCCCGGTGTGGAGTTGCAGGGTTTTAAGGCACGGAAACTGCAGTGCTATTTTGGGAAGGCAGGCGCTCGCCCGCGGCTCTCGGGTGAGCTGTCCAGGGACGCTTCCCGCTGTCTCTCTTGCAGTTACAGTCTCTCTCCACGCAGGTTCCTGGGCTGAGGAAACTGAAAGGGCCGTGTTCAGTTATTCTAAATCCATTTCTAATGTGTCATCAGCACCTAAAATAGAAATAAAAATAGCACCCGTGTGTCCTCACTGTGTGTGAGGAAGAGAAGACACTGGCAAGAGGGAAAGTCCTCTCTCCTCCGATGGCCATGCCGATGATGTCCATGGCCAATTACCTTGGCCACAGGCTGCAGCAGCGGGATCAGGGGACTCTGGAAGGTACCGTGCCAGGTGATGAGTCTCCAAAGACGAGGCTTCCCCTTCGAAGTTAGGAAGGAGCTTCTCAGAGCTGAGCACACCTGGTCACAAGGACGTGATGCCCTCCCTCCCGACCTCATCCAGGTAGCCAGGAGACCGCTACTGTGCAGGGTCAAAGAGCTGGCCGGAAAATCACTGCCAGTTCAATTTGCTAAATAATTGTCTCCAGCGCTAGCACCATATCTGAAAAGGCTGTGGTCATGTGACGGGGGGCGGTCACGTAAGACCTCCGATTCCCGCCTCACGCACACGGGCCTGGTCAGCTGGCTGGGAGGTGCCCATGAAGCTAGTCAGCTGGCTCTGAGGACAGGGAGCCTCCCACGGGGTGCTGACCCCGCCCCACCTGGCTGGGCGTGCCTGGCGTGGCTGCACTTTTACAATTCAGGCAATGGAGAACTTGCAGTGCTTACAAAAATGTGAAATGGTAAATTTCCTTTTTTCAAAAATTTGATTGGCCAGCAAATATCCGAGAGCACAGCACAACCCAGACCACTGTGTCGCTCTTAGGTCGGGTAGGAGCAGGCACCAGCCACGCCTCTTCCCATGAGAAACCAAGACCAAGGCCCACACGCGTGTGCGCACACGAGCCCTGCGCAGGAGGCTCAGGGAGGCCCGTGGGCACACGCCGCAGTGGCTGTTTCTGAGCTGGGGACTGAGAGGTGGGGGGTTTTTTTCTTTTTACTTTCCCTTATTTATTGCTTTCTACAAAGAACGGTCAGCTGCTTTCTCCACCAGAAGAAACAACACGATGAGTGCTGGTTTATGAGTGCAGCTACGGGCAGGTCCCCCGGAGGGATGGGCACAGGGCTCCTGCCAGGCTGGTCACGAGTGACGTATGGGAGCCGCTGACTGAGCGGGCCAGGTGGAGATGGAGGTCCTGCCCGCCACAGAGGAGCCTCCCGCGGAGCGCAGGAGGGCGTCAGGAGCACCAGGCGTGGGAAGCTGAGCTGGCCTGTGCAAGGCCTGAGAGGTGAGCTGAGGGCTTGGGAGCGAGAGGCACTGGGGAGCTACAGAAAGTCGCGGAGCTGGTGAGTGGGCGCAGCTCCATTCTCAGAGGAACACTTTCTTCCAGTACCTTCGATGCCAATGAGAGCTTTTCTCGTTTTCCAATTTAATATTCAGAATTCCCTTTAGGTAGTAAGTCCTGCAGGAAATGATGCTTACCAACTTTAAAATAAAACAATCAAATTTCAAAACCACATTAAAATAGCAAAAATCACCTGAACATTTTTTCTGAAATGTAGATGTATTTGCAATACAAACAAATGTAGTGAAGCGGTGGCACTCGTAACCTGGCGTGTCCTTTATTTCCCGCCGTTCTTTGGTTCTTGCCGCTCTCTACTCCCCTACCTGCTCTGGCTCCGGAGGAGACGGAGCTTGCTGTGGAGTGTCTCGTACTCCCCTCCCAAGGCCTCTGAGGACTCTGGATACACCCTGGCCACCAGGAACTACCGGATCCATGTCACCCATCCCAAGCCTGGATGCTCCACACAGTGGGACAAGTAAAACACGCCAGAAACTCACCTGCGTGTCATAAACTGTGAGGCCACACCCGAGACTTGCTGTCTTCCAAAAGCCATCGGCATGACTGGGTTTCTGCATGTAAAAAAAAAAAAAAAAAAAAAAAAAAAAACCTGTTTAGGACAGCAGGGCGCAGTGGTCGTTCCTATAATCCCAGCTGCTCAGGAGGCTAAGACAGGAGGATCGCAAGTTCCATGGTGAAGTGCCCTGTGCTCAATTCCCACTATCAAAAAACAAAACAAAACAAACCTCCCCACAATTGTTAGGATAAACTGAAATCCATTTTGCACTTTGTCTAAGGCTGGGCTGCTTAAAAAATACATATTTTTAAAAATAGAACAAGTAAAGTACCTGGACTAGGGTGACATTTAATGCCTTCAAATATTGAGATTGTACAGAAATAAGAACTCAGTCCCGCCCATCCCCAGGAAGTGCCCGGCCCACCCAGCAGTCAGGATGGCGTGAAGTCGGCCACTTCTCAGGCAGAGAGGGAAGCCGCTTCCCAGATGCCGCGAGCGTCTCCTCTGGGCCCTGGCGCCGGCAGGACGCAAGCCCAGGCAGGAGCTGCCTCGTGGATGCCCGCAGCGGCCTCCCTCAGCCCTGCCCTCTGGGCATTTCCAACCCTGCCGAAAGGTTTCAAGCCCACTTTATTTCTCAGGTTCATGGAGGAAATCAGGTGTTTATACAAGCTTTACATGGCTTTAAAACTCGATATATAAGACATGCTGAAATGAGTAAGTTGCGATTTTAGAAAAGAATAACCTAAAAGATTTACAGGGCACTTAAACAGTGTTATTTAATCGCAAGGTGCAGCGTATGCTATGCTGTAATCTCATTTAAATCATATAATGAATGCAATAATGAAAATTAAGATCCCAATATGCACGGCTGTGCCTCTTTTAATCTACATGTGATTTCAAATAGTATTTCCTAGGAGTCTGCTCTTTCGTGTGATGGAACTTGTTAGGGGACTGGAGAATAAGTGTCCTGCAGGACTGGGTTTCATGGTGTCAGATGCTTCTCTTGTTGGAGGAGGATTTATCAGCTCTGCGCTCCCTCCATTCCTGAGACTCTCGGAGCGGTTGATTTGCATAGTGGCAGGTGCAATGTTTCTCTCTCCCCATAAAACCTTGGTTTTTGGAGGGCAGAGAAGGGAAAGAGAATAATTTAAAGTCATTCAGGCAAATAAAGAAACAAATTCAGACCACATTAAGAAAGGAGGGAAGCAGCAGTAGTTAGGAGGACGGTATGTCTCCCCCTTCTGTGCTGGTTCCGCAGCACCAACCTTGAAACACATTCGTCTGGGGAAAACAGGATTTATCATTTGAGCTTAGAAAAACAAACCTCAGCATGGGTTTGGGAGCACAGGTGACTTGTCACCCACACCCCTCTAGAAATGCAAGCCCGATGTGGGCACACTGTCCATCCGTTCATTGCACAGCATTAACTGAGCACCTACTATGCTCAAGCTGTTTGGATAGCCAGTGGCAGAAGACATGAGGGACGTGTGGAAGTGATCCCCCTGCTGTGAACTGGAGGTAACTGCAGGAGCTTCTATCAAATCAGGAACCCAGATCGTGCTGTCCAGAGAGGAGCCACGAGCCTTTCTCTGTCCTTTTCCCCAAAGGAAAGCCAAGTGATCAGTGGCAGATCTATGCTGTGACGATTTTGAGAATTGTCTATACTTATAGAAATACATGTTAGGATTTTTCTCTGTTCTTTGTTTTCTGTTTTGTTTGGTCTTGTTTTTGTTGTCTTATGAAATCTCCTTTTCCCTTCCTCGGCCACAGCCCTGGAGCACTCAGGGTCATTTCTCTCTCCTCTTCACCTTGAAGAAGGAGCCGTTTTCTTTCTGCAGTCATCCTTCACCTCTGGTCTTGGCCACGATGCCACCGTCATTGCCTACCCCACGGCTGCAGGGGCCCTCTCCGGCCCCCGCCTCCCCCCACGCGGCCACGCGGCCAGTCAAGCTCTCCCACTCGCAGGACGGCGCAGCCGGAGCACGCCAAGATGCCAGGCGAGGACGCGGCGGCTGAAGCGGCACCTGCACAGCCCCCTCCCCGCCCTCCTGCATTCTGCTTCCCCGACAGTAGTCACCAGTGCTGCCAGCGCCGTTTCTGACAAGAAATGGAGGGACACCTCTGCTGGCCCTGGCCACTGCCGAGCTCGGGGAGTGGGTGCTGCCGCGTGTCAGGCGGAGCGCCCAGTGAGGCTGGCTCCCGTTTCTTTTCTTTTCTTTTTGATTTTCCATTTTAAGAATGTTAGGGGGTGGGACAGGTGCCCCTGGGCCACTTCGATGGACAGAGCATAAATTACAAGACCTCCCGGGCACCTTCTCCATTTTCCTGCCCGGTACAAAAGACCGGGGAGAGACGGCACACCCCAAGACCAGTCCTGTGAGTTTGAGAAGAGGGAAGACAATAAAAGTTTGACAGGAATTTATAAACACAGCCTTGGTTAAGTCTATCATCATTCATAATACCATTAAATCTATTTCAATAAACAAAAACATGCTTTACTTATTCCAGGAATTCTTTGTGAAAGGAAAACATTATGTGAAAAATAAAGTGTTATTGCAAACACAGTTAAAATCTGGAGTGAGGTTTTGAATAAACAAATTAAATTGCAATGGAATATACTGTGCCTCAGAGCCATTTCTTGACAAAACAGTCATCTTATTTACACGCTTCACAATACCCCACCATGGATGTCGAAGGAAAAAAAATAAGGAGAAAAATAATTAGCATATTAATCTTTTTTATGCCGCCATCTTTCAGATCCAGAAGACCATGGTGTAATTTAAATCTAAACGCTTTCCTGGCATTAGAATTCATTTTAGATGGGTCAATTGTTCCGTAATAAAGGGATAGGAGGTGTACTTCATGCAGGAGATTTATGTCTGCCATTTGTTCATATTCATGTGCTACTGAATACCCTCAATTCAAATGGTGATGGTTGTTCATATCAGCCGGGCGGCAGCCACACAGATCACTAACCGGCAGCAATGAATTTCATTTGCAGGACAAAAAATACGGCGAAATTAACTCCAGCAGTTTATTGATTTTTGCTTAACAGGAGCCAGTATAACAGCTCTATTGCCCTCATAATGATTAGTGACAAAAGTTTAATTAAGCAATTATGAAGCCAATAATAGAGTTGTCTGGCCCGCTCAGCTCCAGCCCGTTCAGGACTTATCTCCCTCCTGCACATCATAGCAGCTGGAATGTGCTTGAGGAGATTAATGCGGGGAACACAGATGCCTCCTCTAATTCTGCTTCATGATGCTGTTTGAATGGAGACGGGAACACAAGCTCCCCTTTATCAAATTACAAGTCCGCTTTTCATGAATATGTAGTTTAAAAAAAAAAACCTAGTTGTGGCTTCAAGGTGTAATTATAAAGACATACAACAAAAATGACACACAATTCTGTCTTAGTAATCCCTGCTATGAAATATGCATGATAATGTATTACTGAATAAAGACTTAACACCCTTCTAAGAGGCTCTGCCATTGTGCCGTTATCCAAACAATTGGCAGCCTTCTCCAAATGTTGTGTGAGATATTGTCTGACCTTACATTTTTGTTTTGCTTCCTCTTAAATGTATTGTTTCAAGCTTATTGTATCGTTATTTGTCCATAATGCCGTTAAACCCGTCTTATCTATTTGTAAGAATTCCCAATTTATTATGTATGCTTAAATATGTTAATGTAAAAATTCGAGCTCCTTCCCGGCATTAATCATTTCATGAAATATGCACCGTGCCCCGGAACCTGCAAACCTGGAGACAGGAGGCTCCCGGGCTGCGGCTCCGGTCCCCGCGGTTCTACACCGCCTCCTCGCAGGAATCCGGCTCCGTGTGCCTGGAAATGCCTTTACTCCAGAGAAAGCCTCTATTTTTTTCTGCCTCTGAAGCAGTAAATGTTCTTAACCAATTTACTGTCCTCATTCTTTTTTTTTTGCCACAAACAGAAGAGGCCCGCCGACCCCTCCACACAGGAAAGCATCCCTCCCCCGTCCAAAGAAACTGGCCCTGGAAGGGGACCCAGAGGAAGGGGGAACGTGGGCCACTGCACAGGGGTGGGGGTCCCACTTCCAAACTCTGCAGGTGACACCCCCGAGTTGCTACATTTCATTTCATAAATTGGAAAAGGAATTCACCCCGTGGGTTTTTGTCACTAATAAAATGTGCCTTATCCAAATGGTGGCCATTTATTTCACCAAAATCCTCTGAAAAGACATTTGTCTTCTTGGGGCTGCTTGGAGCAGCTGCTTCCACGTAACAGGCAGCAGCTGGGGGAGTCGGTGAGGGGCCTCTGGGCAGCCTCTCGGCTCCGACGCGGCTCCTCTCCCCAGCCTGTGGGCGGACACCCTGAGCTCAGCCTGGACCGCGGCCTCCCCAGGGCAGCCAACGGCAGCACTCTTTCAGCCCCTGCTAGGTCCCCCAGCCCAGGCAGACCTCAGCACGAAGGGTGGGAGGTGGGAGCCCACCCCCAGGCCCGCCCAGAGGACAGGAGCTCGTGGGGGTACTAAAAGACGTACATTCCCCGAGCTTCCTATCAATAAACCACACGGGTCTCTTTTATTTGAAGCAACTATCAAGATTGTCCAGGAGGCTCTGCAGGTGCATGTAAGCCCATCAAGGTGGGGATCGGTACCCAGGCTCCCGAGCAGAGAGGCCTAGCTTTACCACATGGCCACGGCGCTGCCTGCCTGCTTAGGAGGGCCTGCGGCTGTCACAGCTGAGTGGAAGGGGGCGGGAGTTGAAGGAACTTTGTCTCCTGCCAGGGTCAGGGTGGGCTCTGGTCTTGGAAACCATCCTCAGAGAAGACTGGACATTCTGGTGCATGGAGTGGTCACGGAGACCCCCAGGAAGGACAACACCACCTCTGCTTCTGGGCTCCTCTTGGGTATTAATGAGGAGGGGTTCCCTCGGATTCTGTTCCAATCGCTGTCTAAGAAGAGGATTTCCAGTGCGTCTCCAGGCCTGCCCGTCTCTACTGTACTGCTCGCAAACGTCGAAAGACTTAATTGACAAAAAGGTTTTTTAACTATCTCTTTGGCATTAATTAAGATGGTTCGGCCTGTGAAGAACTGAAAGACAATCACAGGGTGTTAGAAGAAAAATGTTGTTCTTCTGTGTGGTTGATTGATAGAATTTTCTAAATCTGCCCAGGGTTCTGAGCCTTTGAAAGCACAGCAGAGATCCTTCTCGGGAGAGAATGGACGTGTTCCACGCTGAGGATGCGAAGGGCTCATCCCTAGGAAAATTAATAACGGTACAATGTGTGGGTGGAGTTTAAGGACACAGATTAAATTACAACAAGTTTTCAAAGACTGTCTCATCAAAATAATTGTGGCTTCATTTTTTCTTTCTCAAAAATCCGAGTATCAGAATGAATGGTCACTAAGTGTACGTGAGCGTCAGACAGTGTCCAGCTGTTTGCTCCGTTCATTGCTGCATTTTGAAAGATAAAATAGCAGCCAATTTTTTTTTTTAAGTCTAATCCACCGGGAGGAAAAGCATGAACTCAGTTTCCCAGTCCTGCAGGCAGATCAAACTTCCTGTCCGTTCCGAAGGTGCTGAGTCGGGATGGCCTTCACCTTCATACAATCAGTCTGCATGGAACTGCTGAGACATTTCTCCAGAATAAAATTTAACCATTTGATAATCAGCTCAGCTACACTGGTGACGAGTTGTGAATTATTAAACTGCAGAATGTCATCTTAATTACTCTTTAAGAGACCCAACCATGATTTACTTGTTCTCAAGACACAAAATGATGTCAGTCATTAAGTAAAGAAAGCACTCGCGTGAACGCAGTACTCGGACAATATAGGAACTAGCCAGTGCCGTGGACGCCGCGAGGGGTTTGCCATCAGCGAGCACAGCATCCCGCACAGCGGCAAGGGAGCACCTTTTGGGAGAGGCCACGGGAGCACACGAGTTAGGCACCGGAGCACGGGCAGCGCGACAATTAAAAGCCCACACGAATCCATTTCAAAATGGAGTTGCCTGTCATGTGAGAAAATTGTCCTTTCTTGCCGGGGAATCTGTCTCTCTCCTAGTTGGCTGGTAAACACGGCGAGGGCCTGCTGCTGAGATTAGCATTCTGGGCGTGGGCAAGGCACCCGCCCAGTGAACCTGCTCGGGGCCTGAAGACGCTGCGCTCCTCACCTCACCGCATCTTTTTACACAGATTGTTTGTTTGCAGGTTTTGTTGCCAGGTGATGATGAATGGCGATTTGCTCTTATTAGCAGAGTTCTGAAAGCAGGATGACAATTCTGACTTTGCATATTCAATTCGTTGCATCATTAGATGAATGCAGAGCTGCTCACCTCTGCATATTCACCGAGTTTTGTACTGTGCGGATCGAATGCTAAAATGAGCTTTAAATCTGCAAATTAAATATTAGGTGCCCCTATAGTAACACATTAAGCATGATTGGCTTAGGAAATGCCGGGGAGAATGTGACAGAAATTATATCAATCCAATATGCTTGTTCTTGGGTTTGTTCTCCCGCAGCTGATTGTGAAGATGAGCAGATGAAAACACCGTTTGCTAACGGGACGTGCATCTTGCTGTGGGTGCTGAGCCCCCGTTTTCCGCAGCTCGCCATGATTACTTTTAGGGGCTGCGGCTTTTCCCCAGCTGGTCCTCGTCTAGTTAGGCTGCATTAATGACACTTCAGTCATACTGGCTTTCAAGCCGAGTCCTTCCACAGCGAACAGAGAGCTGACATTTCCTGACATTTTCCCAACTAATTACAGGACAAATAATTAAGCATGTTCTCGTATGTAACAAATGAAGGCAAAAGCCGTCTGTCAAGGTTGGTGATTGATGACACTCCGGGAGACTTTATCTGATGGGTCCTGCCATGCAATGGAGGAGAAGCAAATTTATTAGAATGAACAATGCAAATTCCGAGTCATCTCATCCAGTTATGCGCCAAAGCAATATCCATGTCAAGGTGAATGTGACAATGAAAGCAAAATATTTGCATTTTGTGGAGCAGGTTGAAGGGGAAATCAGAGCGAGGAGATGACAGGCCTAATTATTTTGGCTCATACAGGCTAGGACAGCTGTTTCTGGTGTCCTGAACAAGGCTGTCACACAGGTAACTAAATAGGTCTGCATATAAGTCTGTATCCAACACTGTACTGAGATGTCTACCACTAATGACCAACGCTAATGTTACTGCCATCCCTGAAAAACAGAAAATGTGTCACCGCGCACCCTCTGCATGGCAGTCAACATTTCGCTACATAATTACTTGTTAGTGAATTAATTCCTATCTGTCAGTATCTATGCCAGTGTCATTTTTAGACCATTACAAAATTATGCCATCACTATAGCAACTGCAGGCACAGTTAAAAGGCAAAAGAGTTCAGATACCAGGAGAAGTGCCTAGTTAGGCAGGAGATAATAATGTAAAATCCAAATCGGAATGCTTGTGCCCACCACCCAAATTTTCTTCATTTGCAATACATGTTTGATCAATGATCATTAAACAATAATTTCAGGCTTCCAATTTAAATCCACAATTAATACTTCTTGTAATTAAAGCCACGGCCCACGGTAGTAGCTCCCCAAAAGAAGGAGCTCGCCTCCTGTCAAGTCAATTAATTGGGTGCTTAAAAGTGACGTGCCCAGTGCTGAGCGGCGGCAGCATGCAAATGGGCGCGCCCGCGTCGCAGGACTCGGCCCGGCTTTATTGACAATGGCTCTCTGCTCGTGCGTCTGCCTCCCGGTCCGTTTCCTTCCCTGCCTTTGTGAGCATTTCATCTGCTCCGACGCGCGGCCACGCTGCGCCTGCGGTTCCACGCACAGCATCTGGATGCCATCGCGTTAGTCAAAGCGCCCCTCGCTTAATTCAAATCAAGACCTACAGGACTCGGACGCTTTTTGCATCAAGAACAATCGACAACCTTCTGGACCCTGAACGCCCCTGGAGAAATGCACTTTAAGATGGAGAGACAGATGTGATGGAGAGACAGAGACAGGTGGAACCAGAGACCGGGAGGGAGGGAGAGACATTAATTATGAGTAACCAAAAAAATCAAAATAAAAAAAATAGCTTTGAATTTTAAAATACAAAAGTAAAAAAACATAAACTATGCTCCAGGAAGCAGAATCCATGCTCATTGATTTTTCTCCTTTAATTAATTAAAACGTTGCCGGGCTGGGAAGGAACAGCTCTACTAAGCTACCCATATGAATTTATCATGTTCCTCTGGAGAACAAGGTCACTTTTGTTAAGTGCAAACATTTTACTGGTAAATATGAAATGACGAATGGCAGACATCTGACTCAAAATGGCATCTCAGGCCCCCACGATTCAAAGCAAAGGCCATTTAGGAAAGAGAATTAGGAAACTTGAAAGACGCAGTTCGGGTAGGATGATCTTCAGGAACGCCATCACCCTAGTGGTCGTCACTCTGATTTTTATGCGTCGGACTGACTTATTCTAATACTCCACACTGTGATGGAAAAGGCGCCGATGATCTGAATGTGCTGGACATTTGTCATCTGGCAGTATGTCAGCACAGACGGGCACGTGAGGACAGAAGGTGGTGAGGACGACTCACAGGGCCCCGGCGACCCTCCGCACAGGTGCAGATGGAAAGAGACTCCACTGCTCCTTGGGGTGGTGTGCGTCCCATGAGAGCCCGTCAGGAGACAGAATGAAAGAGGGTCCCAGCTGAAGGATGCCACTAAGAGCGCCTGCGTGGAAGCCTGTGGCGCGTTCCCAGTCCTGTCTAGAAGCACGCCACGGCCCCTGGCCACCTGTGACGTTGCGAGAACATTTCCACAATGGTGGTAAGAAGTCTTAACCAAGAGAGAGCCTCGCGCGCAGGGCAGCTCTCCTCCAACATGAAAGCTGTGAGAGATTTAATTTGGGCTCCACTTAACACGGTTAAGCCAGCGGCGCCTCTAGTTACCGCCAATCCCGAATGGGCAGAAATCAATAATTCCCCTGGAAGGACCTCGGGAGCACTCCCTCCCAGACAGTGCCACTGACAGTTGTTAACACAAAGGCAACAAAGGAAGGCAGGGCAGGGCTGCTTTAAAACAATGTGTGGTTTTGCATATTTTTGTGAATTCCCCAGCATGCCTGATGCTGTCTAGATATTCAGAGCCAGCCGGGGACAGGGCTGAATCTGGGAGCATAGTCCTTAATTTGTTGGCAACTTATTTTGCTTAAATTTCAGGCATAATGACCAATACCAAACCCATCTATTTTAACCCCTAATATCTGTTACTTGTAATTTCTAGAAGAATAGTTGAGCATAAAGAACAGTTTCAGTCCACTCTCCGGCTAAGAAACAGGTTTTTAGGTATGTAAACAATGCAAGATCCTAATAGAAATTGTATACAAATTTGATACAAGGAACCAATGAGATAGTTTCTGTCTAATGATCCTAGTCAATCTAATTAATGTATTCTGCTACATTACATTTTAAGAAGTGACCATTGTGTAATACACTTTGAAATATGCACGAGCTAATGGGATAAGATACAAAAATTATTATGCTGACAGTAAATCATATTACATTCCTAATAAGCATTAACCAGATAACTAGGTCAAAGCAGTATTATCTTAATTGATTTTTCAAAAGAAACCTGACAGAAAAATGTCAATGCTCGAATATTTCTTCATGCATCATTAAAACAAGATTGGCTTTTAACAAAAGAAGAGCCCTTCCCAGAATTGATTCTTGCTTCGGGCTGCCTGCGAGTAAGTGTATTACATAAAAATCTATACAGGATATTAAAACAACACCGCTCTGCAAGACAGTTACAATTAAAAGCTGACACCCCCAACGTGGCGGCCGCAGTGGCTTGCCAGCAAGGGAAGGAGAGTCTGCCCAGCACCAGGTGTGAACGTGGACCCGTCCACTGGTGCAGGCGCAGGCGCCACCTCAGGCTTGTCTGATTAAAGCCCAACGCCACCACCCCACTGTCATTATCAGGTGATGACGGTGATGACACAGGATTGTTGGGAAACCCAGTCAAATGACCCGAAGCTTCTAACAGGAGTCTGCAGCCTGCACATTCCGGCAAAGACTAGGGACGAGGCGTGTGGAGGGCTACTGCACCAGGCTGACTGGGGTCACCTCTTGGGACGCCGCCTTGGCGGAAGTCCCCATGCCTGGCTGGGATCTGATGAGACGCTTGTCCTGAAGATGCTGTCTCTGACTTGATCTCTGGGCTGCGTTTCCTCAAACAAGAGTCAGGACCCCCAGCTCAACTAGCCAGAAGCCTGTCCATGAGGGGTGGACGTTGGGGTGGTGACCCACAAAGGGTGTTTGCACACAGGGCGGGTCCTGCCAGGACCATCCCGGGAGGTCGGTGGGCAGGAGCACGCTCCCAGAGAACACTGAGGCCGTCTGTCCGCCACACAGAACCTCGAGACCCTTCAGGGAAAACAGCAGAAGAGAAACCGCCATCACTGCCTCTAACCGAAGACAGAAGATGGTCAAAAAGCAGCATACGTTGGTTGCCTCAAATTCTCCCATTGCCTCCCTCCCATGCAAGAGAGGGTCTCCTTCCTGCCGTCCTCCTGCCGTCCTGCCTGCCTCCTGCCGTCCTCCTCCAGCCGCAGACACTGGAGTTCAGCTGGTCTGACCTTGGAGCTCGCGCCCTCCCTCCGCCCCTCCCTCCCTCCGCCTCCACACCTGCCTTCCTGTGCTGAAGACCAGGCCTCTGCGGCCTGGGAGGAGGCGTGCGCTCTCAGCGCTGAGACGCCTGCTCTTGGATGACCAGCACCACGAGCAGCGGCTGCAGTCATGTCTCCTGGTGACCCTGTGCAGGCGGGCTTCCTGGTAGTCACACAGATCTCCCCTGTGCCTTTGGTGTGCTTAGGTAAGGCGGACCTCAGCACGCGGTTTCCAAGGTGCGACTCTGCCAGTGAGTGTTGCTTACCTGTGCTCACCTGGTTTCTCTGATAAAGGGTTGTATTTTTGTTTGTAGAAAACCCTCACCTTTATACTGCCCATGTGACCTTGAGCAAGTAAGTGCCTCTGCTGAGCTGTCTGGGTGTCCATGCCACTGACGCTGCACGGAGGCAGAGTCTGGGAGACAAGAAGCATCGCAGGCAGTGAGTGTCGCTCCCAGAGAAGGTTCTGCAGGACGTTTCTAGCTTTCAAACAGATCGGAAACTATTTTAAAGTGAATTTACTCTGAGTGGCATGATTGACTCCCATTATCCTGGGATGCCCCGAGACGTGATTTGATCTCTTTCAAGAAGGTCTGGATGTCCTCCAATACCACCTGTTCGTGAGGTGCCCACAGCGTGCCAAGCCCTGGGGACGTGGGGACGTGACGAGGAGCCCAGCCCTGCACCAGCAGCATGGGCATGGGGAGTCTTCAGAGCACCGGGCTGTCTTGAAGGATAGGTAGCCACGGCCAAGCAGCCCGCTCCCGGGGCAGCCTGGCTCCCGCACTGCCGCTCTCACACCCAATCACGGCTCCCCCGTTGGGCGCCTCGCAGTCCCAAGGCTGTGAGGGGACGGCCACGCCACTGTGTTACAGGGGATCAGAGTGAGACGCGCCTGGCAGGATGCTGGGCTGGGAACCTGTGGCCCCTCCCTGACGGCGCACAGGGCTGGGCTCTGGGGACAGCTGTTCTTGCCATCTCCAGGCACCTTGCAGGGAGGTGCCGTGGCCCTGGGTCCCCACCCTGCGCCCTCCCCTCCTTGCTGGGTGCTAGCGATGGGCTTCCCCAGTCCCTCCTGGTCAAGTTTCCTCACCTACAGAAACCAACAGGATCAAAGGACACCCCGTCTCCTGGGAGGGGTGCGATGTGGTGGGAACGGCTCAGAGTCGCGGAGCCTGGCAGAGCTGAGTCGTGGTCTCAGCTTCGCCTCTGATGAATCTGCTGCCTCAGCTTTAAAACGAAGAGTGACACTTGTCGCAGGATTTCTCAGGCATCGTATGGAGAGTATTGAGATACATTGGTGACCAATAGCAGGTGCCCAGATGCTGCCCCTCTGCTATCCACGGCAGGCACTGACTCCTGTACTGATCCCAGTGCCAGGTATTGTCTCAGAGACGCAGCGTCAGTGCAGTGACCAGCCACCCTCATCCCAGCCAGGGCCTGTGCACACTAGCGCTGGATGAGCTGAACTTGGACTTCCTGCCTGGGTACCCACCCCTGGTCCCCGGTTCCTTACACAGCTCCCTGGACCTAGAGGGACCACCCCCCAAATTCGTAATCATGGTGCTGTTCCATTAGGGCTCACGCGCTGGGCGGGGGACCATTTCCTAACCTCTGCATCCTAGGCGATTCAGCCTTCTCCTTCCCCAGTGACAGGGCCTGAGTCTGGTCCCAACTTCTGCCTTCCCGAGCGCTGGGCCGTGATGACCATGACCCCATGGTCAAGCGATTCCAAGTACCGGTTAACTTGGGATTTCACTTCCTAAGAACTAATGGGTTTCATAAATAAAACTATTTTTAAAGCATGACACAGATTTTATACAGGCCCTACCAAGTTTAAATTTAGAAAACTTGCTGCCAATGAAAAGTCAGCAAAGAAAATCAATTTTATTCATATTGAAGTTTCACTTAATTTGCTTTCAAATTAATATGAAGACATTGTAAGTCATCTATCCTTCAATCAAAACATATTTCCTAAATAAGGCTTATAAGTCCTTCTTCCAATAAAACTTTTGGTTTTACTCAATCACTTCTCGGAGAGAGACGGAGGGGAATTGGCAGGTGCTGGGCCAGTTACCACGTCGGAAAGCCCGATCAGAGGGCAGCCTGCCTCCGACCACCCCCGAAGCAAGCCTGTTTTCACGTGTGCCGTCCGACCCTGTGTTGGTTACTTTTAAAGGAGGGGTCACTGTAGTGTCCCTGGTTCCTTCTGCTGTCACGTGTGGGTTTCTTATAGTAAAAATAGACTGTATTTTAGTTCCAACTTAATGGAATCCCTTCCCCTCCAGAGGTGTGAGGCCCACATATCCAAGTGTAGAGCCGCACACTACAGCCTGTCTGGCTTGCTGTGCGTTTGTCACGTGCGATTCAGTCGTGCTGGTATAGAAAAGGGCTCTGTGCCCTTGAACTTGGGCAGTGACATACATGTCTAGGAAAATCTGGATAAATGTTCATAATATCAATCAGGTCTGTCTTGCTTCAGCAACATTCCTAAGGAGCATCTACTGTTTACTTTTGCAGGTGGCTACTGTTTTCTTGAAGGGGATTTAACATAGCATCAGTTGAATAATTCTAGAAAACAATCCTGTGCACTCAGTGCTAATTGTTACTTAATTTCAGGGCACTTGAACACTCTGTTCATAATATATTCCTAGTAGAATTGAAATGCTGAAAGATGTATCACTTTTATTTGAACCCAACATGCAGTGTACATTTCAGTAAATTTCTTTAGGTTTCCAGATAGGGATCTAACATCTAATTTATATGCACTGTATATTTTTTATGAATGTTTTATTTTGCATACTATGTGCAAAAATGTCCATATGCACTATTTAAATGTTTTAAATAAGATAGTCCTTATTTATTATGCTAAATCTATGTGAGTATCATATTTTCATAAGTCAGTGCCCTGACTGGTTTCATTTTAGAATTAACAGCTGCTTCATGGTGTTGGTTATTCAATGTTAATGTTTGGCCATGAGTAGAAACAGGTAAAAGTGGCATGTGGCATGGCAGCACTTCCTCTATGTGATGCTGTCATGTGTCACGGTTGGGCAGTAGGTGGTACCAGTAGGCGGTTTGTGATAGTTCTACTTTGGTACAATGAACACTGTATATCTATACAAATATTATGTAGATATCTGTATCGACCAGTATAATTGCATTGCTGTGTTCAGTGCTTCATTCTATAAACTTTTGTAATAAAAGAACTTTAATGTTCTTTTGAGAAAATGAGAAAAAATAATTGAGTAAAATGGATATTTTCAGTTAGTGCCTTTCAAAGTATGGCTTTGACTCAGTGGCAATAAATATGTGGATTGTTGCTGAGTTGATGGCAACCAACAATAAATAAAGCAGGCACAGCAGACCTTTCACATACACATGCCCAACTAGGAATTGCAATTGTCCTGAACTGGTGTGTCTTGGGACAGTGTCCCGTTCCCAAATTTACATTATCCATTCCCCCGTCTCCAGGAAGGGTTGCCACAGGTGACCCAGAGAATAAGTAACATTTCTTCCTTTCTCATTTCACGTCTTCTGAATCATGTTGCAGAAAATGTCCCGAGAGACAAGACATGATTTTAAGAGAATGAATTTTGAGAATATAAGGTTAAATCTGGAGGGATTGAGGCAGAAATGTTGTGCCACAAGCAATAGACTGGAGACTTCTGACCACAGAGTGGTCTAAACCGAATTTGGCCTCTCGTTCCAAACAAGAAGCATGGACAAATTTTAACTTATAGGTAGCAGGTCAGCAGGTAGAGGATAGTTGGGTAGGTCAAAGTAAAGAGAGTAGGAGATATAATGCATGACAGACCTCAGATGAGGAGAAATGAATCCCCAGACACCATAAACAAAGTTGGGCTTCAAGTGAGAATGTGTGTATGGCAGTGCATATGGAACTGAGGCAGGTGTCATTAAGCTCAGATATAGCCTGGTCCTGGCTCAGGCTCTAGGCTTTGCCATGCCCATTAGCATAGGAAGAAAGCCATGCAGGGCAGGAGGAGTTGAGCAGAAGTTGGCATAAAACCGGGACTCTGAAAGAGCCACTGGTTACCTGATCAGGGTGGGGCGTCCTAAACACTTCCAACTCACTCTCAGGAAACCAGCAAAGAACTTGTCATCTGCCCAGGGCATTACTTAGAGCCTTCTCCCCTTCCAGAGAAAAGGTCCCAGGTTGACATGATGAGTGGGAGGGGACGTGGCTAGAATTCAAACTACACTCACTGTGCAAGATTCCCAGATTGATAAAAATAAAGACCTGTTTCCACTCTGCCAAAACTCTTAAGAGTCCCGGATGAATACACAGTGCCCATGAGTGCATCTCCATGATCCAAGACGTCCAAAGTTAACACAGAATAAAAGGTGTCACCAGGAAAGGTGAAAATAAACTCACTACACAGATACAAAACAGAAGAGGATGGATAAATGTTGTAAGATATTGCTGCAAAAGTAACTGGAATTGGCAATAAAGAATTTGAGAGAAATAAAGACATAAAATAAAAGATCCAAAATTATTACAGATATAAGAAAAAAATTAAATTACTTTGAAAAATCACCAAAGAGAACGAGTTTATAAGAGAAATAGACTTCTAGAAATGAAAAATATAATCATTTATAGAAAAAAAAACACACGATAAACAATCTAGATTTGAATTAAGTCAGTTCCTGAGTAAATAAAAGGAATCAAGGAATCGGTCCCTAACTGGTATGCTATCACAGAGAGGGCAGTACCTTCTTGAGGAAAAGAGCATAATTAGAACCACCAAAATGTTTTACTGAAAATTTTTGCTATTTGCTCAAAAATTACCAAATTTTAAAGAACAGAAAATTATGAGAAACAATCAAGAAAAAACAATTACAATAGACTTATAAGCAATTGAGATCTTAAAATTGTCAAAGGTTAAAATAAGTACTATATTTGAGAAATCTTTAAAAGATTAACAAATTAGAAATTTCAATAGAGGATTGTAATCTGAAAAGTAAGAATGAATATAACTGGAAATCCTATAACTAAAAGTAAAATGACAGAAACAGGACAGAGAAAACTTAAAATGGGAGCATGTGAACTAAATAGAGAAAAAGAAGAGATAAGCAATACAGGAAGTTTGGATGGGACCAAACAAAAACCTAGATAAGAAGCAGTGACAAGAACCAACATTTATGTACTGGAAGAGTGAGAACACAAGCAGAGAAACAAGAAACAATGGGTTAAAACAAGTATGTGCCAAGATGAAAGCTGAAATTTTGTTTGAACTTCTTAAAAATATGACCCATGTGTTGAAGAATTTTAAAGACCCAGAGTAGGATAAACACCATGAAAACAACATCTAGGAATATCACAGGAACACTGCTAAAAAGTGAACTGAAAGAGAAATAGCTTGCTATTTCTTATTGTTTCTATGAAAGTAACAATGAAACTGACAGCTGACTGCCCAACAGAAATGAAGGAAGATCAGAGACTATGGAATTGCACAATTAGGTGTGCCAAAACTAAACAACAAAGGAGTTAGGGGTCTGGACCCACCAAACGACCTACACAATATTAAAATAAAATAAATTTACAGACAACTGAAATAGAGAATTTAACACTACTAGATCCAATAAAAATGCATATATTTAAGAGAATTTTGGGGGGGATAAAACAAACATGCTGCATGATGGAGAATAGAGCACTAGGAAGGAATAATGAGCAAAAGAAAAGATGTACATGTGACTAAATATAGATTCATATTACCTAGAGAATGAAAAGTACTAATAGCTGTGAGATACAATGGGCAAGATGAAAAATAGAGAATTTAAAAATCTTATCAGGAATAAAATAGCCAAAAGAAGAGCAAGAGAAAATTACTGAATTGGAAAATAGAAAATGGAATTGTTTAGAGGGAAACCCCCCAAAATAAATAGATGGACAACTTTTATAGCAGCTCAATTCACAATAGCTAAACTATGGAACCAACCTAGGTGCCCTTCAACAGATGGATTGATAAAGAAACTGAAATAAATATACACAATGGAATATTACTCAGCCATAAAGAAGAATGGAATGATGGTATTTGCTGGTAAGTGGATGGAACTGGAGAATATCATGCTAAGTGAAATAAGCCAATCCCAAAGAATCAAAGGTCAAATGTTTTCTCTGATATGAAGATGCTAATCCACAATAAGGTGTGTGGGGTGACTTGAGAACAATAGAGGTACTTTGGATTAGACAGAGGAGAGTGAAGGGAAGGGATGGGGTATGGGGGTAGATATGATAGTAGAATGAATCAGACATTATGACCCTATGTGCGTATGTGATTTTATGACCAGTGGATCATGTACAACCAGAAGAATGAGAAGTCATACTCCATTTATAAAGGATGTGACAAAATGTATTCTACAGTCATGTGCAACTAATTAGAATATATAAAAATTAAGAGAGAAAAAATTTAAATTTAAAAAATTAAAATATAAATAAACAACAGAAGAGTTGGGAGTATATGATATATTGGGAGAAGGGATGACATTGTGAAAAAAAATTTAAAAAAAACAGAAGTAATAAACATTTTTAAATGGGAAAAAATTAAAAATATCTTATATAAGAATATGGTATAATCACAATAGTGCAGAATAGAGGACACAGAGGCAAACCCACATAAATATGGTTATCTCATACTAGACAAGGGTGCCAAAAACATTCACTGGAAAAAAAAAATAGTCTATTCAACAAATGGTGCTGGCAAAACTGGAAATTCATATATAGCAAAATGAAATCAAACCTCTATCTCTCACCCTGCACAAAAATCAATTCAAAATGGATCAAAGACTTAAACACTAGAACAGAGACCCTGCACTCAATAGAAGAAAACATAGGCCCAAATCTGCACCACGTCGGCCTAGGATCTGACTTCCTTAACAAGACTCCTAAAGCACAAGAAGTAAAGTCAAGAATCAATAAATGGGATGGATTCAAATTAAAAAGCTTATTCTCAGCAAAGGAAACAATTAATAATGTAAGGAGAAAGCCTACAGATTAGGAGAAGATCTTTACCACATGCATCTCTGATAAAGCATTAGTCTCTAAGATAAAGAACTCAAAAAAACTTAACACCAAAAAAAAAAAAAAAAAAACACAAACAAACAAATAACCCAATCAATAAATGGGCTAAGGAACTGAACAGACACTTCACAGAAGAAGAAATACAATTGATCAACAATTATATGGAAAAATGTTCAACATCTCTAGCAATTAGAGAAATGCAAATCAAAACTACTCCAAGATTTTATCTCACTGCTGTCAGAATGGCAATCATCAAGAATACAGGCAATAATAAATGTTGGCAAGGATGTTGGGGAAAAGGCACACTCATACATTGCTGGTGGCACTGCAAATTGGTGCAACCACTATGGAAAGCAGTATGGAGATTCCCCAGAAAACTGGGAATGAAACCACCATTTGACCCAGCTATCCCACTCCTTGGTTTATACCCAAAGGACTTAAAATCAGCATACTATAGTGACACAGCCACATCAATGTTTATAGCAATTCACAATAACTAGATTATAGAACCAACCTAGGTGTCCCTCAAAAGATGAATGGATAAAGAAAATTGGTATATATACTCAATGGAATATTACTCAGCTTTAAAGAAGGGTGAAATTATGGCATTTGCCAGTAAATGGTTGGAGTTGGAGAATATCATGCTAAGTGAAATAAGCCAATCCCACAAAACCAAAAGCCAAAAGTTTTCTCTACTATGTGGATGCTAATTCAAAATAAGGCAGGGAGCACTAGGGAAAAATAACATTACCTTAGATTAGGTAGAGGTAACTGATGGGGGGTAGGGAGGGGATGCGGGGATGGGAAAGATAGTGGAATGAAACAGACATTATTACTGTATGTATGTATGTGACTACATGACCAGTATGATTCTGCAACATGTACACTTAGAAAAATAAGAAAATATATCCCATCTATGTATGACATATCACAGTGTATAAATGCATTCTATTATCATGTATAACTAATTAAAACAAATTTAAAATCTTTAAAAAGAATATGGCATAATTAAATTCATACATACATCTTTGATTTGAAAATCAAACAAGCAAAATGTGTAGCTCTCTAAAGAATCATTCAACACCTGTTACAGGAAGTGTCGTCAAATCTCATCAGCAACACTGTCTGGGCCTGGTGCTCTTGGGGTATTTCTGCTTTAATATTCCAGTTTCTAGATTAGGGCATGCTAAAATCCCTTTCATAAGTCAGTTTTGATTCATCTCTGTTTTTTATAAAATTACCAAATTTTTAGTCCTTTATTTTTAGATAGCATAAGCTATCATCAAAAATGAAACTCAATAAAGAGGTTTTTAGAAAAAAATGAAGACTGAGAATCCTTCCACTCTCACCATAGCTAGTGGGAAAGGTCACGCCTTAATTTTTAAAAATCCAACAAAGGAGTGTAGCTCACTAGAGAGCACTCATCTTTATGGGACGGGTGAGGGGAAGCTTCTGTGGTAACAACTCCAACACAAACAAGGAATGTGATAAGAAAAGTGTTTGTTAAGAAAAATACTGGTAAACACATAGATAAACTTGAAAAATAATTACTATAAAACAAATCATTTATTAGTTAAAAATAATATGAAAACTATATACTGTGCAAAATAACATTGAAGAGGAAATTGTCAGGGTCAATTATTAAAATTTTGTTGGCAAAGAAGATGATTAAGTTAAATGATAAACAGCACATAAAGTACTATTGAATGGTTTAATATATTAAGTAAGCACATTGACTTATTTCTCTTAATGAGACACAAAATTTAAGAATTGACAATAGGGGGGAAATGAATAAATAACCTTAATTTAATGCAATGAAAACTAGACAATAAAGAAGAAAAGAGAATGCATGGTAAATTAAAATCCCTACATAAGGTGACAGAAAAAAATCTAGTTCTGTTAGAAATTGAAAGTAACATATAACTAATAGATTTTCTTAGTCAAAGATACAGATTATCAGAAAGAAAAAATATCCATCAGTTTTCCTATCAAAGAGACGCTCAACACCTCTGAATCTGCAGAAATGCTGAAAGTGAAAGAGGCACACAGAGAAAATGCTAGTGAAGAGAAGAAGATGGGAAAGTGCTGCCATCACAGAAACGGGCTTTTCAGGAAACAAATCCTATGGGAAAATGAGTGTTTCTCAATGAAAACGTAAGTGACTTATCAAGAACCTGTGAGAGCACTGTCCGTGTATGTGCAATGACTGCAGACTGTAATACCCAAACACACAGCAAAACACGCCCACCACACAGCAACACTCACCACACAGCAACACAACACAAACTATACAGCAACACACACACCACACAGCAACACACGCACCAACCACATAGCAACACACACACACACTCAGCACACAGCAACACAACACAAACTATACAGCAACACACACACACACACAGCAACACACAGCACACACCAACCACATAGCAACACACACACACACTCAGCACACAGCAACACACACACAAACTATACAGCAACAAACACACACCAACCACACAGCAACACACACACACACACGTCACACGTCACAGCAAAACACACACAAACTATACAGCAACACACACACCACACACAGCAACAAACACACAAACTATACAGCAACACACACACAAAACTATACAGCAACACACACACCACACAGCAACAAACACACCAACCACACAGCAACACACACACATGCCACAGCAACACACGCACAAACTATACAGCAACACACACAAACACCACACAGCAACACAAACACACTGTAATGGACCAGAAATCTTATATGAAGCCAACTGTCATTAATTATAATATATAGAAACAAGATTTTAAATCTCATAAATGTTACATTTTTTTTTTTCGGTACTGGGGATTGAACTCAGTGGCACTAGACCACTGGGCCACATCCCCAGCCATTTTTTTGTATTTTATTAGAGACAGGGTCTCACTGAGTTGCTAAGTGCCTCGCCATTGCTGAGGCTGGCTTTGAACTTGCGATCCTCCTGCCTCAGCCTCCCAAGCTCTGGGATTACAGGTGTGCGCCACCGCGCCCAGCTAAATGTTACATTATCTTAACCCTTGACTTTATATTTCTATATATTATATTTCTATTCTACTTGTCCTAAATAAATTACGCTAAATATATATTTTGTGACAATGTATCTCCGTATTATTTTAAAGTGCATGTTTTAAACGCCCTGTGCATATCGAGGCGGTAAGTTTACAGTGCCCAGCCATCCTTTGGCAAAGCAGCCAACAGTGCTCAATAAAACAGGAGCTGCTCATCTCCAGCGTAGGAGGATGTCACTGATCTGTGAGAGGCCAGCATGGGGACTCTGACTCCCGTCCTGGACAGCACGCAGAGTGTGCGGCTGAGACGCACACCAGACAGGGCCGTGGGAGTTGAGGCTCGCGGCAAGGAGTGAGGCAGACGAAGAGAGGCGATGCACAGAAATACTGACCTTCCTCAAAACAGGTATTTTTGAAATTTTGAAATAAGTAGAGGAAAAAAAGAGAAACTCAGACTGACAGACCTGAGAATTCTGTGATGACAAGCTCTGCATCGATGACCTTGATGTTTTCCTGGCACTTGCAGCTGTGCGTTCACGGAAGCCCTGTCTTGCTTAGTCAGGCTGCTACTGACTGTGTGAGTCAGACAGCAAGCGCGTACTTACCCTAGTGCTGGCGAGGCCGGCCCAAGGTCCCCGTGCTGGCGTGTTCCTGGTGAGGCCCACTGTGTGGACTTTAGACACCCCCGTTCTGCTCACACCACAGGCAGGCTCTGCTGTCCCTCTCCTCATAAGGGCACTGATTCTATCCTGGGAGCCCCACCTGCAGAGCCTCCTCACTCCTGATTATCTCCCAAAAGTCCCACCTAGAAACCATCACATGGGGCTTAAGGTTTCAGTCTGGGGGATGCGAGCATTTATTCCACAGCGTGGCCTAAAGGAGCATTGCATGCTTGGCAATAGTAGGAGCGTAGAATAAGTAAGGTCATGAAATAACTACCACCATGCCTGTTGCTTTTGTTTACTTCAGGAAAATCCAAACTTGTCAATACACCCTCTTCCTAATTTAACCTTTGGTAGAAGACAGTGAACAACTGTAAAAGCAGTGAGTGATAAAGGCAGGTGCCACATTGTGACATTTTGATCAGTAACAGGAGTGAATACACAGCAATACATAGGCACTTTTTTTTTTTACTAGTCTATACTATCTAGGCTTGCATTAAGTACACTGTGTGAGATTCCCATGGTGGTGAGATCATTCCTCGGAATGCAATCCGATGGCAACACAAACTGTGTTTCTAAGCACGCTTTGTTTGCTTCCCTGTTTCCCTAGAGAATTTTAAACTACAGAAAATATTGTTCACATAACAATTGAGGATGGGAAATAATTGCAACTTTATTTGTAAAGTGGGAGATTGGAAACTGTAGTAGGGAGCTAAGTAATAGGAAAGCAATAAAACAGGGACAGAGAATAGACACAATATGTAAGCCCGGCGTGGTGGCGCAGGCCTGTAATCCCAGCACTTGGGAGGCTGAGGTAGGAGGATTGCGAGTTCAAAGCCAGCCTCAGCAATGGAGAGGCATTTAGCAACTCAGTGAGACCCTGTCTCTAATAAAATATAAAAAGGGCTGGGGATGTGGTCTAGTGGTTGAGTACCCTTGAGTTCAATCCCCGGTACCAAAAAAAAAAAAAAAAAAAAAAAAAAAAGAGAGAGAGAGAGAGAGAGAGAGAGAGAGAGAGAATAGAGAGAATAGATACAATATGTAGAAAATAGCAAGATGGTGGATTTAAATATAGCCTTATCAAAAACTATATTAAATATAAATGGTCCAAATCTGTAAGTGAAAGGCAGGGATTGTAAGAGTGACTAAAAGGCACCAGTCAAGTAAGTTCTGTCTACAAGAAACCCACTTTAAATAAGACCTATGTTACTCAAAAAGACAGAAAAGCACATCTCATTTTGACATTGTGCATGAGAGCTACAGTGGTTATATTTGGAGCAAACAAAGTCGATGTGGGAAAATAAATATTAACAGAAGTAAAAAGTGACATTTCAGGAGAAGAGGGTTATGGGGGCAGGAAAGATGGTGGAAGAAGACGGACATCACTACCCTAGGGACATGTGTGACTGCACACACTACATTGTGTACAACCAGAGAAATAAAAAGTTGTGCTACAATTGTGTATTATGAATTAAAATGCATTCTGCTGTCATATGTACCTAATTAGAATAAATAAATAAATAGAGTCTAAAATAAGTGACATTTATTACTATGACAGAGAACAAATCATCAGGAAGCTAAATATGCATGCACCCGAACAGTCAAAACACATAACCCCTGACGGAGCTGAAGGGAGAAATCAATGGATCTGAAGGTCTGTGGATTTTCCATAGACATCGTTCAGTGACCAACAGATCAAAGAGTCGCCAACACCATGGGCTCGGCTGACGTTTGGACCAGCCCACCTCCTCTGCATGTCCATGCAGGGTGTCCACCAGGGCAGACCAGCCCACCTCCTCTGTAGGTCCACGCAGGGTGTCCACCAGGGCAGACCAGCCCACCTGCTCTGCATGTCAACGCAGTGTGTCCACCAGGGCAGACCAGCCCACCTCCTCTGTAGGTCCATGCAGGGTGTCCACCAGGGCAGACCAGCCCACCAGCTCTGCATGTCCACACAGGGTGTCCACCAGGGCAGACCAGCCCACCTGCTCTGCATGTCAACGCAGGGTGTCCACCAGGGCAGACCAGCCCACCTGCTCTGCAGGTCCACGCACGGTGTCCACCAGGGCAGACCAGCCCACCAGCTCTGCATGTCCACACAGGGTGTCCACCAGGGCAGACCAGCCCACCTGCTCTGCAGGTCCACGCAGGGTGTCCACCAGGGCAGACCAGCCCACCAGCTCTGCATGTCCACACAGGGTGTCCACCAGGGCACACCAGCCCACCTGCTCTGCAGGTCCACACAGGGTGTCCACCAGGGCAGACCAGCCCACCAGCTCTGCATGTCCACACAGGGTGTCCACCAGGGCAGACCAGCCCACCTGCTCTGCAGGTCCACACAGGGTGTCCACCAGGGCAGACCAGCCCACCTCCTCTGCAGGTCCACACAGGGTGTCCACCAGGGCAGACCAGCCCACCTGCTCTGCATGTCCATGCAGGGTGTCCACCAGGGCAGACCAGCCCACCTGCTCTGCAGGTCCATGCAGGGTGTCCACCAGGGCAGATCAGCCCACCTCCTCTGCAGGTCCACACAGGGTGTCCACCAGGGCAGACCAGCCCACCTCCTCTGCATGTCCATGTAGGGTGTCCACCAGGGCAGACCAGCCCACCTGCTCTGCAGGTCCATGCAGGGTGTCCACCAGGGCAGACCAGCCCACCTGCTCTGCATGTCCATGCAGGGTGTCCACCAGGGCAGACCAGCCCACCTCCTCTGCATGTCCATGCAGGGTGTCCACCAGGGCAGACCAGCCCACCTCCTCTGCAGGTCCACGCAGGGTGTCCACCAGGGCAGACCAGTCCACCTGCTCTGCATGTCCACGCAGGGTGTCCACCAGGGCAGACCAGCCCACCTCCTCTGCATGTCCATGCAGGGTGTCCACCAGGGCAGACCAGCCCACCTCCTCTGCAGGTCCACGAAGGGTGTCCACCAGGGCAGATCAGCCCACCTCCTCTGCATGTCGACGCAGGGTGTCCACCAGGGCAGACCAGCCCACCTGCTCTGCATGTCCATGCAGGGTGTCCACCAGGGCAGATCAGCCCACCTCCTCTGCAGGTCCATGCAGAGTGTCCACCAGGGCAGACCAGCCCACCTGCTCTGCAGGTCCATGCAGGGTGTCCACCAAGGCAGACCAGCCCACCTCCTCTGCAGGTCCACACAGGGTGTCCACCAGGGCAGACCAGCCCACCTCCTCTGCAGGTCCATGCAGGGTGTCCACCAGGGCAGACCAGCCCACCTCCTCTGCAGGTCCACGAAGGGTGTCCACCAGGGCAGACCAGCCCACCTCCTCTGCATGTCCATGCAGGGTGTCCACCAGGGCAGACCAGCCCACCTGCTCTGCATGTCCATGCAGGGTGTCCACCAGGGCAGAGCAGCCCACCTCCTCTGCAGGTCCATGCAGGGTGTCCACCAGGGCAGACCAGCCCACCTCCTCTGCATGTCCATGCAGGGTGTCCACCAGGGCAGACCAGCCCACCTCCTCTGCAGGTCCACGCAGGGTGTCCACCAGGGCAGACCAGTCCACCTGCTCTGCATGTCCACGCAGGGTGTCCACCAGGGCAGACCAGCCCACCTCCTCTGCAGGTCCATGCAGGGTGTCCACCAGGGCAGACCAGTCCACCTGCTCTGCATGTCCACGCAGGGTGTCCAGCAGGGCAGACCAGCCCACCTGCTCTGCAGGTCCACACAGGGTGTCCACCAGGGCAGACCAGCCCACCTCCTCTGCAGGTCCACACAGGGTGTCCACCAGGGCAGACCAGCCCACCTGCTCTGCATGTCCATGCAGGGTGTCCACCAGGGCAGACCAGCCCACCTGCTCTGCATGTCCATGCAGGGTGTCCACCAGGGCAGACCAGCCCACCTGCTCTGCATGTCCATGCAGGGTGTCCACCAGGGCAGACCAGCCCACCTCCTCTGCATGTCCATGCAGGGTGTCCACCAGGGCAGACCAGCCCACCTCCTCTGCAGGTCCACGCAGGGTGTCCACCAGGGCAGACCAGTCCACCTGCTCTGCATGTCCACGCAGGGTGTCCACCAGGGCAGACCAGCCCACCTCCTCTGCATGTCCATGCAGGGTGTCCACCAGGGCAGACCAGCCCACCTCCTCTGCAGGTCCACGCAGGGTGTCCACCAGGGCAGACCAGTCCACCTGCTCTGCATGTCCACGCAGGGTGTCCACCAGGGCAGACCAGCCCACCTCCTCTGCAGGTCCATGCAGGGTGTCCACCAGGGCAGACCAGTCCACCTGCTCTGCATGTCCACGCAGGGTGTCCACCAGGGCAGACCAGCCCACCTCCTCTGCAGGTCCACGCAGGGTGTCCACCAGGGCAGACCAGCCCACCTCCTCTGCAGGTCCACGCAGGGTGTCCACCAGGGCAGACCAGTCCACCTGCTCTGCATGTCCACGCAGGGTGTCCACCAGGGCAGACCAGCCCACCTCCTCTGCATGTCCACGCAGGGTGTCCACCAGGGCAGACCAGCCCACCTCCTCTGCAGGTCCACGCAGGGTGTCCACCAGGGCAGACCAGCCCACCTCCTCTGCAGGTCCATGCAGGGTGTCCACCAGGGCAGATCAGCCCACCTCCTCTGCAGGTCCATGCAGGGTGTCCACCAGGGCAGACCAGCCCACCTGCTCTGCAGGTCTACGCAGGGTGTCCACCAGGGCAGACCAGCCCACCTCCTCTGCATGTCCATGCAGGGTGTCCACCAGGGCAGACCAGCCCACCTGCTCTGCAGGTCCACGCAGGGTGTCCACCAGGGCAGATCAGCCCACCTCCTCTGCAGGTCCACGCAGGGTGTCCACCAGGGCAGACCAGCCCACCTGCTCTGCAGGTCTACGCAGGGTGTCCACCAGGGCAGACCAGCCCACCTCCTCTGCATGTCCATGCAGGGTGTCCACCAGGGCAGACCAGCCCACCTGCTCTGCAGGTCCACGCAGGGTGTCCACCAGGGCAGATCAGCCCACCTCCTCTGCAGGTCCACGCAGGGTGTCCACCAGGGCAGATCAGCCCACCTCCTCTGCAGGTCCACGCAGGGTGTCCACCAGGGCAGACCAGCCCACCTGCTCTGCAGGTCCACGCAGGGTGTCCACCAGGGCAGACCAGCCCACCTGCTCTGCATGTCCACGCAGGGTGTCCACCAGGGCAGACCAGCCCACCTGCTCTGCAGGTCCACGCAGGGTGTCCACCAGGGCAGATCAGCCCACCTCCTCTGCAGGTCCACGCAGGGTGTCCACCAGGGCAGACCAGCCCACCTGCTCTGCATGTCCACGCAGGGTGTCCACCAGGGCAGACCAGCCCACCTCCTCTGCAGGTCCACGCAGGGTGTCCACCAGGGCAGATCAGCTCACCTCCTCTGCAGGTCCACCCAGGGCGTCCACCAGGGCAGATGATATTCTGCACCACAAAAGCACAAAGCTTATGTTCCCCAGTCTCCAAAAAGTTGACTTTCCAGTAGGTAACAGATGTCCAGCTGGGCCTCCTCTGCTCTCACTGCCCCTCGGCTCCGGCTCACTGTCCTGCTTGCTCTTTCCTAGCAGGAGGGTCTATTCACATGCTGAGCCTCATGCCATGCTCCCAGCACTCCCTGTACCTGCTGCCTGTCTTTGCTCAAGGACCGCCTGCTCCAAGAAGCTTTCTCCAGTCTTCTCAAGCCATAGCAGAGGTGAACCACTTCCTCCTAGACAGGGCCGTCCACGTTTCCTCACCAGGCAGGAGAAGGGAAGAGCATGAAGGTTCCCTGACACCCAGCAAAAGCCACTGGTTGTTCCTGAAGACAGAGCCCTGCAGACTTGATCATGTCCCCAGCAGCCCACTTCTGTCACCACCCCAATACCAATACATTTCAACATGATTTTGAGGTACACACTCAACCTTGCCTGTTCACAGGGCTGAGAAGGTCATTCACCCCCACCAAGAACCCTTTCCTCTGGCCTGGCTGGGGCAAGCCATTTTCACAGCACTTGAAGTGGGCCAACCAGTGCATCCCAGACATTGGGGGGTGAGAGGGTCTGTGAGCCTCACTGCCCTTGGTGAGGAGCTCATAGCCCCCAGGTCAGGCCCATGCTTTCACCCCCTGTGGAGAACGACCACATGGTCACACACCAGATCCCACCCCTGACTCCTGGGCCAGGAATGTGAGGCCAGCCACTGCACTGAACAACCAGTCCCAGTCTGCTTTAAGGTTAGCTCTGCTTACGTGCTACACAAGGGTTCAACAATTTAACTTATAACACTCCAGAACACATAACAACTTTTAACTAAAAACAGAAACAGTGCACCATCTTTAAAAGTATAAGATGGACTTTTCACTGAGAACAAGACTTGTTATAGAATTGTCAAGATTTAAATATGTGTACGCAAACTTCAATTGTGTGACTCATGCATCAAGCTTAATCCTGTAAAAAATTACCATGCTATCATTTCATCTCCTTTCACTGCTTCTGAGTCTTTGTTGATTTAATCATGTTTCATACTCAACCTGTTGGTACATGGTTTAGCCTCTTCAACAAGTGGTTCTGGAAAAACTGGATGTTCACACTTGGAAGGATGGATCCAGGCTGCTGGAGCTCACTCCGTACAACCATGATGCAGAATGGACCTGAGACCTGCAGCTTTGGAAATACCAGAAGGAAACATCCGGAATGCTCAAAGGCACTGGTGTGATCTGCTTGCCTGGAAAGGACTCCAGCAGCCCTGGAGACAGAGCAGGAAGTGACGAGCATAGTCACAGCACACTGAGAAGCTCCTGCACAGCAAAGGGAACAAGAGCATGAAGAGGCGACCTAAAGGATGTGAGGAAGCTGAAGAGGCGACCTGAAGGGTGTGAGGAAGCTGAAGAGGCGACCTGAAAGGTGTGAGGAAGCTGAAGAGTAGACCTAAAGGATGTGAGGAAGCTGAAGAGGAGACCTGAAGGATGTGAGAAAACTGAAGAGGAGACCTGAAGGGTGTGAGGAAGCTGAAGAGGCGACCTGAAGGATGTGAGGAAGCTGAAGAGGAGACCTGAAGGATGTGAGGAAGCTGAAGAGGAGACCTGAAGGATGTGAGGAAGCTGAAGAGGAGACCTGAAGGATGTGAGGAAGCTGAAGAGGAGACCTGAAGGATGTGAGGAAGCTGAAGAGGAGACCTGAAGGATGTGAGGAAGCTGAAGAGGAGACCTGAAGGATGTGAGGAAGCTGAAGAGGAGACCTGAAGGATGTGAGGAAGCTGAAGAGGAGACCTGAAGGATGTGAGAAAGCTGAAGAGGAGACCTGAAGGATGTGAGAAAACTGAAGAGGAGACCTGAAGGATGTGAGGAAGCTGAAGAGAACTGAAGGATGTGAGGAAGCTGAAGAGGAGACCTGAAGGATGTGAGAAAACTGAAGAGGAGACCTGAAGGATGTGAGGAAGCTGAAGAGGAGACCTGAAGGATGTGAGGAAGCTGAAGAGGAGACCTGAAGGATGTGAGGAAGCTGAAGAGGAGAACTGAAGGATGTGAGGAAGCTGAAGAGGAGAACTGAAGGATGTGAGGAAGCTGAAGAGGAGACCTGAAGGATGTGAGGAAGCTGAAGAGGAGACCTGAAGGATGTGAGGAAGCTGAAGAGGAGACCTGAAGGATGTGAGAAAATTGAAGAGGAGACCTGAAGGATGTGAGGAAGCTTAAGAGGAGACCTGAAGGATATGAGGAAGCTGAAGAGGAGACCTGAAGGATGTGAGAAAACTGAAGAGGAGACCTGAAGGATGTGAGGAAGCTGAAGAGAACTGAAGGATGTGAGGAAGCTGAAGAGGAGACCTGAAGGATGTGAGAAAACTGAAGAGGAGACCTGAAGGATGTGAGGAAGCTGAAGAGGAGACCTGAAGGATGTGAGGAAGCTGAAGAGGAGACCTGAAGGATGTGAGGAAGCTGAAGAGGAGAACTGAAGGATGTGAGGAAGCTGAAGAGGAGAACTGAAGGATGTGAGGAAGCTGAAGAGGAGACCTGAAGGATGTGAGGAAGCTGAAGAGGAGACCTGAAGGATGTGAGGAAGCTGAAGAGGAGACCTGAAGGATGTGAGAAAATTGAAGAGGAGACCTGAAGGATGTGAGGAAGCTGAAGAGGAGACCTGAAGGATATGAGGAAGCTGAAGAGGAGACCTGAAGGATGTGAGAAAACTGAAGAGGAGACCTGAAGGATGTGAGGAAGCTGAAGAGGCGACCTGAAGGATGTGAGAAAACTGAAGAGGAAACCTAAAGGGTGTGAGGAAGCTGAAGAGGCGATCTGAAGGATGTGAGAAAACTGAAGAGGAGACCTGAAGGGTGTGAGGAAGCTGAAGAAGAGACCTGAAGTTTGTGAGGAAGCTGAAGAGGAGAAATGAAGGGTGTGAGGAAGCTGAAGAGGAGACCTGAAGGATGTGAGAAAACTGAAGAGGAGACCTGAAGGGTGTGAGGAAGCTGAAGAGGCGACCTGAAGGATGTGAGGAAGCTGAAGAGGAGACCTGAAGGATGTGAGGAAGCTGAAGAGGCGACCTGAAGGATGTGAGAAAACTGAAGAGGAGACCTGAAGGATGTGAGGAAGCTGAAGAGGCGACCTGAAGGATGTGAGAAAACTGAAGAGGAGACCTGAAGGATGTGAGGAAGCTGAAGAGGAGACCTGAAGGATGTGAGAAAACTGAAGAGGAGATCTGAAGGATGTGAGGAAGCTGAAGAGGAGACCTGAAGGATGTGAGGAAGCTGAAGAGGCGACCTGAAGGATGTGAGGAAGCTGAAGAGTCGATCTGAAGGATGTGAGAAAAAACTGAAGAGGAGACCTGAAGGATGTGAGGAAGCTGAAGAGGCGATCTGAAGGATGTGAGAAAACTGAAGAGGAAACCTGAAGGATGTGAGGAAGCTGAAGAGGCGACCTGAAGGATGTGAGAAAACTGAAGAGAAAACCTAAAGGGTGTGAGGAAGCTGAAGAGGCGATCTGAAGGATGTGAGAAAACTGAAGAGGAGACCTGAAGGGTGTGAGGAAGCTGAAGAAGAGACCTGAAGTTTGTGAGGAATCTGAAGAGGAGACCTGAAGGGTGTGAGGAAGCTGAAGAAGAGACCTGAAGGATGTGAGAAAACTGAAGAGGAGACCTGAAGGGTGTGAGGAAGCTGAAGAGGCGACCTGAAGGATGTGAGAAAACTGAAGAGGAGACCTGAAGGATGTGAGGAAGCTGAAGAGGAGACCTGAAGGATGTGAGGAAGCTGAAGAGGCGACCTGAAGGATGTGAGGAAGCTGAAGAGTCGATCTGAAGGATGTGAGAAAACTGAAGAGGAGACCTGAAGGATGTGAGGAAGCTGAAGAGAAGACCTGAAGGATGTGAGGAAAACTGAAGAGGAGACCTGAAGGATGTGAGGAAGCTGAAGAGGAAACCTGAAGGATGTGAGGAAGCTGAAGAGGAGACCTGAAGGATGTGAAGGAAGCTGAAGAGGAGAAACTGAAGGATGTGAGGAAGCTGAAGAGGAGACCTGAAGGATGTGAGAAAACTGAAGAAGAGACCTAAAGGATGTGAGGAAGCTGAAGAGGAGACCTGAAGGATGTGAGAAAACTGAAGAGGAGACCTGAAGGAGTGAGGAAGCTGAAGGGGAGACCTGAAGGATATGAGAAAAACTGAAGAGGAGACCTGAAGGATTGTGAGGAAGCTGAAGAGGAGACCTGAACCTGTGAGAAAGGAAGAGGAGACCTGAAGGAAGCTGAAGAGGAGACCTGAAGGATGTGAGGAAGCTGAAGAGGAGACCTGAAGGATGTGAGGAAGCTGAAGAGGAGACCTGAAGGATGTGAGGAAGCTGAAGAGGAGACCTGAAGGATGTGAGGAAGCTGAAGAGGAGACCTGAAGGATGTGAGGAAGCTGAAGAGGAGACCTGAAGGATGTGAGGAAGCTGAAGAGGAGACCTGAAGGATGTGAGGAAGCTGAAGAGGAGACCTGAAGGATGTGAGAAAGCTTGAAAGAGGAGACCTGAAGGATGTGAGAAGCTGAAGAGGAGACCTGAAGGATGTGAGGAAGCTGAAGAGGAGACCTGAAGGATGTGAGGAAGGAGACTGAAGAGGAGACCTGAAGGATGTGAGGAAGCTGAAGAGGAGACCTGAAGGATGTGAGGAAGCTGAAGAGGAGACCTGAAGGATGTGAGGAAGCTGATGAAGAGGAGAACTGAAGGATGTGAGTGAGGAAGCTGAAGAGGAGACCTGAAGGATGTGAGGAAGCTGAAGAGGAGACCTGAAGGATGTGAGGAAGCTGAAGAGGAGACCTGAAGGATGTGAGAAATTGAAGAGGAGATCTGAAGGATGTGAGGAAGCATTAAGAGGAGACCTGAAGGATAATGAGGAAGCTGAAGAGGAAAGGATGTGAGAAAACTGAAGAGGAGACCTGAAGGATGTGAGGAAGCTGAAGAGAACTGAAGGATGTGAGGAAGCTGAAGAGGAGACCTGAAGGATGTGAGAAAGCTGAAGAGGAGACCTGAAGGATGTGAGGAAGCTGAAGAGGAGACCTGAAGGATGTGAGGAAGCTGAAGAGGAGACCTGAAGGATGTGAGGAAGCTGAAGAGGAGACTGAAGGATGTGAGGAAGCTGAAGAGGAGAACTGAAGGATGTGAGGAGGAAGAGGAGACCTGAAGGATGTGAGGAAGCTGAAGAGGAGACCTGAAGGATGTGAGGAAGCTGAAGAGGAGACCTGAAGGATGTGAGAAAATTGAAGAGGAGACCTGAAGGATGTGAGGAAGCTGAAGAGGAGACCTGAAGGATGTGAGGAAGCTGAAGAGGAGACCTGAAGGATGTGAGAAAACTGAAGAGGAGACCTGAAGGATGTGAGGAAGCTGAAGAGGCGACCTGAAGGATGTGAGAAAACTGAAGAGGAAACCTAAAGGGTGTGAGGAAGCTGAAGAGGCGATCTGAAGGATGTGAGAAAAACTGAAGAGGAGACTGAAGGGTGTGAGGAAGCTGAAGAGAGACCTGAAGGATGTGAGGAAGCTGAAGAGGAGACCTGAAGGGTGTGAGGAAGCTGAAGAGGAGACCTGAAGGATGTGAGAAAACTGAAGAGGAGACCTGAAGGATGTGAGGAAGCTGAAGAGGAGACCTGAAGGATGTTGTGAGGAAGCTGAAGAGGAGACCTGAAGGATGTGAGGAAGCTGAAGAGGCGACCTGAAGGATGTGAGAAAACTGAAGAGGAGACCTGAAGGATGTGAGGAAGCTGAAGAGGCGACCTGAAGGATGTGAGAAAGACTGAGAAGAGAGGAACCTGAAGGAGTGAGGGAAGCTGAAGAGTGAAGGATGTGAGAAAACTGAAGAGGAGACCTGAAGGATGTGAGGAAGCTGAAGAGGAGACCTGAAGGATGTGAGGAAGCTGAAGAGGCGACCTGAAGGATGTGAGGAAGCTGAAGCTGAAGGATGTGAGAGAAAACTGAAGAGGATGAAGGATGTGAGGAAGCTGAAGAGGCGACCTGAAGGATGTGAGAAAGCTGAAGAGGTGAGAACCTGAAGGGATGTGAGTGAGGAAGCTGAAGAGGCGACTGAAGAGGAGAAAACTGAAGAGGATGTGAGGAAGCTGAAGAGGAGACCTGAAGGATGTGAGGAAGCTGAAGAGGAGACCTGAAGGATGAAGTGAGGAAAACTGAAGAGGAGACCTGAAGGGTGTGAGGAAGCTGAAGAGAGACCTGAAGATGTGAAAAAACTGAAGAGGAGACCTGAAGGATGTGAGGAAGCTGAAGAGAGACCTGAAGGATGTGAGAAAACTGAAGAGGAGACCTGAAGGATGTGAGGAAGCTGAAAGAGGCGGACCTGAAGATGTGAGACCTGAAGAGGAAGGATGTGAGGAAGCTGAAGAGGAGACCTGAAGGATGTGAGAAAAGGAGACTGAAGAGGAGACCTGAAGGATGTGAGGAAGCTGAAGAGGCGACCTGAAGGATGTGAGGAAGCTGAAGAGTCGAAGGGATGTGAGAAAACTGAAGAGGAGACCTGAAGGATGTGAGAAAACTGAGGAAGCCTGAAGAGGAGACCTGAAGGATGTGAGAAAACTGAAGAGGAGACCTGAAGGATGTGAGGAAGCTGAAGAGGAGACCTGAAGGATGTGAGGAAGCTGAAGAGGAGAACTGAAGGATGTGAGGAAGCTGAAGAGGAGACCTGAAGGATGTGAGAAAACTGAAGAGGAGACCTGAAGGGATGTGAGGAAGCTGAAGAGGAGACCTGAAGGATGTGAGGAAGCTGAAGAGGAGACCTGAAGGATGTGAGGAAGCTGAAGAGGAGACCTGAAGGATGTGAGGAAGCTGAAGAGGAGAACTGAAGATGTGAGAAGGAAGAGGAGACCTGAAGGATGTGAGGAAGCTGAAGAGGAGACCTGAAGGATGTGAGGAAACTGAAGAGGAGACCTGAAGGATGTGAGGAAGCTGAAGAGGAGACCTGAAGGATGTGAGGAAGCTGAAGAGGAACCTGAAGGATGTGAAGCTGAAGAGGAGACCTGAAGGATGTGAGGAGAAGAGGCCTGAAGGATGTGAGGAAGCTGAAGAGGAGACCTGAAGGATGTGAAAGCTGAAGATGAAGGATGAGGAAGCTGAAGAGGCGACCTGAGGAAGCTGAAGAGGCGACCTGAAGGAGGAAGCTGAAGAGTCGATCTGAAGGATGTGAGAAAACTGAAGAGGAGACCTGAAGGATGTGAGGAAGCTGAAGAGGCGATCTGAAGGATGTGAGAAAACTGAAGAGGAAACCTGAAGGATGTGAGGAAGCTGAAGAGGCGACCTGAAGGATGTGAGAAAACTGAAGAGGAAACCTAAAGGGTGTGAGGAAGCTGAAGAGGCGATCTGAAGGATGTGAGAAAACTGAAGAGGAGACCTGAAGGGTGTGAGGAAGCTGAAGAAGAGACCTGAAGTTTGTGAGGAATCTGAAGAGGAGACCTGAAGGGTGTGAGGAAGCTGAAGAAGAGACCTGAAGGATATGAGAAAACTGAAGAGGAGACCTGAAGGGTGTGAGGAAGCTGAAGAGGCGACCTGAAGGATGTGAGGAAGCTGAAGAGGAGACCTGAAGGATGTGAGGAAGCTGAAGAGGCGACGTGAAGGATGTGAGAAAACTGAAGAGGAGACCTGAAGGATGTGAGAAAACTGAAGAGGCGACCTGAAGGATGTGAGGAAGCTGAAGAGAACTGAAGGATGTGAGGAAGCTGAAGAGGAGACCTGAAGGATGTGAGAAAACTGAAGAGGAGACCTGAAGGATGTGAGGAAGCTGAAGAGGAGACCTGAAGGATGTGAGGAAGCTGAAGAGGAGACCTGAAGGATGTGAGGAAGCTGAAGAGGAGAACTGAAGGATGTGAGGAAGCTGAAGAGGAGAACTGAAGGATGTGAGGAAGCTGAAGAGGAGACCTGAAGGATGTGAGGAAGCTGAAGAGGAGACCTGAAGGATGTGAGGAAGCTGAAGAGGAGACCTGAAGGATGTGAGAAAACTGAAGAGGAGACCTGAAGGATGTGAGGAAGCTGAAGAGGAGACCTGAAGGATATGAGGAAGCTGAAGAGGAGAACTGAAGGATGTGAGGAAGCTGAAGAGGCGATCTGAAGGATGTGAGAAAACTGAAGAGGAGACCTGAAGGATGTGAGGAAGCTGAAGAGGCGACCTGAAGGATGTGAGAAAACTGAAGAGGAAAACTAAAGGGTGTGAGGAAGCTGAAGAGGCGATCTGAAGGATGTGAGAAAACTGAAGAGGAGACCTGAAGGGTGTGAGGAAGCTGAAGAAGAGACCTGAAGTTTGTGAGGAAGCTGAAGAGGAGACCTGAAGGGTGTGAGGAAGCTGAAGAGGAGACCTGAAGGATATGAGAAAACTGAAGAGGAGACCTGAAGGGTGTGAGGAAGCTGAAGAGGCGACCTGAAGGATGTGAGGAAGCTGAAGAGGAGAACTGAAGGATGTGAAGAAGCTGAAGAGGAGACCTGAAGGATGTGAGAAAACTGAAGAGGAGACCTGAAGGATGTGAGGAAGCTGAAGAGGAGACCTGAAGGATGTGAGGAAGCTGAAGAGGAAACTTGAAGGATGTGAGGAAGCTGAAGAGGAGACCTGAAGGATGTGAGGAAGCTGAAGAGGAGACCTGAAGGATGTGAGAAAACTGAAGAGGAGACCTGAAGGATGTGAGAAAACTGAAGAGGAGACCTGAAGGATGTGAGGAAGCTGAAGAGGAGACCTGAAGGATGTGAGGAAGCTGAAGAGGAGACCTGAAGGATGTGAGGAAGCTGAAGAGGAGAACTGAAGGATGTGAGGAAGCTGAAGAGGAGAACTGAAGGATGTGAGGAAGCTGAAGAGGAGCCCTGAAGGATGTGAGGAAGCTGAAGAGGAGACCTGAAGGTTGTGAGGAAGCTGAAGAGGAGACCTGAAGGATGTGAGAAAACTGAAGAGGAGACCTGAAGGATGTGAGGAAGCTGAAGAGGAGACCTGAAGGATATGAGGAAGCTGAAGAGGAGACCTGAAGGATGTGAGGAAGCTGAAGAGGCGATCTGAAGGATGTGAGAAAACTGAAGAGGAGACCTGAAGAATGTGAGGAAGCTGAAGAGGCGACCTGAAGGATGTGAGAAAACTGAAGAGGAAACCTAAAGGGTGTGAGGAAGCTGAAGAGGCGATCTGAAGGATGTGAGAAAACTGAAGAGGAGACCTGAAGGGTGTGAGCAAGCTGAAGAAGAGACCTGAAGGTTGTGAGGAAGCTGAAGAGGAGACCTGAAGGGTGTGAGGAAGCTGAAGAGGTGACCTGAAGGATATGAGAAAACTGAAGAGGGGACCTGAAGGGTGTGAGAAAACTGAAGAGGAGACCTAAAGGGTGTGAGGAAGCTGAAGAGGTGACCTGAAGGATGTGAGAAAACTGAAGAGGTGACCTGAAGGGTGTGAGGAAGGTGAAGAAGAGACCTGAAGGTTGTGAGGAAGCTGAAGAGGAGACCTGAAGGGTGTGAGGAAACTGAAGAGGAAACCTAAAGGATGTGAGGAAGCTGAAGAGGTAACCTAAAAGGGTGTGAGGAAGCTGAAGAGGAGACCTAAAGGGTGTGAGGAAGCTGAAGAGGTCACCTTAAGGGTGTGAGGAAGCTGAAGAGGCGACCTGAAGGGTGTGAGGAAGCTGAAGAGGCGACCTGAAGGGTGTGAGGAAGCTGAAGAGGCGACCTGAAGGATGTGAGGAAGCTGAAGAGGCGACCTGAAGGGTGTGAGGAAGCTGAAGAGGCCACCTAAAGGGTGTGAGGAAACTGAAGAGGAAACCTAAAGGATGTGAGGAAGCTGAAGAGGTAACCTAAAAGGGTGTGAGGGAGCTGAAGAGGCCACCTGAAAGGGTGTGAGGAAGCTGAAGAGGCGAGCTAAAGGGTGTGAGGAAGCTGAAGAGGCCACCTGAAGGGTGTGAGGAAGCTGAAGAGGCGACCTGAAGGGTGTGAGGAAGCTGAAGAGGCCACCTGAAGGGTGTGAGGAAGCTGAAGAGGCCACCTGAAGGGTGTGAGGAAGCTGAAGAGGCCACCTGAAGGGTGTGAGGAAGCTGAAGAGGAGACCTGAAGGGTGTGAGGAAGCTGAAGAGGCCACCTGAAGGGTGTGAGGAAGCTGAAGAGGCCACCTGAAGGGTGTGAGGAAGCTGAAGAGGCCACCTAAAGGGTGTGAGGAAACTGAAGAGGAAACCTAAAGGATGTGAGGAAGCTGAAGAGGTGACCTAAAAGGGTGTGAGGAAGCTGAAGAGGCTACCTGAAGGATATGAGAAAACTGAAGAGGCGACCTGAAGGATGTGAGGAAGCTGAAGAGGAGACCTTAAGGTTGTGAGGAAACTGAAGAGGCAACCTGAAGTGTGTGAGGAAGCTGAAGAGGAAACCTAAAGGATATGAGGAAGCTGAAGAATCGACCTAAAAGGGTGTGAGGAAACTGAAGAGGCGACCTGAAGGGTTTGAGGAAGCTGAAGAGGAAACCTAAAGGATATGAGGAAACTGAAGAGGCCACCTGAAGGGTGTGAGGAAGCTGAAGAGGCGACCTGAAGGGTGTGAGGAAGCTGAAGAGGAGACCTAAAGGGTGTGAGGAAAGCTGAAGAGGCGACCTGAAGGTTGTGAGGAAGCTGAAGATGCGACCTGAAGGTTGTGAGGAAGCTGAAGAGGTGACCTGAAGGGTGTGAGGAAGCTGAAGAGGCCACCTGAAGGTTGTGAGGAAGCTAAAGAAGTGACCTGAAGGGTGTGAGGAAGCTGAAGAAGAGACCTGAAGGTTGTGAGGAAGCTAAAGAGGCGACCTGAAGGGTATGAGGAAGCTGAAGAGGCGACCTGAAGGGTGTGAGGAAGCTGAAGATGCGACCTGAAGGTTGTGAGGAAGCTGAAGAGGTGACCTGAAGGGTGTGAGGAAGCTGAAGAGGCCACCTGAAGGTTGTGAGGAAGCTAAAGAGGTGACCTGAAGGGTGTGAGGAAGCTGAAGAAGAGACCTGAAGGTTGTGAGGAAGCTAAAGAGGCGACCTGAAGGGTATGAGGAACCTGAAGAGGCGACCTGAAGGGTGTGAGGAAGCTGAAGAGTCGACCTGAAGGGTGTGAGGAAACTGAAGAGGAAACCTAAAGGATATGAGGAAACTGAACAGGCGACCTGAAGGATATGAGAAAACTGAAGAGGTGACCTGAAGAGTGTGAGGAAGCTGAAGAGGCGACGTGAAGGATGTGAGTAAACCCTGGCCAGCAATTCATCCATCAGAGGACTAGTAGCCAAAATATATAAAGAATTGAAAAATTGAAAAAACTCACAAAAAGAAAAACAACCCAGTGACTGAGTAGGCCAGTGTGGTGCAGGCCCTTCAAAAGAAGTTCATGTGGAACACACGGAAAATTCTCCGTGTCTTTATTATCAGGAAAATGTAAGCCAAAACTAGGTTTAAATCCATCTCACCCAGTCAGAATGTCATCATCAAACAGAGAACGTCACCAGGATGTGGAGGAAGACGGACACTTACCCACTGTTGGTGGGACACAAGTCGACCCACCTATACCATGGAAAACAGTGTTCAGGGTCCTGAAAACCCCAAGCAGATTCAACACGTGATACAGGCCTAGCTTTCATGGACAAAAGCCCAAACAAAATTTTAAAAGCCACAAAAAATAATAGAAATCATAAAAGTCCAAAAACGTTAAGAACAAATAATAATAGTGATGACGATGGTGGTGATGAAGAGCGCAGGGACGGCGCTGAGGAGAGGGGACTATGCTCTCTCCTAACCTGGTGTCACGGAGACATCTCTCCTGCCAGGGCCTCCACGGCCCCACTTCCCTTCCTCCCCAGTGTCATTTTCCTTTACTGCATGGACAGTCTTGGGTGGGCATGCCATGGTCTGCAGTGAGCCACAGCACACTGCCTTGCCCACCCTGGTCTACACTGTGGGTCTGGCCTCCTCCTGGAAGCCCACCTTCTGTGATGGTCAGTGGCAGATAGCATGCCCCTGCTGCCACCAGACTTGCTCCAGGAGAATGGCTGGGCCACCATGAGCCACCTCCAGGGCCTTTGCAGGGATAGCCAGCTCTGCGCTTCCCTCTGTGTGAGAAAGGAAGGGGTCTTTGTTGTGGACAAGGGATTCTTCTCTGTGTCATTGATGGCCATTCCTGGACATCCACCATGATTGGGTTTTACTGTCATATGTGTTGATTGTGTCTTCTTTTGTACCAGCTTGACTGTTTTAGGGGTATGATAAAAAAGAGATCATGTTCTGAGTGTTAAATGTGAAATTCATTCAGTTTCTTTCTGGTTGTATTCCTAACAGCACTGTTGAAGAAAACTCCCTGTTGCCAAAAAATAAAATTAATCAGCCCACGAGTGTTCAGGTTGCGATCTTTAATTTACCTTTTGCTGAATAAAATAACCTTAGAGAAAGTAAGATCTTTATTTCCAACCAGCGAATGGATTCTTTTAACCAAGCACCCTACGACTTTTGAGAACGCTGTCTCGCTTCCATCACCCAGCACGCCCCTGCTGCCCGCCAGGCACGCGCCTCAGCCCACCTGCCCACCCACTCCTTTCTTGGCGAAGCACCAGCTGAGGCCGCCAGGAAGGTCTGGGGCTCCCCCGAGGCTTGCAGACCAGCAGCGGCCCCACAGAATTCCTGTCCTCCCACATCCGCATTCTGAGAATCGGCAAGGCATCCAGGGTGCCAGGCCAGACTCCATGTTCGTTTGTTCATTTATTTATTTTTAATATTTTTTTTAGTTGTAGGTGGTCACAACACCTTTATTTTATTTATGTGGCATTGAGGATTGAACCCAGGACCTCACACACATGAGCTGAGCACTCTACTGCTGAGCCATAGCCCCAGCCCCCACAATGCTTATGTTTTAATTGTTGCTTTGTTAGTTTTGCCCCCACAATGCTTATGTTTTGTTTCTTTGTTACTTTTTTCCTTTGGAAGTCCACATCACATCCAGTCTGCAAGCATGTTGGATCTCTGACAGTTCAGGCCTGTGTTGGTACAACTGGAGACATCCACTGCGTGCCGCCCAAGCTCACTGCGGAGGGCTGCAGCTAATCTGCGGCCGTGATGGTGAAGCACAGGTGCACCTGGAGCGTGTTACCACAGCATAGCATACCATGGCAGAAGCTTCTAGAAAGCCTAATTTTCTCTTTGAAATGATTGAACCATATTTTAATCTCCTTTGCTTATTTTTCCTTGGAGAAGCAGAACCTGTCCCCTGTTAAAGTACATATTTGACTACTGGCCCTGGGAAACAGATGTAGTGCTACCTACATTCAAAAAAATTAGGGCTGGGGATGAAGCTCAGTTGGTAGAGTGCTTGCTTTGCATGCACAAGGCCCTGGTTTCAATCCACAGCATCACAAAAAAAAAAAATTAAAGAATTAAAAACATGAATCAGTAAGTAACGTTTCCACAGACATTTTAAGCTAGCATGCCCTGCATAATTTTCTGTGAGACAATTGAGCCTTTATATATATATATATATATGTGTGTGTGTGTGTGTGTGTGTGTGTGTTCATGTATACATATACATATATATATATATACATATATGAAGATATCATAATATTATCATGATATTATTTAAATCCTTCTTATAAAGCAATTTCTCATTTTGTAGACCAAAAAATTTATTTTGTAAACTCAACCCTCGTTACATATGTGGACAATGAAGTGAATTTTATAGAAAATCAGCAAGTGAGAAATCACCAAGGCTGAACCATGCCATTAGTTTTTGTTCTCCAGTCATGGGAGTTCCTAATATATTTCAGATACATTTTGGATCACCCTGGTCAGACTTGTGGTCTGCAGATCCTCCGGCTCTGAGGTTGCTCGTCAACCTGGGGCGTCCCTTGCTGTGCGGAGGTCTTAGTGGCACATAGTCCCACTGGTCTTTTTGCCTTTTATATGCCAAGGTTTGGGTATCGTATTTAAGGAAGCAAAAGGCTGAACCATAGCATATCTGATGAAACGTAGAGTTGAGGTGTGTGCATGGTGTGAGATACGGGTAAGCTTTCATTTTTCTGCATGTGGGTGTCCAGTTTTCCCAGCTCCCTTCACTGAAGGGGGACATGCTGCTGTGATAGTCCTGTATCTTGGGAGGAGAGGTGGGCACGTCTGGACATTGGGAAGAATGCCTGTCAGCTTGGCGTGAGGATGGGAGAAAGCCCTCTCCTAAGGACTGAAGCGTCCAGAGTCACCTGGAATCTGTCTTTCCTGGGAAAATGGTGATTGCCTCAGACCACCACCACACTGGCCATCGAGTGCCCTCTGTTCCCGTCTCTGCAGCAGGTGCGTGGCGCTCGAGCTACGACCCCTACACACCATGAGAACCTCCCATTCGCCTGTGTGTGGTCCTCAGCATGCAGAGTGAAGGCAAGGTTGCGTTCCATTACGCACATCTCAGATGACACTTACCAAACCTCGTGTCCCTTCTTTACTTTGGAAAATATGGTTCTAGCAACTCTGCATCGATGTCATCATTCCATGTGTAAAAGGTGCACACACACACAAACACACACTCATACCCACTCACACACATGCACACACAGTAACACACACACACTCATATACATGCACACTCACACAACACACATAAACATACTCACATACACTCACACATACACTTACACATGCATACAGTAATACACTCTTACAAACACACATATACACCCACTCACACAAACACATACCCTCATGCACACACACACTCACAATCACACATTCACACAAACCACACACACAAATATCTTGGAGCCTCTTTGTCCCACACATGGTAGACTTTCATTACTCATGTTTTTCCTTTTACTGTGGCTGATATCTTTCAAGTTCTTGTTTGGTCCCAGACTTGAGCCTTGAGTGCTTTGTCTCGTTTAACAGCCATAGGAACCTTCTCAAGTGCAAGTTCACACTGCACAGGCAAGGAACTGGGATTCCATGCAGCCGGCACATTTGCCCAGGGCTACGCCCTCACCTCACAAACGTCGCAGCAGTGAGCCCTTGATCGCGATTTCTCCAACTGCACATCTGAGCCATTGTCACCACTGACCCTGACTCTCCCACCCAAGGAAAGAGCAGGCCCAGACCTGCTTCTCCAGGTGAAGAGTGTCCACGCCTCACCACGCAGAGGCCTGCTGTCCAGAGCTGCAGGAGTTCCCAGGCCCACAGGGCCCGTCCATGCCTAGTGGGTCATCTGCAGGTACCTGGACCCCAAGGCAGTCAGGACGGTCATCTGGAGCCCACCCACACCTACGGGCTGGCTCAGTTCCCAGTCTCACCTGTGTCCCTGCCCCGCCCCGCTCAGGATGGCCCAGCTCCTGAGGGACATCACCCGTGGACAGAGGAGCGAAGCTGGCTCTGAGCCCCAGCAGGGCATGGCCTCGTCTCCTCCTCTTACTAACATGTAAAACGGGTCTCCTTTAGCCAACAGCCGTGCATCACGGGAGACCGTTAGGCTCCTGCCAGGGGCTGAGCTCAGACCCCCGCGTGGAGCCTGGAGTCCCCGCAGGCCTGGGAGATCCTGTGGTCGGCAAGTCCAGCCAGGCCTGCGCTCCTCACGGCTCCTGGCGAAGCCGAGGCTGGCAGGCTGTGGGGTGCCGTGAGCAGGGAGGCTCTGGGGCGGCAGAGCTAAGACAGGGGCTGCTCTCCAGGGGAACTGCTGCGGCTCGCCCTAGGCGACAGCGGAGGAGGCAGGGCGCGCCGCACCAGCCTCTGAGCATCCTTGTCTTCGCTCTGCCTCGGGAAGTACCGCACTGTCCCCGTGGAGGTGGCCTGGGAGGCAGGAGGGACTCCTGCACAGGGTCCATTCAGGTTGTGGAAGCCCTTGGGGGAACGACATCACCTGCACCCCGGTGGCTCCACGCACGTTGACCCACGCTGGACGACTCTCCGTCTGTCGCAAAGGTCACCCTCAGAGTGGGCAAAAGCCACAGGTGACATCTCAACTAGAGATCTGCATGTAAATGACTTCCACCTGATTGTGTGTATTCACATGACCTCAAAAGAAAATCTATCCTGGGCACTCGTAAAGGATGAAAAAGCTGAAAGTCACTCTGCATATGATCTCAGCTGTCGTGACCAGGTTGGGAGAGCCTTGGGCTGATCTGCAAAGTCAAGCACGTGTCAGCACATGAGTGCCTTGCGTGTCACTGCAGAGTGAGCCGCGTGCACTGGGGAGCAGAGAGGAGAGTGAGCCGAGGACGGAGGACTCTCCCAGCTGGGAGGACAAGCAGTGACCTGAGCCTCGACGTCACCCGTGAAAGAGAAGGTGTGCTTCGTTGCGTGGTGCGGCCAGGGAGGGCGGCGTGGAGGAGAAGCAGAGTCCGGAAGGTGCGGCAGGGCTGAGCACAGAGCAGCCCCTGCGACCCCTGCCGCAGGTCCGGGGGGCTTTGCAGGAGCCCTGTTTGGGGAGATGGCTTGAATTGCGGTTGACTATGAGCCGTGGAGAGTTGGGCATTGTCGCCTTCTGTAGTCTCACGGGACTTGTCCCGAGATCTTGAGTGACTTGGCCGAGATTGCTGATTGGGTCAGCGCCATTTTGGTGGTGTGTGCGGCGCGTGTTAGTCGTTGTTAGAGCCAGAGAGAAAAGTTATCAGAATAAAAAGCTGTTTGTCTCCAGTTTGCCTCTGAACTTCTTCCCGCGGCTTGGTTGCTCCAAGCGGCCATCGCTTCAGGCAGCAACAGGGCTTTGGCTTCTCATCCTGGACCAGCTCAGAGAGAGCGCGAGGCCGTGAGCAGGTTCTGCGCGTGCACAGGAACCGCAACACAGTATCCTCCATGGGCAGACAGAGTCCCACGCAGGATGGAAACTCCAGCAGGAGGGGCAGGCTGCCTCGAAGCTGTGCGTGAGGATCCAGGTGACCACAGCAGCCAGACCCAGAGCCAGCAGAGTGACGTCAGAACTTCTTCTGACTTGAGACTTGGTGTGAATCTGAGGTGACCAGATAGATCCCCGTGGTGGACAGGAGTCTAGAGTAGGCCACACGTCCGCGGTGGAAACTGATCTCAGCGGCGGTGTCCAGGGGAGCCAGCAGTGAAGAAGACTCCCCTCACAAAGGACATGGGACCCTGAACGTGTGCACGGAAGACAGCCCTCTTCCCTCGCCTCACCCCAGACGCACAGCCAGGGACGGGTCATGCCACGGCCATGATAGCACGTCCACAGAGCCTTAAGAACACGTGGGGGCCTTCACAGTGTGGGGCGGGTAGAGATTTCTTAGAGTAGACAAACATGTCACCCATAAAGGAAAGAGATTGACAAATTGTCCTTCTTCAAAATTAAAAACTTGTGCTATTGAAACACCATTTAGACGATGGAGAAGCAAACCAGTGAGCAGAGAAGCCCCTCAGGACCCGGCACCGGGCAGCGGGTCTGCGTCCAGAGGGTGGGAGCTGAACGCTGGGATGACCAAGAGGCCAGAAGGCCCGCGGACAGGAAGAGCGTCGGAAGACACTCTGGAGAAGGGAGGGTGCCCTGCACGCACCGGAGCGCAGCGTGGGGCCCAGGCCAGCGGGCACCAGGGCCGTGGGCTACAGCTGCCGCGGAAGCTCGCAGAAGACCGAGAAGGGCAGACGCTGGTGGAGAGTGACCACCCAGAGTCCCCAGCACTGGCGGGATTCTTCTATATTCCACTTTCTACAGCATTTGGCATTTAAGAAATAAAACCGAAAATGTTTAGTGTGAAACAACTATTCTACTCAGCAGTTGTCAACAGAGAAGTGAAAGTCTACATCCACACAAGAAGAGGAGGAAGAAGGAACAGGAGGAGGAGGGAGAGGAGGAAGAAACGGGAGGAGGAGGGGAGGAGGAGGAGGGAAGGAGAAAAAGGAGGGGAGGAGGAGGAGGGGAGGAGGAGGGGAGGAGGAGGGGAGAAAGAGGAGGGGGAGGAGGAGGAGGGGAGGGGAGAGGGAGAGGAGGAGGAGGGGAGGAGGAAGGGAGGAGGAGGAGGGAAGGAGGAGGGAGAGGATGAGGAGAGGAGAAAGAGGAGGGAGAGGAGGAGAGGGAGGAGGAGGAGGGGAGGAGAGAGCGAGGAGGAGGAGGGGAGGAGGAAGGGAGGAGGAGGAGGGGAGGAGGGAGAGGAGGGGAAGAGGAGGAGGGGAGGAGGGAGAGGAGGAGGATGGGAGGAAGGGGAGGAGGAGGAAGGGAGGAGGGAGCGGAGGAAGGGGAAGAGGGAGAGGAGGAGGAGGAGGAGGAGGAGGGAGGAGGAGGAGGAGGGGAGGAGGGAGAGGAGGAGGAAGGTAGGAAGAGGGGAGGAGAAGAAGGAACAGGAGGAGGGGTGGAGGAGAGGAGGAGGAGGAGGGAGGAGGAGGACGAACAGGAGGAGGGAAGCAGGAGGAGGGAAGGAGGGAGAGGCAGAGGAGGGGAGGAGGAGGGAAGGAGGGAGGAGGCAGAGGAGGGGAGGCAGAGGAGGGGAGGAGGAGGAGGGGAGAAGGAGGGGAGGAGGGAGAGGCAGAGTAGGGGAGGAGGAGGGGAGAGGAGGGAGAGGCAGAGGAGGGGAGGAGGAGGAGGGGAGAAGGAGGGGAGGAGGGAGAGGCAGAGGAGGGGAGGAGGGAGAGGCAGGAGAGGAGGGGAGGAGGAGGAGGGGAGAAGGAGGGGAGGAGGGAGAGGCAGAGGAGGGGAGGAGGGAGAGGCAGAGGAGGGAAGGAGGGAGAGGCAGAGGAGGGGAGGCAGAGGAGAGGGGGAGAGGCAGGGGTGAGGAGGAGGAGGGGGAGAAGGGAGGGGAGGAGGGAGAGGCAGAGGAGGGGAGGAGGGAGGGGAGGAGGGGAGGAGAGGCAGAGGAGGGGAGAAGGAGGGGAGGAGGGAGAGAGGAGGCAGAGGAGGGGAGGAGGGAGAGGCAGAGGAGGGGAGGAGGAGGGAGGGGGAGGGCGAGGAGGGAGAGGCAGAGGAGGGGAGGAGAAGGGGAGGAGGGAGAGGCAGGGAGAGGAGGTGAGGGGAGGAGGGAGGGCGGAGGAGGGAGAGGCAGAGGAGGGGAGGAGGAGGAGGAGGGGAGAAGGAGGGGAGGAGGGAGAGGCAGAGGAGGGGAGGATTAGGGGAGGGAGGGAGAGGCAGAGTAGGGGAGGAGGAGGGGGAGGAGGGAGAGGCAGAGGAGGGGAGGAGGAGGGAAGGAGGGAGAGGCAGAGGAGGGGAGGAGGAGGAGGGGAGAAGGAGGGGAGGAGGGAGAGGCAGAGGAGGGGGAGGAGGAGGGGAGGAGGGAGAGGCAGAGGAGGGGAGGAGGGAGAGGCAGAGGGGAGGAGGGCAAGAACAAGGAGAGTGAGAAGGCCTTGTTCGAGAGTGTCCCTGGACCTGTAGGTGTGGTGGCCTCAGACAAGCCAGGCAAGGGTCCCTCTGAGCAAGGCTAGCCTGCGCCACCCCGCACACCTCCCTTTTCCCAGTGCGGCCACACGCGCTGCCGGGCCTGAGGGACTTGCAGCCCCGCGGAGCCGGGGTAAGGGCAGGCGCCTTCCTGCACCTGCAGCCCAAGAAGAGGGAAGCCGGTCCAGGATGAGAGTCCCCAGTAGAGCGTGTCCTTGGGTGGACCAGCTGGAAAGGCCACGACACTCCAGGCATGGCAACGTCCTTCTCTTCACTGGGGTGCAGTTCCCGTGGGTGGCACAGTTGTCACGACTCCGGGGCCTTCTGCTCAGGCCTGTTCGGCGGCTCATGTCCACACGTGCACACGGTGGCCAGACGGGTCCTGGAGAGGGGACACGGGCAGAAGCTGTGCCTGGAGGAGGGGACACAAACAGACACAGCACAGGCTGGACTTTGATGGAGGACACATCACTATAAGGAGCCCCTGGCACGTGGTTCCAAGAGTGCCCACGTGTCCTTTCCCTGAAGACAGATCACTTTCTCCTAGAAGGAGGAACAACCTTGGGCAGCGACACTTCAGCCCATGCTTCTATGTGTCCATTCTGCATATTTGAGAAGCCCATGAAAACCAGGTGTCGTGGTCTAGGGACCCAGAGGCCCGTCGTGAGAGGAGGCCCGTCGTGAGAGGAGGCCGTGTCTGGACACTGGCATCCACTGTGGTGAGGCCCACTTGAAAGACAGCCGTGCCAGCCTCTGTGCAGTCGGGCCAGACCGTGTTTCCCTGTGCTCATGGAACACAGCAGGGCCCCAGCGACGTGCTGGAGGGACTCCCCTTTGTGCAAACTGAGTTGGCGGCCGCCAGGGCAGAGCAGAGCCTGCCCTCGGGAGCCTCAACCCGGCCGCCCCTTGACCCTCAGGTCCTCAGCTTCCTGGTGGAGATGGCCTCGGGACAGTGGGCAAATGAAGTGGCCTGGAGCTCAGCCAGGGAGGAGAACCCCCAGGGAGCCTGACCTGGGGAAAGGCCGCTGCCCGGCCCTGCTCAGCTGAGGAGGCAGAGTTTGACTTCTCGACAAACCAGAGTGCTGTGTGCAATGAAAACCATCAAAAGGGAGGAAAACGGACACACTCCACGATTTTACATGACATAAAAATACCCTTTAGAGACAGAGGATCCTGAGCTGTTATCACATCCAAATAAAGAGCAGGACTAATAAAAGTAAAACACGTGTGTGAAGACATACAAGGAATGAAAATAACACACCACAACAGTCCTGCTGACACTATTTAACAGAGCAAGAAACTGTTTAATCTGAAAATTCATGCACCATGTAATCCTACATGCTCAGGCCAACTTGCTTTGCTGGCAAGTTCAAGATCTGATCTGCATTCAATTCTGGTCCAACTCTCCACCGCAACCTCAGACCAGACCCACGCGGCTGGCAAGACTCATGTAGCTTTCTGAAGTTCATTTGTTTAAGCAGATGGCTACTTTCTTCCTTTTTTACAGCATCATAAACCAATTGCTTAAACACACCACCTTTATTACATAGAGAGATCAAGAATAGCAACAACGCTGAAAAATTCAGTTATTTAATATTCAAATAGATCAACAAATTTTCCACACTACCAAATGAAGGAAGGACATTCATGTCACATCACCGGGTGACAGGGGAGGAGAGAGGAGCATCACCCCAGGCTGTGGGTGTGCATGGCCCTGCGTGGACAGTGAGCCACTGAACACAGACACCAGGCTTCCTCGCAGGCTGCACTAGCTGAGACCTGGCTCTTGAGGTGCGACCTGTGTGTGCCTGGTGCTGGGAGGGCAGGGCGCGCCGTGCAGGGAGGGCAGGCCTGGTGCTGCCACCTCCGGCTGACTTCTCCCTCCACAGTGACACAGCGTTTCATTTCCAAACTTGGTGCCACACGTGTCCTTCCCACGTTGGGCCCTGGGCTGCTCGGACAGGGAGGAAGGGTGAGTGGAGTTCAGAAGGCCAGGGCTGCACGTCAGTCACCCCCGCTCTCCTGGAGCCCCTGATTTGGAACCTGAGGAGTGGCCACTGACCACAAGATCTCTGGGTTCTGGTTGGCATGGTCATTTCAGCTGCAGCAAATGGACAGCTTCCAGGTCCTCATGGGACGCGAGGTGCAGGCGTGTGCCGAGGCCTCTGCGCCCCTCCTGCTGGAGGCCTCACGGTGTGACTAGTGGGCAGGCGGGCGGTGAGCCGCGGTGCTACCTCAGCAAAATGGCTCTGCTGCCCGCTGCGCCCGCCTCGCTGGGCAGATGGTGCCGTGCCCAGGTCCGCGGGGAGGACGTGTGAAAACACACAAGCTCACGCATTATCCCCAGGTGAGGAGCGGCCGCTCACGCTCTGGCGGAGGAGCCCGCTTCTGTAAACACCGGAAGAGCTGTGTAAACGCCATTTTCTTGACATAAGCAACAGAAACACCTGGACCGGGAGGAAGCGGGCTCCCTGCGTGGATGGATGTCCTGCTGGACGCGGTGGGCATTTACGACCTGACTGCACCTGACCCTGGAGTGCAGGTCAGCGGAACAGGCGGGCCTCCTACAGCATCTGCCCACCCTGGAAACCTGTCTGCAAAAGGCAAAAACAGCGGGGCTTGTGGTCCACTGAGAGCATGGGGCTCTGTTCTCAGGGAGAGTGAGGCACCACCACCCGCAAGGAGTTGCCGGTTTCAAACACGTAAACACCGTCCAGAAATCTATTGGTATTAAGGGTTCTTGCCATCCCTGTTTGGATGTGGGGTGAGCGAGCCTTGTATGGCCTTTCAAGCCAAGGGATGTAAATTCATCCAACACACAGCTGGAGAAAGCGAGTCACGCTCGACACACTGTGAAGTCCCCGTGCCCACGAAAGCTGCCCACTAGTGAGCCCGAGAAGGCGGCCTGACAGTGAGCCTCTTCCAGCCCCCAGGTCTGCACCCACGTGGGCTACGGCCCGGTGGACACTGGCCTCTGTACGGGCTCTGCTGCCAGGAAGCCCGCGTGCTCTGCTGCCCCGCTCCACACACACCTGCCGAGTGAGCAGCTCCCCAGAGCAGAACGCTAGCGCCCAACGTGGCCACGTCGCGGGGACATGGGCCTTCAAAGAGAAGGCGAGTGCAGCGACCCACACCTTCTCCGTCCTCTCCCATGGGCCATTCCTGTTACCGAGGGCCATGCTGCTGCTGTCGTTCTAAGCCTTTCGTTAGTGAGAAACCTGTGCCAGCTTCTCCGGACCTCTCCTGGCCCGCGCCAGCCTTGTCCCTGTCTGTTCCACTCTGGAGCTGAGAGGCTGGTCCTTCCTGGCCCTCGCCACGTGACTCTTCAGTCCCATGGGGCTTTTGCGCCAGCTCCTGAGTCCTTCCTCCTTCAGACCCCACGGGAGGCTCCCTGCTGGGGCCACCCTCACCCTGTCCTGTGGCCTGGCTTTCTCCAGGATGCTGCCTGGCTGTTTGCGTCTCAGCCACCTGGACAGAAATCTTTAGGAAACCAGCGTTCTGCAACCCAGCACAGCAGCGAGCATCTGTGGCCCATCGTGCCCCGTGCCAGGACAGCTGTGGGAGCCTGGACTACCTGCCTCGGGAGACTGCAGCGGGGGCGCACCATGCCCTCCAGGGTGGCATCTGGGCAGGGACGCCCGTTCCTGCTGACACCAATGACCTCCTCCCTGCAGCCAGGGGAGACCAAGACAGAGCGGTGCGGAGTCACTCCTCCCCTCCCCTCCTTTGCCACAGCAATCTCAGGAGAGCCACCTACAAGCAGGTTTAATATTCAGAGTCTTATGATGTGATTCCCCAGAGGGTCAGTGTTCAGTCAACCCTCACTCATCACATCAAGAATCTGAAAGACTCCAAACTCCATGAGTAGAGCCCAATTCCAAGATGGCAGAGATGTTAGAATTCTCTGACGAAGTTTTCAAAGCAAAACTTCCCCTATAAGCCTTGCAAACTTTTTAAATAAATGGAAAACCCATAAAGTCTTAACAGATAAATAAAAAAATCTAGAGGCATGTGCAAATTTTAGAATGAATGAAATAAAAATATGGGCTGGGGTTGTGGCTCAGCGGTAGAGCACTCACCTAGCACGTGTGTGGCCCAGGTTTGATCCTCAGCACCACGTAAAAATAAATGCATTGTATACAACTAAAGCAAATAAATAAATATTTTTAAAAAAGAAAAAAGAGATTAAAATATAATGGACAGGTGAAAATCATAATGGAAGAAAAAGAGGAAATAGTTCATAAATAAGAAGGAATTAATCACCCAATCTGGATAACAGAGAGCAGAAACTCAAGACTGAGAAGCCTTCAGACACGTGGAGCTACAGTGAAATACGTTGTTACTCTTGCATCAACAAAGCCCAGGAAGGGGAGAGGAGCAGAAGCGAAAAAGAACTTCAATAAATCACAAGAGATATGGAAGAACGCGTAGACCTATAGTTTCATGAGAAATTCATGCAGAATAAACCTGTGGATGGACACACCAAGACACCGTGCTGTGGGCCGAGTGTTTGGGTTTCCCCAGATTCATGTTTTGAAGCCTTGATTCCCAGTGGAGCAGTGTTTGGAGATGGGAGCTTGGGAGTGCATGGGTTGGTTTGAAGTCACGACGGGAGTGATGCGTTGACAGACAGGAGGGACTTCGGGGGTCTCTCTAGGCGCTCACACCAAGGACAGCCTGTGAGAGGACTGTACAGCTGGCCCCTTTATCTTGGACTCCCCAGAATGCAGACCTGAGGTGATTCCATGTCCATCACTGGTTGTCTCTGTAGCAGTTCACAGCGACTAAGACACACTCATGGCCAAACCAGTGGGAACTAAGGACACAGAAGCAGAGAGACTGAAATGGCCCTTCACCTGCAGAAGGAAAACTCACATGATAGAGGATTCCTGTCAGAAACCGTGGAGGCCAGAAAGAAGTGGCAAATTTTTCAAGTGGTTAAAAGAAAACAACCAGCCTACCCAGTTAAAGTTCCCCGGGGCATGATGTAGGGCCAACAACCCTTCTCAGCTCAAGGAAAACTAAGGGAACTTGTTGCAAAATCCCTGCCATAAAAACCTAGTCAAAATTCCTTAAGTAAAAATAAATAGTAAAAGAAGGAATCTTGGAACTTCAAGAAGGAAGAAATTACAATGGAAAAAATGAATAATTCAATACATTTTCTTTCTCTTCAGGTTTTCTGAATTATGTTTAAGGATTCAAGAAAAATATTATAATACTGAATGTGGTTTTAAACTTAAATAGAGGAAGTTGAAAGCAAATTTTATTATAAATAAGGAAGTATAACAGGACACAGGAAAGGAAAATTTCTATGCTGCATTCAAATAGTATTAAAACTGATATATTATACACACACACACACACACACACACACACACATCTAGCAAGCAACACTATGCAAATTTATAAAGAGATACATGCAAAAATTACTATGGATCAATTAAAATATATCTCTAAAAGTATTCAATAATCCACAGGAAGAAAGGGCAAAGAAAACAGAGAAAATTAAAAGTAGGATACAACAAAAAGTTGATTTAAACCCTAGCATATTAATAATTATATTAAGTGTAAGTGTGCTAGACAAAGCAATTAAAAGACACAGATTAGCACAGTGGATTAAAAACAAACAAAAAAGCCACACAAATATGACCCAACTATATGTGGTCTACAAGAAACTGTCAACCTAACAATATAGATAAAAATGAGAGAGAGAGGTAATGCAAATAATCAAAGGTAAGCAAGTGCTAGTGCCATGAGCACCATATTAATATGAGATAAAATAGACCAGAGCCAAGGAAACTAACAGGACAGATAAGAAATTTATATATTGATGGCATAAAGGTCAACTCGTCAAAAAGACCTAGCAATCTATACCAAACATGAAAAAAATGTAAACTAAAAACTGATAGAATTGAAAGGAGTAGGCAATTCACAGTCACAGTTAGAAACATCAGTAATTCTTCCTTGGAGATTGATAATATAATTTAAAAATTAATACAGAAAGTAATGACAGAAGAAATGATTGACACCATTAACCAACAAGACTTAGTGAGCATTTATGGACTCTTTCACCCATCAACAGCAGAACCCATTCTTTTGAGGTACCCACAAAATATACACATATACGGACCATATCCTGGGCCATAAATCAACTTTTAACAGATTTTGTGGAGCTGAAATAAAATAGAATATGTTCTTTGATTACAATGGAGTCAAACTAGAAACCAGTAACTGAACTAGAGCAAGAAATTCTCCCAACTAACCTACAAAATTCTAAGTAATCTATCAATTAAAAAGGAAGGCTTGAGGGAAATTTAGAAAGTACACTGAACTAAATGAAAAGGAAGATAAAATACATTAAAACTTATGAGACATGGGTAAAGCAGTGAGTAGAGGAAAAATCATAGGACTAAATGTAATATTGAAAAAGAGAGAGTTTCAAATTTAAACTTTATCTTCAAAAACATACAGAAGGAAAATAAAATTAACCACATATATGAATGGAGTTATTGATAAATCCCAAAATTGACTCACACAAATATACCAAACTGATTTTTAGAAAAATACAAAATTCATTCAAAGGAACAAAAACAAAATTTTTTTAAATGGTGCTGAAGAGCCAAGTATGGTAGCACATGACTGCAGTCCAGCTACTTGGGTGTCTAAAGCAAGAAGATTGTGAGTTTGAGGTCAATCTGGGTGACTTAGTGAGACCCTGTCTCAAAAATAAATCAATAAAATAAAAAACAAAGGAAAGGTTAAAAGGGCTAGAGATATAGCTTAGTGGTAGAATGCCCCAGGTTGAATCCTTAGTAATGAAAAATGAACAAATAAACAAAGAAAAGGAAGGAGAAGAAGATGCTATAGACTCAGAAAATATATGTGAACTATGAATTTGACAAGTGACAAATACACAAAATATACAAAGAACTCTCAAAGCTTATCACTTACAAATAATGTAATAGAATGGGCAAAAGATAAGAAAGCATTTCATTTATGAGGATACAGAAATGTTAAGTAAGCATATTTTTAAATGTTCAACATTTTTAATCATCACCATGAGACATCACTATACCCTACTGGGTGGCTAAAATTTAAAAAAATATATATTAAAAACACCAAATTTTGATGATAATATAGAGAATCTACATCAGTCATGCTTTTTGGTGGGTAAAAATAATACAGTGTGAAAAAACATTTTGTCGGTGTCTTTAAAAACTGCACGTGCAAATACCACATGACACAGCAATTATATTCGTGGACGTGTGTCCCAGAAAACTGAGAGTTTATGTTCACACAAAACCCTACACACAAGTGCTCGTAGTAGCCTTATTATTTATAATTAAATACTGGGACATTAAATATCCCAGACAGATCCCAATGCAATAATACTGGATGATTTCAACATACCCTTTTCATGAAAAGACATAGAATCATTTAAGACCCTTCTAACCAAAAACACACTATAAATCAAATGGACTTAATGGACATTTACAGAATATTTCACACCAAAACAGCTGAATTCACTTTCTTCTCAACATCTCATGGAACCTTATCCAAAAGAGACCATAGAATAGGTCACAATGTAAGTCTTAGCAAGTATAAATAAAATTGATAAAACCCCAAGCATCTTATCAGATAATAATGGAACAAAATTAGAAATTAACAAGAAACATTATAGAAGGCACATAAACATATAGAGATCAAACAATACTCTATTAAATGAGGTATGGATTATAAAAAATAATAAGAGAAAAAAATTTAAAAATTCCTGAAATCAAATCAGAATACTGACAATATGCCAAAATCTCTTGGATACTATGAAGGCTGTACTAAGAGGAAAGTTTTAGCATTAAGTGCCAATACTTAAAAAGAAAGAAAGAATTAAAGAACAAAAGACTCCAAATAACAATCTAATTCTACATCTAACAGCCCTAGAAAAACAGGAAAAAACTAATTCCAAACCAGTAGGATACAGAAGATAATTAGGATCAGAGCTGAAATTAAGAATAAAATAACAATACAAAGGATCAATGAGACACAGTTAGTTCTTTGAAAAGATAAACAAGATTGATAAGCCTTTAGTCAAACTAACCCAATTCAGCAAAATTAGAGATGAAAAAGGAGAAATCACCACAGACACTTATGAAATCCAGAGGATCATAGGAGCTATTTTGAAAACTTATTTCCCAAAGAATCAGAAAATCTAGATGCTGTGAACAAACTTTTAGATACATATAAAATACCCAGATTGAACCAAGAGGATTTAGAAAACCTAAACAGACCAATATCAGAGAATTAAATTGAAGACAAAAATCCTTTCAACAAGGAAAAAACTGGGACCAGATGGATTCTCAGCTGAGTTCTACAATATCTTTAAAGAAGATCTAAAGCCGATGTGTCTCAAATTATTCCAAATTCATTCCGTAGAGCTGGTATCATCCTGATACCAAAAATAAATAATTATACATCAAGGACAGAAAACTACAGACCAATATCCCTGATGAACATAGATGCAAAACTCCTCAATAACGTATTGGCAAACTGCATCCAAAAACATAATACAAAGATTATGAACCATGATCAAATTGTTTTCTTACCAGAATTTCCAGCTGGTTTAATATACACAAATCAGTAAAAGTAATTCATCACACAAATAGAATCAAAGGGGAAAATCACCTGATCATTTCAACAGATGCAGAGAAAGCTTTAGATAAAATACAGCACACTTTCATGTTGAAAACGGAAGAAACTAGGGACAGAGGGAACTTACCTCAGCTTTACAAAGGCTATATGTGACAAACCCAAAGCCAACATCATACTGAAGGGAGGAAACAGAAAGAATTTTCTCTAAAATCAGGAATAAGATGAAGATGTCCACTCTCACCACTCCTATTCATTACAGTTCTTGAAACTATAACCAGAGCAATTAGGCATAAAAAGAAAAATTAAAAGAGCACAAATAGGAAAATAAGCAGGGAAACTATATCTGCTTGCTGACACCATAATTATACATTTAGAAGACCCAAGACTCCTCCAGAAGACATCTTCAGCAGATAAACAAATTCAACAAAGTTGCAGGATAAAGAATAATACATGAAAATCAATAGCTTTCCTATAGTCCAATAATGAATCCACTGAGAAAGAAACCAAAACTATTTCATTCAAAACAGCCTCAAAAATAAAATACTTGGGAATAAGTCTAACTAAAGAAGTTTGAGACATCTACAGTGAAAATGTAGAACATTAAAGAAAGAAATTAAAGAAGACACTAGAAGATGGAAAGTCCTACCATGTTCATGGATAGGTTGAAAGGCTATTGTTAAAATGACCATATTGCCTAAAGCAATATACAGATCCAAGCCATTCCCATCAAAATACCTATGACACAGAACTATAGAAAAATAGTCTTCAAATTTATATGAAGAAATAAAAGACCCATTGTAGTCAAAGGTATACTGAGCAACGTGAGTGAGTTTGGTGAAATCATAATACCGGATCTCAAATTATACTACAGAGCTATAGTAACAAAACCAGCATGATTTTGGCATAAAGAACAGACATGAAGACCAATGCAGTAGACTAGAAGACACAGGGACAAATAAACATAAACACAGTCTGCTGACTCTTGACAAAGGTGCCAAAATCACAAGTTAGAGAAACCGATAGCCTTTGTTAAACAAAAGGTGCTGGGAAAACTGTATATCCATACATAGAAGAATAAAACTCAATCCTTGTTGTGCACCCTCAACAAAAGTCAACTCAAAGTGAATCAAGACCTAGGAATTAGAATAGAAACTGTGAAATTGCTAGAAGAAAACATAGAGGCAGCACTCCAACATATTGCTGTGGGTGTTGACTTTCTCATTAAGACCCTAAAGCTCAAGAAAAAAAATCAAGAATCAATAATTGGGGTGGCTTCAAATTTAAAAGCTTCTGCACAGAAAAAGAAACAACTAAGAATATAAAGAGAGAACCTACAGAATGGGAGAAAAATCTTTGCCATCTATTCCTCCAATATGTGAAGAAAACCCAGAATATATTAAGAGCTCAAAAATAAGAACCTAATAAATAAATGAGCAAATGAACTAAACAGATATTTCTCAAAAGAAGAAATACAAATGACCAACAAATCTATGAAAAAAAAATTTAACATCTTTACCAGTCAGGGAGATGCAAATCAAAACTATAGTGGGATTTGATCTCACTCCAGTTAGAATGACAATCGTTACGAATACAGATAACAACAATTGCTGGCAAGGATGTGGGGAATAGATACACTTCTACATACTGTTGGGACTGCAAATCAGTACAACCACTTTGGAAAACAGTACAGAGATTCCTCAAAAGAGTAGGAATGGAACCACCATAGGACTCAGCTATTCACTCCTTGGTATTTATCCAAACGATCTAAAATCAGACTACTGCCAATATTTATAGCAGCCCAATCCACAATAGCCAAACTATGTAACCAGTTTAGGTGTCCATTAACAGACAGGTGGTTGGAGAAAGTGTGGTGTATGTGCACAATGGCGTGCTGGTCGGCCATAAAGAAGAACCTGTGGAGCTGGAGAACATCATGCTGAGAAACAAATCAAGCTCAGGGCTCAGGGTGGAATGTCCGACCTCACACGTGGAAGGCGGGGAGAGCAAAGGAACAATTAGAGGCGTACCTCAAGAAAACAGAAGGGAGAGCAGCAGAGCCAAGCAGGGGCTAAGGGCGAGAGAGAGAGGGGAGCAAAGGGGAGCACTGGGGAGTGGGGTTCCCCAGAGTCTGCCACGGGCGTGGAGAAATACCTCCCAGTGCACTCCAGGGCCATTCATGATCATAATGCATCAATTGGAAAGCAGCCAATCAATCAGTAAAGAGGAGGAAGAACCAACAGGGAGAGGAGGGAGGTCAGGAGGGAGGCGAGGAGGTAGGGCTGGGGACTGAATGGAGAACACCGTTACATACACTCATGAACCTACCAAAATGGGTCCCACTGTCACATATAACTACTACTCACTAGAAATAAAAATTAATAATTAGAAACAAAACAACTGGGTACCACCCATATATTATTCAATAAGTGATGATTTCAAAACCCACGGGGCTGGGGTGTAACTCAGTGGTAGAGCACTCATACAGCACAGCACGAGCAAAACCTGGGGTTCCTTCCTCAGCACTGCAGATAAATAAGTATAAAAATAAAAATAATGGCACATCCATACCAGGAGTCACTACTCCGCAATAACACGAAACAGCCATCCCGTACCACCCAGAGAGACTGCCACAGAAACATGCCGAGTGAGGAGGAGCCCAAAACAGGTTCCCCTGGGCGATTCCCCTCACAGAGCACTCTGATCAAGACCTGAGCACGAGTGGGCAGATGAGCTCTGTGGTCACTGGCGTGGAGCACAGGGAGAGCAGGCGTGAGTGCAGGAGCCCAGCAGCCGTGGAGGGAAATGCCCAGGAGACCGAGTGCTCTTCCACCCTCCGGCACCCTCAGCTCCTCCCTCTGTAACAGAACCTGGTCTCTCCAGCAAGGCCCACCTGTCCTGGGTCCCTCTCCTTCCTCTGTCCACCTTGATAGTGTGGAGGCTCGCACGCTCAGGATGGGACTGTCTGAGCCTGGGTCCTGACTGGCGGGCAAGGCTCTAAACTCTTCATCTGCGGGGCCACTGCTTCCCCAGGCACGGAAGGAAGAGGTGGTAATGCAGTGCCGGCAGGGTCACTATCCACACTGAGCTGGCCGATGACTGCGCGACCCTCATCCCGGTCTTCACCATGACGCACGTTGATAATTTTAGCTAGTTTGATTTTTACGGACATTCTTAAAGATTTTGCGGTTTCCAGATCAGTTGCTTATGGTGATAATGCTTTATATATTAAAATCTCCGTGCTTGTTACCAACTGAGATTCAAAATTGATTCTTAACATTCCTATCCTGGATGGTAACGTGGTGGTCTCAGCCTGCTGTCCGTTGCTGTGACTGGATGGCACCGAGTGGGCGACTTACAGAGAAGAGGAGTCACTTGGCTCCTGGTTCTGAGGCTGAAGTCTGAGAGCAAGGCACCGGCATCTGCTCAGCATTCAGTGAAGGCTTCTGCTGCGTGGGGGGTCGAGGGCAAGACACCAGATACGCTCAGGTGTCCCTTTCTTTATGGCGTACTAATGGCAGCACGGGGACTCATCCTCATGACCTCGTGGACCCTGACCTCCTCCCAGGACCACACCCAAATACATCACATATGACGTGGGATCAAGCTTCCAGCGGGTGGCCTTTGGAGGGCCCATCCAAGCCATCCCACCCAGGGTCTGGAGACAGCGGTGATGACGCTGTGGCAAGACGGGGCAAGACAGGGCCTCCGGGGCCGCACGGGCTCACCACGAGGCCCACACACTGCAGCCCCGCACAGCCCCGTTCCTGCGAGTCCTAAGTGGCCCGTGCATCCTCCAGGCCCGCTCACCTTCACCACGCGGCTGGCTTAGACTAGAAACACACCATCTCCCACATTTCTGGGGTTGGCCCTTGGCTACACCTGCAGATACAACCCTAGACCAATGCTGGATGGTGTAGTAGCACCTGCCACTTTGACACTTTTACTTCAGTGGGATTTGAGAGGTTCTAAATAAATGGTTTCCTTCCTCTGACATGAGGCTTCCTCTCAGCTAGAAAGACTAGTAACTGCTGGGTCCTCCGCTGCCCCCTGCAACTCATGGGAGGCTCTCAGTCCTGGACACGCTAAACAATGCGTCCTGTACTAGTTTGGATGGTCACAGCTTGCCACACCCCTGGGGGTGATCCTGTCCCTTTGTGATCTCAGTTTTTTCCTGGAATGAGAGGGTAGGTATCAGGCTGCTGCTGGAGTCTCCCCAAAAACATCACCACTGATTCTGAGGATCACTTAGCCTTCAGAATTCTTTGAAATTGTTCTTATTGCTGTACAATTTACACAGAATTCAGATCTAGAGTTTTTGGATATGTATGTACTTGTGCAATTACCATCACCACATTCAAGATGAATAACACTGAACACATTGGTGGGGGTCATGGAGGTAACAGAGCCAAGTAAGCATGGGCTGAAACCTCTGAAACTGGGAGTCACGTTAAATATTTTATCCTGCCGGGCGTGGAGGAACACGTATGCAGGAGCCCTGTTTGGGGAGATGGCTTAAATTGCGGTTGACTACGGGCTTTGGACATGTTTGGGCATTGGCGCCTTCCATAGTCTCACGGGACTTGGCCCAGGATCTTGCGAGACTTGGCCGGAGATCTCGAGGGACTTGAGGGAGATTGCGGATGAGGTCTGCGCCATTTTGGAGGTTAGAGGAGCGTGGGACGGCGTGTCAGGGTGTAGTTAGAGCCAGAGAGAAAAGTTATCAGAATAAAGAGCTGTTTGTTTCCAGTTCGTCTCTAAACTTCTTCCCGCGGCTTCTTTGCTCCAAGCGGCCATCGCTTCAGGCGACTACACACGTATGTACTCCCAGCTATTTGAGAGGCTGAGGCAGGAGAATTGCAACTCCAAGGCCAGCCTAGGCAGCTTAGACACTATCTTTAGAAATTTTAAAAAGAGCTTGGGATGTGACTGATTGATGGAGTCCCCTGGATTCAGTACAACAGGAACAAATAGATAAAAAGCCTTTCTTCCTATAACCTGACTTTCTCAGGTGTTTTATCACAGTGTTAGAAAGCTGACAACACAGGAAACTGGTATTGAGAAGCGGAACTGTTGCTGTGACTGTACATGGCCATGTGGTTCAGAGCCCTTCAGAATTCATCTGTGAGGAGAATTTGGAAAAGTTTAGAGGAGACTAGAAAATGATTTGAATGCTGTAAGTATGCCGTAATGGGTTAGTGGGAACTCAGAAGACCAGACTAGGAATAAGAACAATAAAGACTGTGCTCACGAGGTTTCAGAGGGAAATGAAGACTGCCCTGGGAGCTGGACTAGAGGCCACTCGTGGTACATTCTGGCAAAGAACTTGTCTGTATTTTGTAGGTGCTCTAAGGGTTTGTAGGAGGCTGAACTTAAAGGTGAGTGTCAAATTAATAAGACAGAGAAAATTAATTAATTAATGTCAAATTAATAAGACAGAGAAAATTTCAAGGCAGCATAGCACTTGGGAAGTGGTCTGTGTATTACTGTTTGCTTTTAGCCAGATTTATAGTATGAATCAAGAAAAAAAGCAAAACAGAAGGAAGGCTTGGTGGTGCACACCAACAATCCCAGCATCTCAGGGCACTGAGGCAGGAAGACAGCAAGTCCAAGGACTGCCTCAGAGACTTAGTGAGACCCTTGTGAACTTAGCAAGACTCTGTCTCAAATTAAAAATTAAAAAAAGGCTGGAGTGTGTACCTCAGTGATGGAATGCGCCTGCATTCAATTCCCAGTAACATACACACAAAAGAAAGAAAAAAAAAAAAAAAAAAAAAAAAAAAGAAGAGAAGGATGAGAAGGAGAGGGAGAGAAGGAGGGGGAAGAAACAAAAGAATGGAATAAAGAAGAAAAAACAAAAAGTAGAGCACAAAGATTTTAAAACATAGTTTTCCAAAAGAGGAATACATAAATTTGCAGCCATAAAGAGCATGTCTGCTAAAGAGATTAGTGCCAATGAAAAGAAGCCAAGTACTTTGCATCAAGACAATGTGAATGTTGCTTTGAGGGCACCTCAGGAATCAGCAAGACTCCACCACCACAGGCTCTTCTGTTTGCGAAGGGCTCTGGAGCACTATCTCAGACAGGGCTGCCTAGGGAATCATTCCCCTGACTTGTTTCTCAGTGTTCAGCCACCGAGGCACTCAGAGGCCACTACAACCGTGGGCTGAGCAGGCCTTGCTTCTTCTCAAGGCAGTGGAAGACTCTGGCATCATCAACAAGATGGTGACTGAGCAGGCAAGCACAGCACAGGAGTTGTGGGATCTTGGAGCTCCTCCAAACTTTCACAGGAAATACCGGGGGCCAGACAGTATGCGGCAGGATCATGATCCCAGCAGAGCGTCCCTGAGAGGGTGCTGTGCCAAACTGTGAGGGTGAAGGTGAATCAGCAATGGAGTCTCCAGGAAGCTGGAAATGCCAGGAATTAGGAGACATCTGCTGAGGGAAGCTGCAGGCAGCCGGCAGAGCCAACCCAAGGGGCTGGCCATGTATGCTACATCTGGCAAAAGGGCAGGAGGGGCTGCCCCAGCCCCTAAATTCACTTCACACCACAGTTTGCCCCAAATGCTGGACCTGGAGCCACAAAATTTGAAGTTTGCTCTGCTGAGTTTTGTTCTTGCTTTGCTCTGATTCTTTCTTACCATTCTTCTTTTCCTCCCTTTTGGAATAAGAATATCTAATCTATACCATTACATCTTGGAATATGTAATTTAAAAAAATTACAAGGGCTCATGCTTAAGAGTTTGCTTTGAGTCCCAAGGAAGCTGTTGGATTTTGACTTTTCAGCCTGCTGGAATGGACAAGATTTGAGGGACTCTTGGAAATGAACTACATGCTTCTGACACTGTGAGATGGACATGAGGCTTTTGGTCCAGGGGCATAATGTCATGGCTTGGATCTCAACTGCCCCCCAAAGGCCACATACTGAAGGTTTGGTCCCCAGGCCGTTGTACACTGGGGAAAGATACAACCTTCAGAAGGTAGAGCCCAGTGGAAGGAAGTTAGGTCACCAGGACATTACCTCAAAAGGGACGTCGGGGCCCCAACCCCTTCCTGTCTCTGTTTCCTGGATGCCACGCAATGAGCATCTCCGCTCTGCCACACGCCCCTCGCCGTGGCACGCTGCTATACCACAGGCCCAAAGGCTGCGGAGCAAATGACTTGGACTGAAAGCCAAGAATGTCTGAGCCAAAAGAATTATTTTCTCCTCCAGATTGATTTTCTCTCGTGTTTTGTCACAGCAGTGGAAAGCTGACCTTCACAAGCTGCAGGCAGGCCAAGGGCCTAGTCACAGATGAACCACCAAATGAAGGGCGGTGTGGACCGGGGTACCCAGTTTCGAGGAGGGCATTGGCTACCACACAGTCGGACCTTGAGGACGGGGTGCTGAGTGCAATGGGCTGGTCACAAAAGGACGAACACAGAGTGCTCTGATCATCAGGAGGTGGCCAGAGTAGCCCCACGTGCAGCGACAGAGAATGGTGGGTGCTACGGCCCGGGTGAAGGATGGGTGTCAGCGTCTCAGCTTTGCAAGACCAAGCGTTCTGGACAAGGGTGGTGGCGATGTGTGCCAAGCCCGTGATGTGCGTAGGGCATCAGCGTGTCCGGCAAACGTGGCTGCGATGGTAGGTATCACGCTGCGTACCAAAGTGAGCTGCAGGGTCACCTAAAAAGATGTCGAGAGGCAGAATTGGTGGCAAAAGAGGCAGAAAACAGACTTCTGGTGTATTCACACAGCCCAGTTATGGTCCCAAACACAAGATGCTTCTTAAGTAAAATCTGCTAAACTCCATACAGGTACTACTTGTGGTTAACCAGCTACAAAAATCTTTTCACCAGTGTCTCATGTGTTAACCTAACATTGATTTTCCTACTTGCCTCTGTTTAAAACAGGACATGGGTAAGTTGTTTGAGTGCATGCATTCACATTGAAATATTATCCTCAGGATTGGAAAAAGCACTTCAAAACCCTTAGTGAGCCTGGTCGAGGCTCCGTGGCCTGGGGGTCCACCGCACGACACCCTCTCCTCTGCAAGGGAAGCGTCTGCAGCCCCGCGACTCCTCCAGAGTGGAGAAGCCCCGCCGCAGGCATGAAGAAGGAGGAGAGGCTGCCGGCGGGTTCCCTGGGGGTCCCGACCCACAGCTGTCGGCCTGGTAAACTCTGGCCGTATTTCTCCTGGCTTTGCGATGCGGACGGGGAACTGAGGCCCGACTGGGGCAGGTCTCCACGCTGCCCCGTCCGTCACCCCAGGCCGACTGTTGATGGGACGTGGCCAGAGCCTCTCTAATGTACCGGAAAGCCTTCCGCACGCCTCGCTGTGCTTCACGGCTCAGGACAGCCCCGGCCCCAGAAGAACAATGTGGCCTTCTCTGGGCAGGGCCCTGTGGGCTGGTCCCGCGGGTCATGGTCTGTTTTCGGGCCGGACGCGTCAATGCCTGTTTTGTGTGCCTGCCGTCGCAGCAGCGCGGAGCGCTGAACTGATGGCCGGCCCGGGAGCCGCCCATTCATCAAGTGTCCTGACAGGCCCTGCCCGCGCCACCCAGATGGTCCCTGCCTCTCCAGCAAGGCCTCGCTGTTATTATTTTAAAGCATCTCCTCCCACGCCGTCCTTCCTAAACTAGGAGTGCTCCCCGCGCTCAAGGCGGCATGCTGAGGGACCCGAGGGAGGAGAGGATGGCCCGTCTCCAGGGGCCGCAGAGCCACATTGCTGACACGGGAGCTGTGTGTCCGGGACAAGAGAAGACCCACTCACGGGGCCAAGAATTCACAGCCCCAGGGAGAAGGGCTTCCTTCCGAGCCACGCAGATTTGGAGGCGTGCAAACACACAGGTGGGAAAGAGCACCGAAACATGGACCCCACGTCCATCATCAGAGTTCACTGCAGAAAGCCCAAGGGCTGAGGCAGGGGGTCTGTGCAGGGGCTGCTCTGGGTGGGAAGGACCAGGTGAGCACTGCTCCTGGGGCCGTCCTGGCCCACAGTCCAGGTGACTGTCGCTCTGAGAGCACCTGACAGGGCCTCTCCAGGCCTTTGGGGCAGGGGTGCTTCGGGCATCACGTTGGTAGAGGTCGCGGTGGTGCCAACGTCCCGCCGTGTTCAGGAGGCCCCAGCACAGAAGGCTGAGCCCAGCGCAAGCAGTGGCTGGAGGAAGGAATGTGCTAGAAATGAATCCTTGGGGGTTCCCATTTCAAGCACCCAAGATGTTTTCCTCTTTGGTGTTCAGCCTCTGATCAGGCAAAGCTTCAAGTATTTTCTTTTAAAAGGTGAAACAGTCTCATCAGAACCCCTGCAATCTTCAGCAGGCTTGGAGAGCTGAAGGGAAGGCTCGCAGTTTGCTCATTCAACAAACAGGTCTCAGAAGCAGCTGCTCTGGTCCTGGGCGTCGGGAAGGCGCCCCTGTGGGGAAGCTGGGGTGCAGAGGCCTGCAGGTGCAGAGACCTTGCTTCCAGGAGGAAACTGGGCGCACCAGGGGCTGCTCCCTCTCAGGAGCGTAGCCCCAATTTCCTGGTGTGCAGGATCCCTCTCCAGTCTGCAGAAGATGGGCCCAACCGCGCTCCTGGGAAGGCCGTCACTCAACATTGCAGCTCATGCCACTTTAGACGTGGGTATCAGCACCTGGGTCCGCACAGACGGACCCGAGCACGGCTGATGCCCTGGGCTCTGAAAGCCCTTCCACGGCTGGATCACCCCCAGTCCTCCTGGTTAGGCCAGCTGCTTCCCAGAGCATCTCCACACAGGTCTCCAGCAAAGGGACCCTGCCTAGCTGTGACAGCAGCAGAGATGAGCTTCATGGAGGCGGCACTGTGAGGGCTGTACCTGTTAAGAGGTGTCTCTATGGACCGTGGTTCACTGAACAGAAATGTGTGTGTGTGTGTGCAATATAGATAGGTAGATAGGTAGGTAGGTAGGTAGGTAGGTAGGTAGATAGATAGGTAGGTAGATAGGTAGATAGGTAGGTAGATAGGTAGATAGATAGGCAGATAGATAGGTAGATAGGTAGATAGGTAGGTAGATAGATAGGTAGATAGATAGGTAGATAGGTAGATAGATAGGCAGATAGGTAGATAGTAGGCAGATAGGTAGGTAGATAGGTAGGTAGATAGGTAGATAGATAGGTAGATAGATAGGTAGGTAGATAGGTAGATAGATAGGTAGATAGGATAGGTAGATAGGAGGTAGATAGGTAGATAGGTAGGATAGATAGGTAGATAGATAGATAGGTAGATAGATAGGTAGATATAGATAGTAGATAGGTAGATAGATAGGTAGATAGATAGGCAGATAGATAGATAGGTAGATAGATAGATAGATAGATAGATAGATAGATAGGTAGATAGAGGTAGATAGGTAGATAGGTAGATAGATAGATAGATAGATAGATAGGCAGGTAGATAGGTAGATAGATAGGTAGATAGATAGATAGGTAGATAGGTATAGATAGATAGACAGGTAGATAGCTAGGTAGATAGATAGGTAGATAGATAGGTAGATAGATAGATAGATAGATAGGTAGGTAGATAGATAGATAGATAGATAGATAGATAGATAGATAGATAGATAGATAGATAGATAGATAGATAGATAGATAGACAGATAGCTAGGTAGATAGGTAGGTAGATAGATAGATAGATAGATAGACAGGTAGATAGCTAGGTAGATAGATAGGTAGATAGATAGGTAGATAGGTAGGTAGGTAGATAGATAGAAGATAGATAGATAGATAGATAGAAGATAGATAGATAGCTAGGTAGATAGATCTGCATATCTACATACACATGGACATGTAGAGATACAGATACAGATTCATTAGCAAAGACCTACTGACCACCTGCTAGCCGCAGGCCGTGTGCCAGGGATATAGTGGTGACCGACACCAGCCATGACCCTGCCTTCGTGGAGCTAATGTTCCAATGGAAGCGCAGCACGCACTTGGAGATGACTGTCATGCTCGGCTAGAAAGCTCTGTGACGTTATCAGGACACCTGCTGAGACCTGACCTGCTTGAGGTCTAGAAGCACCGGCGGCTGGTGGGGCTCACTGTGCTCCTTGGGGGGGACGACTGGGGGGACGAGGCTGTGTCTCTCCCGCCTCTGAATCAACCTGGCGGACAAGGCTCCTGCTCTCCCTGCCATCCCACCCACCATGTGGATCCCCGAGGGCCTTGAGGTGTGGACCGTGTGGCCACAGAGGGTAGGCGCAGATGGCGAGGGAGGACTGCTTGGCCTGGGGACCAGGCGAAATCCAGAGGGACGTGTGCCAGGAGGACGGGCAAGTGCAGAGCAGAGGCTTTGCAGGTGGAGCCCGGGCCGGGCTTTGCTGCTGGGGTTGTAGGCTGGGAGAAAGTGGAGAGGGCTGGGGGCGCCAGGCAGAGCGGCACCTGAGGGACCCCGGGGTGCCTTGCTGCATGAGCCTCGCGGCCACTTAGCTGGCCCGGCCACCCTCCCCACCGACGTTACCTGTGCCGGGCCTTACCCAGAGGTGAGCGACCTCAGTCCTGCGACGTGTGTCGTGGGCGGCCTTGTTCTCTGCATCTGATGGCAGAGACATATGTTCTGATCTCCGGGGGGGGGGGGGTCCCCACAAGAGTTTTCAGGCATGGTAGAAGATTTCCTCATCAGAATTGATTTTCTGCAATCCCTCTCTCCCTTGGGCAGGGGCTTGTCCTGTTTCAGAAACATATAGCCAGTGCAAGAAATGCTCTTACTTATGTAACTGATTGCGTCTCATTGATGGGTGTCCTGGTCTGTTCTCTGTGTCTATGATAAAGTATCTGAGGCTAATCACTTTATAAAGAAGAGAGGTTTCTTTGTCTCACCATTTTGGAGGCTAACTCAACAACCAGTTCTCTCCTTTTGTGACACATTAATCCCTCCTGAGGACAGTGTCCCTGGTGACCCAGTAACCTTCCACTAGTCCCCACCTCTTAAAGTCCACCCTTTACCACCACACAGGACCACTCCTCCATTACAAAGACCATTAAGGGCATGCTCCATCCATACCCAAACCACAGCAATGGGCTGTAAATCCTACCTAACCTTCCCTGGAGTTTGGAATTTGCAAAATTTTTGAGAGTTTTGGAAATCTTTTCTAAAACTATTTTTATTAAACCTCAAAAATCGATTAGATAGGCATTGATGTTTTTTTTAAAAAGCAACATCCAGGTCAGTTGCTGTAATCTCAGTGACTCAGGAGGCAAGGACAGGAGGATCACAAGTTTCAAGCCAGCCTCTGCAACTTAGCAAGGCCTTAAGCAACTTAGCGAGAACGTGTCTCAAATTTTTAAAAATTTAGAAAAAGGACTGGGGATGTGGCCTAGTGGTCAAGAGGCCCTGGGTTCAATCCCAGCACACACACACGCACACAAATTTAATGAGGTACAATTTAGAAATCACCCATTTAAAGTGCACAGCTGGAGAGGTGTGACCACTGATGCACTCAGGCGACTCAGAACATTCCCTCGCCCCTCCCAAAGCTCCTGTGCCCTGCGGGCAGTTCTGGCCCCTCCCAGCTGCCCACCGACCTGACACTGCCGTGTTAGACTTCAAACACACACACATACACACATGTCAACAGGAGCCTTGCGGCCGTGGTTCAGGGGCCCCTTTTGTACCATTTCTACACAATTTAAAGTGACATTTCGTGTGTTTGTAGAAAGGCACCAAATCCAACGTGGGTGAGCTCTGCGGGACCCAGCATGGGTGCAAGAGGCCACAGACGTGGAAGCCGCACCCCCAGGGAGAGGCCACGGGCACACTGGGTCCCCCTTGTCCTGTGGCTGTCACCACATCTTGGACCACTTGAGCTTTGATTCACGGGGCGTGCACTCGGGGCGATGTGGCAGCTGGTGTGCTTGTTAATACCCTGGTGACTGGCTTTGCATGATCTTGAAGACAGAAATGCTGCTAAAAGTCACGCACGCTCTTCAAATGCCTCGAGAAAAGTGCGCAGAAGCTTAATGGCTCAAGGTCTGATGCGCCAACAGGAGATTCTGAATGAGGGGCGGACAGGAAAACTCAGAGAGCAGCCACTGGCCCGGAGGGAGAGGAGCAGTGGCCGCTCACGGCGGACCTGGCGGTCGTGCTCCCATCACTGCTGAGCAGGCCTTGCAGACTGCAGGGGAGTCGGCTCTCATTTGCACGCCGTGGAGAAGGCGGTGACGTGCCAGTGGGTGGTCCTGAAGGCCCCCCGTCCCTGTCCACCGTCGGGGCGGCATCACTACACGCAGTGTGGAAGCCCAGGGTGCGTGTGCGTGAGTTCACAGCCAGGCGACGTGACCGCGGTGCGTCCCACTGATGGGCTCTGCTCACCCCACTCCACCCACTGCAGGCTCCGTCCCGGGAACTGGACGAGCCCCGAGAGCAGGGAGTGGCCCCCCCCACCACCTCCGTCCAGCACACCCCTGGTCCTCTCTGGACAAGCAGCGGGCACGTGTGTCGCTCTGACCCGCTGTCACTGTGACAGCCGTGCACCTCGGGCTGCGCACCCAGCAGGCTGTCAATGCCAGTGCCTCCCTCAAGCCCCTTCCTGTACCTTCTGGGGGAAGTTGGAGGTCAGAAAAAAAGAAATCCCATTTCAGCTAGACTGAATTGCTTACAGGCTAGAATTGCTTAATGCGGTTAATAAACGGTAACAAGATTCACAGAATAGTGGCCTAACTGCATGTGTTGTGGTTTCCCTTATGACTGCTTGCCAGTGATGAAAATCAACAGGATGGGCTTTGTACAGTGGCTCCACGGTCAGGACGGCCAGAAACCCAAGAACAGTTGACAAAGCCCGTGAGCTTGACCTATCAACCGAAGGGCCATTTGTGAAGTCCAAGGCCAAGTGTCAATCAAGCCCACAGGACGAGGACCAGTCGGCACTGAGATGACTCTGCCCTTCCTGTCTCAGGGACGGCACTCGGGCCTCTCCTCGCTGAGCACACGGACACTCCTGTAGTTCCTAGGGGACCAGGAAGAAGTGGGTGCAAGCAGGTGCTGGTGTCCCCAGGGCACCTTGAAAGCCGTGGGAGGGCGTCCCCTCCTGCCTCTTCCTGGGAATTCTCTCCTGAAGGAATCACTTCACGGTCCAGCCAGGAGTGTGTTTTCCCACAGCGTGTCCTGTGGTCGTGCACCATGACCCAGTCTGCAATGGTCAGCCAGGGCGTCCTCAGCACTAACAGGCCATTGTCCCCTCTTCTGTCCTGGGCCTTCTCTCACCCTCACACACTCCTAGGTGGACACGTGGTTGGGTCACCACTATGCCTCCAGGGAGGACAGGAGCGCCTAGGGCCAGGACCCAGCGGCATCGGCCCCTGTGACTGGCTGGGCTCTAAGCAGGAGCATGAAGGGACGGGTGGTGGGACAATGGCTACTGGGTCCTTTCTTGAGAACGAAGCTCAGAACCCAGGAAGACGGGAGGAGACCTGGGCGGCACAGCTGAGGGGCTGCAGGAAGCCCGCGTCCCAAGCACCACAGCACAAGAGGGACACACTCGGGTCCCCAGACGGGCCAGGTCCTGGGGACACTGCTGCTCCCCTGAAACTGGAGAGATGGCAGGCAGGGACAGGGGCGCATGGACGGGAGCAGACCCCCAAGCTGAAGGAGTGGCCCCGCCGGGAGGGAGAGCGGGAACCGTGCAGACGCGCTGGGCGCTCAGCAGGCCGGCTCAGAGCCGGGCACTCAGGGCCGCGGCGTGACCAGTGTGTCCCCTGCTTCCACGACTGTCGCCCACCGAAGCCCAGCCAGGTCCTCACAGTGAGGACCAGAGAAAATCCCCTGGTGCCCAGCAGAGGAACGGACCAGGCACCACCCCAAAAGGCACGTAGAGTGATCTGTTCTCGAGAGGCCTGACCGCAGGGCCAGCGCCAGCCACAGCCGCTGTGCGGTCCTGTCAGAGCCCGCCCACCGCAGGCGCTGCCCTCCGACCTCACGTCCCCAGGGCAGTGGAAGAGGAGCAGCAGCCCAGGGCCACCAGAGCAGTTCCCGCGGCCGCTGGGAGGCGCTGCCCAGGCCTCGGCCAGCTTCACAGTGGTAGGCTTCCAGCTGGGTGCGCAGGGGCTGCCCTAGGACCGTGGGCACTGCCCTCAGCAGCACCCTCAGAAACCCAGAGAAGAGAACGCCCCCCTCCCCAGGGCAAACGCAGCCAGCCGGCCTTCGCAGCCTGGCACCCGGCTCTCACGGCGTCACTGAAGTTCCTGGGTGTCGGACTCGTCCAGAACCTCTTGGCACCACAGCCAAGAACCCTCAACGAAGCAGGTGAGCCCCGTGCAGACCAGACACACCGCAGGCCTCCTGCAGGCAGCATCCACCTTGTGCTGATGCCAGTCCCACGCAGGGGCAGCAGCAGGCTGCCAGGGTCAGGGTCCAGCGCCAGTGGCCACCCGTCATGGAGTCCCGCTGCCGGGGTCAGGGTCCAGCGCCAGTGGCCACACGTCATGGAGTCCCGCTGCCGGGGTCAGGGTCCAGCGCCAGTGGCCACACGTCATGGAGTCCCGCTGCCAGGGGTACAGGGTCCAGCGCCAGTGGCCGCACGTCACGGAGTCCCACTGCCGGGGGGACAGGGTCTAGCACCAGTGGCCACCCGTCACGGAGTCTCGCTTTCAAGGCTGAGGTGGGCCCTGCACACACCAGCCGCTCCGGTCGCCAAGAGCTCGAGGGGTCCTCAGAGCCACCTCCTGCCCCAGGGCTGGCGTGGAACAGGGGCGGCCTGTACCCACAGTGAGAGGGACAGCACGGGAGCCTCTTGCTGACAAGGCAGGACTCACAAAGCCCTCCACGAGCTCTGGTGGCAAAGCCACCATCAGAAACAAGCAGCCACGACAAGCAGAGGTACACCGGGGACGGCCTCCCCGCTGGCTGCCCACCCCATGTCCCTGCAGGCCCTCCCGTGGTCCAGGCTAGCCCTGACCTGGGATCGCAGCGGGGGAGAGACGGACACCATGGTCACTCTGCACAACAGGTTTAGGAAACTTCTGGAACAGTGTCCAAGGAATAAGGAGGGAGGTTGCTCTAGTGGTGTGTCACGGATGCGCTGAGGGAGAGAGTCAAAGGACATTGAGAGGCTGTTGAAGGTCAACGTCACTCTGCACTGTGCCTGCCGCAGGGTGGGACGAGGCTCGGCAGCCTTGCAAGGCCTGCTGTCCCTGGAGCTCTCTGCTTCTTAGACGCTCCATCAGCCGTCCACGGAAGAGGCCTGCTGGGGACGAGGCCCCACCAGGACAGAGCAGAAGACGCCGTGGGGCATGCTCATCCCCTGAAGGCCACCACCATGGCCTCAGACTCAGAGATGGCTCTGTGGACACAGCCTGCTGACCAGCCTGCCCACTTGGGGCCCTGAGGCTGTCACTGGGAGTGTCCAGCCCTGGCATAAGTGCAGGGGACAGTGAGACTTGCTCATGAGCCACGCAGATGCATGCAGACTCAGGGTCAGTCCTGGCGCCAAGAGCACGGACGCGAGCCATCGCCATGGGCGCCGTGAACGCTGCAGGGCCACGGCAGACACAGGCGTTGCACTGCGCCCTCCCAAGCCGCCTGGACGGCACCTCACTTCTTGGCCCCAGAATCCAGACTTCTCCTTGGCACAACTGCATGCCCTAACGTCCAAGGGCCACCACGCAGGGCGGGCAACCTGGCCGGAGCAGCACTTCCCTCCTGGCTGCCCCGACCCCAGCTGCTCAGCCTGCCAGTCGGGAGGCTGGGGTGCATCCGTGGCTGGGGCTGCAGGGTACGGGAAGCCCTGGCTCTGCAGACGGAGGTGCATGCACACAGGAGCCCCGTTCAGCCCTCGGCTCCACCACAGTCAGAGCCACCCACGATGCAAAGGGAGCAGCTCGCACTGGCTCCTCCGGGCTGCAGCCAGCTTGTGTCTGTTGGCATTTCTGTGGTTCACATAGACCAGGCGGTGCCACTCCCTTCCTGCTGACGGGGGACCACATCCCCGGCCCTCGCTCCCACCCACGACCATGCTCTCAACTCCTCTGGCCTCCCGCCTGCTGTTCAGCCAACCCCACCCCCTGGTGCCACCTGCTTCCTGTGTTCAGAGGGTCTGCTCCGGCTGCCAGGCTGGCAAACCCACCCACCCTCAAGCCTCTCTAGCTGGCAGCCTCTCCACGTCTCCTTCCTGCAGGAGCCCTGTTTGGGGAGATGGCTATGATTGTGGTTGACTTCGGGCCATGGAGTTTTGGACATTGCCGCCTTCCGTAGTCTCACGAGACTTGGCCCGGGATCCCGAGAGACTTGGGCCGAGCGCGGAGCGGGTCGGGGCCATTTTGGTGGTTGGTTGTTTGCTGGTGTGTGGTACGTGTTAGAGTTGTTAGAGCCAGAGAGAGAAGCCGACAGAATAAAGATCCTGTTTGTTTCCAGCCTGCCTCTGAACTCATTCCGCGGCTCTGCTGCTCCAAGCGGCCATCGCTTCAGGCGGCGACACCTTCCTATGTGGTGTTCCTGTCCCCGAATCCACAGCCCCGTCCCACCACCAGCCACTCTGCTGCCATGCCGGGTCCACCCTGCAAGCCCGGGTGTCCAGCATTAGGCAGGGCTCGCTCTTCGTGGAAGCTGGAAACCAGGAGAGGCTCGGGGACACTGATGTGACAGCCTCGCATCCTCGTGTCAGGCAGGAACCAAGAGGGGGTCTCTGTGTGGCAGTCTGAAGGCCAGGAAACCTTCTTGCTCTTCCCTGGTCAGCGAGGCCTGCACGCACTGTGGAGTGCCGGCTGCCTTCCTGCCCAGTCGCAGCGTGTGTCTCCACGTCTCCAGAGCCCTCCGCAGCAGCCTCGGCTCTGCGGCAGACCAGACGACTGAGCACACAGCCCAGCCAAGGTCACACATGCTATAACGTCACACTCTCTCATCAGACCCAGAGCCCAGGACGGCAGCACAGCGCTCTAGGTGCTGTGTCTGTGGTGCTGAGCACAGTTTCTGGCACACAGTCAGCATGTGTCACAGAGAGAAAAAGGCAGAGACTCAGAACCATGAGAGGGGTGGCATAGGCTTGCAATCCCAGCAACTCAGGAGGCTGAAACAGGAGGATTGCAAGTTTGTGGCTAGCCTCAGCAATTACGTGAGGTCCTAATCACCTTAGTGAGACCCTGTCTCCAAAAAAAAAAAAAAAAATAATAAGGGCTGGGGATGTGGCTCAGTGCCCCTGGATTGAAGGTTCAATCCCCAGTACTAAAAAAGAAAGAAAATAAATGAATGAATAAATTTAGGCACCAAAATCACTCCAAGGTAGCACTCCTGTTTTCAAATGTGAGCGCTGAACATGAACACGTGTGCCTCACCAGTCACGTGTGGCGCCTTCTGGAACTTTCACGCGTGGGGATTCCGTGTCCCACCTGTCCACAGAGCCTGTTTCCTCAGAGTCTCCAAAGCAGAGCGGCTGTGCCCAGGTCCACAACACGTGGACAGCAACAAGCGTGGCTGGAGGCAGCTGGGGGAGGGCTGCGAGTGTCACTGCAGAAGTGCGGGCAGGGACCACGGCCACGGCCAAGCAGCTGTCAGCAGGCAGGGCTGCCGCTCTTTGCCCCTGATTTAGAGCTTCTACTTGGACTTCTGTCCACGTCTGTCTGGGGAAATAAATGGCTGTGACGCAGATTCCAATATATAATCCATATGGAAGGATTGATGCGCACTCAGAAAGTGTAAATCACCCCCCCTCACAGGTGAGCGCTCTGGCCTACTCCTGGGGACGGCACAGGCAGGACTGCATGGTGGAGGGCTTGGGAGCCTGTGCCAAGCACACACACGCAGGTTAAACAAGTGGTGCTGAGGGAGATTCCATATAGACATGTTTCTTCTCCCCCATCCTGGGGATCAAACCCAAAACCTCTTGTATGATTAAAAAATAGTAATAACACTACCACTGAGCGACACCCCAACCCAGATTTATCATGTTAGTGGACACATGGAGCTCTACAAAGAGGCTTTCTTGAGACCCCTCAAAATAAAAATGGCTTTAACTATCTGATCACGTTGCTTCTTGTGTCTCACATAACCCACAAAACCTAGCCCGAGACATAATTTTCCACCCTTCACTCTGTGAGTGTAACCAAGAACATCACTTATTCATTTTTCTTTTCAGAAAAGAAATAGAATCAGAATCTCAGTTCATGAACACATTTTTACAATGAATGTATTGTCTATATATTTCATGTGTATATGAGTGTATATGCCTGCATTATATATTTGTGTTACATGTATTCATACTTCCACATTTGTGGCATGTGTGTGTGTATTTCTCTGTGTGTGTGTGTGTGTGTGTGTGTGTGTGTGTGTGTGTGTGGAGCGAGAGAAGATGCGGGGCTGAGTTCTAGTTCAGGAGTTACTCTGCTGGTTCAGAGGCTGTCTCAGTGACATGCTGGTTCACAGGCTGTCTCAGTGACAGGGTTTCAAGGTCAGTCCTCCTTACTTCCACCGCTCACTGCGACAAAGTGTTTCATAAACTGTGCCGATGGCTGGCCTGTTCTCTTTCCCTGATTTGTAAGTCATTGGTCTAAAGAAGCCTGTGTGGAAAAGATAATGACACGAAGACGGGACCTGTTGGAAATGCTGGACAGATGACCACAACGTGACCACCCGAGGAGCTCTGAGGTGGCTCTTCACAGGCACTGCGACCAGGCCTCTTCCTTCTCCACCCCCAGAGCATCTTGGGTCCCATCCAATTTCCACTTCTTCGCCCCTCCAGAGCAACAACCATAACACGCTGAAGATGCCATCCAAGAAATGCCAGGCCTGTTGGAACATTTTAGGAAAATGAGCCACATGAAGACACTCCCCGCGTCTTCCGGGGCTCACCAGCTGTCCCACAGAACGTGTGTGGCTTCCCCACAACCAGGGGTCCTTCCTCCCACAGCCGAGTTTCTCTTGGTGACTCTGGGTGTCCTCTGGGCCTCTAAGGGCCCTGCTGCATGCACCGGCCCTCCACCCTCACCCCAGAGCTCAGGGCCCTGGCACGGGGCCTGCCCTCCTCTCTGGCAGAGTGGCGCTGGAGTGTGGGGCCGACTCCGGCCCGCCTTCCTGTCTGGACAGCCACGGCCTCCGGCAGCCCTGGACGCCTCTGCTCCGCTCTGGCCGAGGAGTGTCCCAAACGGGGGAGCTCTCTGCTCTCCGCGGGCCCTGCTTCCCAGCAGCAGGGCGCCCTTTTGCTTGCCTGTTGGGACAGAGCTAGTTCTAAAGCTTGGACCCCCCACCCGCCCTTGGTGAGTGGTGTTCTGGGGTGCGGGTGCCGCTGAGGCCTTTCTGGTCTTGGCTCTGTGAAGCAACGTCCACGTGGGGAAGCCGGCCGAGGTGCTTCGGCCAGCGATGCCCTGTCCAGCTCTCCCTGGCCCAGGCTGTCCTCCAGCCTGCGGCGCTGGGCTTGCGCCCCGGTGCGGCTCTGCACAAGGAGAATCAAGAGTTCCCAGGAACCAAGAACAGCAGCTTCCCAAATCACTGGCCTTAATCTCAAAGTGATAGATTTGCTGAGAATGTCAGAATTTCTCAACCAAAAGTCCCACGACGGCACCCACAGCTGTGCTTCAGAAGCCGGGCGGCTCAGGCCTGCGTGATGCTGCCCGGCGTCCCACTCTGATAAGGGTGCGTCTGTCCATCACGATGCCTGCACATGTCCAAGAAAAACTACCAAGTTAAGAGTCAGAAATGTCTTCGAATTTTGGAGCAGGAGATGATTTGTTAACAAAATACCGGGAGGAAAGCGGATGGGCTTCCCCGCGGCAGCTGTCGATGGAACGGGGGAGCTGCGCCGCCCCCCCCACCAGCCCCGCCGCCCGCCCGGTCATGGGCCACCTCTCTGCACCCCACGAAGACAGAAGGGACGTGGCCTGGGCCCGTGGACAGCTCTGCTCCACATCGTAGTAAGGCCTGCTACTATCCTGTGTCCACTCAAGAAGGTTCTAGGGCTAAACGGCCAGAGAGGCCCTAGTAAAGGGGCCTAGCAAGGATGAGCTACGGCACCGTCCAGGCTGCCCCTGCCGGCCACCCAAGCCCCTGCAGCAGGGCAGGCCATGGGGCGTGGCAAGCCCACTGAAGGCCACGTGCCCTCCGGGACGGTGTGGCTGAGCTGTTGGCAGAGCTGCTGGGGTCGCCCGTGCCCTCCTTCCTGCCTGCCTCCACTCTCCGGTCCAGCCTACGCACTCCCGAAGCTCTCTGTTTGTGAGTCTTCATGCATATTTACACATCTATTTAAAATATTAATATTTAAAATGTGATTAAAAGATTTAAACCCATTTTAATGTTAGGAGGAGATGAAGAGCAATGCCCGTCTGCGTCGTTCGAATCGTGCAGGGACGCCCTGGCTGGCTTAGTTCGTCAGCATGGAGGAGTAGACTCAGTGTGCCCGCTGCGTTCTGGGCAGGCCGGTGGGATGACGGGCATGAAGTGCTGGTGGAGCCTGGCACTTGGTGCTTCTGGCACGCGTGCAACAGAGCTGGTGGCAGCAAGGACGGAAGAACGTGAGAGTCCACGGCCAGCAGAGCCCGAGGCACTGGCCTGGGAAGAGCTGACCCCACTGGCAGCAGCGAGGAAGGAGGCGGGCCCTCTGGTTGGAGGTGGAGCCCTCCTACTCTTCCTGCCAGCCCAGGGTGGGAGCAGGGTGGGACTGCTGAGCTGCCCGTTGAAAAGCAGACAGCAAGCGCTTGCCCATTCCGCTGACATGAAGACTGATTGGTGTTGGAGGAAGTTTGGCTTTCTCTCCTCTCTCTACCAGGAAGTTCTAAGTTGGCCCACCCACTCGTCTCTGGTCACAGGAGGCCTCTGTGGCACCTTCAGAGCAACCAGCCTGAGAACGAGAGAAGTTATTTCACAAGGGTCTCTGGGTGGGCTGGGTGGCTGTGGCTGAACCTACCTGTACACAGGACTGAACTCATACAGGGCACACAACCCAGATGCCATCAGGAAAAGTGGAGGTGACACAGAGGCCAAACCACTCCATTGTCCCAGTGTGCCTGCTGAGCCTGGCACCCTGCAGGCAGGGCTCAACACACGGCTCATTTAGTTTCCCCCAAACTTCCCATTGTTCTGCTTTTCACGATTTAGCCAAGCCATGGACAAGGGGCATCCTCTATAGTTACAAAGAACTTTAAAAAAATCAACGAGAAAACATATACAACTTATTAGGAAAAGAAAGAGCCAACCTGTGAACTCAGGGTTCACAGAAAGTAGACACAGAACTCAGTGAACATGTGACTAAGAGGCCCCAGTTTCCCATAATTAGAGAATGCAACATTTAGGTACCCATTTTTCCATTTGACAACAACAGCACAGACACATTTTAAAACTCCATGGTGACCACAGCATAGAAAAGCCATGGCTGGCTGCATGTAAATTTGATCCATCTCTTGGGGAGAATTTGGTAATGGAAACCAAACCTTAATTCCACAACCTTGCTGATGGTATTGGTGTACTTCTACTATGAGAACCTTCCCCTAAAGTCATACAAAAGCACCAACTATAAGGAAGTCACAACAGCATAGTTTTAATCAGAAAAAAAAGAAATTAAACCAGAAATGCCACTGTTGGGGAATGGGTGAATGACACCAGGGGGTCACGGGAGGATAAGAGGCCCTCCTGCCTAGGACTCCCCACCAGCTGCTGAATGAGCCTGACTCTGGAAGTCTACCAGAGGAAGACCCAGATGGATACATTGTTTCTCTGACTATAAACTGTTACAGGGTGATTCTCTCTGGAGAGAGGGGGGAGGGAGCTGGCAAGAAACTCTCCAGAGGGGCTGGGGTTGTGGCTCAGCGGTAGAGAACTCGCCTAGCACATGCACGGCCTGGGTTCGATCCTCAGCACCACGTACAAATAAATGCATTGTGTACAACTAAGGCAAATAAATAAATATTAAAAAAAGAAAGAAAGAAAACTCCCGTGAACTATTCTCATTTAATCATGTGAATTTTTTTTTTTTTTTTCTTCTTTTTCTTTTTCTCAGTGGCTGGAGTTGTGGCTCAGCAGTAGAGCGCTTGCCTAGCCAGGCGCTGGGCATCACATAAAAAATAACTAAATAAATAAAGATATATTAAGATAAAGAAAATGCAAATCGAGCCAATCAAATAGGGAAGGAGGGGGAAGAGTCCCTGCTGGATGAAAAGCGGGTCCTGCACTCACGTTTCCCAAAGTGGGTTCCTCAGGGAACATCAGTTGTACAGGTAAAGGAAGCATAGTGAGCTTGCACCTCCCCCACCAGGGTCGGGATGCAAGGAAAATATCTGCCTTTCCACAACCCAAGAGCGATGTTTCACTTTCCCTCTGAGGGGCACGCCCAGCAAATGACTGTGACGCAGGCTAGGCTGGGCACCTGCAAAAGGGCAGCCCTAGGGTTTATGTCCTCACAGGCAGCTGCAGTGACTCCAGCTCCTACCTCAAGTATGCACTGGAAAAGTGGCCTGGGCGTCCCCACAGCCGTTCTAGGACGTTCACCTGGAGAAACGCCTTCCCCAGGGTCGAGGTTCCTGGGTGTCCATCCACACTTGTGGTCCTGGAACTCTGGCCCGCACTTGGAGCAGCCGTTTCTCTATAACTATTAATGTTCATGGGAAGCAGCAGATCACTGTCTTCCTGACAAGGAAAAGCAGCCTGCCACCACCCTAAAGAACCAGCGTGCTTTGGTGCCTGGATTTTTAAATTAACTTTGAATTACATATTGATTCCAGCCATATGAAATTTAGCAAACAGTGCATTACATTTAAATAAATTATAATAATCAAGCTCCTGTGTTTGAATTAAAGCTTTTTATTGCATGATTTGACCAAATACTATAAAAACCTCATTAATTTGTATGCCACTAATTTGTAATTTGTGATGAAGCAAAACCAGGATGACTGGGTGGGGGTGGAGGACAGAGGGAGCTTGCTTGCAAATCTTTCCAGGCAAGTGCTGGCCAGAATGGTAAACAAGGTGTCCAGGCTCTGATCTAAATACTTAAGAAAATAAACTTTTCAAATACCTTTTAGAAGCATTATTTACATGCATACAATTTATATGCTAATTACAAATCATTCCAGTCTCTTGTCCATTCACAAAATAATTCCCTTGAGAATTCAACTGGGCTTTCTTTTCCTTTTCTTTTTGTTTTTCTTCCCTTTTTTCTTTTGTTAGCCAAATTAAGTTACTGTTATACTTGAAAGTTACAAAAATGCATATCCACTAACAGTTTTCATAATTTAAATAGAATTTGTCAAATTAATTTAAATGAGTAAAATTTCCATGTTTCCTCAAGTGTCACTTTTACTTTTTTCTTTTGCATTCTAATGCAATTCTGAAATGCTGAGAATGTGCCCCTCTCTAACTCAGAAATCCTAACCTGATTGTAACACTAAATAAAAGGTAGAGAGGAGAAGGTATCAACTCTGGAGACCTGGAACTGAAATTCAATTTTACGAGAAGTATTTGGGTCTAGGGTGTGTGTGTGTGTGTGTGTGTGTGTGTGTGTGTGTGTGTGTGTGTGTGTAAAATACAGTTAATAAATATGTAGCCTGGGTACTAGTTTTAAATTCCCAAATTATTTACCATCTAAAGCCATAATCCACACTCAAATCAAAGATTTTTCTCTCCAATTCAGGGCTATGATGCTCATTTGTGCCAGAAAAATGGTATCAAATATTTAGGTCATAGTTGCACAAATAAGTAGATTTCCCAAGTATTGACAAGACAATAGAAATGTAGGTCTACATGACCTCTCCAAACACTGTTGGAAGCCGCTGTGCTCTGGCAGGATCAGGCTACGGGGGAGGGAAGCATCCAGGAGCTGCCTGTGCCCAAACCGCCCTGACCATGCCTGGCCAGCCAGCTCTTCTGTCCCCAATTTATTTACTTTCCTAATTGAGTTACAAAATAAAATTAACACCACCCACAACAAACACCCTCCTTGAAGCCCTGCAGTTCACATTCTGCATCCAGGAGCACAGCTTTAACTGCTGATGTAATTACACAAACGCACATGCTCACAAGAAAGACTGGGTGGGGTGCAGGGGACCTAGCAAATGCCTTGGAATTTCAGTCTCACACAATGTAATTATTCTTATGTGAAATATAATTAATGAAGAAAATGCCTCAGATGTGTGGGCTAGGAAGGCAAATATAACCATCCTTTATTGTGCCTTCAAGGTTAGAATTATTACAGCACTTATAATTTTATTATAATGACCCATAATGAGGCTGCACACATGTGATCTGGTCGACATGCTTCTGAGGACGGAGGCTCTGCAGATGCCTCATTAAGTATTTTAGTATGTATTTATGTGATTTTTGCTCTGCCTCCCAGTTTTGGTGGCAACACGGCCCATGGACAGGCATATGTACATATTTTAATAAAAATACTACCATTAGAGATCATAAAATGATTACAATGAATAGATATTAAGATGTCACAGCTGTATAACCCATTGCTTTTATGGACTCCCATCCTGAATTGTTTTATGGCCGATCATAAACCTATTAAACCACCTGTAATAAAGGATTGTAATTAGTGATAAAGCCTTGTTGCTCAGTGAGCCGGGACAGTCATACTTACTTTGAGTTTTATTGAAAGTAATCAAGACGAAACCTTCAGCAATGTCAAAGAGCAGTCTGAGAACAGGCTGTGCCCATCCTGGGCCGGTCCCCTCCACCCTGCCCTGGGATGCTTCTTCCAGCTTTGTTTGGCTGGTGAGGAGGAAGGGTCGGGTTTGTTTTGCTTTGGGTTGTTTATTTTGTTTGCAAACACGAGGTGCAGGAAGCAGCATTCCAAGGTGAAGATAAGCTAGCACATGGGCTCCTTGCCGTGACGGTCTGCCTGCTGTCCAGCGCTGCACCGGCAGCATGCAGGACGCAGCAGCCCTGGGCTTGCTCACCCTGCAGCCAGGTGACTGGAAGAGGATGTCCTCAGAACCAGGCGGCCCTGCCTCTGGCCACGTGGGCAACGAGAGGCCTGGAAAGAGCGCAACAAAGCAGTAAGCTTTCCGGCTGTTGGATCAAATTAGCTTTCTCCTAGACAGCCTCGGCTTCATGTGAACGTCACTTCCAGGGCACAAAGGCCCCACGCGATGGCCTCTGCATGTTGCTGTGTCTGCCCCCAGGATAAAGAGCTGGGCCAGCAGGCTGCGGAGGGTCTTCTTGATGTCCTCATGTCGCAGGCGATGTTCCAGCTCCCTCCTCGAGAACTCTCCCACCCTAACCTCCAAATTCAGGGTGCGGCAATTTTATCCGGGAGGAGAGCCTGGACCGTGCTTTCACAAGCCTCAGGAAGGGAGCTTTCACGGGGATGGCAAGGAGGAGGCTCCGCCAGGGCGTGGGGTCTGCCCAGGCCGCAGCTCCGCGCGGCCAGCACATGAAGAGCAGCCGGGCCTGCTTGTGCACAGGAGGCTGGCGGGCTTCACATTTCCCAGGTGAACCGGAGACAGCGTGAAGTGCGTCAGTGACCCAGCCCTTCACCGTGGCTCTGACAAAGCAAGGCCAGATGAGAGAAGGGAGCAGGCGCGCTCTTGCCCTCCACACCTCCTCGCTGGGCTATGCCACCCGGGGCTCGGTTCCTCACAGCGCTGAACAGGCAGGAGAGAAGCTGTAGTAGTGGACAGTCAGCTTCCGTTCAACGGAAAGCACATACCTCAGTGGTTGACAAAGCGGAAGTCCACGCTGGAGTCAGACCAGCAGCAGCTTTGGGCCCCAACTTTCTGCAGGGAGCTCAGGGGCCCTGCACACGCACGGGCCAGCAGCAAGGGAGGCAGACACGTTGAGCAGGGTTTAAGGCAAGAGGTGCTGGGTTGTAGGAGCCCTGTTTGGGGAGATGGCTTGAATTGCGGTCGACTATGGGCCACGGAGATTTGGGCATTGTCGTCTTCCGTAGTCTCAAGGGACTTGGCCCGAGATCTCGAGTGACTTGGCCGAGATTGCTGATCGGGTCAGCGCCATTTTTTGTGGTGTGTGCGGCGCGGGTTAGTTGTTGTTAGAGCCAGAGAGAAAAGTTATCAAAATAAAAAGCTGTTTGTCTCCAGTTTGCCTCTGAACTTCTTCCCGCGGCTTCGTTGCTCCAAGCGGCCATCGCTTCAGGCGACAACACTGGGTAGCTAATCCAACACGAGCCAGAGGAGTCAGAATTAAATAGAAGGAATTTGTCGGATCCAGCAGACAGCAACACTGAACCACGAGGACGTCCTCGTCCCCCTCTGGACTTGGAGTGGCTGAGACCGAGCAGCAGGGACCTGTGCATGCTGTTCCCGTGACTCGGCCTCCCCTGGTTCAGTCCATTGTGTCACACAGTGTGCACTTTCTCATTTGCATGGGAGTTGCATAAGGAGAGTGCTAGCATAGTCCCAGGGAGATTATAAAATGGAATTAAAATATGCCCAACCCCTCCACGTCAGCCTGGCCACCAACTTCCATCCCTGGGACCTGACGGAATCTGGGGCACTGAGGACTGATGGTGTTAGCTACAAAATCGGAAACACGGCTCGTCCGTTTCATTTCTCAACCCAAGCATATCCTGAGTTGTGTGGCTAAATGGGAAAGCTGTGGCAGTTGGTCAGGTTTTAAGCTACAGAAAGAAAGTTAAGCTTCTGCACCGCCTGGCCGAGATACCCGCTGTAAGCTGACAAGTAATTAAACCAGCATATCTATAACAACTGCGCTCTCTCACTCCTGTGGAACTTGGATGTAAACCAAAGGCAAGCGGGACCACAAAAAAAAAAAAAAAAAAAAAAAAAAAAAAAAAAAAAGAAAGAAAAAAAGGAAAAAGCAAAACCGCTGGCGAGAGCAGGAGTGAGCCTTGGAGTCTTGGTCCCAGCCCGGCAGGACTGGCTGCTGCAGTCTAGTGAACTTGGGCCCCAGTTTGCAGCTGGATCACAAGGGCATAGCTCCTCCTGCCATCGCCAGTGGGGAACGGTGAGTCCCCCTGGAGACTGAGCCGTGTCTCCTCGAGGACGCCGCAGTGTCTGGGCTCTTCCCTGACAGCAATGTCCTGGACGCCTTCCCCAGAGACAAGGCCGGTGGGTGCACCCAGCACCTGTCAGGGCGGAGGGCGCAGACCTTCCCTGGGTGGTCTTCTTGGGGCTGAGCCTTCCCTACTATTCTGAACAAAACCTCCTCCTCGGCTTTGGCCCACATCATCTTCGCCCAGCCCCAGCCACACTCTGCAGGGAGCTCATAGGGGCCATATTTCCTATGTACAGGTGGGAGGGCCAGGGCCGTGGTGCCCCCGGGTCGCACCAAATCATTTTTCCAGGTTTGAGGTTTGACCACCACAGCCCTGGGGCTTTTGTGTACAGGAGATTAATTTGTTCAATGCATGTGAAACTGTTATCTCTGACCTGAGATGGCTTTTTGTTTCCAAGATGAACAGAGGCTGGGTCCAAGGTGAGTCCAGTGGAGAATTCGGGGCAGGATGCCTGGGTGAGGGTCCCTCCACATGCACAGTGACTCCCTGACCCCTCTGCTTGCCTGAGAGTAGACAACACTGTTCACCAACTTCACCATGGAAAAACATGTTTGCGGTAGGATTTGAGGCTTCTCTGTGAAAAGCATAAACATCAGAGAGGAACTACTCGCTCTCCCTTAAAACCATCAAAACCCCCCAAAGATGGAAGGATGAACAGACATTTGTTCGGGGATTTAATTGCAAAAACATCTCGTGTTTTCTTTTCAAACCTGTTAATGCTTTCTCCGTCCTTCCTGTTCAATGGACTCTAAGCTCTGTCAATTTCCAAGCAGTTAAAGTTGGAATCACTTGCCAATCTCGGAAACGGCAGAGCCCCATCCAAGGCACATCCACACATTCTGTTTATTTTTCTCCTAATGAAAAGTGTGACAAGCAAATAACTAAACTGAAAAGCAGGCATAAATTAGAGTGGATGGCACAGAACGGATCGCTTTTGAAGACTGCGTTTTAAACGATCTGCTTCGGAGAACACCCACTCCAGTCGTTTAAATTATCTGGCTCCTACTGTCCGTGGTTCCTCTGTCGGGGTACTTATCCCATGTCATCAAATGGAATGTTTGATGTGCCTCAGCATAACAAATTATTTGTGTTGGATTTATTTCAGTGAACTCCCTTCTTCTGCTTTCCAGAGAGTGAGCCCTGGGTTTCTAAACATTATGGAAACAACCAGATCTCAGGGACATTAGAGCCACAACAAAGGGGAACGAGTGACCAGCACAGTCACATTGTCTTTTGAACAACAAGTCAATGCAGACAGAAGTAAATGACAGTTAATTACAAATTACATTCTGGTTGGGGCTGAGCCGGCCTCTGGCCTTGCATAATGATCAGGCCCTGGGGCACGCACCTGCCTGCAGAGGACCTTGCTTGGCCAGGCTGGGTGCCGCACAAGTTCCAGAACAAGCTGCTAAACACGAAAGCTTATTGGATTACAGAGATTTAGGAAAAAGCATTCAGGTCCCTGGCGGCCACTGCAGGGAGGAGGGCGGAGGGATCTCGGGAGGACTGGTCCCAGCCCACCCCGTGCAGCTCCCGCTGGGGAGGAAGATGGGGCGGGTCTTCAAAGGCTGGGGACACGCTCCAGGTGCCTCAGGAAGACAGGTGCTGGGGGCTCCGGGGGCTCCCCACGCTTTCGCTGGAGCGGCGTGGGACTTTCAACCCACTTGGATAGGGAGACGCACTTGGAGTGTGTATTTTTATTTTTAGTCAGAAAAACGATTTTCATCACTGCCTGCAGACGCTTTGATTTACTAATAATGTTTTGCCTTTTTTTTTTTTTTAGTTTAAACAGTGAACTTATTACTTTTTTTAAGTCGGATTTCAAGTTAGTACATTTGCAAAAATAAGACAATGTCCAAAATCATCAATGTCATTGTTGGTGCATTGAAAAGACCTTCGTTTTTTGTAATTCACTAAAGCAATTTCTATTCATTTAGTGGAGCTAAATGCTTATTGTTAAAGACAAAAGACCCAACAGTTTGACATTGAGCTCATTATGTGCGTTGGAAACACTGGCAACCCAAGGCCACTCCGAGGGCCACAAAGCCCAGGACGGGGCGGGTGGCTTCCAGGGATTGAAATGCAGCCCACACCATCTCTGAGACTCTCCATTTAGACTGATTAAAACTTCAAGACAAAGCTCTTTGGAAACAGCAGCAGGACGGGGTGGGGGCAATCAGTAAACTCTGGGAACTTCAACGGGTCTTCCTTTGCTGAGAGGGTCCTAACAGCCCAGATTATACTTCCAAGCTGATTTGTAAAATCATTTAAAATTTTAAAGAAAATATTTAGAAGCATGCAGAAAATATGCTTTCTGGAAGCGTTTGCTGTTCCAAGGCTAACAAGCTCTCCTCCCCTAAACAGCTTCTAGGAGGCAAGATAACAGAACCGTCTTGTGTAATGCCAGCAACCTAAGTTCCAAGAGGCCAGCCTCCTGCGTTTTTTGCACAGGACCTGTGCTCTCAGCGAGGGCACAGTTCGGGACCATTCACGGAAAGAAACTCCCTTTTAATGTAAGGAATAAGGATTCATCACTGTGGTCCACAGTCTTACGAGGGGAATAAACAACATTTGGCACACAACACATGTCGCTCTGCTTCCTCAGTGACTTGAGCTTCTTGGGGGACACAAATCATTTGCATGTGAGCTTTCCAAGGACAAAAAAGAAAAAAAGATTAGGTCTCACAGAGATAACATTAAAATCAAAATGTTTCTTCTCGGGCCACCCAAAGAGAATATCTGGGGGTGCTGGGGGTGTGGCTCAGTGGTAGAGTGCTTGCTTGGCCAGTGTGAGGTCCTGAGTTCTGTTCCCAACATCATAAGAAGCTATTTTTTATGCTTTAATCATGAAATTTAACCAAGGAAGCTTTGGGGAGAGGCTGTCCAGCGTGTGGAGGCTACCAGGGACTCCTCTAAAGGCCACGTACGGAGACTTTTGCTGTCATGCCACACCATTTGAAAGCCACTCTTGAAACTTAGCTGGAAAACTAGCTGCCTCCTCTGTGCATGTGTGGGGAGCTGGGGTCCAGCTTATCAGTGCTAGGGTGACGCTGACCACAGTGACAGCGACACTTGAGATCCGTCATGTTCACTGTGGGTGGGGACGTGGCCTGCCCTCCCTCCGCAGGGTCGAGGGACACTTAACCCTCCCAGCCCCAGTCCCCGTTGCATTTCACATGGCCTCTGTCAAGTGCGGGCAGCCCACAGCGTGACAGTCAATCCGCACGGGCCACAGAACCTGCCGTCAGCACGAGCGCGCACAGGCTGCCCGTGACACCATTAAACTGCATCACGAGGGCAGCGTCAGACAAGGCCTTGAGGATGTGCCTTGTTGAGCCCTTGATGAGGTCTTCAGCAGGTCTGTGGCTGCTGGCTAGGCGCCGGCCTGCAGGGGACAGCAGGGACCCAGCCACCTGGCCAGCGGACTTCTCCTGGCAAAACTCTGAGCCAGATCTGATTGACGAGGCGGCTCTCCGGATGTCTCAGCCAGGACCCTGCAGGTTGGCCCGCGTGCTGCGTGGGCGTCTTGATGCTGCGAGAGCAAGTGCCGACCGGCGCTGGCATTCTGTGTGCATCCTTGGCAGACACAGGGCGCGATGCCAGCGCCGGGAAGGCGGGTGCGAGTGTGCACCACTTTACCACATCATCTGCTGAAAACTGGATTGTGTGCACAGCAGTGGTACTAACAAGTGTAAGTGACATTTCAGGATGCTATTTTGAACTCCTGAGATTCCAAGTGCCAACTGTGGTCCCCTCTGACTCACATAAAAGTTGTGTCTCTCTAGTCACTGAGTATTCTTGAAGAGCGGAAATTCAGTTTCACTCTTCACTCCAGCTCAGCTGTGTTTATTTCTACCTTCTCTTTTGTTAAGTCACAACAAGCTTTTCTTGGGTTAAAAGTCAGTTGAATAGTAATGTGGTTCTTTCATGTATATGCAAGAAAAAGATCTTTTCACACCTTGATGAAATTAGCATAAATTTAAATGCTGATGAATTGCCCGTGACTGGCGGGGAATACCAGAACTACATTCACACAAGTGGAGGTCCCCAGGAAGCTGCGGGGCTCTGGAGGCCGCACGGGCGTGGATGCCAGCTTCGGCGCCAGGAGACGGCTCAACCACAGCCATCCTGAAGGTGGCAGGAAGGCAACAAGTCTTCCTCAAGTAAACTTCAAAACTGAGAGATTGAGGCCAGGAGGAGGTGAGCCCAGGTCTGGGCTGGGGGTTCCTCTGGACCCCACCATGCTGCCCACCCTCCTCCAGCTCACTGGGAGTGGCAGCCACTGTGGCCACTACCCTGAGGACCTGCTCCATGCAAGACTGGGATAACGCATGCGTGGCACGGCATCTCCTGGCACCTCTGTAAGGTGCTACAGGCGATCAAGGCCATCAGCTAGCCAGTGCCTCTGTCCCCGTGGCTTGCACAGGTGCCTCTGTGGACAGAGCTGGTCATAAGGCTGAGAAGCCTCAGGACCTGCTGTCCTCAGTGCCTCCACATCTGTCCAGAGAGAGCAGGAAGAACATCAGCGCAGCTTCCGAACCAGGGATTCCAGGTGCTTTCACCTGACCGGGCTTCCTGGTGGCATTAGGATGCCACCCAAAGTCATTACTGTCTTTTCTCATGTTGAAGTTTAGTAATTTTTCAGCCATGTGCACCTGCCATGAATTTTACAAATTCTAAAATATTTGAAAATAGAAATTCCAGGGAAAATGTTTTAAATTCCACAATTGCAGGAAAGAAAACTAAAGAAAGAAAGAAAGAAACTAAAGCAGACTTAATACAAAATGCTTTTAGAAAAAAATGAGCCCTTGACCTGAAAGAATAGTGTAAGTGTCTTCCAATGTTGTGTTAACTTTCTGAGCCATTACCTTACTTGGTGGGACTCAAGACCTTATAGTGTTTAATAACGTGCTGATGTGGACTTGCTAACTCCCTGACTTTTTCCAAACTGGAACTTGTGAAAATGCGGGAGAAACAGTGCTGGAGGAACAAGGTTCACTGGACAGGTGTGTTTTGAAATCCTTCCTTAACTTGTAAGGGAGTAGGCAGGTGCATGTGAGGCAGAGGCTGGTTTTGCAGAGGAGGCCCCCAGAGGCCGGTGTGTGCCAGGCTTGGTCACCTAGGGGCACTCCTGGAGGTGGTGTCCAGTGGCCTCCAGAAGTCGTCATGTTTGAGGGTGCCCTTGGTGGGGATTGTGGGAGCCCAGTCTCCTCCTCTTTCTCTTTGCTTTCCAACCCTTAAGGTGAGTGACTTGCTCACGCTGTGCTCCGCTGCCCTGTGTTACAAAGCAGCGAGGCTCAGAACAAGTGGTCACTTGCTCTTGGACTGGAGGCTGCCAAGCCGCGAGCGAGGCTGGACCTCTTCTCTCTGAGCTCCGCCGCAGGGACTTCACTGCAGCTGGCAGCACAGCAGGGGAGGAGGGGAGAAGGGCAGGGGCAGGCGAACCCCGCCTCAGCTAGGCAGGGACAGATCAACTCCCTGTCCTCCGCAAGACCCGCGATGTCCGCGTCCCTGTGACATGGGTGTCCCTGTGACCATGGAGGGCGTATTTAGGAAACAGGAGCTGGGGCTTTCCCTTCCGACCATGGACTGGGGAACTCTCGGGGCTCCCTGACCTGGTTTGAAGGTCCTGAGAGCTGGTGCTGGTTCCTCCCCAGCCACACCTGGGCCTGTGCCCTTGGGGCAGAGACGGGCTCCCCACAGGACGGGCATGTTCCGTGCAGCCCAGCGTCCGCCGCTTGTCCGCTTGTGCAGGTGGACGGCTGACGGAGGTCTTCACCGCTAGACATCCTCCAACCTCACCTGTGACCCGGCACACCTAAGAATCTCTGCTTAAAAAAGCACACACACGTTCTCTGTACCACGCACACAGAGCCACTCTGGGAGAGTGCCGGGACCTATGTTTACAAGGAGAGTAGCTTGGATCTAGTCCTCCATGGAGGGTCCACGTCATTCTACTTGGGGGGGTGGCTGAGTGTCACCCGTGGCTGTGCCGGACACGTGGCATTGAAGTGGCCCTGTCTCCACAGAGCTCTTCCCTGGCTGCGTGGCTCTTGCCTCTGTCCTCGGAACGCCTCCCCTCCCACCTCCCCACACCACACCCCCGGCTGCGACGCTGAAGACAACACCACCCTTGCTGTAAAGAAGCGGTCAGTGCACAGAGCCCCTGTCCCCACAGGGACACCGCAGAGGCCGGCGGGCCTGGAGTGAGCGGAGCGTGCCCCGGGGCGGGCAGGCAGGTGCTGCAGGTGCCGTCCCTGGAAGCCCCCACCCCACACCACTGGCAACGGAGGTCTGGGAGTCTGCAGGCCCACGGCTGGAGGTCGGTCTCTAGCCCACAGTGCTGTGGGGAGGCGGCCAACCCGAGGCAGGTGGGCCTGGTGGAGGAAGGGGACGGTGGCACTTGGTGCTCCCAGCTGCCGTGAGGTGAAAGGCCGCCTCTCCTTGGGCTCCTCCATGCCACTGTGCGTCCCCAGGGCCCAGAGGAGGTGGGACCAACAAAAGCCCATCCACCGTGAACGGAGGCCAGCTGAGGGACGGAAGGCTGAGGGACACGGCCATCTGTCGTGCCGGTCTTGGGGAGCAGCACTCACTAGCACACCCCCAGACACTGGCTCAGGAAAGGCCCGAGCATGTTCCCCATGGGCACCTCCCATGTGACCAGGTGACGAGGTTCTCTGTGTCCTGTCCCTACACAGTCCTCGCGGTACAACCTGCCGGCCCTGCCCCCTCTCCCGGAGTGCTCTGCACGCATGCGCCCTGCAGACACTGGACGCCAACTCCAGAAAGCTGTGAGTGAAGAGCCAGGTGCCAGTCGTCCCCAGGACCAGACGTCAGTGACAAGGTGGAGAGTCCTCAAGCTGGGACCTGCACAACAGGAAGTCGTGTGGGTTTAGGGAGTCCCGTCTGTGCCCTGGGGACAGGTGGAAGTCGCAAGGGTCTGTATGTGCTCGCCTGGTCCCTGGAAGTCCTTGGCACTCGCTGAGTGAGTGTCTTTGGAGAGCTGGCCTCAGCTGGTGGACGTGTGATTGCGACGGGGCAGGAAGTCTTGGTCTGGAAAAATGTGTAGCGTGAGCCCTGCTTGGTCTCCAGGCCGGGCTGCCCAGAGGCTCAGTCAGGAAGTGTCGGAGCCCGGGCGCAGAGTGGGCCCTGCACGTGGCAGGCAAACGTGGACTTGGCGGCCAGCAGGAGCTGCACAGACCCTGGCTGCGGCCAGTCCCACAGGTGTGGACAGAGAGCTTGGGCTGACTTGGTGCTGAGCAGGTCCTGTCCCTTATGCTAGGGGACAATGCAGATGTGCCAGTTGTCTCATGGTGCCTGTGTCAGGCCACTTGAGAGTCGGGAGGAATCGCGGGGTGCCAGGACCCCAGGGCGCCGGGCACACTCCCCCGGGGCACGTCCACAGCGCGACATGTGGAGTCGCACGCTCCGTCAAGCACAGAAGCAGGTGGGGCAGACTGTAGGGTGGTGTCCTGGGCGTGGAGGAGCCGGGCAGGGTGTGTGGTGCCACCTGCAGCTGGGGGGACCTCACAGCATGGAAACTCACGGCGGCAACCCCACAGACACAAAGCCACTGAAGGGTTACATCTGATCCTGCCCAGATCGGAGGTTCCCAGGACTGCTGGGGGCAGCGAGTGTGGGCGAGGAGACCGCAGGAGTCGCCTGTCCTGTCCTGACCACGGCCTCCTCCCCGGGAAGCAGAAGCCGACGTGCAGGCATTGCTGCTTCCTGTGCTCTGCGGCCTGTGGGAGCGCTCTCTGAAGGCTTGGCTTGGCTTCCCAGCCTCCTGTCCACAGGCTCCAGGGAGGGCTTAGAGCAATACCTGGGCCTTCCATGCAGTGAGGCCAGGTGGACACCCTGAGGCCACTGTCCAGCCCTTCATCCACTGGGCACTGGGAGGCCGACACTGCCTTGGGCCAGGTGGAGGAAGGCCTGGGGTGTCCTGCTCTGGGCCAGCTTCTGTTTCCGCCTCTGCCCTGATCTTTAAGGAAGTCCTGGACATCTGCGGTCCCTGGTGTCCTCTCTAAATCAACAGAGAGGCTGGTGAGAGGTGTCCTGCAGGAGCCCTGATTGGGGAGATGGCTGAGATTGCGGTTGGCTGTGGGCCATAGAGATATTCGGACATTGCCACCTTCCGTGGTCTCACAGGACTTGGCCCGGGATCTCGCGAGACTTGAGCCGAGATCAGATCGGGCCGGCGCCATTTTGTTGGTTGGTTTTTTGGTGGTGTGTGGTGCGTGTTGGAGAGAAGTTATCAGAATAAAAAGCTGTTTGTTTCCAGTTTGCCTCTGAACTTCTTCCCGCAGCTTCCTTGCTCCGAGCGGCCATCGCTTCAGGCGGCGACAGTGTCCCACCGTCCCACTCTGCTTCCGGGCTGATTCACGGGCTCTTCCGACTGTAGGGACAAGGGTGTGCTGGACACCAGACCCTTGGTTCAGGTGTTGTGGTCAGGCCCACAGGAGCAGGCCTGTGTCAAGCCTGTCTGCGTGTGGCCAGGCTGATGGCCAGTTGCCCAGGGTGGGCCTCCCTGCTCCGGGATCCTCTCCCAGTCGCGTCCCCAGCTCTGCCACGAGGTCTGCACGCGCACTCTCCATGACCTGCCCAACAGGGCCATCGCTCTGAACTCAGCACCCGGCTCCTACCACTCGGCTCCCTCGCGACTGGACTGGGCTTGGAACCCTACGAGTGTCCCTGGTCGGCTCCTCTGGTGAAAGGTGTCACAGCAGGAAGCAGAGTGCAGTGAAGCAAATGTGGAGCCCAAGGGCGGGAGCTGGTGACACTCATGCGGACGGGCTCCCCTGGGGGACAGTCCGGCCACCTCCCGAGGCCGTCCTTGGAAAGCCGTCCTGCACACGTTGCATACTCCTGGGGATTTCGTTGTGCAGGCTCTTCCCATCAGCCCTCAGAATCATTGGTAACAACATCTCCCAGAACACGTGGGCCTTCAAGCGCTCCGCTCTGCTGTGCGTGACGGAGGGCAGGGGCTGAGAAGGCGGGGTGAGTGCCACCAGCACCATCAGGACCGTGGGAAGCATTCCAGGCTTGGCGAGCTCGGCCGGGCAGGCACAGGCTGAAGACGGCCACGCTCCAGGCCCTCGCAGGCAGGACCCGTGCACAGGCCTGATCTAGGAGAGGAGCCTGTGACCCCTGACCTTGTGGTGGAGCAAGACAGGCTGCAAGAAAACCTGAGCCCGATGTCAAATCAGGTAACGCTCTGTGATTAAGTGGCTAGGAGAGGGTCTCTCTGCGAGTGGCTGAGGGGGCAGCATTTGAGTCTGGGGGAGGAGCTCTGTGGTGGGGCAAAAGTCCCTCAGCAGCAATGAGCTGAGAACAGCAAGGGGCCAGCACGGCCAGGGTGGAGGAACAGGAGGACAGGACCAGGCAGGAAGGGCCCTGCAGGCCTGTGGGACTTGGATCCCAAGCCCTGGGCAGTGTGGCGTGACTGCTGCCTGGAAGAGGGCCCTCTGCCTGCCTGAGGAACGGGCTGTGGCTGGGAGGAGGAGTCATGAGGGAGCACAGGGCTGTCGCCACCCAGAGGGCCACGGGGGGACCTGGGACATGGCACCGCCTGCACTCTGGAAGTAGGGCCCACAGGAGTCCTGCAGGGACTGCAGGAGGGGCTGGGTCGGGTAGAGAGAGGGAAGGAGGTGGCTGGGCTGAGTCTGCAGCCCGAGTGGGCTCTGGGACACGGTGGCACATACTGCAGACCTGCACAGGAGTGGACTCCTGCAGCAGCCACGGTGATGGCCAGCTCCGGGCACGGGAGTCAGGCTGCAGAGAGAGGGGCCTTCTCCACCTTCCCTGGAAGGGAGGACGGCCGTGTCTGCCTGAGGCCACCGGACGATGCATGTGCAGAGCTGGCCTGCCCTGCGACCTGGACTCCCAGAACAGCGTCCCCCTCTTCGCAGAGCTGCCCAGGCCTCCCTGCAGCCTGTCTGGCTACAGCCAGGCACCGCTTCTGCGGCAGCTGGACTGGGGGGCTCTGTGAGCAGGGAAAGGCGAGCCTGCGTCCTCGCCTGCTCTGCAGAGCAGCGCCCAGAGGCCCTGCACAGAAGGCCCACGGCACATCCCCAAGCTCCTGAAGCCCCGCGAGGGCAGCCGACACCTGGGACCTGTCGTACCCCGAAGAACAGCCCCTCGTGAGCACCCAGGAGCACCACGGGGAGCCGCAGCCCCCCGAGCCGGCCTCTGTGGTGGACGCTTCAGCCTCCACCGTGCGGGCAGGGAGAAGATGGCCAAGTGGCCACACCCTGAGGAGGGTCCGGGTGCCGCCTGGCGCTCCGTCTGAGCTCTGTGACTTGTAAGATGCCCCAGAGGGTGTATTTGGTTGATGCACACCCAGGACAAACCTGGTGTGGCCAACACGGTTCCAAGCTGGCACTAGAGAGGGCAGGCTGAACAGAGGGCCTGTGGCCGCTGTTCCACCCCACTGGGTTCTCACTAATGTCCACCAGCTATGTTAGAGGGACAGGCACCTAGTATTGATTCAGAGCTGGGGGTGGGGCAGGGTCGAGGCCTTGGAGAGAGAAGCTGCTCTCCGAACACAAGTGTCTCAGGACGCCCAGAATCAGGAACTCTGCTCAGAGGCCCAGCTGGTCCCGACAGCAACGCAGGCCCGACTGTGGTCACACACACGACCACCCGTGGGCTGCCAGGCTGCTGGTGGCAGGTGGGGACACACACCACACGCATTACCTTCCTCAAGACCCTCTTCTGCCTCGGGGACCCCGGCCCTGAGCGGGATGCGTGAGGAGCTGCAGCGGGGCCCAGGGACTGGCCAGAGCCAGGGAGCAGGTGGGCCTTCCTGGGGGCCTTGGTGGCAGCGTGGACAGCAGCCTCCTGCTGTTGGGAGCTGTGTCCACGCTGAGGTGGCGTTTGAATGAGGAGGTGACTCTCCATTCAGAAAGCAGCCCTTCCCAGGGCACGCTGGTGATGGCATCAGCGGCAGGGACAGCCAACCTGGGAAGTCCGTCCAGACCTGAGAGAGGCAGGGAGAGCAGCGAAGGCCTGTGGCTCCTGCCCCCACCCAGCCTCCCAGTGCATCTAATGGTGGGGCCACTTAGTTTCCAGGGCTCCTGCCAATCTTTTGTCACCTCTGTTGCCCCATATCAAACTTTCCGGAAACAAAGCCCAAGAAAGCAGATAATCAATAACGAGATCAGGAGATGTTATCCTAAGAGAAACAGGGCTCTGGCTGTGTTTGTGGAAGGTGCTTCGCCTGGCTGCCTGTCAGGGAGGACAGGGATGTGCTCAGCATGACCTAGTGAGTGCGCAGAGATAAGGCCCCAGGGGAGCGAGAGGAGGAGGGGAGAAAGGGGCCAGGAGAACAGGGAGGAGGGGAGGGGAGGGCAGGGCAGGGCAGGGCAGGGGAGGGAGAAGGGGGGAGGGGAGGGAGAGGAGGGCGGAGAGCAGGGAAGAGGGGAGGAGGAAGGGGTGCGTGCAGGGGGGAGGGCAGGGAGAGGAGGGGGCGGGGAGAGGGCAGGGAAGGCAGAGGGGGAGAGGAGGCGTGGGCAAGGCCAGGGGCACCAGAGAGAAGCCTGAGGGGAGATGCGCAGGGTGGGGTGGGGAGGCGGCAGAGAGCACAAACCCAGGGCCAGTGCAGCCCTGCGGGTCCCACCCTCCAGGTCTTCTAGGACTGGAGCCCAGAGCCTTGCTCCTACTGGTGACCGTGGGCCGCCTCAGCGTGTGACAGGGGCGCACACACACACAGGAACCTTCCACAGGGCGCTGGGCGTGCCCACAGCCTGGTGTGTGGTGGGGTCCTCCATGTGCCTCCTGGGAATGGGCCCCTGCCTCCTCTGCGGTCCCTCCCGGGGCCTGGGGTCAGGCCTGCAGGACCTCAGGCGCCTCCCACCCCTCCAGTCTCCAGGGTGGCCTAGGCTCCGGTGTACCCTGGAAGCACAAGTCCCTGCACTTGCACACCTCCCTACAGGACCGGGTCCTGTGGGACAGCACGAGCACACTGCGTGCCTGAGTGGACGCCCAGCCTGGCCATTCCTGTGGGTGAGGGGCTGGCTCCTCCTCCCGTGGTCTTGGCACACCCCTCCCATGCCTCCTGGGACATGGGCACTGGCCCTGGCACCGGCGGACTGGCCTTCTAAGGAAGGGCTCCAGGAGCATCTGCAGCCTGTGGCGGGGCAGCTGCAGGCACAGTGCCACTCGGTGTGTCGCCATGGCTTGGGCAGCAGTGATGCAGCCGTCCTGTTAGCCACAGAAGAAGACTGGACTGCTCACGTGTTCCCAAGATCACGATGGGGTCCCCACCAAAGAGTGCTTATGGCAGGGGAGCCGCGCTACCTGTGCACATTTTTGTCTAAAAAAAAAAATGTGCCCAATTACCCATGTGCATTTCTCTCGAACAAAATTTTTAACAAATGAGCACAGCCAAATACATTTCCCGTTGACATTTACCCCAAGAGCGATAGAATCCAGTTGACATTTAGGGGGAGATATTTTATTTTTGAAACAATCATGAATTTTGATCCTTGAAGATTTTATTAGTGCAATGAGCCCAGAAGCAAGCCGTCACCACAGAACTCGGGAAGGATGATCCACAGGCCCAGGCCTTCCTCCCGGGGGCGCCTCTCCTCTGAGGAAGGCCTCTTTGTCCAGCTTCTGCTGGGGCTCCCACAGTGGCAGGAGCCTGGCGGCTGCAGAACCCCTCCTTCCAGTGGGCACTGGGGTGGGGTGTGGAGGGACGGGGCTGGGGCGGGGCCAGCTGGCAGGTATACACCCAGACGCTGCTCCGTTCCCTCTGTTCCTGCCAGTGGGTCCCAGTTGTGCTTCAGAGCAGGGGAAGACACGCAGTCTGTTCCTGACCCCTGGAGTGTCTCTGAAGACCCTGTTGTCCCTTTAAGCTGAAGGGCTGATTTGAAGAAGAGTTTGTGCCCCGGGGAAGAGCCCTGTCGGCCTTTTAGCACATTACAATTCCAAAGGCAATCACAAAAGCAGATAGGCGAGCTGGAGTTAATGAGATTCCTCACCAAAAACACTAATCTGGGTTAAAACTAAAAGAATGCTGATAAGGATATTGCCGCTCACGCTGAGAACAAGAAAGGTGCTCCTCAGATCCTCTGTGCACATTAGGAGGGACCTCTAATAGCCTTTAAAAAGAACCCAGAGAAGAACGTGGGAGACAAAGCCTCTTAAAGGGCTGAATAGAACACAGAATTTAAACTTTTTTTTTTTAAAATAGCGTTCCAGGTACAAATCAACTAATATTAGCAGAAGTTTAACATCACTTTAAAAAGGAGGATTGACCCACTCGCAAGTACAGAGTGAGGTGTGCCGCGTACACTGATTATCTCTGTTCCCCTCAGGCAAATACCTCTCTCTTAAGCATGTGCACTGCAACATTTTGTTTTATTACCTTGTGAGATAAGTGGGGAAAAGAGCCCTCTCTACCTGGGGAATTAAAATATTCAGCTTTGTCGTATCAGGGTCTGTTCTCAATTTCACGCAGGGCGCATAATTATAACAGTGTTTAAATTGAGCCCAGAAGAAAGATGGGTTCAAGTGCAAATTAATTTCAGATTATCACAACAAAGGCAATCATATCTCAACAAGCGTGCCAGCAAAACACTTCGCAAAGGTCCCCAGGCCCCTCCCCTCCCCGACTTACAACAAAGACCTTTCAGCTCAAATTAAGCTAATGATCTCAAACAGCCCTTCTGCCCACCTTTTTGGGATTTCGCTATTTGCACAGTTCAGCACGGTAAACCTGCAGAAGAGACAAAAAAAGGAGGGGGACGGGGCTGGGGGCGGGGGTGGCCCGGAAAGGTCAGGGCTCCCATCCATCAAGTGACAAAATAAACAGCCAGCAGCCAGCGGCCTGCACAGCCTCAGACAGGCTTGCCTGGCGGAGCCTGGACGTGCGCCGATGGCCCTCCACCCAGCCACGGAGCCCGCCGCTGCCTCCGGTGGGAGCCCGCCCGGGAGGAGGGGAGCCGGGCTGAGAAAATTCAAGTCAAGCCTCATTACTTCCTCATTACCTCTGCAAAAGTGGAGGGAGAGAGATTTTCATCTGGGGAGCGGAGGCTGGGATGTCATCGTGCTTCTGTCTGGTTATTGCACAGCGGACCGTGGCGCGCGGCCGCTGTGGGACTCGAGTGTGCTTTCCGTTCCCCGCTTGCAATGATCCACTCATTAAGGTTTCTAAGGCAAATTACTGTCGCTTATCATTATGTCAGCCGGTGGGGCGGGCTCCCCGCCTCCGCCCCGTGGACGGGGAGATAGAGGCAGCGCGGAGGGTTCGGGATTCTGCAGTAATTGCCTTTCCCTGTTTTTATTTGGCTGCTTGCCGAAGGCACACGCAGTCTGACCAAGCACAGATGCACACACCGGGTGGACAGCCGCCCCGGGCTGACCCCTCAAGCACAGATGCACACACCGGGTGGACAGCCGCGCCACCCGGGGGGATTTTGTTGCGGGATCTGCCAGCACCCTCACTGCCCTGGTGGGGACCCCCTTCCCCGTCCAGAGGCAAGTTCACTGGTGTGTTCATTTGAGAGGAAATTCGTCCAGGAGGCTGGTCAGACAAAAAATCTCTATTCGGGAGTTATTGGCGAAAGCTGAAGGATACTTGCTCTCACTGGAACCTGGGCCTCAGGATATTGCTGTCAGTGAAATTAGCAGTGGTGAGGAATCTAGAAAAAGTGATCCTGAGAAAATGAGGAAAAAGAAATTTAAAAAGACCGAGAAAAAGGTCCGTCAGGCAGAGGAGGTAGTCACTTGTGGAAGTGACTACTCCCCCATGGGTGGAATCCATTACAGAAAATATGAAGGGTGTATTACTAGGCATTTGCATACCCTAGAAACAGAAATAAAAAGTCTTTCTGATCGCTTATGCGCTCTCGAGGACAACTCACAGATACATTGGGAAACACGCCAGCATTTGAAAAGAAAAATGGACAGAGTGTCCATCAGTCAGTAGATTTCAAACAATAAAAAATCTCAAAGAGGCAGTAATGGACTTATGGGCCCCAAGCTCCTTTCACGTTGAGTATGCTGGAGTCCTTAACACCTTTAGCTTAACCCCCTCAGACTGGAAAAGTCTATGTAAAGCACATTAAGCGGGGGGCAATTCTTGGTTTGGCGATCGCAATTCCAAGAAGAACTTTGTATAGAAACGGCTAAAAGAAACGCGGGCTGCAGGGTTTTGAAAACTATAAATAGACATGCTCACAGGAGAAGGGCAATTCGCAGACTTACAGGCTCAAACAGATTATGACTCAGATATTATGCTCAGATAAATGCAGCTGCCCTTAGAGGCATGGAAAAACTGTACAAGGACCTGGGGATCTACAAGGTAGCTTGTCAAAAAGTGATTCAAGGACCTAATGAGCCGGATGCCGTCTTTGCTGATCGACTTTTGAGAACTGCTGTAGGTAGTGTGTTTGCAGATGTTGACCAAGCTAATGCCTTTAGTTGTTCAATTAGCTTATGAAAATGCAAATAAATGGTGCCAAGCAGCCATCAGGCCCATGGAGAACTAAAAAGGATCTTTCCGTATATATACAACTATGTAAAGATATAAATGGCACCTTTGTCACAGGAAATGTGATTGCAGCCTCAATGAGAGGTGCTTCCTCTCGAAATTTCACAAAGGCTAAACGTTGACATTATATCAATCAGGATATTCCAGGCAAAATTATCATAATCAATCAGGCAATTCTAGGCAAATCCCAAAAGAGAAATAAGATCAAGCTCATACCATGCCCCAGGCCGCTGCCCCAGGTGTAAAAAGGGAAATCATTGGGCCAATAAATGCTATTCAAAATTTGACATCCATGGAAATCCTTTGTTCAGGAATTCAAAAAACGGGGCACGGGGCCCAGTACCCGGGGCCCAAATGTACGGGGGCATTGCAGAAGGAGTATCCTCAAGCATCCACTCAGATGCTTCCCCGACACAATCCCTACTACCCATCCACTCCTCGCCTCTGTTCCACCGCCCGAATAGTGTTAACACCTGAAATGGGGGTTCAAAACTGATTCCCACAGGAGTCAGGGGACCTCTTCCCTCAGGGACTGTAGGACTTATTATCGGGCGTAGTCCTAAAAGCTTATTAGGTTTGCAAGTGACCCCAGGTGTAATAAACTCAGACTACAAAGGGGAAATAAAAATAATGCTTAGCTCACCCCAAAGTGTAAGTTCTGTTAATCAGGAGATAGAATTGCCTCAGTTGCTTCTCCTTCCCAATTTACATAATTCATTTAAAAATGGGTATGCCTCAAGAAGGGAAACAATAGAGGATTTTGTTCCACTGACTCAAGTCCCATGGCTTGCTGGGTTCGAGACTGTTCAAGGAGGCCTATGTGTAAAATAAAAATCCAAGGAATAGAAATGGGAGGGATTAATAGATACTGGAGCTGACTCTTCCATTATTAATTTACGCCAATGGCCCAAGCACTGGCCTCTGCAAAAGCTTCAACCAGTTTAAGAGGCTTGGGATATAATAACCTCCCAGATAAAAGTGCAGTAATTTTAAAATGGGGAGGTAAGAGGATGATGAAGGCCATAAAGGAACATTTCAGCCTTATGTTTTACCTAATTTCTACCGGTTACTTTATGGGGAAGAGATATTTGCAACAAATGGGAGTACTCCTTGCAACCAAGCCTGCAGATGTTAAATGTGAAAACCTACAGGGTAATCTTAACCATAAAAGAACTCATTATCAAAAAGTACAGAGTAATCTTAACCCTAAAAGTAATCATTGTCATAAAGGAAAAAGATATTTTTTTCGGGGCACTGAGAAAATAATTTTGAAAAATACCATGGCTTTCTGATAAGCCAGTGTGGGTCCCTCAGTGGCCCCATATCTAAAGAGAAAATTACAAGCGGCCCACCAATTAGTTCAGGAACAATTAGGAAGCAGGTCATATAGAACCTTCCACCTCTCCCTGGAATTCCCCCATATTTGTGATCAAGAAAAAGTCAGGAAAAATGGCGATTGTTACATGATCTTAGACAAATCAATAAAACCATGCAAGTTATGGGGCCTACTCAACCTGGACTTCCTAGTCCCGTAGCTATTCCACAAAATTTCCATCTTATTACTCTTGATATAAAGGATTGCTTCTTTTCTATTCCCCTACATCCTCTGGATGCCCCAGGTTTGCTTTTTCCGTTCCTTCTATGAACAATAATGGCCCTGAGCAGAGATATCAATGGAAGGTTTTACCACAGGGAATGGCTAATAGCCCCACCATATGCCAAATATATGTGGACAAGGCTATCCAACCCATTAAAAAATAAATATCCAAACCTCATGTGTCTGCATTACCATGGATGATATTTTATTGGCCCACCCTAATCAAAAAATCTTATTTAATATATTCAGTGATGTGGTAGAAAATTTAAAAAAAATATGGACTATATATAGCAGAAGAAAAAGTTCAAACCCGATCTCCCATATTATATTTAGGATTTAAAATCATGGATACTTTTGTTAGACCCCAAAAAATTTTAATAATATAAAAGAACATTTGACCAACCCTCAATGATTTCCAAAAACTACTGGGAGACATTAATTGGCTTCGCCCTACACTAAATCTCACTACTGGCCAACTAAAACCTTTATTTGACATCCTTCGTGGAGATCCTGATCCATCTTCACCACGAACATTGACTCCTGATGCTAGGAAAGCTTTTAAAGTTAGTAGAAAAAGCCATCGAAGGAGCTCATTGTGATAGATTTGATTTTAACTCAACCGCTGATGTTGATTATTAATTTTCTTCACAATATACACCCACAGGAGTATTTTGGCAACAAGGGCCTTTATTTATGGATACATTTGCCCGTCTCTCCTAAAAGTATAAATTGAATCTTATACCTCCATGGTGGCTAAACTTATTCTTCAAGGACTTAAGACTTCTACTAAAATATTTGGCATTCACCCTGCTACTATTATTACTCCCTATTCATCATCACAGATTGAATACTATGCTTCAATGATAATGATTGGGCTATAGCTAAATGCTCTACTTCTGCAAATTTTGATAATCATCTTCCTAAGTCCCCTATATTATCTTTTTTGTATTAATCATCCTATTATATTTCCACAGGTAATAAAAAATCAACCATTCCTAAGGCATTTAATGTATTTACAGATGGGTCCTCAAATGGTACTGCTACAGTAGTCACTAAAAAAGAAAATATGACTTACATAACTGCACACAAATCAGCTCAACTAGTGGAATTGGAAGCTGTGGTAAGAGCTCTGGAAAATTTTAGGGACCAGCCGTAAACATTTTTTCAGATTAGCCACTATATTGTACAAGCCGTCCCAAAATTAGAGTTAGCAGGGACCAATAGCACCTCATACTCCAGCCTTTAAATTGTTTTATCAAATACAAAAACTTTTGTGGGCAAGAAAAGAACCCCTATTCGTAGTAGGGCCATATTAGAGCACATACTAATTTGCCTGGTCCCCTCCATGAAGGTAATCAAAAGGCTGATGAACTTACAAAAACAGTATTTTATACTTTCAGCGCTACAACAAGCTACTTTATTTCACTCCCAGTTTCATGTCAACAGCACCACCTTGCAACGTAGGTTTAAAATCACAAAGGAGCAAGCCAGAACAATTGTAAAAGATTGTTAATCTTGTATGACCATTTGCCAATCCTCATTTCGGCGTTAACCCTAGAGGATTGATGCCCAATCATTTGTGGCAGATGGATGTTTACTCATGAGCCAAGTGTTTGGAAAATTGCGATTTATTCATGTGACCATAGATACATGTTCAGGCATGATTTTTGCTTCCTTACATTCTGGAGAAAAGTTAAAGATGTTACATCTCATTGCTTGCAAGCTTTTTGCTGCATTGGGCATCCCCAAAATGCTTAAAAAACAGATAATGGCCCCGCATATACGTCCTCATCTTTCAAAGAGTTTTGCGCAAAATTCAATTATATCCCATAAAACAGGCATCCCATACAATCCTCAGGGTCAGGGCATTATTGAAAGAGCAAACCGAACACTGAAAATTATGTTATTAAAACAAAAGAAGGAAATTGGAAAAGTCCTAAGGACAGATTGGCAGTTGCCCTGTTTACCTTAAAATTTTTAACTTTAGACTTAATGGTTATTCTGCTGGAGACAGACATTGGAATCCACACCAACAACATAAACCTTTGGTTTACTGGAAGGATGTTCTTTCAGGTACATGGAAGGGTCCAGATCCAGTATTAATTTGGGGAAAGAGGATCTGTTTGTGTTTTTCCAAAAGACGAATCCTCTCCAATATGGATACCATCTAGATTAATAAAACAGGTACCACATCAAAATGATCAAGATGAAGTTATTGAAGAAAGTCAAGATTAATAAAAAGGTACAAAATCAAGAGGGACCAAGATGAAGGTATTAGAATGATTCCCTCAAAAGAGTCCTTCAAAATATTTCACAACTTAAGTGTCATTTTCTCCCGGCCGGGAGGACGAGGAGTGGTGGAATTTAGGATAACGCCTGGTGACAGGAGGCGACTTGAACACTGTCAGTCACAAAGGCACATTCTAAAATAGACCGGGATCAAAGGGCCTGGGAGGGGCGGGAGCTGGGGCAGCCCAGGGCGCAGGAGGGGCTGCACTGGGAGCCTCCCTTCCCACAGGGACAGTTCTGGGGGACTCCAAGCTGCTGCAGGCTGTTAGTGCCAGAGCCTCCCTCCGCCCTGGCCTTCTGCTAGACTAGGCCCCCAGCCCTGGTGGCTTAAAACACATCATTTTTAGGACAAGAAGGGACCTGGGCCGTGGTGCTCACTTCAGGCAGCGTTTTATGGATGACACTGTGTCCGGGCAGCTGCATCTCCAGCCACGCCACGTGGACCAAGGCGCCCCCCTGGTCACGCAGTGCTCCCCTGGTCACACCTGCAGGGCCTCCCCTGGGTCCCCCGGGCTCTGGAGAGAGTGGAGGCCCTGGCATGGACCGGCCAGGAACACCCCCATTCCTCCCCAGCGCCTGCCAGCAGGAGGGGTTGGTCCAGGCCTTGACTGGAATTTAAAGGACAGTGACACAAAGTTAAACACACAAAGGAGTCCCAAACAGGAAGCCCCCAGTGAGAAGGAACTTAGGGGGAGGAGCTGCCCAGGGCTCACACAAGTGCTGACCACACAGGGACCGACACCCTCCCAGGGGAGAGCGAGTTATGGTCAGCTGGTCAGGGACAGATTTCTGTTGCCGCCTGAAGCGATGGCCGCTTGGAGCAAAGAAGCCGCGGGAAGAAGTTCAGAGGCAAACTGGAGACAAACAGCTTTTTATTCTGATAACTTTTCTCTCTGGCTCTAACAACGACTAACACGCACCACACACCACCAAAAAATGGCGCTGACCCCATCAGCAATCTCAGCCAAGTCACTCGAGATCCCGGGCCAAGTCCCGTGAGACTACGGAAGGCGACAATGCCCAAATCTCCATGGCCCATAGTCAACCGCAATTTAAGCCATCTCCCCAAACAGGGCTCCTGCAGATTTCCAGGGTGGAGCTGAGAGTTTGGGTGCTCTTCTGTGGCCTAGAGTGCTCCCGGCCCTTCCCTGAGCCACACTCCCTTTTTCTACTAAGTATTTTTTTATAAATATGGGCCAGCATTAAAAACCAAGGATATCCACAGGACCTTCCCCAAGTGTCTCCCCTGGTCACCTGCACCAGCCTGGCCTGGCTCCAGGCTGGGAAAGGCAGGGAGCCGTGGGGAGGACCTGGGGAGGGGGGGAGGGGAGCCCAGGGTGCGCACTGCCCTGAGGACCTGGGTGGCTCTGGGGGGCCCTGCAGGCACAGTCCTGACCTCGGAGAGCCCCCAGAGCCCCAGCACCTTGCCCCTCACAGGCCCTGTTAGAGATGGCCTCCATACTGTGGCCCAGGGCCTGTCCGCCTTCCTGTCTGGACCTGACCTGGGGTCATACTCGCTCCACTGGACCTGTCCCAGGGGCTGTCCTGTGGACTTTCCAGCCCCCAGGGGCTCACTGGGGGGCCAAGGGAGAGGGAGTGGCAGCAGCTGAGTCCCCACCCCCACCTTGGGCCGGGGCCGCAGTGCTGCACACGCAGCCCCTGGGCCCACCCTTTCTGAGACCCCAGCACCCACAGAGCGAGGTGGTCCTGGCCCAGCCTTGGGGCACGGCAGGCAGGAGAGGATCACACTTAGCTGAGGGCCCCAGGGAGAGGTGGTGGTGGCCCTGGGGCCTGGCTGGGGCGCCCCTGGGGCAGAGCAGCAGCCTTCTGTGGCTCCCCAGCACCTACCCCTGGCCTGTCCCCCTCTTCCACGCGGAGTCAGTGATAGCTAGGGCCACAGACCTGCCCCAGTCCCCAGCCCGCAGCAGAGAGCCCGGAATGTGAGTCCTCGGGCAGGCAGAGGGGCACAGGGTGCTGAGGGTGGCTGCGGCCCAGGGTGTGCTCTGGACTGGAGTCCCAGGAGGCAGTGACAGGAGCTGTAGGGTCGGGGGCCACCTCCTCCAGGGCAGGTCTGTGAATGAGGACCCCCAGGACCATGCCACCTTGGAATGGGCCCTGTGCAGTTTTACTTGTTGGGTTTTTCAGAAATGCCACCAGTGCTGTTACGGCCCCGGTATTTTTTCTTCCCCCCAAATGCACGTGTCGGGACCTTCACCCCTGCGGCAGGTGCTGGGAGGAGGACCTGAGAGGTGAGTGGGTGCTGAGCTCAGAGCCTCGGGAGGGGTCAGTGTCCTTATGCACAGGGCCAGAGACTGGCCACAGCTGATTCTGCCACAGGAGGAGGCAGAGGAAGCAGAGGGTAGCGGTCATCTGGGAAACAGGTCAGCGGACATCAAACCTGCTGCACCTTGCCTGGGGCTGTCCAGCCCCACCAGGGTGAAAAGCACATTTCTTCTGCTTCTCAGCCCCTAGGGCATGACTGTCATAGCAGCCCACAGGGACTGATACGGGGTGACAGGTCGCTTGCCGTCAGGACTGTGCAGGAGCCAGGGATGCTGCTCACTCCCTCCCTGAACCAGTGTCTCTGGGTGCCGTGGGCGGGGCTGGGCCGGCGGGCGGGGCTGGCCTCCTGCCGTGTGGGAGGAGGTTCCAGGTGCTCAGGCTGCTTCCACACTGGGCCCCCCTTGTATTCTGCCTCCAGTGCAAACTTCAGCTAAGCTGGTGACAGCGCCCCTCCAAAGCCAGTCTGAAGGGTGTGGGCAAGATGACTAGGACAGAGTGGCCTCAGGCAGGCGCGGCGTCTCCTGAGGCCCTGTTGAGGGCATGGCTCTGTGCCACCTCCGGGCAGACCCAGGAACCCTCGCTTCACTCCCCTCCATCCAGTGTGGGCCCCTCGCCTCTGGCCCCTCCTCTCCACCTGCCTGGGACCACCTGCATCCAGGCCTGAGGTCCTCAGACTGACCGTGTCCTCAGGGCACCCCGCCAGCCTCTCTCCCGGGGTAGATGAATTCTGCTGAAAGCACGCAAGGCCAGGCAGCCAGGGACTCCCCAAGCCCCTCTCAGAAGAGCAGAGGGAGTTGAGGCCCTGTCACGCGAGAGGCCCCACCTGGCCGGGTCCTGGTGCAGGCTGGTCAGGAGGGCTGAGCAGACTGCATGGGGCAGGAGGGGGTGGCCGCGCTCCACACCCGCAGGCGCACCTTTACAAATGGTCCATCATCATCAAGGTCGCAGCTCCTTGTGCACATCACACCCATAGCTAGCTCTCAAACTGGACTTAATCATGTTACATCACGGAAAATCCAGCAGTCTTAGAGCATGATCTAGACACCAGACACCCATTCCCTCTTTAGGAGCTCATTCTGCCTTAGAGCAGCTGTGTTATAAACTGCCAGGTAACCCAGCCCAGTTAACCTAACTAGCAGCCATAGGTCGTCCAACCACCAGCCTGGTCAACCTGACCAGCAGCCAGGTAGCTAAGCCTCTGGGCCTGCAGTTCGAGGAGACGCTCCTTGGTGTCCGCAGGGACCTCACCTCAACAGCGTGAAGAAGGACTGGTGGTGAGGCCGACCCTGAGACTCCGGCAGCCTCACCAGGAGCGGCTGGTGCTCCCTGGTCTCCCGTCCCTGAGCTGTGGGGCCTGCCCTCGGCCCCCGCCCCAGGGACCCCGCAGCTCCTCCAGGGCAGGGCTCTGCTGGCACTCGGCTCCTGTTTCCAGGGAGCTTGCCTTCCAGTGTGCCCCAGCATAGGGGGCGCCTTCCTCTTGGTAAGGGACGACCAGGTCTGCGCCACCTGGAGCCCCTGGAGCTGGGAGGGAGGCTCCTTAGAGATGGCCGTGATGGGGCAGCAGGGGAGGGCTCAGCGGGCAGCCCCTCCAAGCCAAGGGCGTCTTGTCAGGGGAGGCAGCATCAGCATGGGCCCTGCTGAGGGCACCCCTGTGGTCTCCCTGAACGTCGGCAAGGAGGAACCAGGTGCCCCCCTGCAGCACTCTGGCAATCAGTGAGTGTCACCTTGCCACGTAGGGCCACTCTGTGTCTCCAAGAAGAAAGCTGGGGCCTCTCTCAGACGGCAGTGACCTGTGATAGGCATGCAGAAAGCTCAGAGTGGACAGAAAATGAGCAGTCCAAGGTGAACGCGTTGTCCGTGGTTTAGCAGTACAGGATGCAAAATAGGGTAAAGCACTTTCATAAGATCTATCACCTCACTTTCCAGAGTTCTCAAACCAGGATTTTACCCAGGAGAAGCAGGTCCAAAGCTGTATGAACCTCTTAGGGGTGAAACCAGGCTACTGGTGGGAATCCGTCAACTGCCATCCATCTACTATCCACCTAATCTGTGCACCTGTCTAGCATCCGTCCGTCACTCACCTAGCATCTCTGTTGCCCATCCAATTTGTGTATCTATCATCTATTCATCATCTAGCTCTCTCCTACCTATTTATCTGTCATCTTTGTGTTTATGGGGATATGCAGAGTCACAGAGAGGAAGAAACAGAGAGAGGGAGAAAAAGGTTAGAGAAAAAATGAGACTGAGAAAGAGAAACAGGGAAAGGGGAAAGGGAGAGAGAGAGGGGTTCTGCTAGACAGACTCAGCTATGTACGCCCAGCGAGCCAAGCGTGGGCGTGCCTGCTCCTGCTGCCACATCACTCGGCATCTCCAAGGTTCACCTTGGTAAAACAGAGTTAGTCTTCGGCACTGGAAAACTGCAAATTTCCGGTTTCAAAGCTCTATTATTTAGGTGCTGGGGATGGAACCCCGGGGCACTCACCACTGAGCCGCATCCCCAGCTCCTTTTATTTTTCGTTTTGAAAAAGGGTCTGGCTAAGCTGCTCAGGCTGCCCTCGAACTTGTCGTCTTCCTGCCTCAGGCTCCCAGTCGCTGAGATGACAGACGTGTGCCACCACACCTGGCTTTCAAGTCACCATATGCAACACGTCTTTTCTTTCCTTCACTGGGGCTCAGTGGTGAGACCCTGCGCAGTCTCGCCCCACCTCCCACAGGCACCCACCCTCCATCCGACCTCCACCCCTGCACAGCCCCCTCCCTGCCAGCTGCCTCTCCTTCTCCACGCGGGACGAATGTTCCCAGTGCCCTGAGCAAGCCGGTCAGTCTGCTCGGAGAGCGGGTGTGTCCCTGGCCTTCCAGTGGCTCTGCGGTGCCACCACCAAATGCCTTCAGAGTGGCAACCGAGTTTAATCTGGGAAGACCTTTGACCTTTGAGTCTCCTGGTGACATCCTCCTGGTCAGCCACAAGCAGAGCTGGAGGACCGGGCGGTTTCGTGCCCAGTCCAGAACGGCCGCGAGTCTCTGTGTGGTTATCAATCAGGACCGATCGAGATGCAAAGTGTCCACTCGGACTTTGTGTGTTCTATCTGATCATTTGTATCAGATTTGCTCCAAGATATATGAGTGTGTCTCACAGCCTTCTTGATTAATTGTCAACATGAGGATTAACGACAACTGCCGAGTAGCTTTGTACATAGCGATTAATCAGCGTTTTGCCCACGTCTTAAGAATATTCTCCTTAGGTTACTGGACGTGCTTGTTCCGGGTTTGGGGAGTGAGTGTCGCAGGACACACCTCTTGACAGACGGTCAGGGCTGAGTCCCCAAAGAGGAATGCAGCCACCCTGGAGGCCAAAAGCCAGGCCTGCCACAGGCTCCATGGTCCTGCTGCGGGACGCCACCTGGGAGGCTCGGGTGCGTGAAGCACTTGGCAACAGGGCACGTACCAGGCCTGTGCTTCGGAGAGGTCCACATGGAGCTGAAGAAAATTCCAGGCCAGTCGCCCTGGGGTGGGAAAATGCACGCAGAAGACAGACTTCACCAGTACAGAACTGAGGACTTCAGAGGAAGCCAAACTAAGACGGCCAGTGCCGATGGTCTCATTTGACAAGAGTGGACCACGGCGTCCTTGGTGGTGCATCACGTTCCACCTTGCAGGCGGAATGCGATTCCTGTTCTCCTGGGTCTGAAGAGAAGGGAGCTGGTCCCAGGGAGGCAGGAAGGCCCGGGGTTCCAGTGCAGCTACTGTGGGTGGCTGGGCAGGCTGAGCGGGCAGGGGTCACGTCCACAGCGGTGGAGGAGATGAAGTGGGAAGTGAGCACCTGGTGGAGGGGCAGAAGCAAGGACAGAGGCCGTGGCCACACAGCAGCAGTGTGGGCACTGGGGAGTGGCAGGCATGGGGCAGCAAGGAGCCCCGGAATGCCCAGTGCAGGGAAGGCCAGGCCTGCCGCTCTTTCACCCGTAGAACTGGAGTTAGATAACGTGCTGAACTGCCAGCTGGGCACTAGGCTGCTGCTGCGGCAGGCGGCACCATGAAGTTAAAACAGGCCGCCATGGCCCGCGGCCCGCTCGGCAGACTGACAACGCCCCTGTCTTCAGACCCAGAAGCTCGGGCTTTGTTTGGATGGACCCTCCTGGTGAGCATCACGAGTTAGTGCCAGAGCAGAAGAGAGACTCCACGCACCAGCGGAAGGCAGCTCGGAGCCGAGTTCCAGGCTGGGCCTCAGGCGCACTGGGCTGGTGTCCACCCGCAGGCCTGCCTCGGCGGGAGGAGCGGCTGTGCTCCCGTGGCCACGTGGACCCTCAGTGGGTCCAGGCTCCTCCACCGAATCCACGCGCAGAGCCCGGAAGCAGGCACCGGTGCCTGACGCCGTCCACCCAGGGCAAGTCCGCCCCCGTCCGTGCAGGGGGACCCGTGAGAGGGGACGCCCACCACTCGCACCGCCAGTCCTGGGCAGCCGAGCACGGACCCAGGGACCCGTGTCCCTGAGGATGACGGCGTGCACGTAGCTGAAGCCACGAGCGCAGGCTGAAGACGTCACTGTCCCGAGTCTGGAGCCTCACGCAGGGGTGCTGGCGCGTGGCCCCTGGGAAGCTCCCTCCTGGCTCCGCTCACCACGCCTGGTTCTGTCCCGCCCACGCCCCGCACGGCGGTGGCCTCTCTTCTCCCCAGGCTCCTGGAGTCAGCCCATCCCGAAGGCCAGGAAGGGAATGCACAGGGTCTAAGGACAATGAAGGACAGAAAACCAACAGTTCCTTCTGGGGTCCCCCAGACCTGGTGAGAGCCCTGTGCTGTGTGACTGTCCCCTGGGAGGGTCTCATCCAGAGACAGACCCCAAAGGGTCACTTGCCAAGGCAAAGGCAGTGAGCCGAGTGGGGACTGCTCGGGGACCTGAGGGGACACGGGACTGGCACCTGTGAGTCCGCAGAGGTGGAGGTGGAACAGGGCAGCAAGAGCGCAGGGAGGAGCCTGCAGCTGGGAGAGAGGCAGGAGAGGAGAGGACAGGAGGCGCCACAGCAGCAGAGGCCGCGGCCGGGCGGGCTGGCCCTGGCCCGGGAGCCCCTTTGCGGGCGTGCTGGGCAGCACTGCCAGGGCTCTGTGTTTTCAGGGCTGGGCTGTAGCTCAGTGGCAAAGCGCCTGCCTCGCCTGTGTTAGGCCGTGGCTTTGACCTCCAGCCCAGCGTGCATGCACGCGCACACATACCCAAATCCTGCTCTACAATTTAGAGCCAGTGTGACGGTGCACACTGGTAACCCCAGCTACTTGGGAGGTCTTCAGCCCATCACCCAGGTGGGCAGAAGATGGCCACCGTCCACACCCACGTCTTCACGACAGTGCTGTGCCTCCACAACACCAGAATCCACTCCGCGCCTCCCACGTGGCCGGTACCCTCACGAGCCCGTGCTTTCAAGGAGGGGTCTCAGTCTGTTGGACTTTGCACAGGGAGGGTGTCATCCCTTTGCCAGTGCAGACTGACAGCCCCTCAGGGCTGAGCAGGACGGAGCTCGCTGTGACTGGCACTGCTCGGCCCTGTGCCTCCAACCCGCATTCCTCTGCAGTGGGGCCTTGCCAGTGCGTGCCATCTGCATCTCTCAAAGGTCCAGCGCACCAGGTGTGGTGGGCACGCCTGTAATCCCAGCGACTCAGGAGGCTGAGGCAAGAGCTTCACAAGTTCAAAGCCAGCCCCAGCAACTTAGCCAGGTCCTGAGCGACTCAGTGAGACCCTGCCTCAAAATAAAAAATAAAAAGGGCTGGTCATGTGGGGATGTGGCTCAGGGGTTAAGCATTTCTGGATTCAATCCCTGGTACCAGAAAATAAAAAAGAAGACAATTGCATTCTCTTAAGTGTTTAACCAGAATACCAATGTGTGATAAACGAGGAATTTTGCATTTTGATGTTTCAAATGGATAATCCGAGCTTAATTTTATAGGAGAGCAACACTTTTATCAAAGTGTCAATCACCTTGGAAGAATTTGATAGCTCCCAGTTGGGCCTAAAGAGCATCTCTGTGAGGAGGAACGCCATTACGGGGATTTTCTGTTGTTCATGGGGTGTTGGACACACCTGGGGTCAGTGGTTTCTGTGGAAATTCTTATGACGTGTGTGGATTCCCCAGGGGCGTCATACTTGAGCGAAGTGACCGGGCATATCCAGGCAGTGGGACAGCGTTCTGGCTTTTCTAGTGACACTGAGGTTGGCTTGTGAGCTGCAGGGATTGGGACGGTGCCCAGGAGGGTCTCCACACCCAGTGCCTGACACGCCCTCCCCCGGCACAGGGAGGGCACGGGCGAGATGGGCGCCTGCAGCACGAAGCCCTTCCAGAAGCAGCGAGGTGGGGGCCGTGGGAGCCGCAGACCCCGCGGACCTCGACGTGACGCCTCGGTGGAGGCCGAAGCCCTGAGCTAAGTCCGGCAACGCTGTGCCAGAGACAGTCGCTGCAGGGTCTAGCCTACTGCCAGATCTAAACGGCCAATCAGCGGAGAAACTGCCACTCAGTTGTGTAGTTACATGGACACACATTTTGCAAGGAATAAGAAAGCTGAATGACCTTGGAAGATTCTTTTATGCTATAGACTTAAATGAAAAAGCAAGGCATGAAAATACGCATGTGATACTACTCCAAGCATGTGAAAAATTGTGTGAACTACAGAACAACTGTGGGGAAAAGGGAATGCCCAGGCCAAGGCCTCTCTGTGGATGTGCGATTACAAAGTGCATTTTTATTTTCATATGTCTGGTTTTCTTCCGACTGCACTGAGGTGCTAGGTGGGTAGCCGTGGATGTGGATGCACGCACTGGTGGTGATGGACAGAACTACGCCCTCTCCCCAGCCCAGCACCCAGGAAGACAGTCCCAGTAGGAAACAGGACCCTTGCAGGTGCAGGTGGTCAGATGAGGTCTTCTGGTGAGCTCTAACGCAACTCGGCCGTGTCCCCATACAGGGACAGCTTGGACCTAGGTGTGCAGACGCAGAAGGCAGTGCACGTGGAGGTGTGGGAAGACAGCTGTCTCGGGTAGACAAGGAGCAGGAGGATTCCCGGCCGATCAGAGGCCGCAGCAGATCTTCCTAACAGCTTGGGCAGAGCCTGCCCTGCCTGTGCCTTGACCCGACGGTTCAGCTCCTGGAGCAGAGAAAGAACAAATCTGTTCTCTTAGCACCCTGTGCCGCCTTGGTATAGCCGACCTGGGGGCTGAGAATGCACCAGGTACGACAGACGTGGATGTGGGTCTGATGGAGACGGGGGTCCATCTTGAACGTGGGTGGAGTGCAGACCAGTAGGAGGAACGGCCCCAGAGAGAAAGGGGCCCTGGGGGGCTGGAGCTTCAGGGTGCTGCCTCTTGATGTTTCTTGTGACATTCACTCTCCTGGCCTTCCTGCTGTCCTCAGCGATACCACCCAAACTCCACGGGCCTTCCCTGGTGGCACGGGGTCCTGCCTGGCTAAGAGCCACCCAAGTTGTGGATGCACTCACACCGACGCTCTGGAGCAGAACTTCTGGCCAGACACTTGCAGCAGCAGCAGGCTGAAGGCAGGGCTGGCTGGACCCCTGGGGAGGCCCCGTGTGGAAGGTCAGCTATTTATGGTGTGGCAGACACCCAGGCCTGTGGGGGGACTCAGGGTCCTCTGAGGGAGCTGGTGGCTTCCCCATGGTTTGGGGTTAGATCTACCATTATATCTACCTGCTATGGTCTGAGTCCTCTCCTGGTGTAGTCTGAGGTCCTCCCTGTGGTCTGAGTCCTCCCTGGTGTAGTCTGAGGTCCTTCCTGTTGTCTGAGTCCTCCCTGGTATAGCCAGAGGTCCTCCCTGGTGTAGTCTGAGTCCTCCCTGGTGTAGTCTGAGGTCCTCCCTGTGGTCTGAGTCCTCCCTGGTGTAGTCTGAGGTCCTTCCTGTTGTCTGAGTCCTCCCTGGTATAGCCAGAGGTCCTCCCTGGTGTAGTCTGAGTCCTCCCTGGTGTAGTCTGAGGTCCTTCCTGTTGTCTGAGTCCTCCCTGGCATAGCCAGAGGTCCTCCCTGGTGTAGTCTGAGTCCTCCCTGGTGTAGTCTGAGGTCCTCCCTGGTGTAGTCTGAGTCCTCCCTGGTGTAGTCTGAGGTCCTCCCTGGTGTAGTCTGAGTCCTCCCTGGTGTAGTCTGAGGTCCTCCCTGGTGTAGTCTGAGTCCTCCCTGGTGTAGTCAGAGGTCCTCCCTGTGGTCTGAGTCCTCCCTGGTGTAGTCTGAGGTCCTCCCTGGTGTAGTCTGAGTCCTCCCTGGTGTAGTCAGAGGTCCTCCCTGTGGTCTGAGTCCTCCCTGGCATAGCCAGAGGTCCTCCCTGGTGTAGTCTGAGGTCCTCCCTGGTGTAGTCTGAGTCCTCCCTGGTGTAGTCAGAGGTCCTCCCTGTGGTCTGAGTCCTCCCTGGTGTAGTCTGAGGTCCTCCCTGGTGTAGTCTGAGTCCTCCCTGGTGTAGTCAGAGGTCCTCCCTGTGGTCTGAGTCCTCCCTGGTGTAGTCTGAGGTCCTCCCTGTGGTCTGAGTCCTCCCTGGTGTAGTCTGAGTCCTCCCTGGTGTAGTCTGAGGTCCTTCCTGTTGTCTGAGTCCTCCCTGGCATAGCCAGAGGTCCTCCCTGGTGTAGTCTGAGTCCTCCCTGGTGTAGTCAGAGGTCCTCCCTGGTGTAGTCAGAGGTCCTCCCTGGTGTAGTCTGAGTCCTCCCTGGTGTAGTCAGAGGTCCTCCCTGGTGTAGTCTGAGTCCTCCCTGGTGTAGTCTGAGGTCCTCCCTGGTGTAGTCTGAGTCCTCCCTGGTGTAGTCAGAGGTCCTCCCTGTGGTCTGAGTCCTCCCTGGTGTAGTCTGAGGTCCTCCCTGGTGTAGTCTGAGTCCTCCCTGGTGTAGTCAGAGGTCCTCCCTGTGGTCTGAGTCCTCCCTGGTATAGCCAGAGGTCCTCCCTGGTGTAGTCTGAGTCCTCCCTGGTATAGTCTGAGTCCTCCCTGGTGTAGTCTGAGGTCCTCCCTGGTGTAGTCTGAGTCCTCCCTGGTGTAGTCAGAGGTCCTCCCTGTGGTCTGAGTCCTCCCTGGTATAGCCAGAGGTCCTCCCTGGTGTAGTCTGAGTCCTCCCTGGTGTAGTCTGAGGTCCTCCCTGGTGTAGTCTGAGTCCTCCCTGGTGTAGTCTGAGGTCCTCCCTGGTGTAGTCTGAGTCCTCCCTGGTGTAGTCAGAGGTCCTCCCTGTGGTCTGAGTCCTCCCTGGTGTAGTCTGAGGTCCTCCCTGTGGTCTGAGTCCTCCCTGGTGTAGTCTGAGTCCTCCCTGGTGTAGTCTGAGGTCCTTCCTGTTGTCTGAGTCCTCCCTGGCATAGCCAGAGGTCCTCCCTGGTGTAGTCAGAGGTCCTCCCTGGTGTAGTCTGAGTCCTCCCTGGTGTAGTCAGAGGTCCTCCCTGGTGTAGTCTGAGGTCCTTCCTGATGTAGCCCCAGGTCCTTTCTGCTGTGCTACATGGAACATTCTCTGTGGAAAGACCCTGCCACCATTCTCTATGCCAGGTCTCCTGCAGGAGGAGGTGCAGTCTGGAGGGGTCTTCATCACTGGGATTCAACCTCTTGGCTTCTTCATTGATAATTCCCTGGGAAGTCGCTGATGCCAGCAGAGGTCTCAGGCCACGATTTTGCACTGATGATTGCTGTTGTTGCCCACATCCTCCGTGGAGGCCACCCTCCTCCTAGAACTGCTGGGACCAGCTGCTCCCTTTTCTTGCATGCACATGGCCAACAGCAAGTCTGCAGGCAGCAGCGGGAGCTGGGCACCTCCTCCCTGCTCAGCACACCAGAGAACACAGGCGAGGGCCACCTCCTCTGCAATTTGTGACATTTGAGATCAGTTAGGAAATGCTTGCTCCACTCCTAACTGACATTTTGGGAAAGTAACACAGCCCACATTTACAGGGGCCCTGAGGCCTGAGACTGCCTCCCAGGTCAGCCTAATGAGCCCCACACATGCCACCGGCACCAGCCGTCGGTTCTCTGCATGGTAGAGAAACAGACCTTCCGTTCCCCCTGTTCTTTGAACTTGCATGACGAGATGATCCTTTCTGCCGCATTTACGTGTTTTAATTAATGTCATTTCATTTGTACTCATACCCTGAGGCTGTTTTAGCAGTAAACTATGATTTTACAAATTGGGGCAAAAGTCCTCCTTCACAGCACGCATTTAGCCACAGAGGCTTTCTTTCACTGGAGATGTCCAATTTTGAAGGACTGAAGCCTCCACGACGTGTCAGTCTTCAGCCCTGGTCTCTGCGATGACCGCCAGGGTTCCCAGAGGTGCTGTGCAGCGTTGGCATTGCAGACGGTCCCCCGGCCCGGCCAGCTCCCGCCACATGGAGACTGTGCCCCCCCACCCTGAGCCATCACAGCCACCTCTTCCTGCTCTGGAGTGAGCCCACCGCATGAGCAGTGCAGAGGAGCGCTGTCCCCAGCCGCGTGGCACTTCCTCACTTCACACTCTGCCCGCGGGCTCCAGATAGCCCGAGTGTGACGCTGTGAGCAGTGATAAGCAGAGGGGACGGCCTTCCCAGAATAGGCCCAGGCTCCCGGGCCTCCGCCGTGAGTCACTCGGCAGAATCTGCTGCACAAGTGGGTGACCTCTCTCGCCACCTCGCCTGTCAAGGGCTGCTGAGAGAGCCTGGCCTGCTTCCTCCAGGACACCGCCAGCCCAGGAGGCCTGTGCAGCAGCACCTGTCATTGTAAGAAGGAGTGGAGGGATCTCTGCACAGCCATCTCTGGGGTGCTGTTTTGAATTTTTCATTGGGACATCAGCGGTGACCCTTGGGACACAGGTCACCATGTCCCGTGAATAAAGGAAGCTGAGGGGTGCAGAAGCCTCCCCGACCTGGCTCTGCACCCAGACGGAGACCTAAGCTTCCACCTCAAGACGACGCTGACTCTGGTGAGGCCATCAGCAGCTCACGAGGGACCAGATACACACAGTGTTGGGGACGCCAGAGCAGGACTTCGCCTCTCCTGCCTAGCGGGGCACGGGGACCCCTTTAAACATCAGCACGTTCTGTAGACGTGAAGCTGGTGGCCCCGGGGGAACCAGGAGACTGGATGTCCCAAGGCTGCCAAGAGCCACAAAGCTCCCACCCAACTGCGCTTGGGCCCACACTTCCTTCTCTCTCTCCTGGTGAAGGAGAGCGAAGGGTGTCGTGCATTTTGTGAGGAATGAAATGCACGGCGCCTTTGATACCGCTGCCCCCCCAGCCATGCAGGGGTCCCTCGGCCAGCTGCTCTCCGGACTTCCAAGTGGACCCCAGCCCAGCCCAGTTTCCATCCACTGGAAAGTTTCCTCTGCACCCGGGTGTCAGTGAGGGCAGTGACAGGTCTCCCGGGATGAGCCACTTGGGTGCCATCGAAGCACACTTCAGCACGTCCCCTCCCACGTCTGCCAAGGGGGGTCGTCCAGCCCGGGAGCACGCAGGAATGTCGCTTCACTCTGCGGGGTGTGCTCAGCACCGCTGCGTGCTCTCCGGCAGCTGAGATCCAGCTCTTCCGTCCATTTATAGCAACGTCGGGGGGGAAGGTCAGCTCTGTCCGTGCAGGTACTTCACAGCTTTAAGAGACCTGCCGCGGAACTGACGCACTTTAAGAAAAGTTTAGTGCATCTTCTGGAACTCAAAGAGGAGGTTCCCACGTGGTGAGCAGCCTCCTGTCAGCACCTGACAGCAAGATTGTGGTTCTGTCCTTCTAAGAGTTACCTTTTTGAATAAAGTGGTGTGGTAGAAATTTGTTTCTGAGAAAATACAATAAATGGTGAGTTTTAAGAAGTGAAGACAAGAAAATCCAACCTGTGGACCTGTACTGCCCAGAGTGAGGACAAGGGCTGTGTAAGTGTGTCAGGAGGGTCCCTGGGGACCTCAGTCCCCTCTCTACTCTTCCGGTAAGGGAAAAGCTCACCAGACTTAACCAGCTCTGTTTCCATGACAAGAGAGCCGTGACGTGGATGTTTCTGTGCCACGTGGTGAGGCTGGGAGGCCAGGGGCATGAAGGGGGGTTCCGCGCAGCACTGGTGGCGGCGGCAAATCTGGGCTAGACCCCAAGGATGAGGACTGACATGTATCCAACCTGGCATGTGGGAGAATGTCTTAGAAAACACTGGAAAGTCAGAAGATATAGAAGATGAGAGTGATTGCCTATAAGAAAGGAAATAGCAAAGTTCTCCGTAAACGCATCCAACAGTGGTTTCAGTCCGGAAAGATGGGTCATGCTACAGATCCAATGATACCCAGATCTCAGTGGTGCTAAGACAGCATGAGTTTCTTTTTCTCATTCATAGCACATGTCCATCCAGGGTGGCTGGAGATGTCACTGCCTCAAATGTCCTGATCATCATGGTAGGGAAGAACGCAGCGAACCACTCACTGCTTCTGAAGTCTCCGTGAAGACCGCGGCCATGTGACAGGGTGATCCACACTTCAACCTGTTCACCAAGTCAGTGGGGCGGTTCTCTGTGATGAAGACAGGGTGTGGACCGGCAGTCCTGCTGTGAGCTCAAAAGAGGAGACCCAGAATGGCGACCAGTGCAGGTCACATCCATGCCCTCCTCGTCTCCAGACACTCCTGGATTGTCTTCTCCTCATAAAGATGTCCTTAGGCCTTCAGGCTCTTCCGGAGTCCAGTTGTGACATCAAGCCACACGTTGAAGGCAGCTGCAGGTGGCAGCTGCAGCATCAACCACTGGACCTCCTCAGCACCCCGAGACACACCCTGTAGCCGTGGTGGCGGAGTAGTGATGGGATGACAGGACTAGGCTCTTCTACTTGGAACAGGAAGGGATGGGAGAGAGCCGATACTGGACCTCAGGAATCTTGGAATTTCTTCTTGACTGATGTCCTGAGAGCATCTTTTCCTGTGGGGCAAAGATGCCTCACAGCTGATCTTGGATTAGCACCCAACTCACTCTGGCCAATGAAACGTGATGGAGAGGGACAGGGAGAGGGAGAGGACAGATGTCTTTCTGGCTTCGAGCCCTCATTACCAGGTGATGGCTGCACTCATCAGTGCTCCGAGACAAAGGTGCTTCTGTCTTGTTCTAGGCCTGTGTTGCCTACTCCCTCCCGGGTTTCCAACGGTGGTGATTTTATAAACACAACCGGATTTTGAGCATTCATTTGTTGCCGTGCAGTTGTGCTGACTACATTTATTAGGTATTTATTAACAGGTGCTCTTGGTGGAGTCTTTTTGGTGTTCTAAGTGTAAGATAACATGGTCTTCAGACAGGCACAGCCCTTTTTTATTTCAATTTGGGTGCCTTAACTTTCTTCTTGCCTAATTGTCCTGGCCTAGTGCTACGTTGGACACAAGTGGCAAGAGTGGGCGTTCTTGTTTCTCCTGTCAGGGGCAATGCTCTTCTCTCTTAGCTTCCAGAATGCTAGCTATGGGCTTTCCACAAATGGCCACAGCTTCTTAGGTCGTGACGATCTCCTTTCATTGCTAGGGTGTTCAGTGCTTCATCGAGGAAGGGTGCCAAACTTGCCAGGAGCATTTTTAGCCTCTGAAGGACCACGTGGGGCCATCGTTCTGCCACGCAGCACATCACCGTGGTGGCCTGAGTATGTCCAGCCATCCTGCGTTCTAGGGATCAGCCCCATTCGGTCATTTGTTTTCTTTTATGTGCTGTTGGATTTTGTTGCTGGTTTGTTGAGGACTTTCCTGTCAATATCCTCCAGAAATATTCATTTGTAGTTTCTTGAAGTGTCTTCGTTTTTCTGCATTATCAGTGTAACACTGACCCAAGAGAAGAGATTAGGGAGACTTTTTGCCAGTTCCTCTCTAATGTTCTGTAATTCACCACCGAAGCTGTCTGGTCTTGCTTTTCTTCTTTGGAAGGGTTTTGTCCTGGTTCCATCTCCTGCTGGATGTGGGTCTGCTCAGGTTTCTCTTCAGTTAGGCCTTGTTTAGGGCATGTTTTGTGGGGGACGGACCCCTGTATCTAGATCAGCCGCTGCCTAAGGTGCTCTCTTACAATGATTCTCATTTCTGTAGACTGGATTATAATTTCCCCTCTTTCACTTCTGAATTTAGTTAGATGAGTCTTCTTTCTTTTCTTCCTGGCTGATGAATGTAAAACGTTGTTGATTATTTTTTCATCTTTTTGAAGAACCTCCTCTTGCTTTCATTGATTTCTTTCTGTTTTCCTATTTTCTGTTTATTTATTTGTGTCTGCTCTGGTCTCTAGCAGCTCATTTTCCTTTTTCATTCCTGTTTGGACAGGGGTCAGCTCTCTCCTGAGCTCATCTCTTTCTTGTAGCATCTCCCAAAGTCAGGCGACTGCTGCTGACAGGCACAAAACCTTCCTGTCTTCTGTCCTGTTCTTCTAGGCCTGTGTTGGCTAGTCCCTCCCGGGTTTCCAATGGTGGTAGTTTTATAAATGTCCTATCACTATGAGCACCTCTGTCTTGGGGCACTGATGAGTGCAGCCATCACATGGCAGGTAATAAGGGCTCAACGCCAGAAAGACATCTGTCCTCTCCCTCTCCCTGTCGCTCTCCCTCTCTGTCCCTCTCCATCACCTTCCATTGGCCAGAGTGAGTCGGGTGCACTTTTGTGTGTATGGACAGGAGGAACCGGGAGCACAGAGGGCCTCACGCCACCACCCAGTGGGTGGACAGGAGTGGGGGCATACGAGGCACAGCACAGAGAGACCGCATTCTCAGTGTTAGAGGGAAAGGGGCCCGCAGAGATCTAAAGTGAAGAGGCACCAGGAGGAAACTTGGCAGAGATCATACCATGTCGACGCAGGAAGAAGAGGGCAGGGTCTGGAGGCCTGCAGGAGGTGCGCAGGCCCTGGGTTGAAGGTGACCGGGAGGCACCAGGTGGGCAGCTGTGCACCTGTCCAGGAACTGGACAAGGCAAGCCAGAAGGGCCGGCAGGATGTGGGCAGAGGATGCCCTCTGGGAGCTCCAGCGCAGGCGCAGACCTCGGGCGCTTGGGCTTCCGTCCAGCAGAGCCGCCCCTGGGTCCGCAGAGGGCCAAGCGCCGTCACGCTTGGACGTTAGTGAGGAGATGAGCGCGGGGCTCCTTGGAGTCCGGCCTCGGAGCAGAGTGAGCACCGAGGAACCGGGGAGCACTTACTGACCATGTCCACGCTGCGACACACCAGGCTGTGCCGGGTGACGACAACCCCAGGCGTCATTGTCCCGTGGCCCAAGGGAGACAGGCAGGCTCTGCAGCTGCCATCTCTGCTCTGAGTGTGAGTGCACAGGCTGGGGGACCGCGTAGCCGTGACGGGTTCCCTGGGGCAGCGGACTTGGGGGGAAGGTGGGGCCCTGAAAGCTGTGCTATTGACAACCAGAAGAGGGACAGCCACGGAGCGGCCCTGCGCGGCCAGCACAGCTGCGGGACAGCCACGGAGCGGCCCTGCGCGGCCAGCACAGCTGCGGGACAGCCACGGAGCGGCTTCCCCGGCCAGCCTGCGCCACTCTCGCCCTCTGCAGAGCTGAGCTGGACACACCTGCGCTGGCCAGAACGCCCACCACACGTCCAGCCTGTCTCTGTGGACGCCCCGTCCTGACCCTCCCTGCCGTGGGCTGGACTCCCCGGGACCAGGGGTGCTGTGTGCTGGGGGACCGGGCAGAGCCGTCCGTGGCTGCACCTGCCGCAGGGCTGCGTGGCCCCTGGAGGGTCGTGCTGGTGTCACAGCAGGGGTGGCGCTGTGCGAAAAGTCCACTCTGGGCTCACGGTACCTCCTGTCACGAGGGAAGCTCACAAACAGCAAGTGGTGACGGTTTTAGTCAGCGTTCTCACCCCTGTGGCCCAACACCAGGACGAGGACACGTAGAGGAGGAGATGTTTCTGGGGCCCCAGGCTCAGAGGTCTCAGCCGTGCATGGCGACTCCATTCCCTGGGCCTCAGGTGAGGCAGGACCTTGTGGCGGAAGAGTGTGGCAGAGAAGCCAGCTCAGGACAGGCACCAGGAAGCAGAGGGGCAGAGCTCAGCCCAGCAGGGACCGATCTCAGCCTCAGAGGCCAGCCCCAGGACCGCCTCCTCCAGCCACACCCACCTGCCACAGCCCTGCTGACCCCTGGCAGGGGTGAGTGCACTGACTGAGGGGAGCTCGCACCCCGTCAGTCCACCTTGGGCTGTCTTGCCTTGTCTCACACACGAGCATTTGGGGGACAGCCCACATCTGAGCCACCGCAGCGGCAGCCTCGCAGCCTGCTCCCACACAGCCCAGAATCCTCCTCCGCCCAGTCTCAGCACACGCCGTTCTTCCCCAAATGTCTAGAGCCTCATATCTGATGGACTCACGTCTGACGTGGTGACATCAGTTTTCGTGTCGTCACTGGACTCTGAAGAAAGCAGAGAAATCAGCCTGGACTCCTGAGACGGAGCCCGGACGGAGGCTGAGGCGCCAAGAAGGCGTGAGAGCACGTGTGGGGACTTGGACCCAGGTGCCACCTGGTTCCACTGACGTGCCTGCCATCGATCAGCAGTGGGAAAACACGGGATCAATTGTCCTGTGGTCACTGGAGCCCGGGGGTGGACGCGTGCTGTCAGTCACAGGGACGTGAAGTGAGTGTGCTTGGATTTGTTCGTCCACCGAGATGCCCGTTATTTAAATACTGCTGGGCAGTGTCCGTCCCCTTCACGTGGAGCGAGTATATACTGCTTTCCTGTCAATACGGGGCTGAGTTATTATTTCATCCTGTGTAGTAAACCATCTTCCCAGCTGCCGCAGACGTGGGAGGGCATGATTCATGACGGTGACCCGAGGCGCAGAGCCAGCAGCCCTCCATTAAGGACGTGAGATAAAATCGGAGCCCCCAGCAGAAGGAGCCCCGCTCCCGACGCGGGCACCGAGGTTGGGAAGGCGCTGTCTCCCCAGGTGCCCCCAAGCCCACACAGCAACACTGGAGTGTGTAGGACAAGCAGGGCAGGACGGACGCAGGAGGCTCCTTCTGGGCTCCGTGGCAGCACAGGGAGCCTGCCCACCTCTCCTGGCCCTCGGTGCCGCTGTCCATGTTGGTGAGGCAGGGGTGGCAGACCACAGACAGACCTCGGAGCTGTGGACACAGATGGCTGCACACATGACAGGAAGGGGCCACGGTGTTCATCTTGTCTTCTTTCTTCACCTCCCCCGCGTCCCTGTCCACCCCACAAAACTCTCCTCCCTCCATGGATGCCAGAGGTCACACCTGCTCTGTGATGGGTGAGCGTGGCTGAGTGTCCAGCTGCTGTTCAAACACAAGTCTAGATGGTGCTTTTCGAGTGTGGATGACTTTTAAATCAGAAGACTTGGAATAAAGCTGATGGTGTTTGGCAAAATGGGTGGGCCTTGCCAAATCAGTGGAAGGCCCTGAGGGCACAGACTGGGGTTTCTGGAGAGGAAGGACTCCTGCCTCCAGGGAAGGGTCCTCTCCCCTCCAGGAAGCCAGGGAAGACCCCGTTCCTGCCTGCCTCATCCTCGTCCGCCCCACCTCTAGGCCGGGTTGTGCTGACCTCGTCCTCGTCCGCCCCATCCCTAGACCAGGGTGTGCTCAGGACGGCCTCAGTCATCTTCAGCCTCCTCCTCATTCGTCCTGTTTCTGCCCGGATCTCCAGCGTTCTGCCCCGTGCGTGGCTCTACCGGAGGCCACCTGTGACCCACGGGCAGTGACCCCCGCCTGTGTCTGGCTGGTCTCCCCAGCACCCTCTTCTCGGGGCTCATCCACCTGTCACACGTGGCAGGCTCTCCTTCTTTATCAAGGCTGAATAGTATTCCACATGTAAGGAATCGCACCCACGTCCCACTGCACGTGTAAGGACTGTACATGAAGGAACTGCCCATGCCCGCAGTGCCAATGCACATTGGATGGATCCCACGTCTGGCCACAGTGACCATGAGTGTAGCAGGTTCTGCAGAGAGCTGACTCCCTTCCCTTGGAGACACCCAGAGCCGACAGCTCATCAGTGGAAGTTTTGGCTTCACTCAGGGAAACTCGACCCTGCTTTCCATAACAGCTGCACCACCTGCGCTCCGAGGGGCTTTCCTCTGCCCTCCTTCCTGCACAGCTGCTCTCGGCCTGGCTCGCGGGACCCCCTGCACCACAGCCAGCTCTGGGAGGAGAACCAGGCTGAGGACACCGTCGCTGAGACAGCAGTGACCGGGACGGGGTCAGACTAGGCACAGTGGGCAGCTGTCACTCCTCCACCTCCAGGAAGGGGCCCAGGGTGCTCTCCTGCTCCTGGGCATGTCACGCACAGGCCTTCCAAATCCCCAGGATGCCCAGGCTCAGTCCTCACAGGCACAGGGCCAGGGCCTGGGCTGGCCTCTGTGTGGGTGCCGCCCGCGCGGGGGCCGGGAGTCTGCCCACTGCTCTTGGACATCAGAGCAGTGGGCAGCTTCTAACTGAGACGCTATGGACGCACACTGTGGATGCTGGCGGCCCTGAGGGGGACGGGCACCTTCGCCTTGCCCTCTGCGGGTCCCCCATGCTCCTCCTTGGGCGCCCTGCACCGCCCGCTAGGCCTGCTGCTGCCAGGTCCTCCCTCCTCCTGCCTTCAGCTGGGCGCTAGGTTCTGCAGTTCCTGGAGCCAGAGGCCGGGAAGCAGGACCGGACCCCGCGGCGGCCGAGCGCCCCAGGCAGGGCCCCGGCAGGCACGCCACAACCACGTCCCGCCGTCACTCAGGTCTGCCACCAGAGATGGGGCACGATGTCCCTCTTACCAACAGAGATGGCAGGGAAAGAAAAACATCTTCCTGACCAAATGGGCGGACAACAGGCATGGACGTTGGACATTCAGTGACAGAGAGTGGAGCAGCGACGGTGGACAGCCCCGGGTTGCGCTGGAGTCTGAGAAGACCCTGTCTGCAGTTACTCCGACTGCCCACCAGGTGGTAGCGTCCTCCCAGGACAGTTTGGTTGCCATCCACAGTGGGCGGGGTGCAGTCCCCTCCTGGGCACCTGGGATGTAGCTTGTGGCTGGATAGTTAGAGTGGGGTGACTCTAAGGGGACGGTTACTGGGGAGTGCCTGTGACCTTCCTCTGGCTCTATTTAGACAATGTCTCATGTTTGAAAATGAGCACGTAAAACAGGAAAACTTCAGATTTAATAGAGTGTCGGGTTGCAGTTCCAAATGCAAATGCTGCTACTTTCTCAATTAGAGATGTGATCAGCATCCAGGTGCTTAAAAATAGGACCAGGCTATCTGAACCTGCTGTTGGAACCAGCTCTTACCGCTCAAGGCTTAGTCAGCATTGTTAAACAGAGTGTATAAAAGTGAATGCACTAAACCTCTGACGCTAACATAGTTTGGAAGCTACAAGAAAAATCAGGAAATAACAGGTAGATTGACTCTGTTCTTACACTTGGATAAGAGAATCAGTCTCTCCAACATCTGCAGGAAATGGAGACCTCGTGCCCCACTGTGGGCACCAGACATAGCTATGTACAGACCCAAGTTTGTCCTTGTTCTTCCAGAAGCAAACACAGGTCATTCTGAAAGGGTGTGCTGCCTGGAATCGTCTGAAGTAGCTCATCAGTTTGGACAGTGTTGGGGCTCAGGACACAACCCCCAAAGTATGTTTTGACGCGCTGAGTGCCTTGGATGCGGCTTGGATCGGGGGTGCCCTGGCCTCTTCTGGGCACTCTCCAGGTGCAGTAGGGGCATCTGAAGTCCTCCTATTGGACTGGAGGTAGTTATTCCAAAGGGAACGTGAGCATCCTGGACCCTCCCTGAGACTTGCAGCCCTCAGACCTACGAGCTAGACACACCACTTTCCCTTACAGACTCCCCGCCTCGGGCCTTCAGCTACAGCAACGGAAATCAGAGCCAGGGCCACAGAATCCTGCCCACTCACCACCCAGGAGTCTCTATCACGTCAGTAAAAGTTCATAGATCAGTAAAGAATGGAGGGAAATTCATGTGTCTTAAACAATGTCAATCCTTGGGAAGAATACAGATGAACTTGAAGTTGGGATGGATCCCGACCCCTCGATAATCAGCTCAGGAAGTTAAAAACGCCTGCCTCTGAGCGCGTCCAGGTCGTGGAGACTCTAGAGGTGGATTCTCTGAGTTAAGTGCAGAGAGTGTCATAGAGGGGTCTCTCATGGGCTAGAAAGTCTCCTGACTGCGTTCACACTGCTAGGTGTCCCTGGGCATCACTGCAGATGCTCGCTGGACAAGGGCCTGCAGTCCGTCAGTGTCCTTCCACAAGGTGTTCCTCCCCCTCCAAGCCCCCCGGCGGCAGCTCCCCCAATGGCTTCCCACAGAGCAGCCGGGTCTGGGCACCCCAGGTGCCTGTGTCCAGTCCTCCGGCGGAGGTCCTCCCGCCGTGGCTCTGTGCTGCCCAGCAGGCCTGAAGGTCCCACCCAGCAGACAGCGGTCGTCAGTGACCACCTCCTCTCCAGCAGCTCACCGCGAGGCCTGTGCTCGAGACGGGAGCTGAGGAAACGTCCCTGGAAGATGATGGCAAAGGTGAAGCTGGGCAGGGACGGAGTTGGCCTCGATCACTCCAGGTGACCCTTGCCCAGGTTCATGGGCACGAGCAGTAGAGACCACCGGGGGCTGACTCAGACGAGAAGGACAGCAGGAGGAGGCTGCCGGCGAGTTGGGGACCGTGAGAAGCGCGAGCAGGACAGGGCATGCGTCCGGCACTGCTGGCCAGGGCACAGGGACGCCCTCTGCAGCCCGGGGTGGCCAGCCCTAAGGTGCCAAGCACGCAAACCCCTCCTTGTGAATGCGCGGTCTGGAGCAGGACAGCCTCACGCCAAGCCTGGCCTCCCGGGGCGGGGAGAGGAAGTGCACTTCAGGGGCTGCTGGGAGGTGCGTGCCGTGTCCCTCGCACACATCAGGGGTCCCTTGTTAGGTGACAAGGAGTAGAACAAGACAAACACTTCCTGGAAGAATCTCACCTGTGGGTTTAGAAACACTGACGCTGTGGTTTGACGGGGAGCACCCTCCAGAGGTGCAGGGGCAGGAGGCCTGGTCCCGGGCAGCGAGGCCAGAGCTGGGGCTTTGGGGAAGTGAGCGGGTCATGGGATGAGTGGCCGCACCAGAGGCCCCATCCTTTCTTAACCGGATGGACTACTACCGGAGGTGGCAGACCCGCAGGCAGGTGGGGCCTGGCGGGAAGAAGCAGGTCCCTGGAAGAGTTCCAGAGGCCTCTAGTCCCTGCCTCGCGCTCCTGCTTCCTGGCCAGCAGGGGCAGAGCTGCTTCCCTGCCAGGCCCTCGCCTCCTGAGGTTCCGCCTCAGCCCAGGCACAGAATCAGCAGAGCAGAGGGACCACGGAGCGAACCTCCGAAATGGTAAGCAAAGGAAGTCTTTCCCCATTGAGCTGGTTTTCTCAGGCATCCTGTCACAGCGCTGGAAAGCTGGACTCTAACAGCAAAGACCTCTGAGAGGGACAAACGCTCACAGCCAACTGCACTGAGCCCCCGCGGCACCGGGTGTTTACGAGTCCAGCAACCGCGATGCTGTGCAGCCACTCGGGACACTGTAGTAGGCCACTGTCTACCAGTGTGTCCCAGCCACAAGAGAGCAAGACAAGGACAGGGCGGGAGCTGCAGGGAAGACGGCGCCCAGGGCGATGGCGCCAGGAATGCTGCTGGCCCAGAGACAGATTTAAAATGCAAAACAGCCCCTGCACGAACCCAGGCTTAAGAACCATGTGCTTGTGTAATGAGTGTGCGCCTTGCAAACCAAAGAGAACGGAGAAAAGCAGGTCAGGAGGGCAGAGTTCTTTGGGGGCCTGGAGACAGACGCTTGCCAGGCCTGCTGCGTGACGAGGGTCGGGATGAGCCTTCCACAGCAGAGACCCAGGCGTGCTCAGGGGCCTGAGTGTGCAGCCACCCGCCTGGCAAGAGGTGGACAACCATGCTCGACGCGGGATGAGGAGCAGGCCCAGGACCTAGAGGTGCTCCAGGTGGGGGAGGAGCAGCTCAGGACCTAGAGGTGCTCCAGGTGGGGAGGAGCAGGCCCAGGACCTAGAGGTGCTCCAGGTGGGGAGGAGCAGGCCCAGGACCTAGAGGTGCTCCAGGTGGGGGAGGAGCAGGCCCAGGACCTAGAGGTGCTCCAGGTGGGGGAGGAGCAGCCAGGACCTAGAGGTGCTCCAGGTGGGGGAGGAGCAGGCCCAGGACCTAGAGGTGCTCCAGGTGGGGGAGGAGCAGGCCCAGGACCTAGAGGTGCTCCAGGTGGGGGAGGAGCAGGCCCAGGACCTAGAGGTGCTCCAGGTGGGGGAGGAGCAGGCCCAGGACCTAGAGGTGCTCCAGGTGGGGGAGGAGCAGGCCCAGGACCAAGAGGTGCTCCAGGTGGGGGAGGAGCAGGCCCAGGACCTAGAGGTGCTCCAGGTGGGGGAGGAGCAGCTCAGGACCTAGAGGTGCTCCAGGCGGGGAGGAGCAGGCCCAGGACCTAGAGGTGCTCCAGGTGGGGGAGGAGCAGGCCCAGGACCTAGAGGTGCTCCAGGTGGGGAGGAGCAGGCCCAGGACCTAGAGGTGCTCCAGGTGGGGGAGGAGCAGCCCAGGACCTAGAGGTGCTCCAGGTGGGGGAGGAGCAGGCCCAGGACCTAGAGGTGCTCCAGGTGGGGGAGGAGCAGCTCAGGACCTAGAGGTGCTCCAGGTGGGGAGGAGCAGGCCCAGGACCTAGAGGTGCTCCAGGTGGGGAGGAGCAGGCCCAGGACCTAGAGGTGCTCCAGGTGGGGGAGGAGCAGGCCCAGGACCTAGAGGTGCTCCAGCAGGCCAGGTGGGTGCTCCAGGAGGAGCAGGCCCAGGACCTAGAGGTGCTCCAGGTGGGGGAGGAGCAAGCTCAGGACCCTAGAGGTGCTCCAGGTGGGGAGGAGCAGGCCCAGGACCTAGAGGTGCTCCAGGTGGGGGAGGAGCATACCCAGGACCTAGAGGTGCTCCAGGTGGGGGAGGAGCAGGCCAGGACCTAGAGGTGCTCCAGGTGGGGAGGAGCAGGCCCAGGACCTAGAGGTGCTCCAGGTGGGGGAGGAGCAGGCCCAGGACCTAGAGGTGCTCCAGGTGGGGGAGGAGCAGGCCCAGGACCTAGAGGTGCTCCAGGTGGGGGAGGAGCAGGCCCAGGACCTAGAGGTGCTCCAGGTGGGGGAGGAGCAGCTCAGGACCTAGAGGTGCTCCAGGTGGGGGAGGAGCAGGCCCAGGACCTAGAGGTGCTCCAGGTGGGGGAGGAGCAGCTCAGGACCTAGAGGTGCTCCAGGTGGGGGAGGAGCAGCCCAGGACCTAGAGGTGCTCCAGGTGGGGGAGGAGCAGGCCCAGGACCTAGAGGTGCTCCAGGTGGGGGAGGAGCAGGCCCAGGACCTAGAGGTGCTCCAGGTGGGGGAGGAGCAGGCCCAGGACCTAGAGGGCTCCAGGTGGGGAGGAGCAGGCCCAGGACCTAGAGGTGCTCCAGGTGGGGAGGAGCAGGCCCAGGACCTAGAGGTGCTCCAGGTGGGGGAGGAGCAGGCCCAGGACCTAGAGGTGCTCCAGGTGGGGGAGGAGCAGGCCCAGGACCTAGAGGTGCTCCAGGTGGGGAGGAGCAGGCCCAGGACCTAGAGGTGCTCCAGGTGGGGAGGAGCAGGCCCAGGACCTAGAGGTGCTCCAGGTGGGGGAGGAGCAGGCCCAGGACCTAGAGGTGCTCCAGGTGGGGAGGAGCAGGCCCAGGACCTAGAGGTGCTCCAGGTGGGGGAGGAGCAGGCCCAGGACCTAGAGGTGCTCCAGGTGGGGGAGGAGCAGCTCAGGACCTAGAGTTGCTCCAGGTGGGGGAGGAGCAGGCCCAGGACCTAGAGGTGCTCCAGGTGGGGAGGAGCAGCTCAGGACCAGAGAGGTGCTCCAGGTGGGGGAGGAGCAGCTCAGGACCTAGAGGTGCTCCAGGTGGGGGGAGCAGCAGGCCCAGGACCTAGAGGTGCTCCAGGTGGGGGAGGAGCAGGCCCAGGACCTAGAGGGGCTCCAGGTGGGGAGGAGCAGGCTCAGGACCAGAGGTGCTCCAGGTGGGGGAGGAGCAGCTCAGGACCTAGAGGTGCTCCAGGTGGGGGAGGAGCAGGCCCAGGACCTAGAGGTGCTCCAGGTGGGGGGAGGAGCAGGCCCAGGACCTAGAGGTGCTCCAGGTGGGGGAGGAGCAGGCCCAGGACCTAGAGGTGCTCCAGGTGGGGAGGAGCAGGCCCAGGACCTAGAGGTGCTCCAGGTGGGGGAGGAGCAGGCCCAGGACCTAGAGGTGCTCCAGGTGGGGGAGGAGCAGGCCCAGGACCTAGAGGGGCTCCAGGTGGGGGAGGAGCAGGCCCAGGACCTAGAGGTGCTCCAGGTGGGGGAGGAGCAGGCCCAGGACCTAGAGGTGCTCCAGAGGTAGAGGTGCTCCAGGTGGGGGAGGAGCAGGCCTCAGGACCTAGAGGTGCTCCAGGTGGGGAGGAGGAGCAGGGTGCCCAGGACCCCAGGACCTAGAGGTGCTCCAGGTGGGGGAGGAGCAGCTCAGGACCTAGAGGTGCTCCAGGTGGGGAGGAGCAGGCCCAGGACCTAGAGGTGCTCCAGGTGGGGGAGGAGCAGGCCCAGGACCTAGAGGTGCTCCAGGTGGGGGAGGAGCAGCTCAGGAAGTAGAGGTGCTCCAGGTGGGGGAGGAGCAGGCCCAGGACGTAGAGGTGCTCCAGGTGGGGGAGGAGCAGGCAGCTCCAGGTGGGGGAGGAACAGCTAGGACCTAGGGTGCTCCAGTTGGGGAGGAACAGCTCAGGACCTAGAGGGGCTCCAGGTGGGGGAGGAGGCCCAGCAGAGGTGCTCCAGGAGGACAGGCCAAGGACTCTAGAGGTGCTCCAGGTGGGGGAGGAGCAGGCCCAGGACCTAGAGGTGCTCCAGGTGGGGAGGAGCAGGCCCAGGACTAGAGGTGCTCCAGGTGGGGGAGGAGCAGGCCCAGGACCTAGAGGTGCTCCAGGTGGGGGAGGAGCAGGCTAGGACCTAGAGGTGCTCCAGGTGGGGAGGAGCAGGTCTAGAGGTGCTCCAGGTGGGGAGGAGCAGGCCCAGGACCTAGAGGTGCTCCAGGTGGGGAGGAGCAGGCCCAGGACCTAGAGGTGCTCCAGGTGGGGAGGAGCAGGCCAGGACCTAGAGGTGCTCCAGGTGGGGGAGGAGCAGCTCAGGACCTAGAGGTGCTCCAGGTGGGGAGGAGCAGGCCCAGGACCTAGAGGTGCTCCAGGTGGGGGAGGAGCAGGCCCAGGACCTAGAGGTGCTCCAGGTGGGGGAGGAGCAGCTCAGGACCTAGAGGTGCTCCAGGTGGGGAGGAGCAGGCCCAGGATCTAGAGGTGCTCCAGGTGGGGAGCAGCAGGCCCAGGACCTAGAGGTGCTCCAGGTGGGGAGGAGCAGGCCCAGGACCTAGAGGTGCTCCAGGTGGGGGAGGAGCAGGCCCAGGACCTAGAGGTGCTCCAGGTGGGGGAGGAACAGGTCCAGGACCTAGAGGTGCTCCACGTGGGGGAGGAGCAGGCCCCAGGACCTAGAGGTGCTCCAGGTGGGGGAGGAGCAGCTCAGGACCTAGAGGTGCTCCAGGTGGGGAGGAGCAGGCCCAGGACCTAGAGTTGCCTCAGGTGGGGGAGGAGCAGGCCCAGGACCTAGAGGTGCTCCACGTGGGGGAGCAGCAGGCCCAGGACCTAGAGGTGCTCCAGGTGGGGGAGGAGCAGGCCCAGGACCTAGAGGTGCTCCACGTGGGGGAGGAGCAGCTCAGGACCTGGAGGTGCTCCACGTGGGGGAGGAGCAGCTCTGGACCTAGGCGTGCCCATGTGGGGGAGGAGCAGGCCCAGGAGGACCCAGAAGCCACCACCATGTGGAAGTTTCTGGGAAACTTCTGGAATCGATACCTCTGCTTTCTTGGAGACACAGTTTTAGGAACTGCTGCTGGATCGTGTCCCCCCAGTGTGAGAGGCGGGGAATCACCCCACACCACTGTGAGGCCTGTACACAGTCAGGACTCTGCAGGCCCTCAAGATCTCCACGCAGGCTCAAGTTCCACAATCCACTGGGGCCTCTTGAGCTTGGCCATCGGAGGGGACACAGGAGAGGTTCTGAGGGAAAGGGATGGGCTGCGGGCCAGGAGGAGACACTGCTGGCCTGAAGTGCAGGTTGCTCCTGGGGACAGCAAGCCCAGCAGGACTCCAGGACACCGCAGGCGGCTTCCTGACATGGTTGGAGGGGTGTCCAGTAGGAGGCTGAGGCTGGGGATGGAGAAGGGAGGCAACACTTCCCTGTAGCAGGACAGAGGTGCTAAAGTGAGGAGGGGACAGATGGCAGCCCAGGGAGAGCGCACCTGGAGATCTGGGGAATGTGCTCCTCACCCACGGGCCTCTGTCTCCACATCTGCAAAATGCAGACCTCGGCATGGCTGCCTGAGTTCTGCAGTTCTGCATTATTGAGTCCTACTTAAGAAAGTCCCTTGGGGCCAGCCATGGTGATGCAATCCATCGTCCTGCCTAAGCCACCAAGTGGCCCCTAGGTCAGCTGCCGCTCAGAGTTCTCCCATTCTGTGAACTCAGTGGGACCACCGCGGACAGCCCTGGCTTCCCTATTGTCTGAGGCGCAGGAGTGCGCACACACAGCCATCTACCTGTCTATGGTCCACCAATTATTTATACCTCAGCCAATCATCCACCTATCAATCATCTATTCATTCATCTATCAATTATTTATCTGTTGTCTATTCATCCACTCATCAGTCACCTGTCAGTCATCTGTCAGTCAACTGTCTATTATCTTCATCCGTTTATGTCTCCTACCCGTCAGCCGGCTGAAGGGCGGCCCTGATGCAGAAGGAGGATCTCAGCAGTTTCCGCCCTTCCCCAACTTTGAAATTCGTAGGGAAAATGAAGTGATCACAAATAACAAAGGACGGTCAAGACCGCTGATCAGATCCCTGGAGGTTTCTATGAGATGTGACCAGGAGGCGCCCACAGAGGGCACGGGCTTTAGGTCACAGCGTTACAGAGAACTCTCAAGGTGTCGCCCTCCTGTCTGGCCTCAGCCTGTGGTCTTGCGGGGAGCTGGGGCTGTTCCCGCTGTAGGCACCCAGCCCGCACCCTCACGCCTAACCCCAGGAGGGCAGTCCACTGCAGCTGCAAAGGTGGCTGGATGGACACCTTCTGTTTCCCTAGCACGGAGGAGGGCAGTTGATTTAGCCACCAGTGCTGGTAAACAGCCTACGGGATTTACCAGCATCTCTCCCCCAGTTAGACGGAGCACACACCTCCCGTGTGCTCACAGACCTGAGATCACAGGGCAAAGAGATGGACACCCAACCAACCTGCAGCTCAGAGAGGGGCCGGAAGGAGGGAGCTGGCAAACCAGACAGGACCCTCCCCTAAGCTCAAAAGAGAGTCAGTTCCCCTGCCCCAGGAAGGAGTAAGTCGGGGCTGGCGTGGGGCAGGGGAGTCGCTCCTTTGGAAACCACAGCCGGGAGATGAGGTTCTCACGTCTTTCAGGATGAGCCTTACAGATGGAACAAGGGGCTCCAGTGCCGCTGTGAGGCTCAGAGAGGCCCTCCTGCCGGACCTCCAGGGAGCACAGGGCACAGGAAGTGCTGGGGCACATCAAGTGACTGTGGGCATTCTTCAAGAGGCCCTGATGTCACCGTGCTGCTCCTAGCCCACGGACCTCAGCCTGCAACCACTTGTCCACTTGTCCACTTGCCCACCGTTTCTAAGGTCAGGACTCGTGAGGAGTCAGCGGGTGCCGTGTAGTGATCTTTCAACGACTGGCGCGAGGAGGGATGGAATTGTTCGATGACACGTGCTGCCACTTTGGGGCACATGTTCAGATCCTGGCTTCACTTCATGTGCCCTCCCCTGGAAATCAGATTTGCCCAGGTAGACAGCTCACGGAGAACGTGCCGTGGGCTGAGTTGCACGTCAAGCGATGCCTGTGTCGCGTGTCATGTGCATGCTTTCTTCTTCTTCCTTTGTATTCCAGAAATGTTATCAGTGGAAATGTTTAGTTGAGTTTCTAGAGATTTTATCCTCCAATTTCTTGTAAATGAGAAAAAATGAGATCACATTAGTCTTCATTGCACTACTGGGACAGCCACTGACCCTACAGATTGAGGGCTCTGGGGATCATCAAAAGTGGGTTCCCACACTTCCTTCTTCCTAAACATAACACCTCTACCTGAATTGTACAAATATACTTTGTATACAAACAGTTGTATGTAAAAAGATACTAAATATATGCACTATGAGTTGTACATATTAAAAAAAAAAAAAAAAATTATTTTGTCTACTCTCAGCTATTTACATTTCCAAAAAAAATTAGTATCAGTTTGTTAATTTCCTAAAACACTCTCCTCGGATATTTTCAGCATGATATCAAATCTATAGAACAATTAGTAAAGAAGTGACATCTTCACATGTGGAATATTTCAGTTCATGAACAGTGTATATGTTCCCACTTTATTTGGACTTTCTTTATTTTTCCAATATTGTTTTGTTTTCAATGAGTAGCTTACACATTTTTGAAAGCTTTTTTTAATTAGATAATTAATACTTTGAAAGCTAATATAAATGCACAATTTAAACAAAAAAAAAAAAAAAAAAAAAAGTGGGTTCCCCAGGCTGTCTCTCTGGGGCACGTCTCCACCGGGCCTCAGCGAAACCTCTTTGAACATGTGCTGCACTCCACCCTGGATGAATGAGGCTTTTGGCATTAGTCTCAGACACGTTGTCAGTGGCCCTGAATGACATCGGAACAGCTCCAACAGGGGAAGAAGTCACTGCGTAATTATGAATAACCAAATGCAAGAGGGGACTGGGCAGCTCGGGAAAGGAAGGCCAGGGTTGCAGGCCTGAGCTCTCCCCAGCTGCCTGAGCCCAGCCCTGCCAGGGACAAAGGCTCCTCCCCGCTGCAGGTTCCTTCTGGCCCACGTCTCCATATATATTTAATGTCCTTCTGTGGCCAAACTCATGCAAGAAATATGGACTTATCCTTTTCTTCATTAGAAAAGCAAAGAAAATAATTGAATGACAAAGTAGTTAAACAAAAATTTAAATTGGCTGAGTGCCACTGTGAGCCCAACCTGTTATTTTCCAAAAGCACGGTCTCCTGGCCCAGAGGCCCATACCTGGGCCTCTCCTTTGGGTCCCAGGGCTTCTGGCTCCTGAGAGCAGCACCCGCAGTCCAAAGCTGGCCTAAAGCCCAAAGGTGGTGATAATGTCCTAAGAGCCTCGCAGCCTGTGTGCAGCCAGAGGCCTGCGGGTCACCCTGAAGGTCTCGTGTCCTTCAGCATTTGTCCCTACCCAGCGTCACACGAAGCAGCAGTCGTCAGAGTTCTCAGGTTCAAGCAGAGACGGGGGCTCAAGAATACAGGTGGCCTATTCCCACGCTGGTCTCAGCAGGACCTGAAGACTGGCGACCTCGTCGGTGAGGCCGGTCCTGGAGCCTCGGCCTCAGGCAGCACCGCAAAAGCCGCCAGCCAGGCCCGTGCCTGGCGCTGCTCTTGGTGATTTTCCACCCACTGACCCCCACACCTGCCCCTTTGCCACAAATCCACTCCTGTCCTTGTGGACTTAGAAGTGTGTCTTTTCACACAGAGGCTGTCCCCCAGTTGCATGAGTTCCTAGATAGAATGTGCTGTTACCGATTGACGGCCCGGCTCCCGGTACCTTTAACAAGACCAGGTCCAAGTACCTACTGAACCATCGGTGTCTCTGACTTGCTTTGTGTGTGTGTGTCTTGCTCTCTCATGCACACGTGCTAGTGCACACAGGATGAAATCACAACGGCCAGATGATGGAGACCCCAGGTCCCCCCAGTACCCCTTACATGCGGCAGCAGGGAGCCCCGCCCTGGCTCAGGGGCACCTACCTCTCTGCTTCCAGGATAGACAAGGGGCTGAAGCCTGGTGGAGGACGACGGGTGTGGGTGCGGTGTCCGTCTTTGTTTTTTTGCATGTGCTCTGTCCTGCCTTCTGGTAGTGACAGTTGTGTCCAAGTGTCAGGAGGAAGAGGACAGAGCAGGAGGTGGCTCTTTCTGGACAGGCAGCCCAGGGCCACGCCTGCTCCTCGGGGCAGCTCCTCCACAGGCCCACGCCAGAGCACAGTGGGCTGCTTGTAGGTGCCTCCTGCTGCTGTGTGGCCTCTGGTGACCATCCTGTCACTCTGGTATGGCTCATCTGCTTAAGTCCCACAGCATGGAGACCTGTCCTCAGTGTCCTGACCCTTCTGAGCCCACACTCCTCTGCTGCCTTGCCTGCTGCCCTTCACGATCCTCCACAAGGTCTCCCACACCTTGTCCACCCCCAGGGTGGTGCCCGGACCTCGAGATGTCACCAGGCACTTTGTGGAAGAATCACCGATTTCTTCCATGTGCCAATGCAGTGAGCTCTTGGATACACGGCATTCTACCGTTTTCTTCTTTTCAACTTACTACTTTGAACTATATTAACTTAGAGAAGAAAGTTCTGGAAGCGATACAGGGAGTCTGGTGTGCCTCCACCCGGCTTCACCAGGTGGAGGTCTGCAGAGCCACAGTGAGGCTCAGGGCAGGGCTTACAGTGGCCACCATCGGCACTGGGAGGACCCAGGCAGGCGTCGCTCACAGGACTGAGCAAGGCCACAGGCCCAGCCCCACGGCTGTCCTGCCACGAACACACGCTGTGCTTCTCTTCTTGAAAACACTGAGGGGCATTCTGCACACAGTGGCCAGGGCTGCCCAGCTAGTCAGGAACAAGGAAGGCTAGTGTGTCAGTCTGCACAGGCCAGGGGCAGCCTGTGCTGACACCACAGGGCTGTGTCCCTTTGCAGTCCTGGGCCTGGAGCTGAGGCCCACTGGGGCAGGCTGGCTCCTCTGCGGCCACTCCCCGCCCACAGACGCACCTTCCCCTTGTGTCCCAGCCGCAGCCCTGTGTGGGCCTTGGTCTCTCTTCCTGAGTTCGCGCTCCTTCTTCCCATAAGGACTCTGGTCTTACGGGGCCAGGGCCTACCCTGACAGCGTCTCCTTGGTCTGATCACCTCTGTAAGGACCGCCTTTCCCAGTATAACAGCATCCTCAGGTCCTGGGGGTTAGGGCTTCGGCACAAGGTTTGGCAGAACACGGTTCACCGTGGAAACAACTGGAGGGACTGTGGGACCCTGGGCTGGGCCTGGGAACAGAGAGAGCCATGGGTGAAATACTGGAGAAATTCAAATTCTCATCACTTAGAGAAGTGGCTCTTTGACATTGTGTACCATAAACCCTTGAAGACAGTCACAAAGAAGGATGGGCCTCATCTGACAGGTGACATTTAGACCTGCAAACTTCACTAGTTCAAGATGACTGACTGTTGAAAACATTCATGAAGAAAACTGTTTCAAAGAAGAACTAAACAACTACAAACATTTAGAGACATTTGGTGATGTTTCAACAATGGACCATTGAAAAGGGACTTACTACCATAAACAAGAATATGTCATTAGGAGTTAGAAGGAAGATGAAATACATTCTACTTTTCACCTTCTAAAAGAAAGGAGAAAATGAGGAGAGAGAAAAATGATCTGTATGAAGAACAGCCACCAGGGCCGAGCACGGGCCAGGCTGTGGGGCAGCAAGGAGCTTCGGTGGAGGGTTAGGAAGAAAACGAGCCAGAGGGATCCCAAGGTCCTTCCAAAGCACAAAGAAGCAGCTGTGTCCAGCCAGCCACATGGGCTACACATAGGGAGATCACTTTTTGTAAAATTGGAATAAGTATTTTTTCAATTGAAATAGATATTTTTTATTTGAATAAATATTTTTAATTGAAAATAAAATGTTTTGGTGCTGAAGGCCCAGGGCCTCATGCATACCAGGCAAGCACTCCATCACTACGCTACATCCCCAGCCCTTGTGTATGAAAATAATTGTTGTCCATTGAAATTGAAAACCAAGAAGATTAGCAAACACAGAAATAAAGAGAGAGACACCTTTATTCTAGAACCACATGATCTTTGCAAAGCCTTCTATTATTGTCTTCAGACTTTTTATTTTTCTTCTACCTTTACTTTTATTTAAAAACATGGGATTGTGATATTCAGCGATTTTTAATATTGTTATATTAAAACTATGATGTATGAAATATCACATAAAATCCATTAGAATACTATCATACTGTGTTTTACTAGGATCCCATTTTTTAATATCTAAGCTATTTCTAATTTGTCACCATTACAACTTTACTAAAATGAAATCCGTAAGTGGAAACCTTTCCACACTTATCCAGTGATTTTAGGGGGAGATTTCTTAAATGTGGAGTTACTACTGAGCATGCAAAACTACGAGGCTTTGCAGACACATGGCCCAGCGGCTCTTCGGGAACTCTTACCAATGCGCACTCTCCCGGAGTGTGGGAACGTGATTTCCCTCTCCCAGCCATTACCAAGATAGAAGATCATGTCTTAACCCTCTGCTCACCCCTTGGGGACGTGCTCCTTCTGCTCAGAGGCACGTTGACTCGAACCCGGTCATGAACGGGTAACCCATGTATTTATAGGTTTCACTGACATTTCTGCTGCGTCTGTGACATTGTGCATGCCCTTTGTCTATTTTCACATCAGGACAACTGCTTCTCCGTATCTAGTCCTGGGTCATTTCCACAGTGAGGGTAGTGTCTCCTGGACCATGCTCGTGTGCAAACTCGTGCTTCCCGAGTCAGCTAAACATTTCCAACTCACGTAAAGTAGGAGCTCTCCTTAGTCTCAGTAAAACCTGTGGAATATCCAGGGTCCTCTAAGCTGTTGCCATCCCAGCCTGGTGGCATCTCAGAGAAGTGCCATGTGCTAATTCTGGACTTTGTGAGATCAAGAGCTACAGCGGAGGACGCGGGGTTCAGCGCCGGCATCCCCACTTCCCGCTAGAGCGGGTGCAGACAACAGACCTGTTCTACAGCCCCGCCTCTCCTGCCTCGTCCTTCTCCTATGCGCAATGTGGACAGGCCTCGCCAGCTCCTGGGATGTTGTGGCCGTGGGCTGGGCTAGGAGGCAGGAGCCCGCGTGAAGTGGACCTGCAGTCCATCTCCCCAAGCATGCCTTCCTGAACTCGCCCAAGGACAGTAAAACCATGTTGCAAAGACGACACCCCCAACCACGTGGCTCCGTCCAAGCTGTTGCCCTGCAAGCTGTGCTAGCAAGATGCCAGCCACGGAGATGCCAGCTTTCTTTGCAATGCTGGGAACGCTTTCCTCCAGAGACCGTGGCCAGCAGGGCTACGGGAGGTGGCACTGCTGGGCTTGGGAAATGCCTCCTGGAGGGAGGTTGGGGCACACCTCTGATGACCAGGGGGAGCTGCGGGCTGGGGCTCACTGTCCAGGGCTGGCCCAGGGTTGCCATCCCAGGGAGCTGAGGTTTCCTGCTGCAGCGGTGCTGGCCGCGGCTGGGGAGCTCTGGGGACGCTGATGTAAGAGTCTGGATGCTAATTGTCAGAGAAGGAAACAGGACGCGCACGCTCAGAACCAAAGAGCCATGGAGAATTGGACGTCAGAAAGTGATCAAAAGCCCTGCTCCGCGGCGGAGTGTGTTTCCTCAAAATAATGGAAGGGCAGACTCCCCCGCGTCCCAGGCAAGTCTAGACGGAAGGAGGCTGTGCTCCCGGGGTCCCGGGGAGCCCTGTGTGGGGGTGTCACTTCGCATTAGCATTCCAGCCCGGCCGATGAGCCAGAGTCTTTGCCTGGGACCAGGGTGGTGAGCCAGGCCGCGGCCCTCCAGGCAGCCTGCTGCAGGCCCCGACCCGGCTCGGGCAGGAGCAGCCCTGGATGGAGCAGCCCTCCACCTACCTTCCTGTCCGCACGCTTCCCAGCAGCCGTGCTGGCTGGGGTTCTGAATATTTGTAAATTTAGGAGGTACAACGGGTGTTTCCCCAGGAGGGAGTCGAATATCGCCCACTACTGCAGTTCAGGCTGTTGACCTGCCAGCGGTCCCGCTACCCTCTGGCCGGTTGTCTCTGTGGCTACATGAGGACACGGGTAGGACGGCGTGTCCTTTCCACCAAGGTCTGGGGGAGCCCACCTGGGGTCAGACCGGCTTTCCCGCCATCTGCCCTCTGCGGGGGTCTCAGGCCTGTGCTGCGGCTGTCGGGTGTTGGCCTCGTTAGTGCCCTGGCTGGCCTCCTGCAGCCTCGGTGGCACACAGTCTGTGCCACGATGCTGGTGGGGCCCAGCGTGGCCTCTGCGCCTGCTGTCCTCCCGCCGCGGGAGTGAGGGGCCCCGGGAGCACATGAGGCGAGGTGGGGTTCACATGCCACAGCCTTCACTCGAGGACAGACGCGGTGGCCCAGTGGAAAGGCTCAGACTTCGGCTGGCGCTGCAGGCCAGCTCTGGCCTTCTCCCGCTGGGTCAAGGGCACAGGCCTACTGTGCCTCGGGTGCAGGGACCTCTGACTCACTTGGGCCCCATGACCCCCAAGTAGCCAGGGCAGTGTGTGATCAGGACCACATGCATGGCATCCTTGCGGTCCAGCTCCAGGACCGTCTGGACTCCAAGTCAACGTGGGCAGTTGCGGCCGGCCAGCTCGGGCCAGGAGGGGTGGGCTGGGTGGGGCCTGGTGCAGGGGAGGGACCTGGGGCACCAGAAGGTGGGCTCGGCCCTGCTGCTCCCTGGGGGCTTGCCACCGCCCTGGGGAGCCACGAGGCGGCTGGCGGGTCTCGCCCCCCAGTGTCCACAAGCCCTGGCGCCCGGCTGGCACTGGGAGGAGATCCCTGAAAGTCAGGGCTGCGTCTGGAGCACCGTGGTGCCCTCTCTGCCCTGCCCTGTGACTTGTGTGCCCCACAGACAACACTTCTGTGGCCTCTGAGGACAACCAGCGTCTCTCAGAAGGGCCTCTGGGAAACGCTCTTGCCCCAGTGGTCCAGACACTGGGCATGGATATATTTTACAACTGTGAAGCATGTTTGTAAAAGGTGTCTTGTCCCAAAGTCACACTTACTAAGAGGGTCAAGCAGTTGTAGAGCACCTTCCAGAAGGCCCAAACTCAGTCAACACACTTGCTTGACCAGGTGGCAGGCCTGAGCTCCTCACCCTATGAGCAGCTGCCCACCACCTGTGGGGTAGGGGCTGCAAGGGCTCCCGTAACCATCCCGTCATCATTCCCAGGGGGGTAGTGGGGGCCACACAGCAAGAGAGTAGCAACCGTTAGTGCAGGACGCAGGGGCAACTCTGCAGCTGGTGACAGAAGGACACCGTCACTGGGTGACCCATTACTCTGGTGCAAAGATGATTTTGGTGCAAGTGAAGCGATTCCACAGATAGCTGACCCCACCCCAACATCCTCAAGCCTGCCTGTTCCAGGAAGCCCCTTCTTTTTGTAGGAGAGCTGGTGGCTGGACTTCCACTGGTCTCAAGGTGGGGTTGTCAACTCCTCGTCACAGCACAGGGGCAGGGACACCTTTGCCTTCCAGTCCCGCTCTTCCCTGAGCCCAGGGTGCTCCGGGAGCTTCCTGCCGCCTGCTGGGGCACCGGCTGGGGCACATTTCCTGTGCTGTGCGCTGTAACGCGAGCCGCGTCCACGCGAGCTCCGAGCTGCAAGGGAGGAAGCGGGGAGCCCAGGACGCTCCGGTAATTAATCATTGCTCCGACGCCTGTCAGCCTCCTCTCTGTGCTGACACCGCTGTCAATCGCGGCCAGCCCTCCACCATCTGTAATTGTTTAAAATACCGGCCAGCACCAGGACCCAGGACCCGCGCTTAACACTTGTGCCTCATTTACACCTCCAAGGGGAGGCTGCCCGGCAGTCTCCGACCGGGGCCGTACAGGGGGTGTCACCTCCAACAAAAACGTCACCAGCCAAAGTGAGCCTTCTGCCAAACCTCTGCACCCTGAAATAAAATCCCAGTAGCACTGCCTTAATTCAGAGTGCACACCCCAGCAGCGGGACGCTGTTCTGGTCAAGATTAACCAAGGGCTGGGGCTGGGGCTCAGCGGTGGAGCACTCGCCTAGCACAGGCGAGGCACTGGGTCCGATCCCCAGCACCACACATAAATAGATAGATAGACAGACAGACAGATAGATACACAGATAGGTAAAATAAGGGTTAAATTCTTAAATTAAAAAAAGTTAACCAAAAGCAAAAGTGGCTTGTTGCATACCAGTGGAGGAGTTTCAAATTAAAACCAGCATTGCCGGGTGGAAAGGATTCTCCTTTCGTCAAAATCCCCACCAAAAGTACCGCAATCAGCCTTGTCCACTCTGCACGATGCCTCGTGCCTTTTCCATCAGAACCGTGGTCCCTGGGCGTGCGGCACAGGTGTGCGTGCTCTGTGAGGAGCCCTGGGAAGGAGATTGTGCTTGCTGGAGCCGCCCAGGAGAAAGGAGTGCATTTGTGGCCACTCAGGGTGGCCTCCTCTGACCTTTCCTCTGTACGTGTGTAGAATGGGTTTTATTTATTTGATTGATTGATGAAATTTGTAGGAAATTTCTTAAGGGAAGTTTCAGAATTACGTAAGAAGGAGAAGGGCCGCATCTCGTCGTATACATGAAATCTAGACGGTGCCTGCAGACACTGCCCCGCGGGCAGGTGGAGCTGACCTTTCCTCCCTCATACTCTTCTCGGGTTTTGCTGGACTTGGTGACAGGCTCCTGGCCAAGTCTAGACGGGAAGGGATGCGAGTCAATTTCTCTGCTGTAGTTTGGATCTTGACGACCCCAAAGGCCCGTATGCAGAAGACTCAGTCTCCTCTGTTCCGCAGCTATTTCACCTTTGTAATAGGGAAGAGCTTTGCTTCCTTACTAAAAATGGGGGCAACGGGTGATTTTTATTATCGTCACGACCAACAACACAATGGTTGGCTGCTCGATGGAAGTCTAGTTTTCCGGAAAGTGGTGACTTTAGAGACAAGAGTCAGGGTGCTTTGTGCTCCCATCTGAATGTCCCTGGAGGGCACCGCAGAGAAAGGCCGTGGGTAGGGATGCCACACACATGCCACGGACTGCACGTACCGGTGACACATGGGACACTACTGCATCCACCTGTCAGGGGAGGGCACGGGGTGGTGCTGTGCTGGGGACCCCTCCACGACCCTGGGCTGTGTTGGAAATGCTGCCTGGGCTCACCTGTCTGGACCCGGCTCCCAGCAGCAGAGCAGCACTCCAGGTCCCAGGTCCTTTGGAGCCAAGGGAGAGAGGGCCGGTGCATTCTGCCCTAACCCGGGAGACAGCCTTCAGGCTCGCTGTGGGGCTGCTCATACAGGCTACGGGGTCTCCTGGAGCTGCATTTCTAGGGAACATTGGGGGAGTTAGGGCACAGCCTGGCCAGGTGTCTACAATGGGTGTGAGGACAGTACCCTGTCCCCCTCGGCAAAGCCAACATCTCTAGGAGCGCTGACACCCACCTACTGCTGCTTGGGTCAGCGCCCTGGGCAAGGCCTCTCCACAGAGCACGAGGACACTGGGCTTGGGTCGGCTGCCCAGTAGCATGCGTCTCTCAGGGGTTCTGATGGGCGGGCAGGTCCACCCCATGTGAACAACCAGATTCCTGATGCCAGCCTCTGGCCAGCACAGAGCAAGCTGTGCAGGATGTGAGCCCTCTGGGGCCCAGCGACTCTTCCCAACCTCTAGCAAACCCTCAGCCCCGCCACACTCCAGCACAAAGCAGACCCTCCACATCTCACACGTGAACACCGTCCAGCAAGAAAGGCCCTGGAAGGACTGCATGGGATGCGGTGGCTCAGGACTCCCATCCTGGTGCCCAGGCCTCCCGGCGGCTGATGCCTTCTCCAAGTTGTTCCGTGGCTGAGCCTTTGGACGGGACTCATGTGTGCAGTTGTGGATGGACAGAGATGGTTCACGGCCACACATGCCCGACGGGCCTGCTCATGACTGATCACTGAGATCGATCACTTCCCCCACGTGCTCAGAGCCTTCCCTGCCACAGATGACAAGCACGCACTCTGAATTGTGGCCAGACGTGGATGTCACGGCATCTAAGTTGCTTTGATGGATTACAGAGCCCTTCTGTCCATGAGGAAGTGCAGGTGCCACTCACCAGCCAAGAGTCATGGTCAGCCAAGAGTCTTCGTCAGCAGGAGACTCAGAGAGCACATTCAGATGGAGCCCACTCACGTGTAGACTGGCCACAGCAAGGGGCGTAGATAATCTCCATCCCTCCAGACGTGTGAGCACCACGGCTACCCTTGGCCTTTGGTCGCAGAGCTGGGGCCTCTCGGCCCACCTCTTCACAAGCAAATGGACAGGTGTCAGAGTTGCTCTCTGAGAGTTTTTGTCGGTGGACTCCATGCTGTCTTGACTGCTTACTGTGCCTTTTATAGAAGGGTGGAGCAGACACCTTGCCTTTAAGACCCACCAGGAAGACTTTCTATCTTCTGTCCCTCCTCCACCTCCCTGGTACCTCCCAGCCCCACCCCATCAGCATGGGAGGAGGACGTTTCCCCAAGCATAGCTGCACAGCCCATCCATCAGTCCAGACTGGCATCTGTGTGTGCATGCGTCTCTTGCATGTATGTGTGTGCTAGGCGTGTATATGTGTGTAAGTACGCATGCGTTTATGTGTCTGTGTGGATACACTATAGGTGAACCTGTGTGTGTACGTGTGCACATGCATGTGTGTGTGTGTGTGTGTTGGTGCACAGGCCTGTGTGTGTGTATGTGTGTATTCCTTTTTAGACACTGTTTCTTTCTAAAGATAAGCTATTTCTAAAGATAATATAATTTAATGTGTGTGAAAATACTTTAAGATGTTTTCTACAAGCAGTGATTGCAATACTGTCAATGTACACCTTTGCTTATAACATCAAAAATATCTAGTATTCAACCAACTTCTGGTGGGGTGGCATCGTTCACGGACTTACAGTCGCTTACGTGGACTGAGGGGAGTGTGGATGAGGCAGGATGAGGCAGGCCAGCCTGGGGGCTGGTCAGAGGTCGGTCCAGCATCGGATGCCGGGAGGGAGGCCTAGCATGAGGAGCCGGTGTGCGTGGCCACCGTTGGACAAATGCAGCTGGGGAATCCCGAGGGCCAGCCCTGCTGCACCCGACACAGGCAGGAGACAGGACGAGGAAGCACCTGGGTGGGGCCCCGCAGGGCCGGGGCTGCAGGCGCTCTGCTTCCTGTGCGTCTGCAGACTGGCGGAGAAAGTGCTCCTGAGATGCCCGTGGGTGTGCTCGCCCTGCGTGCCGTTAGCCCAGGACCCGTCCCGTGGGGATGAGCCACAGGGTGCAGGGCTGAGGCTGAGGCCCTCTGATCTGGGGAGGTGGTGGCCACACGGGAAGCAGAGCGGCGGCTATGGCGGCGTGCGCTACCTCCGAGCCATGCAGCTTCCCCGCAGCGCTCCAGGAGACGGCGAGTCATCCTGTGCCGGCTGGGGAGCGGGCCAGGGGGAGGCCAGAGACGGCAGAGCAAGCGCAAGGATCCCGTCCGTCAGGAGGTCGGGCTGGTGCAGGGGCAGCAAGGCCTGAGGACCAGGCTGCAGGCGCGTGCTCCCCGGCGGAGCTGCTGTCTATGGATGTGGAGGAAGGGTGGAGGGCTGGCGACACCGCCCCTGTTTCTCAGCCTCGTCGCCCCAGACCTGCACGCAAACCGTTCTTTTCTCAGTCCTCAGTCTCAGCCAACGAGGGGTCCATGAGATTTACAGGCAAATCACACTTAAATCATGTAGTTTTAAAGATCCCACCCATACTGGGTGCTTGGGTCTAAAGAGGAGGGTCCGTGTAGGTGCGTCTGTGCAAGGTGGAGAGCCCTCGAACAGCACCCGTGCACACTTGTCCGCCGTGGCTGCGATACCAGCAGCCGGCCCTGCGTGTGCCCTTGTCTGCCGTGATGCACAGAGTTAACACGCATGTGTCCAAGTCACAGGCCTCCCGAGAGGGCCGGCCATCGTGCGGTGTAGCCAGGGAGGCAGCTGCCCTCGGGATGTGCCCACAGTGGAATCCCACCCAGGCGTGGAGATCACCTGCTGGCTGACCCTCACGACAGTGGTCTCCGTGGAAGCTCTCCCCAGCCTTGTGTGGCCTCTGCTCTTGTCCCCACTGCCTATTACAGGGTGACCAGGGACTCCCCAGTCAGGCATCAGAAAGAGAAAGAAGAAACTCCAATTTAAGGTGTTTCTGTTGAAACGAGGCCGGAGTTTGCGATCGTCCTGCTTCACTGGCCTTGGAGTTCTTGTGAAGGAAGCCCAAGGCTTCTCGCCTGTGCTGCTGGGAGCCGGCATTCTAGTTTAAATATTGGCAAAGGCAATCTAAATATGCTAGGATAAGCAGGTGCATGTGACCTCTTGATGGTGGCAGCTAGTTGTGCATGAAAATATTGTAATTAAGCCAGAAAAAGTAGCCAGCCAATTATCTGAATTTATGGCGTTCACTAGACATCTTTTGGGTAGCAACGAAACTGATTGCTAAACTCACCCAAATTGAGATTTAAGACCTGTTACTAATGCAGCATGAAAAGCTGACCTTAGGAAGTTATCCCTTTTCTTCTGAGCTTCTCCCTGGGTGTAGTGGCCACTGCTGGCTTTGAAGATCAGACACAAAGACTCAGTTCACAGCACACACACCTTTGTCACAACAGAGACCTGGGTGCCCGTGGCACTTGCCCAGCTCCTGAGAATTGACTCTGAATGCTACCTGGTCTCCACCTGCCGCAGCACCACCTCATAACCTGTCACCAGGGCCACTGCACGTGGGCACCCAGTGAGGGCCTGGTTCCTGGGTATCCACCAAGCGCCAGAGATGTGCCTGTCGCAGCGCAGGTGCTGACTGCATCTGCATGCAGGTGACCTTGCCCTTCCCAATCCCATGAACTCTGATGGGAGACACGCCCTCCTGCGTTGATCCAAAGGCCTGTCCCTCAGGTGCCAGGCCCAGGACACCTAAATGTCTGGCTCTCACCCTGGTTTGTGCCTCTTTGCCTGGGGCCTGGGGGTGGGAGGACTCGCTCTGTGGTGAGGCCTCCTCTGCACTGCGGACGCCACGCTTCTCAGGGCGGCCACGGGCCCCGGTGAGCAAGGGCTCTGTCCAGTCTGTCTTGTTGATGGATGTCACTGCCTAGCCTGGTCCTCCAGCCCTCTGCAGATGGTGGTCTCCACTTCCAGGGCCCTGTAAGGACAGAGGCAGGGAGCTAGCCACGTCCCTGTGAGGACCTGAGGCTGCGGGAGCTCCCAAGCCGGCTGTTCAGACCTAAAGATAATGTAGGCAGTTAAAAATGGAGCCAAACTCGCAAACTAGCATGGAAATTTTTTTTTCTCAACTAAATCCCACTTTTAATACATGAGATTTCAGACCTGGGTACCTGGAGGCACTGTAAAACTGAAGCACATGGCCTGTTACTTTTTTGACAGCCACCTCCCAAGGGACCTGGCTCCCAGTGCTGTCACTACAGGATCTGCACAGTGACTCCAACAGGGGAGGGAGGACCTCTGTCACCAGCTCCCACAGAGCCACCTGCCAATCCCAGGAGCCCTCTGGGCTGCAGACCCCCCCTTCCCACAGTGAGTGCGCAGTGTCCCCCCCTCCCCGCCATGCTCCCTGCAGAGGCTCTGCATGCGCCTCCACCATTCCCTACAGCCCGCCCCACAGTCCCGGGTCTGCACGGAGCCTAGAGGTGCAGCTGGCTTCCGTGACCTGACCCGACAGGACAGGAGCCCCCCCACCCGGCCTCAGCAGCTTTGTGCCTCTCGCCCACTGGGGACTGATGCCAGGCTACCTGAGGAGGCGTGTGCAGAGGCTGGCTCCTCACTAGGCCCAGAGCCCCTGGCTAGACGCCACCCACCCCTCAGGTGCATGGCACGAGATCTGGGTGGACGGTGAGGGAGTTGGCGTGGGAGATTCAGACGCAGCTCCTTCATTTAAACGAACGGCTCTCCATTATCCGTCCTTGGACAGTGCCCTGTGCCAGGGAAGGGCATCGTGCTGAGGCCTGGGCCGTCTGCACCTGGGAATCTCAGATCCCAGGCCACAGCCTCTGATGGCTGTGTGTGCTGGAGCAGGGCGCTGGCCCCGGGGAGACGCGGGTGTGCTTGTGCACACGAGAGAAAGAGGAAACGCCGAGAGAACACCAAGCTGGGTGAGGCCGCACCTGCAAGGGAGACGGCTGCAGAGGAGTCTCTGTGGGAGCACAGAAACCAGGCAAGTGCTGCAGAGCCAGCCCTGGACTGCAGGTGATGGGCCCCAGACGTCAGAACACCCTAGCAGAGTCCACCCGGGCCATTAGAATGCATCACTGAGGCACGAAAACATGAATCGTTTCTTCCTTCATCTCACAGCGGATTTATTTAAGTGCAATGGCAAACCAATGTATACAAGTACACGTTTAATATTTCTCTACACAGCATTGGCTCTCTGTGTGTGTGTGCGCGCGCGTGCGTGGTCTGTGTGTGTGTGGTGCATGTCCACCAGGATATAAAGCTGGAGAGAGATTTCCTAACCTGGTGACCTCTGCCAGTCCCAAGGATTCCTATGGAAACCGGGCGCCTGGTAATTATTCTCCCGACCCTATTAGCATAATGATAGCCTACTTCCCTGGTGCTGCATTTTTATCCACAATCTCCCAGAGGTCTTTAAGCTTGTTAATAATCATTACAGATAGCCAATGAAGTGAATCGTGGCTAAAATGAACTCACCTGAACTAAAGAGATTAACTCTCCTCAAGCCTGAAGTGCCCCATAAGTATTCATCAAAAGTCTCTTCCTATCAGCAAATAAAAAATAAAGAGAGTTACAGGGAAATCACCCCGTGCCGAACACGCGCCTCGGCTTCCGTGAGTGGCTTCCTCCGAGTGGCCCCATCTTTGCTCCTCCTGCTGACGCACTCCAGCCTCTGCCGCAGGCCCAGCCGTGCAGACGTGCTGGGCCTGTCCTGCAGCCTCCGCGATCCCCAAGGTGCGGGGACAAGCCCTCCACCGAGGCGGCCCAGCACAGACCCGTTTGCCACCAATGCAGGGACGCTCGGGGTTCTGGGCGCAGCTCCCTCGGACCCTCCCTCCCATCGCTCACTTCCAGGATCCTAACCTGACCCTAGGAAGGTGCCTCTGGCTGGCCCTGGTCTGCCCTCTGTCACGCTGAGTCTCCATCCTGGGCAGCGTCTGCATGCTGCTGCCCGCTGAGGCCTGTCATCGGGACTCGTGCCCGCGCGCGCGGGCGTGGCCTGCGAGCACGGCCGCCTCCGCCGACAGGCCGCCTCCGCGGCCGGCTCCCTCGCTTGGCTCTGCTCAGGTTCTGGTCCTCCTCTGTTGGTCCTGAGCCCCTCCCCATGATGAACCCCCTTCCACGTGCGCAGGACCCACACTGCTGGCATGTACTGGGGAAGTGCTCCTGGCAGGACATTCAGGCAGCACAAGGAGCACGGAGAGTGGGGGAGGGCGGAAGACAAGGACAGAAAGGAAACAGTCCAGAGCCCCGGAGAGCCCCCGAGACGCAGCGCACCTTCTGGGCTTCTCCCCGCCCCGCCCTCCAGTGCCCCTGGAGTCAGGTGCTGGGCGACTGGCCCTCCCCCGGGAAGCCTCCTACGAGAAGGCCACTCCGTCAGTGCCACCATGCTGCAAGCCTCTGGGCCGGGTAGCTGTGGCCTGCGTCAGGCTCTCCGGGTGGCACAGCCGCCTCCTCCCTCCACGCGCATCGCACGTGCTCAGCCCGCAGAGCCCCCACCATTCGCCACCTATGGCTCCTTTCTGCTGACCTGACTGGCGTCCTGGTGGCCCTTGGGGACTCTGCCGGTGTGTGTCCTGCTGTCCTGATGTTCCCCAGACACAGTCCCTGCCCATCAGATTCACTCCCAGTGCCTCCCGACCATGGCTCCTGTGCACCAGGGTCCCTCTGAGTCTAGGGCCACCCAGCTGCTCCTCCACCCTCAGCTGCCCTCGGACAGTGGCCACTGCGGTCAGCGCTGCTCCGGGCACGAGCTCGGCCCTCGGCACGGCTCCCCAGGCAGCTCAGGAGCCAGCGCAGCCTCGTCACTACCTGGGCCCTTTACAGCCAGGGACAGTGCTCACGATGCCACCCGGATGGCACCTCCTGGCTGTCCTGTTAAGCCAACACGCTGCTTTCTCCTGCCTAGCATTGCCCACGCTGTCCCCTGGCCCCAGCTGCTGCACCACTGTCCCCTCGACTTCTCTGAGCAGGCCCTGGGACACTCCCACAGGGAAGTGTCCTCTCCCCTGGCCTGTGGCGGTCTCCAGAACACACGGGTGCCACGCGGCCACAGTGTCGCGAGACTCTGTCAAACAAGCGAAATTGCCAAGTGCAGGGGCCTTCTCTAACTGTGGCCCTTCCCTTCTCCTTGAGGTTTGCTCCCTGGCCGCGGGCAGGCTGGGGTTCCCTGTGGGCCATGGGAGGCCCTTGGGTCTGGAGAGCCCTGGTTGCTGGCAGGCCTTCCCTGGTTCTCCCTTCTAAGTCTCCAACCGCCTGCTGATGTCTCCGGCCAAAGGCAGCTGTCCTTCATCAGCGTCCCTTGCAGACGTCCCACGAGAGGGACCCCAGGAAGATAAGGCCAGACGTCCACCCCCAGACTCTAGGGAGAGGACGAAAGGTGGTCACCACGCTGGAGCGGGGAGGGAGCAGCAGTGACCGTTCACAGACGCCGCACTCCGGGTCCTCACGTGCCCACGGGCTCTATTTTCATCGACAATTCAGAAGATAAGGACCGCAGGCCCAGTCCCGCAGACGCTCCCTCGGCCCCGAGAGACGTTCTGGCGGTGCCCCCAAGCGCAGACCTGAGGGCCCACACGGCTCTTGGCAAGGTGGCACTGTCTCAGAGGAGCCCTCCTGGCCACTCCTCACTGTGCTGTCCAGCCTTTAAACTAAGCCCCTGCTGCTCCTGCGCGCCTCTCTAACACAGCACCCCTGCGCTCACACGCCCTCGGACTGGGACCCCGCCCCTGCCAAACTGCAGTCTCTGTTTGCTCGTTTTAGATTTTGCTGGTCCCCACTGGGAAGCAAGAGCTCGGACATACGTGTATGCAATAAATGCAGAAATGTCGGTCCACAGTGCCGGTGAAGGGAGGAAGAACAGAGTTGTCAAGGAACAGCACCTGGTGGGCGGTAGCAGCCCGACTCGTGCTTAGCCCCACGTTTCAAAACACATCACAGGACAGGCTCCTCACATCAGGAAGCAGAATCAAAACATTGGAACCAGTCTCAGCTGCCGCTGCGAAAGCAGCTTCAGCCTGGTCATAAAACCGTCGGAACTCCATTAAAGCTTTCATTATTTCCTCAAGTTTTTGTTTATTGTGTGACCCTTTGTTAGCAAAACAACAGGCTTCCAAAAACTTCCCGTGGGGCGCAGGCTGGTGGCCACACAGGACACCTCCCCAGGTCCTCCCCGAGCAGCCGGAGCCACGCTGCTCTTCCCCTAGGACCCCGTCTTCCAAGCCGGAAAGTGCACGCCGGCCAGGAGCCTGTCCGGAGGAGGCCGGGGTCGCGCAGGGTGGCCACGCGCTCCTCTGACAAATGGGCCAAGAGTGTGTGGCATCGCTGCCCAGAGTCAGGGACGAGGCCTCGCACAGCACCTGCCCGAGCACGAGAAGCAGAGCCTGGCTGTCGGGCAGCACCGGGTGTCGCTGTCCCGTCCACCCTGGGTAGGCGCCACTGTGGACCAGCCAGTGGCAGTTTGGACAGTTGGGAAAAAATGGTCTTCAGTGAAAATATACAGACCCGCGTTCTGGTCACTTCCGCTTAAACAATGCAGCGCAGCGAGTATGTACAGTGCATGGGCCACGACAACCAACCCAGTGCTGGCTTGAGACACGCAGGGGGACGTGGCATGGCATGACCCTCACGCATGGTGAGTCCCTGCACCTGGTGCTGTTTGTTCCGGGGAGCTTGAACACCTCAGAGCTGGCCATCTGAGGGGGACCTTGGGAAAGGTCTCCTTTGATACCAAGGGATGGACGTGCGACGTCCGAGTTCTGCAGAGAAGCAGATCCGCAGGAGGACGGCCACAGTACGTCTGTCCTGTCTCCTCAGATCCGTGCACGTCCACGGTCAAGCCCACGGGTGTGCACCATATGCATATCCACATCCACAGCGTGTCCATGCACCAACACACACCTATGTCCACACACATGGCTACACCCACATGCACACACACATCCAGGCTATGTGTGAAATGAACACACACCTGCACCCTGCGTATCGACATCCATGACCACATTCCTGCCTGTGTCCACAGGTGTGACATCGACATGCGTGTCCCCACACGATCCCTACCAGTCACAAGCACACATGCGTGCCTGTGCTCACGTCTGCACCCACATCCACACACACGACCATGCATGACCCGTAGACAGATGCGTATGCATGATGGGATCCGCATCAGTGCCCATCTCCACACTGCCCCAGGTCCGTCTCCACGTCTCCATCCCTGTCTCCATCACCAGCCACACCTGTCCCCACCCGCGTCCATGCCTCTATCAACACCACACCTACATCCACAGGCACAGTCACCTCCACGTCCACACCACATCCACACCACACCCCGTCCACGACTGTCTTCACAGCCCCCATGCCACACCTACACCATGCCTCACCAATGCCCACCTCTCCCTACGTCCATGTCCGTATCTGTGTGTGCATTTCCTTCCACACCCACGTCCACACCACACCACGTCCACACCTGTGTCTCCATCAATGTCCAGACCCACCTCCACTCACGTCTGTGTCTACATCTGCACGTGCACGCGCATTTTCATAGCTACAGCCGACGTGTGTCTGCACGTGCAGTCTGTGCACACACACCCTCTTCCTGCCACACACATACGCTCACATCCACACACACGGACACGCACTCAGATATTTACTTTTAGAGCTTATTTCAAGGAATCTGTGCATGGACCACTGGGGCCTCACACATCTGCAATGCGGAAGCTGGAAGCTCTTAGGCTGCCCCCAACAGGTGGTCCTGGGGTGGCCTTCTTGTTCCTCAGTGAAACCTCCACTATGCTCTCAGGCCCTGGACAGACAGGACAGACCCACTGCTACTCAGGGGAGAGACAGACACCAGGCGAGGGTGTGAGGCGCCCGCAGGGCAGCGCACAGCACACTTGGACTCCGTGTGATTGCGAGTCTTGGCCTGTCGCCACAACACCTGAAACTGCCCATCAGGAAGCCGTGGCTGCGGACCCGTGCTGGCCTCTGGAGCTCCCACCCGGCCACGTGGAACAGGCCGCACCGTCCGGCCTCTGCCTGCAGGCCGGGAGGTGGGGTGGGGGGAGGGAGGTGGTGCGGGACGTCGGCGCCAGCCCACGTGGCCAGCCCTCTGCCCCTCCACGGACCTCCAGACCACACGCTGGAGAGCCCAGCGCACGGGCAGGGTGGACTCCACATTTGTGAAGTTCAACAGGACTGATGAAGAAGAGGCGCTGGACTTGGAAGAACCGCAGCCCAACGAGCCTCATCTTTAATGTACTTTAATGGGACGTTAATGATTGATGGCCTCCCTCCTTAACTCGCGTGGTGGGTGCTTGTTGTGCCCACTAACAGCGCACATCCGGCGGAGTCTGGACCTGCGTCCTTCTCCTCTTGAGCTCTGGGCCAAGGCCAGGCACCCGTTCCCCAGAGCCTGTGTGTGGCAGGTGACAACAGCCTCACTTGTGGGGTCCCTGAAAGCGCACGCTGGTGTTGTGCTGTGTGGGGCTCACTCACGCTTGCCTCTGGACCCAGCCAGTCCCTCCTGCTCTGGAGAGCTACTTCCACCCTTGTGCCCAGCATGCACTGGCTGTGAGAGCCACACAAGGCCACCGGAGGACGTCTCCTTGCACAAGGGCAGCGAGTACTGGCACCGTGGAGAAGCTGCAGCACGCCCCATCCCCGGGCACCCCAGGGCACCCAGGAGGGCGAGGTGGCTGGGCTTCAAGCCAACTCCACTCAGACGCCCAGCTCTCCCCCTCGGAGGGGCTCTGCGCCTGGGCCTCGGAGCCAGGCACGGCGGAAGTGGGTCCTCTCTCCGAGCAGCACAGTGCTAGCAAGTGACGGGGAAGCCATCTGTCAACCCTGAGGAATTGAGAATGACGCAGAAATACCCGCGTGGGCGCAGGGAGGGAGCAGGCAGAGCTCTGCGCTGGACAGAGCCGCAGGAGTCCTGGGAGGGAGAAGAGCCTGCGGGCGGGGCCTGGGCGTGCACAAGCGTCCTGACACCCTGGCCTGACGAGTAGCACCTCCAGTTACAAGGGTGACAGACGCTGCAGTCTGTGTGTGAAGTGGGATGAAGGCCGAGAGGAGCTGGAGCCGGGGCTGCCTCATCTCCTAGCACCAACTCTGCAAAGTCCACTTGAAGATGGCGGCAAGGAAGCGCAGTCAGTCCGCTTGCACTGATGGAGCCGCCCGGCACTGTCCAGGCGGGAGCTGAGAGCCGCGGCCCGGCTGGCTCAAGGTGGGCTGGTGTTCTGTGTCCTCTCAATGTCTGATTGCTCTCCCTTTTCCTCCAGCACTGGCCGTGGGAAACGTGAATTAATGGTGCATTAATTAATGCTGCATCTTCATTGTGCTCGGACTACAAAAAGGTAAAAACAAACAGCTCTCTTGGATTCCGCCGGTGCACCACGTTTACGCATAAGTTACAGTGAAACACTCCTGGCCGTCCTGCCCGTCCTCACGGCAGTCCTAGTGCCAGTCACACGCAAAGCGCAGGTTCACTGCTCAGCAAGACGGAGGTGAGCAGGCGAGAGACGTGGAAACCACGGAGGACCGGGTGTGAAGCCAGGCCCTGACTCCTGGAGAGAAAAGCAGCCAGACTCACCCAACAGAGTTATTTGGACACGTTTCGGGAACACTCACGTTGCCCTGTCTGCCCCTGACGGGCCTAAGGGACATGCAGATGACCAACACCAGCAGAAATGTGCTCTGGAATGCGGCGGAGTTGGAGGAATTCCAGGGTTCCTTCCGGTTCCAAGGCCCAAGAGCATCCTGCCTTCTCTCAGGGAAGTCCAAACGCCACAGGAGAGTGTGCCGGACCTCCTCCCGCCCCTCCTCTGCACTCCCTCCAGGTGACAGCGTGGTGCTGGGGACTTCCCCTGCTGCTCCACCTCGGGGCACCTCTTGACTTGAACGGCCTGCGGCAGAAGTGTCTCTAAAACCCATCTTTACTTATCAGAGCAGTTATTTTATTAGGTTCACAATAAAATTAGGCAGAAAGGGGAGAGTTGTCCCCTGTCCCCACACAGGCCCCGCCGCCCACCCTCACTGCGTGGGGGCTCTCTCGGTGAAATGGCCGACCGGCCCTGACATTGGTGGGCTACGTCAGGGTCGTTCTTACTCTGCACCGTCTGTGATTGTGACGCGAGCGTCCCCCGAGCGCTGCCTGGACCTCCGTCCTTCCTTCCCCCTCAGCCTGGGCGGCCCTGCTCTGCTCGCCCCCAGTTTAGCCTCTTCCGCTCCCAGGGGGCATGCGGTGCGGGCCTTAGCTGGTCTTCACGTGAGAAGCAGAGCAAAGGGAGCGATGGGGGCCTTCGGAAAGGTGCTGAGCTCCTGGTGCCGGGGCCGGAGGGCCCTAGGCCCGCAGCTGGTGGCCCAGGGCAGCGGGTGTGTCCCTGGGGTCAGAAGCAGGCGATCCTCCAGGCCACAGGTCACCTCTGCCTTGTCCCGGCCCTAGCACACTGGGCGAGGCCCCGCCTGCTCTACTCAGCCTGCGGGCTCCCACGTGCGTCTCCTCTGGGGACACCTGCAGACCCCAGAGGGACGATGGAGCAGACCTCCGGGAGACCCGGGGCCCCATCGAGCTGACACACGAGGTTGTCCCCAGGAGACACTGGCACGCAGCCTTCGGGGCTGGTCAGCCTTCAGGGCTGCTGCCGATCCCTGGTGTCCACGCCAGCTCCGGCTGTGGGAAGGCTTGCACCTGCCCAGGGGAGGGGCGAGTGCCCTGCTGGCTCTGGTGCCCCCAGAGTCGACCCCTGCAGGAGGAGGGCCCCTTCCTCTGCAGAGCGGGGGCCAGGGGCGTCGCCAGCGTCAACTCGGTGGGTGCCTGAGAGCTGCTGCTTAAAGTTCTGCCAATGCAGGAGCCCTGTTTGGGGATTGGCTTGAATTGCAGTTGACTATGAGCCGTGGAGATTTGGGCATTGTCTCCTCCCGTAGTCTCACGAGACTTGTTGCGGGATCTCGAGTGACTTGGCCGAAATTGCTGATCGGGTCAGCGCCATTTTAGTGGTGTGTTTGGCGTGTGTTAGTTGTTGTTAGAACCAGAGAGAAAAGTTATCAGAATAAAAAGCTGTTTGTCTCCAGTTTGCCTCTGAAGTTCTTCCCGCGGCTCCGTTGCTCCAAGCGCTTCAGGCGACAACATGCCTGTGATTTTAAGTTGATGGCATTTAGAAATTCAGACTGTTTTCAGCTTCTCCACTTGATTCTTCTTCCACTCTGTCATTTTCTCGTCTTAGTAAGGCAGCTATTATTTGTCACAAGAAACAGAGAAAAGTCGAAGGTGGCAAACTTCAAGAACTCACACAGGCAAGCAAAGCCAGAGGCGGCCGGGGTCAAGATGTTGAGCTGGGTCCTGGGTCTTTCTCCTGGGTCACATGATACCCTTGGGGCACGTGGGGCAGTGTCCCCTTGCCAGGGAGCCCCTGATGCCAGTGTCCCCTCGCTCACCGCCACACCATGTCTGCCCTGTCCTGCTCTTGTGCTGGGCTCTGATGGCTGCCGCCTGTCCCTTCCTTTGTGGACAGCCTATTGGCAGCACAGGGCACCGGGAGCCAAGGGGCTGCAGGCCTGTGAGGCGCTCGTGCGGGGCTGCACCCTCTTCAGAGCGCTCCCAACGTGGACTCAGCAGCAGGAAGAGCAGGAACTACTAGTGTCCCTTCCACGGGTGCTGAGACGGAGGCACGGGAGGGCCACAGGGGGTGCCCCAGCCAGAGTGAAGGGCAGGGTGAGGGTCTGGGGCCACCCAGCCTGGTGTGCTCCGACCCACATCAACTTCAGCTCACCAGGGCTCTCAGTGCCCTCTGGCAATGTCCACTGCCCCAAGACATGTCCTGGATGTCCACCTGGCCTCCTGGCCCAGCGTGCGCCAAGGCGTAGCCACAGGGCACGGACAGTCTGCCGTGGCTGGAGCGAGCGGGCGTGTCCCCAGGGGGCAGGGGGCAGGGAGCAGCGCTGTCCTGCGCAGGCACTGCTGCCCCACAGGCTTCTCCTCCTGCCCTCTGCTCTGCTCTGCCCTTCCAGGTAAGCCAGGCCAAGGTCACACACGCATGGCAAGGCCACCAGTCCTGCACCGATGGGACACGCCAAGGCTTCCTTCCAAGACCAACAGACCTCTGGTGGGCAGCCACACCTGGCACTGCCCGTGCCCCCACGCCTGCCCGATGCAGAAGGCTGCTTCCCGTCCACCGCACCCAGAGGCGATGGCACTGTACGCAGCCACTGACCACAGTGGCTCATCCCATTGTCCCCGGGGTGCTGCGGGCTCCCCAGCCCTGCCGGCACGGCCATCCTAGGCACCGCACGTCCACTCTCTGGAAGAGACCATGTGACTGCATCTGCTCGAGGAGGAAGACAGCCCTCCCGCCTCTCCCCCGGGGCCACATATGCTCGGTTGTCATAAAAATGAAGTGCTGCACCAGCTCTGCCGCCATCCACCCGACGGCGCCCGCCTGGCCTGGCGCTGTCACCTCCAGCGTGAGGGAAGCCAGCTCTGCTTGCCAGCACAGGGGACAGGTGTGGGTGACATTTGGGAGAATCTGTTTCCCAATCCCCGTCTTCCGGCAGCCCTGACAGATAAGGACTCGTGTCCGGTGTCAGCGGTTCAGCGACTGCCACTTCAGAGCACGCCCTCCAGGCCAGGGCTTATCTGCACTTGGAGGCCGGGGGCGGAGCAGTGCTTCAGAGCGGGCGTGAGGCCGTGCGTGTGCCAGGCTGGGGCTGCAGACGGGCACTGCCCGTCTCTGGCGTCACCCTTCAGGCCTGGCACAGCCCCTGGAACTGAGCCTTTTAACTGAGGTGCACCCACGTGGGGAGGGGCGGGGGCACTGAGACCCCCGAGAACGCTCCAGCCAGCAGGGAGGGCCCTCGCCACGGGAGCCCAGGCACCACCGCCCGGAGAGCACTCCCCTTGGGAGTGGTCGGTGCTCCCCTCATCACAGAAGACCGAGCAAGGAACCCCGGCTCCTGGGGATGAGGCTGAGAAAGAGCAGCACTGACGGAGGCAGACGGGACCGGACGCGGAGGTCCAGCACGGGACGCAGAGCGGACTCGCCCTTAGCCTGACCGTCACGGTGACCGAGGTCCAGGTGAATTTGGAAAAGTCGAGGCGCTGGGATGGTTGGTGTGGTTGCACGTTGGGGGAACAGGGCAAGGGAGGCCCCTTTCCCCCTGCTGTGGCCAGGGCATGTGCTGGGCGAGCTCGAGAGCTGGACTTCGGTTGGGTAGCCCCTGATTCAGAGCAGACGGGGCGGGTGCCTGGACACGGCGTGGGGCTGCTTCTGGGTTCTAGAGCCGTCACAAGAGCACAGCGCAGGACAAAAGGCCAGGCTAAGAGAGCTTCGCCATGGAGAGGAGACTGGGCGTGGGGAGCCAGGGAGGGGCCTCCGGGGCCACAGGAGCCCTGAGGTGAGATCGCCCGGCCCGGCAGGAAGCACCAGAGCCAGGTCCAGAGAGGGCGGTGGCCCACGGGGTCTGCGGTCAGAGCAGCCTCGGGAGCACCTCGTGCATCAGTGCCACAGGGGTCGCCTGCAGCCAGCCTCAGTGCTGAGCACAGGGCCATCGATGGCTGCGGCTGGGGCACGCGTGTGGACCACGTGGCCACCGCGCTCTCCCGCTCACCCGCCTGCTGTCAAGAACGGGTCCCGGTCTCCCGGCGCACCATCTCGGAGGAGGCCACACACACTAGCACGGACTCTCAAAGCACCAGGTGTCTGCAGAAGGACACGTGCAGGCTGTGGCGCCGGGAGTCACTGGCTTGTCCCTCCGAAAGGTTGACTGACATGGCCGAAAGGGGAAGGGAGAGGCTGCCTCAGCCCAAGGAGCACAGCACTGGGGACCAGGCTGAGCCCCACAGAGAGCGGCCCGGGGAGAGAGGGGAGCCCTGGCCCCGAGGAGCCTCGAGACGCTGGTGCTCCCTGCACGCTTGAGACCACGGGGCCCTGAGAGCCAGCTCCAGGCCACAGCAGACCGCGGGCGTGTCCAGCTCAGACGGTAGCCAAGAGGACGCCTGCACAAGGGAGCCTCCCCTGCTCACCCGTTTGACACTTGGGAACCGGCGAAGGTGACCTGGGACGTCATGGGGAGGCAGAGGCCTGCGGAGGCCGGACTCTGTTCTGCAACGTCATGGGGAGGCAGAGGCCTGCGGAGGCTGGACTCTGTTCTGCAGATCAAGGACCCATCCTGCCCGTCCTGGCATCGCCCTCCCGTCCCTCACGAGTGCAGCAGTCTCACCCGCAGCCTCCCGCCCGCTGTCCAGGGCCAGCCTCGGTCTCTGCTGACTCAGGGTCTGGATAGCTGTGGCGGCGGCTCGCTGGCCGCTGAGTGCAGCTGTGCTGTCCCTCCCCAGGGCCTTTCTCTCCACTCTTCTTTTGATTCTCCATGTCGTCCCCAGGCATCATCGCAGGGCCTGGCATTAGTGCAGGTCCACGGTGGCCTGGGGTCCTGTGGGCGCCCCGTCCAGTCAGGGGTGCCTCTCTGGCCCTCAGGCTGCAGTCTGGGGGCTCTGCTGAGCTTCAGGCCAGCCCTAGGACAGCAGTATCAGGCTTGTCCAGGGAGTGGCCCTGGTCACCCACCCCCAGTCCACACTCTCAGCTGAAGAAGCCCAGAAGGTCTTTCCTCGGCCAAGGCACCCGTGCCCGGGGGATGCAGGTCCCCTGGCATCGAGCCTCTGGGCCTCCTGGGGACCGGGGAAGGTGAAAACCCGTTCCTGGAGCAGAAACCCGGAGAGCCGAGGGTCCCGGCTGGTGCTGCGCTGCTCGCCCTCGAGGAGGAGGGGGCACCCCAGTGCCAGGACCCCTCCTCCTCCGCAGGCCGGGGAGCAGCAGCGTGAAGGAGGAGCAGCCCCAGGAGGTGAGGCAGGCAGGGCTGGCAGGGGCACAGTCGGCCCCCCAGGTGGACACAGCTGGCCACGCCCCCTGTCCCTTCCACACAGACCTGTGCTTGCTGGTCCCGCCTCATCAGGAGAGGTGCACGTGTTCCCTGGGGAGCAGAAGGGAGCTCCACGGGAGCCTGGTCTGCGTCAGCTGCCCGCAGCCCAGCGTGCTGGACAGTGTGCTGGACTCGCGCCCACCAGCAGGACAGAGGCTGAACAGCAGCTGCAGTGCATTTCTGTGGTGAGCGTAGTGGCTGATAGTGGCCCCAGGGAAGGGTGCCGCTCAACCCCAGCACCTGCAAGGTGACCTCGTGGGGGAAGGGTCCTTCTGTCATCACACTGAGCACCGTGATAGGGGGAGATCACCCTGGATGACCACATCCAAGGACAAGGGTCGCGTGGCAGAGAAGGGAGTGTTGAGATGGATGGAAGACGAGGCCACGTGGACACAGAGGCAGAGACTGGAGTGACCGGCTTCTGGTCATGGAATGCCTGTGGTCACCAGAGGGTGAAAAAGAGAAACCAAGACTGGAGCCTTGGGGAAACAGGTCCTGCACACGTTGATTCCAGACCCTTGGCCACCAGAACTCCAAGGTGATTGCCTGACCCAGCTGTGCTACTTGTTACAGCAGCCACAGGACACTCATACACTTTCTAAAGCAGGGTCGTGCTTACCTTGCTTTGCGCCTCACCGCCCCCTGGTGGCATGGGCCAGACAGTATTTAAACTCTCCTGGTAAATTATGAAATCCAGAATACGGCGGGTGTTCCCCCAGAGAAGTCCTGGGAGCTTCTCCCTCGGGATCACCTGGCTGCTTGGAGGAACAAGGCCCTGCTCCCCAGCCTGGTGCCCGCTGAGCAGCCTCACCCCTCGCCTGCTGCCTGCTCGCCCGGGCACCTCGTCTGTGTGCGGGGCTCGGCCTCCCCAGGGGCTCCCGACCCTCTGCACCTCAGTGTCCCCCGCGGCTCCACCGCCCGCTGGTCATGGTATCCAACACCAAGTGTGGATCTAAGGTCACCTCCTCATCTTAACCCACTGACATTTTGAACAGGCTCTACGTGGGTACGAAGTTTGAAAGGCACATGCGGCTCTGTCCTGAGAAGTCCCTCTCCTGCCCCGCCAACCCCTGCCAAATTCCCTTCCGGGCCAAGAACACGGTGGTGGTTGGGCAGCTTGGCCTGGAACTGAGGTGTGCCTCAGTCACTGGAATCCCCGGAGCTTTCCTGAAGGAAGGAAAGGGGGAGCTGGGTGCTGTGGGCAACAGCCCACAGCCTGCCCTCTCTGTGCGGCACAGGACGCAGGGCCAGGAAGGGCAGGGCAGGCAGGGCGGATCAGTGAGGGCCAGGCCTGGGGCAGCTGGCTCCGGCACACGCTGAGACCTTGGTTCTCTGCGGCTTCAGGCTTGAGTTCCCTGAGAAACCTGCCTGTTCCTATTTTAAAATTGTTGAAGCTTTATCCCTGTGAAATGCAACTTGTCCCTCATTCTCAAGCCTTCAAATGGAAACATTCCATTCCCCACACAGGAGGCTCCGCTAAGAGAGCTCAGAGGAGTCCGAGCCTTCCCAGGGTTTGTGGGGCTGCTGCGCTGTGCGCCCGCCCGTGGAAGACAGGCGGCCGTTGGGATGGCCTAGGGTGCGGCTGCTCTAGGGGCCTCCTGGAGGGGGCCATTCTGTAAAGGAGCCCTCTGGTCACGAGTGCAGGACGGCTCATGCCTAGCTGCCTGCAGCCTGCCATCTTCAGAGACTCCTGGGACAGCCATGCCCACACAGGCGGAGGGCGGGTGCGTGGAGGTCCGCTCCATTCCCCTGGCCGCCGCCGGCTCGCCTGTCCTCCCACAGCGCGACTGGCACGGCTGCTCTCTGCGGGCCCCCGTTCTCACAGTAGCCTTCCAGGGGAGGCTGACCTGCAGGCTTAACGAGGTGCCCTTTGCTTCTTTCTCTTCAGGAGAATCTCCACGGCTGCAGTAATTTGCTCCAGCAGCTGTCTAAATTTACAAGGTCACTCCTTGCCCTGCCTACACCAAACTGTTTTGGAGAACCTGGGGTCAGGTTTCAACAAAGTGCACATTCCTTCCCTAACCCAAAGCAGCCCTGGGACTCCGCACACGATAGAGAGGGATGCCCCTTGCTTCCCACTCTGGAAACTTCAAAGGGCCCAGGAGGGCCGCCCGGCTGCTTCCTGATGCTTCCTGCGTGCAGGGCGGCTCTCCCAGCCCAGCCGTGCCGACGGCAGGTCACCACGCATCCGGCTGTCTGGCAGGGCAGAATTCAATCCTGCCCTCCCTCACCTCGCTCTTGCACTTGTTCAAAGTAATTAGTGTTTGCATCCGTATCTGAACTTGGATTTGCTTCCAGGACAGAGATGTTGATGTTCCATGTGATGGTGACATAAATCACACCTTCTTAGGTTACTGCCTCTTGCACTGTTTAACTGCTTGACGCTCCTGGCTTTAAAAGAGGGGCGCGGGCATGGCCACAGGCGGGCTGTGGGCAAGTCCCGGAGCTACAGCCAGCTGCGCAAGAAGCCTTGCTGTGGCATTAGCCACAGCTCTGGGCTGGTGCCTCTGCTGGTCATCAAGTGGGAGGCTGTCGCTGTTGCAGTGAGCAGTGCACGGTCATGCCAAGGCTGGCCGGATTGGCCCCAGGTCGCGCAGTATCTCGGAGGAGGCGCTGTTGGCCTTGCTGCCATTTCACAGACGAGGACTCTGAGCCGGGAGAGCCTGGAGAGTTAGCACCGCCTGGTCTGTCCAGGAACCACTGGACGGCGGCTTGGAGCCCGGCCCCAGCCCGTGGGGCACTGCAGCATGCCACCTCTCACTGGTTCCCGTGGACAGACCCTTCACCAGGAGCAGCTCACAGGGCTGCCCGGGACCCCCACCCTCCCAGGTAGCCCTGTCCGCTCATCTGCACACACCCCAGCGGAGCCCGGGAGCCGGCCATCGCAGCTGCACAAGCTGCTGGGCCACATCGGATCCGAGGGCGACGGAGAGCTGGCCAGGTCCTGCAGCAGAGCTCCTGCGGCGCCCGGACATGGCCATGTCTTCTGTACCCACAGACCTGTAGGCAGGGCTCAGGTGACAACTTGAGGGCGTCACACATTCAGTGTGCATGAGCCACAGGTGCGGGCTCCGGCCCGTGCAGTCAGCGTCCCTCTCAGTGGCCCTGCGGGCTGCACGAGGCCACCCACCGCGCCCCACAGCATGTTGACCTTGAGCACAGGTACCTCTCCCGAGAGACGGCACGGGGTCTGCTGTGTTTCTGAGCTTGCTGACTGTGTGGGGAACCGCGTCTGGGTTTAAAAGGGAGAAGTAAAAGAAGCGGTTGCCTCGGTCTCATCAAGAAATCAACGTTGATTCTTGCTGGGGACAGTTCAGCAAGTCCTGACCGACGCCACTGGACAGCATGGTGCTTGGGTTCAGTGTCCTTCTAGATACTGACGGACCCTGGGCGAGCTGCTGGCTTCGCTGGGCACTGTGCTCTGTAGGGAAGTGCCCTCCGTGTGCCAGGAGCAGGCCAGCCCAGCGCCGGAGGCAGAGGGCATCTCCAGGACAGCGTGGCGGAGACGGGGGAGAGGACCCGGCCCTCCTCACTCACATCAGCTCTCACGCGGGTTCTTTGTGACTGTTTGCGTGACGTGTCCCTAGAGCTGGAAGCTCTTCCGCACATACCCTGCTACTTTTATCCTGTCCCCGCAAACACGAGGGGACAGACATACAGAAGACCGGCCTCAGAGAGAGAAAACCCCTCTGACGGAAAAGGACACGAGCCTCACTTAAATGTGCTGATTGGGGTTGGGTGTGGCTTGGGGTGTCTCTGCAACAAGGCCCGTTGATCATCCGCTGCCCCCTCCCAGCTTCACAGGGTCTGTGTTGCCCAAGGACAAAGAAGGGGTGGCTGAAGTCACTCGCAGTAACCCAACACCCCTGGACGGCTTGTTCTGAAGTGACGGGGTCTCCTTTCAGGGATTTACCTTAATGATATCAGGCCCGAGCAGTCTGGTTTAGATCAAACTGGGTTAAAGATCATGACTCTCAAAAAATGATGTCATTGGATCCCACTACTAATAAAGTCAGGGTCACCGTGAGTTCAGGAGCAGTTTGGAGTTCAGGCTTGTTTACCTTAAACCTGCACCAAACCTAAACCCGTGTGAAAGGCAGACACCGGGACCCACGGGAACTTGGCAGCTCGGCCTCCTCCGACAGCCTCCCTGGAGCTCCGTCTGCAGGGTGGTGCTTCGCTGTCTCAGCTGGAAGGAGCCAGGGTAGGCATGTCTACCTCTCTGACTAACTTGCTCAGGAATGAGGTACGTTTTGCTGCACGAGGTAGTTGATTCGAAATCAGACAAAATAATTTCAAAAATGTACAAGACGCAACGGACCAGAACGATTTTCGGTTGTAGACTGCCGAGGGTCGCGAGGAGAGCTGGTCGCAGAAGAGCAGAGAGGAGAGTGTCTGAAGGCCCTCCAGGTCCACAAGAACCCCAAAGCCAGATGATCCTGTCACTAAGCTCAGTCGTCCAGGAATGGGAAGTTGTAGCTGTTGTCCTGCTGTCACAAGACACCTGGGAAGAGACTGCGACAGCTGTAGGGACAGAGTGCTTTGCACACCCCTGCAGCCTCAGAAGTCTCAGGGAGGCACCAGCTGGTAAGGCCGAGCCCTGCTCCCAAGACGGAGCCCGGGGCTGTGTCCTCTGGAGGGAGGAGCGCTGGCTCCTCACAGGGGAGGGACAGCCGGCGAGAGGGCCGGAGGCTGCTTCTTGAAAAGCCTGGTCCAGGCACCAGGGCTCGGCCTCGGGACCGAGTCACCTGCAAAGGCTCCGCTCCGTAACACTGTCCGTGGTGATTAGGTTTCCACCTGTGCGATCTGAAAGTGGCATCAACACTTGGCCACAGCACAAGTGTCTCCTTCTTTAAGACCCTCCTGGAGCTCTCCACGATGACCTTGGAGACACGCCATTCTCTGGACCATGGCAAGCCGCTGCCTCACTGTGATCCACTCAGTACTCGAAGTTGACCAGAGAATTCATTGTAGTTTGCCTTATCTTATGTCCCTCCTGTCCATCGTCAGTGGAGTGTTCTCAGGAAATGGTCTTACATTTTTAAATTGTCGTGCAAATACCTACATAACAGCCTGGATTTTGCCTGGTTTACAGAGCCTGCGCTGCTGACAGCTGCCCTTAGACCAGGCGCCGAGGAAGGCAAAGGGAGCTCCTCGGAGCTCTGTGGAGCAGGGCCCTCTCCAGGGCAGGACACAGCTCTGGCCCAGCTCCCCAGCAGCTTGCCCTGATTGAACTCCCCTCCTGTTCCCAGTGTGCTCCCCACACTGGCCACTCTCCCCTCGACCAAGTCCTCACCCATGTCCACGTAACACCCACTAAGAGGTGGTGATGGTGCCCAAAGGACCACACTCTTCCAAGTCTGGAGGGTAAGTCATTGGCCACTCTTCTAGTACTTACAGAAGTTGTCCCCAACACAAACAGAGTATGCATTCTTCTCAGTCACATGGAAATTCATCAGAACAGACAATGTGCTGCTTGAAATACCATAAAATGTATTTCTCTGAAAAAAAAAAAAAATGTATTCTGTCTCTGGTGGTGACATAGAAAGAAATAGCTATTAGAGAAATCTCATATGACAAGATTAACTGTTTAATAAATCAAATAACCAATGCATCGAGGAAGAAACCCCAAGAGAAGAAAAAAATAGTTTGAATTAAATAATATTAACATAATGTATACAAATTTTGGAATGCAGCTAAATCAGTCCTTAGAGTTTCATTTATAGCTTTAAACACCTACATTAGAAATGCAGTAAGGTTTAAAAGCAATTTCTTCTAACCTCTACCTTAAGATGGAAGGTAAAGAAAAGAACAGATTGAAACCCAAGTAAGGAGAAGAGAGACATTATTAGAAATAAGAGTAGAAGTCAAGTCAATTAAATTTTTAAAAGGAAAAAATGGGAAAATTTAATAAAGCCAGAAGTTTCTTCTTTAAAAATATAAATAAAAGTGATAAATCTCTAGCAAAACTGAATAAGCAAAAAAAGAAAACACAATTATTTTCACAGCAAGAGTAAAAGAGGAGATAGCATGAGAGCTCCTACAGATAAAATAATAATAAGGGATTATGTAACCTAACACAATGCAGATACATTGAACACATTAGATGAAATTAATAAATTAAAAAGACTCTAGAAGAAACAAACAAACAAAAAGCCCTAAATAGAACTACATTCAATAATCAAATCATTAATTTAAAATCTTAACACCAAGGAAACCTTAAATTTAGAGTTTTTACTGGTTGTATTTCTATCAAAGATTTAAGAGAGAAATAATTCCAATCCTAAACAACTCTTTCAAAACATATTACCAGGCCATTAGATAAGACCCTGATGACAAAACAAAATTGAACTCCAATGTCCCTCATGAACGTAGAGATATTCTCCAAAAATATCAGAAACTAAATTCAGCAAGACACACAAGATGGTCAAGATTTATTTACGTGCAAGATAAAACTTTGGTTTTATACCTAAAAATTAATTGATATAATCTACCTCATTAGAAGATTGGGGGAAAAAATCATAGAAGTATATTAATAAATGTAGAAAACTACCCGCTAAAATATAAAAGCATTTATGGTAAAACTCTGCAGATGAAAAATACAGGAGACTTTCTCCCATGATAAAGGGTGCCACTCTAAGAGAGGCAGCTGCCACACCTGATGGCAGGAGACCAAGTGCTTTCCACCAGTATTGGACCAGGCCTGGAGGTCCTCTACCACTGTCACTCAACATTCAAAGGGAGGATGCAGCCCAGAGTGGGACAGTGTAAGGTATCCAGACTGGGAAGAGGCGAGATGATTCAACGATTCTTCACAGAGCTCCTAATCATGTAGGTAGAAAAGCTGAGGAATCTCTAAGATTACTAGAACTAGGTGATGAAATTAGCAATGTTGCAGAATTCAGTGCCAATAAATTATAACCCCTTATCTGAACAGTGAGAAAATGGAATTGAAACATCAGTGCCACTTCAGATAGCACCAGAAATGGCAATTTTGCTGGTAACAAAAGACATGAGGGATTCTCCATGGAAACATAAAATGCTAACGAGAAAAATTAAAGTTTAAATCAAGTATATCGTTCCTAGCACTTCCTACCATAGGTGACTTTGTGTTGACGATGCTGTTTTGATATTAACTAGGATATATATTATTATTTTATTTTGGATTCAAGCTCCTCGTGTTGAAAGGCTAGTATGGCTAAGATGTCAGTTCTCCCTAAATTGACTTATATCAGTGCAATACCAATAAAAATTTGAGATGGCCATGTGCGGTGGCTCACTCTGTAATCCCAGCAGCTCGGGAGGCTGAGGCAGGAGGAGCCTGAGTTCAAAGCCAGCCTCAGCAATGGTGAGGTGCTAAGCAATTCAGTGAGACCCTGACTCTAAATAAAATACAAAATAAGACTGGGGATTTGGGTCAGTGGTGAGTGTCCCTGAGTTCAATCCATGGTACCAAAAAAAAAAAAATTTCCTTTTTTGAGATGATATTTTTTTCTGGAAATTGAAAAGATAATGAGAAATCTGTTTAAAAAGGCAAAGGATGAAAGTAACACACTCATACACACACACACACACACACACACACACACACACACATAAACAAATGCACCAAAAAGAAAAAACTGAAGGACATACCCTACATGAATTAAAAATTCAAGTGGAGGCGTGAAGGTGCAGTAAGACTGTGTTGTTAACGAGTTATTTGAAATGTGTCCATGGGACAATACAATAAACCCGAAATAGCTCTCCATTATTGGATAAAGTGGTTTTCCACAAAGGAGCCAAAGGAGCCCAGTGGAGAGGAAGCTCTGTCCAGCAAGTGGCTCTGGAGAGACTGAGGCCTTGTTCTGGAGGAGCTACTGCTCCTGAGGCTGCAGGACCAGCTGGGGCAGGCAGGGCACCTGGAGGACCTTCCGCTCTGTCTGTCGGGAGGGACCACAGCATCCTCTCCATTTAAAGTCCGAGGAGCTTGAATCCAAAATAAAATAATAATATATATCCTAGTTAATATCAAAACAGCATCGTCAACACAAAGTCACCTACGGTAGGAAGTGCTAGAAACGATAGACTTGAAAAATACTTGTATCCAGAGTATAGAAACAAAGTTTCCAGTGTGTGTGTGTGGGGGGGGGGGATTTAAAAGGGAGGAAGGAAAAGACAACCCAATAAAATTGGATTTTAAAAATTCAGGAACGTGAGTGATGCAGAAAAGTCAAATGAAAAGTGCCTCACGACCTTGGTACTCAGGAAATCCAGGTGGAGCCCCAGACGGGAGATCATTCCTGCAGGAGAGACTCGGGGTTTAGAGTCCGAGCGCACCAGCTCCGGGAGAGGACGCGGCGCGGCCAGAGGTCTGCCTTGTGGGCCGTGGGCGCAGGACACGGTGAAGACCACCTGCAAAGAGTTTCTGTGGCAGTTTCTTAAGATCTTAAACAAGGTCTGTCCTTGGACCCAGCAGTCCCGTCCCCAGGTTTTCACCCCTGGGAAGGAAACCATGCTGCAGAATCCTGGCCACGGCCGCTCCATCCAGGGAGTTGAAGCTGGAAAGGCCGCGCCAAGCGGGGCCTGCACCGTGGCACACTGTGCCCGTGCAGAGGCAGGAGCATGATTCACACACAACACCACGGTGATGTCAAAACGCTGCGCTCCAAGGAAGAGACTGAACAATAAAAGGAGGGCAAAATTTACATTAAATGTTCAAGAAAAGGCTGGATTAGCTGTGGGTAGAAGTCAGATGTGTCATTGTTTCTGGGTAGAACAGGATCAGCTGAGACTGGGCCTGAGAGCCTTTCTGGGGAGATGACTATGTTCTGCGTCTGCAATACAAGTGTGGAAACTGATCAGATGCATGCTGAGAGCCAAGCAGAGAACAGCACTGTGTGTACAACACACCACACACCTGAGCGTTGCATGTGCACACACGCGTGCCTGCACAGGCACAGCACTGGTGGTCCTTGGTAAGGCCAGAGACTTGCCCAGAGAGACCTGTGCCGGCTGCTGCGGTGGAGCGATGGCTGGGGTGGGATGCCACCTTACACGGAGCTCTAGTGCAGGAGCTGGCGAGTCCTCGTGCCTGTTGCTCTTACCTTGTTCTGCTCTCTTTTCCTGTCACTGTGCATGTCAACTTTTAAGTAATTAGTGTCCACACTTAGGGTTCCTTTCAAATGGTTAAAAAAATCTTTAAATTTTATAAATACAACCAGATCAGTAAGCAATTTGTGCACAGTGGCAGTTCCAGATCAGAAGATGGCATTGTCTACGGGGAAGGTTCCAGAACAGAAGCTGGCCTGGGTACAGTGAAGATTACAGACCAGAGGCTGGCCTGGGTACAGTGAAGATTCCAGACAGAGGCTGGACTGGGTACAGTGGAGATTCCAGACCAGAGGCTGGCCTGGTCTACAGTGAAGATTCCAGACCAGAAGCTGACCTGATGTGCAGTGAAGTTTCCAACCAGCGGTTAGACTGGTCTACAGTGAAGGTTCCAGACCAAAAGCTTCCCTGTGTACATTGAATGTTCTAGAACAAATGTTGGCCTGGATACAGTGAAGGTTCCAGACCAGAGGCTGGACTGGGTACAGTGAAGGTTCCAGACGAGAGGCTGGCCTGGTCTACAGTGAAAATTCCAGACCAAAAGCTTCCCTGTGTACACTGAATGTTCTAGATCATATGTTGGCCTGGGTACATGGAAGGTTTCAGAAAATTTGCTGGACTGGGTACAGTGAAGGTTCCAGACCAGAGGCTGGCCTGGACTACAGTGAAGGTTCCAGACCAAAGCTTCCCTGTGTACACTGAATGTTCTAGATCAGATGTTGGCCTGGGTACAGTGAAGGTTCCAGACCAGAGGCTGGCTTGGTCTACAGTGAAGGTTCCAGACCAAAAGCTTCCATGTGTACATTGAATGTTCCAGAACAGATGTTGGCCTGGGTACATGGAAGATTTCAGAAAAGATGCTGGACTGGGTACAGCGAAGGTTCCAGACCAGAAGCTGGCCTGGAATGCAGTGAAGGTTCCAGACCAAAACCTTTCCGGTGTACATTGAATGATGTAGAATAGATGTTGGCCTTGTTACAGTGAAGGTTCCAGATCAGGTGCTGGCCTAGTCTAGAGTGAAGTTTCCAAACCAGAGACTGGCCTTGTCTACAGTGAAGGTTCCAGACCAAAAGCTTCCCTGTGTACATTGAATGTTCTAGAACAGATGTTGGCCTAGGGACAGTGAAGGTTCCAGATCAGAGGCTGACCTGGACTACAGTGAAGGTTCCAGACCAGAGGCTGGCCTGGGTACAATGAAGGTTCCAGACCAAAAGCTTCCATGTGTACATTGAATGTTCTAGAACCAATGTTGGCCTGGGTACAGTGAAGGTTCCAGATCAGAGGCTGACCTGGACTACAGTGAAGGTTCCAGACCAGAGGCTGGCCTGGGTAGAGTGAAGGTTCCAGACCAAAGCTTCCATGTGTACATTGAATGTTCTAGAACAGATGTTGGCCTGGGTACATGGAAGGTTTCCGAAAAGATGCTAAACTGGGTGCAATGAAGGTTTCAGACCAGAGGCTGGCTTGGTCTACAGTGAAGGTTCCAGACCAAAAGCTTCCATGAGTACATTGAATGTTCTAGAATATATGTTGGCCTGGGTACATGGAAGGTTTCAGAAAAGATGCTGGACTGGGTACAGTGAAGTTTCCAGACAAAAGCTTCCCTGTGTATACTGAATGTTCTAGAACAGATGTTGGTCTGGAGACAGTGAAGGTTCCAGACCAGAGGCTGACCTGAGTACCCTGAAGATTCCAGACCAGAGTCTGGCCTGGTCTACAGTAAAGGTTCCAAACCAGAAGCTTCCCTGTGTATATTGAATGTTCTAGAACAGATGTTGGCCTGGGTACAGTGAAGGTTCCAGACCACAGACTGGCCTGGAATACAGTGAAGGTTCCAGAACAAAAGCATCCCTGTGTACACTGAATGTTCTAGAACAGATGTTGGCCTGGGGAGAGTGAAGGTTCCAGACCAGAGACTTGGGGGGGGGGTACAGTGAAGATTCCAGACCAGAGGCTGGCCTGGACTACAGTGAAGATTCCAGACCAGAGACTGGCCTGGGTACAGTGAAGTTTCCAGACCAGAGGCTAGCCTGGGAACAGTGAAGGTTCCAGACCAGAGGCTAGCCTGGGAACAGTGAAGGTTCCAGACCAGAGACTTGGGGGGGGGGGTACAGTGAAGATTCCAGACCAGAGACTGGCCTGGGTACAGTGAAGTTTCCAGACAAGAGGCTGACCTGGGTACAGTGAAGATTCCAGACCAGAGACTGGCCTGGGTACAGTGAAGTTTCCAGACAAGAGGCTGACCTGGGTACAGTGAAGATTCCAGACCAGAGGCTAGCCTGGGAACAGTGAAGGTTCCAGACCAGAGGCTAGCCTGGGAACAGTGAAGGTTCCAGACCAGAGACTTGGGGGGGGGGGGGGGTTACAGTGAAGATTCCAGACCAGAGACTGGCCTGGGTACAGTGAAGTTTCCAGACAAGAGGCTGACCTGGGTACAGTGAAGATTCCAGACCAGAGGCTAGCCTGGGAACAGTGAAGGTTCCAGACCAGAGGCTAGCCTGGGAACAGTGAAGGTTCCAGACCAGAGGCTAGCCTGAGTACAGTGAAGGTTCCAGACCAGAGACTTGGGGGGGGGGGGGTACAGTGAAGGTTCCAGACCAGAGGCTAGCCTGGGTACAGTGAAGTTTCCAGACAAGAGGCTAGCCTGGGAACAGTGAAGGTCCAGACAAGAGGTTGGCCTGGACTACACTGAAGATTCCAGACCAGAGGCTGGTCTGGGAATAGTAGTGAAGGTTCCAGACCAGGGGCTGGCCTGGGTACTTGAAGGTTCCAGACCAGAGGCTGGAATGGGTACAGTGAAGGTTCCAGACCAGAGGCTGGCCTGGACTACAGTGAAGATACCAGACCAGAGGCTGAACTGGACTACAGTAAAGGTTCCAGACCAGAGGCTGGAATAAGTACAGTGAAGGTTCCAGACCAGAGGCTGGCCGGGTCTACAGTGAGTGTTCCAGATCAGAGGCTGGCCGGTTCTACAGTGAAAGTTCCAGAACAAAAGCTTCCCTGTGTACATTGAACGTTCTAGAGCAGATGTTGGCCTGGGGAGAGTGAAGGTTTCAGACCATAGGCTAGCCTGAGTACAGTGAAGGTTCCAGACCAGAGGCTGGCGGGGGTACAGTGAAGATTCCAGACCAGAAGCTGGCGGGGGTACAGTGAAGATTCCAGACCAGAGGCTGGCCTGGTCTACAGTGAAGATTCCAGACCAGAGGCTGGACTGGGTACAGTGAAGATTCCAGACCAGAGGCTGGCGGGGGGGGTACAGTGAAGATTCCAGACCAGAGGCTGGCCTGGTCTACAGTGAAGATTCCAGACCAGAGGCTGGACTGGGTACAGTGAAGATTCCAGACAGAGGCTGGACTGGGTACAGTGAAGATTCCAGACCAGAGGCTGGCCTGGGTACAGTGAAGTTTCCAGACCAGAGGCTGGCGGGGGTACAGTGAAGATTCCAGACAAGAGGCTGACCTGGGTACAGTGGAGATTCCAGACCAGTGGCTAGCCTGAGAACAGTGAAGGTTCCAGACAAGAGGCTGGCCTGGGTACAGTGAAGTTTCCAGACAAGAGGTTGGCCTGGACTACACTGAAGTTTCCAGACCAGAGACTGGCCTGGGAACAGTAAAAATTCCAGACCAGGGGCTGGCCTGGGTACTTTAAGGTTAAAGACCAGAGGCTGGAATGGGTACAGTGAAGGTTCCAGACCAGAGGCTGGCCTGAGAACAGTGAAGGTTACAGACCAGAAGCTGGAATGGGTACAGTGAAGGTTCCAGACCAGAGGTTGGCCTGGACTACAGTGAAGATTCGAGACCAGAGGCTGGCCTGGACTACAGTAAAGGTTCCAGACCAGAGGCTGGAATAAGTACAGTGAAGGTTCCAGACCAGAGGCTGGAATAAGTACAGTGAAGGTTCCAGACCGGAGGCTGGCCTGAATACAGTGAAGGTTCCAGACCAAAGGCTGGACTGGGTACAGTGAAGGTTCCAGTCCAAAGGCTTGTCTGCGTACAGTGAAGGTTTCAGACCAGAGGCTGGGCTGGTCTACAGTGAAGGTTCTAGACCAGAAACTGGCCTGGGTACAGTGAAGGTTCCAGACTAGAGGCTCGCCTGGGTACAGTGAATGTTCCAGACCAGAGGCTGGCCTGGTCTACAGTGAAGATTCCAGACCAGAAACTGGCCTGGTCTACAGTGAAGGTTCTAGACCAGAAACTGGCCTGGGTACAGTGAAGGTTCCAGACTAGAGGCTCTCCTGGGTACAGTGAAGGTTTCAGACCAGAGGCTGGCCTGGTCTACAGTGAAGGTTCTAGACCAGAAACTGACCTGGGTACAGTGACGGTTGCAGACCAAATGCTGTCCTGGGTACAGTGAAGGTTCTAGACCAGAAACTGGCCTGGGTACAGTGAAGGTTCCAGACTAGAGGCTCGCCTGGGTACAGTGAAGGTTCCAGACCAGAGGCTTGCCTGGTCTACAGTGAAGGTTCCAGACCAGAAACTTCCTTGTGTGCATTATATGTTCTAGAACAGATGTTAACCTGGGTACAGTGAAGTTTCCAAACCAGATGCTGGACTGGTTACAGTGAAGGTTCCAGACCAGAGGCTAGCTTGATCTACAGTGAAGGTCCAGACCAAAAGCTTTTATGTGTACATTGAATGTTCTAGAACAGATGTTATCCTGGGTACAGTGAAGGTTTAACACCAAAGGCTGGCCTGGGTACTGTGAAGGTTCCAGACCAGAGGCTAGAATGAGTACAGTGAAGGTTCCAGACCAGAGGCTGGACTGGGTAGAGTGCAGGTTCCAGACCAAAGGTTGAACTGGGTACAGTGAAGGTTTCAGACCAGAGGCTGGCTTGGTCTACAGTGAAGGTTCTAGACCAGAAGTTGTCCTGGGTTCAGTGAAGGTTTCAGAGCAGAGGCTGGTTTGGAATACAGTGAAGATTCCAGACCAGAGGCTGGCATGGTCTACAGTGAAGGTTCCAGACCAAAACCTTCCTGTGTCCATTGAATGTTGTAGAATAGATATTGGCCTGGGTAAAGTGAAGGTTCCAGACCAAAGGCTGGCCTAGGCACAGTGAAGGTTTCAGAGCAGAGGCTATCCTGGACTACAGTGAAGGTTCCATACCAAAGCCTTTTCTGTGTACATTGAATATTGTAGAATAGATGTTGGCCTGGGTAAAGTGAAGGTTCCAGACCAAAGGCTAGCCTAAGTACAGTGAAGGTTTCAGAGCAGAGGCTGGCTTGGACTACAGTGAAGGTTCCAGACCAGATGCTGGCCTGGGTAGAATGAAGGTTCCAAACCAGAGGCTGGCCTGTTCTACAGTGAAGGTTCCAGAACAGAGTCTGGCCTGTACTACAGTGAAGGTTCCAGACCATATGCTGCCCTGGGTACAGTGAAGGTTCCAGACCAGAGGCTGGACTGGGTACAGTGAAGGTTCCAGACCATATGCTGCCCTGGGTACAGTGAAGGTTCCAGACCAGAGGCTGCCCTGGGTACAGTGAAGGTTCCAGACCAGAGGCTGGACTGGGCACAGTGAAGGTTCCAGACCAGAGGCTGCCCTGGGTACAGTGAAGGTTCCAGACCAGAGGCTGGACCGGGTACAGTGAAGGTTCCAGACCAGATGCTGGCCTGGGTAGAATGAAGGTTCCAAACCAGAGGCTGGCCTGTTCTACAGTGAAGGTTCCAGAGCAGAGGCTGGACTGGGTTCAGTGAAGTTTCCAAACCATGGCGTGGACTGGGCACAGTGGTTCCAGACCCGATGTCTGTCTGGTTTACAATGAAGTGAGTCAGGCACTGGCTGGTGTGCAGTGACGGCACCAGATCAGGTGCTCTTGTAGACAGTGATGCCTGCAGGCCAGGCGCTGTCCTTGTGCACAGTTAAGGTCCAGATTGGGCATTGCTTGGTGCGCAGTCACCCTTCCAGAACAGGCGATGGCCTGAGGCACAGTGATGTTCTTCATCAGTTCCCAGGGTGATGTGGGAGTCGGGAGCACGGGTCAGGAAAGGAGCAGTGGCCAGGGTCAACTGGCCTGGGGTTCTGCCCCAGGGAGGCACACTACCCTCTGAGGGGTCACCCGTCCTTGCCACGTATCCTCACTGCTGCACTCTTCACTTCCTCTATGAAGAATGGCCACACCCACCTTTTGTGTTGTGTGGGAGCCTCATTTCTAATAGTTCAAGACTTCTTTAAGTCTCGATGATGCGAAACTTGAGTCAAGTACAACACGTATGTTACCCAGTTTCGTCAGTTTCGTATAATGTAATGACAGCATGTTTGTGTTTGCAGCAAAATGCTTAATGTTCTGCACCCTCTCGTGTGAGATGGAATGGGAGGTTTTAAAAACTGTCCACGTGCCCCTCCCCTCCCCTTCCCCAAGGAGAATAGCTGACTTAGAAAAAGCTTTTTAATTCAAATAAAGAAAGGATATGATGTTGCCAGTGAGAGCAAATAAAGATGGAACAAGGTATATTACCGAGGAAATGTTTGCATAACACACTGAAATTAATATACCGGTGCCTAGTTGACACAGTTCATTCTAAAGCAGATGAATCATTCATGGGAAAAATAAACACCGACTCAAAAGAAATGGATCACCAGTTGAGCCGTGTGTGCCAGGACCGGTTGCGTGTGCTGCTGACCTGTTGACACAACAGGAATTTCTGCTGACCCAGGCACTTCACCTACTCGTCAGCGCGAGCACCGCGGAGGCAGGCCTGTGCTTCACTGCGGTCCTGTGCGCCTGGGCGGCCAGGAGTGCTGCCCACCAATCACAGTGCTCCGCGTGGGGCTCCTGAGTGCAGGCCAGGAGTGTCCGGAGAAAGCACTGGTGGTAACAAGGTCCCCACCCGTGGCTGTGCCACTTTTACTTGATTCACGTGGCTTCCACCCAGAGCCACCTACGGGGATGGAGGAGCTTTGGATTGGCCCTGCTCCCCGCCCCGGTAGGTCCCTTGCCCTCGAGGGTGGGTGGCCTGGGCTGCCTGCTCCTACCCCGTAGGCCACGGCGCTCAGGGAGGCCACGCCACTCTCGGGTCCGTGAGATCACCAGGCTGCTCTCCCTGCAGGCCACGCAGGGTGGCTGGCTCTGACTGCCGGCAAGGACGTGGGCGGCCATGACTCCTGCTTCCAATCCATGCCGTAGACTCAGTTTAGAAACGTGTGGCCGAGTGACATGGTGGAGAGGGCAGGCCCTGGAAGGGACCCTACCTGGCTCTAGGGAGAGGTGCCTCAGCACAGGGCACAGGAGCAGCAGGCAGGAGCAGGCAGGAGCAGGCAGGCAGAGGATGGCACAGGGGGAGTCAGTGAACAGCAGCACGCACTGCTTTAAGGACTCTGGTGGCCTGGGGCACAGGGACCGTCCCCACCAGTCATCTGATTCCTGGCCCCGAGTTAGTTCACGGCAGGGAAGTGCTGGTGCCGAGTGGGGGCTGGGTGGGGAGACGGCTGGGCCTGGACCGAGGACAGGCAGACGGCGGGGTGTGGAGGGCTGCTGCGGGGAGGTCCTTGCTGCTTCAGGAACTGCAGCCCGGGAGGGCCCTCTGTCCCCGTCTGTGAGGATCCAGAATGCTGAGCATCAGGGACCGAGGAGATCAGGAAGCAGCGTGGCATGACTGCAGGAAGCTGCAGATTGAAGAAGCAGCGTGGCATGATTGCAGGAAGCAGCGTGGCATGATTGCAGGAAGCAGCGTGGCATGATTGCAGGAAGCAGCGTGGCATGATTGCAGGAAGCAGCGTGGCATGATTGCAGGAAGCAGCGTGGCATGACTGCAGGAAGCAGCGTGGCATGACTGCAGGAAGCAGCGTGGCATGATTGCAGGAAGCAGCGTGGCATGATTGCAGGAAGCAGCGTGACTGGGAAGCAGCGTGACTGCAGGAAGCAGCGTGGCATGATTGCAGGAAGCAGCGTGGCATGATTGCAGGAAGCAGCGTGGCATGATTGCAGGAAGCAGCGTGGCATGATCGGAAGCCCTGGGCCCTGGTGGTGGAAGCCCCACAGACAGGCGCAGAGAAACAGTCGACAGGCCCACAGCTGCAAGGAAATGCGTTCTGCCAACACCAGGGCATGCGGGAGCAGACTCTCCCGGCCTCTGTGCTGGCTAGCCTCAGAGAGCCTCTCCTGACCCAGAGGCAAGCAGAGAGGCACTTTCCTGAAGCCCCATCCCCAGAAACCAGGAGATGAGGAGAGGGATCAGAACCAAGCCTCGGCTGTTCCTCTGGGAGGGCTGGGCATGAGCCTCGGGCAGAGGACAGGAACGAACCAGGAGGCAGCTCACGGGGACGGGCGGACGGCCTGGGGCTGGGAGGGCACGTCCCCCCTCCACGCCACCCTGAGGGGCACCCAGGCCTGCTCACCGCCCAGTCTCCGCCTTCCCTGCGTCACAGCTCTGGGACACCAGCCACGCGCATCCTCCCCAGCTGAGGGCATGTCTGTCCCTCAGAACCCAGTGACGTCCTGCCTTTGGGACATCAAGTGGAGAGAGGACCTACTAAAACCAGGTTGAAACGAGGTCCATGGGGGCCCAGAGTCGAGGTGCTTCGCGGCCTCTGCAGGAGGGAAAGTGGCCCATGGAGACAGAGCCTCTCGCCCGGCAGAAGGCCACAATCAGGCAGAGACCAGGAGGTCTTCTCCATGCCAAGTCAACAGAAGCCACCAGCACCAGGGAGAGGCCTGGCAGAGCTTGTCCCTGTGACGCCATCCCTCAGCCTCCTGGCCTCCTGATGGTGACGGCCTCCTGTCTGTGCTCCACCCTCCAAGACCAGGGCCCAGGTGCTTCTGACCTTCCCGCCACCGGGGTGTGGTGCTTTGTTGAAGCAGCCCGCAGGCCCACAGGAGCTACACGGGATCACCTGTTTTATGGTCCAGCCCTTAATCCCATCAGCACAGTGTCCCTGGCCATGAGGCATGACATTCACAGGTGTGGGGACACAGCAGGCTTTCTCCAAGGGCTGTCTGCACATTGCCACTTCAGGTACCGCCTAGGTCAATTCTCCAACATCGGGGTGACCTGGCCCCCCACTTTCTGGACGTAGCAGCCCAGAGGAGGTGCAGGCACGCTGCCAAGCACCCCCTGGCCCTCAGTCTTGCCAGTGCCTTCCAAAGACCCTCACGCTGGCAGTCCAGGGTGGGTGTTCTCCCCTGCCATGAACTTGCAGACAGATTTGCTGGACCACCCCGTCGCCCAGCTGAAGGAGGCAGTGGGGCTACGGGGCGCAGGCAGACACCAGGAGGAGCAGGGTCTGGACCAGAGCGCTGAGCGGGCCAGCACCGCGGGCTCGCTTGTCCGCTTCAGTGGGCAAGTCGAGTGGCGGGACTGTCTGGCCACGGACCCGCATGGCCACCGCTGTCAGGGGCGTCCTGCTGGAGAGCAGAAGATGAAAGACGCACCTCCCGTCTGTGAGGGGTTTATATGCTGGTTTTGAAGAAAAGCACACATTAAAAATAAATCAATACAGAAAACACCCAAGGAAGCACACGCATGGCAGCTAAGCCATCTGAGCCGCGGCCCAGAAACAAGGGTGCTAATTTGAGCTGTGCCTGGTCCAAAAGAGCTCCGAGGAGAGGTGGAATTATGTTTGAGAAGAATGAAATATTCAGGCCCAAGGGGAAAAGGTCCCTTGTGTCATTAAAATTTCAAATGCATGAGTCGTCCCCTAACGATGTCCCAGCTTCTCTTCTGCTCTCTTCTGCTCTCTGGCCCACAGTCCACGCACGCACCTCCGAGTCCCCAAGACTGCCACGTGGGGCGGCACTTGCTGGGCATCTTGCCGCCTCAGACCTCCTGCTCGAGCCTCCGTGTCTGTCACCGTGGCTAGGACAGTGGCACTTGAAATCACACAGTGTCTCCTCTCTCCCCACCCTCCCAGAGTCACCTCCTGAAACCAAGCTGGCGGCCATGGCCCGTCCCTGCCAACTGCTCACGGGTGCCACTGTTTTTGTATTTTAGGATAAAATACACAGCGTACCATGTACATCTCCGTGCCACGTGTGGCTAGCATGTAATGCATGTTAGTTTCTTAAAGCATGATTTAAAATAGTGCTTCTTTGCGATAACATGCCCAGATACGCTGAGGGAGCTGAGAGCCGGCATCTCCCGCTCGCCCCTCAGTCTGCTCTGGTGGAGGAAGCCTGTCAGGGTGGGGTTCTCTCTTGCCGTGGACCCCGCAAGTGAGACGAGGTGGCAATACCAGCCCAAGTCGGTCTGAAGCACGAGACCGCGCCCGTCCCTGTGGGTCTTTGGCGAGATCTGGGCCTGCTACTCCACCGATGCCACACTCTGCCATGCGGAGGGGGCCCACGGGCTCCTTTCCTCCGGGTCGGCCGCCCTTGCACGTCTCTGCATTGCTGCCACGTGGGTGCAGCTGTGTCCCGGGGCCAGCTGTCTGTCCTCATTCTGAGAAGGCCACGAGAAGCTGTGGACCCCCAGGACCCTCTTGGTCAGCACCCCCTGCTCTGAGCCTTCTTGGTGAAGAGGTGATGTGGGGCTGGCCCGCCAAGAGGCGTGCCTGTGGTGGAGAGAGAGACTTTGTCCTGTGGCCACGGCCTTTTCCGTAGCTCAGCTGCGCATGTTCAACAAACCAGCCGCATGCGTCACTGCGTGGTGACGAGAGCACAGGGCCTTGGCTCCTGCCGTACTCCGCCCAGCTGGGAGGCAGATCCAAGTGTGTAACAGGACCTGGCTGTGAGTGTGGGCAGTTCTCCAGCTGTTGTCTGCTGCTCCTAAGGAGGTGGCCTCAAGGTCAAGTTCATGAACATTGGCTTTTAAAACAGGGTAACAGCACCCTCTTGGTACGTTAATGCAGTTTCCAATCTCTCTTTGCCCTATGCTCACATGGTGGTGACTCTGCACAGTGGCTCCTGTAGGGAAGCGTCTCCACTGGAGAGCAGAGGGGCCCCGAGAAGTGACGTCTCACCTTGTGTTCAGGTGAGGCCTCTCACCAATCCACCAGCCCCTCCAGGAAACCTCAGCGTATCCTTCAGAGCCATGGAAAGCTACCTTGATATCGGTCCCTGTGTTTTCTAGATCCTCTTGGTTCAATTTGGGTAGGTTCTATGTGTCGAGAAATTTGTCAATAGCTTCCAGACTTTTTGATTTCTTGGAATATAACTTTTCAACATAGTTCCTAATGACCCTCTAGAGTTCAGGAAGGTCTGTGATGATGAAAGTGCAGCCCGGGTTCGATCCTCAGCACCACATAAAAATAAAGGCATTGCGTGAAACTAAAACAAATAAATAAATATTTTAAAAAATTCTTCGTGTGTTTCTGAATGCAAAACGGTAATATTTTACTAAGAATTTTTGTTTCCATGTTCATCAGGGATCTTTTTTTTAATTTAATTTTTTTATTTTTTTAAATTTACTTTTTATTCTAAGTTGTTAGAAATGACAGCAGAATGTATTACATTTCATATTATGCTTGTAGAGCAAATTTTTACACATTTCTGGTTGTATACGAAGTATAGTCACACCATTCGTAACTTCATACATGCACTTAGGTAATGATATCCATCTCATTCTACCACCTTTTTTGTTTATTCACCCTTTTGTCCCTCCCTTCCCCTCCCTCCCCATTGGCCATTCTAGTGTTCCTCTAATCCTTCTATGCTCCCCATCCCAACCCCATTGTAAATTGGCTTCCTTATGTCAGAGAAAACATTTGGCATTTGGCTTTTTGGGATTGGCTAACTTCACTTAGCATTATATTCTCTAACTTCATCCATTTACCTGCGAATGCCATGATTTTATTCTCTTCTATTGAAGGGCATCTAGGTTGGTTCCACAATTTAGCTATTATGAATAATGTGGCTGTGTCCCTGTAGTATGCTGTTTTTAAGTCCTTTGGGTATAGACCAAGGAGTGGGATAGCTGGCTCATAAAGTGGTTCCATTCCAAGTTTTCCAAGGAATCTCCATACTGCTTTCCATATTGGCTGCACCATTTTACAGCCCCACAACAATGTATGAGCATGCCTTTTTCTCCACATCCTCAACAACATTTATTGTTGTTTGTGTTCTTAATAGCTGCCATTCTGACTGGTGTGAGATGAAATTGTAGAGTGGTTTTGATTTGCATTTCTCTAATTGCCAGATATGTTGAACACTTTTTTAAGTATTTGTTGATTGATTGTATATCTTCTCCTGAGAAGTGTCTGTTCAGTTCCTTGACCCATTTATTGATTGGGTTATTTGGTTTTTTATGGTGTTAAGATTTTTGAGTTCTTTATATATTCTAGAGATTAGTGCTCTATCTGACGTGCGAGTGGTAAAAATTTGTTCCCAATTAGTAGGCTCTCTGTTCACCTCAACTGATTGTTTCTTTTGCTGAGAAGAAGCTTTGTAATTTGAATCTATCCCATTTATTGATTCTTGATATTAATTCTTGTGCTACAGGATTCTTATTAAGGAACTTGGGGCCTAATCCAACATGTTGGAGATTAGAGTTTACTTTTTCTTCTATTAGGTGTAGTGTCTCTGGTCTAATTCCTAGATCCTTGATCCACTTTGAGTTGAATTTTATGTGTGGGGAGAGATAGAGGTTTAATTTCATTTTCTTGCATATGGATTTCCAGTTTTCCCAGCACCATTTGTTGAAGAGGCTATCTTTTCTCCAATGTACGTTTTTGGTGCCTTTGTCTAATATAAGATAACTGAAATTATATGTCATCAGGGATCTTGGTTGGTAGATTCCTTTGCTTGATGTGTCTTTATCTGGTTTTGGGATGAGGGTGATACTGACTTTATAGAACAAATTTGGGAGAGTTCCTTCCCTTTCTATTTCATGGAATACTTTGAGGAGCATTGGCATTGGTTCTTTAAAGGTCTGAGAATCCATTTGGTCCTGGGGTTTCCTTTGTTGGAAGGCTTAGATTGTGCATTTAGGATTTTTCTCCCACTCTCTCTCTCCCTCTTCCCCCCTCCCACCTGCTCTCTCTCTCTCTCTCTCTTTCTTCTTCTTCTTTTTTAATGTAGGGCACTCAACACTATAAATCTGCCCCTTAGAACTTCCTTTATACTGTCTCAGAGATTTTGATATGTTGTATCTCTGCTCCAGTGTGTTTCTAAGAATTTTTAAATTTCTCCCAAGTTTTTCTATAACTGATTCTTCATTCAAAAATATATTATTCAGTCTCCATGTATTATAAGGATTTCTGTTTTTATTTTATTATTGAACTATAATTTATTTCCATTATGCTCTGATAAGATGCAAGGAATTATCTTGATTTTAATAGTTTTTACTAAGACATCTTTTGTGACCTAGAATATGGTCTACCCAACAAAAAAGATGTAATGATTGTAAATATTCATGCTCCAAATGTCGGTGTGCCTCCTTACATAAAACAAACACTACTCAGCATAAAGTCTCAGTTAGACTCCAACACAGTAATGCCAGGTGATTTCAACCCCCTCTCTCACTAGTAGGTCATTCAGACACAAACTAAGAAAAGACTCCTTAGATCTAAAAAATACTGTTAATGGAGTGGATAGAACAGACTCTATAGAACATTCGTCCATCAACAACCGAGTTCACTTTCTTCTCAGCTGCACATAAAATCTTCTCCACGATAAGGTTCTTTGAATTATATGAGTTCTGTGAATATATCAGCCTAAATACTCAACAGCTGGTCTGTTCTCTGCGGCAAGCTGCTCCTCATTCTTCACATCCCCCTCCAAGGTCCCCAGGGGTGGCTGGTGGACTTTCCCCTGCTCCCCTGTCCTGTCGGTGGGGTTGCGTCACCTCCCAGCCCTGGGTCATTCTTTATCCTTACCAGGCTGTCCTGGGATTTTGTTAAGTAGCTCAAACACTGAGTGCTAGTAGGTGAAGGAGTCAACACAGTTGATGTTTTCCCCTCAAGATGGCAGAAGGAAAAGTAGGAGAAATCCAGATAAGAGTTACATTGTTACAACGTATTCTTACCCGTATTCTTACTCTGCTATACCTTGCATTCTGCATCCCTCCCAAGTCCACGGGAAATGCGATCCCCCTGCTGTCTTGGAATGAGGAAGGAGGGAAACCTTCTTCTCCAGCCACCAAGCCAGGGCAGCTCCACCCTGACAGCAGGATTAGTGTCTCACAGAAGGACTTGAAGCGACATTTGTTCCCTTCTCCAAGAAAGGACACAGAGGCTGGGGTCCATGAGGACCCTGTGCTCTGCTGACACTGAGCCTGTTGGGCCTTGACCTCCAAAACTAGGAGCGATAAGTTTCTGCTCACGAATCATCTGGCCCAAGCAGTATTTTGTTATAGCAGCAAGAAGAAACTGAGACAGATGTCAACACAATTCCTGCCTCCCCTGAACCAAAAATGCAAAGCTAAGTGCATTCAGCAGTGCTCTGTAGCCCGACAGTGACCACTGCTACAATGTGCCGAGTGTCGGCCACACACCGGCCTGGAGACGTTATCATCATGCCCAGGTCAGAGGCTTGGGGAGAGGACAACAGATGGCTTCAGTAATTTGTCCCATGTTGGCTGGGAGAGCCCTGGAAACCCAACAGCGGATTTACTTAAGTTGTGTTTTCAAATGCCTGAGCCTCTCAGTGTTCACAGACAGAGAAAGCCGGCCAGCCAACAGGTTCCTAGCACCTGGGTCAGGGTGCCACCACTCCAGGCATCTCAAGGTCACCCAGTGATTATTACAGAACAAAAGCTGCCTGTACACCTGCCCTGTACTGGCCCAGCCCCAGGGGACCCAGCCCTGGCGATGGGCAGCTTGCACATGGATTATAAAGCAAGCCTGGAAGTGACCCTCCTACGTGGCCTTCTGCTCTTCCCGGTGTTTGGGGATTGGCATCACGTCTGCCCTGACTTGTCTGGCCCTGGGAGTTCAAGGCCCTGGAGCCTGTGAAGAAGGTCTGTGGGGCTGGGTGACGTTGTGCTCAGACTCAGTGAAACAGCACGGTCCTGCCGTGGGGTGGGTCAGCTGTCCCAGACGGATGCGCTTTCCCCGGGTGGGGGCGGCCAGCTCAGCGGCTGTGGAGGGCACTGCGGCAGCACGGGAGGCCCTCCGGAGCCAGCGCCGCCCAGCGGGAAAGGCCCCTGACCAGCGGGAGCCAGGCTGATGGGTTTCTGAGCTGAGGCCCAGGGGAAGGACCTCCAGACCTCTGATTGCCACGCACCTGCACGGTCAGCAGGGCTGGGTCCTGTCAGAGCGTGACTCTCTGTTCACTGACAAAGAGAAGGCCAGCCCGCGCATTTCAACTGCCGGCTGTGGAAGTGCGGGAGAAGGCCCCGCTGCCGTCCGGAGTCAGGAGGGCACAAGTGCTCCCCGGCCTCCAGGGAGGTTGCTGTCCACACTCTCCTCACCGCCACGAGCCGCCAGACCACAGGGGCAGTGCCGTCCACTGAGACATCAGAAAGATGACGGGCTGGGTCCTGTCACCACCTCAGGAGCTGGACCACAGCGTGCAGGTGAGCTGAGCCTGAGGCGGCAGGTGCAGACAGCAGGGCGCGAGGAAGACGCTCACCGCTGTCGAGCCAGCTGTGACGGCCCCGGGCTGCTTCCCCAGGATGGCTGACGGGCCAAGAAGGACCTCACCTGACCCCAATCTCCCCTAAAGCCTGACTGGGCACAACCCTGACCTTACCTGTCCTAGAGCTGAAGTCAAGGACCAACCTGAGTCCACGCCCTGCCCCGGCACAGGTCTGACACTGCCCTCTGCACCCCACCTCACCCCTCCGCAGGCCTGGCCCTCTCCTGGCCCACCCCAACTGCATCCCCACCTCACCCCACGCCTGACCTGCCCCTCCCTGAACAGTTTCTGATCTCCAGGGGGCTGCGGAGCCCCGTCCCTGGGGTCTGAGGAGGCACAGAGGCGGCAGCTGTTGGCTCTGGCGCACGCCCTGACGGAGCTCTTCAGGTGAATCGCAGCCGTGCCTCCAGCAAGCTCCCAGCCGGACAGGAAGGCGCGGCCTCCTGGGCCTGGAGCGGAGGGGCTCCCTGGACTGCCGATGCCCGCCTGGCCTTGGCCACCCGGAGCACCTAGTGTGTCCTTTACTGAAGAGCTGCCCCTGATTTCTGTTGCAGTAGACACATGGCCTGTGACAATGATCTCCAGGAGTGTGATGCTCATGGGGCGGCTGTGGTGATCGTAGCACTTGAGGACCTCTGTCTCCTGAGTGGCCCGCACAGTCCGGTGGGCGGTGATGGCCAGCTGTGACCCCTCCTCGCTGTGGGGCCTCGCGGCTCCTCCAGGCACAGCCTGTCTGTCACTGTGATGGTCTTCCATGGGGCTGGCCTCCCTCCCTCCTCCTGAGCTGGTCCTGCTCTGCTCAGCTGTCCCCTGCTCCAGGACCCTCAGAGAAGCCTGCCTCTGCCCTCCTTGCCTCCCTTAATGGCTGGCGCAAGCTCAGGGTGCCACGGATTCCAAAAGAAGCCCTGGACTCGTAACTCAGCAAGGACAAACACAGGGTGGATGGGACTGGGGACTTGGCAGGGGCAGAACATTTGCTTCACTCCGATCAAATGCCTCTGGGAAGCTGAGTCAAACAGCGCTGTTCAGCAGGTGTGCTGAATCTGAGACCACGTGGAGACCGAGGTGGCAAGCAGCTGGCACCCACCGCCATCGCCTTTGCAAACTGGGCCGTCACGGGGTGTGACAGAGTGGAGTATCTGTTGACGTGCTGATCGGAGCTTCCCACACACACGCATGTCCTGGGGTTACTGGGGGCCGTGCCCGTGTGTGCGTGGGCTTGTGAGTTGCGGCAGAGGGGGAGGGAGGTGCCCGGTAGGTTCTCAGGAAGAAGGGGAGGAAGGGCACAGAGGGGCCCAGTGGCCCTTCTCCTCTGTCCCCCGCCACCTCCATGGGACTGAAAGTGCATCGTCAAATATTTAAAAAGAACATAATGAATCTTCCATTCTAGCTTCACAGAATAAAGAGGATTAAAATAGCTGAGCAGACAAAAAAGGAGCAAGCACAAGAAAGGCAAACTCCTAATTAGTTAATACAAGACATGCGGAATCCAATTAGGAGGAGCCTGTGACTCCGTGCGGCATTCTTCCTGAACAGATGAGAACAAATATGTCTCTAAATCAATACTGCATAGCTGGGCGCTCGGCCGCAGCCCACCTCCTGAAGGTCCAGAAAGGGGCATTAGAAAGACCCCAACAGGAAAGTGCTGACCCCACCACGGGCCGGGTTTGCTGTTATAATTTCCTCAAACCCCTGAGAGATTGATAAAGAACTCTGAGTGGCTCATCAGCATAAGGCTGGCTAAAATCTATTGATTTTTGACTTCATAGAATATTCTGTTTTCATTAGGATCTGCTGAGTTATGCCTGCTCTAGTTCCAGGGCTGCCGTCCCTGGTTCACCGGGAATCGACATTATAATGAGGTACACCTTGAAGCAGGCAGGGGGTACTCCACCTCGCTGTCAGCGATTGTCACAATATCCTGGGAATCTTCCCTCTGAATCCTGCTTAGTATTTTTAGAAAGCAGCAGAGTATTTAATCCTCAATAATTAGACTTTCCCTGAAAGGACAAACTCATTTATATCACTGTCAATTTAACCCGGTCCCTCCGACTGTTGTATTCACTGTTTGATTGCAGTATTTTAAACAACTTAGTGGAAATGAGACAATTAAGATAAAAATGTCAAAGCTGTCTTTATCTAAATCTCTGAAGACTGCCCTAAATTTAGAAACGGCAAGCACATGTGGAAAAATAGGCACAACGTCTACACTGGCCGACTCACAACGTCTACACTGGCTGACTCTCGACTGTCAGGCTCCCGCAGGCTGGGGTAGGGGCGGGGTCTGCTCCGAGAGCCAGGCCAGGCTCAGCGGGCTGACCGCTAGCCTAAATGACCTGACCTAAACTACCCACCAAATTGGTGCATGTAAGTGGGATGGAGATGGTGTCCTCAGGTCAGTCTCTGGTTACCCTAAACATCTAGTTTCTGGTCCACACACATGCACACCGTCTGCACATATGCACTTGCACACGTGTGCACACGCATTCACAGCGTGGCCACAGAGAACTGTAAAGCACCAACAAGGGCCTGTGGGCTGCCTGAGGGCCAGAGGGTGTCCGTGGCCTGTCCCTGAGAACCACGTCCCCACCCTGCTGCTCAGTCCTTCCCCGTGAACTGAAGGCCTGGCGTGGGCTAGCCGCTCCAGGGCGACGCGAGTCCGTTCCTGCTCCCGCCATCCTCTGTGCGCCGATGTCCTCCTCCCCAGCATCGGGCGTTGCTCCTGGGGCAGAGGCCAGGGGAGTGGCCCATCCCAGGCAGCTCTACTGCCATGTGGCCCTGGAGGAGGCCGCGCACGGGCTCCACAGGCCCACGTGGAGGGCGCGCTGCAGCCCGCCCGCCCTGGAGAGGGGAGTGCTCCTCGACCACGCGAAGGCAGGAGTCCGGTGGCCACGTTGCCCCCGGGCTGGGTCTGGCCCGGCACACTGAGCTCATTTATCCACGCACCCCCTGTGGTCCCCATGGCCCGCCATCTCTGCACCTGGGTCCCCAGCATCTGCTGGGTCGGCCTGCAGGGCTGCTGCGTCCCAGACAGGCACCCCCTGTGGTCCCCATGGCCCGCCATCTCTGCACCTGGGCCCAGACAGGGACCCCCTGTGGTCCCCATGGCCTGCCATCTCTGCACCTGGGTCAGCAGGGCTGCTGTGTCCCAGACAGGGACCCCCTGCCCCATGGCGCCTGCAGGCTGCGGTGCTGCTGTGTCCCAGACAGGCACCCCCCTGGTCCCCATGGCCCGCCATCTCTGCACCTGGGTCCCAGACACGCACCCCCCCTGTGGTCCCCATGGCCCGCCATCTCTGCACCTGGGCCAGCACTGCCCTCGGCCTGCAGGGCTGCTGTGTCCCAGACAGGCACCCCCTGTGGTCCCCATGGCCTGCCATCTCTGCACCTGGGCCAGCACTGCCCTCGGCCTGCAGGGTCTGCTGTGTCCCTGACAGGGCACCCCCTGTGGTCCCCATGGCCCGCCATCTCTGCACCTGGGCCAGCACTGCCGTCGGCCTGCAGGGCTGCTGTGTCCCAGACAGGCACCCCCTGTGGTCCCCATGGCCCGCCATCTCTGCACCTGGGCCAGCACTGCCCTCGGCCCCATCTCTGCACCTGCAGGGCTGCTGCGTCCCAGACACGCACCCCCTGTGGTCCCCATGGCCCGCCATCTCTGCACCTGGGCCAGCACTGCTGTCGGCCTGCAGGGCTGCTGCGTCCCAGACACGCACCCCCTGTGGTCCCCATGGCCCGCCATCTCTGCACCTGGGCCAGCACTGCCCTCGGCCTGCAGGGCTGCTGTGTCCCAGACAGGCACCCCCTGTGGTCCCCATGGCCCGCCATCTCTGCACCTGGGTCAGCACTGCCCTCGGCCTGCAGGGCTGCTGTGTCCCAGACAGGCACCCCCTGTGGTCCCCATGGCCCGCCATCTCTGCACCTGGGTCAGCACTGCCCTCGGCCTGCAGGGCTGCTGTGTCCCAGACAGGGAGGTCTGTAGGAAGGCCTTGACGCCTCAGGCAGGCCCCTCTGGGGGCCAGCTGCCCTCCTCGCTCCTGGTCAGTCTGGAAGGACGGGGTGTCGGGAGAACCAGGGTGAGCGAGTCCTGGTAGGAGGGGAAGACGCAAAGGCAGAGGCCCCAGTCCTCAAGGTGCCCGAGAACAAAAGCACTGGGAGACTCGTGGCCCCAAAGGGTGACCTGCTCTCATGAGAAGCGGCCCCACCTCGTCGGGGCGGGCTAGGGAGCCCTGGCCGTGGGCTTGGAGACCTGAAGGGCCTGTCTTCCTCGGGACAGTCGCTGCCTTCTCTCACCGCAGGGGTCACGTCCTCACTCTCTGGGAGAGCCGGGCCTCTGGGTCTGCCTCTGCACCATGAGGAGGCCCAGTGGTCCTGGCCCAGCCTCGCCTGGGGTGGGGGCTGAATTCCAGGGTGGGAAGTAGCTTCTCAGCCAGGCATTTTTGCCCAAGTGAAGCGCGTGGACTAAGGAAGCCAGCAGAACCCGGCGCAGCCGCATCGACACCATTCATGGTCCTGGGCTTCACCCCGCGGACATTACTGTGCTCCTGGTTTTCCTGGAGAGGGGAGGGCTCGCGAGGCGGTGAGCCGCAGCCACCCCGAGCAGGTTCTCCCCACGCCGTCCACTCACACAAACCGACGTGGACCTCCGATGCGGCAGGAGCTGCTGGCAGGAGCCGGGTGGACGTTGCTGCAAGCCGTCCACCACGCAGCGGGGTTTGACCTTAGCCTTGGGAGGAGCCCTGCAGGCCAAGAGCCAAGGAGGAAAGGGCTCCGGGCAGCAGCAGAGCTCTGGACCTTCCTGCAGCCAGTCCTGTGGTTCCGCTGGGTCGCAGGCACGTGTCACAGGCCCGCATGCAGACGACATCTCCATAACTGACCGTGCATTGCTGCAGACCTGGCACACCAGGTGGGCAGGTCCGAGAGCAGGCAGTGACTCCCCAGGTTCTTCCTGGGATGAAGGCTTTCACTTCCACCAAAACTCACGCTCAGGAAGCAGGCGCGCTCCTCGAGGCCCCGAAGGCTAGCAGGCAGTGTGGGGTGTGCTGCGCTCCGGCCAGCACCGGGCCACACGGTGAGTGGAGAGGTGACGACGACTGCTCTCCTCTAGAACCATCAAACGCCGAGGCAGAGGTGGGGTTTTCCCTTTGAAAAATGTGAAATATTTCTTTAACGTTCTCTAAAAAGGATGAAAGAAGAGAAGCTGTTCTGAAAGGAGAATTAAGAGATTATCCTTTAGTAAGCTCAGTATGTTAATGAACCCTGTGACCCAGCCCTTCAGAAACAATAGCACAATGGCAGTCGGCCGTGGTAAGATGACCGTGTGGTGCTGTGGCTTCAGCTGACCCCCCTGATTCAGGGTGGACGGAACGGCTGCTGTGGAGGTGTCCAGAGATGGGCCTGCAGGAGGTGGGCAGGTCACAAGGGCCCAGGCATGTGTGTGGATCAGGGCTATCGTCATGGCTATCATGGGAGTAGGTTAGTTATCACAGGGACAGGTCAGTGGACAAGTCACCCCAGGAGCAGGTTAGTTATGCGGGAGAGGATTAGTTGTCATGGGAGTGGACTCCTCATAAAAACGCTGAGTTGTGCCGTGTTTCCTCTGTCTCACAAGCTTACTTGCCTGTGGACCTTGCTATGTCACAGGGCCAGTCCTCACAGATGCCCAAGCCTTTCTTGTGGACGTCACAGCTCCCAACATGTGAGCTGGATGCATTCCTGCTACCTCTGACCTGTCCCGTCTGTAGGATTCTGCTGGAGCTGCCGCAATTCTTCAAGACAAAGAGCAGAGAAGATCCCACTAGCAGCAGAGAACTCTGCAGGCAGAAACTCGGACGCCACCAACCAGCTAGCCGAGGAAGAGAGGGCAGAGACTGAGCACAGCTAGGGACAAGAGCAGGGGACAGAGCAGGGCTGAGAGAAAGCCAAGATCCCAGAGGAGGGTAGGACCAAGTAGATGGGGACCTTGCCTATGGCCACGTTACTTAAGAAGAGCCCTGATGTGACCACCTGTCCCAGGTAGCTGGGATTGCTGGAGATTTGCGCAGGACATCTGTTCCTGGGGAAGGCCCAGGCCTGGGACAGCCCCTCAACCCACCCTAGCTGATAAGACTCTGCAAGGACATTCTTGTTCACGTTTCCTGCTGCTCACGGGTCAGCCACCACCATTAAGGAAGCTTCAGGTGACCACCAAGGGGGCCCGTGGTGTCCCTCCAGATTCATGTCCACCTGGAATGTGGAGGTGACCTCGTTGGAGTAGAGTCTTGCCTGTGGGTCTTGTTAGGATGAGGTCTTCCTGAGCAAGGAGGGCCCTGGACCGATGGCTGGAGAGGACCAATGGCCCGGGATGGCACTGTGGCGATGGAGGCCATGGGCCTAAAGCCCTCCAAGCCCAGGGTGGCCAAGGAGAGAGGCAGGAGCAGGTCTTCCCCAGAAGTTCCAGGGGGAGAAGGACCCCGCCAGCACCTTGGCCGGGGACTTTGTGCTCCAGAACTGTAGGCAAACGTCCTGCTGCGTCAAGTCCCCCAGTTCATGGCGGTGGCTGTGGTTGTCCCAGGCAATGAGCAGCCACCTGCGGATCTGCTCCCTCTTCTCCTGCTCAGCCCGTCTTTTAGGGCTTCTCCCCATCCTCTGAGAAAACACCAGGCCAGGCTTGCAGAGACGCGTGGCTCAGCCTGCATGTCTGAGTGGATCCGAGGGCGGTGCCTGGGCTCGGGCAGCACCCCGGTTTCCTGGAGAAGAGTGCCACCCAGGCCAGTCGGGCACGCATGGTCAGGGTCACCTGGAGCGGCCCAGCAGCCCAGCCAGCTGCTGGGCAGACCACTTGAGGCACCGCTCACGCATGCCTCCAGGAAAGGCAAGGCCCAGGAGCCCTGGAGTGCTGGGGGCGTCCTTGAAGTCTACAGGGAAGGTTCTAGAACGTTCAGTGCAGTGCTCTACTTCCCTTAGTCTCATGTCCTCACTGAGCCCTGTTTGGTAAAGTCACGTAAAGGCCAACATCCATGTGTCCTTGGTGGCATGAAGGATGGGTGACCTCCGCCCCCACCGGTGGCACTGTAAGGCCCAGGGTTGTGAGCGGTGCTTCCCAGCATCACAGGCCAGGGCCCGGGGCAGGAGGTCTCTGCTCCTCACCGTGGGCGCTGCCCTCCCGTCTGGGAGACGTGGCTGTGGGGGACAGGCAGTCAGGGCCTCGGGGACACGCTCACAGTGCTCGTGCGTGCTCCAGCAGAGACACTTGTTAGAAGGAAGTCTCTGGAGGCCTCCACTCACAGGGCCCGGGACGGACAGTCTAAGACGCGCGGGCAGGAGGGTGGCTGGACGCCCGGGGCAGCTGACGCCGAGGCCTAGGCAGACCCTTCTCTTCTGGAAGCCTCCGAACACCTGCAAGGGATGCATCCGTGGAGATACCGAACTTCACGGGGCCGAGGCCCTGCACTGACAGACCCCAGCCCGGCCACGCTTGCCGCATCTGGGAGCAGCGCTCACACGCCCAGGAGAAGCTGCTCCCCAGCCCTGGCAGAGGCCGGCGCCCAGCTGTTCCCGCGGCTGTGTGCAAGCAGGAAGCCATTTCCTCGGGAGGGAGCCTCTGTTGGCTTAAGGGGGGCTTTCTGAGAGTGTGGGCGGTTGCTACGAGCCCCACAGTGACAGCTCAACAACCAGCGGGCAGAGCAGAGCCGCCGCGTTGTCCGGCAACCGTGAGGAGCTGTGGAGGGAGCTCGGGCGCGGGCGTGAGCCGCCGGGCCCTGCCGGTGCCTTATCTGCCCGGCTTCATGGTCCAGGTGCTCAGCGACAGCCCGCGCCCCCCTGCTGTGGTGTCCCAGCAGTGCAAACAGGGCTCCCCACTAGGAGCCTGGCCACTCTGCTGACACCTTGGAAAAGGCTCACAGAGATCCCCCTGAGCCACAGGACGCCGGAGCGGACGGCCACCGAGGCCACCTGACAGCCCTGAGTAGTGGCGCTGTCTGGCCGGCTCCTGGAAGGGAGGGTAGCACAGCTGTGGGCCAAAGGCCAGACCCAGGGACGGGCTCAGGTGTGGTTACAGAATCGTGAAACTAGGGGAGTTTATTTTATGAAGTCTAAGTCATTAGGGCCATTTTGAATATCAAACTTTTTCCAATGTTACTTTATGGAAATAAAACATAAGTTCCACGTTTATGAAAATGTGAAAGATTAGCGGCAGCTACTTGATACCTACGTACTGCTTTTGTTACACAACGCGATAAATTACTTGTTTGTTCAAGTGGGTTTTATTCATTTTTGTCAACGTCTAGCTCAGGAAAACAATTCAGGTGGAATTAACTCTCCCGGAGAGGCTGCCCGGGCATTCCCTCGTCCAGGCGAAGAGCACTCGAAGCTGCTTGGCACAAACAGGGCGAGGGTGCAGAACCTCTGGTGCACCCAGGTGGCGCTCCGTTCTCTTGCCCCAACCACGTGTGTCAAAGACAGCTGCGAGGCCTCTGCCACACGGAGGCGGTGGGTGCACCTGCGGAGCTGGCGGAGCCTGAGCAGGAAGAGGCCCCTCCTGCCCCTTCTCACAGCCCAGGACCTCTGCCGCAAGGGCAGTGCCCCGGCTTGGCTACAGGTCCTGTGTTCTGGGCATCCCGGCTGACACCCTCCACCGCACGTTCCCAGCCCTGTCGGGGCTCAAGGAGACACAGGAGCGGGAATTTTCATCAGCAAGCTGTCTTGCTTTCCTGAATTCACTATTTAGAAATAGAAAAGAGCTCTCCTTCTTAGAATTCAGTGTTTTATCAATTGTCCACGTTTGATTCAATAATAAGGAAACTAAGTAATCTAAAAGATTTAAGGCAAAAATCAACTTTGGGTTAGATTGTAGAAAAAATGCAAGCAGGTAAGTTTTGGGGAGTCAGGTGCCCCTGGACTCCGTTTGCTGGCCCTGCTGGAAGTGGCTGCCCTTCTGTAGGGCTGGCAGGGTGGCCTCCACCTGGGCTAGGGAGGCTGAGCCTCAGGAGAGCCGCTCACCCACAGGTAACTGGCCAGGAGGGCTTAGCCCAGCGACTCTCGCAGCAGCTGTGAGCTGCCCCAGTGTCCTTCCTAGAGGACTGTCATTCCTACTTTAAGGCATGGTGTTCTTCTGTCACCTGCTGATGATGGTACTATTGTCAGTCTTAAGTAATCATCCAATTGTCACATGCTGAAATTCACATGAAAAACATCACTACTTGTCTCAATGAAAGCAACTAGCCAGGAGGTGAGGCCTCTGACCCCGTGCTGCTGGAGGCCTGGGGACACCTTCCAGCCTTGAGCTTCTCTTGAGCACTTCCAACTCTGTGGACAGACGGACATGTCGTGACTTTCATTATTTAGTGCAGGATTAAAAAAAAATCTTTAGTTATTTAAGTATCTTATATAATAATGCTATTTGATATTATTTGGAATATGGTAAGTTGCTTTTGCAAAAGAGAGTGAACTCTCTTACTCTTTTGGTCTGCTCGGGCCTTCAACTGAGAGTAGAGTCCCACCCACTGGGAAGACCAGTCTGCCTTGCTTAGTCTCTGGAAATGTCAACCTCATTTAGAAACACCCCAAAGACACACCCAGGAATAGTGACTAACCATGTATCTGGGCACCCCAAAACCCAGTCAAGCTTATGCACGGATAGAATTCCTGTCACAGCAAGGGTTCATGGCATCTGGGAAAAGGCCCCCAGGACCCTTGGTGCCTTTTAGGAAAGTGCTGCTCCTGTGGCCATTTGTGCTGGACAGAAGCCTGCAGGACTCATCTGAGAAGAGATTCCATGCTACAAGGCTCACCTCCTCCAGCAGAAGAGCCGTCCACCCTAGGAGGCTCACCTCCTCCAGCAGAAGAGCCGTCCACCCTAGGAACCCACCCTCACCTCCTCCAGCAGAAGAGCCGTCCACCCTAGGAGGCTCACCTCCTCCAGCAGAAGAGCCGTCCACCCTAGGAACCTCACCTCCTCCAGCAGAAGAGCCGTCCACCCTAGGAGGCTCACCTCCTCCAGCAAAAGAGCCGTCCACCCTAGGAACCTCACCTCCTCCAGCAGAAGAGCCGTCCACCCTAGGAGGCTCACCTCCTCCAGCAGAAGAGCCGTCCACCCTAGGAACCTCACCTCCTCCAGCAGAAGAGCCGTCCAACCTAGGAGGCTCACCTCCTCCAGCAGAAGAGCCGTCCACCCTAGGAGGCTCACCTCCTCCAGCAGAAGAGCCGTCCACCCTAGGAGGCTCACCTCCTCCAGCAGAAGAGCCGTCCACCCTAGGAACCTCACCTCCTCCAGCAGAAGAGCCGTCCACCCTAGGAACCTCACCTCCTCCAGCAGAAGAGCCGTCCACCCTAGAAGGCTCACCTCCTCCAGCAGAAGAGCCGTCCACCCTAAGAAACTCACCTCCTCCAGCAGAAGAGCCGTCCACCCTAGGAGGCTCACCTCCTCCAGCAGAAGAGCCGTCCACCCTAGAAGGCTCACCGCCTCCAGCAGAAGAGCCGTCCACCCTAGGAGGCTCACCTCCTCCAGCAGAAGAGCCGTCCACCCTAGGAACCTCACCCTCCTCCAGCAGAAGAGCCGTCCACCCTAGGAACCTCACCTCCTCCAGCAGAAGAGCCGTCCAACCTAGGAGGCTCACCTCCTCCAGCAGAAGAGCCGTCCACCCTAGGAACCTAGGAACCTCACCTCCTCCAGCAGAAGAGCCGTCCACCCTAGGAGGCTCACCTCCTCCAGCAGAAGAGCCGTCCACCCTAGGAGGCTCACCTCCTCCAGCAGAAGAGCCGTCCACCCTAGGAGGCTCACCGCCTCCAGCAGAAGAGCCGTCAACCTTAGGAACCTCACCTCCTCCAGCAGAAGAGCCGTCCACCCTAGGAACCTCACCTCCTCCAGCAGAAGAGCCGTCCACCCTAGGAGGCTCACCTCCTCCAGCAGAAGAGCCGTCCCCCCCCGTCCAGGAACCTCACCTCCTCCAGCAGAAGAGCCATTCACCCTAGGAGACTCACCTCCTCCAGCAGAAGAGCCGTCCACCCTAGGAACCTCACCTCCTCCAGCAGAAGAGCCGTCCACCCTAGGAACCTCATCTCCTCCAGCAGAAGAGCCGTCCACCCTAGGAGGCTCACCTCCTCCAGCAGAAGAGCCGTCCACCCTAGGAACCTCACCTCCTCCAGCAGCAGAAGAGCCGTCCACCCTAGGAGGCTCACCTCCTCCAGCAGAAGAGCCGTCCCACCCTAGGAGGCTCACCGCCTCCAGCAGAAGAGCCGTCCACCCTAGGAGGCTCACCTCCTCCAGCAGAAGAGCCGTCCACCCTAGGAGGCTCACCTCCTCCAGCAGAAGAGCCGTCCACCCTAGGAGGCTCACCTCCTCCAGCAGAAGAGCCGTCCACCCAGGAGGCTCACCTCCTCCAGCAGAAGAGCCGTCCACCCTAGGAGGCTCACCTCCTCCAGCAGAAGAGCCGTCCACCCTAGGAGGCTCACCTCCTCCAGCAGAAGAGCCGTCCACCCTAGGAGGCTCACCTCATCCAGCAGAAGAGCCGTCCACCTTAGGAGGCTCACCGCCTCCAGCAGAAGAGCCGTCCACCCTAGGAGGCTCACCTCCTCCAGCAGAAGAGCCGTCCACCCTAGGAGGCTCAGGCCCTCCTCCAGCAGAAGAGCCGTCCACCTTAGGAACCTCACCTCCTCCAGTAGAAGAGCCATTCACCCTAGGAGGCTCACCTCCTCCAGCAGAAGAGCCGTCCACCCTAGGAGGCTCACCTCCTCCAGCAGAAGAGCCGTCCACCCTAGGAACCTCACCTCCTCCAGCAGAAGAGCCGTCCACCCTAGGAGGCTCACCTCCTCCAGCAGAAGAGCCATTCACCCTAGGAGGCTCACCCTCCTCCAGCAGAAGAGCCATTCACCCTAGGAGGCTCACCTCCTCCAGCAGAAGAGCCGTCCACCCTAGGAGGCTCACCTCCTCCAGCAGAAGAGCCCATTCACCCTAGGAGGCTCACCTCCTCCAGCAGAAGAGCCGTCCACCCTAGGAGGCTCACCTCCTCCAGCAGAAGAGCCATTCACCCTAGGAGGCTCACCTCCTCCAGTAGAAGAGCCATTCACCCTAGGAAGCTCACCTCCTTCAGTAGAAGGGCCATCCACCCACCTAGGAACCTCACCTCTTCCAGCATAAGATCCGTCCACCCTAGGAACCTCACCTCCTCCAGCAGAGGAGCCGTCCACACTAGGAACCTCACCTCCTCCAGCAGAAGAGCCGTCCACCCTAGGAACCTCACCTCCTCCAGCAGAAGAGCCGTCCACCCTAGGAGGCTCACCTCCTCCAGCAGAAGAGCCGTCCACCCTAGGAGGCTCACCTCCTCCAGCAGAAGAGCCGTCCACCCAAGGAGGCTCACCTCCTCCAGCAGAAGAGCCGTCCACCCAAGGAGGCTCACCTCCTCCAGCAGAAGAGCCGTCCACCCTAGGAGGCTCACCTCCTCCAGCAGAAGAGCCGTCCACCCTAGGAGGCTCACCTCCTCCAGCAGAAGAGCCGTCCACCCTAGGAGGAAGAGCTCACCGCCTCCAGCAGAAGAGCCGTCCACCCTAGGAGGCTCACCGCCTCCAGCAGAAGAGCCGTCCACCCTAGGAGGCTCACCGCCTCCAGCAGAAGAGCCGTCCACCCTAGGAGGCTCACCGCCTCCAGCAGAAGAGCCGTCCACCCTAGGAGGCTCACCTCCTCCAGCAGAAGAGCCGTCCACCCTAGGAGGCTCACCTCCTCCAGCAGAAGAGCCGTCCACCCTAGGAGGCTCACCTCCTCCAGCAGAAGAGCCGTCCACCCTAGGAGGCTCACCGCCTCCAGCAGAAGAGCCGTCCACCCTAGGAGGCTCACCTCCTCCAGCAGAAGAGCCGTCCACCCTAGGAACCTCACCTCCTCCAGCAGAAGAGCCGTCCACCCTAGGAGGCTCACCTCCTCCAGCAGAAGAGCCGTCCACCCTAGGAGGCTCACCTCCTCCAGCAGAAGAGCCGTCCACCCTAGGAGGCTCACCTCCTCCAGCAGAAGAGCCGTCCCCCCTAGGAGGCTCACCTCCTCCAGCAGAAGAGCCGTCCCCCCTAGGAGGCTCACCTCCTCCAGCAGAAGAGCCGTCCACCCTAGGAAACTCACTTCCTCCAGCAGAAGAGCCGTCCCCCCTAAGAACCTCACCTCCTCCAGCAGAAGAGCCGTCCCCCCTAGGAACCTCACCTCCTCCAGCAGAAGAGCCGTCCCCCCTAGGAACCTCACCTCCTCCAGCAGAAGAGCCGTCCACCTTAGGAGGCTCACCGCCTCCAGCAGAAGAGCCGAAGAGCCAGCTTAGGAGGCTCACCTCCTCCAGCAGAAGAGCCGTCCACCCTAGGAACCTCACCTCCTCCAGCAGAAGAGCCGTCCACCCTAGGAACCTCACCTCCTCCAGCAGAAGAGCCGTCCACCCTAGGAGGCTCACCTCCTCCAGCAGAAGAGCCGTCCACCCTAGGAACCTCACCTCCTCCAGCAGAAGAGCCGTCCACCCTAGGAGGCTCACCTCCTCCAGCAGAAGAGCCGTCCACCCTAGGAGGCTCACCTCCTCCAGCTCAGAAGAGCCGTCCACCCTAGGAGGCTCACCTCCTCCAGCAGAAGAGCCGTCCACCCTAGGAGGCTCACCTCCTCCAGCAGAAGAGCCGTCCACCCTAGAAGGCTCACCTCCTCCAGCAGAAGAGCCGTCCACCCTAGGAGGCTCACCTCCTCCAGCAGAAGAGCCGTCCACCCTAGGAGGCTCACCTCCTCCAGCAGAAGAGCCGTCCACCCTAGGAGGCTCACCTCCTCCAGCAGAAGAGCCGTCCACCCTAGGAGGCTCACCTCCTCCAGCAGAAGAGCCGTCCACCCTAGGAGGCTCACCTCCTCCAGCAGAAGAGCCGTCCACCCTAGGAGGCTCACCTCCTCCAGCAGAAGAGCCGTCCACCCTAGGAGGCTCACCTCCTCCAGCAGAAGAGCCGTCCACCCTAGGAGGCTCACCTCCTCCAGCAGAAGAGCCGTCCTCGCTAGGAACCTCACCTCCTCCAGCAGAAGAGCCGTCCACCCTAGGAGGCTCACCTCCTCCAGCAGAAGAGCCGTCCACCCTAGGAGGCTCACCTCCTCCAGCAGAAGAGCCGTCCACCCTAGGAGGCTCACCTCCTCCAGCAGAAGAGCCGTCCACCCTAGGAGGCTCACCTCCTCCAGCAGAAGAGCCGTCCACCCTAGGAGGCTCACCTCCTCCAGCAGAAGAGCCGTCCACCCTAGGAGGCTCACCTCCTCCAGCAGAAGAGCCGTCCACCCTAGGAGGCTCACCTCCTCCAGCAGAAGAGCCGTCCACCCTAGGAGGCTCACCTCCTCCAGCAGAAGAGCCGTCCACCCTAGGAGGCTCACCTCCTCCAGCAGAAGAGCCGTCCACCCTAGGAGGCTCACCTCCTCCAGCAGAAGAGCCGTCCACCCTAGGAGGCTCACCTCCTCCAGCAGAAGAGCCGTCCACCCTAGGAGGCTCACTTCCTCCAGCAGAAGAGCCGTCCACCCTAGGAGGCTCACCTCCTCCAGCAGAAGAGCCGTCCACCCTAGGAGGCCTACTTCCTCCAGCAGAAGAGCCGTCCACCCTAGGAACCTCACCTCCTCCAGCAGAAGAGCCGTCCACCCTAGGAACCTCACCTCCTCCAGCAGAAGAGCCGTCCACCCTAGGAGGCTCACCTCCTCCAGCAGAAGAGCCGTCCACCCTAGGAGGCTCACCTCCTCCAGCAGAAGAGCCGTCCCCCCTAGGAACCTCACCTCCTCCAGCAGAAGAGCCATCCACCCTAGGAACCTCACCTCCTCCAGCAGAAGAGCCGTCCCCCCTAGGAACCTCACCTCCTCCAGCAGAAGAGCCGTCCACCCTAGGAGGCTCACCTCCTCCAGCAGAAGAGCCGTCCCCCCCCCTAGGAACCTCACCTCCTCCAGCAGAAGAGCCGTCCACCCTAGGAACCTCATCTCCTCCAGCAGAAGAGCCGTCCACCCTAGGAGGCTCACCTCCTCCAGCAGAAGAGCCGTCCACCCTAGGAACCTCACCTCCTCCAACAGAAGAGCCGTCCACCCTAGGAACCTCACCTCCTCCAGCAGAAGAGCCGTCCACCCTAGAAGGCTCACCTCCTCCAGCAGAAGAGCCGTCCTCGCTAGGAACCTCACCTCCTCCAGCAGAAGAGCCGTCCACCCTAGGAACCTCACCTCCTCCAGCAGAAGGGCCATCCACCCTAGGAGGCTCACTTCCTCCAGCAGAAGAGCCATTCACCCTAGGAAGCTCACCTCCTCCAGCAGAAGAGCCGTCCACCCTAGGAAGCTCACCTCCTCCAGTAGAAGGGCCATCCACCCTAGGAACCTCACCTCTTCCAGCATAAGAGCCGTCCACCCTAGGAACCTCACCTCCTCCAGCAGAGGAGCCGTCCACCCTAGGAACCTCACCTCCTCCAGCAGAAGGGCTGTCTACCCTGAATCCTACCTCCGTCAATCCTCATAGCTCTTTCTCACTGCAACACATCATTTGCCAGCCAACTAAGGTACCAGAATTCAGGAGTTTGGGGAAGACATAATGGAAGTCACTTTTAGGAGAACATCAAATATGTGAGAGTGTGGATCTGACCAGTAAGATGGCAATTCAAAGTAATCAGGACAAAGATGAGTCCAAATGTGTTTTCCATGGCTACCTGGGGAAGGGAGTGGGCAAGACAAGGTCCCGGAAACAGCCCTGCTCTGCCTCGAGTCCTTTCTTCCCTTCATGACCACAAGTGGTCAGGGCTTCCTGGGCTCCTGGGCTGCACAATGATCGCAGGTTGTGGCATTCCTGGGCAGCCACGTGGTGCCACAGTTCTCTGCTCTGTGGTCCTTGCTGAGTGAGGCTGGCAGAGACTGCTGTCCCCTCTTCCTAAGATTCACTTCCTCTTCTTAGCCCCTGGCGCCTGGGGTTCTATGGACCTGGGGTCCCTTACCCTGGCTCCCATCCCGGGCTAGGCAGGAAGAGTCCCTGTCATTGTCCCTTTCCCATGTTTCCAGGGGGCCTTGTGTCCTGTGGCTCAGGGAGCTCTTCCCGTTGCCCAGACCTTCTTCACCCTGCCCCGACTTTCCCTTCTGTTCCCTTGCAGGGCCCCTGCACGTGTTGACCCTCCTCTCCCTTTGGTTGGGGTTGGTTCTGCTCACCATCCCTGTGCCCTGACACTTTTCTAGAAGGCAGAGACACTAACCCAACAAAGCCACAGCATTACTCCAGGGTGTGCTGACGGCTCTCTTACACTCCAAGCCCTTGGAGAATGAGGTGCCGGGGTGGGGACCATGGAGCCGGGCAACCTGGCTGCCTCCTGGTGACTTAAGGGTCAAGACGCCTGCCTGTGTGGGAATCCAGAGGGAGGCATGTCTAGGTTCAGAATCGTTGAAGGCAGTGCACAAGGTCAGGAGCCAAGACACTTGGCAGGAATGAAACGAGCCTCTCTCCAGCCTGGGACCACCCCAAGCCCAGAGCCCCTCGCCATGTGCTGCTGTGTTCACACGTTCCTACAAACACAAAAAGCAAGACACCTTTATGTCCACACGCGCACGCGCACACAAGTACATACACACCCGCCCTTGGAGGAAGGTTGCTAAACTGTCTACATGTGGGTTTCACAAAACCTGAGCTGGCCTCTGGGAGAGTCGGCCACATCACAGGTCAGGGAGGCTGGCTCCTTCTCCAGCACAGGCCCTGGCTCAGGTGAACGTGCCGAGGTCCGTGTTCTAACTTGCTCTGGGAGTTTCATCAGGACAGATCTCCACACCCTCAGCTCTTTGCACAGCAAGTGAACACTGGGAATCTATGAGGAGGAGGAACTGACAGAGCTGACATGAAGCACCCTGACCCCCCACATCCTTTGAGAAGTTTCCAGAAGGCCCTGGACAGGGACCGCGGAGGTGGGTGTTCATCCTGGCCTCTGATTTCTTCCACCTCACTTCCAAGTCCAAAGGCAGACGTGGCCCCAGAACTCCACTCTGTTTCCTCGGGTAGGAGAACCTGTCTTCCCCTTTGAGGCTCTGAGGAAGGCAAAGGACTCTCTTCCTTCTTTCTCTCCCAGTCTGTCCCAATCATGAGATGTTTTTCTTTGGAAAAAAAAATATTTTAAAAAGAATAAAATATTTGCATACATAGCAAATACTTGCCCATCAAAATATCTTAATTGTGCAGACATGGGTTTACAGAAACTACAGAAGCAAAGGAAAGAAGCCCCGGTGTGCGCCAGGCGTGAACTCCCACACTTGGTCTCTCTCCGTGCAGGAGGAGCCTGCTTCCCTGACTGCCAGTGTCCGTCTTCCCTCCAAGCAGCATCGGGGAGGATGTGGCGCTGGGCCCCAGATCCCCGTCGTCTGCAACCCCAGGGTGTGGCCCTATTGGCAATAGGGCAGCTGCAGGTGCAAGTTAAATGAGGTCATCCTGATTTAGGTGGGCCCTGCACCCAACAAAAGCTGCTCTTTTAGAAAGGCCCCAGGGAACCAGGAGAACAAGATCAGAAGAGAGGTCCGTGAAGACAGAAAGCCACGCTCTCTAGTGACCACTGAGAGCAGGAATTGACAAGGAGGGGTCCTGCCCTAAGGCCTTGGGAAGGAGCAGGCCCTGGTCCCATCTAGCGATTGGATTCCTGACTCTCAGAACTGAGAGGGTGAACTTCCGGGGCTCCCAGCCCCGCAGGGTGTGTCATTTGTCACACAATCCCTGGGAAGCCAGGTGGGCCCAGCTCACTGGCAAGGTGCAGTGCAGGAGCCCTGATTGGGGAGATGGCTGAGATTGCGGTTGGCTGCGGGCCATAGAGATGTTCGGGTATTGGCGCCTTCCTGTGGTCTCACGGGACTTGGCCTGGGATCTCGCGAGACTGGAGCTGAGATCGGATCAGGTCGGCACCATATGTTTGTGGGTTTTTTGGTGGTGTGTGGTGCGTGTTAGAGTCGTTGTTGGAGCCGGAGAGAGAAGTTATCAGAATAAAAAGCCTGTTTGTTTCCAGTTCGCCTCTGAACTTCTTCCCTCGGCTTCCTTGCTCCAAGCGGCCATCGCTTCAGACAGCAACAGTGCAGGAGCATCCAAGCTCCCTGCGAGAGGCAGCAGAGACGGCTTCTTCTCTGAGCAGCACACCTGCTCTTCAGAACCCCCAGGAGCCAGGGGGCAGCTTGGAAGAGTGTGGACGGGTGGACGGTTTCCAGAGACGTCTCCCTAGTACCGTGAGAATGGAACGCGCCAGCTCAGGGCCAGTGGAGAGCACGACGCTGGAGCTTGGGCCTTCTGCTCAGCTGCAGGAGGGTGGCCAGGTCGGCAGGACGTTGAGCACTCCGGAACCTCCCTGGGCCTTCCGTGCAGCAGGACTGCGAGGCCCAAGATGCTGGGGTCACACTCCACAGGACAGCGGGCCACACTGATTCTTTTTGGGTGCTACCACTGCAGCACGAGGTGGGGAGTGACATCCCTGCTCAAGGGGAGATTGAAAGAGGTTCGACCCCAAAAGAGGCATGGGTGTAGGGCATGTCACACACACTAGCAGTTGTCATAAATCATTTGTAAAATGCTACCGTGGGCTCACAGAGCAGGGCTCTGCCGGCTCACAGGCTGTGGGTTTGATGCTGGCGCCGCGCTCATTTGCAATTTCAATTGCCAGGCCTGGGGACTGGAAGGGAGAGGTTTCTGTAGACAAGACTGGTTAGTCCGCGCATTTCTTTTCTCTTTCTTTTTAAGACCTAAGTCATAGGAAAGGTTGATGCGGCATCTTTCTCTTTCCAGATTCCTCCAGGGACGTAATTTGCTTAATGCTCTTAGTACTGACCTGAAATAGCTGGAGGGAGCGACTTAGTGGACTAAGCCCCCAACTTTGTACGTCAAGAGCAGGGCTCCCCGGAGCCCCGGGGCAAATCCTGGCAGGGTCGCTGCAGGTGCCGAGCAGGGAAAGCCGGGTTTCAGGGTGCGGGCTTCTGCAGAGGCGGCCTCTGGGACGGCAGCCTGCTTGTGGGGAGGGGAAACTACGGCTCCCACAGAGCCACCCAGAGCCTGACGGGCACAAATGCCCTTTGTAAGAACCTGGGGGCTCTCAGCCCCGCCTGCAGAACACGCCTACAGAGGAGCCGCAGATGGCCTGGCCAGCACACAGGTCCACCGTCGTTACTTGGCTGTGAGTCTGGCGTTGTGCAGATACAGCACATTGGAATGCTGATTGCCTTGGTCACTGAGTCTGTGTCTCTTCAGAACAGGGATGGTAGGAGGCAGGGAGGCTGGTGAGCATGGCTGGGGCCTTCTGTTTGCTGGGTTTTGCTGTCTCCAGTAGTACTGAGAGCCACGTGTCCAGGGGCTTCCATACTGGCCAGCTGCTTGGACCAAGCGTGTCCTGCTGTGCAGAGGGGGCCTTCCGACCAAGGCCCTCCAAAGTCCAGCCTGAGACTCAGGCAATGGGGCAGCCAGAAGTGAGAGGCCCTCCCTGCCCCTCTCTCGAGTGGTGGGAGAGAGGAAGATGGGGAGGAGGAGGAGGAGGAAGAGGCGGTGGGTGAAGGAGGCCCAAGAGGCCCAGGAGGCCCCGGAGGCCCAAGAGGCAAAGGCGGGGGGGGGGAGGGAGCAGCCAGACCTGGGGAGCCCGACACACGCAGGGCAGCAAAACTCAGGCGGCGACCAGCCCTCCATGACAGCACTTCCCATTCATTGCTTTCTAACTTGTACTCGACCTTGAGCACCCTTAAAATAGTGTCCCGGAATTCCAAAAGGTGATTAAATGAAAAAGAATGCTTTCTACACCCATGATAATTAGCTATACAACTAGAAATCTTGGAAAATTGGAAATATCCAACATTTGACCAAAAGTCTGATTGTGTTCACTGTGTAAAGACATAAGCCCTGACATCAGTCACATTCATGGTCACAGTCTATATTTTTAAAATTCATGGAAGACACACAGGGAATGAACAGGTTTTCAGCCCATTCTAACTGCTGCATGTGTAAATGGCAGATGCTACCCCCAGGGTGCAGGCGGTGACGGCGGCAGGGCGGCTCCACCCCAGCCGCATCCTGCCTCTCCACCAGGCTGGGGAGCGTGCTCTGTGCCCGTGACAGCAGCGAGGTCCTGCAGGAGCACGTGGAGCGAAAGCCTGCCCCTTCTCAGCCTCCTGGCGTTTAAAGTCTGTGTCCTGATGTCTTTCTACGTGAGGGAGGTAGGAATGATTCCAGCAGCCTTGAACTTCTACTTCACAGAAAGAATATTTTATGTTAATAGATAGCCCATAAAATGCACATGGAATATTTTCTATGTATGTGCATGCACATGTGTGTATGCGTGCATACGAGCACACACACTTATACTGGCCAGGGGATATGACCCTGAAATGCTTAAAACGGCAACATTGGAAAGTAGTCATCAACAAATAGCTCCCAAGAGCACTGAGGGAAATTAAGTAATAGAAGCATTGGGTTTCAGACCAGCTGGCCTATGACATTTTTTTCTACTTCTGGTCCATTAATTTTTTAATCTCTGTGATTAAATTGCTAAAGCAGAGACCAAGTTTAAACGATCAATATGAACTAGATCCATAAAGGCGTTAGTGGGGTGTAGCACTTAATACTTCTGTGGAGTAAAAACTACATAAAGAAACAAAGCATAATTGAATCCTTGGCTACATCCCGAAAGTCATGCGACATGTGCCGACTGGTGACACGTGGCCTTGTGTGAGTGGGATGAAGAAGGCAAGGCCCGCTTCCCCGAGGAAGGTGCCATTCCTGGAGGAAGCCCCACCGGGATTTCTCCAGCAGGGAGATCACAGGAGGAAGGAGAGCCTCCGTTAGCTGGGAGCTGTCCAGCTGCTGGTGGAGGACCGCAGTGCTCCTGGAGACGGCCTGCAGTCTCGGCACCCGTGACTAGGCAGGATGCTGGACGGGGTGTCAGGAGATCCGATCCCTTCTCTTCTTAGTCCCACCTAAGCGGGACTGCTTTATAAAGATCTCTTCCAAGCCGGGCGCGGTGGCACACGCCTGTAATCCCAGCACTTGGGAGGCTGAGGCAGGAGGATCGCGAGTTCAAAGCCAGCCTCAGCAATGGCGAGGCACTTAGCAACTCAGTGAGACCCTGTCTCTAATAAAATACAAAAAAGGGCTGGGGATGTGGCCCAGTGGTCGAGTGCCCCTGAGTTCAATCCCCAGTACCAAAAAAAAAAAAAAAAAAAAAAAAAAGAAAAAATCTCTTCCAGACAGAGAAGTCCATGTGTGATATTTTAATAGACAAAGATGGCTAAATGACTTTCTCCATAAAGTGGCCCTAGAATGTACTTTTCTATGATGCCTACAGGACAATGTACATTTTCAGAAAAGCGCTCACCACACGAGGAGAAGTGCCACTAACTGTGCTCTGTCCTTCACACGTCCAGGCCTCCGTCCAGTGCTGATCTGCTCCCAGGACAGACTGTGACCGGGCTATGGAGGGCCACAGAGGCAGACTCTTTGTGCCTGGGAATGAGATGGGCCTGCATGGCTGCAGGGACACCAGCCAAGGTGGTCACACGCCCACGGTGTTCCCCTAAACTGACCTGGCAGTGAGGAACCACGTGTTTAGTCAGACCTTAATAAACTAAGCCATGGTTTTATTGTTGATCTTCAACCACATCTGACCCCCAAAAAAACTCATTTAGGGAATTTATTGTTCGTTTAGTATTTAGGCATAGATTTGGAATAATCTGGCACAACTCTTCAGCTTTCTTTCTCTTTCTTTGATGTAAAAATAAAGCTATTTAAAATTTTGTGAATAAAAACATGGAACAGAAGGTAAAAGTTGATTTCCCTTGAAGATGTTTTGAGTTACTTGGATACAAGTTGACATTTTTAGTATTTTTTAGTATTATTTGTTAGGTTGGGACTGGAGTGGAGAATGTTTAGTATAAAACTTTGGTACAAAATTTAAGGAGGGATCAAAAACACAATAATCGAGACAAATAATATTTTATTGCAAAATTTTAAATTTAACACAAAAAAATCCATGATGAGCAAAATATCACAATTTTAAATAAGCACAGACCAGTAGAGACACATCACCCATCTAATTCCGCACGCAGCAAGCGCGAAGAAGTCTGCAAAGCGATTGGAAGCACCAGGTGTGGCCCTGTGCCAGCGAGGCCAGAATGCATGCGCGGTGAGGTGCTCCTGCTGGGTGACCTTGCACCACGCAGCTAGGAGCACTGAGCCTAAGGAAACCGTGTCCAGGGGCTGGCCTGCCAGGGTGGACACAGGGCTCCTGTGTGGCTGGGGCGGTCTCACCCCACCTTACCTGGGAGTCTGGTGCCCTGCCCCACAAGTAGAATTCTGGGGAAACTCCTGAGACCCAGACTCCCAGCAGGAGTCCAAAGGGGCGTGTTGATCTAACCTCTCCAGAGCAGAGCTACCCACCAAGCCGCAAGGGCCTGGTTAGACTTAACCACGCCCCTGAACTCCCCTCTGGGAACCCTGTAGCAGCCCTGCCTGGGAGCCTGTGGGTGAGGGTGGTCCCGGCTGGCCTCAGTCCACAGTGCGCCCCACGCCCCTCCTCGCGATGGTGAGAGGAGGCTGAGAGCTGCTCCGCCAGCTTCAGGTTCAGGCCGCCCCAGCTGGCAGCCAGGTGAGCAGCATAAGAGGAGGCGGGGCTTAACAACCCAGTCCCCCTCTCGGCACACAGCTCCAGAGGAAAGAAGGACAGGTGGGCCTGAGCAGCGACCGTCATCCTCGTCTTGGTGTTTTGACCACCTCTGTGGAAACGATTTTTCAATTTGTCTTTAAGAATCTTTTTGCTTGCTTGCTTGCTTTTTTCTTTCCTTCTTCCCTTCCTTCAATCCATCCTTCCTTCAATCCATCTTTCCTTCCTTCCTTCTTTCCTTTCTCTGTTGATTAATTTGTGGATACATATCTTTCACTTATATATATACATGTATAAATATACAAATAAATATATATGAATACACATTTATATATTTGTTACTTTCATATATATTTTATTCTTTTTCTTCTCATTTTAGCATTATTTAAACATAGTTATTTTTTTTTTGCCTTGTCTTTTGAGGGTGTTGCTGTCTGAAGCGATCTGCTTGGAGCAACGAACGCCGTGGGAGAAAATTCGGAGGCAGGATGAAAATGAAAAAGGGTCTTTTATTCTTCTTCTCTCTCCGGCTTCAGCAACCTCTCGAACTCTAACCGCTCTGACTCCTTTCAACCACCACCTTCTTCTTCTTCTTAAAACCTCTAGCCAACCTCACCCAGTTATATACATATAGCTTTAACAAGGACAAGTGCTTACAGCTCGAGCTTACAGGTGTGTCACACAGTGTTCACGGGCATACAAAGATTCTTTGAATAATGTATTACTATCAGGTGGAAACTAGAACATCTTTTATGGCTCTCAGCTAACCGCAATCTTTAGCTATCTCCTTGATTATAGGCTCCTTCATTTCCCCCCTTTAGTTTTAAAAGAGGGGATGTTCTAGGACGTCCATGTGCAACCGACATTCTTACCCGTCATGGGAATCAAGGCTGTCCTTGACTCCTGCCTTAGGTTGACATGCCGGCCACATTAGACTGTCCCGTGCGACTGTGCCGTGTCTTAGGTTGTCCCCTTCTGGGGATCTTACCCGTCATAGGCTAACCAGCCATCCAATAGAGCCCTTCAGGATCGACTGTGTGTTGACTAACAGCCGTCCAATTTTTAGGAGATGCTGCAGCTTTAAGGCGGTAAGCCTACTGCTGATGAGCCAAGTTTCCATAGCGTCTTTAAGCAAATCAGCTGCCCTTAGTTTCATCAAGTAACGCACTGAGTTCTCTTAGACAAATACCCGCAAGGCATTGTCCTGTAATGTCCCCAAATAATGGAAAATCAAAATGTCCATAAGTTATAACACATAGATCCAGGAGGCCCCATGCATGCAGAGCAGAGGCCACACTGCTGGTGATGTTGTTCGATGCTTGAGCAGCAGGGATGCTTGCAGCAACCATGATTCCTGCAGCTGTCTAGACAATGCCACCGGCAAATCTTCAGGGCCCGCTACCTAGAAACTCAAGCATCCATTATTAAGGGAAAGGCAGTGCTATTCTAGCACTGAATCAAGAGGTGAGCTGTCAAACTAAAAAAATAGAATTATTAGATTAGAAAAATAAAGTTGATCTCTGCTCACACACATTGTTGCTTGAGCTTCCACAAACATAAGCTGGCAAAATATCACATTCAGAATAAATCAAAGAAAATTGAGGGTGTTTACTGCATTAAAGATAGATTAAGGAAAAGCTAAAAGCACTTTGGAAAAATAATTTTTTAGCTGGAAACCTCGAGTCTTTGCATACATAGCAATCCTATACCTGTTGAAATAATTGAAATTAATCAGCTATTAAGCAAATAAAGGTAATTACAAATAAACAATTCTAATGTCAAATACCAAAATATCAGGTTATACAGAATTAGTCATATTCATAGCTGAAGAGAAGTCCCGGAGACACCTATAATTATCACTTTAATTGATTATCTAATTAGAATATTCTAAACTTAAATGTTATTTGGATCCATATCTATCTATATATCTATTTTATTATTTTTATCTATCTATCTACATATTTTTATCTATCTCTCTATATATTTTTTAATCTATCTATTTTTTTATCTATCTATCTATTTATATATTTTTTTCTATCTTTTTTTTCATAAGCACTTTGTTATTTGTGACGTCACACTGGACAGACGCACATATAAACATACATTTGTGACATCACATTAACATGAAATTTAGACAAATGTACAGACATAAAGACAAATATAAAAGAAAAAAATACAATTGTGTGCACACTAAAGTATATGCTAGTAACACAGCTCTCACTCTTATGTGGCTACATCAGTTGCTTGTGGTTGCAATGACGTATTTCTTTAAATTGTTCTTTGGACCAATAACATGCTGTGATAAGTCAAAATTTTCTAAAGGGAAGTCCACAGGTGTCTGTAATTTTTGCTTACACCTGCCATTATAGGAAGTTTTTTTTTTTTTTTTTTTTTTTTTAAATAAAAAAGGTCTTGAAAACTCAACAGGTAAGGTTCTTTGTTATTTTCTAATTCACATTCAGGTTGTCCCTGAAAAGTCACTAATTGACTTTCAGTATCAACTGGAATAGCTTCTTTCAATATTTTGTTTTTAACCATGTCTATTGCCCCATGCCTTGAAATGTCCATTTTCTTCTTATTTATGCCAGAAAGTAATTTAGAATTCAAGGAATCTGAAAAGTTATTCAGTTCTTCTGTTTTTTTTTTTTTAATATTTATTTATTTGCTTTAGTTGTACACAATTCGTTTATTTGTACGTGGTGCTGAGGATTGAACCTGGGCCGTGCACGTGCTAGGTGAGCGCTCTACCGCTGAGCCACAACCCCAGCCCAGTTCTTCTGTTTTTTTTGATCAAAGAGATTTACAACTTTGTTTAATGACTCTTTGGAGACACTGATATTTTTTCCACTTGCAGTCTGAAAGGATATATCAAAAATACCACAATCTTTTATATTTTGCTCCATTTTATCTGCAGTTAACTCTTCTTTATTGGAACAATTAACATGACATGTTTCTTCAGCTTTCACAACTTCCAAACAAGTTAAATCTGATACACTTTCTTTAAATTGTGTGCTTCCCTCCTTAATAAACTGGCTGGGTAGCTTGAGATCTATATTGTGCTGATCAGTACATGCCAAGTCATTTTCATCTTCATGAACAGAAACTGTATCATTTTTACTTGAATCACTGTGATCAGATTCTTCTAATTTATAAGTATTTCTCTGGTCATTAGCACATTTATTATCATCATTTTTTGTGTTTTTCATGTAATTTTCAGTATTTTCTTCAATCAAAATGTGAGTAGTCATTTCAATATTATTTTGTAATATAAGTTGGCATTCATTATCTTTTTTGCTTATATTTTTGTCATCATTATGACTTTCTATCTTAAACATTGAAACTATAGAATCATGACATTTACTTGAAGAGAAACTTCTGGGATCTACTTCTGCATAAGTCTCCTCTATATGTTCATGCATTTTAACTTTCAAAGACATATTTAATGTATTGAGATGTTTAGTTTGTCCATATAAGTTGTCGCTTAGCCTGGGTAACATCCCAGTCTCATTAGAAACAACCTTTTTCTCATTATTATTCAGAGAATTCTGCATTTCTTCACACTTTGGGACAGTTGTTATCTCACATGCTAATAATTCAAGCCCTTTACAATCCTCTCTGTCCTTTTTCTTTTTTAATTTCTCTTTGTTCTTTTTATTGGAGACTGAGCTCCCAGAATCGCTTTTTGACTCCTCTTCACTACTACATTCATAGTTCTTAACCGGCTTACTGGAGGAGGCCTTACTTTCACCATTATTTGGCTCCTTCTTATTACTATCACTTTTACCGTATCCTGAGTTTCAGCTTGTAAGGAGAGTACATACTCTTCGGCTAATTTCAATAAGTTTCTGATGGCTTTTGCAGCTCTTACTTTTGAATTTATATTACTACTCTTCTTGCTGGTCTCAACTGAGTCAGAGGCTATGCTTTCTTGTTCACTTTCCTCACTATCCACCGAGTCTGCAATGTCAAAAAATTCATCCATTGTTTTTATTATCCAACTTTTTGTTATTTTTGCTCCCATTTTTAAAATTTTCTTATTTCTTACCTGCCAGCCGAATTCCCCATACGGGCCACCACTTGTTGCTGCCTGAAGCAATATGCTTGGAGCAACAAACGCCGCGGGAGAAAATTCGGAGGCAGGATGAAAATGAAAAAGGGTCTTTTATTCTTCTTCTCTCTCCAGCTTCAGCAACCTCTTGAACTCTAACCACTCTGACTCCTTTCAACCAGCAACCTTCTTCTTCTTCTTACAACCTCTAACCAACCTCACCCAGTGGTTATATACATATAGCTTTAACAAGGACAAGTGCTTACAGCTCGAGCTTACAGGTGCATCACACAGTGTTCACAGGCATACAAAGATTCTTTGAATAATGTATTAATATCAGGTGGAAACTAGAACATCTTTTATGGCTCTTAGCTAACCGCAATCTTTAGCTATCTCCTTGATTAAGGCTCCTTCATGAGGGTTAGAGTTTTTGTTTATTTTGGGTTTTGTTTTCTTTCTTTCTTTCCTTCTCCCAATAATTGCCAAAATCTCTTGCTCTCTCTCTCGCTCTCCCTTTACTTTTCCTCCCTATTTTGTCATTATAGCCATCACTTGTTACATCTCCTCTACATTTTCTCTGTTAACATTTTTTAAAAATTTATTTAATTAGGCATATATGACAGAAAAATGCATTTTGATTCATTGTACACAATTGCAGCACACCTTTTCATTTCTCTGGTTGTACACAATGTAGCATCACACCCTATGTGCAATCTTACATGTACTTAGGGTAATGATGTCCATCTCATTCCACCATCTTTCCTGCCACCAAGCACCCTCCCAACCCTCCCTCCCCTTTACCCAATCAAAATTCCTTCATTTTTCCCATGCCTACCCCCTCCTCATTTTGGATCAGCATCCACTTATCAGAGAGAACAAAGCTTTTGGTTTTGGGGGATTGGCTTACTTCACTTAGCTTTATATTCTCCAACTCCATCCATTTACCTGCAAATGCCATGATTTTATTCTTTTTAAATGCTGAATAATATTCCATTGTGTATATATACCACCGTGTCTTTATCCATTCATCTATTGAAGGATATCTAGGTTGCTTCCACAGTTTAGCTATTGTGAATTGAGTTGCTATGAACATTGATGTGGCTGAATTACTATAGAATGCTGATTTTAAGTCCTTTGGGTATAGACCAAGGAGTGGGATAGCTGGGTCAAATGGTGGTTCCATTCCAAGTTTTCTAAGGAATCTCCATAGTGCTTTTTAGATTGGTTGTACCAATTTGCAGACCCACCAACAATGTGAGAGTGTGCATTTCCCCCAACATTTATTGATAACAGCCATTCTGACTGGAGTGAGATGAAATCTTAGTTTTGATTTGCATTTCTCTAATTACTAGAGATGTTGAACACTTTTTCATATATTTGTTGATCAAATGTATATCTTCTTCTGAGAAGTGTCTATTCAGCTGTTTAGCCCACTTATTGATTGGGTTGTTTGGTGTCTTTTTTGTTTGTTTGTTTTTGGTGTTAAGTTTTTTGAGTTTGTTTTATATATCCTGGAGGTTAGTGCTCTATCTGATGTGTGTGGCAAAACTTTGTTCCCCAAATGTAGGCTCTTTGTTCACCTTTTGAACATTCTACACTGTCTTCTACCTTCCCATCACATTTTATTTTCTCTTAAGAAACTGTATTTCTACCATCTTTTAGAGGAAATTTTTGGTTTATTTAACTCCTGCCACCACCATTTAAGTAGTTTTGTAATTATTACTGTGTGGGTGACATAGTTGGCACCTGTTGTTTACTTTAGTGCCAGATTTATAATTCATGGTTACTTATTGATTTTGCTGTTAGCAAGTGCTAACCCCACTGTTTGCATTTTTTGTGGTAATTTGTGTTGCAGATGTCACAATAGACACCACATTTAATTTAATGCTATGTATCAGTTGCATTGCTTGTTACTGTTGTTTGTCTCCCATTTTTCTATGAGGTGCTGGGGATCTACAGGGACACTACAAGCTCAGAAGGTGCAGGCTCTGCTGCTAAATTCAGCTCAGTGAAGAGACAGCACATCTTGCCCCACACAAATAAGAACACTCAAACTTGAGCTACATTTTAACACAAAGAATAGATGAGACAAAAACTCAAGTTAATGATGGGTCCCCATATAGGAATGGCTAGCGGTAGGCCCTCAAGCCCCACTCATGCACATCCACTTATACGGCAAAAACAGAGGGATTTCACAGCAGGTCTGTGGATATCACACCTATGAGGAGGTCTCAGTCTGGATCACTGGAATTTTGGTAAGAGAAGGCTGTCCTCTAAAGAGGCCCACATACAAAATTGGAAGATAAATCTATCCCAGCAGATGGATAAAAGCCAACACAATAATTCAAGAAATTTGAAAAAAAATAACAAGGTAACATGATGCCTCTAAGGTTCATAATTCACCAGTAATTAACTCCAAAGGCATTGAAGAGGATTAAATAGCAGATAAAGAATTAAAATAAATGACATATCCCAATAGAACATGAAAATGGCACATTATAATTAAAATGTCTAAATACAGGAAAAGGATACAATTTTAATAGCATCAAGAGCAAAACAAGAAGTGACATTTAGAGGCAAGCCAATCAGAATGATTTCTGATTTCAAATTCTATGTTGTCGTCTGAAGCGATGGCCGCTTGGAGCAATGAAGCCGTGGGAAGAAGTTCAGAGGCAAACTGGAAACAAACAGCTTTTTATTCTGATAACGTTTCTCTCTGGCTCTAACAACGACTAACACGCGCCACACACACCACCAAAATGGCGCTGACCCGATCAGCAATCTCGGCCAAGTCACTCGAGATCCCGGGCCAAGTCCCGCGAGATCCCAGGCCAAGTCCCGTGAGACTACAGAAGGCAGCAATGCCCAAAACTCCATGGGCCATAGTTAACCACAATTTAAGCCATCTACCCAAACAGAGCTCCTACAATTCTAAAAGACAGGAGGACTTGGAAGGATATGTATCAAGTCCTGAAAGAAAATAACTGTCAAACAAAGATTGCTATATCTAGCAAAGCTATTCTTTAAAATCAAAGAGGAAATAAAATATTCCAAGATAATTAGAAACTAAAATAATTCATGACCACTAAACCAGCACTATAGAACTTAATTAAAGAAATATTTCACACAAAAGAAATCAAAATAAAAAACAAACCCCAGACTCACAAATGAAAATATTTTATTTGAAAAGTAACTAAGCAAATGTGAAAGAGGACCAAATTAAACATTAGAAATAAATCAAAATGGCAAGAATTAACAAAGATCTCTCTATAATAACATTGAATGTAAATGATATCAGTTCTTCAATTAAAAGACATAGGCTGGAAGAATGGATTAAGGAAACAAAACCCAACTCCATGTTGTTTGCCAGAAACTTATCTTACAGCCAAAGACAGCCACAGGCTGAAAGTGACAGGGTAGAAACTGATATATGCTATAAATGGAGCCCCCAAAACAAGCAGGAGTAGCTATTCTCATATTTGAAAAAGCAGATGTCAAACCAAAATTAATCAAAAGAGACAAAGACATTGGTAAAGGAAACAATCCATCAATAAAAATATAACAATAGTAAATAGTTATGCCCCAAATGTTGGTGAACCTAATGCATAAAAAGACACTACTCATATTGAAGCATCAGATCCCAGTAGATTAATACTGGATGATTTCAACACACTTCTCTCACCAACATATAGATCATCTGCACGTAAATACAGTAAAAGACTTTTTAGACTTAAAAATTTGCTATAAATCAAATGGACTTAACAGACATCTATAGAATAGTTCATCCAACAACAACTGAATGCACTTTCTTTTCTGTGGATTATGGAAATTTCTCGAAAATAGACCATATATTAGGCCACAAAACAACTCTTAGCAAATACAAAAAAGAATACATAATTCCTCACATCTTATCAGATCATAATGGAATAATAAATGGATGATAGAAGAAATTAGAGGAGGAATTTTAAAATTCTTAGAATCTAGTGAGTATAGTGATACAAAGAACCAGAAACTCTGAAATGCTATGAAAGCAGTTCTAGGAGGAATGATTATAGCTATAAGTGCATATGTAAGAAAATAATAAATATCCAATCTATGAAAAGAAGAACAAACAAGCTGGGCACAGTGGCACACACCTGTAATCCTAGTGGCTCACGTGGCTGAGGCAGAATTGTGACTTCAAAGCCAGCCTCAGCAATGGCAAGGCACAAAGCAACTCAGTAAGACCCTGTCTCTAAATAAAATACAAATAGGGCTCAGTGTCCCTGAGTTCAATCTCTGGTAACTGCACCCCAACAAAAAAGAACAACAAACAATTTCAAATTTCCAAAACCAGAAGAAGAAAGAACATAATTAAGATCAGAGCTGAAATTAATGACATTGAAAATAAAAAAAAACAATACAAAGGATCAATGAAACAAAGATTTATTTTTGAAAACATGAATAAGACTGATAAGTGCTTAGGCAAGCTAACAAAAGAGAGAGAGAGAGAACCAAAATAATAATAACAATAAATAAGAGATGAAAAAGGAAAAATCACCACAGATTTTACAGAAACTCAGAGCATCGTTGGTACTATTTTGAAAATTGGAAAATCTAGAAGAAATGTATATATTTTTTAGACACATACAACCTGCTATAATTGAGTCAGAAAGACATAGAAAAGATAAACAGACCAATAACTAGGAATGAGATAGAAGTGGTCATAAAAAAAATCAAACAAAGTCCAGGAACAGATGGATTTTCTGATGAATTCTACCAGATCATTAAAGAAGAAATAATGCCAATGCTTCTTAAGTTATTTCATGAAATGGAAAGGGATAGAATGCTTCCAAACTCATTCTATGAGGGCAATATCAGACTCATACCAAAACCAGATAAGGATGCACGAAGCAAAGAAAGGTACAGAAAAAAATATATATCCCCGATAAACGTAGATACAAAAAGTTTTCATAAAATGTTGGCAAGTTGCTTTCAATGACATATTAAGAAGATTGTACGTCATGACTAAGTTACTTTTATTTCAGGGATGCAGGGATGATTTAACACATGTGAATCAATAAATGTAATTCATCAGATATGTAGAATTAAGAGCAAAAATAACTTAGTTATCTCAATAGATACAGAGAAATCCTTTGACAAATTTAGCACCAATTCATGATAAAAACACTGAAGAAACTAGGAAGGGAAGCAACATAACTCTGCCTCATAAAGGATATACACAAAAAAAACCTAAAGCCAACATTACAGTGAATGTGGAAAACCTGAAAGCATTTCCTTTAAAATTTGGAACAAGACAAGGTTGTTCATTCTCACCACTCCTATTTAATATAGGCTTAGAAATTCTAGACAGAGCAATTACACAAGAGAAGGAAATAAAAGAGATAAAAATAGGAGAAAAATAAGTCAAATTTTCACTATGTGTTTGAAGATGACATGATCCCATACTTAGAAGATTTTTAAAAACCCCAAAGACTGATCTATCTAATAAGCAAATTCAGCAAAGTAACAGGTTACAAAACCAACATACAAAAATCAATAAATTTCCTATATACCAACAATAAATCTACTGAGAAACAGATCATGAAATAATACTATTCATAGTAGCCTCAAAAGATACCTAGGAATAAATCTAAATCATTAGGTGAAAGGCATCTATGATTAACGCAATAAAGCATTGAAAGAAATGAAATTGAAGAAGACCTAAGAAGACTGAAAGACCTCCCATGTTCATGAATAAGCAGGGTTAATATCGTTAAAATGGACATATTACCAAAAGCAAATACTGAGTCGGTGTGGTCCCCATCAAGACATCAACAGCATTCTTCACAGAACTGAAAAACAGTCCTAAAATTTATTTGGAAAGATAAAAAAAAACCCAGAATATCCAAAGCAATTCTAAGCCTATACAAACAAACAAGCAATAAATAAATAAATAACTCACCCTGGAGGTATCAAAATACCTGACTTCAAATTTTACTACAGAATTATAGTAACAAAAACTGCATGGTACAGGCATAAAAATAGATATACAGATTAACAGTACAGAATAGAAGACACAGGTACAAATCCACATATCTGCAGTCTCATCTGAACCTTGACAAAGGTGCTAAAACACACACTGGAGAAAAGACAACCATTTTATCAAATGATGCTGGGAAAACTGGTTATCCATATGTAGAAGAATGTAACTAAATCCTTATCTCTCACCATACACAAAAATCAAATCAAAATTTATCAAAAGATCAGAAACTATGTAATCCTCAGAAGAAAATAGCTTCAACAATCCATTGTATAGGTGCAGGCGACAACCTTTATATTAAATCCCTAAAGTTCAGGAAAAAATGTCAAGTGTTAATAAATGGATGGCATCAAATTAAAAAGATTCTGCATAGCAAAGGAAATAATAAGAATGTGAAGAAAGAACCTATAAAAAAGGAGAAAATCTTTGCTACTTACTCTTCTGGCAGAGGATTATTATCTAGAATATATTAAGAACTCATAAAACTTAACACCAAAAAAATAATAAATGGGCAAATGAATTAAACCAACATTATTTCTCAAAGGAAGAAATACAAATTACAAACAAATATTTGAAAACCATGTTCAAGATCATTAGCAATTAAGGAAATACTAATTAAAACTATCCTGAGATTTTTATCTCACTCCAGTCAGAATGGCAGCCATCAAGAATACACACAATAATAAATGCTGGAGAGGATCATGAGAAAAAGGAACGCTTTTACACTGATGTTGGGATTGTAAATTAGAACAACTACTATGAAAATCAGTATGGGATCTCAAAAACCAGACAAGGAACCATCATAAGACCCAGATAGACCACTCCTTGATATTTGTCCTAAAAAAAAACAAAGTCATTGTACTACAGTGACACATGCATACTCATGTTGCAGCACAATTCTCAATAGCCAAACTATGAAACTAGCCTAGGTGACCGTCAACAGATGAATGTATCAGTAAATTGTGGCATGTACACACAACGGAGTTTTATTCAGCCATAAAGAAAAATGAAACTGCATCATTTGCAGGAAAACGGATGGAACTTGAGAACATTATGTTAAGTGGAATAAGTCAAACTCAGAGATTCAAGGGTCCTATGTTTTCTCCCATATGTGGAACTAGAGAAGAAAATGGAAAATAAAAGTGGAGAGGGATGTTTTGAAAATCAAAGGAAGATCAGTGGAGGAAAGGAGCTAAGGGGTGGGAGACGGGAAGGGAAGGGGAGACTCCGGGCAATGATGTTGGCCAGATTATATTGTTATGTCGTGTGAATGTGAGACCACGTACCAGTGAATCCCACCATTCATACAACTACAGTACTTCAACAAACAGTGGGGAAAATGAGTCATAGCCATATTAAAACACTTCCTCAGAAACTATAGGACAAGTTGATACCTATATGATGAAGTGTTGAACCTGTTTTCTGCTGAGAGTTGCATAGTTTCTGGTCTTCTGATGAATCTTGAGTTGATTTTTGTGCAGGGTGAGAGATAAGAACTTAGTCTCATGAGGAGACTATGGAACAGAAGATGGTGGCACAGGCTTTCCTCCCTCCACCTCCCTGCAATGAAAGAGCTGAAGAAGAGATTTCTGCTTTGGTATTCTGGGGAAGGGTGACAGCTTTTAGCAACATATACATGAGAAAGAAACTGAAATTTGAATTCCTACAACTTTAGCTGGTGATATTTCCCACTGTTTCTTTTTGAATAATGTTTAAATGGTAAAAGTTAAGTCTACTGTGTGTGTTTGTGTGTGTGTGTGTGTGTGTGTGTGTGTGTGTGTGTGTGTTCTTAAAAATACTAGGCTGTGAGCTATTCTATTTCTAACTCATTTAAAAATAAAATAAAAAATAGCTTATGGGCTGGGGCTATAGCTCAGTGGCAGAGTGCTTGCTTTGCACATGTGAGGCACTGGGTTCAATCCTTAGCACACATAAAAGCAAACAAATAAAATAAAGGCATGTTGTCCATCGACAACTACAAAAATTTTTTTAATAGTTTAAAAAGGTTAATTTACTACTTGGTCACAAAGTACATAATGTTTTTATACCATTTTCTTGACCTCACCTAGTTCAGTGATCGCTTCAATCTCTTTATTATTATAGAATCATCTTTCCAGTGAAAGTTTCTCTAGGGGCTGGACAGGTACATCGACATTCTATGTACTCCTAGTATTTCCAAGTTCAGAGTGGAGAACAAGAGCCACTCGAGCAGAAGTTTATATACTAGTATTTGAAAAGTCTAACTTCAGGTAACCAGTAATGATTCCTGCAGAAGAAAATCAGATGCCAGAATGGAAGGCAGGAAGTTATGCTAATTGAAGAAAAACCAGTACCCTGCTGATAAGCTGAGGGTATGTCACAAAAAGCCTAATTTTTACCCTGCATTCTGAAAAACTATAGAATGCTTTATGAAAATGGTCATTATCATAAACAATGATGTGGCTTCATCACTATAGTATGCTGATTTTGAGTCCTTTGGGTATAGAACAAGGAGTGGGATAGCTGGGTCAAACGGTGGTTCCATTCCAAGTTTTCTGAGAAAACTCCATACTGCTTTCTAGAGTGGTTGCACCAATTTGCAGTATCACCAGTAATGTATGAGTGTATTGCCACATTTGTGCAATCATATATGTACCTAGGGTAATGATGTCCTTCTCATTCCACCATCTTTCCTACCCCCATGCCTGCTCCCCTCCCTTCCCTCCCTTTTGCTCAATCCAAAGTTCCTCCATTTTTCCCATACCCCCTCCCTCCATTATGGATCAGCATCCACTTAGCAGAGAGAACGTTTGTCCTTTGTTTTTTTGGGGATTGGCTTACCTCGCTTAGCATGATATTATCCAACTCCATCCATTTACCTGCGAATGCCATAATTTTATTTTCTTTTAATTCAGAGCAATATTTTATTATGTATACTTATCACAGTTTATTTATCCATTCATCTACACAAATGGTGGGACTCTACATCATGTACAACCAGAGAAATGAAAAGCTGTTCTCCATTTGTGTACAATGAAACAAAATGCATTCCGCTGTCATGTATAACTAATTAGAACAAATTTTCTAAAATGGTCATTATTAGACTTTTGTATAAAAATACAACTCTAGAAGGAAACAGAATTACAGATCAAAGTATAATGAGAAAACTATGCAACAATCTTGTTAACGAGAACATATTATGACTTATGTCTGTGACAATATGAAGGAAAAAGAAGGGGAAAGATTGGGAAATAGTAAGAAGATAGAACTAGCAAAACTTTGTGATAGGACATATGTGGGCTCTGAAAGAAATTGCTGGGTAGATGGAAATTGAAGTGCTCCTGGTTACCTTGGAGAGACCTCTAAAAATTAAAGGAATACTGATATTATTACACAAAATCATTTGAAAGGACCAGGATAAGATAACATAATAAGAAACATAATATAATTGGCTTAAAATACTAGAGAATATGAAAAAGTTTAACTCCATTTGCAGATGATATTGCTGTCAATCTGGAAAAATCATAAACTAAAAAAAACTCAACTTTTAATAAAATATGACAAGGTGGCTGGATACAAGCTAAGTACACAAAACCTTAGTTTTCTCTATGGTAGTTAGAAATAAACATTGAAACAAAATATTCCCTTTCCCCCACAGTAACAGGAACTATAAAATACTCAGGAAAAACTTAATAACAGAAACAAAAGCTTGGTACTACTAATACTATTGAAGAACCTAAAATAGGTTAAATAGATATTCAGCTATAAGTATTTTCCAAGCAGGAAAATTTTAATCAGAAGATATTAATTCTTCCCAAATAATATACACATGTGATGCAGTTCTGTTCAGAAGAAAACTTCCATCTGAACTGAGTGAAATGGTGCAGGAGTAGAGGTTTGAGACAGAGTCTTTTTCTTGGCAAAAGAAAAGCTTAGATGCATTTTGAAATAGTGTGCAGAAGTTGGAGCACCTGGGTTTCCAGGTAATTGATCAGAGAAGAACTTCACCAACCTACCTTGGGTGGGAGTTAGTAGGAGTAGGCCTTACATCTGCCTTTAGTCAAGCATTACAAGGTCCACTATTTCTTCTTTGCCTCTCCTAAGCTGAATGAAACAATATGAGAGAATATTCTTTTCAAAGCAAACAGTACAGTGTTTTTAAAAATTTGTTCTAATTAGTTATATATGACAGTAGAATACATGTAAGCACTTTGATAAATCATACATAAATGGAGTATAATTTCTCTTTTTTCTGATTGTACATGTTGTAGAATCACATTGGTCATGCAGCCACACATGTACACAAGGTGATAATGTCTGTTTCATTCTACTATGCTTCCTATCCCCATGTCCCCTCCCCTTCCCTCCCTTTACTCCCCCACTCCCCTCTATCTAATGTAAAGTAACTTTATTCCTCCCTAGACACCGCCCCCCTTATTGTGAATTGGCCTCTGTGTGTCAGAGAAAACATTCCGCCTTTGGTTTGGGGGGATTGGCTTATATCACTTAGCACGATATTCTCCAGCTCCATCCACTTACTGCCGTGTTACAGTGATGCAGCCACAGCAGTGTTGATAGCAGCTCAACTCACAATAGCTAAACTATGGAACCAACGTAGGTGCCCTTCAACAGATGAATGGGTAAAGAAAATGTCACACACACACACACACACACACAGGATGGAATATTACTCAAACAGTACAACTTTGATAGACTAGTAAGGAGGATCAGACTTACCTCTCTTAACATGTACACAAGGCTATTAAGATTAAAAGGATCACAGCAGTGGCGTGACTGGAGGCAGAGGAGTCTACTTGTGCATCACTGTCACCTGTACATGGACACAATATACAACAGGAGTTCAGTTCAGGAGGGCGTAGGGTTGCTTGATAAACGGTGTTGGCATAATTATCTACCCATCCAGAAAGAAACAAAATGAAACCCCTGCTTACACCATGAAGAAAACTAAATCTGTAAAGAAATCTTTTAAGAATAAATGAAAACACTGTGAATCCTTTGGAAGATGCTTGTATTATTGAAAAACAAACAACCTATGAAAACAGGCTGATAAAAGACCAATTTCCCACTTTTAAAAAATGGCAAAAGATAACCAAAACAATCAAAAACAAATAACATGCTGAAAAAATATTGTAGAACATAGAAATAAAGTGTGAACACTGCCAGGGGTCTATAAATTGATAAGAAAAAAACTAACAAGCAAGATTTAACAGTCCAAGTGATTAATAGGCATAATGATACTGATCCCCATTGTTAGAGAAATGTAAGTAAGTCTGTGATGAGAGACCTTTTTAGACCCCATCAAATTAGCAAAATTTTAAAAGCACAATAAGAGCTGGTAATAATAGGGTGCTTGAAAATAGTCCTCTTCAGAAGTTATGAGTATGAATTTAAATTATTGCAGCATACGGGAAAGTCATTTCTTTTAAGTAAAATGTGCACCCTCTTGTTCCAGCTATTTTTCTTATGAGAACATTAAAAATAGAAACATGAAAAGCAAAAATATGGATCACCGGAACAAGAACATTGTGGTGCATATGGTGGATAAAAAGCAAATCTGAATCAATAGAAACATCAATTTACAACTAATTATTGAATAAATTGTATCTATTCATATACTGAAATATTACACGATTATTAATAAGAATGAGCTGTATTCTGGGAGAAGTGACCATCACGTAGTGGGACTTACATTGCAATGGCATTGGGATATATCTTTTCTGCAACAGCCAAGTAAGAACAAGATAGTCCTCTCTGTGTGCTGTGGAGTCCACACAACCTGCTCGCACCAAGGTACGCTGCCATCAGGGAAATCCCTGAAACAGGCCCCTGGGTGCGGAGGGGCAGAGCGCTTGTCTTTGTGGCCACCACTCTGCGCATCTTCTCCACTAGAGCAAGGAGCATATCTTGCTTTTTAAATTAGTCACTAGGACTCAACAAGAAAAGATGTTGGTCATATGGAAAGTCTGGCAGGTTCAGGGCTGAGGACTGGAGAGCAATGAATAAAGCCCTTCACCTGTCAGTTTTGCCTCCCTGGGACCAGACTACCCAAGAACAACTCAAAGGAGGAAATGTCCACTTTGGCTCGTGGCTTCAGAGGTTCAGCCAGGGTCGGCGGACTGCATGGTGTGAGTCGGGGTGAAGAAGCTCATCATGGCCAAAGCTGCTCAGCTCAGGGCGCCCAGGGAGCAAGAGAGCAGGGGCGAGACTGGGGGACAGGATATAATCCCCAAGGTGGCACCCCTAGTGACCTCCTTCCTCCAGCCACACCCCACCTGCCTGCAGTTACCACCCACTAGAGCAGTCCTTTCAGATTATCAGCCCATCAAATGGATCAATCCGCTGCTTAGGTTGCAGTTCTCATAATCTTTTGGTTTTTTTTAAGAGATTTTCTTTTAATATTTATTTATTTTAGTTGTACACAATGTCTTTTATTTTTTTACGTAGTGCTGAAGATTGAACCCGGGCCGCGCTCGTGCTAGGCGAGCGCTCTACCGCTGAGCCACAACCCCAGCCCCTCTCATCATCTAATTGATCCACCTGTGGACAATTTGCATGAGTTTATTGGGGACCCTTTTATCCACACCATGACACCTGTCATCCTTAGCAGCTCTGAGGGAGGAGACCTCACAGAGAGGGTGGATGTGATGCCCACGCAGGCACTTTGAAGCAGGACGTGTCTCAGCTGAAGCCCAAGGTGCGTACTCAGGGGAAATGGCGGGGGAGGCTGCAGGTGCTGATGCAAGCTGATGCTCTAACAGGTGCTGGAGCTGGAACAGCTGTGGGATTCTGACAACCGGTGCATTCCCCCCTCAGTATCCACGGGGAGCTGGTTCCCACCTTGCCCCATCCCCAGGCCCAAATTCACCAATCCTCTAATCCCTTGTGTAAAATGGGTCCTGTGTGCATGTGACCTATGCATATCCTTCTGTATACTTCAGATCATCTCTAGATAGGTTAAAAGAGCTGATACAATGTAAATACTATGCAAAGAGCTATTATGCTGCATTGTTCAGGGAATCATGACAAGAGAAAAGCCAGTGCATACTCAATACATATGTGATTTCTTTCAGACCTTTTTGGCCCATGGTTGGTTGAGTCTGCGGGTGTGGACTGTGCTGACACAGGGCAGGCATAGCTGGAGGTGGGGTTACTGCTCACAAGATCTTGCATTCTGCTCTGTTGTGTTGATGTTTTATCTAGCTGACACCTTGGAAAAACTGATCTAATGAAGTTACAATGTTCCATTTTACTAATAAGGTCAGAATGCATCCCTGGCCCTGAGCTTGCTGCAGGAAGGCAGCGCCAGGTTCGCGCATGCTGTGAATGGAACGGATGCACCTGATGCACCTGCTCCATCCACGCACACGCCTACTCCATCCTCGCGCATCGCCGGGCCCTCTCAGTCTGGAGGTGGGTGTTAAATGGAGCCCACCTCAGACCCTATTTTCCAAAGTGTTCTGGGCCTATTGGGGACTAAATGGCCTGCCTTTCCTGCCTAGCTCCCTCTGCAGCAAATGCAGGGTGGGAGGCCAGGACGAGTGGGCTTCCCCTGGTGTTTGCAGCCTGCCCTGTAGGCCATCCTTTCCCAAAGTGTGTTCCAGAACACTGGGAGCTGGCGGGCAGGGTAGTCTGCGCTGCCCAACACCTAGAGAACGACTGTGGGTTCTAGGTTAGAGACTCCTGTGCAGGTCGGTTCCGACTTGGGTTTCGTCCTTCCTCCATTGTGTGTTGCTTTCTGTGACGCTTCCCAGAACTGCCGTCACTTCACTCTCCAGGATGGGCTGGGGTTGGGAGGGTGAGCAGACTGCTAAGTCATGCCTGAAGTCCCCGGGGAGTTAGCAGCCTTTCTCCTGGGGACGTTCACAGGAGCGGGGGACACTGGCGCTTTGACAGTCGTGGCAATTGCTGCTCAGCCACATCCTGGAAGAGAAATGTCGCAGGGGTGGGATGTCTCCAATTTGTCTTCACAGATTCGGAGTGTTATAAATTCAGACCTGACCAAGGGCTGAGCTTGCCGCTTCCTTATCCGTGGAGAAAGGGTTTGGTAAGCAAATTAGTAGAGTGAGCCCGAGCGTCCTGCTCTGGGCCCCGAGATGTGACTAGGTGGCCCATGGAGAAAGGATTTCATGGGCCAATGAGTGCAGGAAGCCCGGCATGGCAGTCCGTCCTGGGAGGCCAGGCACATTAGCACTGCAGAGGCCTCTGAGTGACTTTGTCCACCTGGAACCCCCAGGAGCAGCTAACCAGAGAAGCCTTCCTGGGCCCCCGTCTTGCCAGAGCGACACCTTACTACGGTTCCAGAAGAACCGCCACAAATCAAGCTGGTGTTCTCTCTATGGCCGACTCGTGGGGCTGTGCTACCCACAGGCTGCAGGGGAGGAAGGGAGGGAGGGAGGGAGGGCTGGGCCGGGCGGGAGGAAGGGAGGAAGGGAGGAGGGAGGGAGGGAGGGAGGGAGGCAGGGCTGGGCCGGGCAGGAGGAAGGGAGGAAGGGAGGGAGGGAGGGGGCCGGAAGGAAGGGAGGGAGGGAGGGAGGGAGGGAGGGCTGGGCCGGGCGGGAGGAAGGGAGGCAGAGGGGAGCTTCCTGGAGAGGGGACCAGACCTACCACATCCCCTGCTTGCAAGTGACTCCAGGAACTCTGTGGGATTCTACCTTTTTGGGGGGCCGGTCCTCTGCCTTTCACTCCTCTGTTCTGGGGCCCCTGACCACTTCTGGGACCAGGAGCTACAACGAGGAGAAACATACAGAACCGCACAGCAGTGCCAGCACCAGGGAGCCCCGGGCACAGGCCTGCCACCTGAGGGCGCGGCCGGCTGTGCCCACCGATCAGAAGCACAGGCTGCCTCACGATGCACAGCGCTGCTTGTCCCCGCTGCTCTCAAAGCTTGCATCGACCTGCCTTTTCCAAATGTGACGTCCTACCACATGAGAAGTTTGGGGCCCTCATTCCGGATGTCTGAAGAGTGACACAAAGGAAAAGGTACAAAAATTATGTCCAGGTTTTTCATAACATGTTAAACTAACTTTCTTGGCATTTAATGCAATCCTTGCAATTGCCTGCAAGCTCTTTTCAAAATGTTTTCATTTTATTGTGGCAAGAACAGGCCTCGTAGGCCCTGCCCTCTGAAGTGTCTAAGAGGGCCGGGCAGCACTGCCAGCCCCGGGCACGGCCTAGCGCAGCCGTCTCCAGAACCGACTCGAGTGGCCAACCTGGGCTTCAGGCTGGTCCAGCAATGTCCTGCTCCCTCCCTGGGGCCCTGGTGACCACTGCTCTGCTCTCCGTTTCTGTTTGATTCCTTTAGACCCTCATGGAAGTGGGATCATAGGTGCTTCTCCTGTGAGTGACTTATTCGCCGAGCATAATGTCTCAAGGGTCACAGTGTTGTGGCACATTGGGAACCTCCTCGTGGTAGCGGAAGACAGGCTTTCTCTACTCAGAGGTTGACTGGAGGTGCGTGGGTCCCAGGGCTGTGTTGAGGAGCCACCTGAACTTTGACCCTCACCGGAAGGCTGGTAGCAGGTCACCTGAGCAGCTCTGAAGAGGTCCTTTGCCCGAGTCCCTCAGACGCACTGCACACACAGCAGGGAGCGTGGCCCTCGTGGAACTGGTGGCCAACGAGCCACGTGCGCTCTGGGCAGAGACAAATGTGCGGCAGCTGTAGCTCTCAAAATCATGCAGTAGAAAGCCCGTGGTTCCCGGCCAACTGGCTCTGCTTCTTTACACTTTTAATGGATTAGCATCCACCTGTTCACCACCCCACCACCGCTTTAATATTTTAGTCTGTGCGTCCGCCATGGATAAAGTGATCTTCGTCATAGAGATCAAAGAATTAATCAAGTGAAACAGTAAAGAATGATTTCAGAAACCTTTAGAGAGAGATAAATAACTCCAAGTGATGAATTATTGAATCTTCGGGGCCTATTTATTTATCAGGCAGTCAAAATCCACCATTTTAAATTTCACTCTGTTTTCCTTTGGTATTAGCCGGTCGTCTTCAAGGTGACATGGAACCAGCAAGACTGAATGTGCAATCACTTGTGACTTAATCTGTGGAAATGTGATAAATCTATCCTATTATGCTTACAAACAAAGCTTCATAATGTGCAGTGTGAAAGGGCACCAGGAGCTTGGGTGCTGGCAGGCTCCTGCTGCCTCTGGACCCAAGGGATTCTGGACCTTGTGGCTGAACCGGGCGGGCTTAGGAGACATGTGGTTCCTCTCACGCAGACTCTAGGGGCAGGGCGAGAGAGTCCCCGAGGTTGGCTCTCCGGGACCTGCGGAGGTCTGGGTCACCGTGGAGCCCTGGGCACCAGGCAGTGGCGGGAGTGCAGTCCACGCCTTGCGCACCCTCACTCTGGCCCACGGGGCTCTCCGGTCGATTCTCTGGTGACTGAAGCTGCAATCTAATCTGCCCTTCACGTGAAAAGGCTTCCAAACATCAGAGTCTGAGCTCTCCGTGACCTCGCTAAAGCGTCCCCAGAGCCTCCCACGGTGCTCAGGATGCTGTCCCCACTCCGCGGCCATTTGCAGTTCCTCCCCAGGGCATCGTGCTCGGCGTGCGTGCCCGTCATTGCCCTCATTGGGCTCCCACGCTGCACGTTCTACTCCAGGTATAAAAACAGTCGAGGAATTCTCAGAATGCCTCTCAGTGTTTTTATTCTTTGCTTTTCTTTTGGTCTGGGACCTGTACTTGAAGGAACAGCCACTATTGGGGGTAACTGTAAAACCCCGGCTCCAAACAAAGAGAACAGAGTCACCGTCCGTGTGCATCCGCCACATCGACTGATCAGAGGGTCGAGTTTCCCACGAATAAAGGAAAACCAGGCGTCCACAAAGCCCTCCCTGTCCTGGCTCGGTGGGGACATATTTTATTTATGTCAACCGTCAATAACCAAATTGATAATGAAGAACTGGAAATGGTGTTCCCCGTCACCAGGCACATGGGTGCATGCCACCTGGATCTCTGCTGGTGAGAAGGGCACGTGCCCCTCAGGACAAAAGGTAAGAAGCTTCGAGGCAGTAAAGCCCCGTCTCCAGAAAGCCCACTCGGTGCTGCGATCTCACTGGGTCAGGAAGGTGGAGGGTTGCGACTGTAGGAGCAGCAGGTGTGCCCAGGGCCACGCGACGTGGCTGTCCTCCAGCTCCAGCCTTGTCTGCGGACATTCCCAACACCACTCCTGGGTGAGGAAGTGCCTTCTTGATTGACAGGTTGATCTTGACTTGGAACTGGGCCGACTCCCAAGATTCCGTGGTCTGGGTGATCATTTCTATTTAGCTGTTCCAGAAGAACGTGATTGGGACATTTTGAGGTGATTCCACTTCAAAGGTATCCTTTATCTAAATCAATCTTCGGGACAATGAAGAGCCCCAGTCAAGCAGTACTTTGCTGACAGTTTGCTCCTGGCTCATGGCACTCAGTTCCATGGGGTATGGAAATGGTCATTGCATGCACTTCATGGAAACAAGAGGACTGGCATGGATGCCCACCTGCCTTCTTCCAGGCTGCAGACTGTGTACTTCTGTGAAACAGAAGCGTTTCGTTTCCCTAATGAATCACTGAAACGTTTTGCGTATTTCTTTGCAGGATATGAGCAGATACTAAGTTCTAAAAGGCTCCAGCTGCTGCCTTGCTGACCTCTTTCCATGAGCACACTCCTGACACTGAAGCCAGCCCTGACCCTGCGGATGAGACCCACCCAGGAAGGGCCCCTGCAGTTTTTAATCTTCATGGAAATATGTCCAGGATTTGAGGCTCACGGAGGTGTCGACACACCCACCTCGAGAAAGAAAACCCGACTTCCCGTGTCTCACCACAGACCAATGTTCCCATGACACCTGCATCTAAATACCCAAGTTAGATCCTGCTCAAGGTTAAAAGACTCTGATCAAAGAAGGAAAAGATGGTGACCATTGAGTGAAGAATGCAGAAACCACATGCTTCCCTCTCTAAGACATAAAGAACGAGCAAACTGGCATTGGTCATGAATATGAAAACTCTGTCCAAGCGTCTTTCTGACTTTGAGGATCAGACTCATCACACTGTGGCTGGCGCCCCCATCTCTGAGCGCATGCTCTGCGAACATCTTGCTCACAGCACACTGCTCTGGACAAGGGTCACCACTGCCCAGGATCTACAGCGCGAGAGCCATGGCTTGGTGACTGGGCCTTGTGCGGTGTGTGCCACGTGCTCACGTGTGGACAAGGCTCCCCCACACGCCGCCAGCCCTGTCTGTCGCTCTGGTCTGCTGGACCCCCGCCTCCCTGGCTCACAGCCCCTCAGTCGGCCAGGCAAGCGGAACCCCCACCCGCTCCCCAGTCAAACGCGCCCCATCTGACTAGGGGAGGCCAGGGGCCTTGCCCACTCACACTTGTCTGTCAGCTGGCTGACAGGACGCGAGGAGAGCCTCCCCCACCTTTCCCTGCCGTCAGCCATGCTGACAGGTGCAGGCAGGCGAGGGACTCCCCTCCGCCCCATTCATGCCCATCAGCACATGTGATGGACACGGGCGGGTGGGGGTGTCCCCAGAGCCTCTCGACAGAGAGGGCAGGCGCATTTCCACCCTGGGTGGGGCCTGGGCGGCGTGGCCGTCTGCACGCTCGGGTGACGGGCGGGGGCGGGGAGGGTCCCCAGCTGTTTCGGCATCTGTCAGGGAGTTACCGCTCACCCCTGGACTCCGTCTCCCCTCCGGCCGACTGCGGATCCTGCCTGGGTCATCCGGGGATGTCGACAGGCGGGCCAGAGCATGGGGGACGCAGGGGGCAGAGGAAGATGGGTCCTGCCCCATGGGCTCCTGCGGGGGCACCAGTAGAGCCACCAAGGGGCAGGTGGGCCTGGTGGACCACAGGCCCAGCACCTCCATTAGGGAAAGAGTCTTCATGGGCTGTGGAAGAACAGCACGGATGTCCTCTGGCACCACCCACAGCCATGCTCAGCAAGGATCCCTCAGAGACGGAGGTGCAGCACAGGACTGAGTGCATGGCAGGGCTGCCCAGCTGCCCACGGCCACTGAACACCCATGGACTGCACTGGCCCTCAGTGACCATGTCCCTCATCCCCGAGGCTGCACATGGCCCGGGATGCTTGTTCTCTTGGGTGGCACTGGATAGGCAAGCCGGACAGCATCACAGAAGCCAGAGGACTTCCCTGCTGCCCAGCATGGGGCCTCTCTGAAGATCTGTGTCCACCCTGCAGTGACCCACATGGAGACCAACAGAATGCACTGTGGTTCTCAACCTGGAATGAAGAAAAACACTGTTTTGTCAGTCTTTTCAACCAACGTGTTTACTGGTACACCTGTCTATAAACATAGTTTTTGAGCATGATTTATTGATTTAAAACCCAAAAATCTCCAAAAGAGAACAAGAAAAATCAAACAAAAGGTCAACTTTAATATCATAAAAACTCACTTCTTTCTTCTTTCTTTTCCTTCTTTTTTTCTTTTCAGTGTGTGTCTGTGCATGCATGTGTGGTGCTGGGGTTGGAACACGGGACTTTGTGCTGCTAGGCAAGGTCTTTATCCCTGAGCTCCAGCCCAGCTCTTTTTGCTCCTCTTGAGACAGGGTCTTGCTAAGTTACCAAGACTGGCCTCACACTTGTGATCCTCCTGGATCAGCCTCCTGAGCAACTGGGACCACAGGTGTGCACCCTGTCTGGCCACAGCTGATTTCCTTCGGTAAGCTTCCTCTCAGGGTTTTGCTTCTTTTTTCTGCTTTAACCGCGGATCTTAATTAAACAAAAGATCACAAACAAACAAACTTCAAAACACACACAGGAAAGAATCTCAGCACACGCAAATGCTTTCAAGTTCAAACTACCAGGAAAATAACAGCTGCACGCGGAGTCAATGTGGAGCAGAAGCCAAATGGGTGCTGGGAGGTTTTGTTGGGGAGTCGAGCGAAGCCGTCGCTTGGAGGGCAGTGCTGCTAAACGCCGCTGATGGGGTGGCCGAGCTGACGTGGACCTGCAGATGACAGCCAAACACCGCTTTCCATTTGGCCATGTCTTGCCCAATTTCAGTATCCAGCTGTTAAAACACAAGTCATGTAAGTTTCAGATGAACGGAGTTAGAGCAAGAAAGACGAGAGCTCCCGCATCAACATCTGGCAAAGCAACCCACGCTCCCTGGACACTCGGGGATTCCTGCCGCAGGAGGGTCTCCCCTGGATGGGGCCCAAGCCAGGTTACCGCCTGCTGAGGTGTCCTGCAAGCTTTCCAAGCTCAATGGCCCACACTGGGCTTGGGGGCAGGGGTGGCAGCAGTGCATGTCGTGCCCCCTGCGTGCTCACTTGTCTCCTGGGTCCTTCACACTCTGGTCTGAATATTCAGCCTCAAAACAAAGCCCCTTCTCTTCGGGAGGCCGCTTAGACCTCCGCAAACTTCTGTGCCTGAGATAATGTATGCAAAGCTGCGGTCCTCTTGTCTGAGACACATTTTGTCACCAGCAAATGGTAGCTGGTGTCACTCTCCCCAGTGCTCCCCATGCTTTAGCATGTTTGGGATTCGGATTCATAGATGCTCCTGGATACAAAGCCCATTATCAGATTAGCGGATAGTCAAGTTGGCTCACCCTGCAGAAGCTAATCCAGGACACCGAGTCTTCCATGAGGTATTGAAGCTAAGCAAAGGGAGGTACCACTCTTCAGAGTCGCTAACCTTCACTGGGAGAGGAAGCAGGAGCAACAGGGTGGGGACCTGTGCTGCCTTCCCTTCCACAGCCACAGAAAAGCAAGGTCAGACCCAGACGCCCGGCCTTCAGGGAGACGGGCTCCTGCCCGGGACCTGGTGCAGAGTCTACACTCTCCTGCCCGGTCTACACTCTCCTGGTGCAGAGTCTACACTTACCTGCCCTGTCTACACTCTCCTGCCCTGTCTACACTCTCCTGGTGCAGAGTCTACACTCTCCTGCCCGGTCTACACTCTCCTGGTGCAGAGTCTACACTCTCCTGCCCGGTCTACACTCTCCTGGTGCAGAGTCTACACTTACCTGCCCTGGGTGGACCTGGATGCCTCCACCGGCCCTTGAGGAAGTGCACCATGGAGTAAAAGTAAAAGAAAGTATTTTACTTGGTGATTTATTTGACGGGAGCTGGTTTTCTCAGGGTGAAGAGCAAGCCCAGAGGTGGATAGAGAGCCTGTGAATTCAAGGATGATAAAGGATCCTCCCAGCCAAGTGGGTGATCTGCCTTGGATCCAAGACACCCCAGCTCTATTTAGCCACTCCTTCCATCACTGCCTAGGAGACAGCAAAGGTCACATCGGGTCTGCAGCAAAAGCTGGCAGAAGGCAGGTGGGTCAGCCGCCGACTTTCCACGGAACCATCCCAGTCCCCAGCTGGACCTGTGAGGTGCCTGTAAGAGCAATATGTGTGGAAATCCCATGCATTCCCCGAAATGTCTGCAATGAAGCAAAAAGTTCAGTTTCCTGGGCATAAAACTCCATGCATTTCCATACAGACAAAGCACTTAGATCATTTTTAAGGTGAATCAGGAAAGAAGATGGCTTCCACCGAGAGGGTGAGGGGAACACCACAGCAGCTTCGGGAAGGACTCGGTGACCATTGATTGTGTCTGGGTTATGCCTCAGTCCCTGTGAGCTCTCCGGAGGGGGGGTGTGCTCCGGTACTGTTGCTTCATCCATCATTCATCACGATGGTCGACGTCACCCACATTTTGACTAATGATCCTTTATGTTTTCATTTTTTATTAATGTTCTTTTAAAACTTCATTTATTTTCTTTGTGTGAGGGTGATCTGTCACAACACTGTTTTTATTTTTTGCACAAAGGAGAAATGCAGACCCGGAATATTTGCTCCCCTACATCTTCTCTTTGGAGCATCACCAAGAAGACTCCCCCTTGGCAGATGGTGCCAACAGGGTGGGCAGGACTCCAATGCTCCAGCACCAGCCATGGCCCTGGAGTCCCTTCCAGCACAATGCTGACCGCCTGTGGGATGTCTCCCTCCTGCACGCACTATGGACTCTCATGACGGCAGGACAGATGTCCAGGGTCGTGTCTACAGCAACGTTTGTGTGCTTTGCTCATCGCCCACAGAGTAGGGAGGGAAAGGACACGGAGGTCACAGGGTGTGCCCACAGCTGGAAGCCGAGACCCAGGGGAACTGGAAGGAGGCACCGGCTCCATCTGTGGATGTGAGCAGCCAGGGTTAGGAACACGTCAGTGCTTACCCAGAGCTGAGCTTTCACAGGTTGTAGACAAGCCTTTTGAATTCTGTCCAGTGTGCTCCGTGACGGTTGGTCTTATGTCTTCACTTGACTGGGCTAAGGGATGCCCAGATGGCCATGATTTCTTTTATTTATTTATTTGCTTGTTTGTTTGTTTTGTATTTTATTAGAGACAGGGTCTCACTGAGTTGCTTAGTGCCTCACCATTGCTGAGGCTGGCTTTGAACTTGTGATTCTCCTGCCTCAGCCTCCCAAGTGCTGGGATTACACGCGAGAGCCACCGTGCCCAGCTGATGGCCGTCATTTCTGGGCGTGTCTGTGAGGGTGCCTCTAGGGGAGGCCAGCATCTGAATCAGTGCACTGAACAAGGGTTTGCTGCACAGCGTGGTGGGCTTCGTGCAGCCTGAGGAGGGTGCCGACAGAACGCGGAGACTGAAGAGAGACCAGGCCACTCTCTGCCCCAGCCCAGGTGTCCATTATCTGCTGCCCTGAAAGATCCACACTCCAATTCTTGGGTCTCCAGACTCAGAGCCAGACTCCAGCCGCCAGCATCCTGAGCCTCTGCTTCAGACACGGACTGCACTGCCCTGAGCTTGGCCGGGCTTCTAGCTGCGGACAGCAGGGGTGGGCCCTCCTGGACGTGCGTGCCAGGGCCTCGCGGCAGCTCAGTTTCTCTGAGCCCTGACCACACAGGCTCCGCGTCCTCTGCAGGCCAGCCGGGGCCACCTCTCGGGCGTGGCCCAGCCTTTGAAAGGCTGACCTCACCTGTGATGCTGTCTGGGTCGAGGCCAGCTGGCGCTCATCTTGGTGTCCTGAACATGTGGAGCCGCCGTGCCGGGCCTTGAGCTCTGTAAACTGCCTTTCTGCGGTTGAGAGTGAAGCCGGCCTCCCTGACTCCACTCTGCCGATCCCCTGGAGACGACCAGTGCGCCAGTGGACACCGAGGCCACCTCCACAGACACCTGGCTCGGTCATGATGCCCCATCTGCCTGGAAAATGCACTGAGAAGGGAGAAGCAGAAGGGACAGTTCCCTGTCACAGCCGGCTCTGGCGTGACACGCAGTGGTGAGCCGCCGGCTAGAGGGCAGCCCGATCCCGACCGCCTCCGGACAGCGGGCTTCCCGCAGCAGACCTCGGCCCCCCGGCCCCTGCGCCCTGGGGTGAGGGTGCTTTGTCCTGCCCTGTCCTGCTCAGCCTGCACATCTGCCCTACCCACGGGGCACGTGCTCTGGGACGCAGGTGGGTCTGCAGGTGGCAAGCTCTGGGCCAGACCCTCGACGCATGGGCACAAGCCACCATCAAGGGACCTTCTGACTGGGGAAGTGTGATCCCACGTTGATCTTCCTCACATGTCCTGACCCTTCTGCACCTAACTGTGGCGGCCATGCAACGGGGACTTGCCTTTCTCCCTGAGAAAGAAAGCCGTGTGACCCAGTGTCCCCTGCCAGCGTGCAGCTGAGCCACTTCTGCCCTGGCCGCCCCTCAGTAGTGCCGGGACAAACCCTGGCTGCAGGAGAGCACAGCCACGCCCGCCCAGGGGTCTGGACACGCGTCCTCCGCGTGGCCTCTCGGGGTGGGCCTCCTCCCGGGCCTCCGGGCTTCTCAGACGTCTCGTGGTTGCAGTGCTCCCAGGAAGGGGGAGCCGCCCGGCCCCAGGCCCGTGGAGACGCCACCACGAGGGACTCACCGGCCCCCGCATCCCGCCCCTTCCTCCCCCCTCCTGGCGTCCAGGTCACAGGCACAGGGAGCTGCCCGGCCTCCCTCTTGTGCAATCCCTCTCGCAGGAAGGGACTGTGGCAGCGATCACGCGCCTTTATTTACTGAGCCCCGAGTTCCCACAACATCCCTCCTTAGTCCTTGAGGAGCTGATGCTCTCTCACCCTTACAGCGCTGTAAGTAGTCGATAATCCATTATTACAGCGAGCCGTTCACTCTCACAGTAATTATCTAATAACCCCTTATAAAGGACCGTGGCTTCCTAATCTGTTTATAATTATCATTTCAATGATCCCGCACATTAATGTCTGACCTTCAGCAACTCTGACCTGATCTTAATTAGCTCTAATATCAAATCATCACTACATAAGAAACTAGCCATGACCAAATGAATGAACCCCAGGTACAGTTAATTTCTGGAGCAATTATCTTTTCATGTAGGGAGATTTAAATGATTATCTGCACAATTTCACACAGTTTTATGTAATTCTGTGACATTATGAATTCTGTTTTAAATCATATTTCAAAGGCAGTACTCCAGTCTGGGTTGTCTAGTATTCTGAAGTCCTTGGCCACGATGTCACTCATTGTCCCTGTGTCACACAGGATCATTGTGTGTGATTATTTTCAATCATAAACAAATCACAATAAACAAAGTTACAAAGCCACATGTTAGACCCCAACATCTAACTATGTAGGAGGCAATCTAGGAACAAATGTCACCCAGGCTAAATCATTAAAGGAATTCCTACTTTACTCAGAAGCAGCAAGCATAACTGGTGACGCGACACGTGACGCAAAGTGACGACAGGGCCTCAAGTGTGAGTTACCACGCACAGGACGTCTGTGGGCGCAGAGCGGGAGGACGTCCCCTGTGCCCCGGCCACAGGGAGGGTGGTGAGGCTCCGGGCGCCCCAGCAGGCCTGGGCTTCCACCTGAGGGCACACTCAGTGCACGAGCACCCGTTTCCTGAGTCCCGGTAGCACTGCATAGCCGCCAACATTGTCCCCCAGGCCCCCGCCGACTCCCAGAGGCAAATGCGCAGACACACGGACACTGCAGAGAGGCCACGTGGAAAGCTAGGCCTTGCCAAGAACGAGCCAGAAACCACTTGCTTCCACTGCCTCTGGGCGGAGCTGGGGAAAGCTGATCAAGTGAGGAATGTCAACTTGGGTCTCCTGCTTTGGCACAACTGACCGTGCCTACACTTCACACCTTCCTCGTCGAAGTTCTCATCATCCCTAGCATTTGGTCCCAGAAACCAGACCCTCCGGCCACGAGCCACGCACACTCTGAGGAGGGGTCTGGTTGGAGCGCCACATGGGAGGGGGCTGTGTGTGCTCCCTAGAGAAGTCAGGGTGCCACCCAGAGTCCCTGCAGGAGTAGTCAGTGGCCTCCCGGCTGCTCCTCCTCAGAGCCAGTGTTCCTAGAAGTGTGTCTTATAAACTGCTGGCCAGGGACAGAGGGCAGCTTCCTTAGGAATGGCAGGTTGTTCGGGTTGATCTAAACTGGCGTGCACTTTAACCGGCTGTCCTCTCAAGTCTGTTGAATTGAACCATGTCCAAATGAAGCCCTGGGTGCTCCCAGCACCTCCATCAGGACCCCTGGGGAAGATTCCAGGGACCCTCCACACAGCCAGTTCCTCCTGGCTCATCTCGAGGTCCCTGAGACTAGTGCCCAGGGCCCTGCCCTGGCGCAGGCCCCGAAGGTCAGACACCGCCTGAGGGAGCCCATCCCTGCAGCCCAGCAGGACTCAAGCCCAAGGCTGAGCTGGGACAAGGGCCCTCCAGAGCCCTCCCACCCACGGCATTTGCCAGGCAGACACCTGCCTCGCCAATGCCACCTGCCAGCTTCTAAGATGACAATGTGTCCAACGTGCGGCTACTCCAGGGGTGAAATCATTTAACCATTTCAGATCTCTAGCACTCGCCACTCCTCACACAGCCCCCTCTTGAAGGAGCCCTTGGGCCTGGGAGGACCTGCACTGCACCGCCCCTTGGCAGCTTGCTCGCCTGGGGAAGGCTCAGGCCTTCGTGGTCTGCACCTGCCTTTTCCTGCGGGGTGGACAGTCCCAGTGACTTCTCTCCTCAAAGAAAACCCGCAGGCCTATGGGCCCCTCTTCTTAATTGGTGCATTCCTAGAGGGGGCTCTCATGACAGGTGGGGTTTGACATTTGGGCTGGATTGTCAGTTTAAGTGTGAGATGGAGGAAAGGCTCCTCTGGAAGTGCAGGCCGGGCCTTCCCACCAGGAGAGCTACTCACGACGCTCCCGCAGGCCCGGGTGGAGCTGGACAGCGCTGCCGGGTGAGGGACACCTGTGGTGGCACGTGCACGTCCACTAGGGGACAGAGAGCAGCCAGGACTTCCTGGGTGTGGGGCAGGCTGTCTCACCTCTCTTGGCTGAGACTCCCGAGCCAAGCCGGGACCTTCCCTGCACAGCAGCGCTGAGCAGCAGCCGCTTGGGCCCTGTCCTCCTCGGGTACTTGGGATCAAGCAAAAGGACGGTTCGTACCAAGCACTTGGCACCACATCTGCCACGTGGGAGCAGAAGCCACCCCACCCAGGAGGACGCGCAGACGATGGCAGCGTCCCCGGGCCTGCAGCTGAGGGCCCACCTGGGCCAGGCCCTGACCAGGTAGAGGGGCCTCCCCAGGGTCCCTGCTGCACCCACCCTGCTGGCCTGGTGGGGGTTGTTAGCCCTGCAGTCTGCAAAGGAGACAGGTTGCTGTCCATCCTCTGTTCTTGATTTAATTTCGACCCTCTAGCTGCACAACTGAGCACTGAGAGCACCGGTCAGTGGGAGATGGGACAAGCAGTGACTCCTCCTCACCTCTTCACCAAGCTCAAAGGCAGAGCTCAGCAGGTGTCCAGATGAACAAGTGGGGTACTCCAGACCCTGGAAGCCTCCTCTCCTCCCCTCCAAACCACGACTCCTCCCGCCAGCAAAGCACACGGGCCCCGACTTCTGGCGCCAGCGGATGGCTGCTGCTTTCTAAAGTCTGACATGATCTGAAGGACGTCCCCCTGCTTGTGGTTTCCTTTGATCTACGTTGTGTTTGGGGATCCATTCCATGTTCTAAAGCTCTAGTTTTTTCAATTGACAGGTTGTAGGATCCCTGTAGGAGCCCTGTTTGGGGAGATGGCTTAAATTGCGGTTGACTATGGGCCATGGAGATTTGGGCATATCCGCCTTCCGTAGTCTCACGGGACTTGGCCCGGGATCTCGTGGGACTTGTCCCAGGATCTCAAGGGACTTGGCCGAGATTGCTGATCGGGTCTGCGCCATTTTGGTGGTGTGTGTGGCGCGTGTTAGTCGTTGTTAGAGCCAGAGAGAAAAGTTATCAGAATAAAAAGCTGTTTGTTTCCAGTTCGCCTCTGAACTTCTTCCCGCAGCTTCGTTGCTCCAAGCGGCCATCGCTTCAGGTGACAACAGATCCCCTTACACAAATGTACAGAACAGCTTCCCAAAGTCATTTGCTGCCATTCTTACCCAATAGCAGGAGTGGAACCTCCCACTGCCTCCGGCTGACACACTCGGCATTGGCGATGCTTTTCTTTCACTACTGCCCATGAGCAGCTGTGCACGGCACTGCCCTGGGGTTTGAGGTCCACTTCCTGACAACAGAAGATACTAAACAACTCTCTCTCTCTCTCTCTCTCTCTCTCTCTCTCTCTCTTTACTTTTTTTTTTTTTAATCATCTAGATGTGTTTGCTTGAGAAGAGCCTTCCAAGCTCTTGGGCTGCTTTTCCTGCCGAGCTGTCTGATTTTGAGACGGCGTGTGAGAGTCCTTTCTGCTCTTGGTGTCCGCCCACTACAGACATGAGAGACACCCTCTCAACTTTGTGGCTTCTTCTCTCACTTTCTTTACAGTGATTTTGATGAGCATAAATTCTTGAGTTTAATGAAGCAGATTCACCTCCATTTTCCTTTTGCTTAGGGCATTTTGCAAATTACTTAAGATGTTTTTTCTTCCTTGGAATGGAACCACCATTTGACCCAGTTATATCACGCCTGAGCATATACCCAGAGGACTTAAAATCACCAGACTATAGTGACACAGCATCATCGATGTTTATAGCAGCTTAATTCACAAGCTACGGAGCCAACCTAGGTTCCCTTCAGCAGATGAGTGAATAAAGAAAATGTGGTAGATATACACCATGGAATATTACTCACTCATAAAGAAAAATGAAACTATGTCATTTGCTGGTAAATGGATGGAACTGAAGACTATTGTGCTAAATGAAATAAGCCAATCCCAAACAACAAAAGGCCAAAAGTTCTCTCTGATACATGGGTGCTAACACACAATAGGTGAGGGTGGGGTGCAGTGGGGAGGGGAGGTTCACCGGATGGGACAGGGCAGAGCGGGGGAAGGGAGGGGAACAGGACTGGGAGAGACAGTAGACTGAATCAGACATTACTTTCCTATGTTCATATATGAATACACGACCAGTGTAACTCCATCATGACAACCACAAAAATGGAAGTTATATTCCACATATGTATGATATGTCAAAATACATTCTACTGTCATGTATACCTAAACATGACAAACAAGTTTTTTAAAATGTTTTTTCTTATCCTAGGGCCGTTAAAGTATTTTTTATATAAATTTTTAGAAGTTAATTGTCTGTTTCTTATATTTAGATCACTAATCTACCTAAAAGAGATTTTTGCATATCTCAACATTCCGTCCTGGCACCACCTGCTGAAAGATGCCACCATCATTACACCAGCCTTGTGCCTGGCTGTCTCCTGTGTCACCTATCAAGTGTCTAGTCCCAATTCTGGGTCTCTAACACGTTGGTTCTGCTTCTGTTGTGATGATGCCCACGGTCTTAATCCGTGCATGAAAGTGTGTCTGGACATGAGATCACATGGTTTCTCCCTCTTTTGCAGTTTTGAGATTAGTACCCCTATGTTTTGCCTTTTAAATTCACACATGAATTTTGTAATATTAGATCTTCCAAATCATAGACCCGGCATACCCTTTATTGAGGTCTTCATTAATGATCTGGAGGTTCTAGTGACTGCATCTTTATTTCATTTTTGCATATTTAATAAATATATAATCAGTATAATATAATTAACAAATGTTTCTTACTGATATGTATGCTTTATATTTTAAAACTTCATTTTGTATATTAACCTTATATCCAGCAACTTTAAAACAATTTACTCAATCCATATGATATTTTTTCTATAGGATTTCTGAACCATTTGGCTATTATGGGACAGCTTACATTAGTTTAGTCCTCCTATGAAGGATTAATAGAAAGGACAATGTTTCTAATAAGTACAAGAAAAGGAATAAAGAGAGGGAGAAGGAAGAAGAAAGGGAGGAAGGAAAGAAATCTAAAAACTCTGTTTAAAGAAATGGGAAAACACCAACTTAAGCCAGATGTAAAGGACCAATGTTCTGGAAAGAAGAACACATTGAGGTGGAACCTAAATTACTTGCACCATTTCCCCTTTGAGTATTGCCAATTTGTATTTTATATTGGTTTTCTTTTGCTGTGTAGTGGATTACCAAAAATGTAGCAGCTGAAATAATACACATCCAAAAGTCATGGAGACACTGTGGGGTGTGTGTGAGTGCTCGTGTGTGTGTGTGTGTGTGTGTGTGTGTGTGTGTGTGTGTGCATGTGTGCACATTGATGAGGAAGTCACTTCCCTATGGCCCCAGCTGCCATCTCCTGATCTTCCACCTGTCCCCCGCGCCTGCACCCCACCACCCTGGCTGTGCCCTCATGGCCTCTTGCAGTCACCACCTCACGGGATGCTGTGCGTACCTACCATAGTGGTTCCGGGGAGTGCTCAGACTCCCTGGCTACGGTGGTGAAACCGAGGCAGGAGAGAAGTCGCACAGAAGATGGGCAGCAGGGCGAGCAGCTCCAGTAGTGGCTGGTAGGAAGCAGGTCAGTGCCCCGGAGGCCCGGCTGCACAAGACACTGTGAAGGCCAAAGGACAGGGTCACCGAGCTCCTGGGTCCTTTCTCCTGCCTGAAGCCAAGCCAGACCATCCACAGTGAGAGAAGAGGAGACAGAGCAGAGGCCCAAGGGACAGGAATGTTGGCTGAAGGCTCCAGGCCCGAGGCAAGAAGGAGCTGCGGGGACGCGCCTGGGGCCACCTGGCAGCATGCGGTCACCCAGCTCTCAGCCCCTGCGGAGCGCTCCTCCAGGGGCCACACAGCCCGCTCCAGGGCACTCCGGCTTGGGCCTGCTGGCCTGGTGGGGGACGGCCTCACCTGTGCTCTCACACACTCTCCACGTCTGAAATGCATGTTCTGCGGAGGAGCCCAACCTGGGCCGGAGCGACTGACATGGCTCTCCCCTGTGACAGTTCCAGAACTGGCTTCATGTTCTGGAAGTAAAGACATTTTATGGTTCAGATGTGAGGTGTTCCCAAACAGCTCACGTGTGGGACAATGCAAGAAGGTTCAGAGGAGAAATAATAATAGGTCCTAAGAGTCTTAACCCAATCAGTGAATTATTCCCCTGATACAGATTGATTGAGGGGTTTCTGAAGTGGTGGGGTGTAGCTGCAGGAGGTGGGAATTGGGGGCATGCTTTGGGGTATATACTTGTACCTGGTGAGAGAAAACCACTCTCTCTGCTCCCTGACCACCATGTGAGCTGCCTCCCTCCACCACGCGCTCTGCCATGGTGTCCTGCCTCACCTTGAGCCCTGAGGAATGGAGCTGCTGTCCATGGACCAATACCTCTGAAACCTGAGCCCCTAACTAAACTTTCTCTCTCTACAATTACTCAGGTTGGTCTTTTAGTCACAGCAACGAGAAAGCTGACTGAAACAAAATTGGCACCAAGAAGTGGGATCCTTGCTGGGACTAACCTGGCCATGTGGTTCACAAGCACTTGGAGCCTTCTGGACTTGATTGGAGGGATTTTGAGGTATGTAGCAGTGCAAGCTAGAACTGCTGTCGATTGTAGCAAGTGGAGCTCAATGGCTGATTTTGGCCATTCAAAAGACCAAAATGCCAATGGGACCATGGGCAGTGAAGACAGGGCTCAGGAGGGTTTAAAGGAAAAGGAGGACACTATTGGCAATTGGACTAGAGACCATCCGTGCTATGTTCTGGCTGAGAAGTTGTCTGTATTTTGCCCTTGTCCAAAGACTTCCTGTGAGGCTGATTTTAAAAGCAAAGGACTGCTTAGTCTGGTGGAAGAAATGTCTAGACAGTGTAGCATTCAGGAAGTGGCATGGGTATTGCTAGCAGCTTTAAACCAAATTAATTGTGATATTCAGGAGCAGAAAACAGAGCAGAAATATTTTAAAACTTGGACTTGAAAGGCAGGAGTAAAACTGCGGCTAAGGAAGTTGCAGTTGTTAAAGAGATCACCATCGCTAAGGAAATGGTAAAGACCTCGACCAGAGACAAGGAGAAGGATGGTGTGCCGGCCTCTCAGGAGCTGGCAAGAAAACATCTATCTCAGACTCAACAAAGTGAACGCAAAAGTAACCTTGAGAAGAGACCAGGGCGGTGTCCTTCTTGCACAAGGGGACCTAGGAAGCTTTTGCAGCATGCTCAGCCACCCAGGCACTCAGAGGCTGCTGTAGTTAGGTCCCTGAAAGCTTAGCTACTGCTCAAGATGGCGGCAGACTGTTGCCGCCTGCAGCTATCACCGCCTGCAGCAAGGATACCGCGGGAAAGAATTCGGAAGCAGACTGGAAAATGAATAGGCTCTTTATTCTTGCTTCTTCTAACTTCTCTCTCTGGCTCCAACAACCTCTCCAACTCCAACCCCCCTCTAGCCAACCTCACCCAGTTAAATACTTTTTGCCTTAACAAGTATACACGTGTCAACAGCTCAAACTTACAGGTGCGTCACACAGTGTTCACGGGCATAGAGAGATTCTTAGATAAATGCATGAATATCAGGTGGAAATGCTGAAACACCTCGCATGGCTCTCAGCTAGCCGCCTCTTGGCGATCTCCTTAGTAGGGCTCTTCCAGCAGACCTTGGCACCGACCCTGTGGTGCTGGTTCTGCAGGAGTGCAGGATGCTGGCATTCGGGCATCGTGGATGTTTCCACCAAGATTTCAAAGGAAGGTGTGGGAGGCCAGGCAAAGAGCAGCAGGGTCAGAGTCCCTGTGGGCTGCCCCCGAGAAGCCGAAGTGTGGAGATGTAAGGAGAAAGCCAAAGCCGCCGTGGAGACCGCCGAGACCAAGGGCTGCCGGCGCCGTGGAAGGCCCGCTGAGGAGGGCTGCTGGAGCTGAGCAGAGGGAGCCAACAGAAAGGCCACTCGGGCTGCAACCAGCAAGACCACAGAGGCGGAGCTCCACAGCCCTCTGGAGAGGACAACGTCACAGCGCCACGTGTCCCGGATGCCCGACGCAGAGCTACAGGAGGGTCTGCCAGCTGGACCAGTCTTGCTTGGGTCCCATCCCTTCTTCCTATGCCCTTATTTTTCTGAGTGGAAATCTTTACTCTGTACCATTACATATTGGATACTTCTAAATCGCTTTTAATTTTACAGGAGCTCACAATGCAATATTGCCTTGAGCCTCAGAGAAGACTTTGGAGTTGGGCTTCGAGCAACCTTGGAACTGTTGAGACTGTGGGGACCCTGGGGAATGGACTAACTGTCTTTTACATTGTCAGATGAGTGTGAGCTTTTGGGGGCCAGGGGAGGGATGCTACGGTTTGGATGTGGTGTCCCTTGGAAGCTCACGTGTGAGACAATGCAAGAAGGTTCAGAGGAGAAATGATTGGATTACAAGAGCTGTAACCCAGACAGTGAATTAATCCACTTATGGGATTGTATCTGAAGGCAAGTGGGGTGTGGCTGGATGAGGGGTGCTGGGGGCGTGGCTTTGGGCATGATTTGTATCTGCCAAGTGGTGTCTCTCTCTGCTTCCTGATTATCCTGTGGCTGCTTCCCTCCTTCACACTTTTCTGCCGTGATGTTCAGCCTCACCTTGAGCCCCGAGGAGTGGGGCCAGCTGACTATGGACTGAGACCTCTGAAACCATGAAGCCCCCAAATAAACTTTTCCTCCTCTACAGTTGTGCTGATCTGGTCTCTTAGTCACAGCATTGAAAAGCTGACTAAAGCAAGATGCTATTGCAAACTCAGCCCAGGCAGCCAAAGTGAATCTCGCGTGGCGAAGGCGTGCGGGTGGCGTCCTGGGCTGAACCACGTGAACTGGCTACTGCCCTACAGGCCCCTGGCTACTGTGACAGTCCAGCAGCGTCCCAACAGCACTACAGTTTCCACCCACCCGGGCCTGGCCTCACCCTCCGCTCCCACGTGCAGCTGCCCAGCTCCCCACAGGTTCACCAAGAGCCACCAGCAGGTCCACTGACCGAGGCTCACGTGAACTCACCTCCAATAAAAGACGCTTGACCCAGGATTTGACTTCTGGGGCTCCTTCTTGGGAGTTCGGTGGTGCTTGCTGCCCAGGCTCCCTCACTTCCTGCCTCTGGAACATCATAGGAGGGTACTTCTCCCGTCCTCAGAGAGGTCAGGAAGCACGGTCATTCCCCCTGAGTGACCACAGGGGCACTACCGTGGGCACACAACACTCTTGAGAAACACCTCCTTCTTACTGAATTTTGAGGTCCTTCGTCCTGAGGAATATTTGGTGTGGCTGCATGTGTGGTGCTCCCAAAACAGTGAGGTGTTCCCTGTGACCCCCATGCTGTTAGCAGCAGTGACCCCCATCCTTAAAACTGGTTGGTTTGGGTGGCCACCCCAGCATAACAGAGCCTGTCGTGACAAAAACAACTCCCCAACCACTAGACACCAGAAGAAAGGGCTAGAAGGAACGAAGGTGGAGGAGAAATGCTGTCAACCTAAATGAAGAAAAGAGAAAAGGCACTAGAAAAGGAGAAGAAAATGCCAAAAATAAAACAATAGGAATAAATCTAACTGAATCATTAAATGCAATCACTACAAGTAGAAGAAAGGCTCTAGAGTTAAAAAGACAAGACTATCAAAGTAGATTCACAAAAGCAGAAACTTTGCATGAGATAACATAAAGACACAATAGGTAGAGAGCAAGAGAATAACAAAAGATACCTAAAAAATAAAAACATGAACAGTTATTTTAATTGTATTAAGTAAAAATGCATGTTCACACAGAGGGAGTCTCCACATGTTGATAGAAGATCACTTCAGAAAGAGAATGCAGGAAGCTTAAACGTACGACGTGAATAACATAGGGTCAAAATACATAAGGCAAAGATTAATCAGATTTCAAATACAAATACCTAAACCTACAATCATGGTAGACAACAGAAAGTTCTACAAAAATTTAAGAAAATATATCTTCAAATTATAATATTTGAGCAGTCTAATTAAGACTGGTTTAAAAGATGTGTAAAATGTTGCCTACAGTGACGCCATAGCACAAACTGCTTTCAAACATGTGGGTCACAGCAAGCACACACAGACCTCAGGGGCTGCTCCATAGAATGTAGAAAACATTAAAAGCCGAGTAGCATAATAACAATCACTTCTACAACACTAATCATGCACAAACAGTGCTCTGCAATGTGTACATAAATTAAATCACGTAACTTTAATGATAATTGTATGAGTTATATGTTATTGCTAACTTTATTTTACTGAGACATTGAAGGGTTAAATAATTAGTTTGAAAATCAGGAATATAGTTATTATAAGAAATTATAAGAGATATATAAAAGAATTTGACTTAATATAAAATCTTAGGAGTACAAAAACTCAGAAAATTTTTGAAAAATACATAAATTCAAAAAGTGACAAAAATAAATAAAACTGATTAGTCATATACCCACAGGAGAACTGAAATTAGTGAGTGAATATGCTGCCGTAAAGGAAAGCCCTAACATGACTGTTTAAACAGCGGGTTGGGAAAATGTCAAAAAAAATACTCTTTCTATTTTGCATAAAATATCTCAGAGGAAGAAGCATGAGGAAGAGGAGGGGAGGAGGGAGAGGAGGGATAGGAGGAGGGAGGAGGAGGGGGGAGTGGAGGAAGGAGGAGGGAGGAGTGGAAGAGGGAGAAAAGAGGAGTGGAAGAAGGAGGAGGGGAGGAAGGAGGAGAGAGGAGGGAGGAAGGAGGAGTGGAGGAGGGAGAAAGGAGGAATGGAGGAGGGAGGAAAGAAGAGTGGAGGAGGGAAGAGTGGAAGAGGGAGAAAGGAGTGGAGAAGGGAGGAAGGAGGAGTGGAGGGATGAGGGGAGAAAGGAGGAAGGAGGAGTGGAGGAGAGAGGAGGGGAGGAAGGAGGAGTGGAAGAAGGAGGAGGGGAGGAAGGAGGAGAGAGAAGGGAGGAAGGAAGAGTGGAGGAGGGAGGAAGGAGGAAGAGGAGTGGAAGAGGGAGGAGGGGAGGAAGGAGGAGTGGAAGAGGGAGGAGGGGAGGAAGGAGGAGTGGAAGAAGGAGGAGGGGAGGAAGGAGGAGTGGAAGAGGGAGGAGGGGAGGAAGGAGGAGTGGAAGAGGGAGGAAGGAGGAGTGGAGGAGGGAGGAGGGGAGGAAGGAGGAGTGGAGGAAGGAGGAGTGAAGAGGGAGGAGGGGAGGAAGGAGGAGTGGAAGAGGGAGGAGGGGAGGAAGGAGGAGTGGAAGAGGGAGGAGTGAAAGAGGGAGGAAGGAGGAGTGGAGGAGAAGTGAAAGGAGGGAGGAAGGAGGAGTGGAAGAGGGAGGAGTGGAAGAGGGAGGAAGGAGGAGTGGAAGAGGGAGGAGGGGAGGGAGGAGGAGTGGAGACGGAGGAGTGGAAGAGGGAGGAAGGAGGAGTGGAAGAGGGAGGAGTAGAAGGGGGAGGAGTGGAGGAGGGAGAAAAGGAGGAGTGGAAGAAGGAGGAGGGGAGGAAGGAGGAGAGAGGAGGAGGAAGGAGGAGTGGAGGAGGGAGAAAGGAGGAATGGAGGAGGGAGGAAAGAAAGAGTGGAGGAGGGAGGAGTGGAAGAGGGAGAAAGGAGTGGAGAAGGAAGGGAGGAGGAGGAGTGGAGGGGAGGGGAGAAAGGAGGAAGGAGGAGTGGGAGAGAGGAGGGAGGAAGGAGGAGTGGAAGAAGGGAGGAGGGGAGGAAGGAGGAGGAGAGGGAGGAAGGAAGAGTGGAGGAGGGAGGAAGGAGGAAGAGGAGTGGAAGAGGGAGGAGGGGAGGAGTGGAGGAGTGGAAGAGGGAGGAGGGAGGAAGGAGGAGTGGAAGAAGGAGAGGAGGGAGGAAGGAGGAGTGGAAGAGGGAGGGGGGAGGAAGGAGGAGTGGAAGAGGGAGGAAGGAGGAGTGGAGGAGGGAGGAGGGGAGGAAGGAGGAGTGGAGGAAGGAGGAGTGGAAGAGGGAGGAGGGGAGGAAGAGGAGGAGTGGAAGAGGGAGGAGGGAGGAGTGGAGGAGTGGAAGAGGGAGGAGTGAAAGAGGGAGGAAGGAGGAGTGGAGGAGGGAGGAGTGAAAGAGGGAGGAAGGAGGAGTGGAAGAGGGAGGAGTGGAAGAGGGAGGAAGGAGGAGTGGAAGAGGGAGGAGGGGAGGAGGAGGAGTGAAAGGGAGGAGTGGAAGAGGGAGGAAGGAGGAGTGGAAGAGGGAGGAAGGAGGGTGGAAGGAGGAGGGAGGAGTGGAGGAAGGAGGAGTGGAAGAGGGAGGAAGGAGGAGTGGAGGAGGGAGGAGTGAAAGAGGGAGGAAGGAGGAGTGGAGGAGGAGGGAGGAGTGGAAGAGGGAGGAAGGAGGAGTGGAAGAGGGAGGAGTGGAAGAGGGAGGAAGAGTGGAAGAGGGAGGAGTGGAGGAAGGAGGAGTGGAAGGGAGGAGTGGAGGAAGGAGGAGTGGAAGAGGGAGGAGGGGAGGGTAAGGAGGAGTGGAAGAGGGAGGAGGAGGTGTGGAAGAGGAGGAGGAGTGGAGGAGGAGGAGAGGGAGAGGAAGGAGGAGTGGAAGAGGGAGGAGGTGGAGAAGAGGGAGGAAGGAGGAGTGGAAGAGGGAGGAGGGAGTGAGGAGGAGGGAGGAGGAGGAGGAGGAGGGAGGAGGGAGAGGGAAAGGAGGAGTGGAAGAGGGAGGAGTGGATGAGGAGGAGGAGGGAGGAGTGGAAGAGGGAGGAGGGGAGGAAGGAAGGAGGAGTGGAAGAGGGAGGAGGGGAGAAGGAGGAGTGGAAGAGGGAGGAGGGGAGGAAGGAGGAGTGGAAGAGGGAGGAGGAGAGGAAGGAGGAGTGGAGAGAGGGAGGAGGGGAGGAAGGAGGAGTGGAAGAGGGAGGAGGGGAGGAAGGAGGAGTGGAAGAGGGAGGAGGAGGGGAGGAAGGAGGAGTGGAAGAGGGGAGGGGAGGAAGGAGGAGGGAGGAAGGAGGAGTGGAAGAGGGAGGAGGGGAGGAAGGAGGAGTGGAAGAGGAGGAGGGGGGAAGGAGGAGTGGAAGAGGGAGGAGGAGGAGGAGGAGGAGTGGAGGAAGGAGGAGGGGAGGAGGAGGAGAGGAAGGAGGAGGAAGGAAGGAGTGGAGAGGGGGAGGAGGAGGAGTGAAGGGAGGAGTGAAAGAGGAGAGGAGGGGGAGGAAGGAGGAGTGGAAGAGGGAGGAGGGGAGGAGGAGGAGGAGGGAGGAGTAGGAGGAGAGTGGAGGAAGGGAGGGGAGGAGGAGGAGTGGAAGAGGGAGGAGGGGAGGAAGAGGAGTGGAAGAGGGAGGAAGGAGGAGTGGAGGAGGGAGGGGATGGAGTGAAAGAGGGAGGAAGGAGGAGTGGAGGAGGGAGGAGTGGAGGAAGAGGAGGAAGGAGAGGGAGGAGGGAGGAGTGGAGGAGGGAGGAGTGGAAGAGGGAGGAAGGAGGAGGTGGAGGAGGGAGGAGGAAGAGAGGGAGGAAGGAGGAGTGGAAGAGGAGGAGTGGGAAGAGGGAGGAAGGAGGAGTGGGAGGAGTGGAGGAGGGAGGAGTGGAAGAGGGAGGAAGGAGGAGTGGAGGAGGGAGGAGTGAAAGAGGGAGGAAGGAGGAGTGGAAGAGGGAGGAGTGGAAGAGGGAGGAAGGAGGAGTGGAGGAGGGAGGAGTGAAGAGGGAGGAAGGAGGAGTGGAAGAGGGAGGAGTGGAAGAGGGAGGAAGGAGGAGTGGAGGAGGGAGGAGTGGAAGAGGGAGGAAGGAGGAGTGGAAGAGGGAGGAGTGGAAGAGGGGAGGAAGGAGGAGTGGAAGAGGGAAGGAGGAGTGAAAGAGGGAGGAAGAGGAGGAGTGGAAGAGGGAGGAGGAGGAGGAGTGGAGGAGGGAGGAGTGAAAGAGGAGGAAGGAGGAGTGGAGGAGGAGGAGTGAAAGAGGGAGGAAGGAGGAGTGGAAGAGGGAGGAGTGGAAGAGGGAGGAAGGAGGAGTGGAAGAGGGAGGAGGGGAGGGAGGAGGAGTGAAAGACAGGAGGAGTGGAAGAGGGAGGAAGGAGGAGTGGAAGAGGGAGGAAGGAGGAGTGGAGGAGGGAGGAGTGAAAGAGGGAGGAAGGAGGAGTGGAAGACGGAGGAGTGGAAGAGGGAGGAAAGAGGAGTGAAAGACGGAGGAGTGGAAGAGGGAGGAAGGAGGAGTGGAGGAGGGAGGAAGGAGGAGTGGAAGAGGGAGGAGGAGTGGAGGAATGGAAGAAGGAGAGATGGAGGAAGGAGGAGTGCAAGAGGGATGAGGGGTGGAAGGAGGAGTGGAAGAGAAAGGAGGGAGAAGGGAGGAGGAAGAAGGGAGGAGGGAGGAGGAAGGAGGAAGGAGTGGAGGAAGCAGTGCTTCACAGCTCTCTACAATTCATCTTACAATGTCAGCATAACCTGGATGGCAGGACCAACAGAAATTGTGCGGCAGAAGAAAGCTGTAGGTCCTTCTCATCATGCACATACATACAGCAATCATAATAAAATATCACCAGATGAAACATGGCTTATTAATTCCATACTACTACATGCTAAGTTGTTTATCCTAGGAATTATATGGTTAAAATTTAAAACTCAGTGTCAATTCAACACATTAATAGAGTATTTATTGAAGAAATATCGTATCTTAATAGACATCAAAGAATGCATTAAGACATTCAATATCCCTTTTTATACGTTCATATGTACATATACAATAATAATTGCATACTACATATATACATAGCATCATTGTGTCCCACACGTGTAACTTGGAGACACAGAACTTCTTACATGTCTATAGTAGACAGCATGATGGCCCACAGAGGCGTCTGCATTCTTGCTCCTGGAAACTGGATGCTACTGCACATGGAAAAGCCACTCTGCCGAAGGACTTCCAGACATAACATCATGGATTACCTGGGGAGTCAATCTAGTCATGTGCATTCTTAGAAATGAAGACCCTGCCCTGGTTGTGGTCAGCAGACAAGAATGAAAGAAAGATGGAATGGAAATGGTCGGGAGCAGGCAGACCACAGTGTGAGCAGACCAGGACCAGCCCTCATGGCCTGGATAAAGAAAATGTGGTACATACACACAATGGAATTTTACTCAGCAATAAAAGAAAATAAAATAATGGCATTCGCAGGTGAATGGATGAAGTTGGAGAATATAATGCTAAGTGAAGTTAGTCAATCTCAAAAATCCAAATATCCAATGTTTTCTCTGATATAAGGAGGCTGATTCACAGTGGAGTTGGGTCGGGGTACATAGGAGGATTAGAGGAACACTAGGAAGGTCAAAGGGGAGGGAGGGGAAGGAAGGGAGCAAGGGGGGATGGAGGGGAAAAAAGAAAAGGTGGTTGAATAAGATGGATGTCATTATCCTAAATGCATGATTGAAGATTTGAATGGTACAAATATACATTGTATACAAGCAGTATTTTGTAAAAAGATGCTCTATATGTTTATTATGAATTATAATGCATACTACTATTATAAAAAATAAATAAATAAAAATATATAAAAATACAAAAAAAAAAAAAAAGAAAAGAAAAGAAAGAAAGAGGAAAGGGCTCGAGCAAGGGCTGCAGCAGCCTCTGGAATCTGGAGACAGCAGGGACCCTGCCGCAGGGAACACAGCTCTGAGGACTCTGAGGCTTCAGCCTGGGGAGAGCCCTGTCGGACCCCAGCCAGCAGAACTGGGAGACAGTGAACTCCTGACGTCCGGGGCCACTGGGCCGTGGTGAGGCGTTGTGCAAATGACACTGTGCTTACTCGTGGGTGTGGTGCATTTACTTGAGGTCTAGCCTTTCAGGTTTTCCCTTCTGAACATGATGGGTTCATATCCTTCCCCCATTCTTCTTACATCACGGTGTCTTTTTATCTATTTACCTTAGCCCTTTGTATATTAAATATTAACTCTTATCCACTCTACGTGTTACTCTGTTGAATGGACATCTATCTTTCCAGATTGATTATGGTATTATTTTTCTACAGTCTTTTAATAATTTTTTAGGTAGCAAGATCCATTAAACTCCTTAATTCTTTCTGCTTTTGGTGTATTCATCTCAAGATGAAATGTATATGTCCTTTCAGAAAATTTCTGCTACTTGCATTTAAAGTTTTCATTTAAAAGTTTATTTTTGAATCAACAGTTTGTTTTCTAAAATTTAACCAATCATACCCTTTCAACAACCTCTCCTTTCTGTGTAGATTTTAATGTCAAGTTTATCACTTCTTAAATTTCATATGCTGCTTCTGCATTTTTGTACTATAATGATAACTCTGCCAATTCTAGGCCTAGTGTACACCATTTTGATTATTTTAATTTGATATTATAATTTCGGTCTGATATTGAACATTCTCCCTCATTAGTCTTTATTTTCAAAATACTCCTCCTGATTATCAAATGTGAACCTGCAGGTGGACTTCAGAATCATATTGTGATGGTACAATGTTGTTGAAATTAGGTTAAGATTACATTAAATTCAGGGTAGATTTGTTTTTTTCTCCCATCCAGACAATAAAGCATAATTTAAGATTTAAAAGAAAGTTTCTGGGAAGATTTCATCTTGCACTCACAGTTGCTACATTTTCAAATAAGTGTTCCCATAGTTATAAAGTAATAATTTATTTATTGCTGCAGTTGTGAGTAGGGTTTTTTTCAAATTTATTTTTTATTCTAAATCGTTAGAAATGACAGCAGAATGTATTTACATTTCATATTATATTTTTAGAGCACATTTTTACATATCTCTGGTTGTATACAAAGTATATTCACACCATTTGTGACTTTATACATGCACTTAGGGTAATTGAGAGTAGGGTTTTTTTAAATCACATTCTTGGTCACTATTTTGATTACTTTTAAACATTTACTCTATAATTATTGAACTCTTACTTGAATTTATGAAAATTTTAAGCTAATTATCCTAGCCTATTATCTTGATTAAAATCAATTAAAAATCGTCTTCCCTCAAATATCACTTTGCGTTCTCCTCCTGGTGCTCAGGGCTCTTGTCTTGTCTGATTGCTTTGGCTAGTGTTGCTATGTGTCATCATGTGACGGGGTGGGCGGAGCATCCAGAGTGCTGAGGGTACCGAGGCTGCAGGTCCTTCAGCCCTGAGACAAGTAGGCAGGCAGCTGTATCCATTTGAAGTCCTAGAAAGAGAATGTTTGCTTTACCATTATTGAAACCTCTTCCTCCAAGGCCACCGGTAGTTCTTTTTTTTTTTTTTTTTTTATTAGATTTTCTGTAATTGTGGATGAAGAGAATGCCTTTAATTTATCTGTCCATTTTTATGTTTGGTGCTGAGGATCGAGCCCAGTGTCTCCGTGTGCTGGGTAAGCGCTCTGCCACTGAGGCACAGCCCAGCCCACGGCTGTAGTTCTGACTGGAAGTTTGTCTCATCTGGCAGCATGTCGAGGCCTGAGAGCCAACCTGGAGCCCAAGCCGGGGTCGGCCGCTCCCTGGGCCCTGAGGCCCTTGGGTGAGATGTACAGCCTCTGTGTTTGCGTGTGTGTGTGTGTGTGTGTGTGTGTGTGTGTGTTTGCTTATTTATTTTGGTTCTGGGGATAGACCCCAGGAGGGGGGCTCTGTTAGTGTATATCATCCTCAGCCCTTTTTATTTTTTATTTGGAGAAAGGATCTCACTGAGTTCCTGAGGCTGCCCTTAAACTTGTGATCCTCCTGCCTCAGCCTCCCAAGTCATAGAAATTAGGTGTGTGCCACCATACCCGGCAACATACACAACCTTTTGAGTCTGACTCACCTGCAATATGGTAGAAAAATAAAGCCAACTGCACAGAGATGAGATGAGGGGTAGGCAGGCCAATATAGACAAGGCGTTGGAATAGTGTTGGCCTGGTCAATTGTGTGTGTGCATGCGTGTGTGCATGTGGGTGTGTATGTGTGTGTGCACGTGTGTGTGTTGCTTGTGTCTGTTTTATTTATACAAAATATCTGGATATAGTGCTCCTAAATATGAATGTACATATAGTATTGTGCTGTGTTTATAAACCATTTGCACATATAGTCTTGTGTGACTAGAGACACGTGAGTGAGTGTGTGAGTGTGTGTGGATAACGTATCTGAACGCACATGGCATTGTGTGGGTGTTAGCAGATGCACGCCCATTTTAAAGATCTGAGAAGCTGAAGATGCTTGAAACTGATCACTTTGCAAAATAAAGCAGAAGCTGGGCTGCACCTTGGGTCCCTCTGTGGGACCGGACGCTGCCTTGGCCTGACTTGGGCCTGCGTGAGGTGTCCAGCAGTGCCCGCGTCCCTGGGCCTGGGGCAGCAGGTGCCTTCAGCCACATGCTCTTCTTCTAATTAGAAAAATTCTCACTTGCGTTTTGTTTTTCTGGCATTAATTTTCTTTTTCTTCTCTTGTGAACTCTTCCTTTAATGCAGAGGTCTGCTGTCACTGAGGGCCAGGAAGGTGTCCTCTCCAAGGGACGAGGTGAGGAGTTCGAGGACCTGGGGGAGGGGCAGGCTCTGGGAGAGTGGAGGCCATGGTGCTCCCCCGGCTGAACCAGACCCGGGAGGCCCCGTGAGACTGGAAGGGCAGTGCCGAGGGGGGCAGTGCCGAGGGGGGCAGTGCCGAGGGTGGCCTGGGACGCAGGGCCTGGGGCCCCGTGCTCGCTCAGCCCCGTGATGCTCTTGCCAGAATGCGGCAGGCCTCCCCTGGAGGGGCCACTGGACTGAGCTGCAGTGACATCCATTACTGCCCGCGCCGGCCACACTGGCCTGGTGGAGACTGGCATCAACCGCTCAGGCCTTCAGTTCCCAGGCGGCGCCGGCTGGTTCGTGCAGTGCTGTTCTGCACCCTTTACGGTGGCTACGGGGATCTTAACGGCACTGCTGTGGGCTCTAGCCCGGCACCGGAAGGGTCAGCGTGCACGTGCACACATTCCACCTGCACTGTGGACACAGCTCCAAGTACAAGAGTCACCGTGCGCCGGGAGAGAGAGCGGTGGAAGAGGACCGCCATCATAGGAAGCCGCGAGACGGGGGCGCGCACTCACGTTTCTGCAGGAGCGTCAAGCGATGCCCATGCAGACCAGCAGGCAGCCAGGGCCTCGTGGGGGGCCGAGCCCTGCGGGGGCACGTCTGCTGGTAACTCCCGTCAGTGCGGGCGCACCCTCCAGCAGCAGTGGCAGGAAGCCGCCTCTGAACCGTCGGCTCTGCCCTGGCCGCTCGCCGCGGCACCTCTCCCGCACGCAGCTGGGGGCGCCGTGGCTCTGGATTCCGCGGCTGTCAGACAGCCGTGCCCCTCCTGAGGAGGGCCCGACGCTCACGCCAGCCACACCTGCAGCTGGGAAACCCAAGTGGGGTTGGTGGGGTCAGGAGGAAGGACAGCAGGATGACCCTGTCCCCCTGCGGCTCAGCTGCAGATTCCGCCACCCAGGGAGTCACCAGTGTCAGAGTCAAAGCCCCTGCGGGCAGGTGCTTCACGTTGCATTCACAGTCACAGCATGTGGGCGTCCTCCAGTCTGGCCCAGCCTCGGACACCACGCGGCAGGCAGCGTGGTCTTGGGCCTCCTCCGGTCCTCCCGTGGGCGTGCCCAGGAAAGGGAGGCCACCCTGGGGCAGGCCTGTGGCTGTCCTGACCCCATTCCCAGCAGCAGGGCTCACCTCGCCTCTCTAGTGGGGAGCGTGAGGGACAGTGTTGGACTTGTTAATATCAATAGAAAACGAAGCAAACCGCAATGCTTTTTTATAGTGTATCTGTATCCCCTGGAATTACTCAAAATGCATGTAAAGAAGTTCTCTCTGCCACCATTCGCAGACTTGAAGGAAACAGGAGGGTTTAGGAATGTGCTGTCAGTCTGTCTGTGGAAAGAGTCTAAAATGGATGTTAATAGTGACAAATGGCATTTCTTGATTCAAAAATCCAACTCATAGAATCTTTTTTTGATAAAATGTTAAAATAAATGAAAGAGAAAGAGTCAGGGAGACAGAAACGATTTATGAACCAACAGATATAACATGAAAGTCTGGTTGATTAGTGCAGGAAAAATAGTGAACGCTTCCTAATGCTGAATCCATCACTGATTGACGTTGCACCATCTGACTGTTTGTACCTCAGTCACTACATAGAGGAAGTGTCTGGCCTGGACAGACAGGTGCAAAAATACTAAAGGGATCTTATTACAAGCCAACCAATGAAGGGCAGGACCAGGAGCCCAGACGGTGAGTGTGGGACTAGGTATCCAAGACTACCAGGGCAGGACCAGGTGCCCAAGAGGGTGAGGGTGGATCCAGGAGTCTAAGAGGGTGAGGGGGAACCAGGTGCCCAAGAGGGTGAGGGGGGACCAGGTGCCCAAGAGGGTGAGGGGGGACCAGGTGCCCAAGAGGGTGAGGGGGGACCAGGTGCCCAAGAGGGCAGGGGCGGGGCCAGGTGCCCAAGAGGGTGAGGGGGACCAGGTGCCCAAGAGGGTGAGGGGGGACCAGGTGCCCAAGAGGGCAGGGGCGGGGCCAGGTGCCCAAGAGGGTGAGGGGCAGGGCCAGGTGCCCAAGAGGGTGAGGGGGGACCAGGTGCCCAAGAGGGCAGGGGCGGAGCCAGGTGCCCAAGAGGGTGAGGGGCAGGGCCAGGTGCCCAAGAGGGTGAGGGGGGGCCAGGTGCCCAAGAGGGTGAGGGGCGGGGCCAGGTGCCAAGAGGGTGGGGGGGGCCAGGTGCCCAAGAGGGTGAGGGGCGGGGCCAGGTGCCCAAGAGGGTGAGGGGGGCCAGGTGCCCAAGAGGGCAGGGGCGGGGCCAGGTGCCCAAGAGGGCGGGGGCAGGGCCAGGTGCCCAAGAGGGTGAGGGGGGGCCAGGTGCCCAAGAGGGTGAGGGGGGGCCCGGTGCCCAAGAGGGTGAGGGGCGGGGCCAGGTGCCCAAGAGGGTGAGGGGGGACCAGGTGCCCAAGAGGGCAGGGGCGGGGCCAGGTGCCCAAGAGGGTGGGGGCAGGGCCAGGTGCCCAAGAGGGTGAGGGGGGGCCAGGTGCCCAAGAGGGTGAGGGTGGATCCAGGAGTCTAAGAGGGTGAGGGGGGCCAGGTGCCCAAGAGGGTGAGGGGCGGGGCCAGGTGCCCAAGAGGGTGAGGGGCGGGGCCAGGTGCCCAAGAGGGTGAGGGGGGCCAGGTGCCAAGAGGGCAGGGGCGGGGCCAGGTGCCCAAGAGGGTGAGGGTGGATCCAGGTGCCCAAGAGGGTGAGGGGGGACCAGGTGCCCAAGAGGGTGAGGGGCGGGGCCAGGAGCCCAAGAGGGTGAGGGGCGGGGCCAGGAGCCCAAGAGGGTGAGGGGGGACCAGGTGCCCAAGAGGGTGAGGAGGGGCCAGGTGCCCAAGAGGGTGAGGGGCGGGGCCAGGAGCCCAAGAGGGTGTGGGGGGGCCAGGTGCCCAAGAGGGTGAGGGGGAACCAGGTGCCGGGATGCGCATACGTGCTAAGGCTTCTCCAGACAGGTGCTCTCTGGTGTCCCCTGTGTGGACATCATGACTTGTTTTCTGTGCTGTGGCTGAACTACGTTCTGCAAATTCACATCTGATCTGCCCGAGCTCATTGAAATCCAGCAGGTCCACCTGTCTTTGTTAGAAAAGAGCAAGAGAGCACAGGAGGAATTGGAGGTGGCTTAAGGACCCCCACTTGGGGCTGGGGTTGTGGCTCAGCGGCAGAGCACTCGTCTCGCACATGTGCGGCCCGGGTTCGATTCTCAGCACCACGTAAACATAAGTGCATTGCATTGTGTACAACTAAAGTAAATAAATAAATATTTAAAAAAAAAAAAAAAAAAGGACCCCCACTCACACCCTTTGTCCCCAGCCGCTCAGGTCCCCGCCCGAGTGGTCAGTTCAGGGGTCCTCCAGGGCACCCTTTCAAGCCAAGTGGTGCAGGCAGGGCTGAGGGGCAGTGGTGACCACCTGGTGGCCCTCTCGCAGGTGCAGGCTTTCATCTGGAGGCCGGGCTGGGATCCGCTGCAAGCCGCCTTTCTTTAATCATTTAGCTGTGGACCCTGGTGCCCGCGCCTCTCTGGCATGACTTTCTGAGCCGGCTCTTTTGATCTCCGACTGCTTTCTACATTATAAGTCTAATCCTGTATTTAAACATATTTCTACATTGCACCCAACGGTCTGATTTGAATTTGCAGCAATGTGGAGAGCAGAGCCATCCACTCCCTCACACTCCGTGGTCCGCTTGCCACTGCTCTTTTAAAAATAAATAACAGCAAAAACGTTTAATGAAAATGACGATCACAATACATTTGAAAATACTCGACAATTTAGCATCACAAAAAGTGAACATTTAAGGCCTCTGCTTCCAAATGCCACCCTAATTACAGGAGCGTCCCCCTCCACGGCTTTTTCACATGCATAAGAGGCCTTATTCAAATGAGGGAGACCTTTTCGGTGGCTCTAATAGAGAGCTTAGCATAACTCAGGCTGCTTGTCAATGCAAATGGCAGCGAGCGGCTGGCGTGCGGAGGCAGATTATAGTTATCCTCTTCACACGCGGCGCGCGTCTTCACGCTCTGGAAATATTTTGCTTATCAGTAAGAAGCAATGATCAACACCTCACACCCCAGCCCCAGAGAGACTGGAGAGTGAGATCATCAGCATTCAGATCAAGTCGGGTCCTCAGGGGCCACCTACTCCTGGCTTCTCAGTGAAGGCTTGCTGCGCACTTCCTCACGCAGACATCCGACGGCCACAGATCCAGGACCAAACGCGACAACTGAAAGGCGGCTTCCCAAAGACACACTGTTACTGGCTCTGAAAAACATTTTGTGAACCTTAGAGAGGCCTTTCTCCGCCTCAGTGGAGAATGCACGTCGGACCCTCAGGAGGGGACGGTGGAAGGGCTGGCTTGAGAGCAGCTCTCCAGGGACAGCCTCTTCCTTTGGCCCCTCAGAGACCTTTGCTGGGAAGGGACCCATCACCTGGCCCTGGCACCTGCTTTGAGGCTTCCACGTGCATTCACCTCGGCCCCATGCCCCGTCTATGATCCACAGCAGCCTCCCCAGCCCGCAGCGGGGTGCCAGCTTCCCCAAGAACACGTGTCACTGTCACTGGACACACGCTGTGGACACAAGAGTCCCTGGGGTGATGGCTGTGGGAAGAAAGGCACGGCCAGGGGAGATAGTCCCATGTTGTTTGCGACGACGTTCAGCTATCCCAACTCAAAGACCCCGGAGCAAACCTGTGCTGTGACTTCTTGTCCTGTGGTGTGATAGGACACTGGGTCTCTGGAATCCAGCCCAGCCCAGAAGCCTGTGGTCAGCAAGGCAGGAGGAGGGCTGGGGTGGGGTCTCCCTGTGGCCAGCACCTGCACAGTGTACAAGACTTGGCCAGTGGGGGGGGGGCTGCTTTTGAGATAATAGAATATATTAAAAGGAACAAATTGGAATGAAATGGGCTCCTGCAATGGGCCCTATCTAAATTCATCAAATCCAGCAAAAAATTAGATACTTTTGATTTTCTCTGTTTATTTTTATGTGTGCAGTGTTTACATGTGGTTTAATGATGCAAGAGTGTCTGTGGGGCCTGTATTTATGTGACATGTCGTTTGTGTGTTGTGTGAGAGGCATTTGTGCTGGGTGGGGGATGTGTCACAGGTGTATTTGGAGTAGACACTGTGTGGTGAGTGTGTGCATGGTGTGGTGTGGCATGCATGCTACATTTTGTGACGTGGAGGGTCTGATGATGTGTGTATGATGTGTGCTGAGCGTGTAGTCTGTGTGACATGTGCACGTGTGTTGTGAGGTGTATCAGACATGTGCAAGGGCACCTACCAAACCCAGAAGCCATGGGGGTGAGCCTTCAGGGTGGCTTTGGGCAAACTGTCAGCTGGGCATTTGCAGTCCTGGCCTTCTCCGCAGCAGCCCCAGGTCAAGGAGTGCTGGTCTCCCTCTCCATTTCTGCAGGTGCCCAGTGTGGATCCCGCTGTCCGGGAGACTCTCCTCCAGCAGAGAGCTCTGGTGCTCAGTCTGGGACGGTGTCTGCTCACACAGACTCCATGCCCACTGAGCCAGAGGGCAACCCTGTGAGAACACAACTTGCAAAACTGGGGTGATGGGAGTAGGAAGGGACACTGTGACCCCTAACTGCACAACAGTGGATCTACCAGAGAAGTGTCACGTTCAGCAGTAAATGGAGAAGGAAGAGTACTATTTATGACAAGTCTCAAAGCAAGGAGGCAGTGGGGAGAATGCCCCCTGCCAGGCATGAAGATACAGTATAGCTGGGTGTGGTGGCACACGCCTTTAATCCCAGTGGCTCTGGAAGCTGAGGCAGGAGGATTGCGAGTTCAAAGCCAGCCTCAGCAACAACAAGGTGCTAAGAAGCTCAGTGAGACCCTGTCTCTAAATAAAATACAAAACAGAGCTGGGGATGTGGCTCAGTGGGGAGTGCCCCTGAATTCAATCCCTGGTACCCAACCCCCCCCCAAAAAAAATACAGTATAAAGCCTCAAAAGAGAACTGAGAGAAAAACAAACAAAGAAATGCAGAGGTCATCAAGAGATCCAGTAAATACGGGGAGCGGAAAAGTGGATGAGAACGCCTCACATCAGTGAAGGTATGGTGGCGGGTCCTAGCTGCTGGCCACGCGGGCAGCATTTGGAGCATGACATAACCTGGCTCAGGGCTTGCCTGACAGAGAGGATGAAGTTTAGGTGGATGGAAGATTTGTTATCAACAATTACCAAAAAAATGGGAAAATGGAACCAGGACAAAGCAATCCCTTCTAATTATGACTCAGACCCAAAAGCCAACTAAGAAAATAGTAATAAATTTGACTACATAGAAATAAAAATAAAAAGAGCTTCATGGAAAACAACCAGCAAATTAAAAAGTGTTTTCACTCAGCTTATGGCTGAACAGTTCATCCTCCCAAGAGGTAAAGAGCTCCTACCAACTCAAAAGAAATAGTCACAGATGGGAATGATTGAGCCAGGAGGACTGACGAGGAGTGAGGAGTGATGTCCCGGAACACACAGCAGGACCTCCCCTCACTCCCGGGCTAGTCCGCTGTCACTGCCAGGAACGTTCAGGAGGGTCACACTATAGCAGGGATGGGTTCATTTTGGTTTGTGGCTGTGGAGTTTTCTCCATGAGGAGTCGGCCCAGTTTCTTTGTGAAAAGGGAGCACGTCGTAGTGGGAGTTTGTGCTGGAGGAAAATCCCTCACCTAATGTCCAGAAAGGAAGAGAGAGAGAGAGAGAAATGGGAAGGGGTCCAAGAGCCTCTTTGAGGGCACGTCCCCCCAGACCTGAGACCTTCCACAAGGAACGACCAGTAAAGGTTCAACTAACACCCAATAACACCAGGCTGGAGTCCAAGACTTCAATATGTGGGCCTTTGGGGAACACTCGACACTCAAACTATGGTACTCATAGGAAGCAAAATCCCCAATTCCATTTCCATTCTGTTACAGTGTAGATACAACGTATCCCCCCAAAACTCATGTGTGAGGCAATGAGAATTTTCAGAGATGAAATGAATCAATTATGAGAGTTGTAACCTGATCTATGAATAAATCCAATGATATGGATTAGCTTGGAAGAAACTGCAGGCAGGCATTCTGTCATGGGAGGAAGTAGGTTGCTGGGGGTGTGCCTTTGGGATATATATTTTGTCCCTGGTGAGTGAAGCTTTCTTTGTTTTTCCTGGTGATCATGTCCTAAGCTGCTTTGCCCTGCCACACCTTTCCACCATGATGATCTGCCTCATCTTAGACACAGAGGTCTGAAGTCAGCTGACCATGGACTGAACCTCTGAAACTGAGTCAAAATGACCCTTTTGCCTCTAGTTGTCCTTCTCAGGTCGTTTAGTCACAGTAGTGCAAAAGCTTACTGCAACAACAATTAGTATCATAAAGTGTGACTGTTGCTATGACTAATCTGACCATGTGGTACAGAGGCATTTGGAGCTAATTTGTGGTTTAGAGATGCAAACTAGAAAGTTTAGATATGCAAACTGGAAAAGCTCCACAATATTGTAAGCAGAGCTTAATAGGAAATTCTGGTAGTAGTTCAAAAGACCAGAGTACCGATAGGACTGTGGACAGTAAAGACTGGGCTGATGTGGTTTTAAAGAGGATGGAGGATTCTGCTGGAAATTGGACTAGAGGTCATTTTACATTTTTTCTGTTCTGGCAAAAAAGTTGTATACATATTGCCCATGTCCTGAGAGTTTCTGTGAGGTTCAATTTAAAGGTAATGATGTAATTAATCTGGTGAAGAAAATTTCAAGGCAGCACATCATTCAGGTGGTGGTATGGGTATTGCTGGTGGATTTTAGCCAAGATTACTATGATAAACAAAATAAAAAAGCAAAGCAGAAATATATTTAAAAATAAAAAAAAAACTTTCAATTTGGCTAGAAATATGCAAATAAAACTGGGACTAAGGAAGTGTTGTTGTTAAAGAGATTACAGATACTAGAGAGATGCTAAGTACTTTGTACAGAAACACTAGGAATGATGGCTTGAGGGCATCCTAAGAATTGGAAAGACCACAACCATCTTAGGCTTAAGGGTATTAAAGGAAAAATTCCTTGAGAAGAAAACTTAGGGGCACCCTTCTTGCACAGGGGGACCCAGGACATTGCTTCACTGTACTCAATCACCCAGGCACTTGGAGGCTGCTGCAGCTGTGGCCCCAGGAATCTTGGCTACTGCTCAAGATGGTGGTAAATCTTGGCATCAATGTGGTGATAGTTCTGTAAAATGCAGAATGTTGGAGTTAGGGGGTCATGGGGGCTTCCACTAAAATTTCTAAGGAAGACCTGGGAGGCTAGGCAAAATGTAGCAGAACTGGAATCCCTGCAGGCTGCTCCTAAAAGCATACATGAATATATGAGAAGGAAGACAAAGCTTCAAAGGAGACCCCTGAGGTTAAGAGAAATGGTGCAATATCTGCTAAGGAAAGCTGCAGGAATCAAGCACAGAAAAGCCAAGAGATAGGCCATGTGGTCTCCAACCAGAAACCCAAGCCTTTTGGAGACAACAACACAATGCTACATTTCCCAGAGTTTGGACATAGAGCTTCAGGACTTGTTTGCCCAGCTGGATTTTGGTCTTCCTTTGGCCCTATCTCTTCTTTCTATGCCCCTCTCTCTCCCTTATGGAATAGAAATGTTTATGCTGTGCCATTATATATTGGATATACATAAGTTGCTTTTGATTTTATTCTCAAAGTTAAGATTTCACCTTAGGTCTCAGATGAGACTTTGGACTTGTACTTTTGGGCAATGCTGAAACTGTTAAAACTCTTGGAAATGAATTAAATGTACTTTGAATCATCATGTGGGTATGAGCTTTGGGGGACCAGGAGCAGAATGTATGGTTTAAATATGAGAAATCCTTCTAAAGGTCATGTGTGAAGAATGCAAAAAAATTTCAGAGGAGACATGGTTAAATTAAGAGGAGTGTGATCTAATAAGTGGATTCATCCACAGATATGGATTAACTGAGTGGGAACTGTGAGCAAGTCAGGTGTGACTGGAGGAGGTCACTGGGGTGCCTTTGGGGTTTATACATTGTTCCTGGGGAGTGGAGCTTTCTCTGTCTTTCCCTGTTGCCATGAACTGAGTTACTTTCCTCTGCCACACCCTTCTGCCATGATGTATGGCATCACTGTGGGTGCCAAACTGTGGAGATGGCCAACCATGGACTACAATACCACAGTAGCCTGCCTACAGTTACCTCCCTGTTAATTCACATCAATGGGTTAAGCCATGGATTGGACCACCTCTCTAATAGCCCAAGCATTTCGTCTCAGAACTTTCTTGCATTGTCTAACTCATAAGCACTTGGGGGACTCCTCATGTCTAAACCACAGCAATTACGCAGCTGGATGTATGAACAAGAATGCTTTTGGACATAGAGCTACAGGACCTGTTTGCTCAGCTGGATTTTGGTAGAAAGTGAGAGAAGACATGTTAATGAGGGAGAGCTGTGAGATGCAGGACATAATTTTCCTATGGTGAATTTCTACTGTGGGTGGGGGGAAGCATTTATATTTTCCTCTCTTTGTGTAAAACATCTGGAAGTGAATATCTGCTGGCTGATGCAGTAAAATGGATGGGAAACCTCACTGAGCATTTTTATTTTTTACTTTTTTTCCCTTGAACTAAATTAATGATTAGAATAATAAATTATATGTGTGTGTGTCTATATATGTACAGAAGTGAATCTGTATGTATAGCTTAGTATGTTAGACGTAAGAGTGTTAATGTGTGTAAAGTAGATGAAAATATCATGCGTGCACTGTGTGAGTAAGGGAGAGACAAGCACATGGAAGCAGAAAGACACATGAAGGGACCCTCATGCCAGGCTAGAGTCCCATGGGCCCCACTTTGGGAAATGTTAGGCAGGACAGAATCCAGCTCCCTCTTCACTGCAGATTCTATTAAATTTGAAAATGATCAGAAAGATGGACACTTTTGTGGACTCTAATAAGACACAGTGAGGCCACAGATGGGGGGATCCAAGAGCCCGAATCTCAGGCATTCCAGAGAAAATGGAATACACAGTAGCTCCTGGGAAGCTACACTCCCCTCCGTGGTTCTCGGGCTTTCGTGGCATTTCCTGCACACGGGGGTGATGTTTCCACTTTGGCTGTGTGTTCATATCACACTGCAAACTACCTGCCACGGGAACAGCAACTGAGCACCGTGTACAGTGTCTGGGTCTCTAGAAAGTTTTTGCCACTTTTGGGAAGGAACTGGTGCCCTGGTCAGATGGACTGGGGTGCCTGCAGAGGCCAACACAGCAGCTGCATGAGGCTGGGCCATAGGCTTGGGGGGGTTAGAGATGCCTCCCCTGAGGCTCCAGGAACATGTCACTGCATCATCTGGTACTGGTCGGGGCTTGGGTCTGCCCACTGAAAATTTAGTGTCACCAAGGTCCTTTGTCCATTGCTGAGTACTGGGTGCAGAGACAGGGGAGGAGGTAAGCTCCACCCTGAGGACCAAGAGCACAGTGTGGATTCTCTAGGCTTTGTTGGTCCTTCAAATGTTTCTGTACCACATGTTCTGCCTCTTCACCCCAAGTGCCACTCACCCAGGTCAAGGATAACATGATGCCAGGGCCTGAGATACTCCACCACTGAGATTCGCAGACAAGAGACCCCTCCTCCAAGCTTGCAGGCTGCAGAGCTCCTCCAGCTGGCCCCCACAGCATCCACTTGTGCCTGGGACTGGGTACCACACCCTGTCCTCTGCACGTAGCCCAGCCCAGGCCTCCCTGGAGACTGGTAAGTGGCACATTCAGTCAGGAACTTGGCTGGGGTTGTCTTCCTCATTTTTATTCCTTAGAAGTCAGAGCATTAACTAGTTTATTGTTAGGTTGTTGTTTATTAAGTTTTCTAAAGCAGGTTCATAAAATGTTCTCATGTATTAATTTATTCTTATTTCAATACAGCTTAATTTCCTGAAACTGCTTGAAAATTAAACTATTTTGAATACAGCAACTGAATTGATGAAAACAGTCCTGATTAGGTACTACTTTCATATTCTGGGGCCAGTCGACCTATAATATCCTGTTGCAGCCTAAAACTGCAGGTTTCATTCAAATTCTCACTCATTAAAAGACTCTCCCTTTTATCTAATAATCTACCCTATTCTGACATGCAGAAGGAAGACTAATTAAAATTAAATCTTTAAAACTTTTCTCTCTACTCTGTTACCTACAGCAAGACTTTAACCAGCTTCCCACTAAGAAAGGTAACAGAAACCTGGCTAGAGTTTATGTCTTCTACAGTGTCTTCATCTGAATTGAAAAGAGGGCACTGCATGCATGTCAGGTATGTGTGCCTGGAATTCAGAATAGACTCCGGCAGGGCAGCATGGGGACCTTGGCCTCAAGACCAGGCTGCAATGTGCTCAGTGTTAGGTTAGCACCCGTTTGCAATGCAAATCAGACACGCAAAGCAGATCATCCCCATGTAAACACAGGGACCCACTGAGAGTGGGGAACTGACAGAAGCCTGTGAAAGCCTTACTGATCCTTTGAGCCACTGAGTCATGTTCCGGTGGGGTGGCCTGGTCTCCACAAGTCTCACCTCCAGACCGTGTTCACTTACGATGGGTTGCACACAGATCAAGAAAGAGAAGCAAATCCACCCTCATGATGAGCTGGCAACTTGTGTCTTGAAAGCTTTGCTGGCTCCACAGAAGAAATCTGCTTAGGTGCAGCTTCGTTTCCCTCCTCGGAGTCTAGAGACTTCCTTCTTTCCAAGCTCCCAACATGCAGCAGGCATTTCCCTGAGCATCCTGGAGACCACGTCCACTTTTAATTGTGGAGTAACAGCTGGAAATGGGATTCGGAGCCACAGCGCGGGAGGCCCTGTGCATCCAGGTCACTGAAGTTCCAGGGTTCTCAAAAGGCTGGCCCAAGACAGACACAGAACTGACTTTGAGACACAAGGCTATGGTGGTGTGTGTCAGTGGCCAAGCAAACACCTTTACAGACAGGAGTGCATAACAATGTCCAGCTGGAAAGGCCAGCACCACGCCAGAATGGGAGAAGAACCCATGGGAAATTGTGTGATAAAGCTCCTGTGCGGCCCAGAAGAGAAGCACCATCCTGCGTCACCCTGACAATCCACTTCCAGGAGGAAGGTGAAAGCCAGGAGGAGCCAGGCTGGGTTCCGAGCACAGGGAATGTCTTGCCTCAGGGAACTCCAGTGAGACTCTGATGCAGCCTTACAGTGGGGAGACTGAGGCAGCACAAAGGCAGAGGTAGGGCCATGTGTAGACAAAACCAGGACCTGTGTTCAAATGCCTAGGGGCTTCAAGTGGGTAGTGGAGGGAGTAGGTTCTCAGTGCAGCCAGCAGAGCACAAGGTCAACAGGGAAGAGGGAGGAGAAAGAAGAGGAAAGTCACCCTCATCCACCTTCCTACTTGGGAGCAGGCACAGGGTGGGGTGGTGAAGCAGGGGCTGGAGGCTGGGCTGGTGTCACTGAAAGGCAAAAATCACCCCAGGGACAACCGTGCAGCCAAGAGATTTATTCACCAGCCTTTGTGGCTGGTCAGAGGTTGAAGAGGTGCTGGGAGAGAGGAGTGAGGGAGAGGGGAGTGTGCAAGCTCTGGTGGGAGAGAGGACTCAGGGAGAGGAAAGTGTGCAAGCTCTGAACAGAAGGTAGGTGCCTGGTCGTGCTGGCTGTGGTCTCTGGAGCTGTCGGCTGGGGCAACTGCCGTCGGGCTGGAGACGGTGGGTCTAAGTCTGGTGCAGTGGTTTCCTCCTCTCAGCAGGGATGAGCTGTTGTGTCTGTGAGTCTCTCGAACAGGACCCTATATAGGGATTTCTGGTGGGGGGTGCACCAGAGCGACCCCAACGCCACTGGCTCTTTGCCCATGTTAAAGGGTGACTTTAAGCCTATTGGCTCCTGTCTGGAGAACAGAGAGACCTCCAAGCCCTTTGGCTCTTGCCTGGGGAAAATGAAACAAGGTTGCTTTGTTCAGGACATGGAAACCTTGGGGGGGGGGGATAGCCCATCTATCATTCCCCCCTTTTTGTTTTCTTAGGAAGTGGGACCTCTTGTGTCGGTCTGACTACTTCCTGCTGAAACGGGGTGATGTGGGGTGTTATGGGGGATTTGACAAGACAGGTAAGTCAGGCTTGAGGGCGAAAAGGATTCCCAGAAGGTTGGCACCAAAAAGATAAATTTGCCCCAAGGTGATTAGAAGTAAGAGGCAATCCCTAAGGAGAAGCTGGTTAAAGGTTCAGAACAAAAAAAGACAGAAAAGATTATTTTGAATTGGTATAAGGGACACGAGAGAAGCAAATTTTTAGGGGATCTGTGGAAGAGCTGGCTGTCCAAATATAACCTCAAAAAGGGATAGTGAGGAAGGTTTCGTTGGGAGGACTCAGAGCCTAAAGAGGGCAAGGGGAAGTAGCTTGACCCAGTCCAAGTGAAGCTCCAGGGAGAGTTTAGTCAGAATGTTCTTAAGAGTTCTATTAGTCCTCTCTACCTTCCCTCAGGACTTGGGGTGATATGGGATGTGAAAATGCCAAGGAATGTTAAGGGAAGTAGATATATTCTGGGTGACATGAGAGACAAATTCAGGCCCATTGTCAGACTGGATGGATGTGGGCAACCTGAAGCTGGGAAAAATTTAGGAGACTAAAATAGGGCACCAAAGGTCAGCTTTTTTACTCTTCTAGAAGTAGATAAGCAGCAGCCAGAGCTCAAAGACAGTGGGATCAAGTTGTTTAGAAAGGTAGGCAACGGGAGCAAAAGTGGAGGCCTTATATTGGCCTAAAACACCTGGAGCCAGACCCGTCATCTCATGGACATAAAGGGTGAATGGCTGAAGAAGGTCCAGGTGATGAGGAGCTGGGGCCTGCTGCAGATACCTAAACTCAGCCCGAATGCTTTCGGGGAGGGGCTTTTCCTCAACTCCCTTAGCTGCCTCATATGGGGGTTTTGCATAAAGAGAAAAATTGGGAATCCAGGCATGGAAATATCCCGCTAGCCCCAGGAAGGAAAGAATCTCTTCCTTGTCTTGGGACATGGGAGAGCCTTGATGAGGGCCTCTCGGTCTAGGGTGATGGACTTTGATTGATGGGAGATCTGAACTCCTAAATAAACTACCTGGGTCTGGGCAAGTTGAACCTTAGATGGGGAAACATGATACCTGTGAGAAGCAAGAAAATTTAGAAGGGTGTAAGAGTCAGAAAACTCAAGATCCTTGAGGTCAGCAGCCAGTGTCTGCCCAAAGATATGAGGGCTGTCATGCAAACCCTGAGGGAGGACTGTCCAGGTCAACTGTTGGGACTGTTGAGTATCAGGATCAGTCCAGGTAAAGGCAAAGATGTCTTGTGATTCCTGAGCTAAAGGGACAGTGAAGAAAGCATCCTTACGGTCAATGACCGAGAAATGGGTAGATAAGGAAGGAATTACGGAGAGAATACTATAAGGATTTGGGACCAGAGGGTGTATGGGCCTAACAGCCTCATTGATGAGACAAAGATCTAGGACTAGCCAGTACGACCCATTGGACTTCTTAACCGCCAATATGGCAGTATTATAAGGGGAATGGGTGGGTTGGAGAAAGCCTTTTTGCAGGAGGTCTGAGATAATAGGTTGGAGACCTCTGAGGCTAGCAGCTGGGAGTGGGTACTGGGATCTGTTGGGGAAATGCTGGGATCTTTAAGGTGGATTTGTACAGGGTCGCAGTGAGCAAGGAGGGAGTCTGGGTGTACCAAACGTTGGGGTCTACCAGATGGGCAGGGGCAGGGTAATGGGAGTTTTCTGCACTGTTAGAGCATTGAGAGGTCTTTTCAGGGTTATGAACTCCTAATACAGTGAGGAGAAAGATGGAGGAGGAGACGGAGTGAGACGAGTCCGGGAGCAGAACTGAGTGAGGCGGGTCAGAGAGCACAACTGAGGCCTGAAATTTGGCTAGTATATCTCGGCCCAGTAAAGGCACAGGACATTGAGGCATTACTAGGAACTGGTGGGCAAATGAATGGAGGTGGAGGCGGCAAGACAGCATGGGAATCTTACAGGGTGTGAATGGTGTGCCCCTCTACCCTGATGATAGGGGACAATATGGTGGTGGGCCCCCAAAACTCCCTCAAGACCGAGAAAGTAGCTCCTGTATCTAGTAGGAAATTTATGGGGTGGCCATCAACAAGAAGGGTGACCCTAGGCTCCTGTAAGGTGATGTCAACTGTCAGGAGAGGAACCCCAGGGCCCCATCAATCTTCTGCTGCCAGTCCCAGCAGGTCGGGTTTCTAGACTAATCCAGTCCCCTGCAGGAACTGGGGCAGTCAACACCCCAATGGCCCATCTTGGAGCATTTAGGACATGGGCGCATAGGGGGCCTGGGGTTGGGGCAAGCTCTAGCCCAATGTCCTTCGTTCCTGCACCTGAAACAGGGCCCTGGAGGTCCCCTCTGCATGGGGTCATGGCCCCCTGTTTGTGAGGCCCAAGCATTGAAGTCCCATAAGGCCTGGGACAGCATTTGGAATCTTGTTCGTTTCAGCCTTTTCATATTTCTGAAACCTACGGCCTTCGGTATCCTTATCTCTGTTATGATAGACCTTAAAGGCTGTGGCCAAGATCTCGGTCTGAGGTGTTGCAGGTCCTTGCTCCAATTTTCTCAATTTAACCCATATGTTGGGGTGACTTTGGGACAAAAAGTAAGTCATAAGGACCTGACGTCCCCCTGGAGATTCAGGATCTAAATTGGTGTATTGTTGGAGAGCTTTTGTTAGTCAGTCTAGAAATTCGGAGGGGGTCTCTTCCCTTTTTTGTATGATTTCCTGCAGCTTGTCAAAATTAACAGACTTCTGTGCTGCACGCTTAAGACCAGCTAGTATACAAGTGGAGAACTGATCTCACAAGGCCACGTCCCCTGGGAATTATAGTCCCAGTTAGGGTCCCTCTCGGGGATGGCCTGAGGTCCAATGGGATGGTCAGGGTAGGTTCTATGGTTCTCATCAGCATAGGCCCCTGCCTGCCCCCAGACTCGCCTACACGCCTCAGGAAGGAGGTATTTGCCAGAATCATATATATATCAAGGAAGGTGAGGCTGTAAGCTTGGAGGACCCATTGACATTCCCTGAGGTATGTAGTGGGGTCAGTGGTATATGAGCCCAACCGTTTTTCAATTTGTACTACCTTGGTCATTGTGAAGGGAACGTGGACACGGACAATTCCTTCTGGACCTGCGACTTCCCGGAGTGGGGCCAGGACTTGGGAGGGAGCATGTGAAGGAGGGCGAGCAGACATTGTGTGAGATCGCGTGAGGGGTGTGCTGAAGGAGGAGGAGGTGGCAGGAGTGGGTTGAAGTGGGGCTGGAGGGGCCGAGGGAGGAGGAGAGGTTTCAGGTGCAGTCTGGTATGGGGGTGGCTCATCTGCCTGATCGAAATCAAGAAGGGAGGGGGATGGCAGGGGAGCAGCCGGTTGACAGGGTAGGAGGATATTGTTGGGGCTGCAGTGGGGACAGAGTGAGGGATTTGAGCAGAGGAGGGGAAGGCCTGAACATACGGAATCTCTACCCATTTTTTTATCACTCGCAGAAGTCGAAAAGATCTCTCAGTACTGTGGGATCCAGGGACCCAGAAGCAGGCCATTTGTTTTGGTTTTCTCAGGGGTATGTGGGCCAATCTTGGGTGCAGAACTTGATGAGTCTTATTGGTTGTATATCAGGAGTTAGGCCAAGAGTGGCGAGGTTGTTAGGAGGCGTTGTGGAGGGGAGTCGGCTGGGAGGGATCGGAGTGGGTTCGAGAGTGACAAAAAGTGAGTGGCTGTAAAACCGAAGAAGAGAGCGAGGACGAGAGTGATCAGAGGGTAGTCGGCAGGAGGGATGGGAGTGGGTCAGCTGGGAGGGATGAAGGAGGAGGAGGAGGAGGAGGAGGAGGAGGAGGAGGAGAAGAAGAAGAAGAAGAAGAAGAAGCAGCCCCCATTTTTCCATTCCAAACGGGAGAGATATATTATCCTGAGGAGCGTCCCCCTCAAAATATATATCAGAGAAATCCAAGTCCGTGAGACCCAGTCATCACTGGAGTCAAACAGACATGGAGTCCAAGGGAACGGAGGACAATGGGCCACCCTGCGCAGGGATTTTCCATGTCCTGTCCTGGACAGGAAGGAGAGACCCAAGTCCAGAGGCCAAAGGCTGGAAAAAGGGCTTTCTTCAACTGTTCCCAGAAAAGAAAGAGAGAGAAATCAAGAGAGCGAGAGAGAGAGAGAGAGAGAGAGAGAGAGAGAGAGAGCTCCATGAGGTCCACTGTGACCGTGAAGGTCTAGGTGGGCTGTGGTCCTCCCCGAAAGGGGCCACCAGCGAGGCTGTTGAATGATCCATGGTCAGTTCCCACCGTACAAGGCCCGACGGGTTTAGGTGCTCTGGGGACAGGGACGGGGGGCTTACCAATCCGATGGCTGGTGGTGGATGCGTTGGAGTGACAATTAAAAACGGGCGCAGGCTGAGGCAGTTCCGGGTGATTATGCCCTTCGGCTCAAGACAGGGTCCCGGGTTTCGGCACCAACGAAGGGCAAAAACCACACCGGAGACCACCGTGCAGCCAGGAGAGTAATTCACCAGCCTTTATGGCTGGTCGGAGGTAGAAGAAGTCGGGAGAGAGGAGTCAGGGAGAGGGGAGTGTGCGAGCTCTGGACAGAGGGTCGGTGCCTGGTCGTGCTGGCTCTGGTCTCTGGAGCTGTCTGCTGGGCTGCTGCCGTCGGGCTGGAGACGGTGAGTCTGGAGCTGTTGCAGTGGCTGCCTCCTCTCAGCAGGGACGAGCTGTTGTGTCTGAGCTCCGGGCAGGCAGGAGCTTTAAGTAGGGATTTCTGGTGGGGGGTGTACCAGAGCAACCTTTAACGCTATTGGCTCTTTTCCCAGGGAATAGGGCGACCTTTAAGCTGATTGGCTCCTGCCTGGGGAAACTGAAACCAGGTTGCTCTTTATGGAAATTCCCATGGGGGAGGTAGCCCATCGGCCCAAGCCTGTCTATCAGACTTTATCTTCCAGCATCAGCGCCCACAGTGGCTGGGATCACAGGAGTGCCACCAAGGCCAGTTTAATCATCCAATTTTAGCAACAAACAAAACCTCCCAGTGGTGACACGGAGTGGCACAACCAAAGTCATTCAAGGTCATCATCTTTCATCTGGGTCTTCAGTCACTATGATGGACTACGCAGAAGTGGAATCACAAAACCGTGTCCTCAGAGCTGTGCTGGAGATGTGGGTAGGTCTGGCTGTCACAGCTTACTCTGGGCTCCACCATGGGCAGCAGAGTCTGCCTGTGTCAGGGGCCAGCTGTCTACTGAAGAGGTTTCCAAGTTAGCTTCCAGGTGAAATGAAGTATTTGTTACAGAAGTAACAGCAAGTCTGGGCCTTTCGTGACGCTCTCCAGCTGGGTCTGGGAGCTCCTTGTGCTGGTGATGTCTACCCAGCACCCACTCTTTAGCTCTTTAGCTGGAATGGCCCTCCCTGCCCACCATGCTAGCTGACCACTGCAGGAGATAACTGTGTTTCTTGCTCAGTTTCCCAGCTCCACAACTGGGGACACTGCCCAGAGCTTTTCTGTAAGAGGTGATTCTTGGGGTTTAGAGGATGAGATCTCACACTTTGCGTGGGGGCTGTGAGGAGACAGGACCGGGGGAGTCCCGGGATGGGGTGCGTGCCTGCTGACTTGGAGTTGCTGTGGTTGGATCTGGAATGTCCCCGTGCAGAGGCGGGGCTTAGGAAGTGGTTGGATCGTGAGAGGTGTGGCCTCGTCAGTGGGTTGTTCCCTCCGTAGCCAAATGCAGTCCTGGGGCAGGGGAAACTGCAGGCAGCGGGCATTGTGGGAGGAGGCAGGCCACTGGGCATGCCCTTGGGAGCACCCTTTTCCTGGCCCCTTCTCTGGGAGTTCTGCTTCCTGGGTTCCGTGGGCTGAGTACCTTCTGCCATGATGTCCTGCCTTACTTCAGGCCCAAAGCAACAGAGCCAACCAACACTGGACCGAAACCAGAAGCCCAAGTCAACTTTCCTCTTCTCAGTTGTTTTCCTCACGTATCTTGTGTCAGTGACGAAAGCGTGACTAACACAGGGCGAGATGTGAATTGCTGGGTGCCTGGCATTGGACTGTGTGGTAGGCACAGTTCCTGAGGTTGGCCCTCAGAGCCTCCTGCTCACCCACCCTGTGTGCCAGGGCTGATCTCTGGAACCATCTACTTGGGGGATTTTGCTCCTGCAGTGAGGGTGTCACGGCACACGGACTGTAAGATCCGGAGGGAATCTGGGTGGGCCCAATCTGGTTGCACTTTAAAAGTAGAGTTTTCCCTGGTTAGCAGCAAGAGGGAGTCACATATTCTGAAGGCCAAGAAGCCAGGCCCTCATCCGGCAGCCTCTGGGACCTGAGAGGAGTCTCAGACCAAAGCAAGAAGACAGTGGGGACCTCGCACCCACAGCCACCCAGGAGCGAGGCCTCTGCGACCTGCAGAAATGTGAGAAGGTTTCCCCAGGAAAGCCTCAGGATGAGGGTGCAGCCTGGCTGACACCTCAGTGCCACCTCACGTGACCTCAGGTATAGGAGACACGAGACATTCCAGACAGGGCCGCTGCCATGTTGCTCACACTGCGTGTCTGCAGTCAGCTGCTGGGCATCTGGGGAGACAGATGCCCCTCCCACATCCAGGTCACCAACCTCAGAGCAATTCCAACATTGTGTGGACCCCAACACAAAGATGCTGTCCGGGCGGGGGTGGGGGGCGGGTGGGTAAGAATTGCTGCATGGTGACACTGAAAGGAAGAGCAAGTGCTACTCAGCTTTAGTCTCCATTTCCTACACACAATGCACCCCTTATTGCTTGAATGCACTGTCCACCACTGGGGTGTCCCAGAGTCACAGGAGCTGGTCTCGGGGTCCACCCAACCCAGACTTCATGCCTGTGGTCAAAGGGATTTCCAGCCCCAGCCCTTGCGCTCCTCCGGGTTAGACCCTGGACATGGTGGGACAGCTGAGTGGTCTCTGCACGAGTCACCTTCCTACCCACCATCTGCAAGCATAGGCAACGGTCCCTGCCTCTAGGCCCAGTGGCTTCTCGTGCAGCCGCACCTAGAGCACACTGTTCCTGCTGCCGTCCACCCACTCACCACGAGGACCTGAGGACACAGAAGTGTGGGCAGGACCTGCTCTCCGCCTCCAGACGCCGACTCTGTTCCTGTCTTTGTTCTCCCTGAGCACAGAGGCTGATCATTTTCTGGCCAGGTGGCACTGAGCTGGCCTATTTGCAGATGGACTCCGTGGGCACACTGCAGGGGGAGGGGACTCGCTCGTGGGCCTGCAGGTCGAGGGTGACGGTCCCTGGCAAAAAAGTGGACGAAGAGGGAATGTAGCCGCCTGAAGCGATGGCCGCTTGGAGCAGCAAAGCCACGGGAATGAGTTCAGAGGCAGACTGGAAACAAACAGGATCTTTATTCTGCCAGCTTCTCTCTCTGGCTCTAACAGCTCTAACACGTACCACACACCAGCAAACAACCAACAACCAAAATGGCCCCGACCCGCTCCGCGCTCGGCCCAAGTCTCTCGAGATCCCGGGCCAAGTCTCGTGAGACTACGGAAGGCGGCAATGTCCAAAACTCCATGGCCCAAAGTCAACCGCAATCTTAGCCATCTCCCCAAACAGGGCTCCTACAGGGGAACAGAGCGAAAAGGCTCTTCCAACGTTTGAAGGATCAAAAAAAAAAAAAAATACAGAATTAGCGTGTCTACCACAGCCACCAGCATTTGGTCTCCAGAAGCCCGAGGGTACTCTGTAGTGTTCCAGGGTCTCTCTTTTCGCGTATTTTCATTGTGTTTGTCTATCAAGATCTCTTGGAGATGGAGAAGGCAGTACAGTGTTCTAGATCTTGCCTTTGTCTGAATGTTCTTCTGACCTTAGCTGTAATTATTGACTCTGTTTCCAACTCCGCCTTCCTTAGGCGTGTTATTGTAGCCAACTCCGAACTCTGGCCAACAACCTGACCCCAGAACTCGCCATGCTTCTGGGGCCAGGAGAGCTGATGAGACTGTCACCAGCATCACAAGTTTAAGTTGCAGTTGTCACTAAAAGCAAGAGCTCAGAGGTGTCGTCAGCTGGAAAGAACACCCGTGAGACCGTGCATGAGCCCTAGGCCCTGGCTTGAGTGAGGAGACTCAGCCCCCTTGGATCATGAAATCATGGTTAACAGCAGAAGCTGTCTCGTCTCGGAGGCGTGCCAGGCTTACCCCCTGCTGACTGCTGGCCTTGACCACATCGTACACGTGTTGCTGCCTGGTTCACGTCACCAGCAGGTGACACACTGGAGCTTGCACTTTGCATGGAGATAAGAGGTGAAGGCACAGCTGATGCTGTGGGTGGCACTGACAGCGGCCTGGGTATTGGCTGGGACCCACGCGGCTGCCCAAGCCACAGCAGTCCACCGGCCTGGGCAGGGAGGTGGCTGCACTCGTCCCTTCTCCTGAGCCACTTGAGCACAGGCCCTGTCCTGCTGCATAGGGTGCCTTTCCCACTGTCCCCTGACTCAGGCGGGTCTCCCCGGGGTCCCCTCCTCGGAGGCCTTCCCACGCTGTGAAAGCACGTGGGGGCATCCGCAGGGCTTGGTCATGTCTGCCGCGCGGAGCCCGGAGCCCGGGGCTGGGAGGGCCAGTCTGTGCATATCTTGTCACTGTGCGGAGCTCCTGGAGATCTGGTCTGCTTTGATTCTTTAAAATTTTACTCTATTTTAACTTACTGTTTTATATTTTGAACTCTTAAAGTAAAATCTACCTTCTAGACGATTTCTAGGTGGTGTCGACCGGGGGACACTTTGTGCGCAGACGTCATTTATCTGCTGCTGGGATGCCGTGCTCCTAGAGGGCCACCTCCCACTTTCCACTCCCCTGCCTGGGAACACCTGTCCCCCTGACTGCTCCTGTGAGTCTGACCACGCAGGTCAGCAAGCACCAAATGTCCATGATCGTGGCTGATCGAGTCTCCACACCTTTCCAGGAGCCCTGGGGCTGGGGTAGGAGTCACGAGGTCACTGCCCGCAGCCGGACTCCCAGGCGTTTCAGGGACCTGGCTGAGAAGGGACTTCCTCCTGCAGGTGGAGGCGGGCAAGCACAGGCCGTGCCCCTGCAGCTGTCACACCTGTTGGAAGAGTCTGACTCAGGCGTGCTGGGAGACTCCCCAGGGCCCGGCCTCTGTCACGGGGCAGCACAGGCCTGTTTCAGGCGCCCGCAGGAGCCTGGCCACGGGGAGATGCCAGGCCTTGTCCTCTCAGCTCCGGGAAACTGAGCCTCTTCTGATGGACCCTGTTCTGTGCTGACACCCTGGCCTTCGGGATCATGACTTTCTGAGACACAAAAGCAGCATGGAAATAGCACTGGCCTTTCTTTTGCCAAATAGACAGAGCTTTGGAAGCAAGCCTGTCTGGGGAGAACGAAGGGTGCCAAGCAGCAGCCAGCCCCTCCGCGGACGGAGCTGGACAGAGGGGAAAGGGAATGGCCCCAAGAAACAGTCTGAGGCAAGTCCTCACTAGAGCTGATTAAACCCATGCAAGCCCGTGTTCCCGCTCATTAAGATGGGTGGTCGTCGATTTAGAGGGTCAGAGTGGACCCCTGCTGCAGCGTGAGTAGGGCACAGGTTTTCCACCTATGAGTGGGAAGAGATGTCCAAAGGGCCAGTGTGGACCACACTGGAGGCGCACGGTGTCCAACTCCTCGCCCACCACAAGCTCAGAGCTAGGCCAGGCTAGGTGGGCGGGAGGGTTCTGCCAAGGGAGGCTGTCTGTTGTGTCGGTCACCTGGGGCTGTCACACACCTTGTGCTGCAGCGGAGATGGCAGACGAGTTCCGGAGACCACCTCCCAGTGAGGCAGGTCGGACCCTCCCAGGGCCTCTTTAGGGCCTTGTCAATGCTGTCCTCTCCCCAACGTGGTCCTCCTGAGCATTCTTGGTTCTTGTTTTTGGTTTTTGGCTTTTGTGGCATGGGGACGGGACGCAGGGCCTCAGGCGTGCTGGCACACATACAGCCCTGCGCCACACCAACGGCCCAGTCCCCCTCTTATGAGCACACCTGGTGACCTGGGTCACGTCCACGCTGACAGCCTCTTCTCAGCCGTAGTCTTTTTTTTTTTTTTTTTTTTTTTTTGTGTGTGTGTGTGTGGTTACTGGGAATTGAACTCAGGGGCACTCGACCACTGGGTCACATTCCCAGCCCTTTTTTGTATTTTATTTTAGAGACAGGGTTTCACTGAGTTGCAAGTGCCTTGCCATTACTGAGGCTGGCTTTGAACTCGCGATCCTCCTGCCTCAGCCTCCCAAAGTGCTGGGATTACAGGCGTGCGCCACCGCGCCCGGCAGCCGTAGTCTTTAAAGGCACCGTCTCCAAGGACTGTCACGCTCTGCAGGACTGGGGCTCTGGAGCACATCTGGAGCTGGGGGTGAGGGGTGGCCCGGTGCAGCCCACACCGTCTAAGAGAGGCAGAAACCAGCTCCGACGGCGCCCCCGCCCTGCTGGGCAGTCGCTTCTCTGACTCCCCGTCACCCCTTCCCCGGGGCCTCGCTGCCTTTCCCAGTCCATCTCCCGCAGCACTCAGGCCCGTGTCCCCTGCCGGCCCCGCGTGCTGCTCTTCTTATGTGGAGGAGGGCCCCAGGCCAGAGGCCGCGGCCAGCGCAGCCTTCTCCTCATGCGGGGCGGGCCCTGGGATCCGGGAGCCTCTCTGGCCACAGCATGCTGAGTCGGGCTGCTCGGTCCTCACGTGGGGAGAGGTCCCTTGCCTCACAGATCTGCACGCAGGCCAGTTTCATGAGGAAACAAGACGTGAGCTAGCCTGGCACGTGGCCCTAAAGCGCTGCGGGCACCTGAGTGCCCTTTTCTGGCCGGGCATTGGCTGGCCTCAGTCTCCCCAGAGGCAACCAGAACCTCTGGCTGTGAGGTGGGAAGAGCTGTCACAGCCCCTGATTTCTCCAGGACAATGCAAATATGCTTTAAAAATGACTGAACCTGGGCTGGGGTTGCGGCTCTGCAGTAGAGCGCTCGCCTCGCACAGCGCGCAGCCGGGTTCGATCCTCGGCACCACGTAAAAAATAAAGGCATTGTGTACAACTAAAGCAAATAAATAAAGATTTTTTAAAAAACAGTTGAACCACAAGCTGCTTTCTTCAAGGTTTATTTTGGTCCCCGGATGTGCCAGTGTCCTGAACATACACTCTGGCTGTCACCTGACCTTGCGGTGCGGTGCGCACAGGGCAGCCCGCCAGAGCCTGCCGCAGGTCAGCGCCACGGGCACTGCGGCCCAGAGCCCAGCCTGCGGTGTGCTGAGGGAGGGCGTCCCCGCGGCCAGCCCCGGTGCTGCGTGAGGGAGCAGGTGGGGCAAGCAAAGGGCACCGTCCTCAAATGGGGGCAGCAAGGAGCAGGTGGGGGGCGGCCAGGCCTCCTCCCAGGACAGTGGGTCCGTGGGACTCTTGGTGATGACACCCTGGCCCAGCAGCGTGGCCCAGCAGGGTGGCCGCGCCCCTCCGCCCTGACCCGTCCTCAGCCTGCACACCGGGGGGCGCCGGGCCCTCTCCCCCACCCTGTGCCCTGGCAGCCCTCCCTGCTCACCTCGGAGCGGCTGCTCCGGATACACCCCCTCTGCCTCCGCACCTGCCTCACTGCTGGCTCTCGGCCACTCCCCTGGGAGGACTCCCGGGGACTCCCGCTGGTGGGAAGCGGTGGCCGTGGGGCGCAGCGTGTTCTCCACACAGGCAGAGAAGCGGGCGCGCAGGACTCTGCGTGTCTCAGTCCACACTGAACTTGGTGTCCCAGTGTCACGCAGCAGAGGGCTCCTCTGCTCCCACCAGGAGAGGCAGGCTGGGCCGCGCACAGAAGGAGGCCTGAGGAGCCCTCCGGCCAGCGTGGCCTGCCTGAGACTCGGCCTGCGGGCGCTGCCTCAGCCTTCCTTCACTTGGGGACTCTCCACGAGCCCCTCCCTCCAAGTGCTTGCAAGAGAACAGCTCCAGGTCACGAACCAGTGACACCCCCCCAGGGCCTGCTGGCCACGTGTCCTCTTCTTCAATCCCCTGTAGGGACACCAGGGCCCCGCTGCCCCACCCTTCCTCAGGGAGGACCTGAGGCCAGGGACAGGGCATCCTCCTTTCCCTGGTGGCTGTGACTGGCAGGGCCAGAAACCAGGTAAGGCCCTGAGCTGGCCTCCAGTAGCTTAATGGCCTTTGACCCTGCAGTGGGGACAGGGCGTCCAGCTGAGCTTGGACCTTTTCCCCAGTCAAGGGAGAAGGAAACAGGTTCACCCCAATTCAGAAAAGGATCATGGGGCTGGAGAAAGCAGCTGCGGGAGGCAGAGGCTGGAGACAGCAGAGGAGGAAGAGGAGAGGCCTGCGTCTCTTCAGCAGAGGACGACACCAGCTCCCAAGGCCAACACAGAGGGGACAGCCCTGGGGCGCCGAGGAAGCGGGTGGCTCCTAAGTGCTGTGCCATCTGTATCTTACGTACAATGTAGTATAGGAACATGCATGTGATTGGTTAAAACGTAGCTAGATATATTACGAATATTGATGTACCTAATTTATAATAATATATCAATATTTAATCTTATTTTTTAAATATGGTGTATTTAATTTCATGATAAAATGCATTTAATTAACTATCATTATGTTGCCTCCTGCAGCAACGATACCGCGGGAAAGAATTCGGAGGCAGACTAGAAACGAGTAGGTTCTTTATTCTGCTTTCTCTTCTGACTTCTCTCTCCAACTCCAACAACCCACAAACGACTCCAACCCTACCTGCTTAAATACTCTTCACCTTAACAAGTATAACTACAGGTGCATCACACAGTGTTCACGGGCACAGAAAGATTCTTAGTAGATTACATTAAGGTCAGGAGAAAACAATTAGACGCCTCCTCTTTGGCTCTCAGCCAGCCGCCATCTTAGCTACCTCCTCATTAGGCTCTCTTACATTTCCCCCTTTTGTTTTAAAAGAGGGATAAATAGATGGGATCACATCAGGATCGACTGTGCCTGTCTTAGGCATCCACACGTGCAACCAACATTCTTACCCATCATGGGATAATCAAGGCTGTGCCCTTGACTCCTGTCTTAGGTTGATATGCTGGCCACATGAGACTTTCCCGTCATTGACTACCAGCCGTACAGATCAGGAGGAGATGCTCCTGTTCTAAGGCGGCAAGCTTTTTGCTGACGAGCCAAGTTCCATTATATAGCGTACTAAGTTCTTTTAGACAAATCAGGTGCCCCAAGTAACGCACTGAGTTCTCTAGACAAATCAGCTGCCCTATCAAGGTTAAGAAAAGGGGTACCCGCAAGGCATATGTCCCGTACAATGCCCCAAACATCCTATAGTCCATTTGCTAACACGTCGATCTAGGAGGCCTCGTGCATGCAGAGCAGAGGCCACACTGCTGGTGAGGTTGTTTGATGCTTGAGCAGCAGGGATGCTTGCAGCGATTGCGACCCCTGCAGCTATAGCAGCGGCAGCTGTCTCTTTTATGTCTAGACAATGCCACCGGCAAATCTTCAGGGCCTGCTAAGACTGGCATAGGGATGTACCTAGAAACTCAAGCAACAATCATTAGAGGAAAGGCAGTGCCATTCCAGCACTGAGTCAGGAAGCGAGTTGTAGGAGTAAACTAAAAAATAGAATTATTAGATCTTCAGGTGTCTGAAGTTGATCTCTGCTCACACACATTGCTGCTTGAGCTCCCACGAACATTAGCTGGCAAAATATCACATTCAGAACGGATTAAAGAAAGACTGAGGGTATTTAGCTGACAAAATATTACATTTAAAATAGATTAAAGAAAAGCTAAGAGTATTTTAGAAAAATAATTTGTTAGCTGGAAATTTTGAGCCTCTGAGTACACAGCAACCTTCCATGAATATACCTGTTGAAACAATTTAAATTAGTCAGCTGTTTAACAAATAAAGTTCATTACAAACAAACAATCCCAAGTCAAAATATCAGGCTATACAGTATTAGTCATATTCCTTGCTGAAGAGAAGTCCTAGAGATACTTATAAATTAAGTTTGAAGGTACCTTCATTTTTTTATTGTTTACCCAATTTGAATATATTTAACTTAAATGAATTAAAGTGATTTGGATCCTTTTTATTTTTTGGAATCATTTTCATGAGCGCTCGGTTTTTGTTATTTGTGACGTCACATTAACATGAAATCTGGACAGACGCACAGACATAAAGACATATATTTGTGACATCACATTTACATGGAATCTAGACAAATGAACAGACATAAAGACATATAAAAAGAAAAACACAATTGTGTGCACACTAAAGAGAGATTCTCTTGTCCCAGCCAGGAGGAATGAGACTTAAGTTATGAATTTATTGAAGGAAAAAGCGCGCAACTTAAAAATTTCTTAGCTGAAAAGGCAAAGATGAGGTTCCTTTGTCGCAAAAGAGACAAATTCACGCAGGTGCGTGGATTGATACCTCTTTTAAGGGAATCATTCCACAACTACTTCATCTTGGCCCTTTGATTTGGCACTTGTTTTATTAATCTTGATTCTGCAACAACTTCATCTTGGCCCTTTTGATGTGCTACTTGTTTTATTAATCTAGATGGTATCCATATTGGGGAGGATTCATGCTGTGGAAAAACACAAACAGATCCTCTCCTCCAAATTAATACTGGGTCTGGGCCCTTCCATGTGCCTGAAAGAACATCCTTCCAGTAAACCAAAGGTTTATGTTGTTGGTGTGGATTCCAGTGTCTGTCTCCAGCCGAATATCCTTTGGAATCCAAAGTTTAAAAATTTAAAGTAAAAAGGGCAATGGCTAATCTATCTTTAGGATTTGTCCAATTTCTTTCTTTTTGTTTCAAAAGCATAAGTTTGAGTGTGTGATTAGCTCGTTCAATTATACCTTGGTCCTGAGGATTTTATGGAATACCAGTCTTATGGAGTATACTGAATTTTGCGCAAAACTGTTTGAAAGATGAGGACGTATATGCAGGGCCATTGTCTGTTTTTAAGCATTTTGGGAATACCCAATGCAGCAAAAGCTTGTAGACCATGAGATGTAACATCTTTAGGATTTAATTTCTTTCTTTTTTGTTTCAAAAGCATAAGTTTGAGTGTGTGATTAGCTCGTTCAATTATACCTTGGTCCTGAGGATTTATGGAATACCAGTCTTATGGAGTATACTGAATTTTGCGCAAAACTGTTTGAAAGATGAGGACGTATATGCAGGGCCATTGTCTGTTTTAAGCATTTTGGGAATACCCAATGCAGCAAAAGCTTGTAGACCATGAGATGTAACATCTTTAACATTTTCTCCAGCATGTAAGGAAGCAGAAATCATGCCTGAGCATGTATCTACGGTCACATGAATAAATCGCAATTTTCCAAAACTTGGCTCATGAGTGACATCCATCTGCCACAAATGATTGGGCATTAATCCTCTTGGGTTAACCCCATAATGTGGATTGGGCAAATGTGTCACACAAGATTGACAAGCCTTCACAATTGTTCGAGCTTGACCTTTAGTTATTTTGAATCTTTGTTGTAAAGTAGTACTGTTAACATGAAATTGAGAATGGAACGAGGTAGCTTGTTGGACTGCTGAAAATATAAAGATTGTTTGAGTAAGGGCATCGGCCTTTTGATTACCTTCATGGAGAGGACCAGGCAAATTAGCATGAGCTCTGATATGTCCAATAAACAAAGGTTCTTCACGTTCCCATAGAAGGTTTTGAATTTGAAAAAACAATTTAAAGGCTAGAGTATGAGGTGCTATTGGACCTGCTAGCTCCAATTTAGGGACAGCATGTACAATACAGTGGCTGTCTGAAAAAATATTTATGGGCTGTTCCTTAAAACTTTCAAGAGTTATAATAATAGCTTCTAGCTCAACTAATTGAGCTGATTTATGGGCAGTAATATGAATCATATTTTCTTTTTGAGTGACTACTGCACTAGTACCGTTAGAGGACCCATCTGTAAATACATTTAATGCCTTAGGAATAGGTTGATTTTTTATTACCTGTGGAAATATAATGGGATGATGGATACAAAAAGATAGTATAGGAGACTTAGGAAGATGGTTATCAAAATTTGCAGAAGTAGAGCATCTAGCTATAGCCCAATCATTATCATTGAAGCATAAATATTCAACCTGTGATGATGAATAGGGAGTAATAATAGTAGCGGGTTGAATACCAAAGATTTTAGTAGAAGTCTTAAGTCCTTGAAGAATAAGTTTAGCCACCATGGAGGTGTAAGACTCAATTGTACTTTTAGGAGAGACAGGCAAATGTATCCATAATAAAGGCTCCTGTTGCCAAAATACTCCTGTGGGTGTATATTGTGAAGAAATAATGATCAATATCAGCAGTCAAGTAAAATCAATTCTATCACAATGGGATCCTTCAATGGCCTTTTCTACCAACTTTAAAGCTTCCCTAGCATCTGGAGTCAATGTTCGCGGTGAAGATGGATCAGGGTTCCCGCGAAGGATATCAGATAAGGGTTTTAATTGGCCGGTAGTGAGGCTTAGTGTAGGGCGAAGCCAATTAATGTCTCCCAGCGATTTTTGAAAATCATTAAGAGTAGCTAGATGTTCCTTATTTATTAAAATTTTTTGAGGCCTAATGAAAGTATCCATAATTTGGAATCCTAGATATAATATTGGAGATCTAGTTTGAACCTTTTCTTCAGCAATGTTTAGTCCATATCATTTCAAGTTTTCTGATATATCACTAAATATGGTGAATAAGACTTCTTGATTAGGATGAGCAAGCAAAACATCATCCATATAATGGAGGCACATAAGCTCTGGGTATTTGTCCTTGATAGGCTGAATAACTTTATCTACATAGATTTGACATATAGTAGGGCTATTAGGCATACCCTGGGGTAAAATTTCCACTGAAATCTTTGATCAGGTCAATTATTATTAATAGAAGGAACTGAAAAAGCAAACCTGGGGACATCCAGAGGATGTAAAGGAATAGAAAAAAAAATCCTTTATATCAAGGGTTATAAGATGAAATTTTTTGGAATAGCTATAGGATTAGGAAGTCCAGGTTGGGTAGGGCCCATAATTTGCATGGTTTTATTGATTTCTCTAAGATCATGTAACAATCGCCATTTTCCTGATTTTTTCTTAATCACGAATATGGGGGAATTCCAGGGAGAGGTGGAAGGTTCTATATGTCCTGCTTTTAGTTGTTCTTGAACTAGTAGATGGGCCGCTTGTAATTTCTCTCTAGATAGGGACCCAAACTGGCTTATCAGAAAGCCATGGTATTTTCAAAATTGTTTTCTCAGTGGCCCCTAATAAAATATCCTTTACCTTTTCAGTGATGATTTCCTTTTGTAACACCTGCGGGCTTGGTTGTGAGATGTACTCCCATTTGTTGCAAAACATCTCTTCCCCATAAGGTAACTGGCAAGCTGGACAAAACATAAGGCTGAAATATTTCTTGATACCCTTCATTATCCTCCCATTTTAAAACTGTTGCACTTTGTTCGGGGCTATTAGAATATCCCAAGCCTCTCAAACTGGTTGAGGCTTTTTGTAAAGGCCAGTGTCTGGGCCATTTTCATACGTTGATAATGGAAGAGTCATCCCCAGAGTCAATCAATCCCTCCATCTCTATTCCTTGAATTTTTATTTTGCACATAGGCCTCTGTGAACAATCCTGAACCCAGCAAGCCATAGGTCCCAAGCCAGTGGAACCAAATCCCCTATTCTTCCTATTTTGAGGCATACTCTTAAAAGAGTCATGTAAACTGGGAAAGAGAAGCAGCTGAGCAATTCTATCACCTTGGTTAACAGAGCAAATGCCTCGAGGTGAACTAAGCATAATCTTAATTTCTCCTTGGTAGTCTGAGTCTATTACACCTGGAGTCACTTGAAAACCTGATAAGCTTTTATAACTTCACCCAAGGATAAGCCCTACAGTCCCTAAGGGAAGAGGTCCCCTGACTCCCGTGGGAATCAGTTGAACCCCCATTTCAGGTTTTAGCACTATTCAGGCAGTGGAACAGAGGTCTAATCCTGCACTTCCTTTTGTTCTTCTGACGAGGGAGTCAATGGGTAAGAGGGATTGTGTTGAGGAATCATCTGGATGGATGTTTGAGGATATTCCTCCTCTAATGCCTCATACATTTGTGGGCCCTGGGGCATTGGGCCCCGTGCCCCATTTTTTGAATTGTTAGGCAAAATGTTACCATAAACATCAGTTTTAGATCTGCACTTATTAGCCCAATGGTTTCCTTTTTTACACCTGGGGCAGCGGCCTGGGGCACGATACGAGCTTGGTCTTATTTCTATTGTCTCTTGCCTTCTTTGGGGATATTGTCTTCTAAAATAACCTGATTGACTATAATAATTTTTAGGTTGAGCTCTTCTTGTAAAATTTTGAGGAGAAGCACCTCTCATGGCTGCTGCGATTACATTTCCCGTGACAAAGGCATAGTTTATGTCTTTGCATAGCCTTATATATACAGAAAGGTCCCTTTTGTTTTTCCAAGGTCTAATAGTGTCTTGACAATATTTGTTGGCATTTTCATATGCCAGCTGAACAACTAATGGCATGGCTTGATCAACGTCTCCAAACAATCTACCTGCAGTTCTCAAAAGTCAATCAGCAAAGTCAGCATATGGCTCATTAGGTCCCTGAATTACTTTAGACAAGCTACCCTGTAAGTCACCAGTTCCTTGTAAAGTTTTCCATGCCCTAACAGCTGCGGCGTATATTTGAGCGTAAACTCTAGGATCATACTGAATTTGAAGCTGTAAATCAGCATATTGCCCTTCTCCGGTTAACATGTCTACATTATGGTCTGGAAATCCTGCAGTTGCATTTCTTCTAGCTATTTCAACACAGAACTCTTGGAATTGAGACCTCCAAAGCAAGTATTGTCCCCCGCTCAATACTGCCTTACATAAGCCTTTCCAATCTGAAGGAGTTAAATTTAAGGTATTAAGGGCTTCAAGCATACTTATGGTAAAAGGAGCTTGGGGTCCATATGTCATTGTTGCTTCTTTAAAATTTTTTATAGTTTTAAAATCCAAAGGTTGATGATACCTTTGCTTGTTTTCATTTTCAAATACTGGCAGATCCCAATGTCCCTGCGAGTTTTGACACTCGAGGGCATGCAAGTGCTCAGAAAGACAGTTAATCTCTGTTTCAAGGGCACGCAAGTGTTCAGAAAGACCCCTCATAGTTTCTGTAATTGATTCAACCCATGGGGGAGCAGAGGGCACAAGTGGCTCCTCCACTTGACGGTCCCTTATCTTGGTCCTCTTTACTTTCCTTTTGTTACTATCCTTACTGGTCCTAACTGACTCAGCGGAGGCTATGCTTTCATAATCACTTTTACTTCAATCCTCATTACTACTACTCACTGGTAGTAACATCCTCAGTCCCAGGTTCAATTGAGAGCACGTATCCTTCAGCTATCTCTAATAATTCTTGAATAGCTTTAGCAGCTCGGATTTTTTGTCATTTTTGAGCCCATTTTCAAAATTGTTTTCTCAGTTTTTTCTTACCGTGCTGATTCCGAATTCCCCATACGGGCCACCACTTGTTGCCACCTGCAGCAATGATACCGCAGGAAAGAATTCGGAGGCAGACTGGAAACGAGTAGGTTCTTTATTCTGCTATCTCTTCTGACTTCTCTCTCCAACTCCAACAACAACCCCCAAACAACTCCAACCCTACCTGCTTAAATACTCTTCACCTTAACAAGTATAACTACAGGTGCGTCACACAGTGTTCACAGGCACAGAAAGATTCTTAGTTGATTACAATAAGGTCAGGAGAAAACACTTAAACGCCTCCTCTTTTGCTCTCAGCCAGCCACCATCTTAGCTACCTCCTCATTAAGGCTCTTACATCATTATATGATATAATATATGAATTATAAAAATATAATAAATGCATAAATTAATTAATCTGATATATTTTGGGTTCTGTTACAGGAAAATATTTTCTTTACGATTTCTCGCTTTTTGTACAAAGGTCTAATAGGAAGGTAGGCTACACAGAGCTAGAGAAGACATTGGGGGTGCCTTTGACTGACACTTGCTCCACACAAATAAAGTAGACTGTTATGGTTTAGATATAAGTTATCCCCCAAAACCTCCTGTGTGAAACCATGCCAGGATTTCCAGAGGCAAAATGATTAGATTATGAGGGATAGAACCTAATTGTGGAATTAATTCAATGATACAAATTAACAGGGCGATAACTTCAGGCAGGTATCTGTGGCTGAGGAAGTAGGTCCCTGGGGGCATGTCTTTGATGTCTGTATTTTGTCCCTGGTGAGTGGAGCCCTTTCTGGGCTTCCTAGCTGCCGTGTCCCTAGCTGCTTTCTTCTACCACACCCTTTCACCACAGTGCTCTGCCTCACCTTGGTCCCAGAGGTGTGGAGGCAGTCAGCCATGGACTAAACCTTGGAAACTGTGAGCCCAAATCAACTTTCCCCCTCTAAGTTATTACCAGTTGTTTTGGTCACAGTGACATAAAAGCTGAGTGAAGCAGAAATGGGCACTGAGAAGTGGGGTTGTTGTTGTGACTAACCTGACCATCTGCTTCAGAAGCTTTTGGAGCTTTTATGTGTTTGTGGGAGGAATTTTTCAGATATTTAGATATCTAAGTTGGAAAATGTTGTAAGTGGAGTTTAATGGGCAATTCTGATGGTCGCTCAAAAGACTATACACAGATAGGCCTGTAGATGGTAAAGACTGGGCTCAAGAGGCTTAAGAGGAGAAGGAGGACTCTATTGAAAGTCATTCACGTAAAATCATAGTCAAGAAATTCTCTACATTTTTCCTATGTGCTGAGAGTTTTCATGAGGCTCAATTTAAAGATGATGAGCAAATTATTCTGGCAGGGTAAATTTCAAGGAAGTGTAGCCTTCAGGCAGTTGTGTGGATATTACTGGTAACTTTTAATCAAGTTTACTATGATAATCCAAAGCAGAAATAAAGCAAAAATTTTTGAAAACTTTGCAGTTTGGCCAGAAAAATGCAAGTAAAACTGGGGCCTAAGGTAGGTGTAGCTGTTAAAGAGATTATAACCACTAAAGAGATGCTAAGTACTTAACAAAAAAGCAATAGAATTGATGGCTTAAGGCTATTTCAGAAATTGCAAGACACCTCACCCCCAGGCTCAAAGGTATAAAATTTCTCTGAGAAGAGACTGGGGGCCCTAACAAGTTTCACTGTGTTCCATGAGCAGGCATGCGGAAGCTTCTCCAGCTTTGGTCTCGGGAGGCTGGCTACTGCTGAAGAGGGCAGCAGGCCTTGGCATTGTCCATACACAGGCTGCCCAGAGACTTCAGAGAAACCCCTGAAAGGGTAGAAAGGTTGGAATTCCTGCAGGCAGGCCCCAGGAGGGTGTGTGAATACGTGAGAAGAAAGCTAACGCTGCGGGGCAGACCCCAAGGGTGCGAGATGACCCATGGTGAGACATCTGTCAAGGAAAGCTGTGGGAACTGAGAGGAGGCCAGCCAAGAGAGAGGCCCTGTGGGCTGCGACCGGCAAGGCAACAGGATCAGAGCTGCCCGAGCCTGTTGGGGAGAACACGATGCCATGTACCCCAGGTGCGGGATGTGGAGCTACAGGACTTGCTTACCCAGGCGAATCTCAGTCTTGCTCTGGTCCCATCCTTCTTTCTACGTCCCTCTCTCTCCCTGTGGAATGGAAGTGCTTAGTCTGTCTAGTTTACTCGGATCCATATACACACATAGAGACGCTGATCCCAGTCTCTGGAGTGTTGCTTCCTGACTTGGAGCAACAACGCCGCGGGAGAAAAACTCAGAGGCAGAATGAAGATGAAAGAAGGTTTTTTTATTCTTCAGCTTTAGCAATCTCTCAAAACTCTAACACTGGCTCTATCAGCAACCTCTCTGACTCTTTACTTCTTCTGACTACTGACTCTTTACTTTTTTACTTTACTTCTTTACTTTACTTTCTTTTACTTTTACTTTCTTAGAGCTTAGAGAGAAAGAGAAAGAGAGAGAGAGAGAGAGAGAGAGAGAGAGAGAGAGAGCTTCTTCTTTCTTCTTCTTCTTCAGCAGCCTCGGCCTGACTCTGACCAGCAATTACTTCTTCTCTCTTTCCTAGTCTGACTCCTCACCCGGTTATATATCTTTAGCTTTAACAAGGACCACAGGTGCGTCACATAGTTCACGGGCATACAAAGATTCTTTCAGGTGGAAACCAGAACATCTCTTATGGTCGTCAGCTAACCGCAATTAACCATCTCCTATTAGGGCTCCTTCACTGGAGCCTCAGTCTGTGTGTGTGTGTACACAGATGGACGTCGCAGGACCCGCGCACCCTCATGGCCACATGGTCTATGAGAGGGATGCTCTGGAGAGTTATCTCTGGTTCTCTTGGGGCATTGCTATCACAGCAGGGCTCTGAAGTCCCCTCTCCTTCTCTGGAGAACAAGAGGCCTCCACAGTACCACCTGCTCCTTCCTGTCTGTCCAACCCCATGTGCAGGTTCCTACTGGAGGACAGACCAGGACTCACAGGGGGCTAGCAGTCCAGGCCCAGAAAAGTGAAGGGAGTGGGGTCCAGGCCAGCCACTGAGTCACAACTGTGTGGGACCAAGCTTACCTTGTTGAATCCCCACACCAAGTAGACTCCACTCCAAGACGAGGAGAGCGGCTCCAGCCCTGCATCTCAAAGTTCTGCTGTGACAATCAGCAGAGCCAGAGCATCAGGGCTGTCCATGCATCCGCAGGGCCTCCACAGATGTGACAGTCCTGCTGCTCCTCGGTGGGAAAGAGCCCCAGGACACGTGACTTTGGAAAGCATCCACGTATCAGGAGAGACTGTCAAGGAATGTGGCATCTCAGGGTCATATGCGGCCTGTGGGCAGTTCCAGGAAGCCCCAGGAAGCTGTGGACGTGGCCACACCCATGCTCTATGCAAAGGCCGGGCCTCTGCCTCCCCACAGCCTTCTTGCCACTGCACTCCATTTGGTTCCTCCAGGAGCCTCCTCCCGACACAGCCCAGGGCTCCAGGCCATGTCCACTCCGTGCTCTCGGGCCTCCTGCAGGAGTGGACCAAGTTGCTTCCCTGGAGCCCTCCGTGGGGAGGAAGGACCTGGAGCCCTCAGGAGGCAGGGCAGCACTGAAGGAGCTGCAGCCCCCGCAGAGGAGCGTGTCCAGGTCTGGAGGCCCAAGCTCTGAGCTTGGGCGCAGGCAGCCCCGGCTCCTCCCAGGACCCCTGGAGTTGCAGCATCTGCACTTTCCGACTGGCCAGAGCCAGGGTCCTTCTGAGTTGCTCTCCCCTCCTTCCACAGCAGGATGTCTTGAAGGACTAGACACAGAGGGTGAGCGGGGCTCAGAGGAGAGGTGCACAGCAGGCGGCCCTCCAGACTCTGGCGCCACGACGCAGACCCTGACGCTTGCCGAGACGCAGGCGGGTCCTCAGGCTCCCCAGTGCATCACACCTCGGTGTGGCTTCCCTGTGATGAGTGAGGTGCGGCCCCTGCTGCTCGGAACCTTTGATGCCTCAGGTTGAGCTGATGTTTGAGGGATGGGGTCCAGGCCTCAGGGGCCCCGAGTCCTTCTGGTGCCTTGTTCACACCCTGCAGCTGGAGGCAGCTGCTCAGTGAATGTTGCGGACTCACCGTGGGTCGGGAGGCCCGTCCGGAGCGCGGTGCGTCACTGCCTTATGTGAAGCTCTTTGTGAGAGCGGTCCTTGGTCCTCGCCTGTCACTTGTTAAACTACATGTGGAGCAACGGGAGCTGGTGGAGGGCTGCCGCCCACCCTCGTCTCCCCCCAGAGGTGGCAATCCAGCTTCTGCCCTGCAGATGAGAGGAACCGGCCTGTTCAGTGTGCACGGCTGAGGCCCTTGGGAGAGCGCGGGCGAGGACGCAGGTCCCTAGCTGCCCATCTGTCATCCGCTGGGAGCTCTGCTGGCCCGAGAGACATTCCGGGTCTAATCACGGAGGACAGTGAAGCTGTCCGGCTGCCCCCGGCGGCCCTGCAGATGGTTTTAGGAGCCTGTCAGGAAATTCTGTGGCCCCAGGCCCAGGGCGACTTTTTATTTCCAAGTCTGTTATTGATTTTGGTATGAAGAAAATAATTTGCTATTGTAGCTTAAGGTGTCACTGGAGAAACCCCCCACACCGTGTTTCCTGCACTAAGGGACCCAGACCGTGGTTCAGATTTGCCTTCCGACTGCAAGGGCGGCCCACGACCACAGGCAGGTGCTTCGCCTTAAAGAGAGAGATCCTATGGTAGCGCCGTCCTGATGAGACATGGCACGCTAATCGAAAACACAAGTAAACTGAAAATTAAATTTAAGAGCCAATAATTTAGTATCTTCCTTGCCAGGAGTGATGGCTTTCATTTGCGCGCGGGCTGCGGAGCTGTTCGGGTCAGCGTGGCGCGGCCGGCGCGGGCCTCTCCCGAGCTCGGGTGGAGTTGATTAATTTCTCGGAGCCCAGCTTTGTCTTCCCCAGCTCAGTGAGCAACTTCATTTCGGCTGATGAGTTCAAACAGGGGTCAGAACAATCCTCATTTCTGACAATCCCACAAAATGGGAATTAATTTTATGAGTTAGTGCCACTGTGCGTAGCAGGAAGCTGGAAACAGAGCAGGGGCGCAGCCGCCGAGAGGGGACCCGGTGCCGAGGCGCGGCTGGACTCCGGTGAGAAAGCATCCGCCAGCCTCGCAGGCCAGGCCTTGGGTCTCCGAGAGATCAGATGACACCACCGGGCCTCTACTGTCAGCCAGCAGCAGGCCACCGTACGGCACATCTGTTCTTAGAATTCTACGTTTAAAGAATTTCTAAAAGAGCATTTAAAAAAAAAAAAAAAGAAAGAAATCTTTAAAAATCCCTCAAAACCAAGGAAACCGTGTCAGAAGCAGGTCAGATACTGCTATGACAGTCACAGTTCCAGCAAGAAGACATCTGTCCTAAGTCCGTCAGAAAGCCCGCTGAGTGCCAGTTAGTGGCCAGATCCCGGGGGCCTGTGGGGGACGGGCCACAGTGCGCTCAAGGCCTTCTCCAGGCTGACCCGAGTCCCCGCAAACCCGCACACTGTGGTCCCAACCCAGGACCTCAACATGCCTGGACTGCTTCAGTTAAAATAAGGACACCAGGGTGGCCCTGATCCAGCGTGCCTGGGGTCCTTTCTAGAAGAGGCGATGGGCCATGTGGGGGGCCAGGAGAGGAGGGCCTCTGTGAGCCAAGGAGCGAGGCTCAGGATGGCCAGCCCTGACACCTTGATCTTGGACTTTAGCCTCAGAACTGAGGACAACCAGTGCTATTGCTGAAGCCATCTACCTGTGGCACTTTGTAATGGAGGCCTGAGCCCATACAGGCCTCTTAATTATTAAGGAGACCGCCCCTAACTCTGTCCCCTCCATCTAGTTACTTTAAGAATCAATGATAAAATGATATGTCCCCAGCATATGACCTGGAGTGGGTCCCAGGGACCCCTCAGGGGACATCCGACTCTCGCCTCAGCCGACATCATCTCTGTGGGATCCTCCATCGTCACGTGTTGGCTCAGAGGCCACGCCACTAAAGGACCTCTGGCGTGGTGGTCCGGGTGTGATTCAGAGCTCTGGTTTCCCGCTGAGTGCCTAATCCCCCAGCTGTCCAGTGCTCCTCTGGGACACTGGGACTGCCCATGCTGGGGAACGGGGCTCCTACTCTAGGGCCTGGGCCTCAGGCTGGGCCAGCCAGGTTCAGCTCCGGGCTGTGGGCCCGCCTGGGTGTGCCTGTGCACGTGTGTGCTGGGTGCACACCCAGGAGCCTCCCTGAGTCACGCCCTCACCTGGACGCACGTTCAAAGGTGTGAGGTGGTCTTGGCCCGTGTGAACTCACATCCCATCTTCTTGCCCATGGCCTTGAAGCTGAGCACGTGCGGGGGAAGGGTGGCGTGAAGGTGTCTCACACCTGGACTTAGTGACCGTGCTGGGAGATCCCAAAGCTTCAGGAAGCAGACCCCAAGCCCCCGCGTCCCTGTTCCACAGCACGCTGCTGCGCCTGCACCTGGGCTCCACGCTGTCCCCGTGCAGGTCCCCTTGCTGCCTTCTGATTCAAGGAGTCGGCCTCGGCCATCCGTGTGCTGATCACACAGACACAGGGACTAGCAAGTACTGAGCGCAGCACCGCAGGACCAGCCTGAGTCAAGACCCCTGGGTCCCCCGGCCCTGGCTTCCTCAGCCCGGCTCCCTGACAGGGGTGGGCGAGGCTCCAGGACTCTCCTGTGCAGGCCTCGTCCCTCCTGGCCTGAGCCACGTCGCAGGGGGCAGAGGGCCCCCATCCCCTGGAACGGAAGGCAGGCAGCGGGCCGTGAGGTCAGGAAGCAGTCGCCGTCCCACCCATCGAAGGAAGGACCTTGTGCAGGAGAGGTACGGCCACAAGCCGATGTGTTCACACCCGTAAGCACACACACTGCACAACCCGCTCAGCATGTTATTTGCCTGTAAATCAGGAGACCTCGCTGTCAGAGGTTCTCGTCCTCATTAACTGCCCCATGGAACTCTGGACACAGGGACCAAGTGGGCTGACTTTGCCATGCGTGCTCGGAACCGAGGAGTGACGATCTCTTGAAAGATGTCCCTGCTCAGTGTCCTCACCAGTCAGCGGCTCCCTGTGAGAACACACCCTCCGAGGGCCTCGAGAGGAGCTGTCCCGTGCATCCCAGTTCTGCATGCCAGAAGGTTCCAGAAAGCAGAAGCCACAGGCTTCTAACTCCCTGTGTCCAGAAGAGCCCTGGGAGAATGACAACGTGAAGAAGAAGCTGAAATTCCGCCTGCACCCCAGGACAACCGGACTCCAGCCCCGGGCGCCGGCTCCCAAGGTGCAGGCTAGCTGCTGGGGAGGGCTCGGTTCCGGGCCGAAGCCACAGAGTTGCTGGGCCTCACCCCACGCCCACGAGCCACCTGTTGCCAGGCCCCTGCAGCCTGCCCCGGAGGCCCTGTCGGGACTAAGAGTAGCCTGCGTGGGTCCAAACGCAAGGTCACGGGACCCACCCGAGCAGGTGCCCTCCAGCTGCCAGGAGAGTGAGATGGGCTTCCTCCCAGGAGACCCTGCCTCGGGCTGCCGCAACCTTCCTGACCCGTCTTCGCAGCCTCCTCCTGGGCTCCAGGTTCTGGGGTTTTGGAGATGGATCACGTACGAGTTCCACCAGACCAAGTGTGGCGGCTCTGTGGCCCCTCCCTGTGTACCTAGAGAGCATCGTTTCTCCCAGACACCCTGCCAGGGTGTGAGGAATAGAGAAAGCACTGTCCCCTGACTCTGCAGAGAGCGGGGCAAGTGGCCTCGGAAACCACACAAGGCCCTGGACGAGGTAGAAACACGGTCTTGGCGTAGGCCAAGGCTGCAGGCCCACTTGGGGCTTGAGAGGACCCCAGCCAGGGTCTTAATCTCCAGGCAGGGCGCTCCCAGCCCACCGGAGGACACGCCCGGCCACTGCTCCACGGCATGGCACTGACCCTCACCAGGCCTGTGGCTGCGGCCAGTTTCTTCACCTCCTGCTGCCTCTGTCTCCTGGTTTGTAAAAGGGGACCACAATAGCCCTGCCTCTTGGAGGGGTGGTGAGGGTCAGGCGACACCCTGGAGACTGGCTCACAATGGCCCTCGACACAGGAAGCCCCAGCTCTGGGTGTCTCCATTTGCAGGCCGTTCTGGTCAGGTGAGATGCACCTGGAGGACAGGCAGCCTCCAGAGGAGTGTCTCCCGGCTCCCTGGGTGGGGAGAGTCCCCTGTGCTCCCCGGCACAGGGGTGGAGAGGGTCTCCTCTGCCCACCCTGCACCACAGTGAGCTGCCGGCAGCCAGTCCAGCCTGCGCAGACTCCAGGGCAGAGGCCACAGGACCCAGCGGGGGCCTGCCGTGGCCTACAAGCCTGGACCCAGAGAAGGCCTGCGTTGAAACACAACCTCGAGGTGATGGTGTCAAGAGGAGGGGACCTCAGGGGGTGCTCAGGTCTGAATGGTGCTCTTTCTAAGAGGTCCCCGGAGAGCGCTCCCCACCTCCTAGCACATGAAGACACAGCAGGCGGGTGGGTGCCCTCTGTCAGCCGGAAGCAGCCCTCACCCCCCCACCCGACAGGCACCTCGACCTTGGACTCCGGCTTCCAGAACTGGGTGAGACCAATCAGCGTCTACCAGCCAGTCTGCGGCACTCTTTTACAGCAGTCCAAACAGTAGGTCAGACTCCCTGAGGCCCACCTTGCTGCAGTGCCAGGGGCCTGGGGCCTGGGAGCTTCCCTCGGCAGCTGCGTGCTGGGGAGAGCCGGTCTCTCCCTGGAAACCTCAGGTTGCATGAGGGGCCACCAGGGGGTCATCTGAGAAGCCTCTGCTTCCTGGGAACAGCCTGAGGGCTTCACCAGGAGGACCCCAAGGGTCCTTGCTCCAGGACTGCCACGGTCCCCCCACAAGCTGGCCCATGGCTTTGGTGCAGGTCTGCAGGGCCCCTACTCCCACAGTCAGGACTAATCCCCTCACCAGGGACTAGGCAGGGTGGGACCCCCAGGGGATGTGGCAGGACAGGAGCAGGTGAGTCCTAGACGGCTGCCTGTTGAAACAGGAGTTTGGAAATCAACAGTGACCATTTTTCAAATGGAGTCCAAAGTCCTAGGAAACTCCTTGGAGAGGTAGAAGACGACTGGGCGCTTCCAGCCCACAAACCATGCTCCTTTAAACCCCTTGTCCTCTCACCTGTTGCTGGCTTGCGGGGACAGGGGAGGGCACTGGTGGAGCTCCAGGGACATGCACCCAACAGACAGGAAGCAGCTGTGCAGAGGGGGCGCCACGCCACGCCCCGGACACACATCTTCAAGTCGGGGTGCAGAGGACGTGGAGGCTTGGGCAGGCCAGCTGCGAGAGCTGAGTGACCAGGTGGGCAGTGCAGGGTCATCTCGCCCACCGGGTGGACGGCAGTGGAGAGGGTGCCAGAGGAAGAGCAGCTGCAGCCAGGGGAGGGCAGACCCCTCTGGACCCACCCTGGGCCCCAACTGGCAGGCAGCAAGGAACTAGCTGGGCTGGAGCCGGGCACGCGATGGGCCGACTCTCAATAATGGCCTCTTCATGAATTTTTCAGAGGGCCGAGGGTTGTTGAAGACCATCTCCTTCCACAGTTCCGGAGTCACAGTGCTGTCTTTCTTTTTGAAAAACTGTCAATAATGGTCACTCCAATACTGTCTTTTCTTGACAAAATTAAAGGGTGTCAATACCACTGGGCTCTCAGGTTAATATGTTCATGTAATGTACCGGGAGAGCCAAGGACCCCTCCGAATGGACATTCTTCTTAAAAATAGAGGCTGGCAGAGAATGGGAAGGTCAAGAGCAGAGTTCAGGGTTTGTGGATATCATTTCCTTTGAGGTGGGAAAACCTAGGGTCTCTGGGGCGCGGGCTGAGCTGGTCGGGGAGTGTCGGCAGAGGAAAGGGGTGGTGGGTACGGTGCTGCTCCCGAGTGGTCTGCAGGTCCCCCTGTAAACCAGCACCGAGGCGGAAAGGCCCGCCTTCAACACTGCATAATCAGGAGCAAAATAAATTAGAAGCGGTTTCCCCTGCTCTCCAGCCCGCTCCGCATCCACCTCCCTAAGTGAATGGTATGTGCCTGTGCCCGGGGCCATTCCTGTCATGGGTGACAGTCAAATTATTCTAGCCCCGGGCACATTTTATTTACATAATTGCTCTTTGGGCAAATTCCTCCACTTTTCTGCAGAAACCCTGGCTCTTTTATTGACATCATTCTCAAACTCCCACTCCCCTCCATGGTTCATATCCCTGAAAAATAATTATAAGCTTTGATATATAAGAAATCGTTACCCACTGATTTAGATAATGAAATAATATAAACTGCAGCAAGACGTTCTATGATTCTTACATGCTTCCTGCTGTCTTTAACATCATTTAATGATTTTTTGATTTTCATTGTAAAGTAAAAAAAAAAAAAAAAAACCTCAAATTTGAAACAGCAGAGACATCAATGCTGGGAAGCAAGGAAGGCATTTTATCTTATTTTCTGTATGGTAGTGAAGCAAATTTTAAAAGAGAAAAATCTTCAAAGACAGTCTGCAATCACTGCATGCTTTAATGAGAACCGGGCCGCTTGGTCAGACAGCACATCCCCTTCACCAAATCGGGCTATCGACGTCTGTTTTGTCATTGGAGAAAATCTATCTCATTTATCAATCCACCCTTCTCTTGCCATTCTCGATAATCAGAATATATGCAAATAAGGATTGACGATTGTCTATCAGGAGGAAAATACAGGCACTGCTAACCATCAGGAGCGTAATGAGACATTGCATATTTGATGGATAAACTGTTACCTATGCTTCTAAGATGTTTTCTTCTAATAGTCAAAGTAATTGGTCGATTATGAAAACTCATATAATCCTAAAATGTATAGAAAGAAAGTAGAAAATATGCATTATATGTTGGGTAGAGAACACTTACCCTCTTCCCTCTTATCCTTTGTGACGAGGGGTCTGTGATTTAGCTGAAGAAAGACAGATTAATAGGAGGAAAAAAGAATACACATTTTCATATTTTACATGAAGAGTTCACAGAAGAAAGTGAACCTCAAAGAAGCACTGACTCTGGGGCTACTATGCCCTTCCAGGGAGTGGAGGGTTCGGCTTCAAGAAATAGCACATTTTTGGGGCTGGGGCTGGGGCTCAGTGGTAGAGCACTCATCTCACATGTGTGAGGCCCTGGGTTCGATCCTCTGCACTACATAAATAAAATAAAGGTATTGTGTCTACCTACAACTAAAAAAAAAAAAAAAAAAAAAAAAAAGCACATTATAGGAAAGTGACCAGGAGACAAATCAGGAGTTATTTTGAATGGTTGGTCTCCATGCTGACTCTTGTCTCCAGTGACAGCAGTCACTCTGTCGCCTGGCTGGGGAGAGGGGACACCTTCACAAAGGGAGACTTCCTCCTGGCTTTTACAAAATGGCGTGGGGCAGGGAAGCCCCTGGGCCATTGATTCTCAATTGGCTTGGACTCAATAATCCTCCCGGCAAAGTGGCTGGCTTGGGGATTGCAGAGCCCGAGGACCTCCGTCCCAAGGCCAAGAGGCAGCCTCTTCCAGAGGACACCACCAGTGAGTTCCAATGGACGGTGCTGTGCAGAGAAGCTCTCGGAGGTCCCACACAAACCTGAGCACGGTTTGTCAGTTGTATGGGAGTCACTGTTGCGTGACAAATAGCTCAACGCCCTTCAGTAGCTTGCCACAGGTGGACGATGAGTGGCTATCGTTTCTGGGGGCGTGGTTGGGCTCTGTGGCCAGCTCTGCAGTGAATGCACGCGTAGGTCTGGTGGTTCCAGAAAGCACTGCCCGCTCTGTCCCGCACAGCTCCTCCAGTAGGTGCACGGGCTTCCTCACGTGGAGGTCACAGCTCTGGAGCCACCACAGAGCAGATCCCGGCCGCAGGCCCTCGCCACGCCTCTGCTCAAGAGTTCCTGCGCGGTCAGGGCAAGTCCCCCAGGGCTCGCGCAGGAGAGCTCGCCGCCTGCAGCCATCCACCAGGACGCCCTTCCGTTCTCCTCTGCTTCATTCCACTTTCCGTCACCCCGTGGGTCTCTTCTCCTGTCCCCGCCCTTGAGAAAACAGCCACAGGAGCAGAGTTCTGCTCCCCACCCGAGCCTGTGCTCCCCTCCTCTGTGGCTCTCACCCGGGCCCGAGGCAGTCCCCCCCCCCCCCCCCCCCCCGCTTCTGATACTATGTATTTTTTAGGGATTTATCAATCTCAAGGTTGACCTTGGCATCGATGCCATGGGATTTACAAATGCAGGCCTCCTGGGCCCGCGTCTCTATGTCGCCATCACCTCCTCAGCTTACAAATGAACTCCACCATTTCCTGTTTAAAACAAAGGCATTGGGCTGGGGTTGTGGCTCAGCGGTAGAGCACTCGCCTAGCATGTGCACAGCCCGGGTTCGATCCTCAGCACCACGTAAACATAAGTGCATTGCATTGTGTACAACTAAAGCAAATAAATAAATATTAAAAAAAAAAAAAACAAAGACAATGAAGCCAAATAAATGTGTTTTCTTCAGCTTCAACTCTCTTTCATTATATCAACTTCTTATTCAGTGACTTTATTAAATTCAATTATTGGTTTTAATAGTTTGTATATTACATTCAGTTTTCTACAAACACAATCTTGATAAATAGTTACTTGCTTTCCAGTGTTTACAACTTCTTTTCTTTTTCTTGGGATTTTTTGTATCTAGACCACAGGTGAAGTGCTGTGGTAAGAGATGACATTCTCAGGATTCTCAGGTATAGGACAAAATGTCCCACGAGTCACTGTCAAGTTCAAGTTCACAGACAGTTTCTTTACTTTTTATTTTTTATCATACAAAGATAATTTCCTTTGTTCCTGCTTTGCTGCAAATTTTCTCAGGTATTGAATTTTATCAGACACTTGCTTTATATGCAACAAGAATGAATTATTCAATTTTCTTCTTCATTCCACAAATATGGTGAAACAGATTCATTTTCAAGGATTGAGGTAAATATATGTTTTTACAGTAATGTTGGCTAGGATATATTATTCATTTCATACACAACTGATTAGGTATACGAGTGTTTTGTCCAGGGCTTTTGTTCCTCGTTGCTAAAAAAAGTAGTGTAAGCCAGGCATGGTGGCACATGCCTGTAATCCCAGCACTTGGGAGGCTGAGGCAGGAGGATTGCGAGTTCAAAGCCAGCCTCAGCAATGGTGGGCACTTAGCAATTCAGTGAGACCCTGTCTCTAATAAAATACAAAAAAAGGGCTGGGGATGTGACCCAGTGGTCGAGTGCCCCTGAGTTCAATCCCCAGTATCTCACACACACACACACACACACACACAAAAAAAAAAAAAAAAAAAAAAGTAGTGTAATTTTTTTTGTTCATAATGTCCTTGTCAGATTTTGATTTCAACATTATGAAAATCAATTGGGAATTAATTCCATTTTCTGGAAGAATTGGGTTCAATCAGTTCTATTACTTATATAAATATTTGGAACTATCATGGGTGTGGCTCTTTGTGACAGAAATTTTTTGTTGGGAAGGTTCTTAATTATGGGTTCAATATCGTAACTTACAGAATTCATATGATTTTCATGTATCCTCTTTTTTGATATCATGTATTTTATAGGAATTTATAACTCTCAAGATTACTTTGGTATTGAATGTGTACAAACAACATTCACTTGGAGTTTATATTTTTATACAGCATAACAATCTTTGCAATTTAAATGGCTACTGTAATCTGTTTACGTTTAGTGTAATTCCATATACTTAGAACAAGGCTGACCGTCTGGTTATTTGATTTCACTTTGTTTTGTTCTTCACTTTTACCCTTTGTCCTCCTCTGACCTCACTCTGCTCTGCCCTGAGGTCAGCCCTCCACAGGAAGTCAGGCTGGAGCGGGTACCAGTGCCCTGCGGGGACCATTGCCCTTCTTTGGGGCTTGCTGCTCCGTGACAGTGCTGGGTAGTGAGCTGGGCTGCTCCTCTCTAGGCAGCTGCAGCCCTAGATCGCGTGCACTTAGAGGCGTCTTTGGCTGTGGCTGTCACACCTGCATCGTGGTCCTGGCCTGGACACAGCTTTGCAGTGTCTGATGCACTTTCCTCTGGCTTGTGGGTCACTGTGGAAACCCTTCTTTTATTGCAGTTGGCACTTCTTTATAAACCGTGTTCCCTTTGTCTTGCCTCCTGATGAGGGAGAAGTGTTACAGGAACCCCCCCCCTTTGTTCTCACTTCCAGGTCCTTCAGCACCAGTTCTCGGCTGTCCATGGAAATGGCTCTGGGAAGTCCGTGGACACCTCTGCTCTGTCCAGCCAGTACTCTGAGAGAGTTTGCTAAACCACAGGTCCCATCATCAGCCTCATGAGGGGACAATCCTCACACATGGCCTGCCACATGAGATGCCAGTAAAGGCCAGGTATGGGCACTCTGAATGGAAAGATGGCCCCAGAGGTGACCTGGACATCCACCCATCCCATGCCCCTCCCTGGAGCACACTGAAGGTTTCCAGAGAGGACACGTCTATACCAGAACGGGTCGCAGCCACTGGCTCAGAATGTCTGGCCAGTGTTGAAACCTGCACCAGAGGCTCTGGGAGCAGGCGGGGACCTGAACAGCCAGGGAGGGAGCAGCACCAGGGAGGGAGCAGCACCAGGGAGGGAGCAGCACAGCTGGAGGAATTAGCACAGCTGGAGGAGAGCTGACGCATCCCAGCCTTGGGAGCAGCTCTGTGTCGGGGCTCAGGACCCACCAGAGCAGACAGAGTGCTGTCCCAAGACCCAGCTTGACGTGGCGACCTCAAGACAGAGCTGGTGCTTCAGGAGTGTCTAAAACAAAATCCAACAGCCTTTCTCCCTTCCAACTTGACCCCTATCGAGGCATTTAAGTAAAACATGGGAATCTTCCAAGTGTAGATCATACTCAAGACAATGCAGCCTGCCCAGGAGCAGACGGCCCCTCCCACCGGGGTGGGAGCCTGTGTCCTCAGCCCGATGGTGGCACAGGGAGACTGTGCCTGTCCAGTGGAAACCTGTTTTCCAGCCTCAAGGCTTGTCTTCAAAGTAAATGAGGGAGACACTTCCTATATAAACAAAACTGAAGACACACAGCCTTCCCAGCACAGCACAACTCAGAAGACTTAAAGTGATCCATCCATCTCTCACGCGTCGTCCACGTGCAGGTAGCCACGTTGTCCTCTTGGCCGAGGAGGAGTGCCGAACCAGCAGCTCTTCTGCGTTCAGCTCTTCACAGGACGACACCAGCACCACCGGGGAAAGGAGAGCAGAGCTGTGAGTCGGGATTCCAGAGCCCGGGTGTGGGTGTGGACTCCAGCCCCGCCGGCCAGCTGCAGGCCTGCCACTGGCCTGCGTGTTGGTCATGATCCAAGCAGTGCTGGCACAGGCCCAGCTGGTGCGACTGATGCACGCAGCACCAGGACGCCTTCAAACAGGTGTGAGGAGTCTGTCCACGGGAAGCCTTTCCCTGGTCGCCAGTGCACTGAGGACAGCTCTGGCCTTCAGGATCAACAGCAATGACTTCTAAGAAGATGGTAAATCGCAAAGGATGGAAAAGCCCTCACCACATCTGCCTCTGAGCCGGTGCGTCCGTCACCCTGGGGAGGTGTGCTGAGTGGCGCGCGGTCCTGGCAGCTCAGCGGTGGCCGGGCACGGTTCCTCCTCTTGGCCACTGCATGCCAGCCATGGCTCCATGCAGCCCTGTCCACTGCTGTCCTTCCTCAGGGTCTGGACCCAAGGAGGTGCTCTGTCCAGACCATCCTGGAGTGGAGGACACCAACCCTGTGCCTTCACTTTGCGAGTCTCTGCTTGGAAGTGCCATGTGTCACTTACAGTAGCATGTCCTTGGCCTCAGCACATCACATGGCCATGCCTGCTGTGGTGGAGAGCCATGAAGAACCCTTCCTTGCAGGGCAGAAGCCATTGCAAGAGCACAGGCCAGCACAGCAGGGGTCCCAGTGACGGAGCCGAGAGCCAGCCAGCTCTCTGCAGTACACCCGGGAAGTTAACAGCCTGGCTTTAAGGGGTCTCTGGGGGAGCGACCCTCAGGTCATGGTGGGCTGCATCTGTCCACACAGGTACCTGAAAACCTGGTCAAAACACAAGACGCAGTGTTGAAAATACAAGGTACATTGTATGCAAGTGTCACTGACCGCAGCTGTAGCCGCCTGCAGCAACAAAACCGCGGGAATGAGGCAGACTGGAAACGAACAGGCTCTTTATTCTGCTAGCTTCTCTCTCCGGCTCCAAGAACAACTCCTTCCGCAACTGACACTCCTCTACCCACTGCCAAATGGTGCTGACCCGATCCGCAATGTCCCGGGCCAAGTCTCACGAGATCATGGAAGGTGGTGACCCAATCCGCAATGTCCTGGGCCAAGTCTCACGAGATCATGGAAGATGGTGACCCAATCCGCAATGTCCTGGGCCAAGTCTCGCAAGGTCATGGAAGGTGGTGACCTGATCCACAATGAATTGGGCCAAGTCTCGCGAGGTCCTGGAAGGTGGTGATGCTTGAACATCTTTATGGCTCACAGCTAACCGCAATCTTAGCTATCTCCCCATTTAGGGCTCCTACATGCAAGAGCACTTTTTAAACTCCAAGCACACTTCCTCAGGACCTCTGGATGTGTGAACGAACGGGAGTGGAGAGCTTGTGACTAAGATCTGCCAGTGTCTAATATCCACATTGGCAGAAAATCTCCAACTTCAACCGGCAGCCAATGACCTGAAGTGCCGCTTAGGAAACCCCGTTCCTACCCCTAAAGCGGAGTGAGCTGGAGGCACGGGATGCAGAGCCACCGACGGAGTTAGAAGTGGGATGCCAGAGGCAGCGTCACTGCGGAGGGTGGAGGGAGACCAAGCACCAGGCACGCACGCAACAGGGAACAAGGTCTGCAGCGCAGCGTGGCCCGCCTCGGGAAGACACGCCGCTTTCCTACTCCGCCCATAAGCCTGAGCCTCTGTGCTCTGCTGGTCTTGCCTCAGTGATGAATTCCCCGGAGATCAGAGATGCACGGTGGCACGGATAAGGTTGGAGAATATAGTGCTAAGTGAAGTCGGCCAGTCTCAAAGGTCCAAATGCCGAATGCTTTCTCTGATATGAGGAGGCAGATTCACAGTGGTGTTGGGTGTCGGGGTACATGGGAGGATTAGAGGAGCACTGGAATGGTCAAGGGGGAGGGGGAGGGGGAGAGAGAGGAGCAAGGGGGCATGGGGGAAGAAAAGAAGGGAAAGGGTGGTATAATGAGCTGGTATAATGAGCTGGACATCATTATCCTGGGTGCGGGTTGAAGACTTGAATGGTGCGAGTGTACTCTGTGTACAAGCAGTGTTACGTGGAGGGCGGCTCTATGTGCGTATTGTGAATCGTAGTGCATTCTGCTATTACAAATGCGGCAACTTTTAATAAAAAAGAAAAAAACGTCAAGCTCGGGATGGCGGCTGCTCCCCTTGCAATTGCTACTACTCATGGCCAGCCCAATGGAGGGAAGCTGCTCATTTCTCACCTGCTGAGCCTGGGGGTCCATAACAGGTGTCCCTTTAACCCAATGCTGCTGGACACACGTAGAGGCTGGCCTGTGAGCATGGCCGCAAAGCACCACAGGGACCCCTCCACAGGTTGGGTGACGAAACAGCAGGCTCCCTCCACTTCTGCAGAAGGAGGGGCGGCTCCCTGTCCCTCAGTGTGGACGAGCACCCCGGCTCCTGTGCTCTTGGTGGTGTCTGCCTAGAGGAACTCTCAGAACCTGTCACTCTTCCTTCCTTCATTAATCCCACCCAGCTGGTGTCCTGCTTGGCTACATATTTGTTTATCTTGGCTCTATAAATGGACCATAAATAGCTTGCTGGGATCTTCATTTTCCATGAAAATCATAGCAGCGAGTTAGGCCAACACTGTCCACTGTCCTCCTCAACTGCCCCTGGAGGAAAGAGATGGCAATCTGGTGAAGTCTGTCCTGGGTCCACAGGTGTGAGTCCCGAGCCAGGGCAGGCACCCCGACCTGCCACCCAGAGCCAAAGTCACCTGGTCCACAGTCCACAGGTGTGGGTCCCGAGCCAGGGCGGGAACCCCGACCTGCCGCCCAGAGCCAGAGTCACCTGGTTCACAGGTGTGAGTCCCGAGCCAGGGCGGGAACCCCCGACCTGCCACCCAGAGCCAAAGTCACCTGGTCCACAGGTGTGAGTCCCGAGCCAGGGCGGGAACCCCGACCTGCCACCCAGAGCCAAAGTCACCTGGTCCACAGGTGTGAGTCCCGAGCCAGGGCGGGAACCCAGACCTGCCGCCCAGAGCCAGAGTCACCTGGTCCACAGGTGTGAGTCCCGAGCCAGGGCGGGCACCCCGACCTGCCACCCAGAGCCAGAGTCACCTGGTCCACAGGTGTGAGTCCCGAGCCAGGGCGGGAACCCAGACCTGACACCCAGAGCCAGAGTCACCTGGTCCACAGGTGTGGGTCCTGAGCCAGGGCGGGAACCTAGACCTGCCACAGGTGTGGGTCCCGACCCAGAGCCAGAGTCACCTGGTCCACAGGTGTGGGTCCTGAGCCAGGGCGGGCACCCAGACCTGCCACCCAGAACCAAAGTCACCTGGTCCACAGGTGTGGGTCCCGAGCCAGGGCGGGCACCCAGACCTGCCACCCAGAGCCAGAGTCATGCAGAGCTCATCCCACCTGCTGGTGCCTGGTGGATGAGCAGTAGGTCTTCCTGCCAGCTGGAGGTGGGACGTTGGCTTTCCGTGGAGTTTCCAGTTCAGCCACTAGCTTTCTAGACTTCTCCCTTCACGCTTGGAGGGGAACGCAAGGAATTGGCGCCTGCTTCTGCGTCACTCCCGTCTGCCTAGGGGAGAGACCAGAGAGGCGTGCGCAAGCCCTGCCCCACGGCTCAGAGGGTGCTGATGCTCCCTTCCGGGTGCCCCTGCCCTCCCTTGGGGCTGCAGGCCCTGAGCTGCCCTGCCATGCTCACACGCACCAGGCTCCCAGGGCTGAGGCCTCCCGAGCGCCCCATGTCAGGTCGTGGGGCATGTGCGATTCTGACCCGCTGGACCAGAGCCTCCCTGGCACACCGGCTCCTGCAGCAACGGCCTCTTAAGACGGAACCTAGACATCCACCCAGCGCAGAACCCAACCAGGGAGCTCAACGTCCCGAAAGGACACCCCGGGGGGGGGCACTTTATGTAGGGCCACACCGCCCTGAGGAACCTGCATGTTCAGCCACAGGCTGGAGGTGAGGAATTCCCCGGCACTCTAGACCCAGGAAAGACAGGCCCCTCAGAGTGGGCCACAGGGCTCGGAGTCACAGCTGGTCCTCGCGGCCACGCCCATTCTCTCTTGTCCTCCTCTGATGCTCAGGAATCAGCAACACCTGCCTGGGCAATATGACCAGAGACCTCTGGCCTGCGCGCGCACACACACATACACACACACACACACACACACACACACACACTCACACCCCGCAGGCCCCTGCATCCTGATGAGCAGGGCGGGGCCTGCGTGTGTGCGTGGCTCGCTCTCCAGGCAGGGCTGGGGTGCAGCCTGGTTCGTGCTGACAGCTGCTGAAGCCCTTCACAGACTCCGTTCAGTTCGGGGTCCGCGCCCAGAATAACGCCACTGCTTCTTTCAGCTGCTGGGAGGCAGGTCCTCGCGCGTGTCGGGGCACAGCTCTTCTGTCTTCCCTGTGAGCTCGAGCTAGGAGTCCTCGGGGCACAGGAAGCGTGTTGGACCAGCGGAGGAGCGGATCTCCATGGACAGTGGCTCCAGACACTTCCGTCTCTGCTGAGAGCTGAGAGCTCTGTGCCTCACGCCCCTGCTGGGCACACGGGGGGCACTGTGCAGCACACAGGCTCTGGATCGCACCCCTGTGGGCTCTGAGCTCCAAACTAGGATGGAACCCACTGGCTGAGGAGAGGAGAGGAGAGGTGGACGCCGGCTGAGCCGGGCGACTCCCGTCGTCTCTGCACGTGGACGCAGCCGGCCCAGGCTTTGCAGGCACAGCCTGCCTGGGGGGAGTTGTCCTTCCCTTCTTCCCTAAATACGCTCAGGTCACGCTCATGTCACTCTAGCTCCCAAAGACCCAGCTGCTGGGCTCAGACCCCACCTTCTGCAGAGCAGGGGGAAGGCAGCGGACAGCACCAGTGAAACTTCCTCCCCCACGTTATGCTCCTTGTGACTGCCACACATTAAGGACCACGTGCTGGCGTGGCATAGCGTCTGGACACATCCCGCCTGGAGTGTGCACGCTGCTGGAGTGGGGTGTCCTGAGCCCCGCCACCAGCAGACACCACGCCACGGGCCCTCTCAGGTTCTGCCAGTGACGGAGGCAATGATCTCTCTCCCTCCCTCTCTCCCTCTCTCACAGTGCTGTGGGTTGAATCGAGGGCCTGGGGCTTGCTAGGCACTGCTCCACCTCTCAGCTACACCCCAACCCATTGTTCACTTCATGTTGAGACAGGGTCTTGCTAAGTTGCCGAGGTGAGCCTTGAACTCGCACCCTCCTGCTCTCCTGCCTACTTGCTGGAACTGCAGGGTGCGCCACTCCACAGCCTACTCAAAGACTGGATTATCTAGGGAGAGGATGCCTTCCCCCAGGAACAAGGACTGCGTGCTGTCCCCGCCTCGCCTCTGCAATATCCAGTCCAACGCGCAGTCTCACTTTTGGTGGAGGGTTCTTTGGGGAATTGGCCAGTGGGAAGCTGGCGGTAGGAAGGTCGGCAAAGTTTAGGAGAGCTGGGGCGTCCTTGTTGTTTGCTAGGCTCTGCCACGTCCTCCCTGCTTCCAACTCCATGGCAAAATGACTTATTTTACAGGCCGAACAAAGCTCAGCAAATTGGCTTCTTAGGCTCAGTCACCCTCGAGCTGTCTGGGCCAAGACACTATAAAGCTTTGCCTTGTAGGCTCTGGCTGGGAAGAGCGGGCTCTGATCTGCCTCTGCAGCCTCACGATATTTGAACTCTGTTTCCCTGGGCCCTGCAGAAAAGCCTTTTGCTCCTTTTGCTCTTGAAATAGAAAGCAGTGTTCGTGATGAATTTTTAACACGGCCCGTTCCTTCCTCCCAGAGCTGGCAGGCGAGTCACGTCAGATGTGGCCACTCACGTCCCAAGCTCAAAGCGGCCCTGCTTCTGCTGGTAAACACAGGTGGGCAACGCAGGGACACCATGAGCTGCCCCGTGCACCCTGGGTTCCACAGTCACAAACGCAGCCGCCGCGGCATGGCCTGGGAATACATTATTCACGGTCGTTTTGCTCAAAATCGGACATTTTGGACAATTTTCCATCTTTTGCATCATCAAGCTCATGTGGCTGCCCAGGAGCCCCTCCCACAGCAGGCCGAGCACCGTGCACCCTACCCACCCTGGCTGAGCCCCAGCAGTGCAGCTGTCGTGGAGGGGAGGAGGAAGCCCGCCAGAACTGGCCCATCTGACCACAGAGCCTCTTCCCCGCAAGCAAGGAAGGCCCGAGGAGGAGGCTGCTGTTCAAGGCCAAGCCAGGAAGCGGCTGCCTGCTGCTGGCCATGTCTCTCACTGTGGCTCACGGCTCTTCTCGTCACGGAGGTGATGTTACGTGTCTGGTGACAGGTGGGCGCTGATCACTGCAAGGAGATGAGGCTTGTCCCCAGCCTCCAACCATGGCGATGGCTGCCTGGCTGATACCGTCACCACAGCTCCGTCACTGCCAGGGCTGGTGAGCTGCCCACCCAGAGTGCTGCTTCCTGCCTGTGTTGGCGCAGAGCAGATGTCAGCGGGCAGAGGCTGCAGGAAGGTGCTGTGGCCAGGCCTTGGTTCTGAGGCTGCTGTGGTCACCGCTGACCCCGCCTCCTCCTGCTGCTCACGTCCCTGTCCACCCTGAGCCTCCTCAGCTTCTCTTTTGGAGGTCACCATAGTGCCCTCCTTTACAAGTGACTGCCAGAATTAAATGGGGTAGTCCATGCACGTCCCCAAAGACAGCGTCTGGCTCACTGTGAGTGCCCGTCACTGTCAGTCGTGACACAGCGTCAGCCCGGCCTGCACATCCTGCACTCCAGGAAAGGCCAGGCCCTGAAGCCTGCAGCACCTCCCTGCGTGCTCAAGCCCCAGGTGACGCCTACTGCAAATGCCAGTTGAGAAGGAGCCCAGAAGGTGGAAAGGCTACTGGGCACCCGTGCTGCTGACGAGGCCAGGTTAGACAGGGACAAAGGGAGTCCCCAGCTCGGGTCGGTGGAGCTCACTCCATATTGCTTGTGGAAAGGTCGTCAGGGCCTGTACCCTAGATTCCTCCCCAGTGGCCAGCTGGACATCAAGCCTCGTTCCTGAACCACTGAAACTACAGAACCCCAGCATGGTAGGGTGGCCTGGTCACTAGAGCCCATGACACTATTGGTGACAGACTGTTGGTCCACCCTTGCCGATCGCTGTGTCCGGTGCTGGTCACACCTGTTGCCCTGTCTGGAAGGAAGGCTCTCCTCACAGAGCACTAGTGCCTTTGCAATGAAGTGGCACCAACAAGTGTCCCAGCTGCCCCACTTGCCACTTGGCTTAATAAGCCATGACCCCTGAAACAGCTCTCCCTGGGGATGCCGGTCCTCCTCGACCCCTGCGTTCCAGCAGCCGGGGAAGGCATGGGCCCGTGCCAGGTGACCACGCTCTCTGCCGGGAGGCAGGAAGAGGTCCCTGTCTGGGCATGCTGACCACCTCCAGCCTGGGTTCCTGGGCAGGTGCCACTGCCCTGGCACAGGGGACCCTGCCCCTTTCCTCCGCACACGGGCTCTCTCTTCCTGATAGCTGCTGCCCAGGGACTCTGTCCGTGGAGTGCCCTGTTCTGCGGGGCTGGTCCCTCCCGCCCCTGTCCCTCACTCAGAGGCGTGCAGCACCGCCCCTCGCAGCTGCTGAGCATGGACATCAACTGGGTCGCTCAGCTAGTAGTCCGTGGCTCTCGTGGTGACTCTTTGTTTTGAATTTTTAAAAAGCTGAGTTCCAAGGGCTAGGACTCCACGGGCCTGAAAGGAGGCTGAGGCGAAGGGCTCCCTCCCTCCCGTGGGCCACGCTGCGCAGCCCACTGGGACGGCAGGCTGGCCCCTCCCCACCCCATCCCAAGGGTGGGCAAGGAGAGGCCACGCGGTCCTGCCTGGACTCTGTACAGGGGTCCTAAGGACCAGATGCTTCTGTCTGCCCCTCAGGGATGGGAGACGGCCTGTCCCTCCCCCAAAGCCCGCACAGATGGTGGCGGGAACCCTCAGTCCTGGCGAGGACCAAGCTGTGGGCCAGGACCTCCGGGCAGAGGCTGTGGGACCTCAGGTCCAGCTCAGCCTTTGAGAGCTCCCTGGCCCCTGCTTAGTGGAACAGTGTCCCGGGGGCTGCCCTCTCGGGGAGGACGGTGGGAGTGTAGGGGACAGCCCTCCTGGACTCTCGGTGTCCTCCGCAGCCCCACAGAGCCTGGCGGTGCCTGGCGGTGCCTGGCGGCATGGTGGCCACTGGAGGCCACCACGCATGTCCCGCACACGCCCCCAGGCAGAGTGACACTGTGTCCACTCTACGGGGCAGGCATGGGGCCTGCAGCCCAAACACAGCGGTGGACCCCAGCTCTGCCCTCCCAGGCAGGAGAGGGCCGTCCGTTTCCCCAGCCACAGCCTGAGGGGCACCTGCAGCCCCTGCGTCCATGGTGGGAGACCTGGTCCTGGCCTGGCTCTTCCTGCCCAGGTCCTGCTCTGGCTGGGGGACACATGGCCCTCAGAGAGCACAGGCTCTGCGGCTCGGGGTCCATTCCTGGGAGCTGCAGCTTTACTCCAGACCCCTCCTGGGGCGGCGGGGACGAGGCAGGGCTGGAGGGCAGAGGATGGGCAGGAATGCTACTTCAGGGCCAGGGCTCTGCTGTGGATCCCTGGAGGGCCACGAAGGGAGGAGGAAGTCCCTGGTCGGGGCTGGGGCCAGTCTGGCGCGGGGAGCTGCCACGCGGGCAGCATGTTTGAGGCGGCCGCAGGCTGGGGTCGGTGGAGCCTACGTGTGGCCCCCCAGGAGGCCCCCCAGCCAGGGGCTGAGGCTGATGTGAGCCAGCTGGAGGACCCTCGGGGCGTTCCCTCAAAAGGGATCCGCTTGAGTGGAAGGGACTCTTGGTCCTCCCCTCCTCCGGGGATCTCGGGATCGAAGTGGAAGGGACTCTTGGTCCTTCCTCCGATCTCGGGATCCTCTTGAAGTGGAAGGGACTCTTGGTCCTCCCCTCCTCCGGGGATCTCGTGGGCATCCCCAGGGACTGTCGTCCAGGCTCCTCGCGGCGTGGAACACCGTCTCCCACGGTGACTACCGTGGCCCCAGGAGACTCACTGGTGCTTCCTCGCTGCGCGGTGGCTGGCCGGGCCGTCTGTGCCTGGAGCCCTTACTGATGCCTCCACTCTATGAAGCATTAATTCATGATTTTCTTAATATCTTATTGATTTCCCCCTCCAAAGGCCAGAGGTTAAAAAACTCCATAAAAACGTCCTGGCAATTTATTGCTGTCCCTTTAGAACATTACAGTAACCTCACTGCCGTTTGGCTTGCCATTGTCCTTTTACTTAAGGTTGCAGTTTGGAATGACAAATCTACCTTTTCTATGAACTTCCTGTGAACTTGTTTTAAAATATAATATATAGAGAAATGCCCTGGCACTCTTCCTGGCTGCAGGCTCGCTCTGGACAGGCCCTGGGCATCACGCTCAGCAGCTGCGTGTGGACAGTCTAACAAAGATCCCTCCCCGTGGGATTGCACACGCACACACCTCTTACCCACTCACCCAGCAACACACAGGCACATTCGCTGTCTTGCTCATCTTAATACTATACTTAGAAATCAGGAACCCAACGAGGACCCATGTCGTCACTGCAGGTTTGCTGTCTTGGCTTACCCAACGAGGACCCATGTCGTCACTGCAGGTTTGCTGTCTTGGTTTGCTTTGTCCTTGCCTTCTAGAAATGGAGACGAGGGTCAGCAGGTTAGACGGGACTGCAGACTGGCCCTCACACTGCCCTTCAGCATGGGGCCATTACCTGTGGACACAGTCCACACTGAAAGGGACAACTACCACTTCTCACTTTCAACCTGACAGGAATTGATCAGAGAGTTGGGAGCAAAACATCACAAATGAGAAGATTAAAAATGGAAACCATTTTGTAATTTCAGGGAAAACATTTGTTACCGCAAATGCTATAATGAACAGGTGAAAAACTAAATGTCTTTTTAATTACATTATTTAGCTTGAATAGGCACAGTCTTGAGAGTTTTAATTAACCTGCCTGGGAAAGTAAATAATCTCAAATTGCAATTGCCTGCCAGTCCCGAAGAAGGGTGGCTGGGGCCATGTTCTGAGGAGCCTTGGTCCAGCAGGACCAGGACCCTGGCCTGGCTGCAGGCGGGAGAAGCACTGGTCAGGAGGGAAGTGTCTGCCTTTTTTTTTTCTTTTTTCTCTTTTTACCTCTTCAGTTGAGGCTTTAACTGAGAAAATCTCAGGGAAGCTTAGAGATAAGGAAATCAACTTCTAAAAATAGCAGGCTTCCCAAGGTTGCATATTTGAATTAGCATCTCTTCTCCCTGATTTAAGTAGATGCCCTCAGTTTCCAAATTGGGTCTATCAACTGCAGCATCTGAGGACAAGTTCTGACCTGTCAGTCAGAGACCTGGTACTTACTCAGCAAAGTGGGCGGGACACCCTAACCCTGCACCCTGGACGTGAGTCCGCAGAGGGGGGCTGTGATCTGTGGAGATGGCCCAGCCTCCAGGTCTGGCATCCTGTGACTCAGGCATTTGCCGAGTCCAGTTCTGCAAAGAAAGACCGGCTTGCCAAAGGCATTGTGGTAGAAATATTGAGATTTATGGGCGTTAGTAAATGAGCCAGAAATTTGGAAGTTACTTGAGCTCCTAGTTTTGACAAGCCTGTGTGTTCCACCCCGTAACTGAGATAGCACTAGTACTTTAAATGAGATGGTCACAACTAACATTTTTCTGTTTCGAGTGGCCTCTTCTCGGGTGAGAAGTCCCCCACGCCGGTGGCCTACTTCCTGCGCATCTACATAGCTGGCTGAGCAACACAGCCTGGACAGGGCCGGTGCGCCACGCGGGTAGACTGGAGACGGTCCCAGAGCTCTCCGGGTGGCGGCGATTCGCCCCCGTGGGTCCCACGCAGCCTCCTCCGAGGCTCAGCCTTCAAGCTCTGAACACGCCTGTGCCCAGGAAGGCAGCTAGGTGCCTCCAGGGGGAGAATGGCTGCGTCCGTGCTGTACCCTCCCTGGGGACCACACTGCTGTAACCCCGTGCACGCTGCTGCCACGGGACCCTCTGGGAGGAGGCCCAGCCTGACAAGGCCCTGACCCTGCCACACGGCATAGCGGCCACTCTGCCACCTGGGTACGGTGGCCAGCCCTCCAGGACAGGGCCAGCGGGCTTGCTGGCTACGAACAGCACATCTTGGCATCTGCGCAGCCTTCTACGTGTGAGACAGTGGCAGCATTGCTGCGGATGAGTGACACGTGTCAATCTGAACTCACCGTCCCGGAGATGCGTGGACAGATGCAGCCTAAGCCACCAGGCACCCAAGGTCCACTGGTCCTGTGGTCTTGTCTCACAGAGCCTCAGCGTGGCCCCCACAAAGCTCCCTTGTCTGAACTGGGTGTCAGGGAGCTCCCTTCCCAGGAGGAGCAGCCTTGGGAGACTCGCTCTGAGACACCAGAGACCACGGGTGGCGAAGCTCTCTAATGGGATAGAAAGAACTGAAAGAATATCGATGAATCATATGAAGCACACATCTAAGATGTCATCTCTATCAAGAATCTGCTAATTATGAAGGAGCCCTAATTAGGAAGGGCTGTTGTAGCTAGCTGGAAGCCATAAGTTCCACCTGATATGTATGTGATGCACCTGTAGGCACCCGCAAACCTGAAGGTATATAACCGGGTGAAAGCGGTCCGAGTTAGGAGAACGGAGAATTCAGTCAGCCGGGCAGTCACTCGGTCGGTCAGAAGAATCAGAGCGGCCAGAATGTAGGCAGAGCGGTTACAGAAGTTAAACCAGATAGAAGACAGAAGAGAAACCAGATAGAAGAAGTAATGACTGGTCAGAGTTAGGCCGAGACTCCTGAGGAAGACAGAAGACAGAAGAAAGAAGAAGGAAGAAAGAAGAGAGAAGAAAGAAGCTCTAAAAAATAATCTTTCTCTAAGCTCTATCTTTCTTTACTCTAAGCTAAGAAGCTAAGCTAAGCTCTACTCTAAGCTAAGACTGGTCAGAGTTAGGCCGAGACTCCTGAGGAAGACAGAAGACAGAAGAAAGAAGAAGGAAGAAAGAAGAGAGAAGAAAGAAGCTCTAAAAAATAATCTTTCTCTAAGCTCTATCTTTCTTTACTCTAAGCTAAGAAGCTAAGCTAAGCTCTACTCTAAGCTAAGCTCTATCTTTCTTTCTCTCTAAGAAGACAAGAAGAAAAGCTCGCTTTAATCTTTCTCTCTAAAAATCTTTCTTTCCCTCTCTAAGCTCTAAGAAAGTAGAAGTAAAAGTAGTAAAAGCTTAACTCTGCCCCCCGAGAGTTTTTATCCCGGTTTACGGTACCAGGCAGCTTACAAATGGTGGTCCGTCCGGGGCTCGGCAGGCAGAGAAGAAAAGCTAAGAAATAAGAGCAATGAAAAAGCATAGCCTCAGACTCAGTTGAGACCAGCAAAAAGAGTAGAAACAAGAGAGCAGAGCCTCTGACTCAGTTGAAGCCAGTTAAGAATTAAGCCGAAGCAGAGTAGCTGGCCAAAAGCCGAAGCAGAGTAGCCAGCGAAAAGCCGAAGCGAGCCGGCCAAAAGCCGAAGCAGAGTAGCCGGCCAAAAGCCATAAAAAATAAAGAAGCTAGAAAAGCTATACAAAGAAAAAGCCTTGAGCTTTAGCAAAAAGCTATAAAGAAAAAAGCCATGAGCTTAAAAGAAAATAGAAAGCTATTGAGCTTTGGCAAAAAAGCCATAAAAATAAAGAAGAGACAGAAAAGAAAAAATAAAGAAGAGACAAAAAAAAAAAAAAAAAAAAGTCAAAGCCGCTTATGCAGTTGTGCTTAACAAAGTGCGTTAGCTGCTCCTCAGCAGTAGGCTTCCTTAAAAGCCGCAGCACCTCCTCAAAAAGGGCTCAAATATCCACCCTTTCAAAAATAAAAGGTGAAAAGCTAGGTAGGGAAAATAAAAGAAAATAGAGAAAATAAAATAGAGAAAATAGGAAGCACCTTTTTAAACTAAAGGGAAGGAATATGAAGGAGCCCTAATTAGGAAGGGCTGTTGTAGCTAGCTGGAAGCCATAAGTTCCACCTGATATGTATGTGACGCACCTGTAGGCACCCGCAAACCTGAAGGTATATAACCGGGTGAAAGAGGTCCGAGTTAGGAGAACGAATTCATTCGGTCAGTCGGGCAGCCACTCGGTCGGTCAGAAGAATCAGAGCGGCCAGAACGTAGGCAGAGCGGTTACAGAAGAGAAACCAGATAGAAGAAGTAATGACTGGTCAGAGTTAGGCCGAGACTCCTGAGGAAGACAGAAGACAGAAGAAGAAAGTAGAAGTAAAAGTAGTAAAAGCTTAACTCTGCCCCCGAGAGTTTTTATCCCGGTTTACGGTACCAGGCAGCTTACAATTATTGATGTTTAATAGTTTAAAAGCAGAAATAAGTCAGAAAAACGTAAGAAAAACACATTAAATTTTATTCAAATTTGATTATTATATATTTTCAAATTATTTTCTGAGACCTTTAGAAACATTCAGAATCACTAATTCAATAAATAAAAGTTCAGTGTTTGTCTTGGGTTTTAGAGTGACTCAGACCAAACAAAATATTTATGTCTACAAACAAAATAATTTTTTTGGCTGCTGTGGTTTGAGGTGTGAGGTGTCCCCAAAAAGTTCATCTGTGAGCCAATGCAAGAACATGCCAAGGTGAAGTGACTGGGTCGTGAGAGCCTTAACCCAACCAGTGGTTGACCCCCTGATGGGTGTGTGGCTGGAGGAGGCGGGTTCCTGGGGGTGTGCCTTCGGGGTTCCTATTCTCTATCTGGGGAGTGGAGATATCTCTCTCTCTCTCTCTCTCTCTCTCTCTCTCTCCCTCTCCCTCTCCCCCCTGTTCATCATGTGTGCTGCTTCCCTCTGCCATACTCTTCTACCATGAGCCCCAATGGGAAGGACTATGGAGACCTCTGAAACAGTGAGGCCTCAGATAGATTTGCTATGTATAACAGCAGGATGCATCACAATTCACACTACACATATAGAGCACGATCTTCATATCTGTGGCTGTACACAAAGTAGAGTCACAGCATTCGTGTCTTCACACGGGTACTGGGTCATGATGTCCATCTCATTCCACTGTCTTACCTACCCCCTTGCCCCCTCCCTCCACCTCCCTCCCCTGTGCCTATCTAAAGTTCATCCATTCCTCCTATGCCCCACAACTCCAACCCCAACCCCTTTATGAATCAGCATCCTTATATCAGAGAAAACATTCAGCCTTTGGTTTTTTGGGGTTGGCTAACTTCACTTAGCATTATATTCTCCAAGTCCATCCATTTACCTGCAAATGCCATTCTTTTATTCTCTTTTAATGCTGAATAATATTCCATTGTGTATATATACCACATTTTCTTTATCCATTCATCTACTGAAGGGCATCTAGGTTGGTTCCACAGTTTAGCTATTGTGAATTGTGCTGCTAGAAACATTGATGTGGCTGTGTCCCTGTAGCATGCTATTTTTAAGTCCTTTGGATATAGACCAAGGAATGGGATAGCTGGGTCAAATGGTGGTTCCATTCCCAGTTTTCCAAGGATTCTCCATACTGCTTTCCATATTGGCTGCACCAATTTGCAGTTCTACCAGCAATGTATGATTGTGCCTTTTCCCCATATCCTCGCCAACACTTACTGTTGTTCGTATTCTTAATAGGTGCCATTCTGACTGAAGTAAGATGAAATCTTAGAGTAGTTTTGATTTACATCTCTCTAATTTCTAGAGATGTGGAACTTTTTTTCATATATTTGTTGATTTATTATATATATATATATATATATCTAGATGATATATATATAATATATATCATCTATATATATATATCATCTATATATATACATATATAGATTATATATATAATATATATCATCTTCTGAGAAGTTGTCTGTTCAGTTCCTTGGCCTATTTATTCATTGGGTAATTAAAAACATTACCCCTAAAAACTGGAAAAAGACAAGGATTCCCTCTTTCACCACTTCTATTTAACATAGTTCTTGAAACATTGGCCAGAGCAATTAGAGGGATAAAAGAAATTAAGTGGATACAGATAGGAAAAGAAAAAGAACTCAAATGAGCACTATTTGCCAACGATATAATTCTTTTTTTTTTTTTTTTTTTTTTTTTGTGGTACCAGGGATTGAACTCAGGGGCAACTGGGCCACATCCCCAATTTTTATTTAAGACAGGGTCTCACTGAGTTGCTAAGTGCCTCACCAAAGGCTGGCTTTGAACTCGTGATCCTCCTGCTCAGCCTCCCAAGTGCTGGGATTACAGGCGTGAGCCACAGGAACGATATAATTCTATACTTAGAAGACCCAAAAAAATCACCAAAAACTTCTAGAACTAGTAAATTTTAGCAAAGTAGCAGGATATAAAATAAACACCCAGTCAAAAGCATTTCACATCAGTGACAAATCCTCCAAAAGAGAAATGAGGAAAACCATCCCATTTACAATAGCCTCAATAAAATAAAATAAAATACTTGGGAATCAACTTAACAAAAGAGGTGAAAGACCTCTATAATGAAAACTAAAGAACACTAAAGAAAGAAATCAAATAAGACCTTAGAGATGGAAAGATCTACCTTGTTCTTGGATAGGCAAAATTAATATTGTCAAAATAACCATACTACCAAAAGCACTATACAGAGTTAATGCAATTCCAATCAAAATCTCAATGACATTCCTCATAGAAATAGAAAAAGCCATCATGAAATTTATCTGGAAAAATGAGAGACCCAGAATAGCTAAAGAAATCCTTAGGAAGAAGAATGAAGCAGTTGGCATCACTATACCAGACCGTAAATTATACTACAGAGCAACAGTAACAAAAACAGCATGGTATTGGCACCAAAATAGACACATAGACCAGTGGTGCAGAATAGAGGACACAGAGACTAACCCACATAACTACAGTTATCTTATATTAGACAAAGGCTCCAAAAACATACATTGGAGAAAAGATAGCCTCTTCAACAAAGGGTGCCAGGAAAACTGGAAATCCATATGCAACAAAATGAAATTAAATCCCTATCTCTCACCATGCACAAAACTCAACTCAAAGTGGGTCGAAGACCTGGGAATGAAACGAGAGACACTGCACCCGTTAGAAGAAAAAGTAGGCCCTAATCTCCAACGTGTCAGATTAGGCCCCAACTTCCTTAATAAGACTCCGATAGCGCAAGACTTAACATCAAGAATCAACAAAAGGGATGGATTCAAACTAAAAGGCTTCTTCTCAGCAAAAGCAACCACCAGTGAGGTGGATAGAGAGCCTACAATTTGGGAGCACATTTTTACCACAGTGCATCAGGGAGAGCACTGATCTCTAGGGCACATAAACTTGCTCTTGTCGGGTCTTTTAGTCACAGCAGGAAAACGCCGACCAGACCTGGTCTTTCTGCCTTTCTCTCCCCTCTTCCTTCTCCTCCACTGCTCCTTGACTCTCGCCCTTATGATATTATGATTGTCATTATTTTCCTCGTGCTGGATAGTGAGTTGAATCGTGTCCCCCAATTCTATGTCCATCTGGGACCTCAGCACGTGACCTGCTTGGACACGGGGTCTTTACAGATGTAACCAGAATAAGATGAGGTCCTGGACTTTGGACAGACCCCAAATTCAATGCCTGGTGTCCTTCTTACCAGAGAAGGGTCACACTGACGCCGGAGAGGCACTGTGGTGAGGGAGGCAGGCCGGATAGGCGCACCCACAAGCTGCGGACGCTGGGGGTGGCCTCAGCGGCAGAGGCCAGTGCTGCCGCCTGAAGCGATGGCCGCTTGGAGCAACGAAGCCGCGGGAAGAAGTTCAGAGGCGAACTGGAGACAAACAGCTTTTTATTCTGATAACTTTTCTCTCTGGCTCTAACAACGACTAACCCGTGCCGCACACCACCAAAATGGCACTGACCCGATCAGCAATCTTGGCCAAGTCCTGCGAGATCCCGGGCCAAGTCCTGTGAGACTACGGGGAAGACGCAATGCCCAAATCTCCGTGGCCCATAGTCAACCGCAATTCAAGCCATCTCCCCAAACAGGGCTCCTGCAGGCCAGGAGAGACATGCCATGGGGCCTGGGGTGGCCCCGAGGACACCGTGACCCTAGGCTTCTAGCCTCAGGACGGTGACGAGTACCTGCTCTTTTTTTAAGCCATGTGTTTGTGGCGGTGAGGGGCAGGCTCCCCCTCCCGAGTGTCCAGGCTTCTGGGGGTCAGCAAGTGGACAGCCCCTCCCGCCTGCTCATCGTGTGTGCTCGCTTATTTATTGTTTGTTTGTTTATTTGTTTGTTTTGGTGCTGGGGATTGAACCTTAGGCCTTTTTATTTGAGTCAGAGTCCTGCTGAGTTACTGGGCCTTGCTAAGTTGCTGAGGCTGGCTTTGAACTCACGATCCTCCTGCCTCAATTGTCTTCATGTTCCGATCCCCTTCTTTAAGAAGGAAGCCAGTCTTTCTGCTCTAGCAACCAACAATCACCTGCTGGCCCTGGGTAGTCCCAACCAGCCTCCCTCCAAGCCAGGAATTTGAAAAGCAGTCGGCCTGGGAAAAGATTATTTTTGAATACAAAAAATCTTAAAACTGCAAGCTGTGCATCAAGAGAATTTTATTCTCAAAGAAATTAAATACATAAGATTGTGATTTTCTCTGAAAAACCTGTAGCTTGAGATTATTTTATAACACATAGTGCACCTATTAACAAACAGACTCACGTGTGTGCGTTGCACACTCTGCACCTACGTGTCTGCATTAGCAGAAGTATTTTAAGGCACTTACTTTCCTGGTCTCAGCTTCCTTAGCGTATGTCATCCTCTGTGCCTGAACTCTGGAAGGAGCCTCCTCTGGACGCACTCAGAGCATCCATGGGGAATCACAGCTTTCACTTCTTTTTGTAAGTAGAAATGGAGATCTTTTTCCAGCTTTGGTGGTGCCCGTAAGTAATCTGAATTCTATTTTTTTGTGGGGGAGGTGTACCAGGGATCGCACTCAGAATCACGCAGCCACTGAGCCACATCTTTAGCTGTACTTTGTGTTTTATTTAGAGACAGGGTCTCACTGAGTTGCTTAGAGCCTTGCTTTTGCTGAGGCTGGCTTTGAACTTGTGATCCTCCTGCCTCAGCCTCCAGAGCTGCTGGGTGTAGCTGCCTGACGTACAGCCACAATACCGCGGGAGGAGATTCGGTGGCAGGAATCTATTATTCTTAGTCTCTGTCTTTCTCTTTATCTCTTCTTCTCTTCTTAGCTAAACTCTTTTCCTTTCTTAGTCTCTGTAGCTCTCATTTCTTTCTTAGTCTCATTTCTTTCTTAGTCTCTGTCTCATTTCTTTCTTAGTCTCTGTAGCTAAACTCTTTTCCTTATACTCTGACTCTTATTTCTTCTTCTGACTACACGTTCTAGGCCGCTCTCTTTTCTTCTTCTCCAACCCGAACTCTTCTTCCGACCGACTGAGCGACTGAGTGACTGACTGAATGAATGCCGCTTCTGACCACTTTCACCCGGTTATATACCTTTAGCTTTGCGGGTGTGTCATGTGCATTTACAGGTGCGTCACGTGCATACTTAATGTATGATTGTTATCAGGTGGAACTCATGGCTTCCAGCTAGCCGCAATAGCCATCTCCCTGTTTGGGGCTCCTTCAGCTGGGTTCACAGGTGTGTGCCTCCGTGACCAGCAAGTGACTAGAATTCTTCAAACTCTCAACAACTAGGTTCATCTTCTGATTGTCCCTGAGGCAGGGACTGCACTGGGTGACATCCACATGTCATCAATGCTCAAACTCTGAAGCCAGCACCCTTCCTGGGTGCTCTGTTCCAGAAGAGTCTGGAGTCTTGGGCTCTTGTGAGTCCCTCTGGCATGGATGCTTGGTGGCCAAGAGGATGTCCACTGACCAGCACTGTCCGTGCAGGATGCCTGGCGCCTGCTGGAGAGCCGGGAGGGGACTGTCTGAGTTCTTATTCTTCTGCATCCTGCTCTTCCAAGCCAGTCACTGATGGCGACCTTTGCAGATTTGATTTCCTGGAGTGCTGCTGAGGGGCCTGTCCCGCAGAGTCCACGCTGAGTGCACAGGCCCCAGGGGGTCTGCGTTGGGCTGCTCTGCACCCTCAGGGGGTGGGGGCCAGCCTCAGAGGAGCCCGACTGATGTCCAGTGAGGGATGACCTTATATAGCGGCTTCTCCCCAGGCTGACAACATGGCACCGGGGCTGGGTTTCTGGTGCCCTCCCAGATAGGAGCTGGACGAGGACCTTGGTTGCACTGGGGGCCTGGGAGGGCCCAAGAGGGCTGTCCAGACTACTCAGCCACCTGCCTGCCTGGCTCAGGGGCACTCCCAGCAGGGAGGGGGTCTGGTCCCTGGATGGCCCTCGGGACCCCCTGAATCCACTGTGGGTAGATTTGGGGAAGTGCAAGGTCAAGGTTGTCAGTGGTGCCTTGTCAGCTCCTTGTCACCTCTGGCTAGAGTGGGTTGTCTCTGGATGACAGCTAGTGGACAGAGAGGCGAAGACAAGGTCTAGTTGGGCATCATACTAAGAACAGCCCTGGTCAGCACGGTAGCGTGGTCATCTGCACCTGAACAGTGCTTGGGTCCCTGGGGAGGAGGCGGCATCCTGGGGCGAGCCTCTCCCTGAGCCCAGGCTGCGGGGAGCAGCGAGGGGACAGCCAACGCGCGCCACTCGATGCTGATCTTCAGGAAGCCTTGAGTGAGTGAGTGGCTGCAGGTAGGTGACGACCACGACCACGCTGGTGACACACGACATCGCCTCCGAGGGGTGGCCTTCACAGAGCAGAGAGGAGCGCCGGTGGCGGGACGGCGAGAAGGCCTCTCCCTCCATCCTCCTGCAGATGCGGCAGCCGCGTGTGCAAGCTCGAGTCCTGCAGGTCGTGGGCCACGAGACGGGCCGCAGACCCCCACAAGGAACGTCCCGGAGACTCTCCGTCGGTCACTGGGCAGAAAACGGAGTGAGAAATCACAGCCCCGAATGCAGAGGCCCTCCTGTGAGCATGACAGTGGCTGCAGAGAGGCTCCTCCGCAGAGCGAAAGCCCACAGTGGGAAGTGACAGGGTGCCGGAGAGAGGGCGCTGTCACGAAGCCAGCAGCACCCTGACAGCCGAGGAGCAGGGCGCGGGGCCCGCGATGCTCCCCTCTGCAGTCACAGCCTGGAGCCACTCTCCCAGAGGCCACGCAGCTCGGTCCCCAAAGCTCAGCTGCAAAGTGACATGTGACCAGGAGCTGCAGAGACCAGGCCAGGTGGACAGCAGGACCACAGACCACGGGCCACAGGGCAGGGATTGTCAGCGAGCCAAGGCCACCCAATGACCCAGTGCTCAGGGGCGTCGGAGGGAAGGGTGGCTCAGAATCACACAGCAGCCAGCGACCTCAGCCTTACACACTCGGACACCACGGGCGAGAGCCTGAACCTCAAAAGAGGGGCGCCAGCACCAGAGAGAACAGAGCAGCTCGGAATAAAAAGCACGTTCGGCCCAGAACCTCTGCTTTGTTTTTTTTTAGCTCAGGGACACTCAAGGACACTGGGCCACATCCCCAGCCCTTTTTTTTGTATTGTATTAGAGACAGGGTCTCACTGAGTTGCTACATTCCTCGCCATTGCTGAGGCTGGCTTTGAACTCGTGATCCTCCTGCCTCAGCCTCCCAAGTGCTGGGATTACAGGAGTGCACCACCGTGCCTGGCAGCCCAGAACCTCTTACCAAACAAGACAAGGCTCCAAGTTCAGTGTCAAACATGGTCAGTAACAAACTCAGAAAGATCACCGCTGGAAAGGAAAAATGGCTTGAGGATATACTCAAGCAAAACCAAAGCAAGACCACAGAAAACCACGTGGGCTTAAGAAACTGAAAACAGCAAAGAAATCGGCAAAGCTGGTCTTCAAACACAAAACCTCTTGAAGACATAACCAGACAGCACTGCAGAAACAGAAGGAGATTTGGGGAGTGAATCCACTACCTTCCTCACACGGAGAAGGAAATTGTTTGGACGTAGGTTTTCAGAGAAAAAGTAGGCTTGAGCAACACAGTTTAAAATGTGTTTACCTGAGTTAGTTGAATGTACTAACTTCATGGAGAACTGTCAACATAAAATAATGCCACCAAAATCATTCTAAAAATATCCAAGAACCACCACCAAGGTGGAGAGGCTAGTTTTGAGTTGGACTCGAGTATTTTAAGATCACCTGAGAGTAACAGATGGCCACCTCCCTTCTCTTGATGAACAAGTGAGCTGCGGATTGCTTCGTGGGCAAGCGCTCCCCAGCGTCATGGCTAAATGACCGACATCTCTTTGATATCTTGGAACTCCTTGGAGTCAGGAGCCTGGACGTAAACGTAGCATACTCTTTTGCAACATGCAAGAATCACAAAAACTGATAGAATTATAGAGGTCTTTAAGAATATGCAAATAATGCTACTCCCCAAGAGAAGTCATGCCAGCCACGTTCTCCAAGAAGATAGAAAGGACAAATGCTCACTTAGAGAAAAGCACTAAACTCGGAGCCCTAAAAACTATCCACCAACCACTTTAACATACTAGGACAATGCCAACCCATGACAGGAGAGAAGCTGGCCTCTCACGGTGCGCCACACAGGCACTCGGACACATGCTTAGCGGCCACTGAAGACATGGAGGAGGCTTGGGGCTCGGTGGCCAGAGAGGCTGGACCAGACAAAACACAGCACTACAAGGAAGCCTGGTTGTGATGTCTGCCTTACAGGATGGTGTGCAAGGTCCTTTGTGCATGGAGACCATGAAAGATAAAGCAGCACACGCTGTGCCCGGTGCACCCACACAGGACACAGACGTGTGTGTGGGAGACGTGTTGCTGCTGTTGTTTCGCTCTGTTTTTGGAAACCCAAATGCCCTCCCATGCAAGAGCAGCCGTGTTGAAGGCATTAAACTGAAACTGCATCAAAGAAAGCCAGGACAAAGTTTAAGGCATTTAGGAAACTGAAGGGATGCATTGACAATCTGGACATCAGCCTTTATATGTGGTGACAGAGAGGCCCTGCAAATCCATCAAAAGGAGCGACCTCATGCAAAACACTCCAGAGAAACAGGTATCATTGCAGAATTCTAGAACACGTGCAAACACACAAGAAATTAGCCAAGTGAACAGGAGGCTGAGAGGCTGCTGCTGCGGACCTCAGAATGGAGGGCGTTTCCCATGGGATTAAGGGGAGCACAAGTCGGTACCTTTGTAAATTGAAGTAAGTCTTGTCTTTGCAAAAAATAAATAAATAGATCCCAGCGTGTGGAGGATTGTTCATTGCAACATTACGGGTCAGTATGTGGATTGCCCAGCAAGTGGGAATGCTTGCCTACCAAACAAACGAGGGGCCCAGTGCGTGTAGACTGGAAAACCGCGCACCTCTGTTCTAATATGCATGTGATTCTTTGGGGACTGACATGAAATGCTTTGCTATTAAGGCATTAAATTTTTTTTTTAACAAAGAAAAATATCTAAGATCTGCTCTGTGTTTATAAAAAGCCACCGGTGTGCACCTGTCACTGGGTGAGGACAGTGTCTTGAGGAGGAATGTCTGCCCCAGGGGAAAGGGAGGCTTCTGTGAAATCCTCCTCTAAGAACTAAGGCAGCAAAGGCTGGGAGGTCGAGGAGAGCCTGAAGGTGAGAGGAGCAGAGGGAACCGCCGCTGCTCTTTGGAGCCGGCAGCTCCCTGGGTCTCGCCCGCTCTGTGACTGTCCTCCTTCAGTTCTCTGGGACCTGGAGGGGACAGACGCTGTGATCACTGGCTGTCAGACCGCAGCCCCTCCCTTGCGCACACCTACTCGTGTATTTTTAACTTGGTTATAATTAGAGCACACTGATTAATCTCTTCCTATTTGTACTTAAAGCTAACTAACGTGTCGCTGGGAGCAGGAGGTTTGCTCTGGGACAGATTCCTCTGCAGGCACAGGCCGGGAGCCACGGAGCATGCCGATCAGAGGCGTCTCCGGCTGTGGGGGGCGGGCTGCACGGTCGGCATCTCTGAGGACCGAGCCTCGGACTCGGCCACTCCGTTCTTAATTGACAGGTGTCTCAGCCCCAGTCAGGCCGTCCTGGCGCCCCAGGGACATGGCAGCAATGGAGGGTGGGTCCCCCCTTGGGGAAGGGGAGGTGGCTGCGTGTGCCCCAAGTCTCGGATACCCCAAGGCTTCACCCTGGCAGGGAAGCAGGAGGCAGTGCGTTGTCAGGGAAACGGGGAGGGGGCGCTGGTTCCCCGGATCCTTGTTCCCACCTGTGTGAATGTGTGTCTAGAAGCCCTGCTGTAGCTCAGCAGGGCCTAATGGCCACACCTTGACCTTCACCATGACACAGCAGCTCAAGCAAAACAGGACTGCGGGCCTCGAGACCTCGCCCCTTGAAATCAGAATTCCCGAAACAGAGTGGTTCCGACTCAGGTCCCAGCAGGTTTGTGTAGTGTGAGGGACAGTCTACTGCCCCCGGTACAATGTTACGGTGAATTATTTAGGAAACAAATCATATGTAAACATATTTTACATTTTCACTGAGTTGATCTTCCCTAAAAATCCACTTCGCATGTGGTTGAGTTGATTACAGGATTCTGTTCATTTCCATCCTATTTAAGTTTTCAGTCTCAGAAATCATTAACTACTCATTTGAAATACAATTTAAGAAATAGAAATTATCCATTTTGTTGGATTATGCAGGTCTATTCCAAAATGTTCTAATAGGGAGTGCATTAGAATGTAATACCTTAATCTCTAAACGCTTGTTTCTCCGTGTTCTGAGGTGGGTAAATAAGAATTTAAATGACTGAAAGTTGTTCTAGCAACCTGAAGTCACAGGGCTGGGATGTGGGAGACGCAGCTTTGGCCTCGTGGGTTGAGTGCCCAGGCAAGGGACACAGAGCCAGGTGTCCAGGCCTGGTGTGTGGCCCTGAGGCCTAGGGGCCTCAGCGCTCAACCTCTCCCTCCTGAGGGTGGCACATGAAGCTGCCAACTCAGGGGTGGGCACATCAAGCAGCCCACCAACCTGAGCAGGCCACACGGCCCCGAGAAGGTGGGTTGTAAACAGCACTAAGCACCTGGGCAACGGGACAGGTCTTGAGCAAACTTGTGAGAAGGACACAGTGCCCCATCTTCTTGCGCTGCCTCCCTCCACCCTGTCCCCAGGCCCGGAGTCCCCCAGGCACCCCGGGCACGCAGCCAGGAGCACAGTCCCTGGGGTCCCCTTGGGCATGTCCTTGGGGCCGGGCCTTCCTGGCCTTTGCTTCCTCTAAAGCGCAGGTGCTGCTCAGGCCTGGGTGACGGGAGCGGGAGCAGGAGCAGGATGTGAAGCCCCTGCTCCTCAGCCAGCGCCCAGAGATGCGGCCACCCACTGGCTCAGCAGGCCGGAGCTCCTGCCACCCAGCCCCAGCAAGGACGGCTCTTCGGTCCCCCAACTCCTGGGTCTCCCTGCCATCCCCTGAGGCTTCAGGTACACCTAAAAACATTGTTTTTCACGTTCATAGTTATCTTGGTCGGTCGACTTGAACTACGTGTCCCCAAAATGACGTGCTGGGGTGCTCACCCTGGCGCCTGTCCGGGGAGTCCTTGCAGGTGAGGTGGAGGTGAGCTGAGGTCACTGGGGGTCCTAATCCAATAAGACCACCGTCCTCATCAGAAGACAAACAGGGAGGGCCACGGGACCCCCAGGCAGACCTCAGAGGAGGGATCCGCAGGCCCGGGAACGCAGGGCTGGTGGCCGAGGCCAGGAGAGTGCCCGCCCACCCCGGGAAGCCGGTGGCCTCTGGCCTTGACTTCAGGAGTCCCGCCGGAGCTCTGAGCCTAGAGCTCTTGTTCCGCGCTGTCCGTATACGCGGCTTTATCGCAGGCCCAGAGTGGAGTGTACCTGGGCAGAGAATTACACGTGTAGCTTTACACTACCCAGACAGAGTTCACCTGAATTTCATACTGTCAGAACTTCTCTAAAGAAAAGCCAAGGGTTAATTTTCATGTCCACCCTGGAGTCGCTGGCCCGGGCACAGCCCAGCGTGTCTCAACTTCTCTCTCCGTCCCCACGCGGGAATGGGTCTGCGCATCAGAAGTCTCCTTTGTGCAGAGCTGTTTCCTTGAGCCCCCGAGGCTCGCCCAGGCACAACACACAGGAGAGAGCTCGCAGACCCCATTCTACCCAGAGAAGAAGCAGGCTGGGTAGAGCTTCTGCTCCTGTGGCCTGGTCAGCCAGCCCCTGGCACACAGTGGACGCTCCTGGGCGTCCGCTCTCCCTCCAGGCCACTGTGGTCCAGGGACGAGGCAGAGGCGAAGCCCAGGGGAATGCCCCGTGCAAGGCTCTGGGCTTGCAGGCTTTTACTATCTGCATATTTATTTCACCTCTTAAATGAAATCCAATTTGAGGCTATTAATATTAATGCACTGAGATAATTCTGATGATGAATTAATAAAACACTTGGCCTCTCGATGTGCTGTTTGCTCGTACATTTAATGATGCTCTTAACTGAAAAGAGGAAGAGGCAGAAAGCTCCACCTGGAGCCTGGAAATTAGAAACCACTTCATTGTTGTGAGCTTGCTGCTTTAATGACGATCAATAGAATCGATTTGAGAAAAGTACTCACTCCATCTCCACCACGTGTGAGGATCTCCACGCAGATTTCTTGGGCATCATGTGAGTCCGACCTTCTGGAAAGACTCTGCGTTTACCACTAAGTCGTGTGCTGAGTGACTTGTTATCCCCCCACGTGGCTCTGCTACCATAAAATAGCACTTTCTCCTAAAACTAACAGACGGGGACTGTGGCAGAGCAGAGAGGCATGGCATTGCTAGACAATCAGGAAGTCACCTCAACTGTGGACTTAGATTCACTTGAAAAACAGACGGTATTCTTGGCCCATGCGTCTCCACAAATAATTCCAAGCTGGTGGTCTTTTGTTGTTCAAATGAAAATAATTCGCCCTCCACACTCCGCGGGATTAGTCACTGAACAGACAATTTGACTCCAATTAACTTAACTAGCTTCAGCATTAAACTTAGGCTGGGTGCACTCTCACCACAATGGTCGGTCGTCAACAAGCATTGGTTGCAGTCCTCTAATGAGGCCGTTTTCTCAGTTGGTTAGAAACGACGTCAGCAGTCTGTCGTTCCCGGAAACGCCACACGCAGATCCTCCCCATCCACTGTGCCCTAGGGTCCCAGGCCACAGGAGGACCTCGCCCACCGCATCAGGAAGGGAGATTGAGCCCCTGCCTAGAAGCCTCAGGCCTAAGAGGACCTGAGAGGAACGGGACAAAGCAGGACAGGACCGCGTCTGCAGGGCCAGCCCGTCACACGGAAGGAGTGCTGGTCACAAAGCAGCAGCTGGCCCTTACTCCAGTGGCGGCACAGCCGGGGCTAAGGCCACCGAACCCGCAGGGCAGGTCAAGGCCTGCAGAGGGCAGCGTGCCGGGCACTGGGGTTTTGCCAGGAGTGCCTGCCCTCGTCCTGCTACCTGGGACAGCCGCTGTGGGCGCGCAAGCCCCCAGTCTGCACCGGCCCCAGTGCGGGGAGGCCTTGGCCTGGATTCTCCTCCTCTGTGAGATATAAGGGAAGCAAGTCTTCCTCACTGTGAGCGGGCGGGTTAGGAAAGTCCACAGCCTGGCGTCCAGGAGCCGGAGCTCCTGGGAGCAGGGACAGGTGTCCAGTGCACACGGCATTCTGGGGACAGCTCCAGGGTTTCCTGATGTGCTGGAAGGCGACAGCTGAGCCGTCTCCTGCAGCACGGCTCCCGAAGGTCTTCTCCTGTGAGGCTTCAGAATCAGCACGTCTGGAGCCCTGGGAAGCGCACTTGTAAGAAGGTGTTGAGGCGAGTGCAGCGGCCATTGCCTGGCGCAGGAAACGGACACACTTGCGCGTGTGCACACATTGCACACGTGTGGACTCTGTGCACTGTCACACGTATGAGGGGTGCACATGTCACACGTGGGCAGTGAGGCGATGGGACCTCTGTGCTCCCAGGCTTCTGAGGCACGAACCTGCGGAACAAGCTCGATCATTGTGACCTGGCCCCGTCTCTCCTCTCACAGATGCAGCCAAAATACAAGTCCTGAACACGACACAGGATGCCAGACACTGAAACTATTCCTTTCCCATGAGTGAGAGACTCAGGCCTGCTAGACGTGCCTCTTCCACAGACAGACAGCTGAGTGCGGGCTGGGGGCCTCGGTGTGCTCCGCCTCCAGACCAGCCCCTGTGGCAGAGGCCGCCGCGGCCACGTCCGTCCGTGGGCTCCCACGCCAACCTTGTCTTCCGCACCCCAGGAAGAGTGTTTCAGAGATTTAAAAGCTCATTAATAATAGGAACATGTGACTACTTTAGTTGAATGCATTTTGTTAATGTTCTCTGTTAAGATGGTTCTGTTAAATGCCACCGAAAATGAAATAATTGATTAAAAATATAGGAACGTGCGTGGCTTTATGATCCGTCTTTGGTGAAATACGAAAGGCCAACAGCCTGACACAGCGAAGAGAGACAGGGCACAGAGACCCCAGTTCCCCTGCACCACAGTGTGAGGACAGTTTAAGGAAATGGCATCCTTCGGGCCAGCTGGGAATCAGGCGGCCTCCCTGTGTGGGGAAGCCGGGGATCCAGGGAGCAGCCGTCGTGGGGATCCCAACACGCACAGTGCACAGGGGCTGTTGCCGAGTCTCTCCCAGTTTGGAAACCCAACGCCTCTGGTGGGCATCTCCCAGGCTGGTCTCTGTTCTGCTAGGAGTGATCGCACCTCTACTCAAATAGCTCCATTTTCCACAAAGCCGTTTGGAAAAGGTGTGGCGCCGATACAGGAGTATATAAGAGGAAATGAAAAGAAATGAAGTCACATGTAAGTACTTCCAACCTTCTGTCCCCTTCCACCGTGACTCTGTGGATCAGATTCATGCTGCGGGCGAGGAGATAGCCAGTGAGAAATGAAAACAGTCTCATAGTTTGGATTCATGGGCCTGGAGGGTGACGTGTCACTCTTCTCCAGCTCAGCGGTGACTCGTCTGTGGCCTCCTGTACGTTTTCTGTCTCACTGCACGGGCTGCGGTTCAGTTAGCGCCTTCAGTTCCTTTCAGAAGTGGCGCTGAGTGGATCATCCTTTGGGGGAAGCTGTCGGCCCTGGTTTCAGACACACGCAGACAACGTGATGAGAGGAAAGGTGCGAAGAATCCCCTCCCAGCAGCCCGCACTGCGAGGAGAGAGCCCTTCCCGGTGTTGAGGTGAGGAGAGGGCGGGAGGCTGCGTCTAAATCAGCCGGGCTTGATGTGATGCCAAAGCCTTTGGCTAAACACAGATTGACTTAATTCTTTCAATAATGACTTTGGTCCGGAGCGCCTCTCCACCACAAGAGGGAGAGTCCCGCAGAAGAGAGAAAACCTCCTCGTTCGGGTAATCTCGACTCCGCTGCAGGCGAAACCTAGAAATACTTTTTTAATCGAGATTCTCCAGAGCAGCCCTCTCCAAATGCCAGTATCCATCACCACTGACTGGATCAATAGCCGTGTTTGGGCCCCAGTCTCCTGCGAGAGATGGCATGCCACCAGTGATAGACAAATATCACAGTTAAGCAAAGTATCCAGCCAGACCTAGTAACATTTTTATTGATTTTTGTTGTGCAAATAATGTCTTTTTGGGCTGAATAAATGGCTTTGAGCCAAACAGTCATTGTTTATGATTCCAAACTGCAATAAAGGGACAGGAAATATATTATAGCCAATGTCTCAAGGCACACAACATAATCATCCTTTGGTACTAAAAAACTACCCATCTGAAACCAAGAGTGCATATTTATCCATGCTTAAAGGTGCCTGTAGGACTTGCAAATCTTACACAAAATGTCCTGTTAGGAAACAGATGGCGTTGCCCTTTAACCTATTGAATAACTACTAGAAAACCAAGCAAAAAAAATAAGCACTATATTTCTTCAATCAATACAAAGAAAACAGTTTATTACACTCCCTTCAAATGAAATATCAAAGTTGCCAAAACAGCATCCATTCACTTTGAAAGAAAACACATCAAAAAACTCCCCAGCTTTATCAAATGCTATAAAATCAGAAAATATTTTAGTAAGGTTTTTTAAACTATACTCACTCAAAATAATTGTGAACCTGTTTCACTGGATAACTCAGCAGAAATTTGGCCATGGAAGGTTTGACCTGAGCTACACCGGTCTTCCACGTGTGCTAATTGCGGGCCTTTCCTTTCGACGGCTCCGCAGGAGCCCTGTCTGCACAGGTTCTGCCCAGAGCGCAGGGTCACGGGGGTCCGCATTCACAGAGCCGCAGATGCTGGGAGGGCCCGTCATCAGGGGTCCACACACCCCTCCACCTCAGCAGCCTTTCCAGGCACAGCACAGAGTCTGGTGGGTCTGCACACAGGCCAGGCCCCAGGACCACCGGTGTGGGTGGACAGATCTCAGAGGTCCTGCAGCAGCAAGCGCCCCAGGGCTGCTGGCCCCAGCCCTGCAGAACACAAGCTGAGGCCGCACCGCCCGTTCGGCTGGACCCGCGTCCTTCTCCCTGCGCCCACTTCCTGTGCCTGGCTGTGCCTCGATCCATTCTTACCTATTGATCACCATTTGATCAATGATTTCTCTTTCTAGAAGTATAATGATTGTTTTAAAAATAAAAAATTTGTACACTACACTACCTTATGTACCACCCTTCCTGTGTAATTACTCTTTCATCAACAAAACCATTCTATTTTTTAAAAGAGCATTTCTTAATATTATCCACATAAGCTCAAAGTGAAAACACAGTAATTCAGATAATGTATTTTAAACTACTTTGCAATTTTTCTATCAAAGCATGACATTCTTTTGCTACGTGTGTAAGAATGAAGGCATATTTCCCATAAATATAGCACATGCTTTACGTATACATGTTTTAGCAAGATATTTTTCACACATATGTGTATGCATTACATATAACAAAATGTTCCTCCACACATATGTGCATGTATTTCACACACACACAACAAACTGCATCTCGTGTGTGCACATATCTTTAGAAAGGGGAGAAGCCTGGTCCTCACAACAGCACAGCCAGAGCCCAGCATCAGCGTGATTTGGCTCTTGGTCAAACCGAGAAAATGTGTGCTCTAAGTATATTACTTCCAGGGAATCTGAATAGTTCCAACTTATTTTTTCTTCGTCCTCCATAAAACGCCATCAATGTCATTCTCCATGTTCTATTAGGGTTATTCCATCACTTGATTTCTCATTATTTCACATGCAAAACAACCCCCTGCCAGGGTGCTGCTGCCCCAGCCTGACTTTTAACTGACGGGACGGTGGTTTTGTCTCAAATACCGTGATGGTTCATTTTAACGTGTCTGCCTGTTGGGCCCCAAGTGACCACACTAAATGGGGTTCCTGAGTGTTCTAAACAAGATCAGCATTTGAACAGGAGGACCCCACACAGCAGATGGCCCTCCCCACAGTGGTGGTCACCTCCCAACCCACTGAGGGTCAGAGTGGAACACACGGCAGAGGAAGGGAACTGTCCCTGTTCCCCTGCATCTTGCCATCCCCTCTGTCTTCTCCTGCCCTTGCCGGGATGTCCAACTCCTGGTCCTCAACCTTCAGACGCATGCTGTGCTGCTCCTGGGGCTGTCCTGGCCCTCTGGGTCACAGAGGGCAGGTGCTGGGACCCCTTCTCCAGCCCCATGACCCACCCACTGGTTCCGCCTCTCCAGGGCAGCCCGAGCACTGCGAGTGCGAAGTGATCTCTCCCTTCACCTTCTCACCAGGTCTCCCTGCTCCATGGTCTCTGTCTCTGGTGTCACCCCAGGGGCACATCCCGCCCTGCTCTGAGCCAGGCTTCTCCTGCCCGATTGGAACCTGCTGTAGGCATGGTGACCTGCAGCATGGGGTCACCAGCCGCTCACCACCTGGGCCTTCTGTGGAGCCTTCAGGTGCCTCTCGAGTGCTCAGCCTTTCTTCATCCTGCAGGCTCCTGCTGGTGTCTCTGCGCCTTCCGGTTCCTCTCCACCCTCTGCTTCTCAGTGCTCTGAATTGATCGCCGCCTTGCAGCACCACGCAGGTCCGGAAGTTGAGATCCCCAAGCGCTCTTTTAAAATTCGGGTCATAATATCTATTTCATCCTTTAGGTGAACCTCAGCATTTTGCTTGTGATCAACTCAGGTTTTAGTATCTTACAATACTGAATTTTGTGCAGTGCTCTGGTTCAGACGTGAGGCTTCCCCAAAATCTCACATGTGAGTGAGACCACGCACAAAGGTTTAAAGGTGGAATGACTGGGTCGTGCATTGATGCTCACCAGGGCATGAATCCGATTGAATGATCAGTTGGGTGGCAGCTGTAAGCAGCTAGGGTATGGCTGGAGGAGGTGGGTCACTGGGATCGTGCCTCTGGGGTATGTATTTCATCCCTGGTAGATAGTGTGCCCCCTTCCTCCCTCCCCCCTCCCCCCTCTGCCCCCCCCACTTCCTGGTGTGACGTCCTGAGCAGCTTCCCTCCACCAGGCCCTTCTGCCATGATGTCTGCCTCACCCCAGGCCCGGAGCCATGGGGTCACCACCTATGGACTGAGACCGCTGAACCCTTAAGTGCCAAATAAACTTTTCCTCCTCTTAAGTTGTTCTCGCCAGGTCTTTGGTCGGCAGCACAAAAGCTGAACCACCAGGGCCCTGGTGGCTCTCGCTCTCTGCGAGCCTCTTTTGAGCCTTGACCTCCCCCCTCCTGTGAGTTTCAGCTTGTTTCTTAGGGTCTGTAGACCCGGACGAGAGCCTTCTCCACTTGCTTTCCATCCTGATCTGGGGTTCACCAGGACTCGAGCGTGATGAGGCTGTCCCCTCCCATGTGCTGCAGCTGACATGTGGCTGAGCTTCCTCATCGGTGAAGAGCGTCCACCACCTAGGACAGCAGCCACTTTTCTGAAAAAGAGGTTGATTTTCTGTTTTGTGTTCAAATATGCTGACTTGTTTCCAGGGTCGTGTTCTGTAACAAGAGTCCTTAAGCAGGTTGTAAATACTCAGCCGGGGTCTTTCCCAGACAACAGGATTTTTTTGTATTTCCTACTAGCAACCTGGAGGCTGAAGGGTACAGGGAGAGGAATCTCCACCAACCCTGTTTTGAAAACATCCTTTGCTGCCGAAATGGCCCAGCAAATCTGGAAGTGGAGCCTCGTGGCCAGCACCCTAGGGCTTCCCAGCTGCTACCTATTACCAAATAACGTTTTTTGCATTAGCATTAACTGTGGCATTCACATTGTGAGTTGGTACCAATGACAGGTGCACATCACTTTCTGAACTACTCAGTTCAAACCACACGGTTTTAAAAACACACACAGGAAAGCGCATGGCCCAGACAGCTGCTCTCACGCGGCCCGCCTGGCTGGCCCAGGCCTCACTTCCCACCTGCAATCTCAAATTTGACGTGGAAATCTAGGGCCTCAGATACCCTTTTCCTCTGTATTCTGGAAACTTGAACACACAAGCATGCGTCCCGTCTGCAGTGACACTCTGCAGTGACACCCAGAATGCAGCGGATGGCTTCTGGCATTTCCTCCCCTGCAGGTCTGGTGTCGGGTGCTTCTCCGTGGCCCTGACCCGCGCCTGTGCCGATGGCCGTCCTTGTTGGAGAGACTGTGGCGCTCAGGACAAGGTGGTTCTCCTCCTGCTGAGCGCCCGCTGCGGAGTTGAGCCTGTTGGTTCAGAAACAGACCTTTCTTGTTGGTCTTCCCTGCAAGGGAGACCGTCACTGGTGTCCTCCACAGGGATCCCAACCCTGCCAACACCCCAAAGGGAGAAGAAACAGGGGGCTGACAGGTCGGGAACTCGGCACCTCAAACCCTCCGTGTGCGATAGGCTCAGGGTCTAGTGGCTCTTAGGAAGGAGGGCCCATGCTGTGCGGCCGGAGCACCGGACTCTGTCTCACAGGAGAGGAGAAGGGACAGCCACAGGGCGAGGGCAGGTCAGCAGTTGCTGGGCGGCTGGGGGTGGACGGAGACTGAAGGGGACCCACGGTCTTCCTGGGGTGATGATGTTCTGCAGCCCGTCAGTGGGTGGCCGCGCACCTCTGTCGTTTACCAAAGACCCTTGTCATGTGCCTTAACGGGGGTGAGCTTCAAGGAGGGACTCGCACCCAGCGAAGTTGCTGTGAGAAGAGCCGGTGGTAATCTGGGCTCCACCAGCGGCCTCCCAAGGAGCGCCGCGGGAGGCCTTGCCCGGGCACGCGCACCACTGAGGTGGCCGGGACACCAGAAGCCCGCAGTCGAGAGTGGAGGCAGGGCTCTGGGGGCAGCCCTGGTGCGCCTCTGAGCCCCGTTCCTTGTCTGTAGGACAGGAGCAGCAATGGCTGCCCGGTGGCCTCCTGTCTGAGGGTGGGACCTGACCGGTGTTTGTCCTTGGGGGACGGCTGGACTCGATTGGGCACCCTGTCTTCTCATTCAGACTCCGCAGGTCTCCAGTTGGAGCGGGGGGACCTCAGGGTCTGGAGGGAGCAGGTCAGAGTGAGGCCCACGTCCCTGCGCCACAGGGCCCAGCTGTCGGACACTCACCAGGCTGGCCTGAAGCCCCGAGGTAATGACAGAAAGTCACCCGCCACAGGTTCCGGTGCGCGTGGGGCTCAGGGATGGCATGTGAAACGCCAGGCTTCCTCTTCAGCAGAAGCCACGGAGAGCGTCGCACTCGTGCGTAGCTCGGGTGTTCAACCAATGAAAGCTCACGCTCGGCTGGCGGCCTCCGCAGGAGCGTGCTAGCCTCTGTTACTAACGCCCGCGTGTATCTGCCGTTAATGACAGCAGATGGGCTCCACGATGTCGGGTGCCGGGAGGGTCCCCATCAGCTGACTGAACCTTGAATGTGCCCACACCTCCCCCTCTGACTCGCACACACGCACCTTTGTGGAGATAGACACCAACGTCAGATAAGGAGGTTCAGGAGGCTTTGCACGCACATCTGTTGTGTGGTTGGAAATCTCTCCTGCTCGTGTGGACTTTGGTAAAAGCCAAGGCATTAATCAATCTCGCACAGGCCAAGCTGAGGGTGCCCTGGTGCTTGTCTAAGGCTGTCACCGATGGCAGAGGTTCTCCATGTCTAACTGACGACAGGGCCCCGGAAACCCACGGGGGAGCTGGCCTCCACCTGAGGGCCTCGGCCGCGGCGCTGGGACGTGCTCTATAAATGCATATTCCACGCCGCAGAATCGGTCTGACAGGTGCTCAGGTGTGCGTAGGCTGAGCCAGACTGGACTTCCCAAGAGCTGGCACGCTGTCAAAAGCCACTGGCAGACCAAGATGGCAGCACAGCAGAGGCATATCCCCGAGGGTGCGCCTCAGAGATCCCAGATTCCAGATGACACTTTCCAACACAACTCCAGCATCACCTGACGTGATTAAGAAATGGGAGTAATGGAGGCCGGGTGGAGCCAGTGGGAGACAGCAGGGTTCAGAAATCAGCAACTGGGCATTGCCGCGTAGGCTAACCGGAGGGCATGGGCAGGTGCCATGCAGGGCAGGGGCTGCAGCTCTCGCAGCCGCCACAGAGAACCATGGGCCCCCCCCGTGATTGCAGGGTATCTCTTCGTCTTATTCTGCCAGCATTTGTTCTGATCTTTGACGAGTTCCTTCATCATCTTTAGCTTCAGGTCGCCCATTTTTAAAATCACAATAATAACATGATCGATCCCAAAAGATCATTATGAGAAACTAAAAATGGTAGGCTATACAGAGTGCCTGGGGCAGGAGCGTGGCGGGGGACATTTGTTTCCTTTGCCTACCGTCCATTTCTTTCCTCCTTTCCAAGGTGAGCAGAGTTTCAAGGTGCAGACTCAGAAGCCCAGGATTCCAAAAGTTAGATCCCAGCTCCCCCCAGCCAAAGTTAAATCCCAAGGGAGCTCCCCCCACACCCCCAGCCAGCCAGGAGGGAACTCCCCCAGCCAGGAGGGAGCCTCTCTCCCCCCAGCCAGGAGACTGGCCTGGGACCACACCACTCCCCCCAGCCAGGAGGGGAGCCTCTCTTGACTGGCCTGGGCCCACTCCCCCCAGCTTGCATCCACAAGAACCTTCTGAGAAAAGGCAGGGGGGCAGGGTGGGGAGGGGAGAAAAAGCCTCCCTTGTGGTGGAGTGGTCACTCCCCCGCCCCCGCCCAGTGCAGCTGCACCCTCTGGGGGAGTCGGAACCCACAGCAGGCGCAGGCCAGCCTGGGGTCTGAAGGGGCCAGAGCTCACCGTGAGCAGCTCGGCAACATCTAAACCACAATCTCTATTGTTTTTATTTTTATTTGCAAAAATGTGCACAGCTCTCGAGTAAACAATTTTAACTTTCTTTTCTTTTTTTTTTTTTTTTTTTGGTCTCTGAGTGATGCTCAGAGATTTAACTTCCATACCCCACAAGTGGCCTCTTTAGATAGGCAATTATCAGTTCCATACCCTACAGGTTCCCATTCTAAAGAGAAGAAGAGCAAATCCAAATTCAGTTTCCAGCCAGACGGCTCCAGGCCCTGGGAAGGCCCGCACAGGAGTAGGAAAGGGCAGCAGGCAGGGACAGGCCGCAGACCTGCGCCGCCCCGTGAGGGGTGACATCGCTTCCGGCCCTGGCCTCTGCCACTCACGCTGCACAGCTGGGGACAAGGAGACCTCCCTGCTCTGCCCGAGAGCACACTGCCACGCCGTCGGGCTGGTCCAGAGCAGCCCTCGGCCACCAGAGTCCGGGGCTCCACTTCCTTTCTTAGGGCCCAGAAAGACCTGCTGTTGTGTGTGAGTGAGCAGAGAAGACCACGGACACGGCTGGGGAGGAGAGGAGTGGTCCTCCCAGGACATGCCTAGAAGGTTCTGCACTACCAGGACGTGCAGACTGCCTTCCCAAATCCCGGGATCACACCAGCTTCCTGGAGAGGGCCTGCCTCAGGCCCCAACGCAGACCACAGAGGAGGAGCCCCGGGCAGCGGGGGCGCCCGCCCCTCCCTCAGTCTGCATGGCGGGAAGCAGACCTGGGTCTGCAAGGGAGACCTCAGGGTCCAGAGGCCAGCCTGTCCCTCTGAGGACTCCGTGTTGGCTGCGGTGGGGACTCCCTGCTGAGAGACAGCAAGCGCCACCTCACCCCCACAGGCACTGCACCTGCTGCGCTCCCCGTTGGTCTCTGCAGGAGGCCCGCCACTGCAGTGGGTGTGGGTGGCACTTCCGGTGGTCTTAGTTTGCATGGACCCTGTGATGAATGATCCCAGCATCTTTTCATGTACTTGTTACCTTGAAGAAATGCACACGTAGACCCTTTTCTACCTTTAAATTTTGCTATTTATATTACTAAGTGTAAGAGTTCTTTATTTATATGTTCCAGATGTAAGACCCCCATCAGGTACATGACGTTCTGTCTTGACAGTGTTCATTGAAGCAAAGGAATGTCTCGTTTTGATGAAATCCTAGCATTTTCTTTTATGGCTTATACTTTTGGTGTCATATGTAACATCCACTACCAGATTCAAGGTCATGACAATTGAGCTCTGTTTCCTCTAAGTGTGTTGTTTTTAGTTCCTGTGTGTAGCCTGCGGCCCCGTTTGAGTTGGTGGTGTAAATGGTGTGAGGTAAGGATTCGATTTCTGTGTTTGCACATGGCTGTGCACCTGACGCATCCCTTTTCCCTTGGAGTGGTCTTGGCCCCCTTGTCCACAGTCAGCTGGCCACAGACAGGAGATGCGCGTCTGGGCTCCATTCTAGCTCCTGGCTGCATGTGCCTGTCCAGGACCACACTGCGCTGTCCTGGTCACTGCTGCGTGTGGCAAGTTTGGAAATCAGAAAGTGTGAGTCTTCCCACTTCTTCTTTTCCAAAGTTGTTTGTGTTATTTTGGGTTCTTTCTGGATTCTTTCAGAACTTTTGAATCAGCTTGTTGATTTCTACAAAGAAGTCATCTGGGATTTGATAGAAATTGTTTTGCATTTAAAGATCATTTGGGGGAGTATTAACATCTAATATTAAGTCTTTTAATTCATGCATAAGAAATATGTTTCCAGTTGTTTAGATCTTTTTATTTTGGGGGAGGAGTTACCAGGGATTGAACTCAGGGGCACTCAACCACTGAGCCACATATCCAGCCCTATTTTGTATTTTACCTAGAGTCAGGGTCTCGCTGAATTGCTTAGGACCTCAATAATTTGCTGAGGCTGGCTTTGAACTCAAAATCCTCCTGTTGCAGTCTCCCAAGCTGCTGGAATTACAGGCATGCACCACCACACTAAGCTTATTTAAATCTTCTTTCATTATTTTCAAAAATATTCTATGATTCTCAGGGTAAAATTTTGCATTTTGTTTGTGGAGTTCCTTCCTAAGCATTTTGCTCTTTCGGATGCTACTACTTTAAATAAAGCTGCTTTTCCAACCTCACTTTGAAACTGTTTAGTGCAAGGGCATAGAAATACAAGTGCTTGCACGCTGAGACTGTGTTGCAACATGACTGCTTTCCTTTTCCTCCTTCCTGCGTGGATTCCTGAAAGTTTCTGTGTGTAAAGTCAAGTCACCCCGGGAAAGGTGCTTCCTTCTTCCTCTCCAAGCCGGTGGCTCACGCCTTGGTCCTGCTGACGCCCCACAGACCCTCTGGTGCCGCGCCCACACAAGCGGCCAGGGCGAGGCCCTTGTCCTCATCTCAGGGAGAGGCTGGGTCTTTGGTCACTGAGTACACAGTACCTGTGACTTCTGCAGAGCTTTGAATGGCGTCCCCTGCCGCCTGAGTCTGAAGGTGCCGGGAGCACAGACGCCCCCAGGCAGGGTCATGGATGTAGCCCTTGCCAGCGCGAAAGCTCGGCCGGTGCCGGTTCTGCCGCCACACAGCTGGACACACAGCCTGGCCCGACGTCTGCAGCCCGCCTGCTCCTCGCAGGCCCCGGGGCCTTCTCTCTGGCTGAGCCCGGGGCTCGAGCCCCCATGCTCTCCTCCTTCTCCCCCAGTTCTCTTACCCGAGTGTCCCTCTCTGAGGTGCCCCTAGGTCTCAGGGTGGCCGTCCTCCTGGCTGACCTCAGCTTCTCCTCAGCACTTCTGCTGCACGCGGTGCCACCTGGGCTCCCTGCTCCAGCCGGTCACCACTCCAGACAGGACCAGCCCACCGACGAGTTTCTCCTTCCTCACCCCTGCACACAGTAGGTGTCCAACGAAACTGCAGAACTAAGAAATGGTGTGTGTGTGAGAGAGAGAAGGGGAGAGAGAGAGAGAGGGAGGGAGAGAGAGGGAGAGAGAGGGAGGGAGAGAGGGAGATGGGGGAGGGAGAGAGAGAAGGAGAGAGGGAGGGGGGGAGAGAGAGGGGGAGAGAGAGAGGGAGAGAGAGAGGGAGAGAGGGAGGAAGGGAGAGAGGGAGATGGGGGAGGGAGAGAGAGAAGGAGAGAGAGGGAGGGGGAGAGAGAGGGGGAGAGAGAGAGAGGAGAGAGAGGGAGAGAGGGAGGAAGGAGAGAGGGAGATGGGGAGAGAGAGAGAGAGGGAGGGAGAGAGAGAGGGGGAGAGAGAGAGGGAGAGAGAGAGGGAGAGGGGAGGGAGAGAGGGAGGAAGGGAGAGAGGGAGGGAGAAAGAGGGAGAGAGGGAGGGAGAGAGGGAGGAAGGGAGAGAGGGAGGGAGAAAGAGGGAGAGAGGGAGGGAGAGAGAGGGAGAGAGAGAGGGGGAGAGAGGGGGAGGGAGAGGGAGAGAGAGAGGGAGAGAGGGAGGAAGAGAGACAGGGAAGGAGAGAGAGAGAGAAGGAGGGAGAGAGAGAGGGAAGGAGAGAGAGGGAAGGAGGAGAGAGGGAAAGAGAGAGAGAGAGGGAAGGAGAGAGAGGGAGGGAGAGGGAGAGCGAACAGGAAATTCTAGGTAGACGTGAACTCTTGACTTGGTGGACTGGAAAGTCGAGTCCCTAGTCTGCGGGCTTGAGGGTGGCTGTGTCACCGAGGTGGCACTGCTTTCACGGCGTCCGACGGGCCGAGCACTTCCGTGTTAGCTGGCATCCCAGGAGGACACAGGTGCTGAGGACGGGGCTCTGTGCGGCTTTCCCTGGGCCACGTGCAGTGCCGCATCTGTGGTTCTGAAGGGCAGAACTCAACAGTCCAACAAATGGCCACCAGTGGGCTCTCGGTGCTATCGATGAAGCCATTTCTGGACTTGGAGGGGCACCTGGCTGATGCATTGCTTAGGTGTGAATTTTTCTGGAAATGAGAGGCTGTCCGCGAAGACTCAGTCATTCTGGGGGGCAGGACCCTCTGCTCCGGCGAGCAGGGTGCTCCAGGATGCTTCCCTCTGGGCCGCCACGCTGCAGCTGAGCAGTGGGGGCTCCAGGGCTCACCCAGACCCTGCCCCACTAAGAACAGAACCCCAAGCTAGGATCCAGGACTTGGCACCCCGCTGCGAAGCGCAAGTGTGCAGCTGCCCACTGGGACGACTCCAGTGTTGGCGTACTTTAATTGGTTATTTATTGATTAATTGTTACTACATTCTGCAACACAGGAGAAAGAAAGAAACTTTGGTTTTTCAGGAGAAGCTCCGATCTAAGCACCCCTGGAAAGGTGCAGGGAAGGCCCCAGGAGAAGCTCCACCGAGCAGAGACCTGGCCCATCCTCAGCAGCAAGTCACCATCCCGCGCGGGAAAGCCTCGCTGACCCGGCCTGCCTGGGGACAGTCTGCGTCTGATCTTCTCCATGGTGAATGAACGGTCCAGCACGCAAAGCCGTCTTCTGGTGGAAAATCATGAGGATGCGTCTTTCAGGAGTGACTGCAGAAGCAGCGCCTTCAGACCCCAAGTGTCAGGCGGGCATTGTCACTGATGAGACTCGGTCCTTACGGCCATTTCTGTTGCCACCTTTTCAATGTTTACATGATGCACAAATTCAAATGACTCTTTCACTGCACATGTATGGCTAACTCTTTTTCAATCTTAAAATTGTTTCTTGCTGGTTAAATGTTTAAAGAAAAGAAAAGTGCTGAGAGCAAGCTGTTTTGTAGGAACATAGAGACTGAAGCCCAAAGAGAACTTCAAGAGGGCCTCCAGGAGGAATCCTAATAACTGGTCCCTCCGGGCCCAGGGGGAGGGGCTGGGGAGGAAGCAGCCAGGAGCCCCTGCGAGGCCTTTCCTGGGTTATCTGGCTTTGGAAGGATCATGTTCAAACCCTGCAAAGATAAAAGGCAGCCTCCACAGGCTGTGCGCTGGACCGTTAAACATCTCCATATGACAAAGTCCTCTCCTGAGGTCTGACCTGCCGGGGAGCCCAGCCCGCAGATCTGAGGCCCGGCCCCTTCTGCCTGATCCTCAGAGAGAGTCTTCCAGAGAGCTTTTGAAAGCGACTTTAAACTGCTTCTGTGGGGGAGAGTCCTAATGAAAGAAGAAACAGGCACATAATAATGTGCAAACCAAACTCTTGCTTAGATGATATTTTAGAATTAAAAATAAAAAAAGGATTGATGATAAATCTTGAGAAAGAATGTGCATTTCTGCTGGTATCTCTTCTCTCCTTTGATATGTTTATCAGATAGTATTTATTTTATTATGCTTATATTTATTTATTGAATTTAGAACAGTGGCAGTTCTTTCTAATTAGAAGCAACAAAAGCCTCTTCCCCACTGTCTTGGGAGGCTGAGCAGAAGCTTCTGCTAGATGTGCACCACATCGTGGAAAAAATTAGTGGTCTCACTTTCTACATTTCCTGTTAATTAATTTTAGCTATATTTTCTTGATTTTTGTATCTTTACGTGCTGAAAGCCAGGTATTGAATAAAATTATATATTATGAAATATTTGTTTGATCACATCATTACTGTCTCCTTGTTATAGGTAATCAATAAGTCATTTTTCTTCTGATTGCTAAAGATGGAGTCTTTTAAGACATTTAAAGCTGTTAGAAACTATTTTTATGCAAAACGAAAAAAAAAAATGGATTTCCCCCAAAACATGTGCATCACTCACCCAAGTTTTTCATGCTTTTCTCTTTCAGTGTTACCAAGTGAGATATTTTCCAGAGTTCCTAGTCATAGCCCTTCTCCACTGAGACTTCCTTAGGAGGTTAGGGACAGCTGTGGTGACTGGGTGACACAGCAGCACTGGCTTCCAAGCACATGCTCTGCTGGCATTCGCCTGAGCACAGTGTCTCCCAGGCTTGCTGCGGCCGCGCAGTGCCCTGGGACTGCACAGGGCAGAGGCGGGCCCTGCGCTCAGGGCCAAGGGCAGCTGAGAGGTACTGGAAGCACAGGCTCATGATGAAGGTGGTGTATTTGGGAGCTCCCTAGCAGAGCTGCCTCGTCAGACAGGCTGCAGCAGGTGGTGGGCACTGGGTGCCCATGGGGAAATGCCTGCTGGCTGGCCGGTCCCTCCAGAGCAAGTGGTGCGGGGCTCTGGGCCGCCCAGCCACCCTTTGGAGTGACCGTGGCCGGGAAGAAGTGTGCTTCCAGAGCCCCCCAGCAGCTCCTCCTCACACTGCCAGCTCTCCAGAGCTTTCACAGGACCTTCCCCATTGACCCCCTGCCCACAGTGGGCTGAAGCAGACGATGCCCACACACCGGCACTCCAGTCGCGGGCCCAGGGGAAGGGCGGCCTCAAAACTCACACCAAGGTGCATGTTCTCAGTTTAGCTGTGTCAACTCCCCAACAGAGAGAGGCTGGAGTGTGGGCTGAGCAGCACACACTAAAGCAAATCCCCTGAAGGGGCCTCATTTTCTAAAAGGCAGCAGCATGCGGTGGCTTTTAAGGAAGTGTTGGGAGGGCGAGAAAAGCTCTTTACTTGGTTTTTCGTTCCACCAACAGGTCCAAATCCAAATTTGAATAGTCTTTAGCAAAATAATCCATTCTGCTCTAAAAGTTCCTTTTGAAAATTAGAATTTAAAGACCTATTAAATCAACTAAACTTGACGCTGCCATTTAAGATTCTGTGGGAACAAGTGCGATCTGCTCGACTTTCTAACTCAGTATTGTGCCACGGTGGAGGCTCTCACGCTGGCCCTGAGGGTTTGGAGTAGAAAATAAGGAGCATGCAGTTGTCGATCCCACAGGATGACTGCACTGTTCTCCTGAGCACTTCAGGGCCCCACACGTTCCCCACGGAGCCTTCGTGTCCCTGGAGCCGTGGTCCAGAGAGCAGTGTGGGGGACACAGGGGCTCGTTGCAAGCATATTTAAGACTCCTTAAAATCATGCAGATGTTTATCTCAATGATTTCATTATTGAAGTATATTTAACATTTCTTTGCTCATAAAACACACAATTCAACATTTTATTCTCTTGGCCTAGGATTATAGCAACTGCCAGAAATTAAAAAAAAAAAAAAGACATTTAATTGACATGTGGAAGTTGCACATCTGCACAGGCCACCGTGCGATGGCGTGACCCAGGTGGATGTCATTATTTTGAGGCCCCTCCTTGCTGCCTGGGCCCTGGGAAGCTCCCCACGGGGGTCCTCCTGACTCCAGACCTCAGATCTCAGCAGGCCTCACCTCGGCCTTGAGCCGTTCCTCTCTCCTTCCCTCCTTTGCTGCATCCCGCCTGCTATGCACACGGAAACCACTGCGAGCCTAGGCAGGTTGTGTCTGCTCCCAGTGACAAGCCAGCGTCCAGGAGCCTCTTGGAACAGAGTGCAGGAGCGGGGGCCTAGATGCTGGCCTCTCGGCTGATGAACAGCAGGTGGGCGTTCACGTCCTGATTCCCACCCACAGCCTGTACGGTCACTGGGTTACCAGGCCTTGTCCCTCCCAGCACCTTGGAAAAGCATCTCCTTCATTCTGCACAGTCCTGTGGACTGGGTGCCATTATTGTCCCCATTGTAGATCGACAAACTGAGGTTGGACCCGCTGTGCCCAGTGTAAACAGGGTTTCACAGGAGCAGGGGCATGGCTTCACGCCCAGGCTTGAGCTCCCTGGAGGAGCCTCTTGCCAGAGGAGGCTGGAAACGGAGCTCCTAAGTCAGACCATGGGACCCACCTCCCTGCAGGGAGTCCCGGGAACAGGGAAGGCCTCGCCCTTCTGGGCAGACCTGGAGGGTGAAGCGCCACCTCTCAGAAATCCACAGAAGGCGCCTCAGGCTGGAGGGTTTGTAAGCCAGAGGAAGACGGCAAAGAGGCGCCCGTGGGCAGCTGCAGAGCCTGGGCAGCTGCAGAGCCTGGCCGTCCTCTGCAGGCCTGAGGTGGGACTGGGCCCAGAGCTGCCTGAGGCAGGAGGGGCTCCCGCCCTCCACTGCCCAGCAGGGCTGCCCTGGGTGAGCGCGGGCACCAGAGCTGCTCACCACACAGGTGACGGGACAGTGAGACCCAGGCTGCAGCCTCTGTGCCACCACAGGGGCTGACTCAATCCGGCACCCACTCACCCCTGAGATATTTTCATCTGCAGAACCTTAAAGGGATATCACAGTTGTGTTAAGTTCCTTAAAATGACCCACTGGAGAAATTTCACCTTCTGAAACTCAGTTTTCCAAAAGCTTTGTTTAAAAATAAATGGACCTGTTTCCAGTCATCCTCACAGCCCTGATGTGGGCTGACTGCATAATCGCCCTCCGCACAAGGGAGCCTGGTCACCTCTACACGGCCTCCTCCAAAAGCAGCAAGGAAATTAGACCAGCCTTGATTTTGTCCCCTTCCTTAAAAGTTGACTTCAACCGCCACCGCTGCCAAGTCGCTCTACCTTCCACCGTGGGCGCGATGCAAGATTAAACCTGTCCCGAACGTGAGAGTCCACGTGTTAATTCATTTCATTTCTAAATGACATTTACTCACACAATTGTAGAACCAGGGAGACAGCCTCTGTGTTGGCTTTATCGCACCTAAATTAAGATAGCAGTTTAAATTGAAAATGTAATTTAAATCCTCTCTGACGTGGGAATCCGTCCCTTTGGCCCCTAGGAGCTTCACAGGAAGACTGCAAGTCGGCGGGCGGCTGCAGGGGCTGCCCCTCAGTCAGAGGAGAATTCAGAGCAGACAGAGACAAACCATCCCACGACAGAGGTTAAAAGAAGCCTGTTACTATGACAACAGATAGGGTCAGATAACAAAATGAACAGCCACTTTTGATCTTCAAAAAATTCTCTTTGCTTTGCTCTCTCCCCTGTTATCTGGACCACTCCATCAAACACCTAGCAGATAACACAGTTGAAAACCCAATCGACCTTCAAGAAAGCCCAGACAGGTTGGGAAGTGTGTGGGAAGGGCACCGTCCCCGCCAGAGCCCTGACGGCGTGCCTGTGCGGCAGAGAGACGCGCTTCCGTCTCCCAGGGCAGCGGCTGGTAGGGCTCCAAGGGACCCGCAGAAGTGCCCGGCACCGTGCACAGCAGCAGAGAATCATCACTGTGCACCGGGCCCCGGGCGGTGTTCAGAGCCGGAGCACTTGGCCCTCAGGACTCGCTGCTGTCACACTTTGGGCTCCTCAGTACGGATCCGTCTCATACGAATTGACAAATGAACAGGAGCACGCGCACACACAGCTGAGACCGCGTGGCCCTGAGAGTCCTCGCTCCTCCCGTCCTGTTAATCAGCGACTTGGTTCAAAATGTACAAACGAAAGGAAACAGAACGCTTCGAAGCTTCACAGCCCTGTTTTACTATCTAATCCTACATAAACTGAATTAAAATCCACTCAGACGGTGCATGGCCTTGTGGTGTTCACGTGAGCGCTGTTACACCTTGAATGTATTCTTGGGGTTCGGCCTGGGGTGTGGGTGTTCAAATGTTCTACAGTTTGGCTTATTTGAGTTTACGTTTTTATCACATGGTGAGCAGAGATGTTTTTCCATGAAGGTCCTAGTGTGGCTTTAGAGTGCACTGTGTCACGTTCTATTCATTCTTTTTAGCCACACACGACATGGCATACGCAGGTCCGCTGCCTTTCAATCCGCAGAGGGAGTCGGCCCAGAGTGAGAGAGTGCCCGCGCAGCGTGGTGCCGTCTGTGCCTGGCAGGAGGGGCTGCTGTGTCTGGCGGTGTGGCTGCAGGGAGCTGGGCTCGTGAGGGCCTCGTGCCCTGTGGCCTCAGCCTCCGGTCACCTCAGAGCCCACCACGGCAGAGAGGAGGGGGCCGGGAAGGCCAGTCACTCCCCGGGGCTGCCACAGTGCTGGAGGCTCGCTGGGCCACGCAGCCCTCTGTGTCCACGCTGGTGCAGGCTGCGGACGGCTCTTCACATTCTGGTTTAAACAGTTCTCAATCAGATCTTTGAAAAGTTTTCAGAAATCATCCATCTTTCCCCTTTGGTTTCCCAAGTAAATTATGAAATAACTTGGAGTGGGGGGTGCGTGAAGCCCAGGCCCACCAGCGCGGGGCTTGTCCTGGTGTTGGTGACGGCTCTGTGCTGGCGTCGTGAGCAACTACAGAGCCACAGGGGCGTCCCGTGGCCCGGGATTTAAAAAGAGCAACAGTGGTGAAAATTTCACAAGGTGAAAAATGGCCCATTTGTCATTTTTGAAGTGACCCAAAAATGTATAATGTTCATAGCAATGAAATATTATGCTGCCTTGATGTACGGATTTTGAAAGAAAATCCTGAGGGTCTCTCGTTCATGACAATCTGCGTTTATTATGTGTTCATCTAAGATCTAAATCTCTCACATTTATAATAAGAAAAACCAACATTTGTCGAACAAAACCATCGACATTCAAAAAGCTTTAACTTTATTTCTACTTGACAAATGATTTTGCGTACTTACGGGACACAACACGATGTCTCCATACTTGCACACGCTGTGGCCCTGTCGAAGCAGTCCGTGCACATCACCTCGCCTCACAGTCACCCCTTCCTGTGGTGGGGACCTTGGAGTCCCTCTTTCAGCCCTTTGACCACACACAGCGCATTGCTATGAACTGCAGTCACCGCGTTGCCAGTCGCCACGGGAACCTCTGCTCCCCGCCCATCCCACTCTCTCCTGCTGTGAGCTCACCTGTTCCACATGTCGCAGGGAGGTGAGATCACCGGGTGCGTGTCGGCTTCCCATCCCTGTGACTGACATACCTGGCAGAAACAACTCAGAGGAGGCGTTTACTTTGGCTCATGGTTTCAGGGGCTCTGTCCCTAGCTGGCCAGCTCCAAGCAGAGGCCTCATGGCGGAAGGTGTGGCCGAGGACAGCTGCTGGGCTCATGGCAGCCAGGAAGCAGAGGGAGAGAAGTCCGGTGGCTTCCTCCGTCCAACTAGGTGCCACCTCCCGGTGCCCCCTCATCCACCAGTAGATCAGCCCACCGATGAGGTCACAGCCCTTGTGACCACGCATTCCAAAAGGCCCCACCTCTAGGCACACGACACTCCAGGGGACGGCCAAATCCAAGCCCCGACGCTCCCTGCACAGCGTCTTGTCTTCTTGGTTCACGCAGGTGTTACGCATGGCAGCATTTTCTGTCTCTTTCAGGCTGAAAAGTGCTCTGTTGTGCACGGGAAGCACGTTTTCTGAGACCTTCTGCTGGCCGGTGGACACTGAGTTGTGCCTGCCTCCGGGTGTTGTGAATAGAGCTGCAGCGCACGCGGGGCGGGCGTCTCTCCCACGCCCACTCCGTTCCCTCTGGGAGGTGTTCAGAGGTAGAGGCTGGGTGGTGGGGCAATCTCGTCTCAGGAGCCCCGTGCAGCTTCCCCAGTGACCGTGCTGATGTGACTCCCCCAATGTTATGCGAGGGCTCCCTCCTCTCCACACCCGTCAGCACTTGCTATCTTTCATCTTTGTGATAGTAGCTGATCTAATCAAGTGAGGGGACAGCGCACTGTGGTTTTCAAGTGTTCAACATGTGTTCACGTGCGGCTGCCCATGTGTGTGTCTTCTCTTGAGAAATCTGTCCTTTGCCTGCCTTTGAATAAGGTTATTTATTTTTCTTGTTGTTGCTAATTTGTGTTCTTAGATACTTTGAATATTAACGCCTTGTATCATTTATGATTTGCAAATATTTTGCCACAATCCATGAATTGTTTGCTGACGATGTGATCTTATGTGTGGAATATCCTAAGACTTCACAAAAAGCCACTAGAATTGAAAAAGGAATTCAGTCAAGTTGCAGGATACAAAATCAACTGAGAAAAATCAGTAGTGTTTCTATGAATTTACTCTAAACTATCTGAAAAAATAAGAAAGGTTCTCATTTACTACCATAGTATCAAATAAATAAAATAAGAGTAAGTTCACCAGGGAGGTAAAGATCTGTGTGTTACCAACTACAAAACACTGATGAGAGAAATTGAAGAGGACGCCCATTGCTCATGGCATAGAACAGATATTGTCACAATGCCCACTCCAGCCAGAGCCGTTTTCAGATTCACCAGAACCCCGTCAAGAGCCTATGTCCTTCATCATGATCAGGCGTGTGGAGCCGTGAAGACCCCAAGTCGCCAAGCTGTCTTTCACACAAGACAAAGCTGGAGACGTCACAGTACAAGATTCCAAAACGTGTTCCAAAGTGATCGTGGCCCAATCCGTGTGACTGACAGGTCACTGGAACAAGGCAGTCGGAACGAAGCCACACGTTTGTGGTCAGTTGTTCAGGAAAAGGTGTGGAGGACACCCAGCAGAGGAAGGACGGTCTCCTCAATAAATGGTGCTGGGAAACAGGATCTCCCCACGCAGAAAAGTAAACAGGGACCCTTATCTCACCCTCTGCAAACGTCAGCTTGCAGTGGACCGAGGACCTGGGTGAAGAATTTAGTCTTTGAGACCCCGGGAGAGACCAAGGGAGAAGCTCCCTGGCACTGGTCTGGACAGGGACTCGGACACACCCAAAGGGCAGGTGACCAAGTCGGGATGGCGCTGTAGGATCCTGGAGTGAGGAGGCTGGGCTCACGGAGGACACAGCCCTTGCTGGTTAGACGACAGTCCCCGCCCTCCTGTGGAGTGGGGGCAGCTCGTGGGCACGCCTGAGTGCGTCTGGTGGAGCTTCATCCATAGCAGGGAGGATGAGGCAGAGGTCCTCGGCCCTCTGGGAGGCTGGCCAGCGCGGGCCCCATCTTCGGTTTTGCCACATGTGACACCTGCTGCTGTCACAGCGGCACAGCTAGCTTCTATCCCTGTGTCAGCGAGGAAAGCAAGGTCTGGAGAAGAGCGTGGATGCCGGAGGCCCTTCTGTGATCCAGGAGGAGTCCTGGGAGCCCGGCCTCCTGCACCAGTGAGAGGCTCACCTCGGGTTCTGCGACAGGTTCCGCAAGGACTTTGCGTGGCCTCCACTTTTTTCCTGCTGTCTTCTCGGTACATCTGAAGGTGCAGAGGGCGCACGAGCCGGCCCCGGGGCTCCCTCCCAGCTCCTCCCTGCACACTCAGGAGAGAGCCTCCAAAGCTGGCTCCCGGAGTGTGGGGTCCAGGGTGCTGGGGAGCCCGGGAGAACTCCTTCCCAGGAGGGGCGCCTGGCAGGCTCAGAACGCCTTTGCAGCCCGCGGCACTGGCTCTCCTCTTCACCCACACATACACGCACACTGCCTCTCCATCTCTCACGGTATTTCCTCTCTCTCGGTTTCTGCCTTGCTGACATTTTGGTTTCCTTATTATCACATCTCTTCACTTACGAAAACAACCGACAGCTGGCAGAACTTCAAGGTGAAACTCGAGAGACATAAAAATAAGAACTCAAGAAGCAAGAAAACTCAGCAGATCCAATAGCATCTTGTTCACCCCAGGACTCAGTACAACAGGTGCTATGAAGTGTTATGAATAAATAAATGTTTGTTTTACGGACCCACGCAAGTGGAAGGAGCCCAGAGAGGACCCTGCCGGGCCTGGGCAGGAGCACAGAGCTCACCTCCATCTGGAAGGGGGACACCAGCCACACCCAACAGGAACGAGAGAAGGAAGTTCTCCAACACTCCAAAGAAAAACCTGAATTTTAGAGGTAGGAAAAGACTTTATGGAGATCTTATTGGAAATAAAAACTGAACTATCATTAGGCAGTCAAAACTGAAGACCGGTCGGTTTGGAGGACGGCCGGCTCCGCCTGGCTGGCTCCGCCTGGTTGGCTTGACCGTGGGCAGAGGGGCGGCTGGGAGAGCCCCTCTTCCTGAGGACGAGCTCTGCCTTCCTGAGCCTGCATCCCACGGGCACTGCCTTTGGGTCTCCAGCCTGGCCGCCCCGCACTGGGGACTGGGTGGCATTTCTGCTCTGTCCCCAGGATCCCTGGCAGACTGCAGGGCGCTGTGACTCCTCTACCTGCCTGCTCACGCTCCCACCCAATCAGGGCCAAGGGAACACGCCTTCTCTTCCTAAGCCATCCCTGAGCACCCCAGAAGCAGCCGCTCCCTGGGGGTGCTCTGTCCTGGGACCGTCTTCTGCCTGAGCCTGACACCTCCAGGCCCAGCACGTGGGGACAGCGACTCCCGAGAACAGTCTGTGGGGAACCCCAGCACCCCCTCTGGCTTGCATCGACTCCCCTCCCTACCATGAGGCCCTGGTTCCTGAACACCGCCCAACGCCCCGATCCTCACCCGGCCCCCCAGGAGCAGCCCCGACCCTGCTTCCCCAGAGCCCCCTGCTCCACAGGCAGCAGACCCCTCACGTGCTCCTGGAGGTGGAACCCGGTCCCTGCCTGCACCGCTCTGGCTCCCTCAGTGACCCACGTCACACGCCCTGGAGAGGCCGCCCACTTCCTGAACCCACGGCAGAGCGAAAGGCAGCCCCGCAGGGCATGGAGGTCTTGATGACAGGGAGTGACTCCGAAGCTCGGGGAGAGCAGAGGTGGCCTGAGGCACATGACCAGGGACACTGAGAACTGGGGTGGGCCGGCGTGACGGCCCTCGCCCACCTCACACCGTGAGCACAGCTCTGCCTGTCCTACAGCATGACCATCTCACCTGTGCAGGATTGTCACCAGCGTCCTTCCCCTGTGCCCACCTGGGCACAGAAACAAAAGCACAAGGTGGCATCTCAGCAGGCACATGCCCAGTAGGAAGCACCCCAGAGAGGGGCAGCCCCAGCAGGCCTGCCTCAGGGCGCTGTGCTGGTCCACCTTCACACGGTGCACGTGGCCATTCCACTCAAAGGACTGAGTTCACTTCCACCCAGGGACTGTGGGGAGAACCACGGCTCGTATTCAATCTTTTTTATATCCTACAAATATGTCTACTCTAAATCTTTTTTTCTTTCAGAAAATATATGTGATGTTGTACTTGGAAAGAGAATATTTGGGGCAGTATTCCAAAATAGAACAATGGACTGGCCAGGGAGCAGTCTAGGACTTTCAGGAGTCCTCGGCTGCTGAATCTAAGACCAGCCTTCCTGCTGTCAGCACACCAAGCAGGAGAACACCACGCTACGCTGGCTTTTCTAGAAAGACCTTCTGTGTTCAAGGACCATTCAACAGATGGCTTCTTCCTCCCAAGTTCCTAGGAGCAGCACCAGACTTGCATCCCCACCCTTAGGAAGGGCATGTATCTCTTTCCTGATGCTGTAAGAACAATCCCCAAGGTACACAATTATGAAGCCCAGTAAGGATTATTTTCTTTCAAGGAAATGCAGAAACAATCTTTCCAGGCAATAAGTGGGGATGTATATTTTATGCACTTTGGCTCATTGTCTGGGAACTACCTTTGTGGGTTTGTACGGTATTTTATAAGCAGAAGCTCTTGTTTCCTTGCTGGAACTGGGAGTGCTTGTTCTGAAGACAGTGCCTGTAACAAGAGCCATGCTCGGGAGGTGCCTGACAATGGATGTCCTCAGAAGGTGGCCCGCAGAGTGTGCATTTGCCTTGAGCCAAGCCCTGGCTGTCTGAGCCTCTCTTTACTTCTGTGAGATAAGCTGACCTCTGTGTCATTTCTCAGGAGAAAAGTAGGAATGAGCAAACCATCCTAGACACACACTGGATGTTGTGGTGCAAATGCAGAAGAAGAAGGGAAGCCACTGTCAGTCTCCTTCCTTCTTCCTTTTCAGATAATATTGGTAAAATAAAATGCTGTTGAACAACTTGAATATTCAACACGAAGAAACTTCCTAAATATGCCCAAATAACAGACTATGCAATTTAGAAAGGGACAAATCATTCATATAAAATAAGTAGGAGAAATCAAATAAAAATGAAGCACTATGCTGTATATGCAATCATACATGCAAAGATTTAATTCCACCCAAAACATCATTGACCTGAAGTGACAGAAGTCTTAGTCTATCGCGTCAAATCAATCGCCAGCAAAGGAAACTGCCAAAGCCTCCCTCGGGCAGAGGCCGGCTCCCGACAGCCCGGGCTCGGGAGGTGGCACTCACGGTCCAACTAGAGAGGCTAAGCCGGCAACGGGTCTTCTGAGGCCCGCATCAGCCAAATCCATATTAGAAAGCAAATTAAGGACTGTTTAAAGGATGTTTGCATTAAGAGATTGGATTTACTTTAATTATTTGGTTATTTGTTGTTCCTATGCAGCGTTTATTAATCAAATGAAAACATGGCTTTTAATATACTTCATTTCTTTAACAGAACAGCTCACTCAATTATTAAATGGTAACATTCTCCGGCCGCAGTCAGCCCTCCCTGGCGGTGCGCTCTGCAGTGGGCACCTGCGGGCCACCTTCCCGGGGCTCCTGCTGTGTTTCCGGCCTGGAGACCGCGGCCATCGGCCTGCTGGTGCCCGGTTCTGGCTACTCCCTCCTCCGCTCCTGCTGGACGCTGCACCCTTTCCCCGGGTGTGCGGAGAGCAGCTCCGCCCTGAGCGGCCCTGGTGCCTCCCCTCCCTGGCAGCCCTGACCCCCTCCAGCCCCGGGACCCCAACCCCAGTTCTGAACATCCAGTGGCTTGGAAAATAGACAGTGAGGAGCTGCCTCCCCCACCCGTGGTACCTGCCTCAGCCCAGGCCGACCCTTCCAGGCCTCCTGTTCACGTTTCTGTGCCACCAGCCTCCACCACCAGGGTGCTCCTGAGCCTCCAGCCTCACCACCAGGGTGCTCACTGAGCCCCAGCCTCCCTTCACTGAGCCTCCAGCCTCACCACCAGGGTGCTCCCTGAGCCCCCAGCCTCATCACCAGGGTGCTCACTGAGCCTCCAGCCTCCACCACCAGGGTGCTCACTGAGCCTCCAGCCTCACCACCAGGGTGCCCCTGACCTCCAGCCTCACCACCAGGGTGCTCACTGAGCCTCCAGCCTCCACCACCAGGGTGCTCACTGAGCCTCCAGCCTCATCACCAGGGTGCTCACTGAGCCCCCAGCCTCCACCACCAGGGTGTTCACTGAGCCCCCCAGCCTCACCACCAGGGTGCTCACTGAGCCTCCAGCCTCACCACCAGGGTGCTCACTGAGCCTCCAGCCTCACCACCAGGGTGCTCACTGAGCCTCCAGCCTCACCACCAGGTGCTCACTGAGCCTCCAGCCTCACCACCAGGGTGCTCACTGAGCCCCCAGCCTCCACCACCAGGGTGCTCACTGAGCCCCCAGCCTCACCACCAGGGTGCTCACTGAGCCTCCAGCCTCACCCACCAGGGTGCTCACTGAGCCTCCAGCCTCACCACCAGGGTGCTCCCTGAGCCTCCAGCCTCACCACCAGGGTGCTCACTGAGCCTCCAGCCTCCAACATCAGGGTGCTCACTGAGCCTCCAGCCTCACCACCAGGGTGCTCACTGAGCCCCCAGCCTCCACCACCAGGGTGCTCACTGAGCCCCCAGCCTCATCACCAGGGTGCTCACTGAGCCCCCAGCCTCCACCACCAGGGTGCTCACTGAGCCTCCAGCCTCACCACCAGGGTGCTCACTGAGCCCCCAGCCTCACCACCAGGGTGCTCACTGAGCCCCCAGCCTCCACCACCAGGGTGCTCACTGAGCCTCCAGCCTCACCACCAGGGTGCTCACTGAGCCTCCAGCCTCACCACCAGGGTGCTCACTGAGCCCCCAGCCTCATCACCAGGGTGCTCACTGAGCCCCCAGCCTCATCACCAGGGTGCTCACTGAGCCCCCAGCCTCATCACCAGGGTGCTCACTGAGCCCCCAGCCTCCACCACCAGGGTGCTCACTGAGCCCCCAGCCTCCACCACCAGGGTGCTCACTGAGCCTCCAGCCTCACCACCAGGGTGCTCAATGAGCCCCCAGCCTCCACCACCAGGGTGCTCACTGAGCCTCCAGCCTCATCACAGGGTGCTCACTGAGCCCCCAGCCTCACCACCAGGGTGCTCACTGAGCCCCCAGCCTCCACCACCAGGTGCTCACTGAGCCTCCAGCCTCACCACCAGGGTGCTCACTGAGCCCCCAGCCTCCACCACCAGGGTGCTCACTGAGCCTCCAGCCTCACCACCAGGGTGCTCACTGGCCCCAGCCTCCACCGACCAGGGTGCTCACTGAGCCCCAGCCTCACCACCAGGTGCCACTGAGCCCCCAGCTCCAGGGTGCTCACTGAGCCCCAGCCTCACCACCAGGGTGCTCACTGAGCCCCAGCCTCCACCACCAGGGTGCTCACTGAGCCTCCAGCCTCATCACCAGGGTGCTCACTGAGCCCCAGCCTCCACCACCAGGGTGTTCACTGAGCCCCAGCCTCACCACCAGGGTGCTCACTGAGCCTCCAGCCTCACCACCAGGGTGCTCACTGAGCCTCCAGCCTCACCACCAGGGTGCTCACTGAGCCTCCAGCCTCACCACCAGGGTGCTCACTGAGCCTCCAGCCTCACCACCAGGGTGCTCACTGAGCCTCCAGCCTCACCACCAGGGTGCTCACTGAGCCTCCAGCCTCACCACCAGGGTGCTCACTGAGCCTCCAGCCTCACCACCAGGGTGCTCACTGAGCCCCAGCCTCACCACCAGGGTGCTCACTGAGCCCCCAGCCTCCACCACCAGGGTGTTCACTGAGCCCCCAGCCTCACCACCAGGGTGCTTACTGAGCCTCAGCTCCCCTGCCTCTCTGGCCCCACACTGTCAGAGCGGCCGTAGCCAGGAACTCCACTGCCAGAGCTGGGGACAGGCATGGGTACTCTGTCCAAGGTGTGGTCCTGGGGGTGTCATGCTCAGCCTGGAATAAGAGCCCCTGGGCAGGCTGCAGGTGTGTGAGGGTGGGCTCCTGCCTGCCTGGCTCGCAGGTCTGCAGGGCGCACCTGAATGCAGGTGCTCAGCTGCCCTGGGGTCAGGCGAGCAGGGGCACACACAGTGGAATGTGTAGGCAAGACGGAGGCCGGGCGAGGGCTGGCCCCACGCACAGGGTCCAGGCCATGCCCCCTGTCCCGGCCTGGCTTGACCTGCAGTCTCCATCAACTCATTTTGCAGCTCTGACCCGCCTTTTTGGCTTTTCCAACTCATCACTAAGCTCCTTGATGTGCTGCCCAGAGAAGTCCAGCTGCCACCATCGATGCCTCTCTTCTACCTACCCCAGGCCCCAGGTCCTGCTGGCCCCGGGGAACACAGAGCTCTGCTCCCTTCACCTGCAGCCTCACGTTCCTGAAATCTCCGTTTGTTTCCTCCTGCCAGGGTGAGCAGTCCCCTTATCCTGGGAGATCTGGAACCACCCCCAGAGTGCTCTGGGAGATGAGGGGCCGGGCACCCCAGGAGGCCTGCACTGGCCGGACCCAGCAGGATGCCGGCCACGATTCTAGACTTCCCCAGATGGGATCAAAGGGCAGCTATAGCCGCCTGCAGCAACAAAACCGCGGGAATGAGTTCAGAGGCGACTGCAAACGAACAGGCTCTTTATTCTGCCAGCTTCTCTCTCCGGCTCCAAGAACAACTCCTACCCGCAAATCACACTCCTCCAACCACCACAAAATGGCGCCACCCGATCTGCACTTTCCCGGGCCAAGTCTCGCGAGATCATGGAAGGTGGTGATGCTTGAACATCTTTATGGCTCACAGCTAACCGCAATCTTAGCTATCTCCTTAATTAGGGCTCCTACAGCAGCTGTCTTGGGTTTTGTTTCTAGAAAAAAAGGCATAAACTGAGGTCTTGTTTTTAAACATCCCTCCTGCAGATGGAGCATTGTCCCCTCGCCCTTCCTGGCCTCATCCTGGAGATGTGGGTCCACCATGCCGCTCTCCTGATGGCTATTTGAATCCTGCATGTCCTCTGGATGTGCTGACCACCACCAGTGGCAGCCTGGCCTTTCACGACCCTGGAGACTACCCTCAAGGTGAACAGGACTGCGGCCATGCCCTGTTTGCCCATTTAACTCACTGTGGCCGTCACCCAGCCTCTTCCCTCCCTCTTGCTCAGGGCGTGCTCTGTCCAGTGCCTGCTCACACCCTAGAGTGCACCATGCTGTGATCTGAGTGCATTCTGTCCCTGGGGCGAGAGTGCCCCCTGGGATGTGGCTTCCGCAGTGAACAGTTGCTGGCTTCTAAGGACCTCCTCTTTCTTCTCAAGTGTGCTGCAGATCTGTGGTGGCCCTGGGCTGGCTCTCCCAGAGAGGACAGAATGGACACAGGCTTTCATTCCAGCCCAGCACAGGCCAGGAGTCCTCCCATCCTTGACCGCATGAGCTGGGTGTTAGTGACAGCAGAGCCCAGGGAGGTGGAGAGGAGTTACGGGAAATGGGACTTGTCAAAAGCCACCAATGGATAAAGGACAGGGGTAGGATGCCATCCCAGGGCCTCTGGTGCCAAGGTCCTGTTCTCACACACTTCCTGCCAACTTCACTAGACCCTCTGGATCTGAATTAGGAAAACATGTCCCTGACTCCTGCCCTTTGCTTTCAATCCATCCCGGCCTTGTTGTAGTGTACAGTGCACACGGCGAGCTCCCTACCCGCGGTCTTCGCCTTGTGGCTCCTCAGATCCCCAGGGTGACTCTTCAGCACAGCGAAGCTTCACTCACCCTCTGCACCACGGCTGCTGCTTATGATCTCGATGCCCTGTCACAAAATAAACTCTAAGTGTAGACTTTAAAGTTCTTAATAATTGTTGACTTGTTCAGTGGAAGAGAAGGATGAATGGATGTATGATAGATGGATGGATAGGAGGGCAGGTATGGGTTATGTAGGGATGTGTAGATAGATGGATGATAGGAGGGCAGGTAGAGGGTTATGTAGGGATGTGTAGATAGATGGATGGAAGGAAGAATGAATGGATGGACGAATGGATGGATGGATGGATGGATGTGGACAGGAGGGCAGGTGGAGGGTTATGTAGGGATGTGTAGATAGATGGATGGATAGGAGGGCAGGTAGAGGGTTATGTAGGGATGTGTAGATAGATGGATGGAAGGAAGAATGAATGGATGGACGAAGGATGGATGGATGGATGGATGGATGGATAAGGGGGTATAGGGTTATGTAGGGATGTGTAGATAGATGGGTAGGATAGGGGGGTAGGTAGAGGGTTATGTAGATGTGTAGATAGATGGATGGAAGGAAGAATGAATGGATGGAGAATGGATGGATGGATGGGTACAGATGGTGGATGGGTAGTGGATAGATGGATGGATAGATGGGTAGGTGGGTGGGTAGGTGGATGTTTGGATGGATGGAGAGATGTATGAATAAATGTATGTATGGATGGATGGATAGATGTATGGATAGATGATGGATGGATGATGAGTAGATGGGTGGATAAATGTATGTATGTATGTATGTATGGATGGATGGATGGATGTATATATGGATAGATGGATAGATGGATGGGTGGATAGGTGGATGGGTGGATAGATGAAAGGAAGGAAGGATGGAAGGAAGGAAGGAAGGAAGGAAGGAAGGAAGGACAGATAAATGGGAGCATGAATTATTCCATGTTGTTTTTTTCTCCAGAGAGCAAAACCTATAGCAAGACTTTAACTGCTTTCCCATTTTCAACGTTGGGTTGGTCCCAGCCGCCTGCTTCTCCATTCCCAGCACTAACACCCACCGCAGCCCCCACTCTTCCCTGAGGCCATTCCCTTAGAATACTTCATGGAACCATACTGTCCTCCTAAAATGAGCTCGTGGGCTGGAGTTAAGACAATCCTGAATCAACTCTTTCCTCCAGTGCACTCTCAGGGTTTAGAAGGCCCTTCAAGAGCCCCATCCTTTCCCAAAGGGGTGTCCTCATAAGGGGTACCCTGAGAAGGTGCCCATGGTCAGAAAGGGGCTGGTCCTGCCCTGAGACCCTCTCTCTCTCCCCTCGGCTCCTCAAGCCATGCTACCCTGGCTCAGCACATGGTGGTGCTGTTTTTGTGCTGTGTTTTTCAAACACCACAGAATTCAGGTTTGGGGGCCACCGGGTATGCCTGAGAGGGCAGCTCTGCTTTTAGACTGGTTCGTCTACGTGGCTGGATCAGCACCAGGACGCTTACAGACACATGGCGCAGACCCTGGGACTCCGCACCCACCCCGAGAGCACCTGGGCTGAAGCCCCCCAGTGCACCAATGCCGCCCAGCCGGCGGGACGGCTCTAGCATGGGACAGGGTCCCAGTGCCCTGGGAAGACGTCGCAGTCCCTCCAGATGCCCACTTGGCTCAGAGGCTTCTGCTTACCCCTGCCAGGGTGCACAAGGCTGTTGGGGGCTCATTTACACATCTGGATCAGGGACACCGGCAAGCAAATGTTCCCAAAGAATTGTATGCCATTAATTCTTATCGATGCTAAAACTTTTCTTTTTAGCAAAACAAAAACCATTCCCTGAGCATCATACTCTATGTCAATAACAGGAGGAAAATAAATGTTAAAACATGCTAAATAATTGCCCGACGGTACTTGTACTAATGACCGTAAACTTCTACTATGCTAATTTTTCTCTACACTTTTAATTACTGATCAATAATACTTTGCAGTTGACATTTAAAAATGCTGAACCACATGTAGGAACACAGACTGAGAGAAAATCTACAATGTGGGACTGAATTTGCCAAATCAATAAACTTTGCCATTTAACAAATAGTTGCATGTCAACAGTCACCAGGATCAGTGAGCGCAGGGCCGAGCTGGAGGAGTTAATTACTGTTTAATAGCAGGAGGCTGCACTGCCCGGCGGAAGCCCTCTGCTGGGAGAAGCCGCCTCACCGGGCTGCGCCACCCGACAGTCCTCCTCAACCAGCAGCTGCAGACCGGACGGGAGACTGCCTGGAAGACGCAGGGCTCTGGTGGACAGGCCAGAAGGGCATTTCCACACAGGAGCGTCCTCCAAACTTCAGAGAAGTTCCCTCTTAGAAACCCACGGCCCTGACCGTGAAAGGAACCGATAGAATCAGAAAGGCATTAGATAAAGGTATGCGATTTTAAGGCCATCTCTTGTGAGCACATCAACATGATGCCAATCATTCATTTGGAATTTAAGGGACTGGTGTAATCAAATACCCATCCACCTGCAGAGTGAAGAAAAGGAAGGCTTTGAGCCCCCGACGGGCGCCTGGAAAATCAATTTCCGTAGAGCACTGTGGGAGATCATAAGCAATCTTTATTTTTATTATTATGAGCAATGATAATAAATCTACACTTAAGTATCTCGAGCGTGTGGGCCATTGGGATGCCACCATCTGCACGGGGGGAGGCGGTCTGTCTTGGCCTGGCTGGAGCTGGCCCTTCTGGGCAGCAGGTGGCAGGTGTTAGCTTTGCAAAATGGCAGCCACCATCCTGCGGAGCTGTGTGCATGCTGTCCTCTGACTTAGCAGCCCTCTGTGTCAGGCCTGGCAAGAGGCTGGAAGAGGGCAGCTCTGTGCTGCTGATGGGGACCTCCACCCAGAGCATCATCTGCCCCATGGCCAAACCTGAGGACCTTGCAGGTTGGCCTGCATGGCTGGCCATCAGCCGAGAGCCCAGGCCGACCTCTACTGAACAGGTGGCATTCCAGTCTGTTGGGATTAAAACTCAGCTGTGGACGACCACACTAGGAGGTCAGATCCAGCCTCGTGTCTCTCCCGCTGGCTCCCTATGACCCTTAGAATGGAGCAGCCGCCCTGGGGCGTCCAGGGACTCGCATGTTCCACCAAATTCTTTCCTTTATAGAATCGCAGGGAGATGCCCCTCGCGGCGGACTCACCATGCCTTGGTCCCTCCATCAGGAGCCCCTGCGTCACGCTGAGCTGTGGGCCTGCCTGCTCTCCCTGGGTCCCGTGGTTCCTTCTGCAGGGGTGCCCTGCCCTCCCATCCCAGCCAAGGGCTGCGTGTCCCTGGGGACCGAGTCAAGGCACTCCCTGTCCTGCAACCTCCCTCCCTGTCTCCCACGCCTGGGGACCCTGCACCATTCTGAGTTCCTTGGTCCGGTTTCAGTGGCCTCAGAGCACCATGGAGTGGCTACGAGGGGACAGGGCGGTGGGCCACAGCAGGTGCCCAGGAGGGGTGGCTGCTGGTGTTGGGAGATGCCCACCTTACCACCTCCTCTCTCTGAGCCTCCCTCTTCCACAGGCTGACATTTCCAGTCTGTGCTGCTTTTCCTGGTGGATGTGGGATAAAGGTACAACTGGCCTCCCTCTTCCCTGGGCCTCCTGACCCCTGCATGGCCAGCCCTCCACCATGCAGACCACTCTTGCTCTCTGCCCCTGCCGAGCTGTGCGACGTGGGCTGCAGTCCTCACGTGCTGGTGCTGCAGCGGGGCCAGCCCCACCTGGGCACTGAGACCCACCCCTGCTCAGAGCCCGCGTCTCCTGCTGGAGTGGAAAGGAGTCAGGCCACTGTGGCCTTACAAACCCCAGAGCTCCTGCTCCACCCTTCCTTGCAGAAGCCCTGTTTGGAGAGATAGCTAAGATTGCGGTTGACTATGGGCCATAGACATTTTTGGGCATTTCTGCCTTCCATAGTCTCACGGGACTTGGCCCAGGATCTCGAGAGATTTGAGCCGTGACTCAGCAGATCGAGGCTAGCGCCATTCCTGCTCGGGCGCATGGGAAGAGACCAGAGAGAGAAAGGACAGGGTTATCGCTATTGTATAGATATATTGTAGTTTCTTGTAAGAGTAGGTGCCTTGGTTTCTTGTGAGAGTGTGTATGTGGTGTTAGAAATTACAAGAGACAGAGAGAGAAAGATTAAAGAATTTTTTCATTGCCGTCCTGTCTCCGGACTCCTTCCTGCGGCGCCGCCGTTCCGGGCTGCAACACCTTTCCGGTGACAACACTTCCTGAGACGGGGCTGCCCTTCCAGCCCACCCTGTGCACCAGGAGGGACCTGGTGCAGCCTGTGTGTGGTGGCTCCATCCCCACCTGGGCGCAGGGTCCTGACCGCATGCTGTCGGGGGGACTTCACAGGGGACACAGGGCTCTGTGGCCAGGGCCAGGGAAGGACCCTTCTGGAAGCCCACCCTGGTTTCCGGGGCCAGTGAGAGAACGGATGAATGCTGAGCAGTGGTCCCAATTCCAGGACAATAAGCGGGGGGCTGGGAGCCAGGTCAGGCCAGGAGCCCAGAGTCCAGCATCCTGAGGAGAAGGGGTCAAAGGGAATGGAGTGGGGAGGTGGCGGCCAGGAGGACGAGGGGCCAGGCCCCCACAGTGCCCTCGGCCACCTGCTGCACGGTCCCTCTGAGGCCTGCTCCTGTCTCTTGGGAGACGCCTCCTTCGGCGTGACCAGGTCCTGAAGCCTCAGAGTTGACAGCCAACAGTGCTGGGCGAGTCTGTGCCCCGGAGCGCAGAGGAGCGCGGCCACACTGCCACCAGGCAGCCCTCTGCTGGGGGAGGCTGTCGGAGGGAACCTGGAAAGAGGCTGATGGGCCACCCAGTCCTTCGTCAGACCGCAAGGGGAGGAGGAGCCTGGATTCCCAAGGCATGGTGACTCACTGTGGTGACCAGACCTGTGGCATTCGGACTCCTAGCCAGAGCTGGGCTGGTGGCGCAATCTCAGCAAGTCAGGATTGCAAGTTTGAAACCAGTCTCAGCAGTTTAGCAAGACCCTGACTCAAAACAAAAATTAAAGAGGACTCGGGGTACAGCTCAGTGGTCGAGTGCCCTGGGTGCGGTCCCCGGTGCTGTTAGAAATTCTGGTTCAGACACAGGAGACTCCTAAGACAGATTTCACGGCCACCGAGAGACTTTGACAGCGAGGGATGTGAGGCTGGTGCTTCCCCTGAGCACCGCTGGGCACAGAGGGGCAGAGCGACCGCTGCTGCCAGTCCCAGGAGGCCCCGTGAGTGGTGCGTGTCCCCCTCCACAAGGCAGCCCCAGGAGGACCAGGAGAGGGTCCAGGGAAACACCGAGGACTCCCAGGCCTCCAGCTCTCCAGTGCGGGACAGAGGGGTGCGTTAGCTCCGCTAATCCACACGTCGGGATTGAATTCTAAAACCAAAATGCTAATGGCCATGTTTGAAAGCCACCGAGACCTGCAGCGCCAACACACGCCCATGTGGCAGCAGGCCTGGAGAGGGCACGTTCTCAGTACGTCCAGGCTGAGGGTCAGCTCCGGGGTCGCCGGGCAGAGTCATCAGGAAGAAGTAAAAATGACCTCGTTTCTCCCCTATTGCTTCACAGGTTGCTATAAATCGACTCAAAACAAGACGGAATAATGGTTCAGGCGGGGGTAAAATATAATTTTCCACCGAGTCAATTTTTCAAAAGCTTGAAAATTACTGCGAGTGGGAAGTAATGACATTGGGGTCTGCGGTGTTGTCTCCGCTCTCCAGGGTCTGTCTGGCTGTCCACAGCTGGGGGCATCTTCTCATAGGAAAAAGGGCGCTTTCCAGCCACCGAAGCATCCAGCAAGTGCGTCGTCACTCAAAGCACCTTCCCAAGAAAGGTACCGGAGGTAGCGTGAGTGCGGAGGGTAGCAGCAGCACCACGGAGAGGAGCCCAGGCAGGAGGAGGCTGCCGGCTGCTGCCCAGCGGGCAGCGGAGGCTGCGGTTGGGTTTGTCCTGCATGTCCAAGCAGCAAACCAGGGGTTCGTTCATTCATCTTTCTGTGTTGTTTCATGCTAGTAAGTGCTAAGAAGTGAAATAGGAAAGACGGCAGGTTGCAAGCATTACACATCTGCAGGAGCCCTGTTTGGGGAGATGGCTTAAATTGCGGTTGACTACGGGCTTTGGACATGTTTGGGCATTAGCGCCTTCCGTAGTCTCACGGGACTTGGCCCAGGATCTTGCGAGACTTGGCCGGAGATCTCGAGGGACTTGAGAGAGATTGCGGATGAGGTCTGCACCACTTTGGAGGTCAGAGGAGCGTGGACGGTGTGTTGGGGTGTAGTTAGAGCCAGAGAGGAAAGTTATCAGAATAAAGGGCTGTTTGTTTCCAGTTCGTCTCTGAACTTCTTCCCGCAGCTTCCTCCAAGCGGCCAGCTTCTTTGCTCCAAGCGGCCATCGCTTCTGGCGACAACAGGTGGTGGCCCGTACAGGGAAAGAACCCGCGACCTTGGTGATCCTAAAGGGCTCCATTGGATGACTGGTTAGCCAATGACGGGTAAGATCCCCAGAGGGGGACAACCTAAGACAGGCACAGTCGCACGGGACAGTCTCATGTGGCCGACATATCAACCTAAGACAGGAGTCAAGGGCACAGCCTTCATTATCCGATGACGGGTAAGAATGTTGGTTGCACATAGACGTCCTAGAGCATCCCCTCTTTTAAAAACAAAAGGGGGGAAATGCAGGAGCCCTGTTTGGGGAGATGGCTGAGATTGCGGTTGACTACGGGCTTTGGACACGTTTGGGCATTGGCGCCTTCTGTAGTCTCACGGGGCTTGGCCCGGGATCTTGCGAGACTTGGCCGGAGATCTCGAGGGACTTGAGAGACATTGCGGAGGAGGTCTGCGCCATTTTGGAGGTCAGAGGAGCGTGGACGGCCTGTTGGGGTGTAGTTAGAGCCAGAGAGAAAAGTTATCAGAATAAAGGGCTGTTTGCTTCCAGTTCGTCTCTGAACTTCTTCCCGCGGCTTCTTTGCGCCAAGCGGCCATCGCGCCAGGCGACTACACACATCTCTGAAATAGAAGAGCGCACGGACTCAGAGGTGTCTAGCGGCTCTTCAGCGGCCAGTGGGTGAGGAGACTGCGGTGTGCGTGCACAAGGGAACGTGGCTCAGCTTCGAAAGAGAGGAATCTGCAGGTAAATGGATAGAGTTGGAGAATATCATGCTAAGCGAGATAAGCCAATCCCAAAACACCAGATGCTGAGTGTTTTCTCTGATAAGCGGATGCTAATTCATAATGGGGGTGGGCAGGGGAGGAGGGGAGGAACTTTGAATGGGGCAAAGGGGAGGAGGGGCAAGGGGCTAGGAGAGATGGTGGAAGGAGACAGGCATCCTCACCCTAGGTGCACATACGACTGTGTGAATGGTGCAACTCTACCTCATGAACAACCAGAGAAGGGAAAGATCCTGCTCCATTTGTGAACAATGAATTGAAGAGCTTTCTGCTGTCATGTATAACTGATTAAAACAAAAAATAAATAAAATAAATAAAAAGGGCAAAAAGAAGAAGAAAGAAATGTCTAGCCATGGCCTTTTGAGCCCTGGATCACCCCAGCCGATGTCCCAGCCCTCCACTGTGGAGCCACCCTGGAGGAAGAGTTTGTCACAGCAGGGTGTCAGAGCTGCAGAGGACATTAACTGCAGTCTATTTTGTTTAACCCCAACGCAACTGGTGTTTTTAAACAACTGTTGGGAAGCTAGCTGGTGTTTTAGGTAAAATTGCATCGAAATAATAAGCAAAGAAGATATTATTTAAATACCTCAAGAAAGATTTCAGATCGGTTCTCTGTTAATATTGAGGCACTCAACAAACTGAATCCACAGACCCAAAAAATTGAACTTTTTATAATTCCTTTTTATAATTTGACGGACCTCAGAGCCCTAGCTCCTGGCGAAGCTGGTCTCAAGAGAGCAGGTGTTCCAGTGTCTCCTTGAGCTGTTGCTGTTTAATTCTCCTAGAGTACCAAAGAAAGTTCCCTCATGGCTGAGTCCTCTGTCCCGGCAGAGTGCAGGGACTTGCCCCTCGGAGGGTGACCGTGCACACCCTGGGGAAGCACTTTGCATGGAGATGTGGAGGTGTGGGAAGGGATGTGCAAGGACCCCACCACTGGGTGTGGCGGTGTGGAGCAGTCACCTGGAGCCCACCAAGGTCATGCGCACAGGGAGACTCCCAGCCCTGCCCTCTGTCAGCCGTCTGTCCCACGGTGTGCTTGTTCATTGATCAGAGATTGCTTAGTTCTGCGTGATGGCTTCACAGTCAATTTAAGAAAATGCCATGTATGTGCCACGCATGTTTTAAGCTTCAAACGACATAAGTCAAAAGGCAGAGAGGCAGCATTTGATAAAACCTAAATTTCTACCAATGTGAGCGTGAAAATGGAAATCTTTTCTTCATGTGAGAAGAGCATTGCTTTTCAGTCAGCAGAAAAAAAAATATTGTGATATAGAAACACTACAGTTCCACTTAAATCAGAATGAGAACGAAGATATCTGTTGCATTATTACTAAAATTTCCTTTTTATAATTTAGGCCAATGCAATAAGACATGGCTCAGTAAAAATACTTTGAGAAATGTGCAAAAATAGAATGTTCTCAGTTTCCTTTAAAAATAAATGATTAAAATTTTGGGTTTAACAATACAACAGGCATGAAATATAATTTCTATAGTCTAATAATCCTTCAACTGGGGATTTTTCAAGGAAACAAGTGTTTAGAATTAAATGTGCACAGCGATACTTCACAAGCAGCTGCTGAGAACGGGTGGCACCTGCAGCCAGGCTCTCTGGCTGGCTGGCCGTGGCACACTGGCCAAGGTCAACCATTCTTCAGCCTCGGTTTCCTTAGAGGTGACCATGAAGTGCCCTGGAAGGTTGATGGGCCACCTCATCTTCCCCAGTGCTCTCCCCATCTCTTCTCCTCTTCCCAGGGGAAGCCAGTCATTGCAGGTGAGGACGGGTGTGCATGGTCACATCTGTCCTGATGCCACCTGCTGTCCCAGCTGGCTGTCTGGACACATTGCCTGGAGCTGGGGAGCCACACTCCACCAGGGCTTCTCTCAGAGCTACCCTCAGAACAAATTGCTCTAGAATAAAACCTCACCGGAGGACAGCGTCATTGAAAGGTTCAAGTGGTCTTAGAACAAAGCAGATTTTTAAATGAGCAAATTCCACGGGAGCTTTTAGACTCAGGTAGAGCGTTTACACTGAGGTTCAGATCAGAATGACCTCGGCAGAGCTACGGAGAAACGCGCCTCTCTGTCCGGGTATATGGCAGAGGCCGGCAGCGCTGGCCCTTGCTCTGAGGTCTTGTGACCAGGCTCAGAAAGGGCCGCAGCTCTGTCCTCACCAGCAAAGGCTGCTGCGGGCTTCCAACGCTCACTCTGCCTGAGGAGAGGGTCCTGAAATTGTCAGTCCTCGTCCCCCCGTCCAGCACCCTGGAACCAGCTCCACCCACAGGGCTTGCTGGACAGCACGCCCTGCTGGGCCCTCCTACCCCGGGCCCCACTCCCAGTGCTGGGTGCTCCTAGAAACCCCTCTCCCTGTGGGTGCTTCCAGCTCTGGTCTGCCTCCCAGGGTGTAGACTGATAGCACCCTGGTGCTCCTGGGGGCTCTCGGGGCTGCCAGAGACTCTCTGGGGAGGTTCCCAGTAAGGGCTGAGCCAGCACCAGTAGGAGCAGCGGTCTCCAGGAAGACTCTGGACACTGGTGGCTCTTGACCTCACAGCATGACAGAGAGCAGTCTTGGCACACGCATAAGCTCACAGCTCCCAATCCTGATGCCAGCATATGTCGTTTGTGGACGCAGAAACATCCAGACCACCGCAGGGAGGGGCGCTCCCTACATACGAGGAGACCTGCACGCCAGATGCTGACCACCTGGTCACTAGGCCACCTTGGGCAGGGTCGGTCACGTTCTCGGCCTTTATTCTTTTCCATCTGAAGCACAGGAATGTTGGCAGGTGTTAATTTCCCTTCTTCATCAAGCATTTGATTTTTATATAAAGCTAGACCCCCCAAAACATTTTGGAAAACAAAACGGGACATTTGAGCACTCACGGCCCCAGGAGTCTGTCTGCAGCGGGGAGCCACTGCCCCGAGACAAGGCTCCCGACGGAGCTGGCACTAAAACTGAGTTCGTGGCTTCTGGGATAACTTTGCACCACCCCAATTCGTGTGGCTGTCACTGTTCTTAGTGTCCCATTTGCTACTTGAACTGAGCAAGATAACTTCTAGTAAATATTGTGTTAAAGAAAAAGCCTGTGTTCCAAGGAGACTCTATGAATACCTGTTCTAATGAAGCCAAGAAGCCCCTGTCAGAGCCCAGTGAGGGCGCTCTCACGGGCGCGGAGCTGCCCCTGCCGCCAGCCCAGCCTCCCAGGCATCGCGGGGGAAGCAGGGGAGGGAGCCGGCGGGTCTGGTCCCAGCTGGAGCCTAGGGGGGCGACCTGGACGCCACCCTTCCAGAAGCACCCGTGGGCCCCTCATATCACAACTGGTTGTGTGCAGATTTGTTTTTCAACTCACACGATTTTTCATTAGATGCCTTAAATGTAGTATTAATCGCTTTCAAAGTGATGAATATGTATGTGCGGATGCCACGATGAACTCCAAAGCCTGGACCCCGTGTGTATTTCTTGAAAGGAAAACATTAAGAAGTGTTATGAAGAGCAACCAGAAAATCCACTCCCCTCGCCCTCACATGCGCGTGCCAGGCCCACTGCAAGTGGGGCCCCATGTGCTCACCGGCAGGGGTCTAGGTGACAGGCCTGAGGTGGACCTGGGAGGCCCTCGCCCGGGAGGCCCCGGCAGGCAGGCCGAGGATGAGCGGTGATCACGTCCTGGGGGAAATCACACATCCGTCCAGTCGCTCCTGTTTCTTCAGAAGGATTTGTACAAAAACAAGGAGTGAATGAGGCACACCGAGTGATTTCCCAGGGTCTTTGAGAAGCCATTCATCCACGGCCGGCAGTCACGGGGCCACTGAGCTTCGAGCTGCGGGCGGTGACACCTTCCCTCCATCTGCCAGCCTCATTCCTCTGCAGGCCCCGATCCCCACATGTTTCAGAAAGTTAATTATTAAGTGCTCCAGGTTGCTGTTGAGCCTCACAATAGCAGAGCTGGAGGCCCAAGTGCATTACGCTATCTCCCCCATCTACCGCACATTTAACTACCTTTGATCTTATCTAATAGTAGATACATAACTGAAATAATCACCATTTAAATATATTAGGTTGTTTGACATAGGTACTACACACAAGGAAAATCAATACTGATTATACAATTGCCAGATACAATGTAAACGGCATACCGCAAAGTCTTTACGGCCCGATAACATCTCAGAAATCCCGACCAGAGTCAATAGCCATTAGTTTTTTAAAAGTGGCCACTTGAACTTGTATGTGTGGGTGTGTGCCCTAGAGTCAGGCTGCCCATGAGCGACGGATTTGAAGTTCAAAGAAGAAAAGAGAAAGCTTAAGAAACACATCTTAAAGGTGGTCAAGACAGGTGCAGCTTTTGAAATCTTAAGTATCTTCAGATTCTGTGTTAAAACCCTTTTGCGTTTTGTTAGACTTTTTGAAAAGTCGAAAAGCTAAGGCGGCTATTCACAATTCAAGGCAAGTGTGCAAACACGGTCCTGCCCAGAACTCAGCCTGCGGGCCTGGGGCTCTAACGGGGCCCATCCAGGCTGACCCGCAGTCCCAGAGGCGACTGCCTGCTCTCGGACAGATGGAGCATCCTAAGATCGAGTCTCCTTCACGGGCTTCTGCCAAGGCCCTGGGTCCCGATACCATCGCAAATGAATCTTCACCACTGGGTCATCTGGGAATGGAAATATTTTTGACTCAGTAAAAACTTCGCAGGTGTTCCTGAAACCCAGAGACCTATCTTGACCTGTGAAAGTCAATGGACGTCAGGGTCTCTTGGGCCATATTGAAAAGCCACGAAATGGATTCAGCGAAATGTAAGCAGTTGTCAACTTTCGAGATTGTTCTCAGGCTGAAGAGGAACCACGATGATCAATCTGTTCTGAGTCCTCCGAGCCAAGCCAGAACTGCACACACGATCCCGTTGACATATGGGTCCCCCTCTGCCGCTCCCGCGTTGCAGCAGGCCAACGCCCCGGGACATCAATCAAGATGGCAGCAAATGTGTTTTCCCTCTGCCGAGAGCCATCAAGTGGGGCGTTTTGAAAAGAGTCAGCTATTCCTCTCTCCTTGCACCACCAATACTTAAAGCTTGGCACAACTAAATCCTAAGTAAATACCCCAGGACCAAGACAAAAGTCCAGTAAGAGCGGAATCCGCCACTCCCATCTTCTCCCCAAACTGAAAGCACGTTGCAGGGCCGTGGGGTCGCCCTGTAGCCCTTTCCCACCCGCTCCCCAGCACAGCTGACAAATTCATGTCGAAGCTTTTCTTTGTAATCACACGATTATGCACTTCATCTCCTTCCCCACCCCCACCATTCCATCTAATGGCTTTAAAGGAAAAGGAAATTACTTGTCCTCGCAGCCAGCACTTGACACTTTTATGGGTCATTTGTAATGAAGCTATTCTTCGCTTTTAATGGAGACCTTGATTCTGACCAGTGTGAATAATTGTCAAAAGGTGATTAATTAAATATTCACCACTCCCCTATAAAATTGATCAACATATTACATTACACTGCTTCGAAAGTTATTTTATTTCTTCATTCTACTTCCAATTCTATGCATTTAAACAAGCTTTAAACTGGAGCTGTATAATTTACTGCATGTTAATTATACATACATACTGACTAAAGTAAGAAAAAGTGTTTTACACCTTTTTTAACTCCATAAAAACATGCTATCATTACTTATAACACTGAGAAGTCCTGTCTTAAGAATGAAATGCCTTATAACTGCTTCTGTGTATACAGAACGGCTTGCTCATGTAAACGGGTCTTACGTTCTACTAACATGCAGCCTTATCTGCAGTGAGTTTCACATTTGAGCCCTATATGAATTTGTGTGCTTTAAAATACTGTCTCAGGAAAAGACATATCAGTGCATTTGGCTGAAGCCTTCTGGCTGAGGCGGGGGTGAAGGATCAGGGAGGGGGATTTGGTAACTGAAAAACTGCTGAAATACAATTAAAGCCATCGCCTCCGTGAGTCCTGGGTGTGGGCTGGTTCTGGGCTTTCATAGTCTGAGTAAGTAAATCTTCTTGGGAATCAGTCCTTCCTGCTTACCTCTCCCCACAGCATCCCCATGCTCTTCTTGCTGGGTAGGGGACAAGTGAGGGTCCTATAAACAAGACAACATCCAAGTCCAAACGTTGAACTTGAGAGTCTCAGTAATTGGACTAAATTTTATTAACAAGGAATAGATGTGACACAAGGAATTATATTTAAAAATCTATGGAAGTAAATTGGGGAAATTGTGAAAAAAAAATCATCCAATTTTCTGTGGCATCTGGGAATAGCTGAGAGGAGGTGACCCAGGCCTGCCTCAGCTAAATGCGGCAGGACACCAACACATCAGGCAAGGCCGTGCGGCCCAGGAGTGGCAGGGCTGTGGCCAGCACACTGTGCCCTGCCCTCCCGAGCACTCCAAGTCCCCAGAGAGCAGAGGGCTGCCTGCCCCTTGGACTGCTGCTGTCTGCCCTCGGGAGTGACCAGGACGGAATCCAGCTCAGCCTGCGCCTCCGTCCAAAGCCACCGTGGGCACTCTCCAAGACCTCAGCGGCTGCTCTGCAAATGCAGATTCCTGGTGTCATTGAAGGAGTCAATCAGCCTTTTTTTAAATGTCATTGAGTGAACAGAGCAGATAAAAAAAAATGATAAGCAAAAAAATAATATTTCAACTTGAACAAACTTGCTATTTGTAGACTTGATCACATGAATCTGGTGCAGTCAAGATGATTTCGGCAGCAGCTACAGGAATGAATCCCACAAAGGGACTGAGTTTAATCATCCAATCCCAGACTGTATTGATTTTGGGACTACTTGCAATGACTATATAAATAAGCCATTTCTTTGCAACTGTATCTGCAGCCGGTCATGAACCCAAACCCTTCACAACCTGGCCCAAAGTGAATTATGCCCTGCAGAAATAAATTAATAAAACTAACACAGCCGGGCTTCTCCACCAACTTATTTTCACGTTTCAAGAGCTTAAAAATATAAAATCAATAATCATTTAGTCATAAGGGTAAATGAAGCGACATAACATCAAAGTATACCCTCTAGCCATTCAAGTCATCCTGGGTAATTTATCTCATCAAAAGGCAGTGGTAATAATCCTTTCCACTCTGAGACAAGCTGCCACACGGCTGCTGTATTATCCTACAGTAAACAAGTTGGGAGAAAATATTAAAAATCAATATCTGTTTCCTTCTATCAGACCAGATGGCATCCATCATAAATCCGCCCGGTAAAGAGTTCTTGGAGTTGGCACCAGAGTGAGGACTGCGGCTGAATTAACCACCCGACACAGGCGTCTGCCGACAGGGAATGGGGGCTGGAGTGCTTGACAAATGCAGGGTTTCACAATTGCAAAAATTTGCTGAAATGATAATTATGGAGGAAAAAAAAAATCTATTGTAGCTGTAGGGTACCAGGAGGAAGCAATTACCAACATTGCAAAATAATGCAACGGCCACTTCCAGGAGTCCCTGCAAGTGAAGCAGGTATGTGATTATGTATTTGATCATTTGTTCCTTCATTCACTTACCAGTGATCTCCAGCCTCAAGATTCGGGCACTGCCCTTCCAACTGGAGAATCTGCCACCCTGTCACATGTCACCTTCTGGCCCAAGATGCCTTTGGAAAATGGGGAAGAGCCCTCCTCCGATCCCAATTGACCACATGGTTGTGATGCTGTCTCTGAGGAGCCTGTGGGGGGTGGGGGGAGAAGCATCCTGGGTGAGCTGAACCTTCACGGTGACAGATTTGGAGCTGGGCACAGGGGCCCACGAGCAGGGACCAGAACTGCATCCTTCTCCTCCACGCTGAAGGAGAGGCTGGTTACCGAGACTTAGCAGCTACAGCTAATGGCACAAAATGTGGGGCAATCCCTTCCCAAAAGCAGAGAACCACTCATTTTGAGGAGCTGACCAAATTTCATGACTTCTGGAAAATGAGATATTGTTGGGTTAGTGAATGTCCTAGCTTTGACCTTCCGCTGTTCTTGAGGTGTGTGCACACGTGTACACACACACGCTGTAATTAGGCCCTCGAAAACACAAACTCCCTCCAGGGGAGGTGATGCACACCTCTAATCCCAGCAGCTGGGGAGGCTGAAGCAGGAGAATTGCAAGTTCAAAGCCAGCCTCAGCAATTCATAAAGGCCCTAGGGCAACATAATGAGACCCTGTCTCTAAATAAAAAGGGCAGGGGATGTGGCTCAGTATTTAAGCACCCCTGGGTTCAATCACCAGTACCCAAACAAAAACAAAACAAAATTTTTAAAAAAGAGCAAAAAAAAATAAATAAAACACAAATCCCCCAGCCACAAGTACTTTCATGCCTGGGTGATTCAGGTCTTTAGAATTTAGTTGCATTGGGCTTCACTTTGATAGACCACGTCTGCCCACCTCCTCCTTACAGCTACCTATTCTTTATGCTTCCTCAAAGCCATCTCCCCAGAACTCCCTGAGGCATGGCTCTGTGCACAGGCTGGTTTCATAAAGAGGCCCTTCTGCCCGTAAGCAGTAACCCTGAATGGCCCAGCACACCTCTCCTGGGTACATCTTACCTGTGACAGTTGATGGGGAGACCCCCCCTGCTTTAATGAGTGTTGTCCTCTCCCTCCATCCTGGGGGGTAAAGCACCCCACCCCCTGACGTCCTGTCTCTACATAGGCAGCCCCAGACAAGCACCTTGCTTGGGTCCAGCCCCACAAGCCCACCAAGAGTCCAGAACAGGCACCTGGATAGCACAGTGTGGCAGAGTCCTCGTCGCCGCGTCTGATTGGGAGCTCACGCTCCCCCACAAATCCCAGTCACGTCTGCACACTGCCCTGTGTAGGCGTTCATGGCTCATCGCTGGACTGGGCTGCCGAAGTTTTTATGCTTGGTTTTATTTTCCCCGAGGTCCGTGTCCCTCGTGCCCCCCGAGGTGTGATCTTCATCCTGTCCCTGCTCCTCACTCTCCCTTGGTGAAACCTCCGGTGGCTCTGGACTCTTGGATGGCGTATTGACTCTCACCCCCAGGTCAGTGTCACATTGGAGACTGTGAAGGACAGAACGCGGACCCCACGGAACTGCTGCTCTCCAGGTACGCAGCCGCCGCAGGCGGGCATCTCCCACACCTGCCTGGCAGGCCTCAGCAGCTGGGCACACGGCACCGGCCTTACGCAATGTCAGAAAATGTCAGAGATTCCTTGAAGCTGGTGACAAATCACACCAAGAGCCCAACCTGATCACAGGGTGGGTTTCAGCCTCTTGGCGGTGTTCGGGAAGCCTCAGCCCTCTGGGCCCTGGGAGAACTCCCTTGAACGAGACTCTTATTTGTACCAAGCGTGGGTAGGAGAACAACGCTGGGACAGTTGTCCACTCTTTGAATGTAACTTTTCCTTCGTGGAATGGCTGAGCTTTTGTTATCTGCTGATTTCAGAATGCAAAGCATAAACATTTGGATTGTGAAGAACAGGAATATCAATCTTCAGAAATAACATTTTTGCCTGCACATAAGGCTCTATCAAATCATCAGAGGGATTACAAATGGGACTTGCTCAGAGGACGTTACCTGAAAGCCCTTCCCAAATCCTTCCTCACAGTTCCTCTCGCCAAGGCGGCCAGGAAGGAGGGACTGCACCATGATTTCATCGCAGGGTGTCATGTGGGGCCGAGACATCAATCTCAGGAGCCGTCACAGCACCCTCTCAAGCGGATGGTGCTGAAGACTTCCTTTTAGGAAGCATTTAATCATTGACACTTCTCAATGGGCACTCAGAGAGCGAGCTCCTTAAATCTCTATGGTTGCTAAGAGACTGATGCTTCACATTTGAAAATTTTCATCTTTATCAGATGTATTATTTTTTGGATGGCAGACAAGACCCTGAGTTTTGCCAAAGATGCAAAATATGACTTTTATAAGGAGAAATCATGCAGTGTCATATATACGTGTGTGTGTGTGCATGCATATACATGTGTGTGTGCGCGTGCATATACATGTGTGTACATATATGTATATATGCAAATGCAGATTCCTGGTGTCATATGTGTGTGTGCGTGCGTGTGTGTGTGTCTTCTTTTCTGGGAATGGGATGCCCTGCAAACCTAACCCATTAGATGTCCTCCAGCATAGCCACTCTGGCTAATGGCAACTATTTACGTGCATTTAGTAATTGAATATTTAATGAGGGAAAGATCTGTGTACTAGACAACATTTTTCCATTTATACTAAATGTAATATTGAATGTAATATAATAAACATCCAGCTCTTCATCTCTCAGAGGTTTATGGAACTAAAGCGGTACCTTTATTTTCAGCCTAATAACTCGGGCATGCAGACTTACCCAACGCACCGCCCTGCATAGTTCAAATCACTCACAGTAGGGACTGAGGTATGCAAAGGGAGCCCCCTGTCTCCAGGACACCCTCTAGAAGGCCAGCAGCTTGTGGCTCTGCCTGCTGTGGACACACTGGGTGGACCCACCGCCAGCGTGAGTGGACGCTGCTTCCTGGGAATGCTGAGTGGACAGGGACACCAACCCACGCTCAGCCTCTGGGTTTAACTGGCCAGCTTGCCTGCAAAGAAAGAGAAAGAAACAGTGTCGCACAGCAGGTGGAGCCTGCCCCGCAGCTCTCCAGCCCCCAGTGCCAGGCCCTCCCGGAGGCCTGTCTCCACCTCTGCTCTACGATTCCATAGAGCCCTGCAGACTTCTAGAGTGACTCTCCTGCCAGGCTGAGTCGATTCCTAAGCCCAATCTAAAGCTTAGATGGGCACATTGCAAGAATACTAGTCGTTTCTAAACTGAGGCCAGAGAGGTCATAAATGTAACTGATCTGTGTGCTTAGAAGAACGCCGCAGGGTTCAAAGGCCCCTCCAGCACACCGTCATCCTCGGGTCTCCCCGACCTGTCGCAGCAGCTGGCTCAGCCCGGGGCCCCACTCACAGCCAGCACTTGCCCTGAAGGCCAAAGCGCAGGGAAATCCGCGCCGTGTGCGCTGGTCCGAGTGCAGGCCTGGCTACTCTGAGAACAGCAGCCTTTCCTCCTGGCAGTCTAGTGAGCAGTGCCTGCTCTGCTTAACAGCGAGGACTGTCCTGAGAGGTGCGTCACCCTGTGCGGATGTCGTAGAAGGTACTGACACCCACCCGCTGGGTGAGCCTGCTGCACACCCAGGTCATGTACGTGAGAGGGTGCAGCAGACTCTCCTGGGCCACAATGAGGAGAAACAACAGGAGATCAATCAAGCACAAGAAGAAAGGCCACAGTCCAGGGACGTGGTCCAGTAGAGGTGCACAAGGTCGTTGCTGGGCTAGCGCAGCACGCTGCTCTACAGGAAGCTCTTTTTAATCAATAGAAGGATGACACTGCCTCTCGCTCTTCCCCGCCCCCACGGTAATGGGAATCAAACGCAGGGCTCATGTATGCCAAGCATGAGCTCTACCTCTGAGCGATGTGTGCAAGCAGTCAGTAGGAGCACACTCTAAGACGTGAGAAAGGGGAAAATACAGTTAGGTCAAAAAACAGCAGCCTATATCCCATCTATGTGTGATATATCATAGTGCATAAATGCATTCTACTGTCATGTATAACTAATTAAAACAAATTTAAAAATTAATAAAAAAAGAATATAAACAACAATAAGTGTTGGCAAGGATGTGGGGGAAAAGCACATTCATACATTGCTGGTGGGACTGCAAATTAGTGCAACCAATCTGAAAAGCAGTATGGAGGTTCCTTAGAAAACTTGGAATGGGACCACCATTTGACTCAGCTATCCCACTCCTCAGTTTATACCCAAAGGAATTAAAAACAACACACTATACTAATGCAGCCACATCAGTGTTTATAGCAGCACAATTCACAATAGCTGAATTGTGGAACCAACATAGATGCTTTTCAGTATATGAATAGATAAAGAAACTGTGGTATATATACATAATGGAATATTACTGAGCATTAAAAGAGAATAAAATTATGACGTGTGCAGGTAAATGGATGGAGTTGCTAAGTGAAGTAAGCCAATCCCAAAAAACTAAAGGCCAAATGTTCTCTCTGATAAGTGGTTGCTGACCCATAATTGGGGGGACATGGGGAAAATGGAGTTACTTTGATGGGGCAAAGGGGAGGGAGGGGGAGGGAGGGGTCATGTGGGTAGGATATATGCTGGAATGAGATGGACATCATTACCCCAGGTACATGTATGGTGTGACACTACATCATGTACAGCCATAGAAATGTAAAGTCGTGCTGCAATTGTGTACAATGAATTAAAATGCATTCTGCTGTCAAAAAAAAAAAAAAAAACCCACCAGCAGCCTAACTGAGCACGGGGCACTGTGCGTATTGAGCACATTTTGCTCTTGTAGGACTGGAGGAGGAGCAGCTCTGTGTGCACCACCAGCTCGTGGACCATCGCAGATGATGTGCAGGAGGAAGTCCCAGCTCCATCATGACTGTGTGAGACCACGGTCACCGTGCAGCTGTGCAGCACATACACAGCATGTGGCTTCTTGCATGCCACCACAGGCAGGCTTCATTTCTTTCGTGTAGATTATTGACATTATACCCTGTCCTCTGTTGCACTTTTCTTACTCAATGTCTGTTTTAAAAAATCTGCCACAGACCATATGGAACTTCTAGAAGTTAAAAAAAAAAAAAAAGAGAGGAGGGGTGTCGGTGTCTGAAATGAAAAACCCCCTTCTTGGTGTTTTCAGACCAAATACCAGAGAAGGGCGCGATGGAGGAGGCAGCGGGCAAGAGGAGCGCTCAGCCAGCCAAGAAGAAAGGAGACTGCAAGACAGACACGCTGCTTTGTGTAGATTAAGTGTACACAATCAAATAGGAAGGTTTGAAACAGAATATTTGGAAAGCTTTATTTGGCCATGATTTTTTTAATTAAAGTATTTCAGAATTGGACTCCGTCTCATAGACATAAAATTAAGGATGTGTGCACAGGATATTTGTGGCAGGCACACTGCGAGTAGCTGGGGATGACATAGTGCCCTGGATCAGGGAGATGCAGGACAACTTCTAACCTTCTGCCATCATGCCATGGAGCACGGCTTAGCTGTCAAAAAGTCAAACAGGGCTATTCGCTGGGAAGAAGAGGTCAGGGAATTTGAACCTACGGCAGTATCCAATCCAAGCAGAAGTACAGCAAGGGATGAGGTGGAGACTGGAGCCTCAGGCCCCTTCGGGTAAACACCCAAGGGTGCAACACAAGTGCTCTGGAGTCCCTGAAGGAGGGGGAGGTCAGGAACATGCTTGAGTAAAATATGCTCAGTATTTTTCAAAATCGATGAAAATTATGAACACACAAATGAAATAGATTCACCAGAATTAAGTCAAAATCAGTCTTTAAAATCCTGCAAATCAACCATAGACTGGGGACTAGAAACACTATACAGGGAACAAACACAGCAATGACCACGATAGTGGCTACAGACTCGTGAGAACCCACAGAACACCTGAGGAGTGGGCTGGGGCTGGGGCTCAGTGGCAGAGCACCTGCCTTGCACGTGTGAGGCACTGGGTTCGATCCTCAGCACCACAGAAATAAATAAATAAAGGTATTGTGCCCATCTACAACTAAAAAAATACACTTAAAAAATTCTATGAAGTGCTGCAGAGGGAAAAGTCACCCCATGCCTCTATATCCAGGGGAATATTATTTTAAAGATAAGAGGAAGCTGGGCGCAGTGGCACACGCCTGTAATTCCAGCACTTTGAAAGGCTGAGGCAGGAGGACCGCGAGTTCAAAGCCAGCCTCAGCAATGGCGAGACACTTAGCAGCTCAGTGAGACCCTGTCTCTAAATAAAATACAAGAAAGGGCTGAGGATGTGACCCAGTGGTCGAGTGCCCCTGAGTTCAATCCCAGGTACTACAAAAAAAATAAGAGGAAATAAATATTATCCCAGATAAATCTGAGAGGCTTTATTGCCAGCAGACATGCACTATAAGAGTACTAATAAGAAAAAACTTTCATGCAGAAATTAAATAATATCACCTGGAACCTGTATCTACAAAAAGAAAGAACTCTAGAAATGGTAAATACATGGATAAATATTAAGGTTATATTTCTTACTCTTAAGTTTCTAAAACATACACACTTAAAGCAGAAATGTAGCAATACACTATGAGGTCTACATCATGCATGCAAGGAAAAGCGGCTACGAGAAGAAATGAAGACGCTCCTGTGGGGGTCGTCCACATGCAGATGGAGGTATGATAGCTGGAGGCGGACCCACTGTGTTTATTATGAACTTTAGAGACACCTAAACACAGCTAAAAAGAGTAGAGAAAATAAGACAGTAATGGAGACAAAGTGGATTATTAAAAAAAAAAAAAACAAAAAACTCAAAAACAAGAAGTTGCAAAAAGATACAAGAAAAGCATATGAAATTACCTCAATGTTTTGTATTCGCTAAGACTCTCTTTGTGCTCTAAAATACTGTCCAATTTGTTCGTTGTTGACTGATGAAACATTCAACAGACATTGTTTCATCCATCTGATTAATAGTATTTTTAGTTTTAAAGGGTCTTTATGTAGTGGATGTTGGATGACTGAGCAGGGTTTATTTTATGGATGTAGGCATACCAACATTTGGAATACAAATACTTATAATCATTGTATCTTATTGTTGGATGGTTCCCTTTACCAGTATGAGTGACCTTCTTTATCTCTTCTGATCAATTTTAGCTCCAAGTCTGCCTTATCAGACAAGAGACTAGCTACTCCTACTGACTTTCAGTCTACATTTGCATGGTATATCTTTCTTCATTCTTTCACCTTCAGCCCGTGAATGTCTACCTGTAAAGTGAGTCTCTTGTAAACAACCAAATATTGTGTATCGTTTTTTAAATTCACTCTGCCAATCTACACCTTAGCAAATACTGAAAAATCAAGATAATTCCTCCCACCTTATTATATCAGAAGGGAATGGAGTTCAAAATCAATAGCAAGATGAAAACAAACCATTTTAATACATGGAAGTTGAATAATATGCTTCTGAACAAGGAATGGTCATAGAAATAATGAAGCAAGAAAAAAAAAAATCTTAGAAACAAGTGGGAACGGAAGCTCATCCTGCCAGAATCTCTGGGACAGCATGAAGGATACGAAAAGAGGAAACTTCACAGCACTGAGTGCCTACACAAACAAACTGAAAATCCCAAGTAATGATCCAATGTTACACCTAAAGATCCTAAAAGACAAAAATTTCAAAACCAATAACAGAAAATAAATAATTAAGATCAGAGCTGAAACTTAGGAAATAGACAATTTAAAAACAAACAATATAGAGGATGAAGGAAACAAAGAGTTGGTTCTTTGAAAAGATAAACAAGACTGATACGCTCTTAGCCAAATGAACCAAAATAAGGAGAAAGCAGACCCAAATCAACAAAAGTGGATATGAAAAAGCAAATATCATCACAGATATTTCTGAAATTCAGAGGATCATTAGTAACTGTTTTGAAAACTTAAATTCCGATAAATTGAAAACTCTAGAAGATCTTGACAATTTCTAGACACATATGATCTGCTCAATTGAACCAAGGGTATGGAGAATTTAAACAGATTATCAAGCAATGAGATTGAAGCAGCAATTAAAAGCCTTCCAAAAAAGGAAAGCTGAAGACAAGAGAGAGATTCTCAGTTGAGTTCTACCAGACCTCTAAAGACCTAAAGCATTCCATGAAATAGAAAGAGAGGGAACACACCCAAATTCATTCTATGAAGTCAATATTACACTAATGCCAAAACCAGACAAAAACACACCAAGGAAAGAAAATGACAGACCAATAACCCTGATGAGCATATATGTAAAAAGCCTTCATAAAATATCAATCTGCATTGAAGAACAAATTAAGAAGATAGTGCTTCATGATCAAGTGGGCATCATCCTAGGGAAGCTATGCAGGTTTATCATAAGCAAATCAAGAAATGCAATTCATCACATAAACAGAATTAAGAAAAAATCACATGATCACCTCAATAAAAGTAGAAAAGACTTTTGATAAAGTCCAGCACTCATTCATCTTAACAACACTGGAGAAAAACTGGGTTGAGGGAACTTACCTCAACATTATAAAGGTTATATAGGACAAACCTAAAGCTAATACCATACTAAAGGGAGAAAAATTGAAATTATTTCCTCTAAAATCAGGAACAAGACAAGGATGTCCACTCTGACCATTCCTATTCAATATAATTCTTGAAATTCTAGCCAGAGCAATCAGGCAAGAGAAGAAAATCAAAGGGATACAAATAGGAAAAGGAGTCAAATTTTCTGTCTGTTGATGAAAAGATATTTTATCTAGAAGATCACAAAAATTCCACCAGAAGACTTCTAGAGCAGATAAACAAATTCAGCAAAGTAGCAGGATATAAGATCAACATACAAAAATCAATAGCTTTTCTATACTACGATGATGAATCTGCTGAAAAAGAAATCAGGAAAACAATTCTATTCACAATAGCCTCAAAAAAAGTAAAATACTTGGGAATAAATCTCACCAAGGATGTGATAGACCTCTATAGTAAAAATTATGTAACTCTGAAAAAAAGAACCTGAGCAACACATTAGAAGATGAAAAGACCTACAGTGTTCTTGGATAGGCAGAATTATCAATAAGTTATATTACACAGATTCAATGTCATTCCCATCAAAATACCAATGACATTTTAACAAAAGTAGAAAAAAAAAAAAAACATTCCCCATTTTTTGAAGAATAAGAGACTCAGAATAGCCAACGCAATCCTGAGCAAGAAAAGCAACATTGGATCACGATATCGATCTCAAATTATACTGAGGAGCTAGAGTGACAAAAGCAGCATGGTACTGGCATTCACACACACACACACACACACACACACACACACACGCACATGATCAATGGAATAGAATAGAAGACACAGAGGCAAACCCACAAAGATAGTCATCTGATATTCAACAAAGGTGTTATATTAGTCAGCTATTTTTCTGCTGTTAATAAAGGACCTTACCAGAGCAATTTTAGGGGAGGAAAAGTTTATTTAGGGGCTCATGGTTTCAGAGGTCTCAATCCTTAGACAGCAGACTCCATTCCTTGGGGCTGGAGGTGAGGCAGAACATCATGGTGGAAGAGAGTGGTGGAGGGAAGAAACTCTCCATTCACCAGAGCCACGCCCCAATTCCCACCTCCTCCAGCCACACCCTATCACTTCAGTTACTACTCAGTTAATCCCTGTTAGGGGATTAATTCACTAATTGGATCAAGACCCTTATAACCCAATCATTTCTCCTCGGAACCTTCTTGCATTGTCTCCCACGTGAGCTTTTGGGGGACACCTCACATCCAGACCATAACAGGTGCCAAAGATATGTTGGAAGAATGATGATCTCTTGAACAAATGTGCTGGGAAAACTGGTTGTCCATGTGTAGGAAAATGAAACTAATTCCTATTTTTCACCCTGCACAAAAGTCAACTCAAAGATGTAGGAATTATACCAGAAACTCTGCAAATGCTAAAGGAAAATGTAGCATCAACACACCAACATGTTGGCACAGGCACCAACTTCCTTAACATGACTCCTAAAGTTGAAGAAATAAAACCAAGAATCACCAAGTGGGATGGCATCAAGTTAAAAAGCTTCTGCACAGCAAAGGAAACAAAAGTGTGCAGAGAGAGCCTACAGAATGGGAGGAGATCTTTGCCAGATACTTTTCAAACTGGGGATTAATATCCAGGTTCTATAAAAAACTCAAAAAACTTAACACCAAAAAAAAAAAAAAAGCCTAATAAATAAATGGACAAATGAACTAAACAAGAAGTCTCAAAAGAAGAAATACAAATGGCAACAAATATATGAAAAAAATGCTCAACATACCTGACAATCAGAGAAATGCAAATAAAAGACAATGATTTTTATCTCATTTCAGTTAGAATGGCGATCATCACATATACAAATAACAGTAACTGCTGGCAAGGATGTGGGTGAAAAGTACATGCATATATTATTGGTGGGACTGTAAATTAGTACAAACTCTCTGGAAAGCAGTATGTAGATTTCTCAAGTTGAGTAATGGACCACCATGCAACCCAGTGATCCCACAGGTATTTATCCAAAAGAACTATAATCAGCATACGGCAGTGCTACCTGCATCCCAATATTGATAGCTCCAAATTCACTATAACAATGTAAGGAGCCAGCCCAGGTGCTCATCAACATACAAACGGAATGGAAAACGTGGTCATGTGAACAGTGGAGCTTCGTTCAGCCATAAAGAACAGAATCATGTCATTTGGCAGTAAATAGATGGAACCAGAGAATCATCATGCTAAGTGAAAAAAGCCAAACTCAGAAAATCAAATGTCAAAGGTTTTCTCTCACATGCAGAAGTTAGAGAGAAATAAAAACTTTTTCAAAGGGGGAGGATCCCACGAAAATAGAGGGGAGAAGTGTGGGGTAGGCAAGGGAGCCAAGGGGGAGAGGGGAGGGGGGGCAAAGGGGAGGAGCCACAGGAAGAGATCCCCCAAGCCTGCTGTGGACCTGTAGGGAGAGATCGCGTGGATTCCACCTTCATGTGTGCCTATGAAGCACCAAGTAAAATAGATAAATAAATAGAAAGAAGACCTGTAGAGAAAGGGGTGGGGGAGAAGGAAGGGGGGAGTAAAAGTACTGGGGTTGAAATGGAGCAGGTTATATTACGTGCATATATTTTTATTTTATTTCATTTTTGGCACCGGGGATTGAACTCAGGGGCACTCGACCACCGGGCCACATCCCCAGCCCTATTCTGTATTTTATTTAGAGACAGGGTCTCACTGAGTTGCTAAGTGCCTCATCATTGCTGAGGCTGGCTTTGAACTCTGGATCCTCCTGCCTCAGCCTCCCAAGTGCTGGGATTACAGGCGTGCGCCACCGTGCCCAGCTTACATGCATGTATGAATAGGTCAAATGTACCCCAGTATTATTTATAACCATAATGCACTAAAAACATTTTTAAAAGAAGCAAACAACACAAATCACTACAAAACTTAGAGGCATTACAGAAAGGACCAATTATAAAGAGCTTTATGCCAACTAATTCAAACAATAACACAAAATGGGAATATTTTTAAAACATATCAGATGTAAGAATAAGAAATCTGAGTAGTTCTGCAACCATATAAAATTAAACTTATAATTATAAGTCTTCCCACAAAGAAATTTCTAGACCTGTGTGACTTCAATAGTTAATGCTACCAACCATATAAGAAATAAATAATGAAATAACAATACACATTTTTTAGAAAACAGAGGAGAAAGGTAGTTATTAATTCCTTTTGTAAAGTCAGAATTGCCTTTAAATCAAATTATCAAAACAGGCAAAACTATTATAAGAAAGCCATAGACTCACACCCATCACAAAAATAATTCTTAGTATATCACTAACAAATTAAATCCAGTGATGTAAAGAATATTTACCATTACCAAATGGAATTTTTCCCCAAAATCAAAATTAACTTAACATTTTAAAATCAACCTACATGCTTTGCCATATTAATGAAAGAAAGTAGGAAATTCACATGATTACCTTAATAGATGGAGGGGAAAAAAAATAAAAAACACATTCAACAAGGTTGGAAACCCATTCACAGCTAAAAACTCGTAACAACCTGAGGGGAAAGGAAACATCCCAGCCAGGTGCAGACCCTCTGGGTCAACCTACAATTATCAGCTGTGCTGATCAAGAGCAAGGCAGGAACCTCTGTTCCCACCACTAATACAAAAAGACAAGAAAAAAGAGCAAAATCAAACAGACTGAAGAGAAAAAGTCAGCTATAGAAGACATACTCTTATATGTAGGAAGTCCTAAGGAGTCTACAAGTTGTCAGAATTGATAAGTGAATTTAGTAAGGTGATATGCTAAAAGTTCAAATGCAATAATCATATTTATGCTAGCAATGAGCAGCTGCAAAATGAAAAGTTGTAAATATCCAATCTCAATAACATCAAAAACATCAGTTATGTAGGACTGAAAATATCAAAACACAGGCGATACCAACATACTGAAAGTGACAGAATGTTGCCAAGGAAGATCAAAGAAACCTGGGAGGACACCGCCTGTCCATCTATCAGGAGACTCAGTATTGTTCCCGTACCAGCTTCTCAATTAACCAATAGACGCATCATGATCTAAGTCAGAGTCCCAAGGGGGCTTTCAGTAGGAAATGACACCCTGATCCTACAACGTGGAAACACCAGGGACCCAGGATGGCCAGAACGGTGACAGCAGAGAGGAGAAGGGACACGCCGTGCTGATTCCAGGTCAGCCAAGAAACCCTCAAAGTGCACCGGCTCCAAAGTGGACCCCGAGACGGGTGGAGAGGCTCGATGCCCTCCTGGTGGTCGCTGGATTTCCTGCGAAGATGGTGAGCCCAGGCAGTGGGACCGGACAGGCTCTCTGGTTAATAGTCCCGGGATAGACGCATGTCAATCTAAGTGCCACCAACCACGGGACTGGCAAACCATGAACTCGAAGTGGATCCTAGGGTGAATCGTGAGAGTGAGAAAGAGCAGAGGCAGACTCCCCAGAGGGCAGAGGCCTTGCGGGGGAGCCAGGGAGGCTGTGTCAAGGAGGATGGCGCAGCCACAGAAGGAGCTGCCCTCTGAGAGGACTCCGGGGAGGGGGGCCCAGCTGGAGAGAGGGCATGTGACCAGGGCTTTGTGTGGAGATGCAAAGGAGCTCCTACAATGCAAGGAGAGAAGAAGGGCATTGTTAGGTTTTGACAAAGACTTCAACGTGAGATTATAAACACAAGATACGGGAATGCTCAATCAGCACATGGAAACATTTTTACCATGTTATGGAGAAATGCAAATTAAGATCTCAAGAAGCCATGGGCACAAAGCCACGAAAAGAGCTGAACTGCAAAGTCTGAGAGCAGCTAGTGCGGGCCAGGTGTGGCGCAGCTGCGACCCTGGCGTGGCTGGCGGGAAGCAGACTGCAGCAGCCAGGGAAGGCGGCGGGGAGGCTCTGGTGGAGGACACACTCTCCCGATGGCCAAGGGGCCACACCCCCAGGTACTTCCCCAGGAGGTGAGAGACAGTCCACAAGAGGTCCCCAGCCGCATGGCTCCCCACTGCCCACTGCAGGGTGCATTTACAATCCCACCTCACTAACAATGCTTAACAACACTGGACCCTAGAGCTGGGGCAGCTCAGGGGCAGAGCACTTGCCCAACATGATCCAGGCCACAAGTTCCATCTCCAGCAGCACAATAAAGAAAGAAACACAAGCCTGCAATTTTAAATGCAGTAAGAAAGAGGTCGGGAAGTAAACATGATGAACCCAACACAATGAAGCTTCAGGGAAACCATGAAGCAGGAAAATAAGATATCAAGGAGAAAATGCACAGCAAAAAAGAAAGTTAGGCAGATGCAAAAGTTAGGCAGAGCAGACAAAACATACTTACAAATCACATTAAAAAAAAATCCCAACTATACATCAACGCTAGAGGACACAACGGAACACGGATTCTATAGAAGGGTTGAAAAGAAAGGGAGGGGAAAAATACATGCATTGTTGTAGAAAGACTTTCTATAAAACCAGCAACTTGAGAAATTGTGCTCTTTATATGTAATATGAAATGAAATGTACATGTAAACATGTATAACAAATTAGAATTAAAAAAATGGAAAAAAAATGTCCCCTCCTTTTGTGCCTCTGCCAATGGTAAAAAATTTATCTTGGAGTGATGTCATTGATTATAAATAAAAACATTTGCTCAATTTAAAAAAAAAAATACATGCAGACAGATGTTGATAACAAGCAAGACACAGAGCTATTGATAGGGAATGTATTAGAATTAAGGTGAAAACAGCAAAGTGGATAAAGCCAGATGGCCTATAATAAAAGAAGCAGTGCATTAGGAAGCCTCCTTGGTCACAAGCCCTTTACACAATAACCTAGCTCAAAGCACTCAATGCAAGTAAAGGAGGAAGTTCTTGGTCAGAGACAGCTTGAGTCTCATAAACTGACAGATCACACAGAGAAACAGCAGAAGAGTCAAGTACCGCACTTGAGGATCTTGGTCTCATTTGCCGCTTGACACTGACATTGAGCAACTACAGGCTACGCATGTTTACCTATTCAAGAAACCCTCACCAACCCAGTTCAGCACACAGCAATCTCAAAATAACTTAAATAAATGAGCAAATCCTCGGGTCTGATGTCTTGTCATAGATACAAAAACTGGGGCTTAGAAAATAAATATTCAAACTGCTTTTAAGTGTGGTCAGGGAAAAAATACATAATGTCAGATCACAAGTAGGCAAAATTCAAGATAGAAGGAGGTGAACAGTGAAAATGTGTGGAGAGACATTTCAACACCAAGGCGTAATGAAATTATCTCGGAGATGTGAACAGCCAGAATCACCTCAAGGACAAGTAGGAAGCCTGGAAGAGTGGACGCTACAGAGACCACAGGGAGCCAGGAGTCGGGGACACTGTTGGAATGAGAGGCGCCCTCGGGAGGGGCAGCAAGGCGAGTCCACAGAGCCCGCCAAGTGGCCCTGTCCTGTGCATCCATTACCTTGTGGCTCTGCGGCTCCTGTCGGCGTGACTCAAAGTCTCTCGTGAGTCCAGCTCAGTCCTTTCTGGTGGGAACAGGGTTCAGCGCTGGCCTGTCGCTGCCTGAAGCAATGGCCACTTGGAGCAGCAAAGCCGCGGGAATGAGTTCAGAGGCAGACTGGAAACAGACAGGATCTTTATTCTGTCAGCTTCTCTCTGGCTCTAACAACTCTAACACGTACCACACACCAGCAAACAACCAACAACCAAAATGTCCCCGACCCCCTCCGCTGGGCCCAAGTCTCTCGAGATCCCGGGCCAAGTCTCGTGAGACTACGGAGGGCGGCAATGTCCAAAACTCCATGGCCCAAAGTCAACCACAATCATAGCCATCTCCCCAAACAGGGCTCCTGAACTGGCCTCTGAGCCCGCCCTCGGGATTGGCACGCCTCACCACTCCGGAGGCTGCCCGGTCACATGGCAGCTGGGTTTCCCAGGCCGGTGATCCCGGGATCCCAGGAGAAAGGATCATCAGAGAAAGCACGCGAATGGGAGCTGCAGTCCTGGGAAACCTAAAGTGACCCTCCATCATTTCCCCCCATCTGCTCCTTGGAGGTGAGTCAGTGAGGTATGCACTTAGGCCTGGCAGGTGCACGTATGTCCCAGGTGTCTTCAAGAGCATGTGTGTATGCATAGGCCTTGCACCTCCATCAGTGCACGCGACAGTGGACAGGGCCGTACCTGTCTACAGGTGTGCACACGCACACATAGGTAGTATGTGTCTGTAGTCACACATGCACGTGCACATCAGTTTTATGTGTGTGTAGGTGCCTGTGTGTGCATACTTGCACATCTGAAGGTCCACATACATGTGTTCATACACCTTGTATGTCCATAGGTGCACAAACATGCATACTTAGGTCTGGCATGTCTACTTGTGCATAAACATGTGTTCAAATGCTTAGAGAAAGTTCTGGACAATGCACTTGGGCTCCGAGAGGAGGAATGAGTGGTCCAATGGTGCCTCCCTATAGATAGACCCACGTCTTCAACTTCAAAATCAGCAAAGGTGAAGGTTACTGGCAAAAGGGTCTCTGTATGTTCAACTGAGTCCAATATCCTCAGGCGAAGCCATCTCGGGTTACCCATGTAGGTCCTAGGTCCGATGGCAGCTGCATTTATAAGAGATGGAAGAGCTGCAGGAGGAGAGAAGGCCAGGAACCCCACCCATGCCAGCAGCCAGCAGGCACTGGACGCCACAGGTCACCCAGAGCCTGCAGAGGGCACCAACTGTGCCAGCACTAGTTTAGGACTGCGCCTCCTGAACTGGGCAGGAGACCTTTCTGCTGCTGTAGGTCACCAACTTTATGGTGAATTGTTACAGCGGTCATAGGAGTCTTTGTTACTAATCCCGAAATTGTTCACAGGACCAACATGATCATGTGAGATTTTTGTCCAGACACCGCAAGATCCCGTGGATTTGTTCAGACCTGGTTTGCCCGTGGAAACCCCAGACTAGAGCACGGTGGTGGACGGGCTTCTTCTCCCCACATGGAGGTCTGGGTATGGTCAATGCCGGGTCAACAGCCCTGTGCATCTTGGGGAGCCAGTTCCTTCCCCTGGGGTGCATGCGCATGTCCTTGCTGCCTCTCTGGTGTGTGCCAGCCAGGAGGACGGGCATGGATGGTGAGGTCCAGCTGCTCTGCTGGGAAGTGCCTTGACCCTTGGCTCGAGTCTCCCTGGCCAGTCCCTCTCCTCCTGACCACACCTGGTGGGGAGGAATGTGAACACCGTGGTCCTCACTCATGGGAGCGTGCTCTTAGCCAGCTGGGCACGGGCCAGCGGGTCCACGGATGGCAGCCGGCCGCTGCTGAGAGGGACGAGCAGGCTGATGCTGACCATCAAGAGCTACGTCCCTGTAGCCTGCAGACGGAGTCACGCTGCAGGGGTGTCCTGCAGGACCACGCAGAGGGCACTGCACTACCGCCCGGCTTGCGGTGACCTTGTCACATACCCAGCTCCAGCACATCTGAGCCCTCACGAGTCACAGGCACCCTCCTCCCACGGCACGGATCCTTTGCAGCGTGTCGTAGGGCATTTAAAGGAGGACCCATTTTCTACCTTCTCTCCTTTTAAAAATTATGAAAGGACACACACTCGGAGTGAAAGTTAAAAGCCAGTGGAAATTAGCACCCACCTGCTCATCCTAAGTCCTGTTATTCTACTTCCCAGAAGTTAACCGCTTTTGACCGCAGAGCGTGCACCTTAACCAAGACTGTGCACACCCGCCTTGGGAGCCGCGCCTCCCCACTCCCCAGAGTGCCACTGCTGGACCCCTGCTAGGACATGTTCCCACAGTTCCAAGCTAAGGCTACTGCAAATGGCAGCAATAGATACCCTCGTGCTTCCATAGGGCGTGTCCATAGTTCAAATTTCTAGAGACAGAATTGCCATGGCAGAGATTTGAGGGCTTTAGATTTTGATAAATGTTCAGGAAGGGCCTCCAGAAACACTTAACCAACCTCATGTGCACCCAAACGTGTGGCCCGTTCGCCACCGTCTCCACAAGCTCCTGCTAGTGTTCGCCAAGGGGTCGGAGCTCGGTTTGGTTTTCTGCTAAGGCTCTTTCACTTCCAAGTAGTCTATTTGGGAATTGTTTGGTTATACATCTACAATATGGTCAAGGCCTCGGGACTCTTTTGTTTGGAGAATTAGAAAATAATTTTGCAAGCTAAGCACGTGTCTTTTATGATTTTCTATTTTTGAATTTTTGCACACATGTATTTTTGGTCTCGTAAGATACGTTAGTGAATAGCTGGCACAAGAGTCCCTGTAAAGAGCACGTGCCCTTGTAGCACAAACCCTCTGAAGAAACTTAAGGCTGACAGTTGTTCCGTTGAGTCACTCATCACAACAGTGGCCAGGGTCTGCTGCTCTCCCTAGGGAGTGGGGGGGCTGGGGTTTCTCCTGATGGGGAGGGTGGAACCAAGGGGACCTGCAGAGGAGGGCCATGGGGAAGCGTGGCCTGGGGGGGGACTGTCCAGGACTAAACCTGGAGCTCCTTTCTCCTAAAGCCAGCCGCACCCCCAAAGTCTCTGCAGCCCAGGAGGCTCCAGCAGAGGCACAGATGGCTCTGCAGGTGGGGGGGATCCGAGCCCAGCAGGGACAAGTTGTCAGCTGCCGTTCCCTCTCCTTACCTGCCTGCAGCCCAGGAGCAGGGCTCAGCTGCCTGGAGCCAAGGCAGACCCTGGCTCCAGGAGCCTCCATGCCTGCAAGGGCTGATTCTGTCCCTCACAGAGTCCGGCTGGAAACAGGTTGAACCAGTTGTGCCCGAGAGCAGCTCTCCCTGGCCCTGAGGTGTGGGACCCGGGGACACATTCCAGCATTGTGGAGCGGAGGGCTGGGGTCGAGGGTGGGGGTGGCCAGCCGACCCAGACAGGCGGAAGCCAACCAGACCCACAGGCTCCCGCGTCCAGATAATCCAGGGACAGCGTGCACGAGACTGCTACAGGCTGAACCATGCCCCCAAAGGCATTCGTTGAGATCCTAACTTCCAGGACTTCAGACTGGTTTGGAGAAAAGGCTTTAAGGAAGCAATGAGGTGAAGCGAGGTTGTCGAATGGGACTGGTGTCTTCAGAAGAAGGGGAGGTGAGGACACAGGCACAGAGGGGTGGACCACTGAGGTCACTGGAGGACTCAGCCAGCCACAGGACCAGGAGTCGAGGCCCCTCACAGCCCTAGGGTGGAGTCCACCCTGCTGACCCTCCATCTTGGACCTCCAGCCTCAGGCATGGAGAGCAAATCCACCTCTGCAGTCTGAGTCGTCAGCGTGTGGTGCGCTGGGGGCAGTCCAAGCAGCCCGCAGAGATGCTGTTAGCAGTGCGCTCCTAGGAATTAGTCAAGGGGTGCTCTGTCTGCCACCTCCAGCGAGCCCAGTCCTGGAGTCAGGACTGCGGGGTGGACCGAGGACCACGCCCTCAGCCGAAGCTACGCAGGGGAGGAAGATGAGACTTGAGCTTGGGTGGCCACCAGGCAGCATGGGAACCCTAGGAACCGTGCGTGGGAGAATGGGACCCCAGGGTCAGAGACCACGAGGGCTGAGTGGGCGGGACAGAACCCCATGGTGCCCGTCCCCAGGGGTCTCCATGCCCAGGCTGGGGATCAGGTACCAATGCCGCACTGTCACCATGGAAACACTGTCCCTCTTAGAGTCCCTGAGGCTGCCTGTCCCCACTTCCTCCCGCAGGAGGTGGGCTGCTGGGAAGTGGCTGCAAGGTTCCCTCCCTGCCCCCAAGCCCTGACCTCAGTCCCTCCAACACCTGTGTGTCCTGCACACACAGAGGTTCAGCAGTGAGGACAAACAGGGCAGGCACGTTGCTGTGCATGTGAGGTCCCGAGAAATGGTCTTCAGCGACATGGGTAGGTGAGGGTCGGCCAGGCTTCTATGGTCCCAATCCAGCCCTGGGTGTCCCCTGCTCCAGAGAGTGCTGGGACATGGAAGGGAACCACAAGGACACGAAACAGAGAGCAGGGTGCAGGCCCTTCCTCAACCACAGCAAAGCAGCACGGATGACAGAATCCCTGTGGTCAGAAAACGAAGTGTGCAGTGTGGGCCTCGTTCTATGTGTTCACACGTCTATATGATGTACAAGTCAGGCTTCAGCCCTCTAAGACCCTCGTGATTCATACACTTAATTAAGTCATACTCCTTAAACATGCATGTAAAATGAATATCAAATCATTATAAGAATCAAAATCAACTGTGTAAATCCCAAATAATGTAAAAGAGAAATGGGAAAAATATTCTAAATAAGGCAAGAAAAGAAAAATATAGAGAAATAATAGATACACCGATATTTTAAAATTATAGTTAAAAAATCAAAATATGATTAATATATGTTAACAGCCCAAATGTTCCAGTTAAAAATGTGAGCTTGTCAAACAGAATTTATATATATAAATCACAATCAGTTCATAGTAGACACAATTAAAATGTAATGGCATAAAAATAGTGAACATAAAATGCGAGGAAAGATTGAAGTGCAAACTAAGAGTAAACTAGGAGAGAGTCACATCAAGAATGCACTCAGCAGTTTGAAATGTCCCACACAGCAGGTGGGGACCTGGTGATTCTCAGGCTGATCTAGAAAGCATCCCAGGGTAGAGGATTGGGTCCTGCACATGTACTCCTGAGGAAAAGAGAAAAGTGGGCTGTTCCAATTTGTTTCAGGCCAAGACACACCTGGTATAACCTGCTAACACAAAGACCTGGAAAATTTCTAAATACATGCAATCAATCCAAATCAACTACCAATTAAATTGTATGGTAAACTTAAGTATGTTACTTGACTTGCAAAAGCTCAACGTTCATTTCTAGTAGCCTTGGTTTCAGAAGGACGGGGAAGAACGTGCTCCTTCAAAATGAGTGTGCAGGCCAGGGGCAGGGAGAGGACATGTGGGCAGTGGGACGCGAAACTCCAAAACTGGAGAGATTCGCAGGAAATGCCCCAGTTAGGGAGAAAGCGGAGGGTGGGTGTGACCATCTGCTCAGCTCAAAAGACAGCCAGTCTAAACAGCAAGTCTGAGGTCGAGCTGATGGAATAGCTGAAGTGTCCAAAAACTGAAGAAAGACAATCCACAGCACTGAGGTCCAGGTTTGAATTAGTCCCAAGTTTAGAAAAGTTGAACAAAAGAAAATCAGAATGATTACTAACTCTTAATTTGCAATTTGACTCATTTATGAATGACTTCTGTTTCCGTCACTATCATATTATAATCCTAGCACAGATCCACCCAAAGCTAAGCTGTGGTGTACCTGGAGGTGGGCATGTAAAGAGGGCACATGAAGAGAGGGACCTGCCCTGTGTCGGTCAGGAAAGGCAGTGTCACCCACAGGCAGCATGCGCATGCCAACAGAACAGGGAGAAGCCTCCTCACTGAGGGTGGGGAAGGTCAGGAAGGAGGGGTTTGTGCCTAACACACAAGGGCATGTAACCAACAACAAGTTAAAATAGGAAAAAAGAAACACACAAAACAAGTAAGACCCACAGACTGGGGGACATTCAATACAAGAAAAGAGGATCATTCACAACGCATAACCATTTGATAAATAAAATTGAGGCTTGGGAAAATTTGCTATCTATTTTATAAATGTTACATCACACCATTAAAAAAATAAATTTAGAAAGAATAAAATATATTATTGTGAAAATCCAATAGATATAAGAAAAATACATATTTTTATTGCAAATTCTTAGAAAAAAATTTTGATCCATCAAAAGGTCTTGACCCCTGAACACCAACAGATTATACTAATAAAACTCAAGAATTTATTCAAGCTCAAAGATATTTTAACTGACTTGAAAGACCAAAACTATAAGGAGAGTAATCTTAACTTATTTGAATACATCATAAAATATAAAGGTGATCTGTTATTAATAATGGAGAGAGCAGGAAGTAGACAAAAAAGCAAAGGCACCGAGGAAGCAATTAATTCCATGAAAGCAGAAAGACAAGTGATATATGAACAGGTGAAAAGATGCCTATTCCAAATAAGATAGAAATTGAGGAGAGTTAGAACAAATGAAATATTTACTCCTCATCCCTCTCACCTGAATAGATTGGAATGGTTGATAACATCCACTTTGGACAGGATTCTGTAGATAATCAGTATAATGCAAATACACTCTTCAGTGAGCACTTAGACATTAATATATAATTTCAGTAATAAATGTGAGAATATACATTTTATTCATTGAGATGCAATTTACATATAACACCTCAGGTAGTAAGGATAAAATATGGTAGTTTTCATAAATTACATATCTGTGAAGTCAAAACCTCTATCAGCAAACAAAACGTTTCTGTCAGCTCCAAAATCCTTCCGGTCACTTCCCAGTCTTGCCCTCCTCAGACCCAGGCACCCCCATCACAGTGACAGGGTCCTCTGTCAGTTTCTGAGCTAGCACAAGCACCACGTGAGTGGGGTCACACAAAGCACATTTGTTTGCACCATTTGCAGAATGCTTCCAATCTACCAGTGTTGTGCATTTCAGTGCCTCACCTTTAATCCGCACAGTTGTGAACAGTGCACGATGTCTGCACATACCTGCTGATGGGTCCTTGGGTGGTTTCAGTGTGAGACTGTTAAAATCAGGCTACTGCAGCTAGTTGACGCAAATCTTTTTAATCGCCTGTTTTCATTTCTCTTGGATAAAAACCTAAGAGGAGAACTTCATGGACAAGGGTAAGTGAATATTGAACTTTATATTAAACTACACGGTTTTCCAAAATACCGGTGTAAGTTCACACTCTCACCGTCAGTGCTGGAGATCCTCAGTCATGTGACATCACTGGCAACTCTTGATGTTGCCACAGTGTTCGAGTTTGCATTACTAGTGGGTTTGTTGTGGCTTTGTGGTTCAAACTTGTATTCCCTTATGACTGACGATATTTTTTTTTTTTTTTTTTTTTTTTGGTACCGGGGATTGAACTCAGGGGCACTCGACCACTGGGCCACATCCCCGGCCCTTTTTGTATTTTTATTAGAGACAGGGTCTCACTGAGTTACTAAGTGCCTCGCCATTGCTGAGGCTGGCTTTGAACTCGCGATCCTCCTGCCTCAGCCTCCCAAAGTGCTGGGATTACAGGCGTGCGCCACCGCGCCCGGCTGACTGACGATATTAAACACTTAAAAACATACTTCTTGGTCATTTTTTTAATGTTTATTTTTTAGTTGTAGTTGGACACAATACCTTTATTTTATCTATTTATTTCTATGTGGTGCTGAGGATCAAACCCAGGGCCTTGCAAGTGCTAGGTGAGCACTCTACCATTGAGCCACACAACCCCAGTCCCTCTTGGTCATTTTTATATCCTGTTTTGAGAACTATCTGTTTAAGATTCTGGAAATTTTTTCTGTTAGGCCTATTGTCTTCTTATCGAGATATAAGATGTATCTGTATATACAAGTCTCTTATCAAATAATACACTACAATATCGTTAACGATAATGGTATACTATTATATACCATGTGCAAATTACACTATGCACTATATAATTATCACATTATAATGCATAATTTTATATGCGTGCATATGATGACTTGCTCTTTCATTTTGTTTTATTCTTCATACACAGAGAACTGTTTGAAATCAGTCCTTGCCTTTCTCTTTTGTAAATATTCTTGATTTGGTCCTCGAGTACTTGCATACCTCACAGTTGTGAGATTTGAATCCTGCATTTTTTTCTCAACGTTTGACATTTTTAGCTTTGACATTGAGGCCTCTGACTCGTTTCAAGATCATGGTGTGATGATGTGAGATCGGCACACAATCAGTGTGTCTCTTGCCCGTGGATAGTGAGCTGTTTGAGGACCCAGGCCTTGGTGTCGAAGCCCACTGCTCACTCCTGTGCGTCTCCGCAGGGGCTCCCACTGCGCCGCTGGCTTCTGCCCACCTGTCCCTCCCATGAGATTGTGCTGATCATGCAACTTCACAGCAGACACGAAACCAAGTCCTACACTCTCTGGGTTGGCTCTTCTTTTTCAAAGTTTTTGACTATTTTAGTCATAGAATTCCACATGAACTTTAGAATCAATTTATCAGTTTCTACAAAAAAAAAGAAAAAAAAAAGCTTATTGGTACTTTGGTTGGCATTGAACTTGGGCAGAATGGACATTTCCTCAATACAATATCTCAGTTGATGGCTACATTATGTCTCATGGTATATTTCATCTCCTTTAATTACTCTGCAGTATTTTGTAGCTTTTCATGTGGTGGGTTTTTTTTTTTTTTTTTTAACTCCTAATACTTTCTTTCTCAACATGTGGTCCATGGCCTACCGTCATCAGCATCTTTGTTTAGAAAAGTGCGATCTCAAGCTCCACCCTGGAACTACCACGTCAGAACCTACATTTTTTTTTCCAATTTAATTTAATTTAATTTTTTACTAGAGCATTATAATTACACATGTAAGTTGGGTTCCTCTTAACAAAGTTGTGTATGCATGGGTGCAATTTCAGTTCATTCTATGTGGTTTTCAGGAACTGTATTTGATATTTATCCACTTTAGTCTAATACTATAACAACAATATTATAAATGTCATTTAAAACATTAAATGCTCCTACTATTTGTTGTCATTTTGTAGAAAGATAATTGATTTTTTCAAATATGGACTTTGTATCCTATAACCATGGTAAGTACACATATCAGTTCTAAGTAAATGTTCTAGAATTCCTTGGATTTTTCAAAGATAGTCATGTTCTCCAGGAAACCTTTCCAATCTTTGTCTTCTTTGCTTGTTTATGGATTTGTTGCCTTATTATACTAGGCCCCAGTTCAAGTCTAATATGATGGACACACACACCTTGTGTCCAAGCTGGAAAACATTCCCTATTTCATATTAATGGTGGTGTCAGCTCTAAAAGTCTTATTAATGTCCTACAGCAGGTTGAGATATGCCCTTTTTTTTTGGTCTATTGTTTTCTGAATGTTTTCAGGGAAGAAGTTTTGAATTTCACTAAAATCTTTCTCAGCATCAATTGAAATGGTCAAATGATTTTCTCTTTTCCTCTATTAACATGGTGAATAACAATGGTTGCTTTTCTAAATTCCTTCAATAAACCCTCTTGTACATGATGTGTTATCCTTTGATGTGTTACTGAGCTTGTTTTATTTATATATTTAAGAATTTTTGTTCCTGTGTTCATGAAAGATACTGGCCTGTAAAATGATAATTTAGCCACAACTAAAAGGAGTAATCCCACTAATGCATCATTAGTTTTGCATTTGAAAATCAATTAATGGAACACACCATGTTAATAGATTTAAACAAAAATAACAAAAAATATTTATCTCAGTAGATAAAAAATAAATAAGTAAATCCCCAGATAAGTGAAGCTCCCATTCTTGATAAAAGCTTCTAGCAACTAAAAAAGGAGGGAAACTTCCTGAAGCTCACTAAGGACACCTTTTAAAACCTTCCAGCCAGCATCCTCTGTAGTGAAGGAGGCTAGACTTCTTAACTAGGATATGGAGGAGACCAGGGTGGCTGCAGGGGCTCCCAATTGGAGCAGCCAAGCAAGGTGCACAGCGCCACGGAGAGACTAGTTGGAAAGGGAGGGGGAGTTCTTCATTCACACACATTATAACCATTAATGTAGACTTTTTTAAATCTACAGAAAAGCTACTGTAATTAATAACCAAAGTTAGCAAGGTTGCAGAACACAAGGCCCCAAGACAGAAAAAAAAAAAAAAAAATCACTTGTAAGTCTATATATTCACAATAAGCAATTTGAAAATACATTGCAAAAATGCATTTCCAGTAGTATAAATAGGCAAAGAATTGAATAAAATGCTGAGGAATAGCTTTTAAAAATGTATTCAAAATCTGTACACTAAAAACCACAAAACATTCCTGAGAGAAATTTTTTAAAAACCTCAGTTTAAAAAAAAAAAAAAAAGAAACAAAGAAACAAAGAAAAATCTGCAATAGTTATGGATTGAATGAGCCAATATTTTTAAGAGAATAATTCTCCACAAATTGATCTCAATTGTCAATTAACTTCCATTCAAATTTTGGCAAGTCTTTTGCAGAAATGGGAAAGCTAATTAAAATTACATGTAGTGCAAAGGCTTGGAATATCCAAAACAATATCATGAAAGAAAATTGAAAGTGTGGGGAAAACATCAATCTTGACCCTTACCACACACCATGAACAGAATATTCCAAAATGAGTCATAAGGGGCCTCATTGGAAGATGAAATCCTAACAACTTCCAAAAATTACACAGGGGACTATCTCTGTGGCCTTGAACTAAGCATTCTAAACAGAACACACACATGTGTCCACATGCATAATCACATACACACATGCATGAACACAGATACATGTACACACAGATGCACAGGTGCACAGGCACACACTTGTGCACATGCACATGTATACACACACATACACACAAACACACACAGCAAAATAAAAAGCTTTTGGAAACTAAAGATTACCAACATTGAAAGTTTTACCTGTTGAAAAACTCCATTAGTAAATTAAAAGATGAACCAAACACAGATTGGGAGAAAATCTTTGTAAAGCATATATCTGAAAAAGGATTATGGCCATAATATTTCAAAATTCTTATAAGGGAATAATTAGGGGGAAAAAAGCAACCCAATTTTTTAAATGGCCAAAACAGTTGAGCAGAGATTTCAAACAAGCAGATAGACGGTGGCCAAGGAGCACATAGAAAGATCAGCATCATTAGTCACTTGGAAAATTCACACTAAATCACAATGAGATTCCAATTTGTTCCCAAATGTGCCCATAGGGTTTCAATTTGCAGAGGTGATGAGTGCCACACAGAGAGGCCTGTGTTGTTGAAGGAGATTTTTATTGCGTCTATTTCTCTGGAGCAAGGGCTTGCAAAGGTGCACAGTCCCCTATGAAGCATCAGGGCCAGTTAGGGGCAGAAGCAGCAGGGAAGGGAATACAGTGGCTAGAGCCTTTTCCAAAGTTTCCACAGCAATGGCAAAGGCACAGGCGACAGCCTACCTTGGCCTCCTTGGAATAATTCCTTCCTGCTCTGGGCTGGCAGCTTTGATACCTGGACCTGGAGTGGTTTGGCAGGTGGATCAGGGCGTGGAGGGAGCATCAGCTGAAGCTGTGGCTGGGGCCTAGACTGGAGCTTGACTAGCTCGCATGTGAATGGCATCCCAGTTGTTCTGGTTTGGGTATGAGGTCCCCCAAAGCTCTTGTGTTAATGCAGGAGGTGATGTGATTGGATCAGGGGTGTTGTGACTTGTTGGTGGGATGCTCCAATCTAGTCGATGGAGTAACAATTTGAAAGGACCTCTGCACTGGGTGGCAACTGTGGGCAGACGGCTGCCTGGAGGAAGGAGGCCACCGAGGCATGTACTTGGGCGTTGTGTTTTGTCCCTCTGGCTTCTCTTGCTTTCTCCGCCTCCAGCCACCACAGTTGAACAGGACTCCCTGACCTCGCCCCTCAGCCACGGCGTCCTGTATCACCTCTCAGGCCCAGAGCAATGGGGTCAACCAGCCATAGATGGAAACTCTGTGAGCCCAAAACAAGCTCCTCCTCCTCTTGTTCTCTTGGTATTTTGGTCACAGTGTTGAGAACCTGACTGGCCCGCCAGCTGAGCCCTCTGCTGTTTCCAACCATCAGATAGTCCCAGGAAAGGCGGTCTCTGCCCTGGTGAGCAAGGCCTTGAGACGCCAGCACACCAAGAACACAGAAGTAAGGGGGACACCCCAGTTAATCCAGCTGGCCACAGGAGGAGTGGAGGAGGGGTGGACTGAGATCTCAGGCAGCACAGTTAGAACGGGCTTCGTGACCCCAGAAGGACACAACTGAAAAGCTGGGTATGCAGACTCTTGGCAAGGGTCTGCAGCCACTAGAGCGCTCTCGTGACGCTGGGAAAGATGCAAGCTCGGACAGCCACCTGGGAAACAGTTTGACGACCTCTTTAAAAGTTAGATATAGCCAGGCACAGTGGCAGGCCTGTAATCCCAGCAACGCAGGAGTCTGAAGCAGGAGGAGTGTGAACTGGAGGCCGGCCTCCGCAAATTAGGGAGACCCTGACTGAAGATAAAAAATAAAAAGGGCTGGAGGTGTAGCTCATTGTAAAGCACCCCTGGGTTCAATCCCCAGGACCAAAAAAAAAAAAAGAAAGAAAGAAAAAGTTCAGTCTACACTTACCTTATGACCTGGCAATCCCACTCCTAGGAATCTACTCGAGTAAATGAGAACCTGTCACACACTCGCCCACCGATGGTCAATGTCACTTTCCTTTCAAAATAGCCTTGGTAAGCAAGGCTTGAGACGCCAGCACATTTCTAAATGGGAATCACCAAAAGTGCATCCCCTGGCGAGAGGACACATTCAACATGGCGCAGCCGCACGGTGGACTCCGCCACCTGCAAGAGGAGGGCGCCAGCCCAGCAGCAGCACGGGGGTCTCAGAACCACCAGGGTCTCTGAAGTCCGTCAGACGCACAGGACAGTACGCTGTGTGATGCCGTTGCCTGACACCAGAACAGGTGCCAATGTCCCCCAGAAGCCACCCGGAGGGAGGACCACGGGGGAGCGGAGCACACTTGTGGTGGTGAGGACCTGCCCTAAAGCTCAGCCGCACGGTGGATGTGAGAACTCCTCTGTCTGTACACTTGTCATCGCGAGTGTGTGCGTGCACACGATTTCCTCCATAAACTATCAAAACACCGCAGAGGGGGCTAGCCAGGTGTGGCAGCACATGAGCCTGCGATCCCAGCTACCGTGGGGGCAGGGGGATGGCTTACTTGAGCCCAGAGCTCAAGACTAGCCTAGCAGCACCGTGAGGCCCTAAAAGACAAACAACAGCAAATAAAGCACCAATACGAGATGTTCCTGTTCACACCAGACCAGAGAAGCCACGATTCTGTAGGCAGGCTCCATTGGCCAGCTGTGACAAGGCCGCAGACTCTCAGATGCTGGGAGCGTGACGCAGGGCCGTTGGTCCTCTCGCTTGCGTCCACATGCACCTTGGCAGCCGGGTCTCTCTCCGGGCCCCCCAGGAAGCTGTTCCTTCACAAATTCAAGACCTCCTGTGCGGACGTCCAGTCGCCCCTGGCTTCCACAGACAATGGGCCTTGATGCGTGATTAGAAAAGACAGCAGGACAGAGAGCACCCCAGGTGAACCGAGGGTGGAGGGGCCACCACCCCGCACAGCCCTGGGCCCTGCTGCTGCGGTTCTCAGAACCCCAGCTGCAAAGGACTCCGCAGAAGCTTCTAGGAGGGTTTCTCGGGAAGACAAGTGATGAGCTCAGGCTGTGGACCCGCCGCAGCCCAGGAACTCCAGTCAGTCCTCCTGTTCAACGTGGCGAGTCGACGATCAGTACGGAGTGCCGGAATAGACGAGGTCAGCAAAGCAGATGGCAGGAGTGTAGTTTGAAGAACGAGAAAATTCAAAATGACTGCAAAAAATTGCCTCTAGGAAACTGAATTGCAGACACAGGAGTCGGGAATTAGTTTCTGAAACTGAGGGATACTTGCTTTGGGTTGACATTAAAGATCACTAATTGTGTGGCAATTATCAAGAATACAAATAATAATGACTACTGGCAAGAATGTGGGGGAAAATGTACCCTTATCTGCCATTGGTGGGACTGCAAATTGGTGCAACCACTCTGCAAAGCAATATGGAGATTCCTCAAAAAACTAGGAATGGAACCACCATGTGACCCAACTATCCCCAAAGAACTAAAATCAACCTATCATAGTGGGACACGCAAACCAATGTCTACAGCCCCATAATTCACAATAACCAAATCATGAAGTCAGCTCAGAAGCCTGTCAATAGATGAATGGATTACGTAAATGTGGTATACACACCATGGAGTTTTACTCAGTCATAAAGAAGAATAAAATCACGACATTCGCCAGCAAATGCATGGAGCTGGAGAACATCATGCTGAGCAAAACAAGGCAGGCTCAGAAAATCGAAGGTCGAATGTCTTCTCTCATACCAGAGCAGAATAAGGGAAGAGGAGGTCAGATATCAGAAAGACCCAGGGAAAGTCAGCGTAGAAGAAGGAGGAGGAAATCAAGAGGGAGAGAGGAGGGACAGGAAAGGGAAGGAAAAGTAGAATGAACTTAGCAAAACCACGTCGCATGCACATAGACCCACACCCCAGGATTCCACCTTCACGTGTGTGTGTGTGTGTGTGTGTGTGTGTGTGTGTGTGTGTGTGTGTAGTATCAATCGAGGGCGGATAATGGGTGTACGAGGGGAGGGGCAGTGCAGGGGAAGGGGGGGGCCAGGGCAGGAGGAACAGGACTGAGATGGAGAGTGTCGGAGTCCCTGCTTGCAGGATCCTGCTGGGATGAACCCAGCTACCGGGTGTAACTATAAAGCTCTAAAAAAAAAACGAAAGAAAGGAAGAAAAGAAAAAGAAAACCACTTTAAACAAATCACTAACCCTGGAGGCCCCAGACTGAGCAATAGTGTTAGAGTCCCTGTTGCCTTGCTGTCAGTGGCACCTCTGAGCGACAGGTCGGGGTGATAGTGCTTGCCTGGCTTGCTTGTGAGGGACCTGAAGGCAGCTCTGCCTAAAGCCACCCACTGTGTGCTTGGGCCTGTGCAGGGTCCCGTGGTGCCACCCCTGGATCACGGTGACACCTCCATTTTGTAAACATGTGTCCTAGGAGCAGCCAAGCAGGTTGGCACACAGGCACAGACTACGGGTTACTTCACCTCCAATCACCTTCTTCTTTTTCTTTTCTTTCTCCTTTCTTTTTTTTTTTTTTTTTTTTTTTTTTTTTTTTTTTTTTTTTTAAGAAACAGGAAAGGAAAGTTTATTGCTTTGCTAGCAAAGGAGAAGCACAGGGACTCCCGTCCCAGAGGCTGTGGTTCTGCCCCTCAGCAGGAACAGGGGCTGTTAGAGGTGACTCAAGGGCTGTTGGAGGTTCGTTCACCTGTTAATTTAGGCGATGGCCATTTCTGAGATCTTCTGGTGCCATCCCCAAGGTCTGGAGGACTTGTTAAGGTGGGTGTGTGCCCAGGACAGATGACTCTACCTGGATGGGGAAGAAAGGTAATCCTGTTTCCCCTGAGATTAGGGAGGGGAGAGATTAGGGAGGAGCAGGGAGAGAGGAGGAGAGACCTGTCCATTTTAAAGTCAAGTTGCAGTGCAGAGCAGCCAGGGCTGGTTCAGAGTGAAAGTGGACCCTGTTGCATTTCCCCATGTCAATTTCTACATTCCATTTGTATGGAAAAATGGGCAATGACATTTCCAAGCAGCTTCCTGATGAAAGTTGGGGGAAGTACTCCAAAGTCCTTGTTCTCTATGAGGTGGGGCGTGGACGGTTAAGGGCATTCAGCATCAGAGCAGTCCAGGGTCCACCGTGACAGAGGGCGGGTGACTGGACAAGACATACGTAGGCAGGGATCATGCTAAGACAACAATAAACAAGACAGCAAAGCATTACTGTTTTGTAAACAATTAGCACCAAAGCAATTAGTATTTCAGCCAGTCTCCAAAAACCTTGAAGACAGTACCTCATAATCATATCAGTGGAAAACAGATCAAGTTTACAATGCAGGAAGTCAGGAAGATCTGTAGGTCCATCAGACCAGGCTCAAATTAACTCAGGACAAACTTGCAGCTCTAGAGTCCTTCGTGAAGGTGATCGTCAGGCACTCCCACACCAGAACCCTTCTTACACAGCCTCCCCATTCACCTTCTTGACCCCATAATTATCCCTCAACCCATTCCCCAGCAGAGGGCTTGAGACTCACTTTCCTAGGTCCACCCTGGGAGACCTTGTAAAGGAACTCCTTCTCTTTTGCAAAGCTCATGGTTGCAGTGATTGGCATGCTGCACTGTGAGGAAAAGGGTGACATTTTGTTCCTTCAGAAGTACTCATCCATCCTGACCTTTGCCTAAGTGTGTGTGCATTAGTCGGGGACATGCACCTGAGCAGTCTCCCTGTGAAGATGTGTGAAGAGGAGCGACTTCTAAGTGCCTGCCCTTCCTCTCCCTCCCCCCGTCTTCCTCTCTGCCTTCCTTCCTCTCCTCCAACTCAGAGCTGGAGGATGGGCCCAGTCTCCTGCTGGCTCCCCTCTCACTACCTATACCAGAACCCATTTCCCACAAAGCCAAAGCATTGTGAGAATGAGCGAGCCGGTCCCCTCCCTGCCGCAGCTATGGCACTGCCCTGACAGGCCTGCTTGGCCTGGCCGCCTGCAGCTGGTGGGCACTGCAGTCCCATTCACTCCTTGCCTAGTGTGAAAAGACCTGCACTCAAGGAAACTCGGCATGGGCAGCTCAGGAAAGAAGCCAGTGAGGAGGACAATGCAGGGGTCATTCAGTGCATGTGTCACTCAAGGAGAGGGAGCAAAGCATTATTACCAAAATTAGGTGGTGGTGATGGGCCGAGCGAGGGCTGTGAGTGTACCAGCGTCATTGACTCCTATGCTTGAAACCCACTTTAACAGAGCAGATCAGGTACTTCACTCCTACTGAGGCCTTCCCAGGACTCCTTTCACAGGGAGCACTCCGGCTACAGAGCTGGAGCCTCCCTGGCCTCTAGAATACACCACATTTTCTGAAAACCAAGACACACTTTGAACAGTGTGACATGCCTTTCTAAATGTCCACTTTTTTTGAAATTTTCACCTTTCTAATTCACCATTCTAATTTATTTCTTTTGTATTTCTGTTCTTTCTTTCTTTTCTTTTTTTTTTTTTTTTTTTTTGGTCAAAAGTTTTATGGAGAGATGCCCACAGGCAGCTGTGAGGAATCTCCTGCACGCCTTACCAGTTTTCCCTGGTGCAAACACTTTGGACACTCTGGTGCCACATTCCAACCAGGACGTGCCCTGGGACACCCCACACTACACAGCCTGCCCCAGTGTCACTAGCTCTCCCAAGCCTGCCCGGTTCATCAAAGTGTCCACTCACTTGCCTGCACAGATACCAAGCCCGCCTCCTCAGGGACCCCTCCTGCTGCTCCTTCACAAACACACCCACTTCCCCGTGCCAAGCCCAACTCTCCATCTCCTCCCTAACCCCTGGCAACCACCAAACTCTTCTTCACCTCTAAACTTTAATAATTTCAGCTGTGTTCTGTAGGTAGAATCTCTCCATCTGTGACCTGGGGACTGTCTTGTTTCCCTGCATAAGGATGGAGCCCTCGTGTGCTGCTGTGCACCAACAACTTAGTCCTCCCTGTCACTGACCAATAGTCTATGAAGACTTCCTAACAGTCCATTGAATCATTCACCCACTGAAGGACATCTGGGTCAACTCTGGTTTTCATCTACTATAAGTAAAGTTTGTGTGCCCATTGGTGCACAGGTTTTTGAGTGAGCACCGTTACTACATCTCTGGACCAATGCCCAAGAAAACTGGCTGGACCGTGTGGCAGCTGCGCCTTCAGTTTTATCAGAAAGTGCAAAACTGGTTCCCAGAGTAGATGTGCCATTTGACACTCCCTTTCCTCTGCATTCTCACCAGCATTTGGTGTTGCCATGGTTTTCATTCTAGCCATTCTGATTGATGCGTATGTGTCATTGTGCTTTCAACTTGCATTCCCTTGAATTGTGTGGTTCTCCAACTCTATGTTCTCTCTGATGGAATGTCTTCACATCTTTTCCCCAAATTCTGATTGAATTGTGCTTTTGGGGTCTTTGGTGTTTGGCTTATTGTTGAGTGGTAGGTGTTTGTTGTTGTTGTTGTTGTTTGTTTGTTTTTGGTACTGGGGATTGAACTCAGGGGCACTCAGCCACTGGGCCACATCCCCAGCCCTTTTTTGTATTTTATTAGAGACAGGGTCTCACTGAGTTGCTAAATGCCTCGCCATTGCTGAGGCTGGCTTTGAACTCGCGATCCTCCTGCCTCAGCCTCCAAGTGCTGGGATTACAGATGTGCACCACTGCGCCCGGTGGTAGGTGTTCTTTATATATTCTAAATACTAGTTCTTTGTGGGACATGTGATTTGCACTTTTTTTCTGAGTCTGTAACACATCATGTTGTGTTCTTAGAGTCATTTTCATAGCAAAACATTTAAATTCAAATGAAGTCCAGGTATTCAAGATTTGGCTTTTATGAATTGTGTTTTTTGCATCTCACTTAAGAACTCTTTCCCTAGTTGTAGGTCCTGAAGAATTTCTGTTTTTTTTTTTTTTCAAGTTTTATAATATTCCACTTTCTAGTTAAGTCTAAATCCATGAGGTGTGAGATGTGGATAGAGGTGTTTTCCCCTCTTAGTGGGTCTCCAGTTGCTCCAGCTCCATTGTTGAAAAGGCTAAATCTCCTCCCACAGATTGCTTTTGCATCTTTGTCAAAAGATCAGTGGGGTGCACTTGCATGGCTGCCACTGGGCCCTGGTGGCTCCAGGAACCTGTGTCTGTCCCTCCTCCCATAACACCCCTCTCCCTTTGCACAGCCACACAATGTCTTGAAGTCACTTAGATTGATTGTTCCCACTCTAATCTACTTTAAAAATTGTTTCACCTTTGGTAAGGCCTATGCTTTACCATACCTACTTTAGAATAATTTTGTGTAAATCTCTGAAAACCTTGTCAAGACCTAAATTACTTTTTAAATATAATATCTATAACTAAATTCAACTCTAAATTATTTACTAAAAATATCTGTTGTCGCCTGAAGCGATGACCGCTTGGAGCAACGAAGCCGCGGGAAGAAGTTCAGAGGCGAACTGGAAACAAACAGCTTTTTATTTTGATAACTTTTCTCTCTGGCTCTAACAACGACTAACACGCGCCACACACACCACCAAAAATGGCACTGACCCGATCAGCAATCTCGGCCAAGTCACTCGAGATCCCGGGGGCCAAGTCCCGTGAGACTATGGAAGGCGAAAATGCACAAATCTCCATGGCCCATAGTCAACCGCAATTTAAGCCATCTCCCCAAGCAGGGCTCCTGCAAATACCCTCAAATTTCAGTTTGCTTTTATTTAAGTTTCATTTTCTCCAAATGTCAACCTGTACTCATTCATTCACTCAACCATATTTGGGAAAGAAAAATCAAAATGCATGCTTACTCTCCTCAGTGAATGCAAGGTTTGAGACTTAGTGCCAATTCAGGAACTTATTTTTAAAATTAAATGTTATTTTATCATTTTTAAAAATATTTATTTGTTCATTTTAGTTGTACACAATGCCTTTTTTGTTACGTGGTGCTGAGGCTCGAACTCAAGGCCTTGCACATGTGAGGCGAGCGCTGTACTGCTGAGCCACAACCCCAGCCCCAGAAATGTTATTTTAAATATACGTATCTATTGGGTTTTAGAACTTAACATCCAAAGTCCACCTTGATTTCCGTTTGGAGTTTGAGGTGCTGAGCAGGACAGGGAAGCCTCCAGTGGGTGAAGAAGAGGTCTGTGAGCCAGTGTCCGCGTCATTGCCGCTTCGCTTCTGCACCTTCCGCTGTGCCTTTTAGAAGTAAGCAACCAGGAGCTGGTCGTCCATTCATTCATGCATGCACTTATACACTTAATCAGTGTCTGTCTAGCGCCCCCAACAGGCCAGGCATGGAGGCAGGGGTAAAGGGACATATGACAAAGGCAGCAGGCTACCAAACCAGCAGCTCCAGGAGCAGCTGCCACAGCACCTCAAGGGGACTCCTAGGACAAAGGGTCTTACAAGAGGCTGAGGCCTACAGAGCCACCAACATAGGGGGGAGCTCAGCTCCAGGCAGAGGGTGGGTAAGTGGCCAGGATGCCCAGGGCAGAGAGCAGGAGGCAGCAGGCCCAGAGCTGAAGGTCGCCCAAGCTCTGAAGGGCTTCAGCACTGTGAGCACAGGGAAGGCCCAGCACGGGGCTGGCTCCAGGGAACACCCTCTCCCTCCTACCTCCTTATGAACAGGAAGAGCTGGAAATTAGAGACCAGGCCAGGCCCTAAAGTGTCTCTCACTGTGAGGGCCTTTAAGCAGGACTGAATTTGCAAAGCTCCCATCCTCTTGCTTCAGGAAGACAGGACAAAATGGGTTGTTTCTGGAAGAAGTGCAGGGCCCAAAAGTTCCTGCCTGGAGGGGAGGGATGGGAGGGGAAGGGCCTGGGGGACCTGGAGTCCTGCTGAGCAGGTTAGGCCAAACCCTTTTCCCTCTCTGGCCTCTCTGCTCTGCTCTTCTCTGGCCTTTACCCATCTTCCGGATCCCTGAATCTTCTTTCTCTAATCTCGACTTGAATTTTCTAAACTGTGCTCCCTAGTGCACTGTGCTAGGAAGAGAACTGCGTAAAGGTAAAATCGTGCCCTTCCCACAGAGATGTCCAACTGTGCCCAGCAGGGTCCCTAACCTCAGGAGCACCTGGTGTGCACTACCCTCAGCCGAGGAAGGGCCAGACCCTGGGCTTCCATAAGGACACCTGTCTCCCCTGGGCTTCCATAAGGACACCTGTCTCCCGACTGTGCTTTGGACAGTGGCATAGACACACATGCAACTGACTATCAGTTTAAATTTAAACTGCAAACCCAAAACATCTTTTACTTATTCTTTCTTAATAGTTGAAAAATGGAGAAAAGAGAAGAGATGAAGAATGAAAATTGTTAGGAAAGTGATTTTTTTTAAGTAAATTATTCCAAAATGAGCATATTATACTTCCAGGAATATGATGCTTCTTTTAAAGACTGGTGCGTAGTTTTAAATTCCATTTCCAAAATAGAAACTAGCTCACAGGAGAATCTCATTCAACTGTTATTCCAAGTTAATAATTGTTAACATTTTGCAATATTTACTTCAGATGCATTTTTCAGAAATGGGATATTGCTAACAGAGCGGAAGTCCCCCTCCCCTATTCAAAGGTATCTACATCTGAAATGGGATGGAGAAGACCTTCCTTCCAGCGCCTCCCCCCACCCTGCTCCTGAAAACACAAAACATTGCTTTTGTTTTTAAATTCCATCATCAGTGTATCCTCTCTCCCCTAGATTTCCCACTTTGAGGATTTATTTATGTTGACATGAGGGATTTAATTGCCTTGCACCCTGGCAAATATTCAGTGCCCTAAAGTATACCACTAACCCTTTACCCAGGCTTCCAAGATTGCTAGGTAGGCAGGAAGGAGGTTTGCAGTCTTATGCTACTGCAAACAATGCCTAAGACCATCTCCTCCTAGTCTTCCCAGCAAATAAGTTACATTTTCTCCACAGTAGGCAATAAGACAAAGAACTGTGGGTGGGAGGGGGGTCACACCTCCTACTCTTTGATGTCTAAGCCAATGCCTCCCTAATTTCTTTGCAGCAATTTCAACCAGTACCCTCTGGAGAATTCCAGTTCCAGGATTTGCACCCCTGTGCTTGCCTGGTGTGCTGCAGTGGAGGTGCCCGAGGTCTCCCCATCACTAGTGAAGGAAGCGTCTTCTCAGCTCCCTCTGAGAGAAGGGTCCCTTCATGTCCGTGACCCGTTTTCCATCTGGGGCCTTGCATTCCCCATTGACACTGGATTCCTAATTCCGCACAGCAGCCTCTCTCATCTGTGTGACACAGTCACCTTGCTCCTTCTTCCCTTCAGTGTGAGTGGTTGTTTAGTCTTCCTGAAGTTCTCACTTTTAATGCAAATAGATCCATTTTTGTATTCCCTGCCTCATTTAGAAGAAAAGAAAAAAAATCCTCCCTGCCCCTGCCTGCACAATTCCAGGTGTGTAGGAGTGTGCAGGAGACTTTGGGAGAAGAGTGAGAGTGTGCACGCCCGCATGCCTGGAAGTCCAGATGCCAGCGAATAGGTTCAGGGTACACAAGCCCGACTAAGAGGTGGCAAAGGGTATTAAACAGGGCCCCGGACGAACGCCCTGTAGGGCCTTGACCACTGCATAGAAGTGACTGTGAGAAGACCCAAGGGGAAATTCCTCCTCCTCCAATATTGTCCTTCCCGAGAGGAGAGGACTCATACCTCCTCGCGCCAGTTGAGTTGACCTCTGCTGTCGCCGCAGCCTCGGGCGCTCTCGGCCCGTTCTCGGGCGCTCTCGGCCCGCTTGCCCAGCGCGGCCGGCGCGGAGGTGCGCTCTGGCGTCTGCGCCGAGGAATGCAAAGCCGGAGCTGCTGGAGGGGGGCGGTGAGCCAAGTTCTTCTACAGCCTGTCTGGAAGAAACACTTTAGGAAAACAAAACAGAACAAAATCCTGACAATTCCCCTTGCCCAGGGCAGCTGTGGTGAGCCGCGCTCGCCTCCTGCGTGGCGGTGCGGGTCTGGGCCTGCTCGGTGAGTGTCCAGGGGAGCCCCGCGGAGGTGTCCCAGCGCTTAGCCTTGTTCACACAAGGCCTGGTGAAGAACCAAGCGGGGCCTTCGCTGCTCCCGAAATGCGCCTCCTTGAATTCTGATGCCCTGAAGGAACTCAGGTCTGTCCATGTCCACGAAATGACCCCGTGCCTGCCTCTCGTGGCGCTCCCAGGCTGCGGGCGCTGTGATCCCACCCGGCCGGAGCCGCCGCCTGGACGCTCGGCGCGAACGCAGCCCAGGACCTCGCGCCGCAGCCGCCAGCGGCCAGCGGCCAGCGAGGCGGCGGGACTTCAGTTCGAGCCTCGCGGACGCCTCGCCACGAGGGACTGCGGCCCGCGGCCCGCAGGCCGGTGAGCCGTGCGGGAACCGGAGGCGGCTGCAGAGTTGAGGGAGGAGGGAACCGCAGGAGAGCGGAGGACGCGAGGACGCGCGAGAAGGGCGAGGAGACGTGGCGGGGACCGAGTCAGCCGGACGCTGAGAAGTGGGGACCGAGGGTTCCCCGGGCCGCGCGCAGCCGAGGAACTTCAGGAAGCACGTCGGAGGCGGGGCGCCTGCCGGGAGCTGGGACTGGAGGAACCCGGAGGGACGAGTTAGCAAGGCAGAGACCTCGCAGTACTCTGGATAGCTGTTCCCGGAGGAAAGCAGTTTAACTGAATATGCGGCGCTCAGGAGGTAAAACAAACTAAAACAAAACAAAAGGAACTCCTCCTGCCTTTGGCCCTGGAATCTAGGCATCCCAGCACCCTGGGGCCCGCCTGGAGTCCCTTCCAGTGCACTTCGCGGCGCTGCCCAGGGACCATCAAGGCCTCTCAGGCCATTTAAAAATCATCAGGAGGGGACCCCTCTGGCCCTCGGACGGGCGCTGGGGATCTCTCTCCTCCCAGGGCTCTGCTCATTGCTGGCTTTCCAGGGAAGCGCTTCAGCTGTGGGCGCGCATTTGGAAACCTAGCAATACCGATGCACCCGAAATTCAATTGAACATCTTCATAGGAGGCTTGGGCTGTAATTAACGCTGGATACAAAACCACGTTGCATCTGAACTGAGATTTTACACGGTTTATAACGACGTTATTTCGGATTTCAAAAAATAATAAGACCAAAGAGGGGTAGAAGGAGGAGAGAGAGAAGAGAAGAAAGAGAAAGAGGAAATTGCGAAGCTATACTTCTCCCTCTTTTTTCTTTCGTGCTGTCTCTCCCACCAGGCACACGCCAGGAAATTCTGGAGCAGAGGATCATGGGTTATGAGTAAATACATTGACACACTGAAACCGCTGACATTTTAAATGTTTCTTCATTAAAGAGAGCACATGTTAAAAGTATGTATTTAATCTTAAATTGCACCTCAAAATTACAAACTACCGATGGTAGTTATTTATCCGCAAAGTCTTGAAAACTTCATGGAAAACCAAAGTAATAAAACAATGAGAAGTGGTACAAGCCGTTTAAGTTTTATTGAAATGCCCTCGTATCGTTTTCCTTAATTCCCGAATAAAACCAGTGTTGAAGAAGCAGGTCGCGACAGGATCAGGGGCGTACGCCGCTCGTCGGTGGCGCGGGGGCAGCGCCGGGGCCACCTCTGCTGAGCCAAGGCGGGCAGGCGTGGTCCACAGCGCCCCCTCGCCGCCTGCCGCGCGATTCCGGAACTGTGTCGCCTCCTCGGACTCCCGCAGAGCCCCAGGATTCCATAGGGTTTGGCCAGGGCTTGGGCCTTCGAAGCCACAAGCGTTACCCCGGAAGACCCTCAAACCCAAGTCTTCTATCCGGCCCTTCTTAGCGCTTGGCCTCGCGTGGAAAACCGGCTCGCTGAAGCGTGTACATCCACACCGACGTGTCCAAAATTCCTAGATCACTGTAGAGACAAGAAACAGAAACATGACCCAGTTAACTTTTTTTTTTTTTTTTTTTAAGTTTTAATGCACACTTGGGGGAAAAGAGGGAGGAGCCTCCACAGCAAACCTGAACTAGTCATTGCTGGGTGATTGCTCCAAGTACTTGAGCCTGCGTTCTGAGTTGCTATTCGTTTCCCCGCAGTGCATGACCATTTTCTTTCATTCCAGCCGAGAAGGCCAGAAAGGCCGCCTGAGCCAAGTGCCGCTCTTATACAGGCGACCTCACTCACATGCCTGACGGCGACTCCAGCCCCAGTGCAAAGTCCAGGACGGTGTTGTGGAGGGGAGGCTGGAAGGCCCTGGAGGAGTCCCTCTGCTCCTGCCACGCAGGGCTGGCAGATAGCAAGGAACACCGGCACCGGCCTGGACACTTGCAGCATTTTATTCATTGATGTCTTGTTAGTTTTAAAGAAGACTGAGTCAACTTTAATCTAGAAGTGAGAAACTGATTTTTCAAAATCAGGGAGCTTTCATTCCAAACAGTTTATATATCCTAATAACAATGAGGAAGTGTTAATGTCCCTGCGTAGGCATTTTAATTTGCTACAGTCACCACCAATAAAAATGGCATGTAGTATGATTCGACTGTTTAATAGTGCAAGGTAGACAGTTTTTATTAGTAACAGGCAGCAGTATGGAAATTTTAGATTTCAGTGGAGGAGCATAATTGCTGGGGGAAAATACACAGGAAGGAAAGCAGCCTTGTCAAGATCAGCAGCATCGAGCCAGAGGGGAAGGCAAGTAGGCTTCCGGGATGTGCTCTGGCAAGAGGAGACCCTCCAAAGTCACGTGCACTTGTCTGGTTATATACTTAATTGATGTCAAAATCGACTGCTTCTACAACACGCTCCTGCTCCAAACTGGCTATGTTTTTTTGCAGTAACTCGCTGTTTTCTCTTCCGCCCCTGGCAGAGGTCAGGTGTGGTGGGGGGGGGGGTCAAAGAAAGGAGAGGAGGATGAGTCCTAATGCTAATGAAACTACAGCAGGAAAACAGTCTTTAGAAACAGAGATACTCCAGGCAAGTCATCCCCAGTGATAAAAATTAGAGTCAATTTTTTAACTTAATCTGATTGGAAGCCAACCGGAGTGGTCGCAATCTGATCTGTGGCTGTTTTTTATCCAACATGTGGGCATCTCATTTAGGGCCTCTCCCTGGAGAAATTCCCTCCCAGGAAGGCCAAAAATGTCCTACACTCCTCGATGGCATTCTCCACCTGGCTGCCCTCCCTCCTATAAGAATTGATTGAAAGTATCTTCCTTGACCTGAATTAGGATGCCCCACGTGAGGTCACAGCATTATTGAGGTGCGACTGCTGAGCCCTCGCCAAGCCTGGGGTGTGTGGAAGGGGGAGTGTGTGCCCCAGCGCAGGAGCATTGGGAAGATAACATGAGAGGAGAGAGGGGTGTTGGTTTGTAGGGGAGGGGCAAAGTGGGGAAGGATGGGCGGAAAGACCGGTGGGGGCCGAGTCTCTGGGGGCCATTGAGGAGGGGGTGAAGACTGCACCTACCAGGACAGACAGCCTGCCCGCTGGCCCTTGTCCAGCCCAACGCTGCAGCTTGCAGCTGGTTCCCTGGAACACAGGGAAAGACAACGCCGCCTGCCTTGAGTGTTCCTCCTGCTTCCTGTACCCGGTTGGCAGCCAGAGACCCAAGCACCAGAGCCGCAGCCTCCCTCCACATAGAGGTCCCCGACCCCAGAGCGGCGGGAGACAGCAGAAGCCCGAGGCTCCGCCAGCCTCGGAGCTCTCCGCGTGTGCAGCGCAGCGGCAGGCCTGCGCTCAGCCCGGTTCCAGCCACCAGACTCCGTTCTCCACTGGCGTGGCTCCTTAGGAAGAGACACCTGTTGGTGGGCTCCCTCACCCGGCAGCACATGCCGGCCCCTCTTGAGCTCCCTAGTGCCCCCCATTGGTAGCCCCTAACCCCTCAGGCCTGGTCGGCAGACGCCCTCTTCTGCCAGCCCGGTGAGGGAGGGGTGAAAGGCCGCGGTAGGGAAATGGGGGTGGGGGTACTTCGGGTGCTGAATTCCCCAAGGCCGTCGCTGACCGCCTAGCCGTTGGGCCCTGGAGGCACCTCCCGAGTAAAGCCGCAGGCCACCAGGACTACCTTGTCGCCAACTGAGCTGTGCCACCAGCTGGCTCCAATTTGTCCCTTCCTGAGATCGCAGTGAGGCTCGGTTCGTCCTGTATCGTCTCCCCCAGATTCCGAAGAAGGCGACAACTTTTAAAACAAAACAAAATAAAACTCTTTTGGGGTGCGGCGTTTTCCAGGGCTGAGTACTGGCGGCGCGTGCCATGAATTCCCAGGCGAGGAAAGTCCCAACACCCGGGCCCAGAGTCTCCGCGGACTTAGGACGGAAGGCTCACCTCTGGGCCCTCCAGGCAGTTCCAAACCTAGGCGGCGATAGTGGCGCCGAGAGCGAGGGGCAGATGGCCAGAAGCGAAGCCACACGGATGCCTCGGCCTGGAGGCCGCGCAGACCGCGGAGGCGGGGGTGAGAGCCGCGCACGCCACCCCAAGGAGGGCTGGGACCGCAGGTGCCCACATCCTGCCCTCCAGCTCCAGCGGCTCTGGACTGGACACTGCAGTCCGGTGTGCCGTCACCCGGGACCGCCTCTTCAGAGGTGGCCAGAGGTGCTGCGCGGTGAGTTCCGCAAGTAGAAACGGCCCGGCCCCACTGCGGGCGGTCTCTCGCCTAACCGGTGCGGGCCGGTCGGGGCGGGGCAGCGGCTGGATGGGCCCGAGTGGGGTGAAGAAGGTATCTTGGCCGAGGAGGGGGAGGCGGCTGGATCTGGGTGCCGGGAGGTGGCAGAGAATACGTGCGAGTGGGAGGGGGCGTGCGCCGAGGCGCGCAGCTCGGCCCGGAGAAGCTGCAGGGCCGCGGGCCGCCGGCTGGGGCCGGAGCTGCGAGAAGCCGCTGCGCCACAAAAGCCTGCGCGTCCCTCCCGCGCGTCCGCCTCCCTCTACTCGGCCCTCCCCTCCTCTCTGCTCGCTGCCCCTCCCCCGGCCGAGGCCTGGAGGCTGGAGCGGGCGGAGCAGGGGAGGGGCGGGCACCCGAATATGCAGATGAGCGCGTGACGGACAGCTCCGCGTTCCAATGTCCCTCCGAAACTCGAGCGCTCCTTCCTCAACTCCTCACTCCCCGACTCCAGACTCCCCCCAACCCCGACCGCCGGCCCGGCGCGCGGCTGCGCCCACCGGTTTCGCGCTGCCGCCGCCGCCGCCACTACCGCCCCGCGTTCCCCCGGCCCGCGGGCCGCCAGGCTAGTGCCCCGACCAGCCTGCCTCGGCCCGCGGTCCCGGTGTCCGCCGCCGCGCCGCGCCCGGGCCGGGTGTGGATGGAGGGCGCCGCGCGCCCTGCCCGCAGCTCGGCGTGACGCGGGCCGCGAGCCCCGCGCCCACCATGTCCTACCCGCAGGGCTACCTGTACCAAGCGCCCGGCTCGCTGGCGCTCTACTCCTGCCCAGCGTACGGTGCGTCCGCGCTGGCCGCGCCTCGCAGTGAGGAGCTGGCGCGTTCGGCGTCCGGCTCGGCGTTCAGCCCGTACCCGGGCTCGGCGGCCTTCACGGCGCAGGCGGCCACTGGCTTCGGCAGCCCGCTGCAGTACTCGGCCGACGCTGCTGCCGCCGCCGCCGCCGGCTTCCCGTCCTACATGGTAACCGCGCGCGGGTGGGGACTCGGGACACCCGGGTTTGGGGGGTCCTGACCGGGCGTGGGCTGAGTGGGGCGGAGGATCGGATAGCAAGGGCGCCGGGAACGTGGCGCGGGCGGCGGTTCGGGCATCGGCGGCTCGGGCGGCCGCACGGCAGGCGGAACAAGGGACCGGAGCGATAGGCAGAGCCGCCAGAGCGGGATAGGAAGCCGGTGGCGCTTCCCCTCGGCTCCCGGGATAATGGTCTCTAAGAGCTGGAAGTGCGACTTCACCGGGCCGGGATCTACCTTGGGTAGTCCCTGCAGCCTGCTGAGGAACCCGGAGCATGCCGGGGCTCGCGCACCTCGGCTTGGGGCGCGAGGGTCGGCGGAGCTGGGGCCTCCGCGGCGGCTGCCTGGCGATTCGTGTTTGCTTGCCGGGCCTGGGGCAGCGGGGTCACAGAGTTGGAAGAGGAAGCACAGCATCTGGCTGCGAATCCAGTGCCCGCCCGACGCGCCCTAGTTTCGGCCTTTATCTGTCTCCCAGACCGTGCTTTCGAAAAACGTGTTGGCGGGCAAGGGACCCGCCAACTGCCGTAGGAGTCCTCCGAGCACCGAGAGCCGCTCCTGCTTCCGCGACGCGGCGTCGGCCGGGCTCCTCTGGGTTGCGCAGCTGGGCCCGGGCGGGGTAGGAGCACTTTTCCGGTGAATGAGGCCCTAACCCGGGTTGTAGCCACCGCTCGCCCTCGGTGGAATTCCAGGGCAGCGACTGAGTAGCTGAGGCCTTGCGAAGGCTGCAAACGTCTTGAATTTAAACGTTAAAGGGTGAATTAAAATGCTAATTACCGCGTATTTGAAGAATTCGAGACGGTGACTGGCTTCTGAGTTGCAAATTGGATTTACCGAGCTTTAGAGCGGTGAATAGTGGAGTGGGGGCTCTGGGATGTTATTTTTAACCATATAAGGGCGGGAAGGGGGAGTGCGGGGAGGGGGCAGCGCTGGAAGCATCCGGAGAAATTTAGTTATCAAGCAACTACCTGGAGGCCTGAGCGCTTGGGCGCTTGTGTACTTTGTACTCGCGGCTCGGGAACATTTTAGGGGAAGGTATACCGTTTTTAGAAAAGTGAAGGAGTTCATAAATTCGAGAATAACACTGGAGTACTTTTTGTGATCAACAACCGACACCAAGTCACCCACTGTGTGGTCCCTGCTCCTTTACTACGGGGAAGCAGGACCCAAGCGCGGGAGAACCCGAGGAGGAAGGGCGGCCGTGGGGGGGGGGGGGCAGCGTTTCGCGTGGACGATGGAACCGCCGCGTCTCCGCGGGCAGCACTCACAATCTCTGGTCGCTTCCAGGGCGCACCCTACGACGCGCACACGACTGGGATGACCGGCGCCATCAGCTACCACCCCTATGGCAGCGCGGCCTACCCGTACCAGCTCAACGACCCGGCGTACCGCAAGAACGCCACGCGGGACGCCACAGCTACGCTCAAGGCCTGGCTGAACGAGCACCGCAAGAACCCGTACCCCACCAAGGGCGAGAAGATCATGCTGGCCATCATCACCAAGATGACCCTCACGCAGGTCTCCACCTGGTTCGCCAACGCGCGCCGGCGCCTCAAGAAGGAGAACAAGATGACGTGGGCCCCGCGGAACAAAAGCGAGGACGAGGATGAGGACGAGGGCGACGCCGCAAGGAACAAGGAGGAGGGTCCCGAGAAGGTGCCGGAGGGCGCGGAGACCTCGGCAGAGGATGAAGGTGAGCTGGGCCGCGGCGGGGCGCGAGGTCTTGAGGAACTTTCTTCCCAGGCGGGGCGCAGTGCGGAGGTCTGGTCGGGTGCTTCCCCGTGAGTCCCAGATCCTGGCCTGGAGAGCGGCGGCCTAACTGCTTGCCCGCGGAATTAGGGATCCCTCCGGGAGCATAGGGGAGGTCAGACACCCCTTCACACGCGGCTGCGGTTGGGGCTGGTGAGGGATCCCAGGGTGGGGTGATGGTCTGGCTGCCGGCGCCGCCCCTGCGAGTCACCCACTGTGCCGCGCCCGGCAGGGATCAGCCTGCACGTCGACTCGCTCACGGATCACTCGTGCTCAGCCGAGTCGGATGGAGAGAAACTGCCCTGCCGCGCCGGGGACCCCCTGTGCGAGTCTGGCTCGGAGTGCAAGGACAAGTACGACGACCTGGAGGACGACGAAGATGACGAAGATGAGTGCGAGCGGGACCTGGCGCCGCCCAAGCCTGTGACCTCGTCCCCGCTCACAGGCGTGGAGGCGCCGCTGCTGAGCCCCCCGCCGGATGCCGCGCCCCGCGGTGGCGGCGGCGGCAAGACCCCCCTGGGCAGCCGGACGTCACCTGGTGCGCAGCCCACCCACCAGCAAGCCCAAGCTGTGGTCGCTGGCCGAGATCGCCACGTCGGACCTCAAGCAAACGAGCCTGGGACCGGGCTGCGGGCCACCGGGGCTGCCAGCGGCTGCGGCACCCGCCTCCTCGGGGGCACCTCCGGGCGGTTCGCCCTACCCCGCTTCGCCGCTGCTCGGTCGCCACCTCTACTACACGACGCCCTTCTATGGCAGCTACACAAACTACGGGAACTTGAACGCGGCGTTGCAGGGCCAGGGGCTCCTGCGGTACAATGCAGCGGCCACAGCCCCCGGCGAGGCTCTGCACGCAGCGCCTAAGGCGGCCAGCGACGCGGGCAAGGCGGGCTCGCACCCACTGGAGCCACACTACCGGCCCACAGGCGGCGGCTATGAGCCCAAGAAAGGTAGGCTGCCCGATGCCCTCTGGGTGCTGCGGGGAGGCACCCTGGTTAGTTAGAACTGCCCAGAATCCCGGGGAAAGGGGAAAGGGCCGGGGAGGTCCACCCCCGTAACAGTTCTGGGAAGCGGGTGCCAATTAGAGGAGTAAAGCAGGAAGAGCACTGCTCCTTGGAATTAGGGAGAGGGTGGGGTGGAGCGCTGAGAGGGAAAGGAAGAGGGCTGGGCCTTCCCTTTAGAGTTACCCTGTGATTATTTACTCTTTATTTAATTTACTGTTAATATTATCATGACTGCTTTAGTTCTGGCAAACACTCGTTGCCTCCAAATGCAGACTACAGCTCGTCTCCCTGCTGACTAAGCTTGGGGTGTGCTGGTGAGTGCTGCTGGTTAGGCAGGGTCTCCGCAGAATCCCCTTCCCTGCCTTTGGCTAAAAGGAAAAGAAAAGTTCCCAGTCACTCTCAGAGGCCTGATTTCTTCAAATTAGAAAATAAGAAGGTTCCCCTTTCTCCTCCCATTTCCATATTGCCTCCGTTGCTCCTGATTCAGGCACCCTGAGAAAGGAGGCCCAAGGGAAAGAAAGCGAAGAGACCTTAGTGAGATAACCCACATCTGTCTCAGAGAGTGGCCATGGGGGCCGGGACTGCTGGCCCTGTGCCTGGACGCAGGCCTGGAGGGTCCGGAAAGTGCCTGTCTGTAGGCAATGCCTGTGGATGGTGGGGCCAGGTTCTCACTGACTGCCCCTCCCCTGACAGATGCCAGCGAGGGCTGCACGGTGGTTGGCGCAGGCGTCCAGCCCTACCTATAGAAGGGCCAGCTCAGCAGTGCAAGTAAGTGGGCACCCCCATGCTTCTCTGACCCCCCAGGGAGTCCCCCAGCCCCAACTGGTTGTATGATTGCTTAATATGTCGCCTTGCTTCTTGTCATGGGGTCAGAGCACTGCAGGCTTCCGGGTCTCTTTTCCTTTAAGAGGGAAACCTCCTTTTGCTTCAGTAGTTTCTTCCTTTCTGTTCCATTTCTGTTTTGAAGAATCAGTCCAGTATTTGGAATTTGAATATGTATGTGTGTGTGTGTGTGTGTGTGTGTGTGTGTGTATTTCCAAACACCAAACATCAATATTTATATTCCAAGTATCACCATGGCTGTTGCTTTCCCTGAAAAATAGATGGTTAAATTTGGGCATCTGTATGTCTGCTTGGAGCAGTTTCTTTTCTTTTTTTCTTTCTTTCTTTCTTTTTTTCTTTTTTTTTGTTTACTGTGATAGACACAATAGACACCTATTTTGATGAGTGAGTGCTACTGAAATTAAACTCGGGTATCAAAATCCTGTTGTAGATGTTAGTTGCAGAGTAAGATTGAAGAGACTTGCTACTCTTTCCCAGGCCTGCCTTACTCTGTGTCCAAATGCCTAGACTGCAGTTCTCCTGTAGAACCTTTAAAATTATGTTACTTTACAACTAGCAAAATGACTAATCACAAATCTGAAGATGAGAAAGAGGTGGATCCATTTCAGATAGACTCATTGTTGCCATGTGATGGTGTTGGTGTGGAACTGAAGGATTTGGGATGATTTGATTTTTTCCTTGGTCCACAGGTAGGTGTCACAATTGCTTTGGAAAAAAAAAAAAAAAAAAGTCAGCAGGCCATTCTCTCTTCCCAAGCTCATAAATATACAGATACAAAAACAGATCTGTAAATCTGGACCACATCTTGTGCCACTGAAAAGAGAAGGATCCCCACAGCACTTGAACCCACAGACTCTAACGATTGGAATACACTGTTGGATGTATGTGAACTTGTTGGCATAGTATAGTTCCCCCTATGTATGTGTGACTTTTGAAAACAATCTGTTCTTTTCTCAGGATATCTCAAATTGATCACTTCATTGCCACGGTATATATTCTATAGGTGTGATAGGATTTACTGTAAAATTTATTTGTAAAAGATGTACACAGTAGAAATAAAACGTGATTGAAGACCTTGAGTACTTCAGAAGTGGAAACAAATTTGATATTTATTTTTATAATGATATAAAGCTTCTAGTAATTTATGCAAGTTGTATTGCAATGAAATCTAAACTTTTTGTAAATAAATTCTGCCTGGTTTTTATTTGAACATTGCTGGTTATACAATCTTTGTTGGTTGTTTAACACAAATTCTTTACTAATTTATATCTTTAATTGTAAATAAAGACAGACTAGTCTACAATAATATGGTGTTTGGGGCTCATTTTTCCTGAAGAGTGATTTGGGTTGGAGCCCTAAGGATAGTAGCCCCCAGGTGATCTGAGCTCACCTTTTTAATGAAAAGCTGTATGACATAAACTCTCCTTTCTCAAGAGCATTTAAAAAAGGGAGGGGGGAGGCAGATGGGAGAGAAATACACAATAGGAAGATATATATATATGCTTCTAGACTATTTATGTACAAATGTATTGCAAGATCATAATTAAGATTTTTGTTTTCTGAATATGCAAATTCCTTATTAGTGTAAATTTCTAAAACTTGGAAAAATAAAATGATCTGACACCCTATGCATTTTTACATTTATTTGTGATGCTGGTTTATTAAACCTCCTCAACAAACTAAACTGGAAGAGAGCAATAATATTGATAATGGAGAATTATGCTTCCCACAAGAAATCTGATGGAAAATATTGTATTTTGTAAAGCCCAAATTATCCAAATTGGCATAGATTATTCAGATTTCTTGAATGACTCTTAACTCTGATTTAACATCATTCCTCTGGACACCAGGGGCAGGTCTGGGGGAGGGATCTAGCTCCCTTTTGGTGGTTCTTACTCTTACCCTGAGGGAAAAGGAAAGTTTAAACAGCTTTAGACTATTGTCTCCTTATGGCCTTACTCACTCCCTAATTATAGGACAAGCCCAACATTTGCAGTCAAGTAACGTATCCCCTTTGATTAGGATCATAAAAAGCAGCAACGCTGTCACTTTAATTTTCAGCAAAATTATGTGGATATCCATATAATATAATTTCAGAAAAGAAATGAACAATCATTTATTTCCTCTCCAAAGATAAATTGAGTGAATATAACTTACGGTTATAAAACAAGAATAATGGCTTCTTAGATTGCCCTTTAATCAATCATACACTTATTTTTCAAGCGGTTCACCTATTCTATTCCGTGATTAATAATGGTGCGGCTTGAGAGGGTTATTGGATCCCAGCGGGGGAGGTCTCCGGTGCGTTTAGCTGCTTTGGAATGGTCAGTTTGGGGTTCATTATGGGCTGAGATTGAACGATTTATAAAATCTTGTCTAAACATCTGCCAGCTCCGATAGGCGATGTGTCTGAGGATGGGAAATTGCTGGACCAGTTGATATTGACAAACGGATCTCTCTCCAGTGGCTTTTTGTGCCATAGAAATTAGTGGCCTCTTGCTGGGGTCTCGTTAGAAAGGGTATTTGAAAGTAATCTTGGGTACTTGAGCAAAGCCAGGGGACTGTTAGCCTGACACAGCCCTGCGGATGGGGCTAGGGGTGGGGGTTGACTGTGAAGAAGAGAGGGAGATGCAGGTTCTGTCTTCCAGGACTGCTTGTGCATTTTGTGGGTTTAAATACACAGGCATTCGGAGGTCAGGCATAGAGTGAATCTCTGGGGTGGAGGCTTTTTTTCTCTCTTCCCTTCCTCCCCAGTAATAGAAATGGAAATGTTTGGAGCTGAGCTACCTATTGGCAAGAAGAAAGATAGGACCCTTGTCACCTGTGTAGTGATGGGAAGCAAATAAATGAGAGGTCTGGGAAAGTAAGACTGAGCTTTGAGTGCATTTTCTGGTTTTGGTTTCAGACATAAAACCTTCATAGAATTTCCATGAAAATAATGATGTTCCCCTCCAGGAAGGTATTAAGTACTTTATTAATGTTAGTCACATTTCTGAAATCAGCAGGGAATAAAGTAGACATGGCAGCCATATTTCTATTATATGTAACATTATAATGTGTTTGGAGGGCTTCAGTGAAAAATATGAGTTAGCAATATTTACAGACAAAGCACCTGAAGATCAACTCTAATGAAGACACAATATTTAAGGCAGAGCATGCATCTCTTGAAGAAGGGTGGAGGATGGGGATGGAAACCCCGAGACACTACTTGATCTTCCTGCAGTGGTTCAGAACCTGAGGACTGGGTAAGAGCTACCTCCTGTGGAGCAGGCTGGTGTTTTACCTGGACGCTGAATCCCTCGCTCCTTTCCCTACACCCTCGGGTCAGACCCCCACTCTTGGAGAAAACATGCACATTTCGACTGGTGAAAACTCAAAGCGGCTCAGGAGATTAGCCAAGGCTAATGAAGCTTCTTTGATGTTTATATGCCCAACAAATTATCCAAGATTTCCATAACTTACCCACCCCTGCCTCCTGACCTGAATTTCTTTCTGGAGAACTTGATTTTTAAATATACACTAGCAACATGAACCCCGCAGGTGTTTAGAAGAATCTTTAAAAAGAAATACAGTGACTTAAGAACTCTGGTCCATGCAGGTCATTGGAAAAGATGGGAGAGACTTTTCATTGGGGAAGGAGGTGGATAGGGTCAGAATTTTTATTTTTGGTGTAAAAACTTGTTAATTAAAAAATAACGTAGCAGCCCCAAACATAACTTTGCAGCTGCTGTCTGAGATGGGGGAATAGCAAGCAACCCCGGCTAGAGCGAGGAGGGCTTTGGAGGCAGCGGCAGAGCTGTGGGTACAGGCCTGGGCGCACCCTCGGGGCTCTGGTCCGTTGCCCAAGCGGTCAGGGCACCACAGCCCCTCTGCCCTCCTCCGCCCAGTGTTTCATTAAAGCTGATTTATCGGAATTCGCGCCTTAATCTCAGGTGGGCCCCAGGGGCCGGGCTCTTCGGAGAAAACTAGGGGCGCTTGCCCCGCGGCCGGCGCGGGCGCTGGCTGCCTCCCGCGCCCGTCAAATGTCAACATTTGTTCCCAATAAAAGAGTTATTGTTTCTGCAAAGCTGCCCAGCAACTGCCTTTGAAACTTGAAAAGAACTTCATCTACCTTTGTCTAACGCGAGGCGGGAGGGGTGCAGAGCCGAGTAGGAGGAAGGGGAGGGCGTGGGGGGGCAGCGCAGGGCTTGGCTCCGCGCAGCCAGGAGTCTGGGGGCGTCTCCCTCTCCACCCCCTCGGCGGACGGCGGACCACCGCTGGAGTTCATTCTGGAGGCTGGAGAGTGGTGGGGTAGTCTTCGTGAGGGGGGGGGGGGGGGGGGGGGAGTTTATCAGATATCTGCAGTCTGGGTTGTTCCAACTGCGGGGGGAAATACAGGGATGGAGAAGCTGCCCTCCAAAGTCCGGCGCCTTTTAAGGTCAAGTACAGTTGCATTTAAATATTTATTGAAGACACTGAAAGGGAAGCATACCCTTTCTCCTCAATGTTCCAGAATAAGTTCACGCTGAACTACCACTGTTAGAGCAGACATGAATTCGAGAACAGTCATTTCATTTATGACCCAAGCAGAAGCCTTTCTGTATTTTAATAACACTCCGAATTACTAGAAAGTTTCCTCCAAGTAACAACCTACAATAATTATGACCATATAATTTTGCTCAGTTACCTAGTACATTGCAATTCCCAAGGAAACATGCAGTTAAACCCCAAATTGAAGGTATAAATACATCTATTATATATGTGTTTTTAAACCACTTTTACAAAAATAACGTCTCAAATATTTAAAAAAAAAAAAAAAAGTTAACCCAAGAGGTGATCTTGGGAACAATACACAACCGTCTGATATGTGGATATTATGATTAACATCATTTGAATTTCTACAAATCACAAGGGGGACATGTCCCTTTGATGTATTTTCAAACCTTTATGCAAGTGACAAATCCCTACAGATATTTTAAAGGCTTATTTTAAGGAGAAGTAATCTATGACAATATAATTTTCCAGTTGCTGAAAATTACTTTCTATTGGTCATAATGAAAATGCTCAGGAGCCCTCCTCTCTGCTTTGGCTGCAGCCCTAAGACTCTGGCATTCAATAATAGGCGACTGGACCTCAGCCACTGGTGGATGAAAGAGAAACCAATTCTAGACCCAGTTTGAGGGTTTAACACCCATTTGCATCCTTCACTGTCTTCACCAGCTCTCCCTGAAAACAGGGACATAGCCCCAGCTGACATCCCTGTCCCCTCCACCCCCAGCAGAGAATCAGGCTGTGTCCTACAATGAGGGCAGAGTGTTCTCCTTATTTCTAAGAAAGATAAAAATTGAAGGCATTATTTAGGAGGACTACACTGTAATACAGTTTAAAAGTGAGTTATGAAATATGTCATCTGTTCTTTTGCAATCCCAGGTAAAAGGAAAAAGGAAGAATTTTTGTTTGTTTGTTTGTTTAAACCTGCCCCCAAGATCATAAGAAAAGGTCTTTTTAAAAGGTGTCTCAGTGTTGTGGTGTCATTCTAAATCTAATATTCTTAAAGAATTGGCTGGGAGGTTCCGGGGCTGCCTCCACATCCAGTCCATCTTCGTAGGAAATGCCCAGAGGGGAGAAGAAAACACAGTGCTACACAAACGTTTGCATTTTTGTGGGGAGATAAATTGACAATTTATTGTGTGTAGCTCCTGATCAATTATTAATCGTTAGTGTCAACAACAGGGTTATAATTACCTTCGGTTATTTTAAGAAATATTTGCTTTTACGTTTCTGATCTGGTAATTAGTTAAAGCTCTTGAGTAATGAATTCCACGAAGAGCTGATGAGACCCACCCTTTCCCCTCCCCTCCTTAGATGACCTTTAAGAGGAAACACTCTTGCCCTCAGGTTCTCAGAAATTCGCTCCTTGCCTGCGTTCTAGCAGCGGGCACCTATTATTATTATCATCATCATCATCATCATTATTATTATTATTACTTTTTTTTGCTATAAATGATTCCACAGGAAAAGAGGAAAATGACAAACAAACAGAGCTCAGCTGGAATTAATAAGGCTGATCAAAGTTAGCTGGGCCGGAGCTGCTCGCCGCCGCGCAGGTCTGAGGCCCGCCGAGGCGCCAGCAGCCCAGGCCTCTTCCCTCCGCGATCAGGAGGAGGGCAGGGCATCGATGGTAGCCCTGGCGCAACACGGGGCGTGGGCTGGCGGGAAGACTCCTGCTTTTACGCCCTGCTATCCCCAGCCGTGCGGGGCCCGCCTGGGCCGCGGCGAGAACGGGCGTTAGGCATTCGCCCCGCGCGGGTGCGAGTCCCGCCCGCGCCCGGCTCCCGCACCCCACGTCGCGCTCTACCGTCGCAGCGCCGAGGGACCCCTTGACCCTGAGAGGGCAGAGTTGAGCTCCTAGCTAGGAGGGGGGAGCCCGCGGCCCGAGACCGGGGCGGGCTATCCAGCGCGGGAGGAGCTCCGAGGGGACGGCCGTCTCGCTCCGGAGCCCCTCTGGGCCTTGCGCGGAGAAGGGCCGTGCGCCGTCCCGGCGGTCGCCCCCACCTTCTGGGCTGCCCGCGCCGGAGCTGAAGGCGCTGACCCGGCGGCCGGCCTTCCGCCCGGGGTTGGGTCGGCTTCCCACCCGCGCTCTCGCTTCTGCGCAGGCGCCTTTCGGGTGGGTGCCGGGGGTGGGGTCCTGAAGCTCGATCGAGGCCTTACATTTTCACCCGGGTCAGTTCCAATCACACGCGTTGCAGTGCAGTCATTTTCTTTGGGGATCTGAATTGCTCTGGGACGGCCCCAGCTGGGGGCGGGGGAGTCCTTGGGCTCACATCTCCGGACTCGGTTCTGTCCTGCGGTCCCCCAGAGCAGCGCCGCCGCCACGTGTGCACTTAAGTGGTCACATCGAGGCCCTAAAAGGCAACAACCAGGGCCATGCGGGTGTCAGAGCGGTGACAGATTAAGGACTCTGCGGACTGAGCAAGCCGCCTCTCGGCCGCCGGCCCTCTGGCGCACGGTGGTAGTGGGAGGCCAGGCCCAGGCACGCCAGGAGGGCGGCGAGGGCGCGGAAGCGGGGCAGAGCGGGCCGGGGAGCGAGCTTCCCCACGTCCACGCAGCCCGGGCGACCCAAGCCCTCAGGCTTTCGGGGGCCCCCATTCCTTCCAGGGGCTCGGACCCTTCGAAGACTCCTTCGAAGAGGCCGCGGGGACGCCGAAGCCCCTCCCGTTCCCGCGAGGCCGGGTCCCGACTCCCGCTCCGTCTCCGGGCGCAGCCCGGCTCCCGTCTCCCGCCCCTCCCAGGGCCCGCTCCGTGGCTCGCGGCGGCGGCCCGTCTCCCTCCTTCGCCGCAGAGTCCCCCGCCGCCGGGCACCTGCGGGACAGCCGGCCCAGCCCCAGCGCGGCGCGGGCGCGCGGCCCACCCAACGCCGCGTCCCGGGCTCCACAAAGGCGGCGCGCGCAGGAGGAAAACCGCAAGCGCCTCGCCAGGCTGCGGGCAGTCGAGCCGCGGCGGCCCAGGCGGCGGCCCCAGCCACCCGACGCCCCGGGTCGCGACGCCCCGGGTGGAGTGGGAGCGGCCTCGCGCCCCTCCTCCCCCGCTCCTCGTTCTGGTTTCCCTTCTTCTTCCTCGATCCCTTCCCGCGCGCTCTGTCGCCCGACCTTCCCACAGAGGCTGCGGGACGCCGCGGGAGCCTCCTGGAGCTTCGGGGACCCGGACGGCGCGGTGGGGCAGGCTGTGACCCGGACTGGGGACCCACGCCGAGCCCGCCGCTCCGCCGCCGACGTGCGCCCGCTCACCCTCCGGGACCTCCCGTGGATAAACGGAGGGAGGCCGAGGGGCGCCCCAGTGGGCTGCTGGCAGATCTGCACCGCTCCCTGCAGGCGACTGGCCCGCGAGGGTTCTTCTCCTGGGAGTTCACACAAAGAGGTCGGGTCTTACAGGCTGACTCCGAGTTTAAGTGGAAGCCCTCCACCACTCGCTGGGCTCCTCCTGAGAACCCAGCTGGAGGGCTGCCTGGAGGTGGTGATGTGTCCAAGGCCGGCAGCCGTCACAGGGCCAGGGTGGGGGCGCCAGCGAGCAGGCCTCGTCGCTAGGGTCCCATCCGCCACAGCCCCATACTCGGCAGGACAGAGTCCGAAGGGATCTCAACCCCCAGCCTTTACCCCTCATTCCTTTCAGCCCTCCAGTGGGAGCAGGTGACCCTGGACCCCCATGACCAAAGCAGCCTTGGCTTTGAGGCTCTTTGGCGGCTTAGCTCAGGTACCGGGAACCACAGGAGCCACCTACCAGTCTCCTGCAGGTGGAGAGAGGACGCCCAGAGACACAGGACTTGAGGAGGCCCCGAGACCCCCAGTCCCTGGGTCTGTGAGAGGGACGGGGGTCATGTCTGGGAAGATGAGGACTTCGCCATCTTCTGCCCTGTGGACGACTGGGGGAAGTTGGGCCCCAGCCACCACGACATCCTCCCGCCAGGGAACAGGTGGCAAGGGGAGGGGTGCACAAGGACAGTGCCACTCTGTACTGCGCCCTGGAGGTGCTCACAGCCCTGGCTGTCAGGGTGGAGGGCAGGCCTCAGGACTGCCCTGCCTAGGGAGGAGGGCTGGTGACTAGGCTCCTGGGACTCAGCAGGACAGTATTTTATTTAAATTGGAGGCCCCGTGGCCTGCAGGTATCCTCTCCCTGGCTCTCAGCAGTGAAAACCATCGTGTTTTGTAGTTATCCTGTGCTGCTCAGCTCCTCAAATGAAGTGTCCTGGGCGGGAGTGGGCCGGCCCACAAAACAGCATCAGGCGAAGGGGTGGAGCCACGGGCTCACAACCTGGGCCTGACCAGCCCCTTCCTTTGTAGACAGACACTGATTGGCACAGAAGGGTCAGGAGGTAAACAGCCCTCCAGGAGAGCCCCTCCAGTGAGTTATGTCTCAAACCACCTTCTTCTGACTCTATGGTCTTCACACAGAAGAAAATTCAAGTGCGTTCCGGTGCCCAGCCCTACTCTGCCTGCCTTCCCTTGCACGCTGGGCCACACAGCACCCAGCAGGAAGAAGGTCCCAATGCAGGAGGGCTGTGGGCTGCAGGTGGGCCGGGCTTGGGATGCTCCAGGTTAGGTGTGTGCTGGGGTTTGCTGTAATTTTTTTGTTTTGTTTTGTTTTGTTTTTGGTACTGGGGATTGAACTCTGGGGCACTAAACCACTGGGCCACATCCCCAGCCCCCCCACCCCTTTTTTTTTGTTAGAGACAGGGTCTCACTGAGTTGCTAAGTGCCTCGCCATTGCTGAGGCTGGCTTTGAACTCGAGATCCCCCTGCCTCAGCCTCCCAAGTGCTGGGATTACAGGCCTGCACCACCGCGGCCAGCGTTTTGCTGTAATTTTAAGGTGGGAAAGCCAAGGTAGAACTTCTCAGGCAGGTAAGGACCGGTGGTGGTCTTGAAGCCCCTCAGCATTGCCAAGCGCAGAGAGGAACCCTTGTGTGGTCCTGGACCCACCTCCCGGAGAGGGCCCTGGTCAAGGCCCAGCACAGCTCCTGCTGCGGCAGTGGCTCCCAAGGTCCTCCCTGCGAGTCAGGGTGGGTGTGCAGACACAGCTCTACACGTGCGCTCTCCGCCGCCTCGGCTGGGACGTGCAGGCAGACAGTGTGAGCACGTCTCCTGCTCACGCGCCGGCGTCCGCTCACCTACAGCCTCACGTGAGTGATCCGAGTCTGTGAGAGGTTGACGCCGAGTGGGCTCTCCACTCACTGCTGCCCATCTGCCTGCCCTGCTCCACAGACCGCCTCCCAGGGCTGCCCATCGGCCAGGGATGTCCACAGAGCGCCAGGTTAGGAGGACAAATGAGGCACCGACACTGTGAGTCTGAAGATGGCCCCTTTGTAAAACAGGCTTGTGAGCTGCCCACTCGGCGTGCGCGTCCCTCCCTGCTGGGGAAACACTCCTCTAATAGGGCGCCCACAGGTCAGCCGGAGAGTGACCGGTGCTGATGCCGTCAGCGCACCTGAGCACTGGGCCATGGTCACTGCGCATGCCTGGCGCTCTCTTCTGAGGGGCCACGATGTTTGGATTTGTAATAGAATAAAGACAGCACAGATCCTAAGTTGTAGATTTATTATTATTACTTTTTGCTTTCTCTCCAGTGCAACCAGTCCTTGAGTAATCAAGGTTCTTCACATCATTTCTTTCATTGGCAAGAGTGATTCGAAACATTACAAAGTAATTTTATTCAAAGTGTATGTTTAAATATGTTCTCATCAAAACCTGCAGAGTAAACTGAATGTAAGACATGGAAACAAATAAATTGCAGTTTTCAAAAAGTTCTTCCTCAAACATTTGAAGTCATTCATTAAAATTTAATGGCAAAGTGCACATGACAATTTGTAAATACAAAAATCTAAAATGAAATTTAAAAATAAACTCGAATTGTTTTGACGTTGAAAGTGTAGTCCCGGAGACAGAGAGATCTCACGGAGTCCCAGCAGAGGGGCAGGCAGAGGAAGGAGGGTGGGCTCCAAGGGGCCTTGCTGGGCCTCCCCCATCTGCACTGTGAGGACAGCCAGCTTCCGGAGGGTTCCTGGAAGGTGGGAGCCAAGGCGCGGTGCACAGGGCTGGGAGGCCTGGAAGGGACCCCGCCAAACCAGGGCTTCGCATCAGCATGGAGAGAGGAGGGGGCTGTCCTGAGGGGCCCGGGATTCGAGGCTTGGTCTCCACATGGTGCTGTTGGGAGGTGGTGGGACTTAGTGGGAGGTTCGCAGGACCGGGGTGTGCCTGTGGAGACTGCTAGGACTCCAGCACCTTCCTCTTCCTTCCTTTTTTTTTTTTTTTTTTTTCTTTGCATCTCAGTAATGAGGTGCACAGTTTGCTCTGCACAAGCTCCCAAGTATGACCTGCTGCCTTACCACAGGCCCAAAGCAACGGGGCCAATCCATCATGAGCTGAAACCTCCAAAAGTATGAGCCCAAATGAACTTTTATTCTTTATGAGTTATCTCAGGTGTTTTGTTGCAGTAATGAAAAGCTGACCAACACGAGGCCTCGGAGCAGAAAGACTGAACTGATGGTGCCCTGCAAGGAGAAAGGCAGGGTGGGAAGGCGTGGAGGGATCCTTTCCCGCGCAGGCAGCCGGTTCCCACCCCTTCCTCTCAGCCTGCGTGCAGCACAGCTCACAACTCCTGTCAGTCGAGGCCTCTGAATTCTGAGTCCAGGCCTCAGGTGCTGAGTACTGCAGTCCTCCCAGAAGCGGATCACCAGTTCACAAGGGCGTGGTGGCGTGACAGGCTGCCTGGCCATCTGCCCAGTTTCATTTCCTTCTAACGTTATACCTAGGAAGCTGGGTCCTGCCAGCACCACACACACAACCAAAGCCAGCAGCACAGGTAGGTTGTATATCTGATTTTTAAGGAGGCTATTTTTAGAGAAGTTTCAGGTTTACAGGAAAGGTGCATGCCAAGTCCGGGCATGTGTTCCCTGCCCACGGCTGTCCACGATGGGAGCAGCTTACTTCACTGTGGCATGTGTGCTACAATTAATGAATGGACATTTTTAGCTTATTATTAATTGAAGTCACAGCTTGTATCAGAGCTCACTCTGCGTCATACGTTGTACTGGGTTTTGATTTTACGTAACACAAAATCGACTGCTTCCTGCGCTCACAGTTACATCTTAGGTATCTGAGGGATATAAGATGTTCATACAACAAATATACTATAATAACAACATGAATAATACATAAATATTCAAACAGGAATATGTAAATACCCATAAATAGCACAGTTGCTAAATATGCCACCACTTATCTAGTTACAGTTAGACCTTGGATAAACAGGGATACCTTTGAAGTAAAGTGTGGAAGTTCCCTGCCATGTTTAACAGGCTTGCTCTGAACGGCGTCATCGGTCATCTGAAACTCAAATTGGGCTGTACGTGCTTCATTGTTACTGGCAAAACCTGGCAAGCCTCGTGCTGAGGAGTCAGGGCAGACCCTTCCTCCTGGGCGGCTTGGAGCGCACAGGTATGGACAGAGAAGCTGGGGCAGAGTTGGCACGTAGACAGAGGCAAGGGACAGACGGTGCCTTCGCAGAGCGGAGGTGCCGCCCGGGGCCTGTGGATTCGGCTCCACCTGCCTTCCAGCACGGTGACCGCAGGGCCCTTTGACATTTCTCTTTGCCTTGGCCAGCTCTCCAAACTTTCCAGTTTTCTCCCTTCTCACTACAAAACCCTGTTTTGAAGTCCCAGATTATCCTAATAAGTAAACGCTGTCATTTAAAAATGGTCACTTTGGTGAGCATGGAGTTACTGACTGTCACTGTGGGGAGGTGTTCAGCAAATGCCCTCCTGTCATTGTGCACGGATCCCATAGCCCTGATGATGCAGTCACCTGGAGGGAAATTTGAGCTCAGTTGGTTTGGAGTTGAGCCTGGCCTGGGCACTTTCTAAAAAGATGATGGACCAAGGTTGGGAAGGTAGCAGACAAATGCCCGCAGCGGAAAGCCAGGAAGCAGAGCAGGTCCTTCGGATCACCTGTGGAGCTTTCTCTCCAGTGACCAGAGGCGGACCTGGAGCCTGTGATGCCGTGCTCGTGAGTGGAAGGCCACTGCAGTGCCCGCTTGACCAGCTGAGCTCCTCTGTGCTGGCCTGCGACCCAGCGCCCAGCCAGACCAGGTTCTCCTGGGTCCCCAGGGGGGCGGAGGGCAGCAGCGCGCGATGGAGCCGCAGTCCGGCCGGGAGCACGTTCACTGGGGCTTGGAAACCTGGCAGCCAGGACCCAGAGAACAACGGGACCCCTCTCTGGTTCCTGTGACTCTGGTGAGTCACCCAATCTGCTGATCAGGGGGGTTGAGAGGACCCTAGAGATCAGGTAGCCAACCAGTGCACATTCTGAAAAGAGAAGGGTCACTGGAGAGAGAAATGTCCCTGATGCTTCCAAGAGAAGCACTGTATGTGGTCAGCAAGACCCTGACCCATCCTGGCCGATGGCACCACCAGTAGAGAAAAGCTAAAGAGCCCGGAGACTTCATACACATCTCTAAGAATTATTTCTCAGAAATCTCAGCTCTTTTTTTCAAAAAATATTTTATTTATTTATTTATTTGGTACCAGGGATTGAACTCAGGGGCACTCAACCACTGGGCCACATCCCCAGCCCTTTTTTGTATTTACTAGAGACAGGGTCTCACTGAGTTGCTAAGTGCCTCGCCATTCCTGAGGCTGGCTTTGAACTTGTAATCCTCCTGCCTCAGCCTCCCAAGTGCTGGGATTGCAGGTGTGCGCTACTGCGCCCGGCTTCAGCTGACTCTTCAGAGCAGATAACAAGGTCAGTTTTGATCAACTTTGTCTTAAATACCTTGCAGAAGAGTATATAGCCTGAGCACAGTCCTACGTGGACATTTAAAAGGAAAAACAATGCTTTTTTAAAAAATGTAACTTAAGGTGTACACTTGTATCAGCCCTACCAAAAGTAAGTAAAGCTGGAGGCTGTGTAAGAAGGGTTCTGTGTGGGAGTGCCTGACGATCACCTTCACGAAGGACTCTAGAGCTGCAAGTTTGTCCTGAGTTAATTTGAGCCTGATCTCATCGCCCTACAAATCTTCCTGACTTCCTGCATTGTAAACTTGATCTGTTTTCCACTGATATAATTATGAGTTACTGTCTTCATGGTTTTTGGAGACTGGCTCAAACACTAACTGCTTTGGTGCTAATTGTTTACAAAACAGTAATGCTTTGCTGTCTTGTTTATTGTTGTCTTAGCATGATCCCTGCCTACGTATGTCTTGTCCAGTCACCCGCCCTCTGTCACGGTGGACCCTGGACTGCTCTGATGCTGAATGCCCTTAACCGTCCACGCCCCACCTCATAGAGAACAAGGACTTTGGAGTACTTCCCCCAACTTTCATCAGGAAGCTGCTTGGAAATGTCATTGCCCATTTTTCCATACAAATGGAATGTAGAAATTGACATGGGGAAATGCAACAGGGTCCACTTTCACTCTGAACCAGCCCTGGCTGCTCTGCACTGCAACTTGACTTTAAAATGGACAGGTCTCTCTTCCTCTCTCCCTGCTCCTCCCTAATCTCTCCCCTCCCTAATCTCAGGGGAAACAGGATTACCTTTCTTCCCCATCCAGGTAGAGTCATCTGTCCTGGGCACACACCCACCTTAACAAGTCCTCCAGACCTTGGGGATGGCACCAGAAGATCTCAGAAATGGCCATCGCCCAAATTAACAGGTGGACGAACCTCCAACAGAGAACACGGGCATGTAGCCCTTGAGTCACCTCTAACAGCCCCTGTTCCTGCTGAGGGGCAGAACCACAGCCTCTGGGACGGAGTCCCTGTGCTTCTCCTTTGATAGAAAAGCAATAAACCTTCTTTTTCCTTTTTCTCAAAATTAAGAAAAAAAAAGATTTGGAACCTTGAGCCACCTACAAAGTTCAGGTGGGCCCGCGGGCTCCCAAGTGCTGCTGTTGGGTCAAGTTCCCTGGAAGAGCCTACCTTGAGAGCAGGAGGTGGGACGTGAGTCCTGGTGGCTCCTTGCTGGACTGCCTGTGTCACTACACAATCCAACCAAGAAGCCTGGGTGAGTTGCCAGGGAACCACAGCACCCTGTAGCCCTGAGGGGACAGGCATGTCTTAAAAGTCCCCCTTGGCTTCAGAGGAGCACAAGCCCAGGGTGCTTGACTCTGTTGAGGACAGCCTCTGAACGTGGTGTTTGGTCTGAGCCGTGTCCTCCAGTGAGCGGGGACGCCCCCTGCGCCCGGCGCTCCCTTCACATGCCCTCACTCCACAGCATGTCCGTGGAGAGGCCCCAGGCCTGCTCAGGAGGTGCGTGATTCGTGCTCTGAGTAGAGAGAGCTCGAGGGGTGTGGGCGCCGCTGTGAGGTCTCACAGAGTCGGCGTGTTCCTTTCAACAGTTTTGGTAGAAGGACGTGGTTGCAGAGGCCTGGCTGCCCGTGTGCCCCCCACCCCCCAGGCCCTTGTTCACGCCTGCCCTCCACAGGGTCCTCAGCGCAACCTCCCCCCTCCCCCCAGCCCCAAGACAACTCCCCAAAGGCATCCACGGCCCCCGCCTGCCCCACAGAGGGGCTGCAGGGTGAGGCACCTGGACCCCACTCCCAGCAGGTCCCAGCCACCTCGCCGGCCTCCCTCAGCAGCTGCCCTCACCTCCCCTTGCTTGTGTCCATGGGCCATTGTCTGTTCTTTAAAGTCACCCCTGGGATGAGACTGTGTGCTGCCCGTGGCAGGGGCCTCGTGTAGATGGCCAACTGCAAGCCCGTGGGACGTCAGCTCAGGAGGCCATTGGACACGGGTCAGGAGGCTGTGTGGACACCCAGGGCAGGAGGCCACGTGGATACTTGGAGCTGGAGGCCGTGTGGACACCCAGGGTGGGGAGCTTACTGCTGACTTCTGGCCCACATGGGCAGCCACCTGGCCCAGGGGCATGGGGCCTCTTTCCTGGAGGCCAGGACCCGTGTTTGGGCTGGAGAAGCAGCGTGTGTGCAGCAGGGCTAGGCCCCTCCCCGCCCCAGTCTCGGGGCCCCAGGATCCTCCTCAGTGGGCATCTGGGCCTCTCTTCTCCACAAGAACACTGTGTGACCTCTTAACATTATTGGGCACTCTTGCCCTGAAGTAGCCTGGTACGCTTTAGCTCGCTCTACGTTAGATGCGATGACGGGATTTTATTTTAAGCGTGTCCTAATTGCACACATGTGGGAAGATCCAGGTGGCCCAAGGCACCACGGCTGGCTGAGGTACTTAGCGGTGAGGGCAGGAGATGGAGCCCCCAGCCCCAGAGAAGAGCACCCCCCTCCTGTCCCTGCTGACAGTTAACTTAATTAACCCGCCCCTCTCTCCATTATGCAGGGAGCGAGCAGGGCCTTGTTTTCCTCACTGAACCATCTTCTAGTAAAATTCTGCGTGTGAAGGACCGAAGCCCTGTTGGCACAAACCGGAGGGAACGCGGCTGTGACAAGTTTAACCACTACCTCACCGGCTTTCCCGTCACCCACTAAGTGATGGTGTCTTAGCAAGGACATCAGTTAAGTTCACGATGCTGCTTAGAAATACGCCTTGTGTAGCCAGGTGCGGTGGCGCACGCCTGTAATCCCAGCACTTGGGAGGCTGAGGCAGGAGGATCGTGAGTTCAAAGCCAGCCTCAGCAGTGGTGAGGCACTTAGCAACTCAGTGAGACCCTGTCTCTAATAAAATACAAAAAAGGGTTGGGGATGTGGCCCAGTGGTCGAGTGCCCCTGAGTTCAATCCCCAGTACCAAAAAAAAAAAAAAAAAAAGAAAGAAAGAAAGAACTACGCCTTGTGTTTGTTGTCCTCAGAGATGTGAAAGCCCAGAGAGTGCGAGGGGCGTGCCCAGGACGTCGTGAGGCCGCCTGGCCGCTCGGACCCAGCCCCTGGAGGGCCACGCGCTCCTCCTGCTCTCCTCTCAGCTCTCGAGACTGGGCGCATAGACATTCTGACAGAGCAGGAGGCTCAAAGATGAAATCTAAGACCGTTTTTCTTAACACCAACTGCTGTTCATTTTAACGAGTGGCCTTGACAAGAAGTTCAACAGGCGGCGCTCTGGGACCTCTCCTCTCCTGCTAGCTCTCGGTTTCTGTAGTGAGCGGCTGCTGACACGCCGTGCGTCGCTGCAGCTACTGCTCTGAGGAGCGACTCAGATGGGATCCACTCTTTGGCCTCTGAGGAGGACGGTGCTCCCGGGACGGGGCGGGCAGCTGCCTGGTTTGGTTGGGGTGGGAAGGAAGGTGGAGACTCCGGCGCTAGCTGGTGCTGCTGCCTAGCTGTGGCCACAGTGCCTTTGACTTGGGGATTAGGGACCTAGTCTCCGGGGACCCTGCCTGAATTGATCGGCAGCTGCCAAGGAGGGTGTGAAGTTCTTGTATAGTCACAGGGTCACAAGGGGTGGGCACAGGTGGCCCATCCTCAGGTCACAGTTTCTGGGACTAAAAATAGCTCCACTCATTAAAAACCACATGCTTTCTTGGCTGCTGGCTAATGCCCACGGAGCCCAGTGATCTGGGTGAAGTAGGGACGGCGGGAGGGGCTCAGTGTTTGGCAGGGAAACAAGTGTACGTGGTGCATTGGGCCCGGAGAGCGGGGCTTGGCCACAGTGGCTTTGTGCCAGTGAGGGGTCCCCGTGAGGTGGGATCAGCTCGGATCTAGCAGCAGGTGCCTAACACGGAGCCTTTCTTGCACGCTCTCACTTAAGCACCTCGGGAATCCCTCGGCGGCTCCGGTGGAGTTTCTTTCTGAGCCTGTTCACACCACGGGCACTGGAGCACCCAGAGTCCTGTGAAGAGGCCGCCTGCTGGGATCGAGCGGTGCCCACCCCGTTCCCTTCCTGCAGATCTTCACAAAGTCGCAGCGCTATGCGCTTCCCTCCGGCAGGTGAGGAGACGGAGGCTGGTAGCCGGCACAGCCTCCGACAGTGAGTTAGCCTGGTCCCCACTCCCAGCAGGGTGCAGGCCCCCAAGTCTCACCCAGAGCCTCCTCCCCTGCCCTGGGCATGTGCCCCTGATGGGCCACTCTCCTGCCCACCCCCTGGACCCGTGGGCCAGGAACGACATGGTGGAATGAAGACGGCGGGGGCAAGGCCCCAGGAGACCCTGGGGAGGACGATGTCTCAGCCTCTGCTCACCAGAGGAGCTGTCGTAGTGAATGGCATCCAGGACTGAGGATCTGTGCCAACATGCAGGAAAAATAAAATGAGCATGGGCTCCGTTCCGCACGTGACATGGGCTCTCACCCACAGATCGAATGGCAGAAGGTCTTTGATTTCATTTATTTTATCTTAAAGTTTAATTTAATTTTCTTGGTATCAAGGATTGAACCCAGAGGTGCTTAACCATGCAGCAATATCCCCAGCCCTTTTTATATTTTATTTTGAGACAGGGTCTCCTCAAGTCGCTTAGGGCCTCCATAAATTGCTGAGGCTGGCTTTGAACTCACAGTCCTCTTGCCTCATCCTCCCTAGCCACTGTGTCTGGCTGGGTCTTGATCTTAGCAGTCATTCTAGAGTGGATTGCTTTTCTTAAGTTAATCTGTGGGAAAGTCACACACGGTGCTTGCCAAAACCAGCAACAGGACCAACAGCACGGGCACAACTGGTGCCGAGGGGAGGCAGCTGCTGATGGGCTGCTTCCGGCCTGGGCAGCTGGCCGCAGGGGCAGCCCCTCCCTGCTCCTCTGGGCGTGCATCTGGAGCGGCCCCGCCCGGCCCAGCTGAGCGCCTGCTCACTAGGCGGGCTTCTCCCCGACCCCAGCCCAAGCCCCAGCCTGGGGTTCTTTCTGGAGAGCTTGTCTTCTTGACGTCGGAAGCCAGGCTGCACCTGTGTCCACTGACGTTTCCGTATCTCCATCATCCATGACCAGATCTTGACATCAGTTTCCGTGTCTATATCTACCCCTTCTCCATATCCACGTCGTATCCCTAGTGTCCACACCTGTTTCTGCATCTGTCTGTCCTTCTCCTGTGGGGTTCACGTTTTGAGAAACGGAGGGCGTCCGAGAGGGCGAGGAGGCGCAGCTGTGCTCCCACCCCCCTTTCCCTTCGCTTGGCCGGCCACGCTGACGGGCAGCTGTCTGCCTCGACCCTGAGCTGAAGAGACAGCCCACGAGCTCACAGCCTACTTCTGGAAGTTTCTGTGAAGCCCTTTCCCCTTTGCTGTGGGGCTTTCTTGGCGCGAACACTCGTCACAGCTACTTAGACCTCACACACCACGTGTGGCACTTTTCCTTTGGTTGCACACGTGCCCGTGAGGTAGAGCCACTCCATCCCTGGAGGCCTCGAGGCCCCTCGTGGTACGCCAGGGCTCTTGCCAGTGCAGCCTGATTCCAGGTGGGAGTGGTGTCCAGGTGCTGAGCTGACAGCCCCACGCAGACGCACGGAGTTGCCCCAGCCCCTCAGGGAGACGTTGGGACTGTGGATGGTCCCCAGCACCAGGCGCATGGAGACGCAGGCAGGCGCAGGTGACGAGTGGCTTCCCTTTCCTTAGGAAGCAGCCTCCTTCAAGTGTGCCGAGGGCCACGTGCGACACGTCCCGGCTTCAGCAGACACTCATGGCCAGGTTTTGAACACATGGAAGGGATTTCACAGTTAGATGAACAGCAAAGCCCCCGGAGGTACCAGCAAGTGCAGCCTAGCAGAAGGGGGGGAGGGGCCTGCCTGTTTTTCTGGGGGTGCTCCCCGTGCACCTCCTGGCAGGGGACCCCGCCACCAGGGGTTCTCCTGCGAGGCCTGTCCAAGTGAGCCTGTCCACACAGAGGGACACACTGTCCAGGCGTCCCCGTGCCTCGGGGGCTACATCGTGACCTGCTGGCTACATCGTGAGCACCTCCACAGGCACTGCGGGGCTCTGGGAAGGTGCTGTCCCTGCTCACCGGCTACTGGGTGCAGTGCTGGACACGGTGTCTGCGGAGTCCCCGCCGTCAGACCCGCTGCTGAGACGTCTGTGTGGCAAGCCTCTGGCGTCCGGGAGACGCGCTGCCTGGGAGCCCAGCTTCAGCCAGAAGCCTCCTCTGCCGGCCGCTCTTTATATTGAGACTGGCTCTTCCGGTGCCTATGCTGGCCTGGGGCGGCCGTCCTGCCTCAGCCCCCCGAGTGGCTGGCACTGCAGGTGTGAGCCACCCCGCCTGGTCTGTCCTGGCCTCCACTGCCTCTCACGGCCAGTGAGGACTATCTAAGATCACCCATAGAGCCATGCCCTCACAGAAGCCTGGCAGACGCGGCTCGTGCCCTCGGATCCGGCTGCTGGGTTGTTCTACACGACTCTAAGGATATTAGACATAGTGACTAGTTGATTATCTGGAAGAAAAGTTGATTTTCTCCGTAGACTCTCTCCGCTTCAATTGAACACCGTGGTAACAAAGTCTTAATAACAAGGAGTGTCTAAAATAGAGCAAGTTCAGAGGACACAGGGGTCAGAAGATGTGATGCTGGTAAAGTTATTCAGTACATTATTCAATTCATTGAATATTATTAACTATTGAGTTGCTTCCATAATTTTTTGTTAAAAAGATGGATACCTTAGAATTAATTGACCATAAGCCGTTTCTAGAGAGCGAGTGACGCAGTGCACACAGTTCCTAAGTGTGACTCTGACCCTAAAGGACCATAACGAAGGGAAGGAGACAGCCGTCCCGAGGTGCGCTTCGCGCAGAGGCGGGCAGGGGAAGAGGCACTGGGAGCGACCTCGCAGCACGGGAGGAGACCCAGCCGGGGCACCACTGACTTAGCACCTCTGGTGGGCCAGAGTGGGTCCCTGAGCTCCTGTGTCCTGTTAGGCAGGACACCTGAATTCATGACAGCCATCTGCTCAAGGGACATCATGAAGCATGCAGAGGAGCATGGCTGCAATCCCAGCAGCTGGGGAGGCTGAGGCAGGAGGATCACGAGTTCCGGGTCAGCCTCAGCAACTTGGTGAGGACCTAAGCAACTTAGCCAGACCATGTCTCAAAATAAAAAATAAAACAAACAAACAAAAGGGCTGGGAATGTGACTCAGTGGTAAAGCCCTCTGGGTCCCATCCCTAGTACCAATAAATAAATAAATAGAGCCACCAGGATTTGGACCTGAGAGTTAGCCAATGGTGTCAGTTAGGCAGGTTCAGGCCTACGTGTTACTCTCTCAGTATTTGAGAGGAGTTGATTCCTGACCACAGGACCTTTGTGCACACGTTCAAAATTCCTTACAAATATGATTGATCAATGCCCACAGTCACGGGGTGGCGGGCAGGAGGGGACAATGGAACACCACTGAGTGTTCCAGAAACTGCAGAGACGGTGTGACTCTCCAGGTCACGGGCGGCTGTCCCAGAGCTGGGGGACCCCGACTCTCACTGGAGTATGTCGCCCTGACTGTGGCCCTGGTAGCACCTGCAGTCCTGGGGGTCTGAGCACTCGGAGCCACGCCCCCGCGTTTCCTCCTGGGGCACAGCTTCCTGTTTCCTGGGCAGCAGCTCCAACAGGTGGCTGAGGAGAGGGTGGACCCCACGCGGGGGCGAAGGCTGGCCAGCTCCAGGCGCCGGGTGGCCTCGCAGGTGCCGCAGGGGGACGTGTTCCTGGATGGCTCTTTCTGCGGCATGTGGGAATCAGAGAGGTCGGGGAGGACACTTGAAGACCCCTTCCCAGCAGCAGGGTGGCGGGGAGGCGAGGAGAAGCTCCTCGCTCGTGGCTTGCCCCAGCCCGTGCCAGCGCTGTCAGGACCTGCTGTGTGAGGAGACCGCGCGGGACCGGCAGCCTCTCTCATCACGGCCCCGAGATCCTGATGCTGCTTCCCCGGGGTTCTCAAAACTTCTATTAATAATTCCTCACAGCCACTTGACTAGTGACAAAAATGACCTTGGGTGTGACAAACAAACAAACTTCCCAGCCGCACACGGGGGTGAGGGTGCCTGTCACCTTCGAGCTGCTCCGTGGCCTTCTGCAGTCACTGTCTTATTTCGGAGTCTCGTTCCGACCTCCCTGGGGCTGGAATTGAACGCGTATCTGTATGAACACAGCCTGGTTGCCTGCTCTTCCGGCCAACCTCATCAAAACACGGTGCGTAACGAGGCAGGTGTTGTGGGTTCGGGTTCTCCAGGAGCTTGGGCGAGGCCCAGTGACGTCCTGCCCGGGCTCTGGGCTGGGCACCGCAGGCGTGCGGCTGTGCCGGGTGTCCTGCAGGCCCTGGCGCAGAGGTTCCAGGACCACAGCTCTGAGCACGTGTGAGCAGCTTCCCCCCAGCCCTGTGCTTGGAGAGAAGCCCCCCCAATGAATGGTCGGCCCCCAGCAGGGCCTGCTGCACTCTGGGACACGCAGACAGACACAGGCACCAGGGAGGCGTGCGAGGCCAAGCTCAGCTTCAAGCTCCACTCCCACCCCGGACCCAGGAGGGTGCACAGGCCCGTGTCCTCCAGGGCCACCTTCTTTCAGGAAGCCCACTGAGGAGTGTCCCTCTCTCTGTGTCCGACCACCGTTCTGAGCAAGGGAGAACCCCCATTGCAGGCACTGGGAATTCGGGCCAGCTCCTCTTGCCTCTTGGCCAGCGTGCGGCGCAGAGGGCCAGGGGTGCCACCACGGGGTCTCCGCCACTTCTGACGGTCCCCGCGATCTGCCGCCTGATTGTGCTTTGATGATCTTATTCCTGACCCTGAACCCGGATCCAAGAGAGGCCCTGTGGCTGCGGCCTAACACGGAGGGCCGTGCTCTAAGCCCACCGCACACAGAGTTCTGCAGGCCCGGAGGGCTTCGCTGTCTCGGCCTTGTCGGCTGCACTCACTCTGGAAGCCCTGGGGCCTGAGCGGCAGCGCGGCTGGAGAAAGGCACAGGCCAGCGCCCCGTGCAGGGTGACCGACAGGGCCCACACCCAGCGTCTAGGGACACGGTGGTTCTTTCTTGCTGCTCGGCTTTGAAGATGCGTGGCGCTTCTCAAAAATGTCCCTCCAGGGCTGGGGGCCTGGCTCTGCGGTAGAGCCCTCACGGCCCTGGGTCCGATCCTCAGCACCACGTCAAAGTAAACAAAGTAAAGTGAAGGAGCCCCAATTAGGAAGGGCTGTTGCAGCTAGCTGGAAGCCATAAGTTCCACCTGATGTGTATGTGACGCACCTGTAGGCACCCGCAAAGCTGAAGGTCTATAACCGGGTGAAAGCAGTCCGAGTTAGGAGAACGGAGAATTCAGTCAGTCGGGCAGTCACTCGGTCGGTCAGAAGAATCAGAGCGGCCAGAACGTAGGCAGAGCGGTTACAGAAGAGAAACCAGATAGAAGAAGTAATGACTGGCCAGAGTTAGGCCGAGGCTCCCGAGGAAGACAGAAAACAGAAGAAAGAAGAAGGAAGAAAGAAGAGAGAAGAAAGAAGCTCTAAAGCTAAGAAAGAAGAAGCTCTATCTTTCTTTCTCTCTAAGACTCTAAGCTAAGAAGACAAGAAGAAAAGCTCGCTTTCATCTTTCTCTCTAAAAATCTTTCTTTCCCTCTCTAAGCTCTAAGAAAGTAGAAGTAAAAGTAGTAAAAGCTTCACTCTGCCTCCGAGAGTTTTTCCGCCCGGGTTTCGGTACCAGGCAGCTTACAGTAAAGGTCAAGAAATTCTGTTAAAAAATGTTCCTCGTCCTCTCCTGACTCTGCGACCCTGAGCTCCTGCCACCACAGGGAAGGGTTGAGCAGGAAGCTCTCTTGCTCAGCCCAGCCAGGAAACTAGCAAGCGTGGCACCCGAGGCAGGGTGGTCCCGGAGCGCGACCCTGAGGACCGTGGGCATCCAGGCTGCGGCCCCAGTGGGATCCCCGGTGCACTTCCGTTGTGCACAGACAGGCCCACAGGCACTGTGGGTGGCCACAGAAAGGACCACACTAGAGCGGACCCTGGCATCCCGCTCTGCCCCGAAGGGCACGAATCCTCTCCCGCACAGCATGCAGTGACAGGGTAGTGACATGAGGCTGTGGTACTGTATTCTGGGGCGAGGTCCCTGGAGCCCACCTGAGGCTCTTAATGAGGTTCAGTACTAAGTGAGGGGGCCCTTGGCTGACTGGTGAGGGGAGTCCTCGATGCCCAGCAAGCCGCAGGCATGAGCCCTGGCGAGTCCGGGAGTAGGCTGCCAGCTCCTGGCTCTGCTGACCCTTCCTGCTTCCAGACTGCTGACAGCACACACCTGCAACAACAGTCCCACGACTGTGAGCAGCGGCCCGGGCGGGAGTCAGGTCCTGGAGCCGGCAGCATGAGCTGGGTGGAAACGGGGCAGTGAGGACCACGAGACCACCATTCCAGCCTCTAACCCCGGGGCTGGGTCGCTTTTGAACAGCCACCACAGCGGTCAGCAGATGGGGTTATGCTGAGGATGGTCCTGCTCAGGGGCCCAGGCCTGAAGCAGCCTTGAACATAGGACTCTGCCCATGTGCCTCCCAGAGCCCAGGGCAGGGGTGCAGCCTCCCCTGGAATACAGGGAGAGAGCTTGTGCATGCCACTGGGGTGGCATCAGAGAGAAACTCAGGGCCCATGAGTCCAGGACCCTCCAATGCCCACCCTGTACAAAGGGCCCCTCCCCACACTTGTTTCCAGCACCACCTGGGCACAGTTCCCCACCCAAGTGCAGAGTCCCCAAGAACTGCTGACCATCACATCCCCAGTGGCTAACCAAGGACCCTCTGCCAGGGCCCCTGGCGAGCTCAGTGGCTGGTGGATCTGCACGTGGGAGCCTCAGTGCAGGGCACAGTGATGGTGTGACCAGCAGCACTGCTTCCTCTTTTCCTGGGTAACACAGACTATGATGAGTGTGTGGTCTTTGGACTTTAGAGGTCTCAATATAAAAAGAGTCCACAGAATCTTCTTTTCTGGGAAGTTTAGAACCAGCTAAGTTCCTGATTACACAGCATGCTGGTTCCAGCTTCACGGGCTCCCTAAACCTCGGCCTGGGACCAAGGAGCTCATCTGTGTGAGCTCACAGGGGGTAACGCCACTCCTCCCAGGCCCAGGTCCCAAAGAACGCCATGCAGGATCGTCCTGCTCCGTTGCCGACAGCTCCATCCAGGCCTCCTCAGGAGCTGGGGACTGTGTGCGCTGGGCGGCCAGGACTGAAGGGTCCTGTGCTCCCGAGAACCCCGACGCACCAGAGGCAGGGGCTCCCTCCAGGTCGTGGGAGGCTCCAGGTCTGCTGTGCCCCAAGCTCTGTAGAAACAAGTCAGCGCTGGGACCCATCGTGGTCGTGGTCATGTCCACCCCGCTCACTCGCAATTTGGCAAAAGTTAGAGAAAGTCATGGCTTCCGTTTTGGAATGCAGAATCAAGGACGCTGTGTTCACAATCTGTAGGTTCCAGCATCTATCACAGCATGGGAGGCAGGGATGATTGTAAAAGTGCAAAGCGACATTTGCAATTCATTTCAAAAACGTGCATATTGGGACTCCAAGTAGAAAAGATACTTATTCCTTTCAAAGCAGCTATTTCAGTTTTTGCACTGGTAACTGATATATAAATACACGTATGTGTGTATGTGTAATCATGCAGTAATTCTGTCCTAAATCAATCATCTGAAGAGTTAGCAAATGCCTTACTCCAGTCGCACCATCACATCAGAAGGTCATTCTCACTGCTCAAGTGACCCTGTGGTCTGCAGAGCCAAGAAACAGGAAAGCCCGTTTGGGAGTATCGCCTTGATCTCCTGTTGGCCGGGATCACAGATCTTTGCTTTTCATCCAGAAATGACCGATTTTATTTCTTTGTCAACATAGAAATTAAACATCTTTGTATACTGATTTTTCCTACCTACTGCAAATTTTAAAAAAGATAGTTATTTTAGACAACTACAAAGTATTTTTGGCCAAATTTTCTAAAAGTTTATACAAAAATAATGGGGCAATCAAACTCAAACACCTGACATGGCCCCCAGGGGAAGGCGTGCTGGTGGGCGCTGCCCGGCCAACAGCGCATGCTTCGGATCTGCCTGGGGACGGGTGTAAGGGGTTACAACTGAAGCCCGCTCAGGTAGGACAGGGATAATGGTGGCATGTGCAGAGGGCATCCCAGCAGCCGGAGAGGAGGGTGCACGCGTCCCGGAGCACAGTGTCTCTGTGAAGCAGCCCCTTCTCACAGAGCCTGTACCTGACCTGGGGCAGCAGGCCTGCTGGAGCCTGGGCTGGCCCCAGGCATACTCTGGGGCCACTGAGGGCCTGCACAACTCACGGCTCAAGGGGCTGAGTTCAGTGGCCGGCGGGCAGGGGCTGGTGTCTGGGGCCCCTCTGTTCCCTCCCTCGTGCTCCTGCTTCCTCCAGCAGCTGGAGAGCCGTCCATGCACTTCCCAGAGGTCCTGCGGCTGTAGCTGGGTGATGGACACAGCTCGAGTCCATGGGACAAATGGAAAGATCTCTGTTCTCTGAGTGTGGCAGGGGTGGGGGCGAGGGGTGCTGAGAGAAAGACCCTCTCCCGGTTTCAGTCAATACACGCTCTCCTGGCTCCCCGGCCCTGTGCCTTCCTCTTGGCCAGTGTCCGTGGGAGAGGGCGCCTGGCAGGGCTGCAGCTGGCTTGCACACGTGTAGGTTGCAGGGGCCGAGGGAGGCCGGGGCCCGGGGTCAGTGGGTCCTTGCTGCACCATCAGCTGCGGCTCCCCTCTGGGGACCAGGGTGCACACGTGCAGTCTGCTTGCAGGGGACCCTGACAGGGACCTCTGGGGACAGGGAAAGGAAGGAACCATGGAAGTCACCAGAATCCGCCCTGGAGAGACCTCGAATGCCACATCGAGGGCATGAGAACAGGAGAGGCCGGTTCGTGGGCTTGACCTGGGTGGAACTGAGGCGTCCTTCACGGCTGGGTGTGTCACCTGAACACGGTCCCCTGCGCAGACCCGGTGTTCAGCGTGACTTCGGAACAAAGGGACGAGCTCAGGCCTCCCCGCTGAAGTCCTTCCTTCATGCTCCTCTGACAATATCTCAATTTCGCTTCTTATTTAATCTTTTTTTTTTTTTTTTTTTTTTTTTGTACCAGGGATTGAACTCAGGGGCACTCGACCCAGGCCTTTTTTGTATTTGATTAGAGACAGGGTCTCACTGAGTTGCTAAGTGCCTCGCCATTGCTGAGGCTGGCTTTGAACTCGCGATCCTCCTGCCTCAGCCTCCCAAAGTGCTGGGATTACACGCGTGCGCCACCGCGCCCGGCTTATTTAATCTTTTAAACGGATACATAAAAACATGAAAATCATGCATGGCTACGCGACGCGGTGATGTTCTGACGCACGTGCCCAGTGTGAGTGTCTAGGCCAGCTCACACGTGTCCACCCCCCTTCTCCTGGTGAAGCACTCCGACTGCTGGTAGCTCTCTGAGCGTGAGCCCAGCGCGGCCACGTCCAGCGCTGCTTCTCCTGGGGCCCGAGGCCCAGCCTCCCCGCTCTCCTCCTGTCTGGGCTCTGCGGCCCCGTCTCCTCCAGAGTCTGCGAGAACAGCGTCCAGTGCGTCCCTGTGAGATCAAGGTCATGCGGGGGCTAGGCCCGCTCACCTCACCAGCAGTGACCCCGTCCACCCACAGTGTCGTACACTGCCAGGATCCCAGCCCTTCAGAGGCTGCACAGTGTCCCTCTGTGCACAGACACCACGTCACCTTACTGGTCCCTCCATCCAGGGCTTGGATGGCTTTCGTGTCCTGGCCACACTGAACAGTGTGGTGATAAACGTGGGAGTGTGGAGGCTGCCTCAGCGTGCTGATCTCAGTTCCTTAGGACATGTGGCAGGGAGGGGACAGCTGGGTCACATGGCCGCTCCATTCGTGATCTTCAGAGGACCCTCCAGGCTGCTGTCCACGCGACCTGCGCTGATGCCATGGCGAAGTTCACGGGGAAGCGCATGTCAACCCAGGCTTCAGGGTGCAGAGAGGACCGTGGCCGTGGCGTGGTGGAGTGGCCGTGGTGTGGTGGGAGCGTGGCTGTGGTGTGGTGGAGTGGCCATGGTGTGGTGGGAGCGTGGCTGTGGTGTGGTGGAGTGGCCGTGGCGTGGTGGAGTGGCCGTGGTGTGGTGGAGTGGCCGTGGTGTGGTGGGAGCGTGGCTGTGGTGTGGTGGAGTGGCCGTGGTGTGGTGGAGTGGCTGTGGTGTGGTGGAGTGGCGTAGTGTGGTGGAGTGGCCGTGGTGTGGTGGGAGCGTGGCTGTGGTGTGGTGGAGTGGCCGTGGTGTGGTGGAGTGGCCGTGGCGTGGTGGAGTGGCCGTGGTGTGGTGGGAGCGTGGCTGTGGTGTGGTGGAGTGGCCGTGGTGTGGTGGAGTGGCCGTGGCGTGGTGGGAGCATGGCTGTGGCGTGGTGGAGTGGCCGTGGTGTGGTGGAGTGGCCGTGGTGTGGTGGGAGTGTGGCTGTGGTGTGGTGGAGTGGCGTGGCTGTGGTGGAGTGGCCGTGGCGTGGTGGAGTGGCTGTGGTGTGGTGGAGTGGCCGTGGCGTGGTGGGAGTGTGGCTGTGGTGTGGTGGAGTGGCCGTGGTGTGGTGGAGTGGCCGTGGCGTGGTGGGAGCGTGGCCGTGGCGTGGTGGAGTGGCCGTGGTGTGGTGGAGTGGCCGTGGTGTGGTGGAGTGGCCGTGGCGTGGTGGGAGCGTGGCCGTGGCGTGGGGGAGTGGCCGTGGCGTGGGGGAGTGGCCGTGGCGTGGGGGAGTGGCCGTGGCGTGGTGGAGTGGCTGTGGCGTGGTGGAGTGGCCGTGGTGTGGTGGAGTGGCTGTGGTGTGGTCGAGTGGCTGTGGTGTGGTGGAGTGCCCGTGGCGTGGTGGGAGTGTGGCCGTGGTATGGTGGAGTGGCCGTGGTGTGGTGGAGTGGCCGTGGCGTGGTGGAGTGGCTGTGGTGTGGTGGAGTGGCCGTGGCGTGGTGGAGTGGCCGTGGTGTGGTGGAGTGGCCGTGGCGTGGTGGGAGCGTGGCCGTGGCGTGGTGGAGTGGCCGTGGTGTGGTGGAGTGGCCGTGGTGTGGTGGAGTGGCCGTGGCGTGGTGGGAGCGTGGCCGTGGCGTGGTGGAGTGGCCGTGGTGTGGTGGAGTGGCTGTGGTGTGGTCGAGTGGCTGTGGTGTGGTGGAGTGCCGTGGCGTGGTGGGAGCGTGGCCGTGGTGTGGTGGAGTGGCCGTGGTGTGGTGGAGTGGCCGTGGCGTGGTGGAGTGGCCGTGGTGTGGTGGAGTGGCCATGGTGTGGTGGAGTGGCCATGGCGTGGTGGGAGCGTGGCGTGGCGTGGGGGAGTGGCCGTGGTGTGGTGGAGTGGCCGTGGCGTGGGGGAGTGGCAGTGGCGTGGGGGAGTGGCCGTGGCGTGGTGGAGTGGCCGTGGCGTGGTGGAGTGGCCGTGGCATGGTGGGAGCGTGGCCGTGGTGTGGTGGAGTGGCCATGGCGTGGTGGGAGCGTGGCTGTGGCGTGGGGGAGTGGCCGTGGTGTGGTGGAGTGGCCGTGGCGTGGGGGAGTGGCCGTGGCGTGGGGGAGTGGCCGTGGTGTGGTGGAGTGGCTGTGGTGTGTGGTGGGAGCGTGGCCGTGGTGTGGTGGAGTGGCTGTGGTGTGGTGGAGTGGCCGTGGCATGGTGGGAGCGTGGCCGTGGTGTGGTGGAGTGGCCGTGGTGTGGTGGAGTGGCCGTGGCATGGTGGGAGCGTGGCCGTGGTGTGGTGGAGTGGCGCCCTTTGGAAGCTCGCTGTTCTTCCCCTTGTCCCTGGGCCCTCTGCCCCGAGGCACAGCGGCTGGAGGAGTGTGTCCACTGCTGTCTCGGAGAGGGCGTGGGCCTGCTGCTGGGTCCAGGCGGGGTGGGTGGACCGGCCGCGTGGACTCTGCTCCTCGCCCTGCCCACAGCCCCGACCTCCCTGCAGCTTCTCCGCTGCTGGAGACACACGAGCTGGGGGCGAGGGGCCAGTGGGCACGGGCAGTCACTGCCAGGTCCCCTGGTCCTCTTTCACAGTGTCACCGCCTTCCATGCTCCTTGCTTCTTTCCAGGCCCGCCTTGCTGTCCGGGTCGGCCTCTTCTCCTGGGCCTGTCCAGCCTGGGCCTCTCTGACCTGGACCCACGGCTCAGGCTGCTGTGGTCCGCTCCAGGGTCTGGGCACAAGTGACTCCTGACAGCAGACGCCCGTGCACGTCCAGCGAGCTGCCAGCCAGGACCCTTCCCAGACCCTGGGCACGTGAGCTGCATGGCCCTCCTCGTGGTCTGTGGTCGGGGCAGACCCAGGCGGGGCGGGAGGGGTCTCTGGGTCCCTACTTCCAGGCCTTCTCTCCCTCTGTGGGCAGAAAAGATACTTTGCCTCGGTCCAACTTACTCGGCCCCGCTCTCTGTCCTGTGGCCTCTCCAAGGACCTGGAGCGCTCAGGAGCGTCATGGCCCTCCAGAGGACGGATCCTGGGAGAAAGCCTGGCTCCCAGATCTAGTGGCTCCCTCTGAAAAGGCACAACCCAGCAGTGTCTTCTCGGCTCCTGCTCTGTCTGTCCTTCCCTGAAGCCAGGGGTCTCGGGGAGAAGTGATGGCCGGCCAGAGAAGAGGGAAGGGAATCGAAAATACACGAGGCCAAATATAATGACAAACACTAGGAAATATTTTCCAGAACGCTCCCTTCACTGAGCCACAGTGGACAGCCAGCAAGGAGCTCCGCCGGGGAAGCTGCCTCGACTCTGGAGCAAAGGCGGGAGAAGAAAGGGTCCTCCAGGGCCCAGGGCTCCAGTGGGGACAGCCGGGGCTGGCAGCTGCTCAGGCCGAGACCTGCTTCCATGTCCACCTGCAATGCACTCACCCACGTACCTCTCCACCCGTGTGCCTGTCCCTGCGTCTGTCATCTGGCTACTGCCTACCAGCTGTCCATGTGTCCAGCTGCACCGTGGTCTACTGTAGGAGCCCTAATTAAGGAGATAGCTAAGATTGCGCTTAGCTGTGAGCCATAAAGATGTTCAAGCATCACCACCTTGCATGGTCTTGCGAGACTTGGCCCGGGACATTGCAGATCGGGTCGGCGCCATTTGCATGATCTCGCGAGACTTGGCCCGAGGGATTGTGGATCGGGTCGGCGCCATTGGTGTGGTGGTTGCAGGAGTGTGGATGGTGTTGGGGTTGTTGTTGGAGCTGGAGAGAGAAGCTGGCAGAATAAAGAGCCTGTTCGTTTCCAGTCTGCCTCTGAACTTATTCCTGTGGCTTTGCTGCTGCAGGCGGCCATCGCTTCAGGCAGCGACAGTCCACCACCTATCTAATCTACCCGAGCATCATCTTCCTGCCGTCACATCTCAGCTACCTACCCACCTGCCGAACTATCCAGCACATATCTATGTGTCCACCCGCCCAGCAATCACCCACCCACCTGTCCATCATCTCTCTCTAACCCTCTCTGTGGACAGTGCGCTGACGGCCCTCGCCGGGGCCTGCAGACTCCCACACCACGTCTGTTCTAAGGAGCAGGCAAAAGCTTGCCTATAATTTCTCAGAAACAGTCTCAGAGTCTAGTTAGCTAATCAATTAATTAAACCTTTTGTTTACTCAGCTAATGAGTTACCATGTAAGACAGCTTCCCATATGATCATAAGCTGCATATGGAGCCACCAGGATGAAATATGACTGCATCCCAGTCCCACTCACAAGACCTCCGAGATGACTAATTGTTCATTCCAAACCAGGAGATATTTGAGAGGAGGATAAGGATTAGATTTCATAGCATAAAATAATGAATAAAGCAGAAAGAACCCCGAAGAAATGTTTTCAGAGTTCAAGACGTAAAGCCTTTAAAATCATTTTTTTAAAGATAAAATTTTACTTTATGGAAATCATAAGCCATGTCACTACAAACCCAGCTCAACCTACTGCATATGGAAGCCCATCACCTTGCCTCAAGGTAAGAAAATAAAGTTTACCGCTATTGAATCATTCTAAAATATTCATCTGTCAGTACTTTGTCAACCATGGTTTTGATGGCATTTAAATTGAATTTAATATAAATTTAAAGGCATCTCCATTTGATGTAATGAATAATGTGCTGCCGCCATCAACTTCGATTTTAATACCTTAAGCGTGGTAAGTTCCAGCAGCCTTGACGCATTCCGAGTTGCAAGTTACTTGTTAGACTGTGTGTGTGTGTGTGTGTGTGTGTGTGTGTGTGTTTAACACTGTTATTTTAGACTTGCAAATGGTGCTGGAGCCAGAGGTGGGCCCTGGCTTTGAGAGCCTGCTCCCAAGCGGGCTGCAGGAGCGAGTGGCTGCCCAGCGCTCCTGCGCCCCCTGCCCCGTGCGGCTGGCCTGGCGGGGGCTCCTGGCTCAGTGGCACCCTGGAAAGGCTTGTTCTAAGTATGTGGATGTCGCTGGCTCATGCACGGCCTCCTCAAAGCACTACGGACCTGCGCCGTGGGAGGGAGCCTTGCTTCTCTCGGGGTGGTTCATTTATTTATTTATTTTTGGCATGATACTTTCTTTCTTCTGTTTTGCTGATAAAACACGTTGCAATCTCCAAAAAGCGAGCGTCTGATTGATCTCCTGTGGGACGGCCTGCTCGAGGCTGAGCGCTCAGCAGGAGACGTCTCTGGAGCTTGGGGTCTGGTGTGTGCGGAGAGGAGGGGTCCAGGGGCGCCAGGGCCTGGATGTGGCCCTGAGCTGGCAGCGTCCCCCATGGCGCTGCCACACGAGGCACAGGGAGAGGACTGCGCAGGACACCTGGACGGGTGACCTTTTGTGTAATTGCACTTTCATCTGTGGGGTGAGGGGAAGGTTTTGGGGGCCCCTGTCGTGTCAGACGCTCTCTGGCAGCGACAGCGATGGGGCTTGGGTCCCGGGAAGCTGCAGACCAGGGCACGTGGGTGGTTCTGGGGGAGAGAGGCTCAGCCACTGGGCCACACCAGTGTCGGTGGGCGCAGAGGAGAGGGCTGGGAGAGGCCGGGGGTGAGAATGTGGAGGGTCTGGAGGGGTTTGGTGGAGGCTGGCGCCAGCTGCACTGGTGGGCTGACAGGTGGGCTGGGGCCACTGCCAAGGCAGGGCTCCAGGCTCCCTGGCACCTGTGTTGGTACTGATCAGGGCTTAACTCTGCCCCTGTGGGGACTGGGTGCTGGCCACAGGGCTCTCACCCGCTGGTCTGCAGATCTGGCTCAGGGACACTTGTGGAAGGTCACCAAGCGTGCTTCACACAGGCCATGTGGGTGGTGTCTCCATGCAGAGGGAGTGAGGGGCAAGGCCTGCGACGCGTGCCACCACCCCGCCCGAGGCCTGGCGGGAGAGGCAGCCGTGCGGAAGGACTCTGAGGGGCAGAGGCAAGAGCTGGCTGCCCCTAGACACAGGCCGAGGGGAGGCCAGGGCTCCAGACCCGGAAGGGCGCCGGCCGCTGCCCAGCCGGACATCGGAGGACTCCACACATGGCGCCCAGCTCGTTTCCCTTGAGGGTCGGAGGAGGCCCGGCGACAGCTGTCCCAGCGTGCCGGGAGGGGAAGGGCCATGGTGAGCCCAGGACCTCTGACAGCGTCCCTGGAGGGAAGGGGGGCTGGGTGGCCATGGGAGGACCTTCCGAGGCCACGGGCAGTGCGCGCTCAACGTCCACCGCGTTGGAGCAGAGGGAGCAGGAGGCCGAGACGTCGCCTGCCTCGAGGGCCTGCCTCAGGAGGACCAAGGCTCTGCAGAGGACCAAGGCTCTGCGGCCCTCGGCCCCCAGGGAGGGCGCCCACTGGTCCTGCGCGGCTGCGAGCGAGCGCGCGCAGCGGCCAGCACCTCCACGGGGCCTCTGCCCAGACTGTGCCGAGCCGACTTCACGTCCAAGGAGAAGGTCCACAGAATCCTGCACATCTGTCTGTCTGTTTTTTCCTTAGGGTTAGTTTTAGGCTATTCTTTTTAGAGACCTGCCTCTGCCTCTCAGATGGCAGATGACACGTGCTGCCTGGACGCTGGCGGTCCCGGCGCAGACTGACTGCAGCCCGCGCTCCTGCTGAGGCCAGCAGGCCCCCGGCTCCGGGTCTCCCCTTCCCCCACCTGGAACCCAAGGCTGCCGAGGTCCGGGCCACGGAGGCGAAGCCCCGCTGCCCCCGTGCTCTTTCACCTCTCCGCGTCGGCCGGTGCCAGCCAGGAGGGCAGACGGCCACCGGGAGTCTCCACTGGCTGGCCGCGCGTCAGGCCGCCTGGATCCCTGGACAGCAGGGGTAGGTGGGAGAGAGGCCCTGGAGGGAGCCTGTGGACAGTGAGGGCACCTCTCTCCTTCCCTGGCAATGAGCACGTGTCCTTCCCTGGTGTCGTCTGCCGTGGCATGACCCTGTCGGGGCTCATTTTGCTCCTCAGCTGGAGCTGGGAGCCGCTGTCCACTTACGAATGCCAGGCGTGGTGGTGCACACCTGTGATCTCACAGACAAGGGAGGCTGAGGCAGGAGGACTGCAGGCTTGAGGCCAGTCTCAACAACTTAGTGAGACCCTGACTCAAAATAAAAAAATAAAAAGGGAGATATAGCTCAGTGGTAGAGCACCTTGGGTCCAATCTCCAGGACTGAAAAACAAAAACAAAAAACATTTTTTTTCTCATGTTTGAGGTCCCTGAGACAGCTTCTGGCCCTGGGTGGGGGTTCAGGTCAGAGGAGTCCATCATGTGGGGGGGCTCCGTGTCACCAGGTGTCTTCTGTGACAGGAGGGGGCATCTCCTGATGTCCCCTCCCCTCGGGCCCAGCTTCTGTCCTTGACATCACACAGGAAGTCTGACTTTTCCCTAAAGCGGTCACAGCGGCTCTCGGAGGCGTGTGGAGGGCTCCAGGCCTAGTGGGGCTGACTGTGGGTCAGAGGCGGAGGCGGCACCCGCGTGTGCTGCTGGGCCTTCAGCTTCTCCACCGGCTCCCCTGATGGTGCCCCTGGCCTCCCCACACGCCGACCCTGCCCGTGGCCCAGCCTGCTGGAGGAGGCCTTTGGTCACCGCAGCTGGAGACGTACGGTGGACGCAGACCCGACACCCAGGTGGCCACGCGCACAGAGGGTCCACTTGTGTGGAGAGAAGCTCTGCGCTGGAGGATGCGTGGCAGGACTGGGAGGGACGCAAGCAGGCCTCGGGCACTGCCAGGCCAAGGCCGGCTGCGATGCCAGGCCTTAGGAGGGTGGACGCAGGGCCCTCCTCCCGGAAGGAAGGCCAGGTGTGTGGCGTGGGCAAGGAAAACCGGGACCTGGGAGAGAGTCGAATGTACTGAACTTTACATCTTGTATTAAGTGGTTAAGATTATCTTGGCTTAGACTTCGAGGATAAAAACATGGATTCACAACTTTCTAAACCTAAGGTGCTCGTGAAAATGACCACAGCAGCGGCAAACACATGCAGACTATCTCTAAAAACTAGATAAATAAACGGGACCTAGTCCAGCTCACAAAAGGTAGGCGACATCGAAGACATCTTGTGAATGGCAGAACCAGACACACGGCTTCTCATGACAAATCTCACACGCCACGGTCTTGGTTGTGTCACCAGTGTGCATACAGAGAAAAGACCGCAGGGGAATATCTGAAATGGGGGCCTACGGTGTGAAGTCCGCCGGCCTGTGTCTGCGCGAGCTGGAGCCTGCGCACCCTCGCCCTCCCCCAGGGTCGCACTTGTCCGCGCGGCTACGGAAGCTGCAGGCAGGCGCGGGCTTCCTTCTCCCACGTGTTTTGCTCTGATGATTTTAGGAGCTGTAGTTGGCTGGTGACCTAGTTGGCGGCTGGGGACCACGGTGTCACAAGCTCAGGAGTCCCCTGCCCCCTGCCTGCTCCAGCTCTCAGGGCTGCCTGTGTTGCTCAGCTGACCTGCAGTGGCCGCGGGGAGCCTCCACGTCTTCTAGGAAGAAGGGCTCCTGGGGCAGACAGCCCCCGGGGACCCAGGGGGCCAGGCCGAGGGCTGCAGCCACCAGCATGGCCCCTGAGTCTGGGTGGCGGGCAGGGCCTCAGGAGAGGCCGGGGAGAGAGGCCGGCTACCTCCCCGGCAGAAAGCAAGGCCCAAGGAAGCCAAGGGAGGCCCCGGAAGCGGCGCTGGCGTGTCTGGGTGCAGAGAGGGTGACGCAGGGAGCCGGTGGAGACCGTGACACTTCAGAAGGAGGGGCAGCCGGGGCCTGCAGGGCTGGACTGCGGAGGGCAGCATCGGAGGGGCTCTGGGAGGTGGGGGCCGTGGCCAGCCTGAGCCAGAGGACCTGTCTTCCCAGGCCGTTGGGACGTGGGGCCTTGTTCTGGGCCACTCCTTCGCAGTCACCAGGGCTGCTCTGGACGTAGAGAACAGGCCACCACATCTCCCTTGAGGAGAAATGCCGGCAGCCAGGCTGCGGGTGGACCCTACCCTCCATTAGAGCCACTTCCCGTTATGATGAGGAGGTGGGGTCGGTCAGTGACAGGAGGCTGCTGGTGACAGGGCCACCCTTGGCCTGCATCTCAGCTGACCTGTGGCTCAGGGGGACTGTGCATACAGACCCCTGCAGCACAGCACGGGTCGCTCTGCGCACACACCCCAGACTGCCCTGGAGAAGGCCGAGGCCGGGGCTGTGGGGAGCCCTGGCCTATCACAGCTGTGCCAGGGCCACAGGGAGTGACCGCTCAGCCTGTCTCAAACAGGGCATCTCTTCAAAGAGGACAGAAACCAGGGAGTTGGTTTTCTAAGAGAAAAAAACCAGCCGCTCCAAGCACGATGGAGGAGGTCCGGAGTGGAGGCTGGTCCTCAGCAGGGTGGACGCTACAGGAGGCCTCATGCCCGCTGGGCCAGCTGCGGGACCCGAGTGGACGACAGGTGTGCTGAGGGCAGGGAGCGCAGCCAGGGAGGGTGCCACACACCCGCGGGCACGTGGCTGGGCGCTGGGCGTGTGGCTGCCTGAGGAAGAGGGGAGGCTGGGGACGGCCCCCAGGGTCTGCGGGTACTTCCCGCGTCGAACGTCCACTGTTCAGTTCTGGGGTTCTCCGTTCCAAGGCAACATCTGGAGGAGCTCATTAAGTTGGGGGACCATGCGAAGGCTCAGCAATTCTCTTCTCATTAAAAAACAAACTAATTAGAAAGATGTCCAGGGCGGGAGAGAGGAACTGACGGTTTTTGTTAACACGTAGGGCAGTTTGGTGGAAGAAAGGAATTTGTCCCTCAAGTGTGCAAATCACAACGGACTTGCTGGTCCAGGCCTGGTTATCGCAGGCACCGGCTGCTGGGGCCTGTGCCAGCCTCGCTCCAGGGCACACCCCGTCCTGCGGCCTGGCCTCCACTCCCGCACAGCCTTCCCCGGTCCTCCCTCCCCGCCACCCGCCACTCTCTCTCTGCAGTGCCGCTGATGCAAAGAGGTCACTTCCTGGGACCCGCATCCCACTACCCAGCCTCCGCTGCCGCCACAGACCCATCTCCCCACTGCCCTCGGGGCACACAGGAAGGGCCTGGGGCCAGGCGTTTGTCTGGGGGGCAGTCCTGGGCGCTGGGAGAAGCAGAGTCGGGAGGGGAGTGGGAAGGCTTCCTCCTGCTCCCCCGGCCCCAGGACCCCCTGGGCACGCCACTCCCAAGACTCAGCCCCAGGAGCCAAGCTCACCTGTCTCCACACCTGGCCTCCAGGCTGCAGGCCACTGCCCCACCCGCTGGGGATGCCGCCCTGACTCCCAGGACCCCTCCCTGAGCACCTAGGGCACCCTCCTTTCCTGGGGGAGCATGCCCATCAGTGGCATCACACTCCCTGGGCCCTGCAGCCCACAAGAGGGCCGGAGTGGCTGCCCACAGCGGGCCCTGGGAGCTGCCTGCCCGCTACGCCCCAGCCTCCGCAGGGAGCCTCCACTGTCTCCTCGCCTCCTGCTCAGCAGGCTTGGCCTGCTCCATCCTAAGGGCCCAGCCAAGGGCTCTGTCCCTGGGCATGGGGACAGCATGCTGGTGAACACAGCGCATGACCAGGGACGCGGGGCCAGTCGTGTGCTGACAATGCTGATGTATTTTGCTTCAGTGTCATCAAAATCTAAGCTTTTAAAAGAAACAAGCTCCGTGTCATGCCATGCTGGTGGGCTGCTGTGATAGGCAGCTGTCTCTGTTTCCCCAGCCACCTCGTGTGACACCAGCCCCTCTTCCTGTGCCCAGGAAGCAGCTCAGCCCAGGAACCTGAGGACCTCAGAATCCATCAGCAATAAACACTTGCAGCTCTGAGCCGTGTGACACGCCCCCGTCCCTCTGATAGGGACATTCCCAGGTGCACGCTCCGTGCACCTGGCTCCTGGCTCCTCTCCACAGGAGCCTGCAGAGCTGCGGGGCGGGGGGTTCCCGAGCGCTGTCCTCGTCCGTATCATTGGGTCGAGACCCTCTCGCCACGTTCCACCTGTGATCTTTTAAAGCTGTCAGACCAGAATGATTTCCAGTCACCTCGCTCTGGAGTGGATTTAAAGTCATGTCCCAAAGGTGGAGATTAATAGATTAAAAAGACAAAGTATTAATCTAGCACATCGTCCTGTCTCCTTACCCATAAGATATAGTGTAACTGTCACAGGGCCCTGGCAGGTCTTCAATGACACGTCAGTGACTCGGTGGGCTCCGCCGCAGTGCCTCTGTGGGACCGTTGGCGTGGTACCCAGCACCCTCAGCAGGACCCCTGGGGAGAAGAGCGTCCCAGGCCTGTAACCACCAGGTCACCTGGAGCGCACCCCTCCCTCCTGCACAGTGACAGCAGACGTGTGTCCCCTGCGTGCTCATCCTCTGCTTTCTTGAAGGACATGGGTGTCACTCTCTGTGGTTCTTGTTCTCAGGAGGCAGGAGAAGCCCACCGGACACGGCCTCCGCCCAGGACTCTGCCCTGTGCTGCGTGCACGTGAGCAGTCTGAGGACAGAGCCCTGCCCCTTGCCCAGAGGCCACCATGTGCCAGGCATACAGGAGGCGTCCAATAAGTGACCCGTGCGCAGCCGCTGTGTGGTGAGTCTGTGCTCTGCTGTAGCCGGCATCTGCACACGCGCCTTCATACACCACAAAGAAGCCTCTTGGTAGCCCACCACACACCACCCCAGAGCCCTCTCTGCACTTTGCAGAAACCACCAGAGATAAACACTTGCAGCTCTGAGCCATGTGACACGCTGCGGTCCCTGTGATAGGGACATTCCCCAGGTGCACAGACGTTGTCTGTGGACACTCTCTGGAATCCGACGCCCGCGTGGCGGGAGGCTGTGGTGCAGGCCACGGCAGGCCTGTCCTTCCGACCCAGTACTCCGTGGAGTCCCAAGGCTGCTGGCAGAGCTCGGCTCAAAGGCGCGTGCTCGGCTGAAATCTCAGAAACACACAAAACAGATTCCTCCAGGAGACCCTTAGCGTCTCGCCCCCTAAATCACGCCGATGTCTGGAGCTCTGTGTCACTGAGACCACGTTTCCTACAGGGCTCTTTCAAAGCATGTCCCTGGAAAAGTACTTTGGGAGAGCGAATCTGAAAGTCTTAGGAATTATTGCTATTTTCATTGCTCCGGGAAGCAATGGGGCAGAACGGCGCTCCCGCCTGTGCCAGGCGCGGCCTTGCGGGGGCTTCTGCACACCTTTCCTGGAAGACCCGAAGCTGGGCCTCACTCGCGGGCCTGGGGACCCTTGGCGGGGGTGCCTGGGGCTTTGCTCTTTCCAAAGCCCATTGTGTGGAGCTGCCGGAGGCTGGCTGGGCCGGCCGCTCTCCTCCAGGCCAGCAGGGCTCGACTTCTGGGTCTGTGCGGCGCACCAGGCACGGAGCCCTGCAGTCGAGGACAGACGGACGCACAGGGTGCCCCTCCTGTGACCTGCATGGCGAGCTCAGGCCGGGGCCTGCGGGGGCTGCTGAGCCTGGCTCCGGGTCTGGACGCAGGCAGGAGGCTGGGGAGGAGCTGACACAGGCCTGGACGCTCCCTGGGGCCGGCTGTGCAGCTGAGGCCCAGGCGGGCCGGGGTGAGGAGGGCCGGGAATGAGGGACCTCGGGGTCCGCGAGTGGAGCTCTCTGCGGTCAGCCTTCCATCGCCCCAAGCACAGAGGAGGCTCCGTGCTGTGGGCCTGCGCTGGCCAGCACACCCGGGCCGCCCTGTGGGGAGGGCGCTGCACCCCGCTGGAAGCCCCGAGAGAGGGAGAAGGGGACCAGGGTCGGAATCCCCTCAGGGCTCGCCCGCCCCCCCAGAGTCCTCCTCAGGCCTCGCCCCCTGGGGCCCTGCCACCTCCCAGCAGCCCCACGGGCTGGGACTCAAGGGCCTCGGGGACTTCGCGCCAAACCCAGCAGGTCCCTGGGAGCTTTCTGTGAGTAGATGCGGGCGAGGAGGAGGGGGTGGCAGGGGGCTCTGGGTGGGGCGAGGGGTCTGGAGCTCCACCTTCAGGGTGTCAGGTGGGACCACAGCGACTCCCTCCCGCGCCTGGGGACCTGACGCTGCTGGGAACCGAGATGTCCCCGCAGGATGCGTGCCGCTCTTGCTGACGCGGCCCCTGCTCCTTCCTGTGGCCACCGCGCTGCGCGGGGGTGGGGTGGGTGCTTCTGGAGGGTGCTGAGCAGTTGTCACCTCACAGGTGACGGGGAGCAGGACCGTGTTGACAGGACTCCCAGCCTGGTGGCCCCAGGGAGCTTCGGTCCCCGCGGCACACACACTGCTCAGGAGACTGCCCCACGTGTTCCTGGCATGGGACATGCTCTTCCCATTCTGCACTTTGGATATGTGCTAGGTGGTGGCGTGTGTGGGGTGGCGGCGTGTGTGGGGGGTGGCGGCGTGTGTGGGGGTGGCGGCGTGTGCTAGGTGGCGGCGTGTGGTCACATGTCACCGAGATGTCATGTAAGACAGGCAGGGAGCGGTGGCCTTAGGATTTGTCAGAGTAGGGTGTTCCTGATGCAAGTGGCAGTCAGATGGGCCCATGGCGAGGGGAGCAGCAGCCTGGCGGCAGCGAGAGCGTGGCCGGATTCCACCAGTGTCTCTAGCACTACCGAGGCGCGTGGTGCTGAGGCGCGGGGCGTGGTCTGCAGGAGTCCTCAAGCTTCTCCAGTGGCTCTTGCGGCACGTCCTGCACCCTGAACGGTAGCGTGGCATCCCGTGCACCCCCTCCTGCCCACGGGCACCTTATGAGGTGCCTTTCAGCAGAGGTGACTCCTCTAAGCCACTTCCTGGGCGGGAATGTGGCACAGGTTTAGCTGGCACCCTTGGGGGGGGCAGCGGGGGCAGCTGCCGCAGCCAAGGTGGGCTCAGACAGCAGGCTCGTGGGAGGCGCGGCCCTGCAGGGCTGGCTCTGGACTGGAGGTTCGACTGGAACCAGGGAAAGGCCCGATGGCTTCTCCATTTCAGTTCCAGGCACAGTTCCCAGACCTCGTGTGGATTTGAAAGAAATCAAAGCGGAGTGGCGTGCGGCTCGGGCAGGAGGCGCCCTGGGCAGGCGGTAGGAAGGGAAAGATAAGGGAGGCTGAATGGAGGCCCGCGGAAAAGGGGCCAACTCAGGCCTGAATGGGTGCTCTAACTCCCGGCCCTTCCCGCCGGGTGGCTGGGCGGGTGGGCAGACAGTGGAGAGGAGCCAGGGCCTGGCTGGTTTGCTCTGCCCTTCGGAGGCGGATACCTTAGCAGTCTCCACGTGGGCTCTGTGCTGGCTGGTGTGCAGGAATGGCGCGGAGCCTGCCTTCCTGGGTTCGGATCTGTACCCGCCATGTGCAATCGGGAGGAGACACCCGGCCAGGAGAGATAAGGGGTGGGCACGCTGCCACCCGTCCTCGCCGGCTCCCTTGGAAGTGAGTGATCTGAGCCCTAGAAAGCAGATCTGTGGGCTGAGATGGCACAGCTGCTGGCCTGGGCACCTGGGGCAGCACTGGCCGGCGTGCGCAGCTGGCAAGGAGAGTTGGCCCATGACTTTCTGCGTGAGGGTCACGAGCTGCCTTGACCCCTGGGGGACACCCACTAGCGCAACCCTCAGAGAACTGGGCCTTCCCTCTTCTTGGGCGGGCTGGGGCTTTCTGGTCACCTTGGCCTCCCCACCCAGGTCTGGCTGGGAGCAGACCCGGCACCTCTCAGTCACCCCCATCCCTGTGTCTGAGTCCTTGTGGGGCCAGGACACGGTCCCCTCGTGAAGGCGCACCGTGCAGGTCACGGAGGCCCACGGGCAGTGGTGAGTCTGACCATGGGCTCCAGGGCTGCTGAAGACCGCCGCTCCCCCTGGAGAGCCAGGAGGCCACAGTGTCGGGAGGGGAGAGGGCATGGCCTGCAGCTCCTCGCAGGTGTGGCCTTCCCCAAGTGGCCCCTGGCTCTGGGTGGAGCCCTGAGCCTGTGGCCCGGTGGGGAGCCAGCTCCATCAAGGCTGGACAGAGGTCACGTTCCTCCGAGTCCCTGCCCGCTTCTCCGGGGCCTGTCTTCCCCTCCTCCACCCCGTCTTGGCCCCGCCCCACTTCTCCCAAGAAGTCCTGTCCTCCTTTCTCCCCAGCCTGAAGGGTGGACGAGGCAGGGAGCCAGGTGCTCACCGGGGGCCACGTATTGAGAGGCTGGGAGGAGACGCCTTCAAGTCTCATCAGGTGGCCTGTGCCACAGGGAGGTGACCCGTGACAGCTCCTGCCATCCTCAGGCGAGAACTCAGCCAGGGATGTGGAAACCCATGGCAAAAGATGGCGGAGCCCCGCGGATCTGCAGGGGAAGAAGGCTGGCTCCCTTTCTCTTCCCATCAGGGCCCTCTCTTCTCAAACCAAGTGTCAGGTGTCCGGGGCTGCCGTGACAAATCAACACAAACTGGTTGGAGCCCAGAGGCTGCTGGCTCCCAGTGCGGGGAGCTAGTCTGGGCCGCCTGAGGCTGAGGTCCTGCTGTGGCAGTGCCTGCTCTCCGGGCTCCTGAGCTGCCAGTCCTCAGCTTGTGCACTCGGGGCTCCTCTCTGCCTCTGTCTTCACCTCCACCTTGCTCCTTTCCTGGGTCTTTCAAGGACACCACCATGAGATTCAGGGATACCTAACCCAAGGTAACCCATCCTGTGATCCTTCCTTGCCTGCCCAGGTCCCCACTTGAGCAAGGCCACACTCTGAGGTTCTAGGGTTGGGGACTGAAGGGCAAAAATCACACTGGAGACAACTGTGCAGCCAAGAGATTTATTCACCAGCCTTTATGGCTGGTCAGAGGTAGAAGAAGTATAGGGAGAGAGGAGTCAGGGAGAGGGGAGTGTGCAAGCTCTGGACGGAGGGTCGGTGCCTGGTCATGCCGGCGGTGGTCTCTGGAGTTGTTGGCTGGGGCAGCTGCCGTCGGGCTGGAGGCTGGAGCTGTTGGCTGGAGCAGCTGCTGCTGTTGGGCTGGAGATGGTGGGTCTGGAGCTGTTGCAGCCTCTGCTTCCTCTCCGCAGGGACGAGCTGTTGTGTCTGAGCTCTGGGCAGGCAGGGACTTAAGTAGGGATTTCTGGTGGGGGTGTGCCAGAGCAACCCCAACGCCATTGGCTCTTTGCCCATGGAACAGGGCGACCTTTAAGCCTATTGGCTCCTGCCTGGGGGAAAAAAAAACCTGTCCAGGGAAGAAATATCCTGTCTGGGGAAGAAACATCCCATCTGGGAACGAAACATCCTGCCCAGAAAATAAAACAAGGTTGCTTTACTCAGGATATGGAAATCACTGGGGGGGGGAGGAGGGTAGCCCATCTATCATTTCCCTCTTTTTGTTTTTTTAAAAAGTGGAACGTCATGTGTCAGTCTGGCTACTTCCTGCTGAAACAGGGCAACGTGGGGTGTTATGGGGGGGATATGACAAGACTGGTAGGTCAGGCTTGAGGGTGAAAAGAATTCCCAGGAGGTCAGCACCAAAAAAATGAATTCACCCAGAGGTGATGAGAAGTAACAGGTGATCCCTAAGGAGAAGCTGGTTAAAGATTCAGAACAAGAAAGACAGAAAAGATTATTCTGAGTCGGTATCAGGGACACAAGAGAAGTGAATTTTTGGGGGATCGGTGGGAAGGGAAGAACAAGTATACCGGGGTCGGTGTGTGTCATTCTTTTGTGGATCCTCAGCTAGTTGGGCAGCTGGTTTTAGTCTGGAGATATGAATCCAAGATGTCAAGTTCCCTGAGGTTTCACGAAGCTTAGCAGCCGTGGATGTGCACAGCACAACCTGGAAGGGGCCTGTCCACTTTGGGGCAAGGAAGACTGATCCTGTGTCCTGGGAAGGGGAGAAATATACCCAAAAACCAGGTGTTAATGGGAATGAAGTGGAGAGTCTACCTGGGTCCAGCAGGATGTAATCTTGGCACATCCATAGCAGATGTCTATGAAGGACAAGAGAGGAAGAGAGAGGTCTTTGGGCAAAGGTCCTTGAATTGGGGAAATTCCAGGTGGAAGAGCTGGCCACCCAAACATAACCTCAAAAGGGAATAGTGAGGAAGGTTTATTTGGGAGGACTCGGAGCCTAAAGAGGGTGAGGGGAAGTAGCTTGACCCAGTCCAAATGAAGCTCCAGGGAGAGTTTAGTCAGAATGTTCTTAAGAGTTCTATTTGTCCTCTCTACCTTCCCTGAAGAATTGGGATGATATGGGATGTGAAAATGCCAAGGAATGTTAAGGGAAGTAGATATATTCTGGGTGACACGAGAGACAAATTCAGGCCCATTGTCAGACTGGATGGACGTGAGCAACCCAAAGCGGGGAAAAGATCTCTGAGACTAAAATATAAGCTACTGTGGAAGCCCTCTTGTTGGAAGTAGGAAAGGCCTCTACCCATCCAGAGAGGGTATCTACCAAGACCAGGAGATACTTATGTTTCCGGACAGTTGGCATGTTGGTGAAATCTATTTGCCAGTTGGCTCCTGGGAACTGACCTGGAGCTTGGTGAGAGGGAAATGTTTCTGGTTTAAGAGGAGTGTATGGGTTGGTGCTCTGATATACAGTGCACTTGGAGGTGAGCCAATGGAGGAAATGTGCATCTTCTAAAGTCAGGGTGAGGAAGGAGGTCGTGAACATTCTGAGGGCCTGAGGGTTAGGATGGAAAAGAGAGTGAAGACAGGAGAGGATTGATTGCATGGGAGGAGATGTGGAGGTCTGGGTGGTGGATTGGACGGAGCCCAGGAGAGAAGGAGAAGATAGTGCTGCCTCCCTTGCTGCCCTATCTGCCTTTATGTTGCCCTGAGTCATGGGAGACCCATCATTTTGGTGTGCAGGACAAAGAGATCCCTATTAGTTTGGGCAGAAGAGAGGCCTGTGGAAGCCGACCCATTGGACTTCTTAACTGCCAATATGGGAGTATTATTATAAGGGGAATGGGTGGGTCGGAGAAAGCATTACCACAGGAGGTCTGAGATAATAGGTTGGAGACCTCTGAGGCTAGTGGCTCGGAGTGGGTACTGGGCTCTGTTGGGGAAATGCTGGGGATCTTTAAGGTGGATTTGTACAGGGTCGCAGTGAGCGAGGGAGGGAGTCTGGGTGTCCCAAAATTGGGGTCTACCAGATGGGCAGGGGCAGGGTAATGGGAGTTTTCTGTACTGTTAGAGCATTGAGAGGTCTTTTCAGGGTTATGAACTCCTAATACAGTGAGGAGAAAGATGGAGGAGGAGACGGAGTGAGACGGGTCCCGGAGCACAACTGAGCGAGGCGGGTCAGAGAGCACAACTGAGGCCTGAAATTTGGCCAGTACATCTCGGCCCAGTAAAGGCACAGGACATTGAGGCATTACTAGGAACTGATGGGCAAATGAATGGAGGTGGAGGTGGCAAGACAGCATGGGAATCTTACGGGGGTGAATGGTGTGTCCCTCTACCCCAACAATAGGGGATGATATGGTGGTGGGCCCCCAAAACTCCCTCAAGACCGAGAAAGTAGCTCCTGTATCTAGTAGGAAATTTTTGGGGTGGCCATCAACAAGAAGGGTGACCCTAGTCTCCTGTAAGGCGATGTCAACTGTCGGGAGAGGAACCCCATGGCCCCGTCAATCTTCTGCAGCTAGTCCCAGCAGGTTGGGTTTCACTACAGATCCAGTCCCCCTACGGGAACTGGGGCAGTCAACACCCCAATGGCCCATCTTGGAGCATTTAGGACATGGGCGCATAGGGGGCCTGGGGTTGGGGCAAGCTCTAGCCCAATGTCCTTCGTTCCTGCACCTGAAACAGGGCCCTGGAGGTCCCTTCTGTGTGGGGTCATGGCCCCCTGTTTGTGATGCCCAAGCATTGAAGCCCTATAAGGCCTGGGCCAGCATTTGGAATCTTGTTCGTTTGGCCTTTTCATATTTCTGAAACCTACGGCCTTCAGTATCCTTATCTTTGTTATGATAGACCTTAAAGGCTGTGGCCAAGATCTTGGTCTGAGGTGTTGCAGGTCCTTGCTCCAATTTTCTCAATTTAACCCATATGTTGGGGTGACTGTGGGACAAAAAGTAAGTCATAAGGACCTGATGTCCCCCTGGAGATTCAGGATCTAAACTGGTGTATTGTTGGAGAGCTTTTGTTAGTCAGTCTAGAAATTCGGAGGGGGTCTCTTCCCTTTTTTGTATGATTTCCTGCAGCTTGTCAAAATTAACAGACTTCTGTGCTGCATGCTTAAGACCAGCTAGTATACAAGTGGAGAACTGATCTCACAAGGCCACGTCCCCTGGGGAATTATAGTCCCAGTTAGGGTCCCTCTCAGGGACAGCCTGAGGTCCAATGGGATGGTCAGGGTAGGTTCTATGGTTCTCATCAGCATAGGCCCCTGCCTGCCCCCAGACTCGCCTACACTCCTCAGGAAGGAGGTATTTGCCAGAATCATATATATATCAAGGAAGGTGAGGCTGTATGCTTGGAGGACCCATTGACATTCCCTGAGGTATGTAGTGGGGTCAGTGGTATATGAGCCCAACCGTTTTTCAATTTGTACTACCTTGGTCATTGAGTAGGGAATGTGGACACAGACAATTCCTTCTGGACCTGCGACTTCCTGGAGTGGGGCCAGGACTTGGGAGGGAGCATGTGAAGGAGGACGAGCAGACATTGTGTGAGATCGCGTGAGGGGTGTGCTGAAGGAGGAGGAGGTGGCAGGAGTGGGTTGAAGTGGGGCTGGAGGGGCTGAGGGAGGAGGAGAGGTTTCAGGTGGAGTCCAGTACGGGGGTGGCTCGTCTGCCTGATCGAAATCAAGAAAGGAGGGGGATGGCAGGGGAGCAGCCGGTTGACAGGGTAGGAGGATATTGTTGGGGCTGCAGCGGGGACAGAGTGAGGGATTTGAGCAGAGGAGGGGAAGGCCTGAACATACGGAATCTCTACCCGTTTTTTTATCACTTGCAGAAGTTGAAAAGATCTCTCAGTATAGAGGGATCCAGGGACCCAGAAGCAGGCCATTTGTTTTGGTTTTCTCAGGGGTATGTGGGCCAATCTTGGGTGCAGAACTTGATGAGTCTTGTTGGTTGTATATCAGGAGTTAGGCCAAGAGTGGCGAGGGTGTTAGGAGGCGTTGTGGAGGGGAGTCGGCTGGGAGGGATCGGAGTGGGTACGAGAGTGACAAAGAGTGAGCGGTTGTGAAACCGAAGAAGAGAGCGAGGACGAGAGTGATCAGAGGGTAGTCGGCAGGAGGGATGGGAGTGGGTCAGCTGGGAGGGATGAAGAGCGGCCGTGAGGCAGGTGGAGGGACCCCAAGTGCGGTGCTTCTTTCTCTGCTGTGTGTGACCAGTAGCAAGCTTGGGGTCTGCGGCAGGTGGCCCCTGGCCCCATGTGCGGTTGGGAAGGCATGTCCCTGACTAGTGGTGAGCCCCAGGAGCCGTCTTCCATTCTCTTGGGACTCACTTGAGGGAACTTGCGTGTGCCAGGAGCACCCGGCGCCACATGCCCTGCCTTTGCAGATGGTGAAGGTGCAGGCTGTGTGGCCAGCGCCTTAGCTCACACCGCAGAGGGCCGGGCTGGCCAGGGAAGCGTGATCGTGACTAATTTATCGGCAGGCGATTGGCTTCTCTCGGGGAGGCACCTGCAGATGGTTCTCCCTGCACAAGGTGTGTTGGGGCTCCCTGGGTATCAACGCCCCCGAGCACGTCGGGGAGCCCCCTGCGCAGGGAGCACGCGTGGTGCAGAGCTCGGCTGTGGCCACACCTGTGCACACCTGGCCCGGGCTGGACAAGGGCCCCTCTTTCCCCTCGTGCTCCTCCTTCTGCTTCAGCTTCTTCCTTAGTCCTCACCTCGAGGGAACCCGGGGCCAGAGCTGATGAGCGAGGTGGCGCCGGGAGAGGCCGAGGCGCCACCCTCCTGCTCAGACCTAGGGAGGCAGCTGGACGATGACTGTCACCCAACACGTGCCCTCCCTGGGCTTCCGATATTCACGCCAGAGGAAGAACGAGAACAAAAGCAAGGCAGCTCACGACATCGAAGACAAAGAGCCGCCAGTTGACAGCCCGCCTTCCGCGTGCTCCTCTGAGGGCCCGAGTCCTGGCCAGGCCGCAGGCGTGACATCTGGGGCTGCCCTCGGCGGACACTCAGGCTGAGGTTGCCTCTGCCAGGCCAGGCTCTTCTTAGGCCTTTGTGACTCACAGCAGTGACTTCTCTCCTGCATGGGCCTCAGGGAGCGGTGGCCACAAGGGGCCCGCGGGGACAGAGCCAAGGTGCTCTGGACCTGTATGGAAGGTTTCCTCTGTCCCTGTGAAAAGTGAGACCATGGCAGGGCCTGGCCACGGGGCACTGCTGGACAGCAGGGACAGGGCCATGCCGTCCTGCGGCTCTTGCTACGTCTTGCCCACACTGACAGATGGAGCCTGGCCTCGGCGTGAAGGCCGGAGTGGCGGCACAGCCTCTGCTTCACACTGGCCTCACCTGGAGGGTAAGCGGAAGGCTTCTCCGTGGCTCGTGGATTCACTCTGCGAGACTCTGCCGGGGAGCAGCCCGCGCTGGCCAGGCAGGTGGCACTGCTGTCTGCCCAGATCCGATCTCTTAGGCACGTCCCAGCAACCACGGAAGGCCCTGGAAGCTGCTGCCCCTGCACTGCCGCTTGCTACGAGCAGATTCCGTGGCAGGTTCGAGCCCTCGGGTGACACAGCTGAGCACATCCCAGTATCGACTGAGAGAGCCGATCAGGGACAGCGGGTGGTGGGGGCCTCTGGCCTCCAGGAGCTCCGTCACTAGGAAGAAGACCACTGTGGGGACCAAGCACCCCAGTGCCACCAGCCAGTCTCGGCCAGCAGGAGGACCAGAGGAGAGGCCGCCTCCAGCCTCCTCCTGCCTCCCAAGATGTGTTAAGAAAAGTAGCAACGAAAGAGGCGTGGGGAGGGGAGCCAGAGAGAGAGGGGAAGGAGCGGCGGGGAAGGAGGACCCCCACCCGCCAGGCGTCTGGGGGGTTCAACGCAGGTGCGGAGACCTGCTCAGCACAGCTCCCGCTGCCCGTTTGCTGAGCCCAGCAGCCCGAGCGGCTACTGCAGGGGAGCCCGAGAGCACGGCTGCTTACCAGGAGTGACGCCTCCTGTTTCCAGTGTGGTCTGGGGTGCCCGGGCAGCCGGCGAGGCCGCGGCTCCAGGACACCTGTGCTGTGACGCGGCCCAGGCGGAGGCACCCCAGACTCGCCACCCCTGGCTCAGAGCTGGGTCCTGCCAGAGGCCTTCTGGATCTGGAGAGACCCACGCCAGCACACCGAGCCCCAGACCCCCCGCGGGCCCACCGTGCCCACCGCCACCCTCCAGGCGTCCTGGGCCACGGCAGTCTGTGCGTCTGTCTGGCTCACCGCTGTGCAGCTCTTGCATCTCAGTGTGACGTGGGCACTCTGGCTGGCTTGTCCCTCACTGCCTGTGTCCCAAGATGACTGGTTGAGTGTGGAGTGACGACTGGAGTCAAGCTGTCCCTGACCGTGAGCCCTGGGCGGCTGCAGGTGGCACTCTGTGCACAGGGGCTTGGGGGGAGGGGAGTGGCTTCAGTTCTTGTGGCTGGTGGAACAAGTCGCCAAAACCTTGTGGCTCAAAACAATAGAAATGTATCTGTCTCGTGTCTGGAGACCGGAGCTCAGTGTGGACGGGCCATGGGTCTTCCCGAGGCACCAGGAGGGTCTCTCCTGCCTCTTCCTGCTGCTGGTGGCAGCAGGCGTCCCGTGGCTCATGGCTGCTGGTGGCAGCGGGCGTCCCGTGGCTCATGGCTGCTGGTGGCAGCGGGTGTCCCGTGGCCCATGGCAGCGGGCGTCCCGGGGTTCATGGCTGCTGGTGGCAGCAGGTGTCCCGGGGTTCATGGCTGCTGGTGGCAGCGGGTGTCCCATGGCCCGTGGCTGCTGGTGGCAGCAGGTGTCCCGTGGCTCATGGCTGCTGGTGGCAGCAGGCGTCCCGTGGTTCATGGCTGCTGGTGGCAGGAGGTGTCCCGTGGCCCGTGGCTGCTGGTGGCAGTGGGCGTCCCGTGGTTCATGGCTGCTGGTGGCAGCGGGTGTCCCGTGGCCCGTGGCTGCTGGTGGCAGCAGGCGTCCCGTGGCTCATGGCTGCTGGTGGCAGCGGGTGTCCCGTGGCCCATGGCAGCGGGTGTCCCGGGGTTCATGGCTGCTGGTGGCAGCGGGTGTCCCATGGCCCGTGGCTGCTGGTGGCAGCAGGCGTCCCGTGGTTCATGGCTGCTGGTGGCAGCGGGTGTCCCGTGGCTCATGGCTGCTGGTGGCAGCGGGTGTCCCGTGGCCCATGGCAGCGGGCGTCCCGGGGTTCATGGCTGCTGGTGGCAGCCGGCGTCCCGTGGCTCATGGCTGCTGGTGGCAGCGGGTGTCCCGGGGTTCATGGCTGCTGGTGGCAGCAGGTGTCCCGGGGTTCATGGCTGCTGGTGGCAGCGGGTGTCCCATGGCCCGTGGCTGCTGGTGGCAGCAGGCGTCCCATGGTTCATGGCTGCTGGTGGCAGCAGGCGTCCCGTGGCTCATGGCTGCTGGTGGCAGTGGGTGTCCCGTGGCCCGTGGCTGCTGGTGGCAGCAGGCATCCCGTGGTTCATGGCTGCTGGTGGCAGCAGGTGTCCCGTGGCCCGTGGCTGCTGGTGGCAGTGGGCGTCCCGTGGTTCATGGCTGCTGGTGGCAGCGGGTGTCCCGTGGCCCGTGGCTGCTGGTGGCAGCAGGCGTCCCGTGGCCCGTGGCTGCTGGTGGCAGCGGGCGTCCCGTGGCTCATGGCTGCTGGTGGCAGCGGGTGTCCCGTGGCTCATGGCTGCTGGTGGCAGCGGGTGTCCCGTGGCTCATGGCTGCTGGTGGCAGCCGGCATCCCGTGGCTTATGGATGCTGGTGGCAGCGGGTGTCCCGTGGCCCGTGGCAGCGGGTGTCCCGGGGTTCATGGCTGCTGGTGGCAGCGGGTGTCCCATGGCCCGTGGCTGCTGGTGGCAGCGGGCGTCCCGGGGTTCCTGGCTGCTGGTGGCAGCGGGTGTCCCGGGGTTCATGGCTACTGGTGGCAGTGGGTGTCCTGTGGCCCGTGGCTGCTGGTGGCAGTGGGCGTCCCGTGGTTCATGGCTGCTGGTGGCAGCGGGTGTCCCGTGGCCCGTGGCTGCTGGTGGCAGCGGGCGTCCCGTGGCTCATGGCTGCTGGTGGCAGTGGGCGTCCTGTGGTTCATGGCTGTGCCGCTCCTGTCTCTGCCCTCCTGCACGGTCTTCCCCAGCACCCAGTCTCCCTGGCCCCCTCTTGCAGGGACACGTGATGGTACGAGGCCACAGGACAGTCAGGCAGAGGCTCTCCCTGTCCAGACCTTCACTGGCTGTTGTGAAAGCCGTCTTTCCCTTGTGAGGTCACCCGCCTGCACAGGTCCAAGGGCCTGGGCGTGGCTTCTTTTGGGGCTCGCTCTTCCACAGCCACGGTCATTTTCCAATTGCTGTGACTGTCACCTCTGAACTCTGTGCCCAGCACTCATCTCCCCAGAGACTTCCTGACGCAGAGCGGGGCCCTCTGCTTCTCTCCCCACCTGCCTCCATCGCTCTCCACTCCCTGCGCCCTGCTGCCTCCGCCTGGTAGACCTGTGACTGCCATCAAATGCCTGGTGCTGGGGCGTGAAGCGTCTGGACTGTGGCCTTGCACAGGGATACCCCGTTTCAGCCCAGTCTTCAGCCACAGGAGTCTTAGAGGGAGCTGGGCCTTCCCTTCCCTCCATCCTGCTGCAAGCTCAGAAGCATGCTGCCGTCTGAGAGGCCTCGCATGCCGCCCGTGGTCTGCCCACCTCTACGGCAGCTCCCCGTGCGATGGTCTCTCATCTGAGAACAGCAGAACCGCCCTCGCCTCCGTCACCACGGGTGCACTTCCAGGCAGGGCAGTGCAGATCGTGCCACAGCTGCTGGTGTGGAGTGGCTCCCGGGGCTTCTGTGGGCGGGTCTGGGGCAGCTTGGCTCTGTTTTGAGAGGACCATGCTTTCCGACATGATGGAGATTAGTGCCTGCTTTTTCTTCTAATAGGCACAGGGTCTCGTCTAATTCCAAAGTCTTTGATCCACTTTGAGTTGAGTTTTGTGCATGGTGAGTGATAGGGGTTTGATTTCATTTTGTTGCATATGGATTTCCAGCTTTCCCAGCACCATTTGTTGAAGAGGCTATCTTTTCTCCAGTGTATGTTTTTGGCGCCTTTGTCTAATATAAGATAGCTGTAATTACGTGGGTTAGTCTCTGTGTCCTCTGTTCTGTACCATTGGTCCACAACTCTATTTTGGTGTGAACCATGCTGTTTTTGTTACTATTGCTCTGTAGTATAATTTAAGGTCTGGTATAGTGATGGCACCTGCTTCACTCTTCTTGCTAAGGATTGCTTTAGCTATTCTGGGTCTCTTATTTTTGCAGATAAATTTCATGACTGTTTTTTATATTCCTATGAGGAACATCATTGGGATTTTGATTGAAATTAGATTAAATCTGTGTAGCGCTTTTAGTAGTATGATCATTTTGACAATATTAATTCTGCCTATCCAAGAACAAGGTAGATCTTTCCATCTTCTATCTTCCTTAATTTCTTTCTTTAGTGTTCTGTAGTTTTCACTGTAGAGGCCTTTCACCTCTTTCATTAAGTTGATTCCCAATTTTTTTTGATGCTATTATAAATGGGGTAGTTTTCCTGATTTCCCTTTCAGAGGATTTCTCACTGATATACAGAAATGCCTTTGATTTATGGGTGTTGATTTTGTACCCTGCTACTTTGCTGAATTCATTTACTAGTTCTAGAAGTTTCCTGACCATCATGTTGGATCGGCTCCAACTTCCTTAATAAGACTCCTATAGCACAAGAATTAATATCAAGAATCATTAAATGGGATGGATTCAAACTAAAAAGATTCTTCTCAGCAAAAGAAACAATCAGTGAGGTGAATAGAGAGCCTACTAATTGGGAACAAATTTTTACCACAAGCACATCAGATAGAGTGCTAATCTCTAGAATATATAAAGAACTAAAAAATATTAACACCAAAAAAACAAATAACCCAATCAATAAATGGGCCAAGGAGCTGAACAGACACTTCTCAGAAGAAGATATACAATCAATCAACAAATATATGAAAAAATATTCAACTTCTCTAGCAACTACAGAAATGCAAATCAAAAGTACTCTAAGATTTCATCTCACTCCAGTCAGAATGGCAGCTATTAAGAATAAAGCAAACCAGGCATGGTGGCGCACACACTGTAATCCCAGCACTTGGGAGGCTGAGGCAGGAGGATTACAAGTTTAAAGCCAGACTCAGCAATGGCGAGGCACTTAGCAACTCAGTGAGACCCTGTCTCTAATAAAATACACACAAAAAAAGGATGGGGATGGGATGTGGCCCAGTGGTCAAGTACCCATGAGTTCAATCCCTGGTACCAAAAAAAAAAAAAAAAAAAAAAAAAAAAAAAAAAAAAGAATACAAACAACAATAAGTGTTGGCAAGGATGTGGGGAAAAAGGCACACTCATACATTGCTGGTGTGACTGCAAATTGGTGCAGCCAATATGGAAAGCAGTATGGAGAATCCTTGGAAAACTGGGAATAGAACCACCATTTGACCCAGCTATCCCACTCCTTGGTCTATACCTGAAGAACTTAAAAACAGCTTACTATAGGGACACAGCCACATCAATGTTCATAGCAGTACAATTCACAATAGCTAGACTGTGGAAGCAACCTAGATGCCCTTCAGTAGATGAATGGATAAAGAAAATGTGGTATATATACACAATGGAATATTATTAATCTTAGGAGAATAAAATCATGGCATTTGCAGGTGAATGGATGGAGCTGGAGAATATAATGCTAAGTGAAATTATCCAATCCCTAAAAACCAAGTGCTGAATGATTTCTCTGGTCTAAGCATGCTGATTCATAATATGCTGCAGGTGGTGGGAGGAGTAGATGAGCTAGTCTAGATAGGGCAAAGGGGAAAAGGGGAGGGAGGGGCAGGAAGGGGGCACGGGGTAGGAAAGACGGTGGAAAGTGATGGTCATCGTTACCCTAAGGACATGTATGGAGACATGAATGAGGTGACTCTACTTTGTATGAAACCAGAGAGATGAAAAATTGTGCTGTATGTGTGTACTACGAATTGTAATGCATTCTGTTGACACATATAACAAATTAAAATTATCATAAAAATAAAATAAGAAAACGAGAGGACCATGCTTTCATTCTCTGGAGTTCTTAGGATCGCATGACACCCACACGAGGGTGCAGATGCCCGTCTTATGGGCAGCGACAGAGGCTTCTGTCTCGGCTCTGCCTAGCCCAGGGCGGAGCTGGGAAGATCCAGGGATAAGCCACCCCAGGAATGGGGCTGTGTCATGCATGTGTCACCCGACTGGGCTGTGAGACCCTGGGATTCGCTCACACTCTGAACCAGGGGTGGCCGTCAGGAGGTCTTGCAGACGCACGTGACACCGTCTAGGGCAGCGTGTCTGCTGACGCGGTGAGCCTCGCCTGTGGGTTAAAAGGACTCCGAAGAGCCCTGGCTCCCCAGGAGGGTGAGGTCTGCCTGGGTCTGCAGCACGTGGTCCTTCCCCGCCATGTCAGCTGCCTGGCTGCGGTGTGGATGTCACAGTGGAAGACAAGGTCCTAGAAATCTGCCTCGCATGGCTCTGTCTCCGGACCTCTCTCCCCTGGCTGTGTCCCCGGAGAACACCCACAGGTGCACTGGGGATAGGACCACTGCAGGACGAGCCGGGGGAGGCTCCTCCAGGGGTCCTCCAGCGCCCCGGGACCTTGCCAGATGGCTTGGGCTTCCTCACAGCATGGGAGGCTCGGGGCGTCAGAGCTGCTCACAGGGTGGCACGGGGCTCCTGCTCACAGGGTGGCACGGGGCTCCTGCTCACAGGGTGGCACGGGGCTCCTGCTCACAGGGTGGCACGGGGCTCCTGCTCACAGGGTGGCACGGGGCTCCTGCTGCACGCTCCAGTTAGGGCCGTTCTTTGTGGACGAGTCTCAGAAATCGCAAGCGTCCCTCTGCCACGTGTTGGTTAAGACCCTCCACTCCCCACCAGGGTCAGAAGAGATTCTGTCTCAATGGGAGCGATGGCACAGGCTCCTGTGACTCTCTCCACAGGAGACCTTGGCTATGGGTCACTCACACGGGGCCCCTGTGCAGAACAGCTGTGCTCCCCTCGAGCCCTCCACGACCAGGGCACGGACACTGTGAGGGGAGGCCTCTGCGAGCCGTTCCTTGGGAAAGGTTGCTCTCCACTGCGGACAAAAGAGAAGTCATCTCTGCTTCTGATGCGCGGTGGCCAGGCGGGGGAGGCTGACCGCGAGATGCGTCTGCTCAGGGGGAGGGCGGAAGGCATGAACAAGCCACTGGACCTCAGCGATCTGGAATTCGGCCAGGGACAAGCTCCCAGTGCCTTGACGAGCTCTTGGTTCCACGCAGTGAGGTTGCTCTCTGTGGGCCCTGGCCCTGCTCTCTCCGCTCCTGTTGAAGCTCTGAGCCTCCTTTTCCGTAAGAAATGACCTGAGTTCATAATTGAGTGCCCTGCTCCAGCTAATCCCTGATGTCCCACGTTGTAGCTCCAAAGGTTCTTGTCACTTGTACAACTTTCAGTCCAGTGGATACAATTTCCTTAAAAGTGGGTCTCCTTAGTGCAGTTTAAGCTATAGTAACAAAAGTGGCATGGTAATGGCACCCAGATAGACTTGTAGACCTGTGGTACAGAATAGAGGACACGGAGACAAACCCACATAAGTACAATTATCTCATACTAGACAAGGGTGCCAAAAACATTCACTGTAGAAAAGACAGCCTCTTCAACAAACGGTGATGGCAAAATTGGAAATCCATATGTAACAAAATGAAATTGAACCTCTCTCTCTCACTCGTCACAAAAATCAAGTCAAAGTGGATCAAAGGCTTAAGCACTAGAACAGAGACCCTGTGCCTAATAGAAGGAAAAATAGGCCCAAATCTTCACCACATCAGCCTAGGATCTGACTTCCTTAACAAGAGACCTAAAGCACAAGAAGTAAAATCAAGAATCAATAAATGGGATCAATTCAAATTAAAAAGCTTCTTCTCATCAGAGGAAACAATTTATATACCATGAGGAGAGAGCCTACAGATTGGGAGAAAATCTTTACCACATGTACTTCTGATAAAGCATTAATCTTTAGGATATATAAAGAACTCAAAAAACTTAACACCAAAAACCCAAATAACCCAATCAATAAATGGGCTAAGGAACTGAACAGACATTTCACAGAAGATGAAATACAATTGACCAACAAATATATGGAAAAATGTTCAACATCTCTAGAATTAGAGAAATGCAAATCAAAACTACTCTAAGATGTCATCTCACTCCTGTCAGAATGGCAATCATCAAGAATACAGGCAAAAATAGATGTTGGTGAGGATGTGGAAAAAAAGGTACACTCATACATTGCTGGTGGCACTGCAAATTGGTGCAACCACTATGGAAAGCAGTATGGAGAGTCCTCAGAAAACTGAGAATGGACCCACCATTTGACCCAGCTGTCCCACTCCTTGGTTTATACCCAAAGGACTTAAAATCAGCATACTATAGTGACACAGCCACATCAATGTTTATAGCAGCTCAATTCACAATAGCTAAACAATGGAACCAACCTAGGTGTCCCTCAATAGATGAATGGATAAAGAAAATGGTATATACTCAATGGAATATTACTCAGCTTTAAAAAGAGTGAAATTATGGCATTTGCCAGTAAATGGTTGGAGTTGGAGAATATCATGCTAAGCGAAATAAGCCAATCCCACAAAACCAAAGGCTGAATGTTTTCTCTAATATGTGGATGTTAATTCACAATAAGGTAGGGGGCACTAGGGAAAAATAGTGTAATCTTAGATGAGGTAGAGGGAAGTGATGGGAGGGGAAGGAGGGGATATGGGGAGGGGAAAGAGAGTGGAATGAAGCAGACATTATTACTGTATGTGTATATGTGACTGCATGACCAATGGGATTTTGCAACATGTACACTCAGAAACATGAAAGATTGTATCCCGTCTATGTATGCTACATCACAGTGCATAAGTGCATTCTACTGTCATGTGTAACTAATTAAAACAAATAAAATGTGGGTCTCCCTTGTATCAACCTGTAGCCACTCCATTAGTGAAGGCCCGCTGCAGAGCTCTCAGGCCCGTCTACACTGGGCTCCCTGAGGGTGGAGAAGAACCACCCTTCAGGCGCCCAGAGCCCCCTTTTCCCGAGGCAGGTCTGTGAGGTGTGGCCTGGAGGCCTCGGGTGAGTCCCTGGTTGGAAAGGCCGTGAAGCCCTGCTTCGGCCTCTTCCTGGGGACCCTGGAGAGGTAGGATGGTGTAATGTCGAAGCTGGCCTGTCCTGCACCTTACATTTCTCAAATGCTGCTTGAAAACAGAGCGATTTCTTCTGCGGCTCATCCCCCTCTTACTTCACAATGTACAAAATGAAAACAGTCGACATTTTCAACATTCTGAAAAAAATTCATTTGGAACAGGCGACTGCTTGGCTGCGTTTCCAGCACTGCACAGAGGGTCCTCCTTCTCTGATCAGTCTCCCAGTGACATCAGCCTCACTTTCTGTCGTGTTCTCAGTGACAGCCCCTGAGACCTGTCTCCTCAGGGCTGTCCAGGGCCCTGCAGCCTCCAGGCCAATGCCACCGGTTCTGGTTTTCCCGTGGTGGCACCCTGCATCCAGCAGCCAGATCTGTCCCAGCTCTCACTGATGCGAAACAAAGCACCCAGATTCAGTCGCACAAGGGCCGTGATACGTGGCTCATGTATTGTGGAGCCAAGACCTGAACCAGCCCACGGGGACCCTCTCTGACCTGCAGGGTCTGGGCCTTCTGAGGGGATAACGTGAAGGCCGGGCTGACCCACAGTGGGGGATGGAGTCTCTTCAAGGTGACTCAGCAAAGCTGTCTGGTGCTGAGATGCTGAGCCCAGCCCCGACGGCCAGCCAGAGTGCTTCCCCGTGACGGGGCTCCATGCCCTGGAGATCAGGGTGCGCGCTGCGTCCTTTGGGGTGAGCCTTAGTTGTCTGGTCAGGTAGCGTGGGTCTGAGCAGTCATAGCCGCCCGGGATCTCAGGTGAGGCCCCGCAACTCGATGGCAAGAACCTCCACGGGTTTCCTCTCCGTGGACAAACGGGTGCCCGACGCGTTGTGCTGAGCGGGATCAGCCAGCCCACTCCCAACAGCGAGGGCCGGGGTGAAGGGCTGTCCTCTCCTCTGGTAGCGGAGTCCGCTCGTCCACCTGCGCTCCCGTGTTCCCAGGCTGCTCGTCCCCACCACGAGCTCGAGGGACAGGCGCCACAGAGCCGCCCTCCTCCGCCCCTTCTGGAGGGATCCCTGCCCCTCTGCTGGCCCTGCTGCTCCCTGCCCCCGCCTCGGTGGCCCTCAAGTTCCCCAAGCACCCCTGCCTCCGGCCCTCCGCTCCCGTCTACCCAGGCGCTAGAGAGCTTCTGTCTAAAGTGCAAATCACGCCGCGCCCTTCCCCGCTCGCAGATTTTCAGGGGCTGCGCTTCCAAGACAAAGCTAGGCACCCCGCAGTGTTCCTGGGCCCCAGGGACGTCCTCAGCCCCTCCTGCAGAGCACCCCAGGAGCAAGACCCAGGAGGGGCGGGAGGGGCAGAGGGTCACGCCAGGTACCGCTCGTGCGTCTCTTCCTCCGGGCTGTGGCGGTCCTCTCGGAGGACAAGGGGTGGAGGGAGGCAGCTGAGGGAGGCCTGGCCAGTGTGAGGCGTGGCCAGACCTGTGGCCCGGGTGAGGGGAAGGTCCTGCTCTGTCTCACGAGGAGTCTCTTCCCAGTCCTCCTGGGAACTCTCTAGAAGGAGGGACCAGGCGCAGCCTCCCGTGGGCGGGTCCACTGCACAGGGCCGTGGTTCTGCCCTCCTCCTTCTGCCTCGGAGGGACGGCCATCGGGGATCCAGGGCCTCGGGCAGTTTCACAGGGTGGGGACACGGTGGACTCACCCTCCCGAGCTCAGCCACTGCCACCGGGTCTGTGCTCTTGTCCCCAGGTGCGTGAGGACAACCAGGCCAGGCGGGTCAGCCGCGTGCCGGAGGCCTCACAGCTGCCGGGGCGTAATCGGGATGGGACCTGCGGGTTCCGAAGGACCGAAGCCCACAAGGTGCCAAGAGTGGCCGGGTGTGAGGGTCACCTTGGAGTCTGGCTCAGTCCTGCCCCTCCATGTCTGTGGCCGTGACGTGGAGGAGGGGAGGGGCGGGACTCCTCAGAGCTACACAGGCAGGCGGGGCAGGGCGTCCCCCCTTCCACAGTCCCTGCCCCCAAGTCTGGCCTTCCGCAGAGGCAGGTTCTCGGAGACAGGCCCGTGGGGCCGCAGCTGAGTCCACAGAGCCTGGGCAGCCTCAGAGCAGCTCTGACCGGTGCCGCCACGGCGGTCCTGCTACTGCTCCCACGGCACTGCCGGCGTCGCCATCGGCAATGGGCTCCTCTTACCAGGGGGCATGAGACCCCCAGCCCTGCTGCCTGCACCTGCTGGAGCCTGTGCCTGCCTGGGGCCACCTCTGCTGGACATGCTGCTGCGGCTCCTCAGGACGGGGTGGCTGTTTACAGAGGGGCTCTGCTGTCCCCCTCCAGCGGTGTCCGCCACAGATGGGCTTAATTATTGCCACACAAGCTAAACGCCTGCTCAGCCATTTCCCCTTCAGCAAGACAGTGTGTGTGCGTGTGTGTGCATGTGTGTGTGCGTGTGCGCGTGCATGTGTGTGTGTGTGTGTGCGTGTGTGTGTGTGTGTGTGTGTGTGTGAGAAAACGTAAGCAGATTGTATAACACAGTGTTCTCTAGCTGTCATCCAGGGCTTTGAAAATAAAACACTTCCCTCCCAACTCACAATTGGCTGGCAGTCGGCACATAATGAATAATCGCTCCAGGGACCGTGGAAAGATGTGTGGGAAAGCTTTAATTAAAAGCTTGTCAGTGCGATTTTACCTGGGTGACATCACCTGCCTGCGCGGCTGCGCCCGCCTGTGCCGTCTGTGGGATCCGGGCCTCTCGCTTGTTCTGCTGACAGCGAACACTTCAGAGAGGCCTTTCAGAGCCGGCGGTGGGTGGACGGGGGTGGGAGGAAGCCAGGGCTGCCTGCAGCCCCATTGTCTGGGGGGTCTCCTTTCTAATTAGCAGCTGGAGTCAGCTCCTGGTGTGCGGGGGCCGGGTGGCTGGGCACGGGGCCTGCTGCGAGGGGTGGCCGCCCCTGCGCCTACAGGTGGGTTCTCACCCCGCCTCCTGGGCCCTGCCAGGCGTGGGCGCGGGAATGCACTCAGCCCGAGGGCGCTCCCAGCTCCCCATCGGGGGAGGAGGGGCAACGCTCACTGGACCAAAGCCGGGAGGAGCAGCAGCACCAGACCCCCACCCTCCTCCTGCCCCCAGCCGGGGCGGGCAGGACGGGCCTGGTCAGGGCCCGGCGCTCAGGTCTGCCCGCATCCACGCAGGCTGCAAGCATTTGGGGGTTTGCGGCCTTCTGAGTGTGCCTCACTAAGCCCTTGCTCCCGCCTCCCGGCAAACCGGTGATTTTCAGATGCACTCTCGGTTGAAGACAGCCCCTCCTGCCAAGGCACGGCACCACCTCCGGGTGAGTCATCAAGACTAAGAGTGGGCGCACCCCAGCCGTGTAAGGAGACGTCTGAGGTTAGAGAGAAATGGAGTTTGAACCCATGCAAGCACCTCGAGATTCCTAAGGACTGCCTCGTCTCACAGCTGCAGGGGAGAGCAGTGCTCGCGGGCCGTGGACTTGGCAAGGGGTCCCTCGTTCCTTGTGGGTTTCCTTTGTTCATCACTAATCTGTTACAAGCTTGCATTCCTAATACTAGCGGATTAATTGCAAGTTATAGCAATTAAATACTAATTAATCCACTTTCCGAACAATGCCTTTCTTTTATCTATAACTGTTTACCTGACGTACAAATATTTTGGTTGCAATTAAACATTGCCATATAACCAGACGCTTTCCGAAAAGTGTTTGGGTGAGTGAAGAAGCAAGTGTGTCCTTTTGATCGGTCACCGCTGACAACGTGGCTGGAGTGACGACCAGCCTGGACTGGCGGAAGCCCATGGCTCTGGAGGTCTCCACCGAGGTCTCCACCTGCTTATCTTGTAACTTTATCTCGGTTGAACCACGTCCACGCTGCACATTAGCATCTGCTTGGAGGCCTTCAGGCAGGAGGGCGGGAGCAGAGGCAGCCCAGGCTCGAGGTCTGGGAGCAGCCCAGCGCTCTCCAGGGAAGTACTTAGAATCAATTTGCCTCACCTCAAAGGCAGCTTCCATAGAGAGCAGCTTCCATCTGAGGGGAACACAGATTTAGCAATGACCAAAATGGACAGCCCCAGTTTTTGAGTGGTTTGAGTCTTTTCTGTGATGCTGTAACAAAATACCCGAGTTTGGGTGATTTATGAAGTAAAGAGCTTTCCTTGTCTCACTGTTCCGGAGGTTCAAGGGCAAGATGTGGCAACTGCAGGGCCCTGGTGAGGGCCTCAGCTGGCTGGGCCCCGGAGGAAGCGCGTGCCACGGAGGAAGGTGGCCAGAGGGGAGATTCAGGGAGGAGTCAGGCTCTCTGGCCACCTGGTCTCCAGGGATGCCCTCTCACCCTGGGAGGCCCCCTTCACCTCTCTGAAGGGGCTCCCCTGAAAACCTCCCCTCACAACCCTGCCACGCTGGGGACCGGCCTGGGCGCCGCAGCCTTTGGGGCACACCGCACCCAAACCGTGGTGGATGGGTGGACTCCAGATTCAATCTGCGAGTTCCGAGAACCAAGTGGTGGTGGGGCCTGTGGGCGGACCTCGCGGCGGCCCCGGGGCTGAGGTGAGGAGCAGGCCCTGTGAGGCTCCTGCTGGCGGGCTGCCGCCTCCTCCAGGGGCCCAGGCACGACCTCAGGTGGGGGTGCTGCCCCTCCGCCGCACTTCCCGGGCACGGCCTCTGTCCTGGCGGCCCCAGGGCAGCCAGCGGTCTCCCGCAGGAGCGGGCAGCGTCTCCCTGGACGCCGGGTGGGAGCCTGGTTCTCAGGCTGAGCTGGGTTCTCGGGCCTCCGGGGACGGCCTGCTCCGGGGGCCGAGGGCCAGCCGCTCCGCCCTCCTCCTCCACGGCACTCCCCGCCCCGTTTCCTGTTCTTCTTCCCACTTTCCTTTTGCCTTTTTTGCTTCCCAAACGGAACCAGTTTTTCCCACTGAGGGGAGAGAATGCCCGAGCTGCTTCCTGCAGAGACCCAGATGCATTTCCAGAGGGACGTTGGTGTCCTCTCCCTGTTGGGGCAGCGGCCGCTGCGGTCAGCGCCAGTGTCCCCTGTCATCAACACCCCAAGTGGGCGGCGCTTCTGACCAGTGAGGAGTGTCCTCTGCTCCACGGGGGAGACCTAGGCCGCCTGTCCCCTGCCACCCACCTTCAAGGTGGCCCACCCAGACCAAGATCCAGGGTCCCAGGAGGGCGTTTGAAGGAGGCGTCCAGACGGCGGCCACAGTCGGCTCGCTGGACACGGCGGTTTGGGTTGTAAGGAGGGTTTCTCTTCCAGAAGAAGAGCGCTGGAGCACCTTTGTAAGATCGCATCGCGGACGTTTGAGGGAGGCCCGGGCCTCGGACGGGATCGCGGCTTCCAGGGAGAGTGGCCGCGTGCCCACACAGGGCTGCCCCAGGAGGCAGTAGCCTCCGAGTGGTGGACTCACAGGCAGAGTGACGTTTGAAGGCCAGGCAAAGGGGGCTCCAGAGCGCCTGGGCTGGGGGCCGCTGCATGAGCGTGGGTGAAGCAGGGCCAGGGGCTGCTTAGTACTGGCCGTCCCCCCACCTGTCACCACGGCCCTTAGTACTGGCCGTCCCCCCACCTGTCACCACGGCCCTTAGTACTGGCCGTCCCCCCACCTGTCACCACGGCCCTTAGTACTGGCCGTCCCCCCACCTGTCACCACGGCCCTTAGTACTGGCCGTCCCCCCACCTGTCACCACGGCCCTCAGTACTGGCCGTCCCCCCACCTGTCGCCACGGCCCGATGGTCCTGTGGTCCACGCCTTCCTCCACCTCGCCCGCAGAGGGTGCCCCTCCCGTTTCGGTCCTTGGCTTCCTGTGAGTGTCACGTATTACGCATTTTTACACAGATGACTTCTCTGAGAACTCTCCCCAGAGAGTTGCTCGTGCTGCTGTAGGAGAAGTTCTGCAACTGCGCTGGTGAGGGCTCGTCTAGGGAAGGGGCAGCAGTCGGTGGCCCGCGGCCCCAGGCAGGGGAGCCTGAGAGTCACAGGCAGGGCTGCCGAGGAGGAGGAGGCCCCTCCCCAGGGACGGGGACCCGGCCAGACGCCGCCAGCCATTTGGAAAGAAGAAACTTGGGGGAAAAATGTGTATCTTGAGAAAAACTGATCTTGTAAAATACAAATACACATTTTCTACAAAGATAAAATTAAGGTGGGTAAGATATTCAAACACGAAAAATAAAACCAGAGAAATTCAGGAAGAAAATTAAGCAAAATCTTTGTTATTTTGGTTTGGCTTGAAGAACAACTTTCTAATATAATTATTCTGAAAAAGGATGAAAAATTTGTCTAAGGAAAGTAAGTCTGCTGAGGGCTAATAGAAACAAAAGTCAAAAGAAACTCAGCCTCAAAGAAGAATGAATCATGGCACCTGCTGGTAAATGGAGGGGCTGGAGAGCGTCACGCTAAGCCAAGTAAACCAATCCCCAAGACCCAAAGGCCGCATGTGCTTTCTGATATGAGGATGCGGACCCACAGCAGGGTCGGGCTAGGGAAGAACAGAGGTACTCTGGGTGAGGTAGAGGGAGTTAGGGGAGGGGGGGCATTGGGGTAAGAAGGACAGTAGACTGGATCCGACGTTATTACCCAAGTGCACAGATGGCAACGTGACCAGTCTGACTCTACACCGTGCACAACAAGAAGGAGTTACACTCCATCTATGTATGCTGTGTCAATGGGCATTCCACTGTCATTATGACTAATTTAAAAAAGAAATAACATAATGAAAGATCGCAACATTTTAGACAAAGCAAAGAGATTTACAAGTGAAAAAAAATAAACATGAATGAGAAAAATAGACAAAGTTACAAACAGCTTACAGTAGCAGCAGCTACACCACATGTGGCTGCAAGCCTTTCAGGGGCTTGTAACCTCACTTAAAGAAGAAAACACAAGTAGGTTGAAATAAAAATCAGGCTTCAAGGTTTCAAACTGGCAAGTATTTGCCTCTTGAGAACACAGTGGTGAGGGCTGGTGGGATGGCAGCCCCTCCAGCACTGGGTTTTCCCAGAGGATTCTGGGCAGAAGGTAGTTGAACTGAAAATGTGCTAAGTTCTTTTTTCTTCTTTGTTACTATCCATGTTCTTTTATTATACTTGATAAACATGTAGCACTTTCTTTTTTTTTTGGTACTGGGGATTGAACCCAGGGGCACTCAACCAATGAGCCACATCCCCACCCCTTTTTTGTATGTTTTTTTTGTTGTTTTGATTTTTATTTAGAGAAGAGGTCTCACTGAGTTGCTTAGGGCCTTGCTAAGTTGCTGATGCTGGCTTTGAATTTGCAGTACTCCTGCTTCAGCCTCCCAAGCAGCTGGGATTACAGGCCTGCACCTGTAATCCCAGGTGAGAAAAATTGTTATTTTAAATTAAATGTTTCTTCTTGCAGGCATGCATTTTTATCCCTAAAGGATTAAAAATAAAATTTGCAAAATAGAAGTTACTCTTTAGTTTTGCCCACCTAGCTCCTGCAAGACTTTGAGGCAGCTTCTCCGTGAGCGTGTCTGCCTGCTGTGGCCCAGGAGCTGACCACACCGCCTGCAGGCGGACTGGAGCCCCCGCGTCGAGTGGGGTGCAGTTCGCAGATCCGGCCCCCACGCAGAAGCGCCTGGTGCTCTGCACTCCTTGGCTCCGGGCCCAGGAGGAGGAGTGGATGTCATCCTCCCTTCCAGGGCAGCATGGCAGGCCAGCAGGGGCCACCAGGCGCAGTCGCAGACCTTGCCGGAGCGCTGGGCCCTCACCTCATGCCTCTCGCTCAGTGCCTGCGTGGCTGGTCTCAGTGGACAAGCTGGGAACAAAGAAAGAGCGCTCATCTGTGACGGCCACAGAAAGCTAGGAACCCGGGAGCCAGCACCCATCCCACCTCCAAGTCCACTCGGTCCACCAGGGGCGCCCCACTCTGGCAGGACACTCGGGCTCTAGGCGTGGCCTCAAGCGTGGGCTGTGCGTAGGCGGCCCGGATGCCCGCGGCATTGGGCTCATCTCCCCGGGAGGGAGCTCTGGCCTGCTTGAGGCAACACGTCGCCTCTGCTCTGGTTCCAGAGACTCAAGTCCACCGCCTCGCCCACCCGAGCCTCAGCACTGTGCAATACGGGGACAGAGCCCCAGGGAAAGGGCCGACACCAGAGGGGCCCAGTCCCCACAGTCCCACAGGGAGCAGAGCGTGGCCACGGCTCTGAGGACAGAGCCCCTCCTGGGACACCTGCTCTCCGCTGCACCTGTGTCCCCTGCTTCTCGTCCCAGCCTCCTCTCGAGCAAACACTTGTACCTGGTTTGAGTCACTTCCTCTAAGAGCAGATTGGAATTGTAGCATTTTCATGAACTAATAATTTAAATAAATCTATCATAGGCGTCACAAAAGACTGTTCACTTTTATTTTACAAAATGTTAAAAATATCCCAACCCCAGTTCCTGGACCCCACCTGCACTCACGTTCCTGCGGGCTGTGTCTATGCTTCTGCTCGCCCCATCTTTCCACTCACTTTAACTTGCAAACCAGGAGGGCCACAGAGGGCCAGGGAGGGCCAGGGGGCTTGGCCACGGAGGGCCACGCAGGGCCACGAGGGCAGTTCTCAGAGCAGGGGCTCCTCCCAGCACGGCTGGCCGTTGACTCAAAACCCACACACACCGTGTAGCTTTGGGGTTCGTGTTGACGTCTCGACCCTCGGAAACTGCGTGATGGAGTGCGGCCTGGGATGTCCGCACGGCTGGCCTGGCAGGGGCTTGCCGTGGTGACCTACTTCTACCTCAGCTGCAAGTGGGGAAAAAAGCGACATTTTAGTCTCAAGCCAGGGACAGTTTAAAAATCTCCCCAAACATGCTTCTGTCCTCTGGAAGCGCAGTGAACACAGACAGGCCCTAGTGCTGCTCGGAGCACCCTCACTCGTCCCGTCTGAGCGGGATCTCATTCCTGAGGATCCTGCTTTGAAGTCCCTGTGCCCGCCATCCTGAGACGCCCTGTGACACGAGAAGCGACCTCTGGCGTTCTTCTCATTCTTCTAGCTGTGTTGACTTCCCAGTGCTGAGGAAGCCGCTGGTCTGGACGCCATGGTTCATGCGACCCTGGCTTTGGGCACCGCGGAGCATTTTGGCCGGGCAGACGTGAAGTTCTCTGGGTTTGTGTTGGTGGAGAATGCTGGGCCAGGGCCCGGACCTGCCACTTGCTCTCTGTCCACCGTCATTTAAGGATCAGAGCTCAGACAGAACAGAGCAGAGGCCCTGAAGGCGGACAGCGGTGCGGGGGACAGCGGGGAGCTCTGCCCACCTCCTGTCTCACCCTGACTTGTGCAGCCCCCGTGCCAGAGGCAGGCAGCTGAAGGAGGGCTTGGAGGACTCCCCTGCCAGGGCGACCCAGTGGGGTCCAGAAGTGGCACTGTGGCCGGGAACGGAGCGGGGCAGCGCTCAGGCCCTCCTGCGCATGCGTTCAGGGAGGTCGGTGCGGCTGCCCGGCACACTGGGGTCAGAAGGGGCGTGGGCCCGTGTGCTCGTGTGCTTTGCAGACAGCGTGGGTGACGCGGAGGCGCGGCCTGCCCTCCTCTCTCCCTGCGGGGCCTCGTCGGTGACAAAGGCAGCGGACATCAGCTCGCGAACAGCACAGCGTCAAGGTCACCTCTGGGTCTGCAAGCCTTCCTGTCCGCCTCTCTGGCTGGCCGTGCAATCCTGCAGATGGTGACACTGGGGTCGCTGGCTGGCGGACTTGGCGATGGGCAGGATGGACAGGAGGACTGGCCGAGCTCCAGGCCCTGGAGGGCCGGGGGTGTTGAGCCTGAGGATGGGCCAGCGTGCAGGGGCACCAGGCAAGGGCAGGTGGTCTGCCACGGCCACACCTTCCCAAGCCCCTTTAACCCGAGGTCCCTGTGAAGCCCCAGTAGCGACAGCTCAGGGGCCTGGGAGCACCGTGGCATGAAGGTTTATGTGCTTACTCCACAGAAAATAGTCTTTTGCTCAAGGTAGATTTAATATATAGAAATAACCCAAATCCTCTTAGCAGTTAGAAGGAGAAAATCTAAACACAAACCCAATAACCAATAATCAAATACTATATATCTGGGTGCGTGAAATAAAATGTGCTCTGAATATTTGTGAGAGTTTTAGAGGCATGAGTATAAAGGAATTAAGAAAAAGCTCTGACACTTTTGAGGCACTGTTGAATTATTAGAATACGTATACACAAAACTAGCTCCTGGCGAACGGCAGTTGGTGGGTGTGACGCCCAGGGTGGCACCTGCAGAATCTCACTGGCTTCTGCAGGCCTTTTAATCCAGGTGCATGGTTTCTTTAAAGGACAACTATTTTGTGGACAAAATTAGTGTCCTTGTGCATCAAAGGACACTCGACAGCGTGACAAGGAGACCCATGGAATGGGAAAAGAATTCACAATCCGTACATCTGATAAGGAGTCGATAAGAAGAAGACATAAAGGACTCCTACCACTCCACAAAGGTACAGAAGACCTGGTTTTTTAGAGATGGAGAAAGGACATGAATAGCTGCTTCTCCACAGGAGCTATGCAGTGGCCTGCGGCCCACGAGGAGACACTCGCCCTCACGGATTCTCAGAAAACACAAAACAGAACCACAGTGGGCACCGCTTCCACCCTGAGGACGGCCACTCTCAGGAAGCATGAAGCAGGTGCTGGCGAGAACGTGGAGACACCGGGACCCTTGAGCACGGCTGGGGGACGTCCACAGTGCAGCTGCTCTGGAAGAGGTGGTGATTCCTCAGGAGCTCCCGAGTCCGGGTTTCCCTGTGATCCAGGAGCCCTGCTTCTTGCACATACGAGGACCCTTGGAAGCAGGGGCTGGAGCACACGCGTGTGCCCGCATGCACAGCAGCACTGTTCGCAGTAGTGAAAGAGGGCGGTGAGGGGGTGTCCACGTACAGAGGAGTGGGGACGCCAAACGTGGCACACGCTGACTGTGGGATGCGAGTCTCCTTTAAGGCGAGGAGATTCCAACACATGTGCCATCACGTGTGAGCCGTGAGGACGCTGAGCGAGGTGAGAGGAGCAGGGCTGGGGAGCTGGGTCAGAGGAGCAGTGCTGGGGAGCTGGGTGATAGGAGCAGTGCTGGGGAGCTAGGTGATAGGAGCAGTGCTGGGGAGCTAGGTGAGAGCAGTGCTGGGGAGCTAGGTGAGAGGAGCGGTGCTGGGGAGCTGGGTGAGAGGAGCGGTGCTGGGGAGCTGGGTGAGAGGAGTGGTGCTGGGGAGCTGGGTGAGAGGAGCGGTGCTGGGGAGCTGGGTGAGAGGAGCGGTGCTGGGAGCTGGGTGAGAGCAGTGCTGGGGAACTGGGTGAGAGGAGCAGTGCTGGGGAGCTAGGTGAGAGGAGCGGTGCTGGGGAGCTGGGTGAGAGGAGCAGTGCTGGAGAGCTAGGTGAGAGGAGCGGTGCTGGGGAGCTAGGTGAGAGGAGCGGTGCTGGGGAGCTGGGTGAGAGCAGTGATGGGAGCTGGGTGAGAGGAGCGGTGCTGGGGAGCTGGGTGAGAGGAGCGGTGCTGGGGAGCTGGGTGAGAGGAGCAGTGATGGGAGCTGGGTGAGAGGAGCGGTGCTGGGGAGCTGGGTGAGAGGAGTGGTGCTGGGGAGCTGGGTGAGAGGAGCGGTGCTGGGAGCTGGGTGAGAGCAGTGCTGGGGAACTGGGTGAGAGGAGCGGTGCTGGGGAGCTGGGTGATAGGAGCAGTGCTGGGGAGCTAGGTGAGAGGAGCGGTGCTGGGGAGCTGGGTGAGAGGAGCAGTGCTGGAGAGCTAGGTGAGAGGAGCGGTGCTGGGGAGCTAGGTGAGAGGAGCGGTGCTGGGGAGCTGGGTGAGAGCAGTGATGGGAGCTGGGTGAGAGGAGCGGTGCTGGGGAGCTGGGTGAGAGGAGCGGTGCTGGGGAGCTGGGTGAGAGGAGCAGTGCTGGGAGCTGGGTGAGAGGAGCGGTGCTGGGGAGGTAGGTGAGAGGAGCGGTGCTGGGGAGTTGGGTGAGAGGAGCAGTGCTGGGGAGCTGGGTGAGAGGAGCGGTGCTGGGAGCTGGGTGAGAGGAGCGGTGCTGGGGAGCTGGGTGAGAGCAGTGCTGGAGAGCTAGGTGAGAGGAGCGGTGCTGGGGAGCTAGGTGAGAGGAGCGGTGCTGGGGAGCTGGGTGAGAGCAGTGATGGGAGCTGGGTGAGAGGAGCAGTGCTGGGGAGGTAGGTGAGAGGAGCGGTGCTGGGGAGCTGGGTGAGAGGAGCGGTGCTGGGGAGCTGGGTGAGAGGAGCGGTGCTGGGAGCTGGGTGAGAGGAGCGGTGCTGGGGAGCTGGGTGAGAGCAGTGATGGGAGCTGGGTGAGAGGAGCAGTGCTGGGGAGCTGGGTGAGAGGAGCGGTGCTGGGAGCTGGGTGAGAGGAGCGGTGCTGGGGAGCTGGGTGAGAGGAGCGGTGCTGGGGAGCTGGGTGAGAGGAGCGGTGCTGGGGAGCTGGGTGAGAGGAGCGGTGCTGGGGAGCTGGGTGAGAGGAGCGGTGCTGGGGAACTGGGTGAGAGGAGCGGTGCTGGGGAGCTGGGTGAGAGGAGCGGTGCTGGGGAGCTGGGTGAGAGCAGTGCTGGGGAGCTGGGTGAGAGGAGCGGTGCTGGGGAGCTGGGTGAGAGCAGTGCTGGGGAGCTGGGTGAGAGGAGCGGTGCTGGGGAGCTGGGTGAGAGTGCTGGGGAACTGGGTGAGAGGAGCGGTGCTGGGGAGCTGGGTAAGAGCAGTGCTGGGGAACTGGGTGAGAGGAGCGGTGCTGGGAGCTGGGTGAGAGGAGCGGTGCTGGGGAGCTGGGTGAGAGCAGTGCTGGAGAGCTAGGTGAGAGGAGCGGTGCTGGGGAGCTGGGTGAGAGCAGTGCTGGGGAACTGGGTGAGAGGAGCGGTGCTGGGGAGCTGGGTGAGAGCAGTGCTGGGGAGCTGGGTGAGAGGAGCGGTGCTGGGGAGCTGGGTGAGAGCAGTGCTGGGGAGCTGGGTGAGAGGAGCGGTGCTGGGGAACTGGGTGAGAGGAGCGGTGCTGGGGAGCTGGGTGAGAGCAGTGCTGGGGAGCTGGGTGAGAGGAGCGGTGCTGGGGAACTGGGTGAGAGGAGCGGTGCAACTGGGTGAGAGGAGCGGTGCTGGGGAGCTGGGTAAGAGCAGTGCTGGGGAACTGGGTGAGAGGAGCGGTGCTGGGGAGCTGGGTGAGAGCAGTGCTGGGGAGCTGGGTGAGAGGAGCGGTGCTGGGGAACTGGGTGAGAGGAGCGGTGCTGGGGAGCTGGGTGAGAGCAGTGCTGGGGAACTGGGTGAGAGGAGCGGTGCTGGGAGCTGGGTGAGAGGAGCGGTGCTGGGGAGCTGGGTAAGAGCAGTGCTGGGGAACTGGGTGAGAGGAGCGGTGCTGGGGAACTGGGTGAGAGGAGCGGTGCTGGGGAGCTGGGTGAGAGGAGCGGTGCTGGGAGCTGGGTGAGAGGAGCAGTGCTGGGGAGCTGGGTGAGAGCAGTGCTGGGGAGCTGGGTGAGAGCAGTGCTGGGGAACTGGGTGAGAGGAGCGGTGCTGGGTGCTGGGTGAGAGGAGCGGTGCTGGGGAGCTGGGTGAGAGGATCGGTGCTGGCGAGGGCAGGGCCGGGAGGGCTGGCTTTCTGCAGGAGCCCCCTGAGGAGCTGGGTCGAGTGCAGGCTGCACTGCAGGCTGAGAGATGGCTCCTGCAGGGAAGCATGGGCAAGTAGGTGGCGAGGGACAGTGGGAGGGTGGGAAAGGACCAGGGGATCTCCAGACCCTTGTCCAGCTCATCTGCTGGCCCTGATTCCGAGCTCATGCTGCAACAGGATGCTGTCATCCTGGTGGAGTTTAAAGTCCATGTCTGTGACTAGGGAATTTTCTGATTTCCTCTGTTCATGGTTTCCTAGAACATTTGTATTTCTACAAAATGGAAATAATAGTACTTACTCAACAGAACTCTGAAGGACTAAAATGAATAATAAGGTAAAAAATCTAATAAGCTCTGAAGTGCTAGACACATTCACTGTTATCACCATCACCATCACCATCACCATCACCATCATCACCACCACCACACTCACCACCATCTCCATCACCATCATCATCACCATCACCATCACCATCCCCACCACACTCACCACCATCACCATCACCATCACCATCACCATTACCATCACCATCACCACCACACTCACCACCATCTCCATCACCATCTGTATCACAATCTCCATCATCTTCATCACCATCACCATCACCAATCACCATCCTCACCACCACACTCACCACCATCTCCATCACCATCACCATCATCACCATCACCATCATCACCTTCATCACCATCACCATCACCAATCACCATCCTCACCACCACCACACTCACCACCATCTCCATCACCATCATCACCTTCATCACCATCACCATCACCATCCTCACCACCACCATACTCACCACCATCTCCATCACCATCATCACCTTCATCACCATCACCATCACCAATCACCATCCTCACCACCACCACACTCACCACCATCTCCATCACCATCATCACCCTTCATCACCATCACCATCACCATCACCATCCTCACCACCACCACACTCACCACCATCTCCATCACCATCATCACCATCACCATCACCATCACCATCACCATCACCACCACACTCACCACCATCACCATCACCATCACCATCATCATCACCATTACCATCACCATCACCACCACACTCACCACCATCTCCATCACCATCTGTATCACAATCGCCATCATCTTCATCACCATCACCATCTCTATCATCATCACCATCACCATTGTCACCATTATCATCAAAGAATATTTTATTTGGTCATTTAGCTCAGAACAGTTTGTATAGGAATCCTTCTATTTTTTCTAGGTACGTATATATGTTTTCAATATTTGTGTCCTTTGCAATTAAAGTCAATCTCCAAACAGGAGATTGACTTTAATTGCAGTTGACTATGAGCCGTGGAGATTTGGCCATTGTCGCCACCCGTAGTCTCACAGGATTTGTTGCGGGATCTCGAGTGACTTGGCCGAGATTGCTGATCGGGTCAGCGCCATATTAGGGTGTGTTTTTGGCGTGTGTTAGTCGTTATTAGAACCAGAGAGAAAAGTTATCAGAATAAAAAGCTGTTTGTCTCCAGTTTGCTTCTGAAGTTCTTCCCGCGGCTCCGTTGCTCCAAGCGCTTCAGGCAGCAACAGTCCTTTCCTCCATGTAAGTTCTTCCAGGACCCATGAGTTATTTTTTTTAGAATAGTGAATCTACTTTTACTGCTCAATGTCTAATGAACTAGGAATCATCCTGAATATTTTCTAGGGAGTTTTTAGAAATTTCTTACTGATTTCTCCTTGTTAATTTTCTCTAGAACTTTCACTTCCTTGAGAAGTCACATAAATCATAAATAGTCATCTCTATTAGTTTTCTGTTGCTGCTGTAAAAACGTCACCATGAAGGCAGAGGCTTGGAGCCACACACATCGCTGTCCACAGGGACGTGGGTCAGGAGTCTGGGTGAGACGGGTCTCGGTGGGCCCTCTGGTTCCAGCCTCACACGCTGGCGTGGAGGGCTGGCAGGACGGCCTTCCTTTCTCGAGGGTGTGGAAATGACCCCACTTCCAAGGGCATTCAGGTTGTTGGTGAGATTTAGAATCTTGTGGTTGCAAGACCAAGTTCCCCGTTTTCTCGCAGGCCAGCAGCCTGGGGTGGGTCACTGCTTTGAAAAGTCACCCACTTACTGTTCCTGCTTTCCAGGTGGCACCTCCAGCAGGGGCAGGTGAGGTCCACTCCTCCGGATCTCCCAGCCTCCCTGGCTCCTTCCTGCCTCCTGCCGCAGAAAGCTGTCTGCCCTGGGGGCTCGTGCTGCTAAACCCTAACCCTAACCCTAACCCCTTCGCCATTTGACAGAACTGATTCTCAGGCTGCAGAGAATGGGGGCATGGACATTTTGGGGTGACATTTGGTGGCCTACCACATCGTCATAGACCAGAAAACAGTGCAGCAGAGGGACAGAGCAGACACTACTGTGCAGGCCTCCTGGGCCTCACTGTGGCAGACGCGGCCCCCAGTGTCCTCCCTGACTCACTAGCCTCCCCTGGCACAGCTATCAACCCCCAAGGACCTCATGGTTGAGTGCCAACATCTCGGCTTGGCCCTAGAGCAGGACACTAATGCCATCACTTGTTTGTAAATTGGAAACACAAAGTTTGCGGGGCATAAAACCCTTTTCTGAACCAGACCTCACCTGGACAGTCCATGGGCCCCTGCCCCAGGTGAGGCCACGCCGGGCCCTGTGTGACTGGCTTCCTCATGGTCCCACCCAGCGTTGCCCCTGTGGAGTGGCCCTGGGGGAGACGGGCCGCGGCCCTCCCAGCCCTGACCCCGTGTCTGGAGCCCCCACCTAGACTCCTGGTCGGGAGGAGTGGTGGCCTGCCCGGCCCAAGCTTCCTCATTTGGAAGGACATCCAGGCTCCCTCAAGACGTGCTCTGACACTTTTAAGAGTGTCACCATGGTCTCCTCTAGATGAGATTTTTGTCCCTTTTTGAGTCAGCCGCTGGGTCTCCTTCAAGCCCGGGCAGTGACAGTCACCCTGGGCGGCCGCACTGCTGTCCTGACGGCAGTCGCTGCCTGCGAGGCTTGCCAGGTTCGTCTGCACAGCCGGGGACCTTCCGCCTGGCCCGTGGTGACCTGCTTGCAGGCGGACCCCTGCCTGGACTGGCAGGCAGTAGAGGGACAGCTGCCCAGAGCTGAGGTCAGCCTGTGCCCTGGCCGTGAGGGCGTGCAGCCCGCGCCGAAGCTCTCGCTCTTACCACCGCCAGCACGGGGTGGGGGGCGCAGGGAACCCTGAGCAAGGCGGCTCCCCTCGCGAGGCCCTGCTTGCCATCTGTCTGCAGGTCGGCCCGTCCTCCTGCGGAGAGGGACAGAGCTCCTGGGAGAGACGACATCTTCAGAACATCGTGAGCCTCTGATCTCTGGACAGACCCTTGGCCAGTCGCAGGCAGGTCACAGTTAACCCGAGAAGCGGCAGTGTGTGGGGTCCAGCCCAAGCTGGCGCTGTCCACTGGTCTCCCGGGGTCTTCTCCTCCGTGGCGTGAGTCGCCATGTCCTGTGTGCTCCGGGGCGCGCAGGGGTTTGCAGCTGGTCAGTGCGGGGCTGCAGGCCCCGGAGGACGGCGCTGTGTCTCCCAAGCACGAGTCCACCCAGAACCACTGCAAGGCCTGGGAACGCAGCGTGAGGGGCTCAGCGGGCCAGGGGCAGCTGGGTTCTGAGTGTGGGGGGTTTCTGGGTGATGCCACACTGTGGGTTCACAGGCCACACTCGGCACGGGGACACTACAGGCTGCAGGTGTCCAGGGCTCTGGGGAGCAGAGCACCGTGGGTTCTAGAATTTTCCCTGCCTTGAGGACAAGCCTTGGACCCAGAGCTCTTGGCATGGCCAAGGAGTCTGCTGAGCTTGAACAGCAGTGTGAAGGCTGTGGCAAGCTTGCCCAGACCAGCAGGGAAGGCCATCTCCCCATGCCCTGTCAACCCACAGAGGCACACACCCCCAGCTTGACCCAGTTGGCAAGTGCATGCCCCTCAGAAGGCCCAGTGACCATGACTGTGATGGATGGGATCCACTAGGACCATCAGACTCTAGTGCCCGAGGAGGCAGAGAGCACTTCCCTGCTTGTGCGCGGTGGCCGTGGCTTTCATGACGTGCTGGGGAACGTCACGTTTCCATCATGCTCTCCTGTCCCTACCTGGCTTTGGTAATGGCTTATTGAAAGCACAGCTTTGGAGCAGGCATCCCACTGGTGGCCTCTGCGCCGCTGGCCCCGCTGTCTAGGAGGGCCGACTGCGGGGCCTGCGGCACAGGGGGCTGGGCCGCTTTCTCCCCAGCTGTGCTGTGGCTGCCCAGCTGGACCTTGAGCCAGGCCCTTTGGTCCAGACCCTGGCGCACCCTGGCGGATGGGCACAGGTCTGCCAGCTGAGGGAAGGACCAGACGCTCGCCCGCTGCTCGGGCGCCGTGGACCCTGGGGGAGGCCGCTGCGCCGTTCAGCTCCCCAGGGGTCTGGAGCCGGCCTGCTGGACGGCCCCAGTGAGACGCCAGGTGCCTCCTCGCTGCCCCCCGTGCTTGGTGACCTGGGCGCCTGTGCCGTCATGCTGGGGAGCACGGGAAGCCCGGCCCGGGCACAGGCCCCTGCCCTCCTCACCAGCTGAGCCAGGGGAGCCAGGAGCGCCCTGGTGTTGAAGGTCGCAGAGACACAGGGAGCAGGCCACCGCGGTTCCCTCGCCCACCGCCGCCTTCTGTGGCCACCGCTTGCGTGCGGAGGGCGTCTGAACCACGCCTTGCCCTGCGGATCTAAGTCAGGGCACGTGGTGTCGACTGAGCCTTCCTTCCACCTGACACAAGTGCTGTGAGGTCTCTACAATAAGGAATCTATGTCTTTTTGTTCAATATGTTTTTATTTTTATTTATTTATTTTTATGTGGGCTGAGGATCAAACCCAGGGCCTCACGGGCGCGAGGCAGGCGCTCTACCACTGAGCCACGGCCCCAGTCCCGAATCGAATGTCTTTGAAAGCACCCACGCTGGGAGGTTTGCGCGCTTTCTCGCACCGTCCCGTTCAGTCTGCAGAGCGGACGCTGTGTACGTGTGTGGTGGCCTGTGGGGCTGCCTGCGGTGCCGATCCCAGCACAGCCTTCAGTGCCACGGCGTCAGCCACGGGTGCAGACGCGCCCAGCGCGTTTCCCCGGAGTCGCTGTCACCCTGGCACCTGCAGTTTCCCAGTGTTCTCCTGACTCTGGCAGACCCGCGGTCACGGGCCACCCTGTAGACTACGCCCAGGCCGCTGAAGGAGCTGGGCATCCTAGGCCTCTGAAGAGGAGCAGGGGCCTGGGCCACCGCAGGAGGGCAAGACCCCAGCTCTGTGCACCCTTGAAGGAGAGCACCAGGCAGGCTTCAGAACTGCAGAGATCAGTTCTATGCTGATGAGAGAGGTGACCCGACAAAGTCCCAGATCTTGTGAGAGTCAGAAGCAAAGGAAAGAGTCACTTTCCCTGTTGACTCAGAACACAGATATTTAATGTACGTTTTATGTTTGCTGTTTGGACACAATCTCCACAGGACTATCCTTTGTAAAAACATCCTAATGATCAGCAAAAAAGACATTACTAAAACACAGATTATTTGGCCAAATTTGGGGGGCTGCCCCCACTGCAAAACACAAGAACTAGCACATGGAAGGATTTTTAAGTTACATACAGTTAGATTGAGCATATCTTGTCTTTGCCTATTTTTTTTCAATAAGTTTTGGGTCTTTTTTTATTATTCTTACAATATTTTTATATTTATAATATTACTCCCTTTGCCTATAATATAAAGTATTTGTTCTCCCAGTTTGTCATTTGCCTTTTGAATTTATCTTAATGATATATTTTGCTATAAACATTATTAATAAAGTTTATCACTAAACTTTTAAATACTTTATTTTTTTCAGGTTTTCAGTCATAATCAGAAATTTATCTTCACTGTCAGGTTAGAATGAAATAAACCTATCTTTTTGATTATATTATAATCCTTACATGTTTTTATTTTCATCAAGAAGATATTTTGGGTGCTGGGGTTGTAGCTCAGTGGTGGAGAACTTGCCCAGCATGCGCTGTGAGCCACTGGGTTTGATTCTCAGCACTGCATATAAATAACTAAAGTAAAGATCCACTGACAGCTAAAAAATATTTTTAAAAATATTTTTGTGATACGGGGATGAAATTCCAGCCTCAGGTTTACTAATAAGAGCTCCACCATTTAGCTTCATCCCTAGCCCTTAGTCTTAGTTTGTTTGTTTTTTTTAAATTAAGATCTTCAGTAAATTTGCAGTTCTTTCTGATGTATAAATCAAATTTTATTTCCAAATGGGAAACACCACACCATTTGTGAAAATTTTTTTATTTTATTTTTTATTTATTTGTTTTTTAGAATGGGGATTGACCAAGGGGCACTTTACAACTGAGCTATTTCTCCACCCCCCTTTTTTTTTTTTTTTTTTTGAGATAGGGCCTCACTAAGTTGCTAGAGCTGGCCTTGAACTTGGGCTCCTCTTGTCTGAGCCACCCCAGACTCTGGGATCACAGGTGTGCCACATGCTCAGCCATTCTTCGAAGCAGTGACCCAACCTTGCCCATTACCAGATCCCTGTACTTTGTCCCTGGACTTCCGGTCTCCGTCCAGGTCTTGTTTGGCACTGTGCAGAGTGGTCGGCTAGCCCACGGGCTCCTCCTCTCCTCAGAGGCCCTGCGGCTGGCGCGTCAGGATGCCGGAAGTGAGCAGCTCACCGCAGAGACTGCTGGAGACTTTGAGAAGCTGGGAAGTCAGGGCACCGTGTGGCCATTCCTACGCTGTGTCTCCAATGGCGGGAAGGCCTGTTAGCCACCGTGCATCTGCTGATCGGGCATTGTGGCCTCCTCTGGTGCTTGCTTATTAAACACACTTGACCTTCCTCCTAACCAACCCTGCTCTCTCTTTCTTCCCTCTATGCAAGGACAACACCATCGATTCTCATTCACTGCTGACATGGGTGTTTCAGATTAGGGGAGGGTTGTGAAAATAAAAGTGTGATTTCCCTCCTGTGACCTGGACGAGATGCCTACCCTGGCAGAGGTGACGCTGAGGGCGGTCGTGGGCAGGCAGGTGCCCCCTCTGGGCGGCCTGCGGTGCCGTCTGTGAAGGGGCTTCGTTGACCCAGAGCAAGGCCAGCCAGGCCCGGAGGAAACACAGGAGGCAGGCCCACTCCCTGCAGTGGGTAGGCCCCGGGTGGTGGAGAGGGCTGCCCAGGCTCCCCAGAAGACTTTGGTGCCCTGTGGTTTCTAGAGAAGTCTCTGTCCAAGCCTTAGAGGGACAGAGCCCATGCCTCTGAGTCATAGGAGACAATCCAAATTTCACTGAAAAGAAAATAGACTTAAAGCCACAACACGACAAAAATCAGCCCCCTCAGAAGTCACATCAAGAGCAAAACTTTCTTTTATGAAATTACATATCCATAATCTGGGTCATTTGGGGGGCCTGTATCTTTGAAAGTTAATCTATGATTTCCTTCTTCTTGGGATTTCCTGAAAAAAAAAAAAAAAAAAAAAAAATAGGGGCAAAAAGGCCCAAACCAAACTTTGAAGAAAATAAGATTTAATAACTTAACAAATTCATTACTTGGTCCTCAAAGAGGACGCGCTGACCTTCTTTCGGACGGAGCACTTGTGAGGAGCGCAGACCTCTAGACAGCGCCTGTCTCGTTCTCCTGGGCACGGGGGCTTGAAGCTTCGCGGTGTGGCTACACTTCAGGGGATGAGGCCAGGGCCCGGTCCTCTGCAGACGCGGCCCCCGGCTGCCCCTGGTCCGCCCCACGGTTCTGGCCCTCCCCTGCCGGCATCCCTGGGTGGTTTTCCAGGTGTGCTGCTCCTGAGGTGAGCCCCAGTCAGCACCAGGCCAGCGACCGGAGCACCAGCCAGGAGGGAGCCGCCACTCCTAGGGACCTCGGCCTCCCCACGGCCTCTCTCCTTCTCCCCCCGTCCCCTCCCCCGTGCCCCTCTCTCACAGTGGGGACCCTGCAGAGCCACGCTGCAGTGGCCAGGCCGCCCCTCCCTCAACATGCAGCAGGGCCAGGGCTCGAGGTGCTCAGGGGTCTCCTCACCTGCTCGAGGTGCTGCCCACGGATGCTCCGTGCCCAAGAGTCACGGAAGGGAGACAGGAGTGCGCACGGGCGCTGTTCCGCGGGCTTGTGAGGCCAGAGGGAGGAAGCGGTCTGCAGTCGTGGCAGGCGCAGATCTCCTTAACCCAGGCGTATTCGAACACGGCCTAGGTTCCCAGGGATTTTTGATAGAAATGAATTCAAGTAACAAAAGAGGCTGAATAATACCTGGAAAAGCTCATTTCCCTCCAGTTTCTGATTCATAAGGTGCAGTAGAGTTTTCCCATTCGGTGCATAACAGAATGCAAGTTTAAGGGCATGACGTGCACACCACGAGCCCTGGGCATGACGTGCACACATGCTAGTCAGGTGGTTCAGCTTGGAGGGCGACCACTTTGAGTTCTCTTTACAGGTGGAGCTGGGTTGCACACATTTACTGACAATTTCTGATCATTAGCCAATTAGGAGAAGTTTATGCATGCCTAGACCATTAAAAATATGCTCAGAGGGTCTGACTTTGCTACGTGGCCAAATTATCTGTTTTTAACGTAAATGTTTTGGCTACATTAAAAGTCATCAAGTCAAAGATAATGCCCTTCTTTTGTTCTCGGCATTTCTGGATGACACTTTGACGCGTGAATGCTAGAGGAGCTGTGCAGGACGTAGTCTTGCTCTGTGGCCGCTGGGGACCGCCCTGTGCGGCCGTGGTGTGGCCAGCCACGGTCTGCGCCGTGAGAGGCAGGCACGGGAGAAGCCCGCACCTGCACAGGCCCGGCTGCACGAGCAGACCTGCTCCAGCTGAGGAGGAGGAGAGGAGGGAAGACGGGGAGGGAGGACAGTCCCAGGCCAGACAGCTGGTCCAGATGGCAGCCGTCCTCGCGAGGAAGGGCTGGCCACCAGAGTTAGCTGTCGCTGGCTGGAGCAAGTCTCGCCCCCTGGCTCCTCCGGTTTAGGACTAGGAGGGTGATGGGGGTTCCAGGCAGTCTTCTAAGGACACGGTCTTGCCCAGCTCTCGGGCCTGGGTCAGGAACTGTGGCCACGTGGCTGGGTGACCCTCTCCAGGGGCAAGTGGCAGAGAGGCTGGGCTAGGGCCAAGAAGAAAGGACACCATGGCAGAGCCCACGCAGGCCTGAGGCCGGGGAGACGGGCGGAGAACTTGGCCCAGGAGTGAAGGGCTGCTGCGGGCTGCGCGAGCCACCTCTGCTTGCCAGAGCTCAGAACTGCCCGAGCAGGACTGGCCGAGCAGGACTGGCCGAGAGCGGGATGGTGGCCGCAGGCCCGTGTCGCAGCTCAGCTGGAGCAGCCCTGCCCTTCTCCTCAGAAGTCTGCTCCCTCCGTGAGCCGTGCTTGGCGAGGGTCAGGAGTCACCAGAAAGTGCACGTGTAGGGCTTCAGGGCATCGCTTTGCTTCAGATGTGCCCAGGCGCAGCCGGCCGTTCTGCTGGGGTCGCTGGGCCTATGCTGACTTCGCTGAGGCACAGAGCCGCGCTGTCTGTGGCATGGCCACGGTGCCCACCGCAGTGTGGCAGGGACCTGCCCTGTGGCCCCACTGCAGGAGCTGACCTGGGAGCCCACGACAGCAGTCAGGGCGGCCACGGCCCTGCCTGTGGGTCAGTGGGGTCAGCCCAGGAGCAGGCGCAGGGGAGAGGGGAGCCTGTGCCCACAGCCACTCTGGGTGGGGCACCAGAGGGCCGAGCTCTGCTGGCAGGAAGCCTGGAGCCCGGGACAGTGGCTTTGGGTCCACACTCTCCACTCTCCTCAGTGTGAGCCACTTATAACACAGAAGGACACGGGAGGTGGGAAGCCCAGAGCCCCGCGTGCCCAATCTGACTGTCCAAATTGTCCACCAGCCATTTATCCCGGTGACGTCCCCCTCAGTCCAGGACGCTGGTCCTCCATCACACCTAGAGCCGGCCCATCTGGCCGAGCTCGCTGCCTTGCCCTTTGCTAAAACTGGTGGGTTTTCTGGTGGGTTTCAGGTAGCTCTTGGAAGGAGGGAATTTTAAAGACTGCACAGGTTTTATTTCAGATTTTAAGCCACCAGTGGCTTTAGCGAGCTGGCCTGCAGTTGCACAGGGTGGCCTGGAAGCCTGTGAGACGGACCCCGCGTGTTTCCGTTCCTTCGGTCCCTCGCTCCGAAGCCGCTGTGGTGAACCGCTGCCCACACGCGGGCTCAGGGGAGCGCGGTGGCACCAGGGCCTGCGCTCAGGACCCCGCGAGCACCAACGAGACAGGTCTGACAAGGAGCGCGCTGAGACTTCTGGTGGCCTTCCAGGATGTGTCCTGCACGCCCGGAGCTGACTGGGAGAGCTCCTTCTGTGATGGAGTGATAATGAATTCCAAAGGAGAAATGAGGGGAGGAAGCGGAGCCCGAGGCACTCAGACCACGCCCATCTCCACTCTCCAGAGTCAGGAGCCCGAGGCACTCAGACCACGCCCATCTCCACTCTCCAGAGTCAGGAGCCCTAGGCACTCAGACCATGCCCATCTCCACTCTCCAGAGTCAGGAGCCCTAGGCATCCAGACCACGCCCATCTCCACTCTCCAGAGTCAGGAGCCCCAGGCATCCAGACCACGCCCATCTCCACTCTCCAGAGTCAGGAGCCCTAGGCATCCAGACCACGCCCATCTCCACTCTCCAGAGTCAGGAGCCCGAGGCACTCAGACCACGCCCATCTCCACTCTCCAGAGTCAGGAGCCCGAGGCATCCAGACCACGCCCATCTCCACTCTCCAGAGTCAGGAGCCCCCGAGGCACTCAGACCACGCCCATCTCCACTCTCCAGAGTCAGGAGCCCTAGGCACTCAGACCACGCCCATCTCCACTCTCCAGAGTCAGGAGCCCGAGGCACTCAGACCACGCCCATCTCCACTCTCCAGAGTCAGGAGCCCGAGGCACTCAGACCACGCCCATCTCCACTCTCCAGAGTCAGGAGCCCGAGGCACTCAGACCACGCCCATCTCCACTCTCCAGAGTCAGGAGCCAGAGGCACTCAGACCACGCCCATCTCCACTCTCCAGAGTCAGGAACCCGAGGCACTCAGACCACGCCCATCTCCACTCTCCAGAGTCAGGAGGTGCCCGCTCCCGCTGCGCGGTGAGGAGCTCCGGGCCCCTGGGGCGGCGGGGGCCTGGGGGAGGGGTGCAGGGCCCCCTCCCCCGGAAACGAGCTGCTATTTGCTTCTGAACTTACAAATGGTAAAACCGCAAAGCAATTTAGCCAAACAGTGAAAGAAATCTGCCTTACTTCTGCCCATTGTGGCTCAGGATTTATTTATATTGGTGTTATTTATAGACTCTGAGTACATATCATCAAAGACACTGTGGTCTTAATCATTTTTTATGGAGGCCTGAATGTCACACATAATACTATTTTCATAAGAAAAAAAATCTCCAAGCAAATGCAGCTAAAACGAGGTTACGAAAATATAAAGGAGAAAGTGAAAATGTCATTATCGTCTTTAATTTTCATTTTTTTCTCGGTGCTCCAGACCCCTTCCAGGTCAGGGACCGTATCATGGCTATGTGCACGACGCTCTTCACTGAGGCAAATGCTAATTTCTCAATGATGGCAAAAATTAGAAAATCTCTACCGGCTCCATATTTTCTTTTTGTGAAACCAATGAAAATGTAAATGGCTGTGTGCTTTTGTGTGAAGACTCTCACCCAGCTTTATCGCCGCGCTCCCACCCCAGCCCCGGAATCCAATTACATTACCCATGGTCCAAGTGCGGCCCAGGGCGGTGTGGGGGACGCTGGAAAATGAGATGAGAGGCCACAAGTAGATTCTTTTCTCTGCTTCCAGGATGTGACCATGAGGAAGCTTTCCTTCCCTTTCACATCTTGCAAAAGAATTATTAGCCTTAAAATCGAAAGGGGATAGATTTAAGCCCTTGCAGAAGCGAACTTGGGCTGAGGGAAGGTGAGACCCTCCTGGGGTGAGCCGGCCTGCTCCGGGGTTTCTAGTCAGCTCCTTGTCTCTGGAAGGGCAGCAGGACGCGGGCCGGCCCTCTTGAATCTCTTCGCTCTTGGGGTGGGTGTTCCTGCCTGGAATCCACCTCAAAGTCTCCCTGAGAGGAGGAAGACTCGATGGGGTGCTGCTGCCCCGGACTCTGCGAAGGCTCCCCGGGCAGGGCGGGCGGGCGTGTTTACACGATGCTTATCAGCGGCCAGCACTCGGCAGAACCATCAATTAGCTCTCCACTTGCCAAATAGCACCTGGGAATCTCCCCCCCAAACTCCTTTAACCTCTTCTCCCCCACCCTCCAGTGACAGGCTGAGATTTACGATTTTTAAAGACTCGCAGCACCTGCACCGATGTTATCACAGGATGAGAGACGCCTGGGGGGGTGCCGGAGCCTGCAGTTCATTAAGAAGGAACTTTACCCCAAGAGCAGATTTAGTCTCTCAGCTAATAACATTCGAGTCGGCGATTGCTTGTGACAGGGCAGGCCCTGGGAGCAGCTCGGAGGCTGCACAGAGCCCCTCACTTCCAGCTCGGAGCTGAGCCTGCTGATGGGGTCCTGGGGGGCGGGGCCCAGGAAGACAGGACCGCGTCCCAACAGTGTCGGTATCACAGGAAGCAGAGAGCCGGGGACCCTCGCAAGGCTCACCCAGTTCCAAATTGCTGAGCTGGCCAGTGGGCGCCTTTTTCATCCCACGAAATCTGGGTTCGATTTAGTATCCCTAAAGGCGCGGTGTCCGGCCGATCAGATGAGACCCGCTGTCTCGGCTGAGCTTGCAACCCCGGCCTGACCCACCTGCTTCTAATATTCCTTCTCCTGCAACCCCAACGCCTCCTCATTAGCCCGGTTATTAGAGAGGGCCGGGCATTTCGCATTGTGTGGTAGTTGGTGATGAAACCTGGGCTTATTGGAAAGATGCAATCTGCTGTCCTGTTTGTAAGGAAGGGCACCGAGCAGGCTCTGTGTGCACACGTCCCGGAGAGCCATGTATCTTCTTTCATTCTCAGCTGTCAGCTACACGGCCCACACTCCGATAGCCATCAGATTAGGTTTAATGGGCTGCCTTTTTTTTTTTTTTTTTTGCATCATTAAGATATGCTATGACTCTGAGAAGCTGTGCTCAAGTAAGGGATTGCTAAACTTGGCCGTCTGGACGTGGTCCAGCGGAGGTCAGGATGCCCGCGGCCTGCAGAGCCCGCTGCTCATTTGCTGAGCATGGGGCAGATGAAGCCCCTCCTCCCGGCCCTGCGGGGACATGCGGGCAGGGCAAGGTGGCCACGGTCTCCCGTGGACGTTGCATAGTTTGGATAAGAGAATCTTCCATGATCGCAACAAGTACACGAGAACCGAGGAGAAGGAGATGGAGCTTTCGCCTGGTGAACCAGTTGACCTGGTTCCATCCCATCTGTCCCCCAGGTGAGGTGTTCCCAGCCAAGACTGTTCCTGCTGAGGCCGAGGGGTGTCACAGGCTGGATGGGGCCAGCCCGTCGCCTGGGGTCTCGGCAGTTGGTGCTGTGCTCAGGGTGGTGGAGGAACCTGGGGTCTGGAGCCGCAGGGAGCCTGAGGACAGCGGCCCCCAGCTCTGAGGTGACAAAGCCCAGGCTCGTGGTGGCTCTACTCACTGCCAAGCAGAGAAGCGCCGTGCCCGCGGGCCCCCAGGCTTGGCACCAGAAGCGCTTCACAGAGGGCCTGCAGCTCCGAGCCGGCACCACCAGTTCCCCAAGTGGAACCTCCACTCCCCGGGGCGTTCATGGAGTGGCCCGGGACTCTGCAGTGAGCAGACAAAGGAGACCAGGCTCTTCCTCTGTGGAGGACAGAGTGCCTGTGGAGCTCCGTCAGCGCCCTGGTCACCCTGGTGACAGACACGGTGACAGTCAGATCCTTGATCTGCACTGGAGGGTGAATCTAAAACCTCTGAATTCCAACCACCTCTTCCTGGGGAGGGGGCGTGGGCAAGAGAACGGGGCTCCCTCTCCATCCCTCCCGCCAGCCCCTCAGGAGAACGGGGACTCCAGGTGGCCCCTCCAGGTGGCTTCCTCTGCTCCACGTGGGAGCAGCGTCCACGGTCCCTCCAACTGGGGTCGGTCACGTCTCTCACAGGCTGCCCCCGAGACGCCCTCCACTCCTCCCGACTGAGCGATGGGACTGCCTGGTGAGTCACAGTGGGCGGTCAGCAGGGCCCCAGACCTGTCTGCTGGGGCTCCTCCCACACGCCCAGGGGAGGTGCCCTGCCCAGCCCCCGGTGCACGTGGAGTCCCGCTGCCCCCTGTGCCCAGCATGCTGGTGGGACCATTCCTCTGGTGCCTCTGCCCCACCCCGTGGGGTCCTCAGCCAGGTCCTGCCTCTAGTCCTCCTGTGGAGGGGCTGTGGGTGGGATGGGACAGAGAGGACCGGCCACTCTGAGAGGCAGAGCTTATTGGTGTCACCCAGTGAAGGCGCTGCCTGGTGCTGGGATGGGACAGTTCTGCCTGCGGGGCCAGCACGGCACTGGCGGCCCAGGGCTCCCGGCACCGCCCACTCTCCTGAGGCAAATCTAATTAAGAAGGGCAGAGACAAGAGCCAGGAACTGAAGTCACTTTCAAGGTATTCTCGCAGTGTCACACCGGTGCAATGTCCACAGTGGGGGATAAGCAACAAATTACCAAGCCACACCAGGCCCAGTGGCCACGCCTGTGATCCCTGCAGGTTGGGAGACTGAGGCAGGAGGATCACAAGTTTGAGGCCAGCCTCAGAGACTGAGACCCTCTCTCAAAGTAAGAAAATACATAAGACTGGGGGTGTGGTGCAGGGGTAAAGCACCCCTGGTTGAACTGACTTTGTCCTTGAGAGGAGCACGGTTAGTGGGTGACTCCTGTCACTTCTTAGCACCCTGGTGGCTCCTCTGGAAAGTAGGCGTCCTGTCCCCCTCTCCTCTTCGTCCAGGTGTTGACACAGGCGTCGGCAACAGGGTGGGCCTTGGAGGCTTTCAGCAGAGGCAGCACGAGGCCCCGCTTCATTCACGGCTCCTGTCCCTCTCTGTGGTCTCCTAAGGACCGGGGACCACCACTGTGCCCCGGGTTGGCCCGAGATGGCCGTGGTCAGGAGCAGAGGCGGCGTGGCCAGGGCCGTGGCAGAAGGCGGAGGAGACGAGGCTCCGAGTTCCCAGGGAGTGCCGCGTGGCCGGGAGCTGGACGGTGAGCTCCAGGACGGAAGCGAGTCACAGCCAGGGCTGGAACATTCCGGAGGCGTGGGGCAATGACGGCCCGGGAAGGCTGGGAAGCCGTGGGTGCTCTTGGCGCAGGCTCGCCCCCGGCTTCCAGCGGGGCTTGTCCCGTAGATCCGCATCTGCCCGGCTCGGCCTCGGCGAGAAACCACCCCAGGCCAGACCAAAGCAAGACCACTGACGCTGCATGCCCTGGCGACACCCTGCCGGCCAGCCTGGCCAGCGCGGCCGAGGCCTGGGGGGGCTCAGCGGAGTCTGATTCCACAGACCCTGGAGGAGGAGAGCGGCCCTGGGGGCACCATCAGATGTGAGCGTGGTGGCTTCCTGGCTGGCGGGCTCCTGCCCTCTCCTGCCCGAGGACCAGGGTGCTCCGGGAGACCACAGGAGTGTGCCCGGGCCTCGGCGTCCCGATCCCCAGCCTCAGCACCGCTGTCTCCCACGCTGCCGGTCCTGGGGGGGGCCTTCCAGTTCCTTCCCTGCACGGGGACCTCCTCCCAGGTGCACTGACACATCCTCTGCTTGAGTCCTCCTTTAAGAACTTGTTCCAAGGCAGGTTTTTTTTTTTTTTTTTTTTTTCCCCCTTCATTCTGTCCAGAAAATTGAAGCACAGGAGCTCTGCCCACTCCTTTCTTCAAATTGTAGAAAGCGCATTTTGCTTAAGCAAAGTATAGTCACCTTCGGAGGAAGATTCTTCAACCAAGTGGTTAAAGCTACAAAATGAGAGACACCCCCTCTCAATTTTTACAGATCATAAAAGGTGATTTGATTCTTTTAAAATTGCCCAGCATGACTGAAGAGGCCCTGAGGCTTTGGTAAACACAGGTAGTCATCTCTAAAACAATAGAGCAATTACCTCCACAAAGTTCCCTGGTTCTCAGTGAGGTAATTTGCCACTGAGGCCAGAAACCCTATCTCTATAAATCTGAGTGCTCTTTGTTGCCCCGGCCTGAACCCCTCCCGGTGTCCGGCCATCTGCAGACGCAGGGGCGTGGCCCGTGGAGTCAGCTCACCCACAGCAGGCTGGGCCAGGCCTTCTCTTGGTTGGTGTGGGAAACGCCAGCTACAAACTAGTAGTTGCCCATAGTTGGTTTGTCTTTACAAAGTTCCATAAAATATGAATCAAATCATGTCATGTGGCCACGGAGGCGCCTTACAACCTCAGAGGTCCTGCAGGACACCCAGTGTGGGTCTGTCAGCCCACTACCCCAGCTGACCCGCAGGACGCCAGGGCTCCCTGTCCTCTATGGACCCCCATGGTCCAAATGCAGAGGGCTGCTGAGGCCTCAGGAAGGCAGCCAGGGGGCCAGTGGGTGACAGTGACCCCAAGAAGACAGAGAAACAATGGAAAGAGCATGGCCATTGTGCAGGGTAGGAAATCCAGGCCCGGCCTTGGCCCAGAGCCTTCCTAGGAGGAAACAGAAGGAAACAGAAGAGCAGAGGCCATTCGAATATGGTCAGAAAGCTTTCCGAGAGGAAGAGAGAAGACCCCGGGGCTAGAACGGCTTCGTTGTTATAGGAAAAGTGATCAAAGGATCCCCATCTGGGAACATCCGCGCCTGGCAAGACTGGCAGCTTTTTGAAGCCCAAAGATTAAAAAATATGTCTGCAAACATTTGGGAGGAAGACAAGAGAGGCCGGGCTGGCCATGCACCCGTCTGAAGTGGACACACGCAGGAGACTGGTGGCCACCCGAGACCCGTCCTCACGTCTGAGGGTGTTCTCAGTGCCAGGCCCCGAAAAGACACCCCTGCGCACTCCTGGCAGAGAGCCCGCACGGAGGGCCTCCGGAGCCCGAGGCGGCGGGAGTCACGCGGAGACCAGAGAGTTCCCCCGGCCTGCAGTGCGGTGAGCGGCGGGGCTGGTGCCCGGCGTGTTGAGAAGGACTCGAGAGAAAATGTCCCTTCAGTTCCTTTGCATTTGTGTGCCTGCTGATTCGCTTACACATCGTTGAATCATTTTGTTTTCCTTATTTTAAGTGCAGAGATTTAACATGATTTCTCTGAGTTATAAATAAGAAGAAGACACTGAACCCTTTGTCCTTGGGCTGTGGCCGGGTCCTGTGGACCAGATGTTTGTATGATCTGGACACAGCTTCGACGTTGGAGCCCCACCCCGTGTGGGGGCGGGGGGCAGTCGCGGGAGCTGGTTGCAGGGCAGCTGCTGGTGGGGAGCCGGAGGGATGGTCTCGCAGCCGGCTGTGGGTCTGATTCCCTCGTGTGGTCGCGAGCCATCAGGTTTTCAGATGGTGAATCACTTCATCAAAGTGGATTTTATTTGCTTCTATATTTATTTCACCTTATCTTTTAAATTGCACAATTAGATGTTCTCATTATAACAACTGAAACTTCTCAGAGATGTGTCAAGGAAACACCCGTCCTGCCAGGCCCTCCCTGCCCTCCAACCAGGTGTCTTCATCCCTCACCACCTTCACCCACTAGCCCAGGGGGACCCAGACACCCCAGGGCACGGGGCTCCTTCTGTGGCATGCCAAGAATCTAGCTTTCTCATGAAGAGGGCTGTGCCCGCCCTAAGTACCAACACGGACAGATTTCAGATTCTTTTACTAACAAAGCCACACTTACATTTTATTGGTACTTGGGTGCCATGATTGTCAGCATCTGAGTTGATTTTAAACAAGAATCTCTTGTATCACTGCAGACTTGAGCTTTCGTTTATATGAGTTTCCCCAAATGGGAATGCTAGATTACAGGGAAGGTGGCTTCTGTTTTTTAAAAAGTAATTTTCTTCTATTGTATACACCAACATGAAAAGCCTCCGAAAACATGCCACCAAAAGGTTGCAGCAATCTTAAGACCGAAGCTGCAGGCCAGGAGGAAGCTGCTTGGACTACCCAGAGCCCTCACTAAGGGAGAAGCAGAGAGTGTCAGGGAGGACCACGCAGACACAAGACCAAGGTCCTCACCTAGGGCTCTGTCATCTTCGGGACCAGTGACAATGACACTAAATGCAGGAAGGAGCAGTCTGAGAGATTGCCATCATGTTTGCTACGTAGGGAAGGAACCAAGGGGTTTGCCAAGGGACAGCTGAGCCAGAAATCTCAGGATAGCAGACACACAGGCGATGAAAGAGCGCCACACACTCAGAGACAGACGTCATTGTGTCATTAACCCTAAAGGTGGGATGGAAATGGCTAGACGTTTTTAATGTATGCATTAGCAGAAGTCGCTTGAAATGGAGAAGTTCGTATCTAGGAGGTGGAATCAGATCTTTAAAAATGACTTTGCAAATCCCGTGAGAGTGGGAGATGGAGCTATCTGGGGAAGCGCCAACTTTCTAAGTGACTCACTTGGGTGGGCAGAGGACCAAGGCAGGCAAATCAGCTTGACGGTGGGCACGGCGCTTATCGGGTGGCAGACGTAGCAACAGAAGGAATGGAAGCTTTGCCACGAGGCAGCGAGACCCCGGTGGGCAGTGAGGAGCCCTGACCGGGCAGGCGCCCAGCCCGTTGCAGGTGCCCAGCCTGACCTCGGGAACAGCCGCGTCCCGGCAGGGGGTGGTACATGGGGTCATGAGACAACGGCCAGCTCTGTCCTCTGCAGGAAGTGACAGGGAAGATTGCAGAGAAAGATAAGGGGCCACGCCTACCTCAGAAATCCAACCGAATCCAAGCAGTGGAAATGTCACTACCAAGGACCATGGACGCGAGGGACCAGCTCACTGGGTGGCAGAGGGCAGAACTGCCAGGTGACAGGGTATGTGGCTGCCCACAGAGGCTCTGGCTTTCCTAAATGTCTTCAACTTCCACATAGCCGGACATAACTGCGAGTGTGTGTGCACACACTCGCACGGCCCCACCGTCTAGGGCTGGGACTGTGTGTGCACACACTTGCACACGCCCCACCGTCTAGGGCTGGGACTGTGTGTGCACACACTTGCACATGCCCCACCTTCTAGGGCTGGGACTGTGTGTGCACACACTTGCACGCCCACTGTCCAGGGCTGGGACTGTGTGCGCACACACTCGCACGGCCCCACCTTCTAGGCCTGGGACTGTTTGTGCACACAGACTCGCACGCCCACCGTCTAGGGCTGGGACTGTGTGTGCACACACTTGCACATGCCCCACCATCTAGGGCTGGGACTGTGTGCGCCCACACTTGCACGCCCACCGTCTAGGGCTGGGACTGTGTACACACACTGGCATGGCATCACCGTCTAGGGCTGGGACTGTGTGCACACACACTTGCACACGCCCCACCGTCTAGAGCTGGGACTGTGTGCACACACACTTGCACACGCCCCCCGTCTAGGGCTGGGACTGTGTGCACACACTTGCACACGCCCCCACTGTCTAGGGCTGGGACTGTGTGCACACACTCGCACGCCCCCACCGTCTAGGGCTGGGACTGTGTGCACACACTCGCACACCCACCGTCTAGGGCTGGGACTGTGTGTACACACTCGCACGCCCACCGTCTAGGGCTGGGACTGTGTGCACACACTCGCACGCCCACCGTCTAGGGCTGGGACTGTGCGCACACACACTCGCACGCCCACCGTCTAGGGCTGGGACTGTGTGCACACACTCGCACGCCCACCGTCTAGGGCTGGGACTGTGTGCACACACTCGCACGCCCACCGTCTAGGGCCGGGAGAGCAGGATGGAGACGGCAAGTGGCGGGTTGGCTGCAGAGACAAGAGACAGACTCTGCTGGGAGCAGGGCCCAGAGCTGGGGGCCGGGGAGCTTGGCCTGTCCTTTTTGTGGTCTCTGGGATCTCCTGCTTTCCTTATCTCCTCCCCTGTCCACTTGCTCCTCACTGTTATTGATTGCTGCCCTCTCTGTCCACACGTCTGTTTTGTGTCTTTGTCGGGTCCCTGGCTCAGGATCACAAGTGTCCAACTGGGTCCCCGTGTGTGTCTAGGAGTGCTTTCGTCAGCCAGGAAGGTGACCGCATCAGGAGACCCTCGGTGCTCCTTGGCCTGCACCCCCACACTGGCCTTGTCCTGGCTGCCCCGCCCTCCACGGCCCTCAGGAGCTGGACGCGTCGCCGTGGTCACAGTGTCCTGCTCATGGCGTGGCAGGTCAGAGGCGGCCGTGTTTCTGGACTCCGTTCCCATGACCGCCCCCCGGTGGCCTGTGTGGCCTCCCCTGCTGCCCACATGCCTACTGATGGTCCGCGGAGCAGACCGCTGCGCTCTCTGCGTGAAAAGCACATTTTTGCCCACTAAGGATCGATTTTTGACCTTTTGGGACAGCGTGCGTCCTGTTGCGGATGCATGGAGTCGATCACTTGAAGACGGGTGTGGGTGCCAGACCCCGGCAGCTGGTGGGTGCCGGGCACTCAGTGCCCTGCAGTGGTGCTCGCCAGCTTGGAGCAGTAGGCAGCGCCGCTGGGCCGATTCGGGGTCGGCACTGGCTGTAGGCACGGGGGCACCCACTCCCCAGGATGCCGGGGTGCAGATCAGGCTCTGTGGGGTGCAGCACGCCCTCCGGCCGCTGCTCCCACAAGGGCGCCTGGGTCTGTGAGAATCCGGGCCTCTGCAGTGACGCTGGCTCTGGGGAAGCCTCAGTCTGGGCTGCACCGTGTCCCCTGAGGCCCGCGGGTGAAGCTTGGCCGTGCAGTTCCCAGCCCTGGCCCCTCCTGGGAGCCGCTGTGCTTGGGACAGTCTCTCACCCGTCACAGGGTAGCCGGGAGCGTGGTGGTGGACTGCTGCCTTCAGGTGGGAGCCTCGTGCCTTGGGCGATCAAACCCAGCAAAGCAGAAGGAGGCGTCGGGCCGCGTCCCTGACTTTGCACTTGACACCCCCTTCTTTGTTTCTCCTTCTCATGAACTAGGTTTCCCACGGCCTTTAGGTCTGGCTCCTCCGGGAGCTGTCCCTGAGCATACTCCCTGGTGTGCTGGCCTCGAGCTGGGTAGTGTCCTGAGCCCCCTGGGACAGGGGCTGTGGGAACTGGGCAAGGCAGGGTAGGCTCTCGGCTCCCGCTCACTGCAGAATGCGACTCGCAACACGCAGCCACGCCTGTGGTGGCTGAATGCCGCAGGAGGAGCCCGCGCCTGGTCTGCAGACCAGCCTGTCGTTCCAGGTCTTGAGAGCTGTCCCGTGGATGCATTGACACCACAGAGCCACAGGAGGAGGCCCTGCCTTCCACGTGTGACGTGGCGTTCCAAGCCCTCTGTCGGAATCTAGAGTTTGTCCCCAACTCTCCTGTCTCCTTCCCTAGAGGAGAGCAGTGCCAACCCCACAGCCAGGGGCGATTGGACCTGGGGGGTGGCAGGGGACCACAAACGCAGGACCACCCTGCATCAGGTGCCACGGGGGCATCAGGATGATCATGCCAAGGGCATCGACAGTCAAGGCCCTGCTGCACCGGTCCTCAGCTACCTCTGGCCAACGCAAAAGCCAGGACCAGGTTTTGGGTGCAGATTTATGTCAAAAGAGAGTGTCCACAACTAGTGAGGAAGTAAAGAGGTTAGATGGGCCAATAAGAAGTTTCTGGAAATTCCATCAAACCCTGAGTGCTGTAGCATCAGCCACCACCTGCCGGGCTATGCAGCAGCCCTGGTTCTGTGTGTTCTGAATGTTGCATGGAGTATTCAATGTGGGTCAGAACCAGAGCTGGGGCTTCGACCCTGCCAGGCACAGTGTGGACTCCTGGAAGAGGCCAGCGAGGAGGGCTGGACTGACTCCAAGAGGCTGTTTCCACAGGCTCCTGGGATTTCTAAACTCCCCTTGTTAAAGAAGGGACAGGAAGATGGTGCCCGTTCACAGGGGACCTGCTGCCCAGGCGTCCCAGCCCCTGGGAACCTCCAAGCCCGCGTCTGGTATGTGCGTTCTTCACACCCCAGTGAGCCACTTCAAACTCACTTACAGATCAGCTAGAATTCATGGGCGAATCAGAGTGAGGAGGACCTCGCCTCTGTTCCTTTTGTACTTGAACTTCACGGGTGCTGCTAGGTTCTACCCAAAAGTGGTGGACACCGCATTTTGCTTTTAAAACACAAAACAACACCCTTGATAAAGTCACAGGCTTCATCACCCGGTATCCACTTTCACTAGCTTTGAGAAACACCATTTCAACAAAGAAAGCTTTCTCCACACTGCTGCATGCTTCCTGATGGTGGGGAGGAGAGGCTGGTGGAGACGTCCTTCCTCAGAAGCCACCAGGCCGTCCGCCAGGCAGGGGGAAGGCGAGGAGACACCTGCCCTGGGCCTCTGGAGCTGGCCGGTGCCGCTGCACTGATTCCTCGGGCTCTTGCTTGGGCATCCTCGGCCGTGAGAATCCAGCTCCGTCAGGAGCTGAGGAAGGAGAACGGACGGGCAGACCAAGAATCAGAGGGCAGAGGCCCACTTGGAGGACAAGCGTCTGGCCCCAGCACAGCTCCTGGGAGCAGACTGCAAGGGGACCCTGCGTGAAGAGGGGCAGCTCTCCCACCAAGCGGGAAGCGACTTCTGGGAGCTCCTCACCTCTCCCTGTGCCTCCTGACGGCCTCCTCCCGGGCCTGTCCCTGCCATCACTCACTGCCCACCAGGCTGGCCAGAACCCCACCACTTTGCAGGTGGGGCCGAGCTGCTGCCGGTGGCAGAGACGGATGACATGTTTATTAGCTTGTCAAACCCTCCCCTGTTTATGGAAGGCTCACCCAGCTAAACAAAACAGTCTGCTTCCCATTGGCTCGTCCCCGGCCCCTGTTGAGAGCCTCGGCAAAGTGCTTGATGAGGCATAAAATGATGATTAATTAATTTACTGCTCAGTTGATCCTCACACTGCGAGGTTTATGGTTCTCCCAGCGGCCAGCCTCCGCTCCGCGGTGCATGGCCACGGCTGCCTTTGCTGTGACCTGAGCTCAGAGACTCCTGGGCTGGGAAGGAGGCGGAGGCGGAGCGCAGTCTCCAGAGACCCCAGGCGGCGGGCACAGAGCGCAGGCACAGGGACGCTGCGCCGGCCATCAATCAAGACTCACTGGCCCTGGGAACGCAGGCCGCATCCGAGGCAGCGGGACGGCCGTCTCCCTCGCCCCTCGCGGCGGGCTCAGAGCCACATCCTGTGGGCCATCCTCCATCTCTGCGGAGCGAGCTCATCAGCTCCTCAGCAAACCGAGGCCCGAGGCCAGAGCCAGGGCGCCAGGCGGCTGGACAGGCTGTGTCTGCGCGGGGGCCGCACCTCGCCCCCAGAGCAGGGGTCAGGGCCGAGCGCTCTGTCCCGTGACAGGGGGCTCTGGGGAGAGGCTCTCCTCCCCCCTCTGCCTCACTCCGCATGGTCCCTAGCTGACTCTGCGTTGGGCTGCGAGACTTCAGGCTCTTTAGTCTCACCTAAAGTTGAAGTGATGCGTCAAGTCAGAGTCTATTTGGGCACTTCCAAACGGCTACGGAGAATAAATCTGCAAAGTGGATTCCGTGGACTGAGCAAACGGCCAACGGCAGCTTCTCACTCGCCGGGGCCACCTGCGTTGAAAGGCGTTGGCGAGTGACCCACCTTTGTCCTGGGATCTTGCACTCGAGGTGCACGAGCATCACAGTGCAGAGTGTGAAACGTGGAAGAAGCCACGCCCTAGGTTCTTGTCCCCGGTGAGGGTCCTCCTGGTGAAGGGGACATGACCTATGGGTCCCTCTGCTGCTGGCCAGGAGCTGGAGGCCGGGGGACACCCCTCAGGACTCACTGTGGCGCCCAGCTCTGTCGTCCCTCAGGCTGGCGTGCGGACGTCAGGACCCACTCTCCCGGGCGGGGTGTCTGTGCTCTCCGGCGCCCACTTCCTGTCCCCTCCTTTAGACCTGCCCCTCTGCTCCCCGCGAAGGGCCTCCAGGACGGACGGCACCTGCGTCTCCTGCGAGCCCCGTGGGAGAACCTGTCGAGGCCCGGCAGGACTGGCTCCCTGCCCCTTGCCCTGCCCTCTGTATCTTAGAGGCGCCTAGGCTGACCTCCCTGATCTGAGATCACACGGCTCCAGGTGGCTGGGCTTGGGTGGGGCCACCGATGCTTCACCTTGGTGCCTTCTTGGAGGGAATCTGACACGTCCGGCTCATGCCATGGCCAAGCCTGGTGAGGTGGACAAACGCCACTGTGAAGCAGCCAGGGGGACGCTGGGCGCAGGGAGCCCACCATCCCCAGTGACGCACTGCCCAGCTTGAAGAGGCCCAAGGTGGAGTGGGCAGCTCAGGGGAAGCAAGGGCCAGGAGCTCCAGGGTGTCATCACCGACCTGCCACCACCCTGGGGACCAAGCACTGCCCCGGCTGAGGCCTGCCTGAGCCTCCAAGGTGCAGGCAGCTGTCTAACTGGACAAGGCGTCCAGGAACACAGTGTTCCCGCTCACTGCGAGCCCAGCTGCTCACGTGCTCAGTCCACAGGTCTGACCCTCGGCCGTCCAGTCCACTTGTCCAGATCAGCACAGGACACAGGGGATCCTCACCAGGAACCCAGCGGAAGGTCTCTGCCTCTGACCTAGGGTCACACTATTGGGGTTTTGTCAGAAAAGAGGCTCTCGGCCTCCAGGCACGGGGCCCGAGGTCCCAGGCGAGGGAGCAGTGCTGTTGGCGGTGCGGAGACCCAGGCTGGTGTGGAATGTCCCCTCTGCCCACCTTACGGGGCAGCCATGGGCTACAGACAGGCAGACGGCTCGGCCACTCGCACCTGGGAGCCTTGCTGGACCATGCAACTTGACCTGCTGTGAGTTAAGAAACTGACCGTGCAGGGCGTCTGTGAGCAGGCACCACAGGAGCCTGCTGTCCACCCCTCGGGCAGTGCCAGCGCTCAGAGGTACTTCAGTCAGGGAAAGCCAACGCTATTCCTCATGGGTAAAACCTGGGGCAGGGGCAACATGCTGGGGCGATGGGACAGAGGTGTCATCCAGATTTGCCTTGCTGTGACACAATGCCTGAGATGACCCATTTATAACTGTGAAAGGTTTGTTTTGGCTCACAGAGTCAGAGGTCCTAGTCCCTGGTTGCTTGGCCCCTTTGCCTTTGGGACTGTGGCAAGGCAGACAATAGTGGCAGGAGAAGGTGCTGAGGCAGGCTGGAAGCAGGGCCAGGAAGGAGCCCGTCCCAGCCTCCCCTCCAAGGCACACCCGAGTGACCTCACTCCCTCCACAGACCCACCTGCAAGGTGCCACCCCCTCGCAGTAGCACCACACCCTGGGGAAGAAGCGTCCGTGGCGCAGGCCTCAGGGAGACGCTGCAGCTCCGACCCCAGCGTGGAGACGGCCAGGGAGTGGTGCCGGTGACAGGGTGGGGGTGCCGCGGCCCCTCCTGCTCCCGTGGAAGAAGCCAGCACGCGGCATCCTGCTGGCAGGCTTTTGTCACAGCACTGTGGTGTGGCTTCTGTCTGGGGAGCTCCCCAAACGCTCCAGCGTTGCAGGTCCCCAGGCAGCAAGGCCGGGTGGGGCTCTGGGAGGCGGCTGCCCTGGGGGGCTCCGGCTGCCTCAGTGGATTCACCCACCAGTGGCTGAAGGGACTCCTGGGGAGGTGGGCACGTGGGTGGCGGGGCTCGGCTGAAGGGTCAGGCCACTAGGGCACAGCCTGGGGGACTGCATCTCGTCCCTGGATCTTCTCTCCCTCTCTCTCTCTCTCACTCTGGCTCCCGACTCCCATGAGCTGAGAAGCTTCGCCCCATCATGCCCTTGGGGGCCCACTGTTCTGCCCCACATTAGGCCCAAAGCAGCAGGGCCGGCCACTGTGGGCTGAAACCTCTGAACTCTGAGCCCAACAGGCCTCTCCGGCTCTGAGTTGCTCTTGCTGGGTGTTCTGGGCGGAGGGCCACAGCTGACCCGCAGCCCTGTGGACGGGCCTGCAGTGTCCACCCTGGAGCAGGTGCTGTGTGGTGTTGGGTTCAGGGGAGACCCGTAGCCCTTGCTGTTCCTCTGCTGTTCTCCTCACACCCCTGCTGGGCCACGTTTCCAATCTGGAAGGGCCACGTGTGTCACTGGGATTGCAGAGCACAGTCCTGAGATCCTGAGGCTCTTAGAGGGAGAGTTTTGAAATTTTGAGCAGGTATTTATTTATTTATTTTTTTAGGAATTAAAAACTGTACTTTGCCAGACGTGTGCGTGGGGTGATTTAAAATCAGAACTCGAGGGGCTGGGGTTGTGGCTCAGTGGTAGAGCGCTCGTCTAGCACATGCGCGGCCCGGGTTCGATCCTCAGCACCACGTAAAAAAACAAAAAAACACATTGTGTACAACTAAAAGCAAATAAATAAATATTTTTTTAAAAATCAGAACTTGATTTTAGAGAGGGGAGCATGGGGGTGTGCTTCCCAAGGCCAGGGTGACGTCACCCTGGGCAAGCAGCCTGTGCTGGCAGCCGGGCTCCGCTCAGCCGCGTTCCATGCACAGTGACCGTCCCATCTGCTCTCGCTGCTTCCTGAGGACCCTTCCTAGGGACCGTTGGTGGCCGTGTGCCCAGGATGTGCGTGCTGACGAGGGCCCCTTTCCTCCGGGCACCAGCAGCGAGGCTGCTCTCAGCTCTCGGTGCATCAGAACGCTGCCGTCAGAGGACTCGCTCTTACAGGACGAATCTCTGTGCTCTTTCCGGAACGTCCACTTCATCTTGTAATTCAGCACCGTGGGCAACGTCTTCCGCACAAAGGCCCAGTTGCAAAGCATGTGGTGGTCCCCGTGCCCCGGCAGGCTGTGTGACACAAGTGTGGCACCTGTGCCGTGTGTGGGCCGAGTGCTCGCCTTCTCTGTCCCCAAGGTGAGCTGTGGGTGTGGCCTTCCCCGTCACCCGCCCCAGCCAGCCTGTCGCATCAGAGCCACATCTCTCCAGGATGCTGAGCCACCGTAGAGGACAAGCCAGCGGATGGAGGTGGACCTGTGGGGCGCTTCAGACAGGAGGGCCACAGCGAGGAGCAGCGGCGTCCCCGGGTGCGGGTGAGGCGCCCTCTGCGGCCTCACGGAGCCAGCAGGGCGAGCTCTGCCAGTCTGGGCTCCGCACACTCTGCGTCCCGAAGGAGCCCCGGGGAGCGTCGAGGAGGGTGGGCCTGGGTTCCGGGGCTGCAGGAGCTGGGGAGGGCGCCTGCGGCGGTGGCCTCGGTGACGGTGTGCGCGGCCCAGCCCGCGACTTCCGTGAACTCTGGCCTGGCCTCCCTAACGGGGAGCGTGAGGCGCTTGGGCTAAATCAGCAAAAGCAGAATCAAGATGACCACGTGTGCGCTCCGTGAGCAGGGGGCTGCTGGGTCCCCCAGGTCCTGGCAGTCCGGTCTCGCTGTGGAGGGTCTCTGCCACTCACAGGGGGTCTCCAGCACCTGCTGACGTGCTCATTATTCTGACTGAAAGGTCAAAAAGTGAACTTGATTTTAGAGTTTTTCCCCGTTTGATTCACACGTGGACAGTACGGAGACTTGTTTCTCCTCAAAAAAATAAAACAGAGGTCACTCTCTTTCACACGCAGGCACCCAGTGACCTGGGAGTGCCTCACGGAAACACGTAACTGAGGCACGCACAGTGAAGACCAGGTGGGCCTCGCGGTGACCAGCACCAGTGGACAGCTGGCCACGCAGTGGCTGTGCTGAATGGCCAGCTACGTGGCGCAGCAGCCCCAGCCCCAGGCGCAGTCACAGGATGCACAAATGGTCAGGAGAGGGCATCTCCTTGTGAAGGGCACCGAACAGAACATTTGTGGGGAGATGCGCAAGAGCCAGGGGTGTGTGACAGTGGCACCCAGGGTCCAGGCAGGTGGCCACATCAAGGGGATCCCTGTCACCTGCAGGTGGCATTAGCCAGCTCCTCCTGCTCTGCACAGGTGCTGAGTGTGCCCCTGGGCTCTCCAGCGCCCCGCAGCTCAGAGGGGCTGGTGGGGTTGTGTGCAGGACTGTCCCACTAATAAAGATGCAGCGCCTTGTGTGAGGCAGACATCGACTCTATTGATGCAGATTTACTGCTCCGGGAAGAGAAGAAGCTGCATTGTATGATCAAAGCTAATGAAAAATGGAAAACAAATGAGGGTGTGGGCTGGCGGGCGCCGCGCACTGTTTAATGAACACTTATTGACCAGCGACCTGCCACGGATGTAGCTATAGATTTTTACTTTGTCTATCGTGGCTCTGAGAAGCAATCCGCTGGTCTCCCTGGACAGGAGGATACGGTGATGGTTAACAAAGCTGCATTTTATTTAGTGCTAAACAAAGAAGTCAATTTGAATTTGAGGTGGATGGGAAAACCACCTCTCTCTCGTTTTTTTTTTTTTTTTTTTTTTTTTTTATAAGCTGCCGCCACTTGAGTAGAGATGTACTTAGATGCCCGGTGTAGGGTACAGGGTGTGGGGTACAGGGTGTGGGGTACAGGGTGTGGGGTACAGGGTGTGGGGTACAGATGGTTTCTTATGTACGGCAGCATTCTATCCATTCACAAAGAATGATGGGAGAATCAGCCAATGTCCAGCATCCCCGGGTGGGATTTAAACCCGGTGTCCCTCATGTGGAGCGACTTCTAAAGTCGAGGCTGCCGAACGCCCTGGGCAGTCCCCTCGGCTTCAATTGATGGAGCTTAAATCAGGGCACATAGTGGCGGGCGTGGAGAACGGGACTCGCTGGGCACACGCAGTTCAAGAGGCACACCGTCTGAAGGAGGCAACTGGACCCGGAAGCTGTGGGAACAGCCCAGTGCCCCGGAGATGCCCGTCTCTGCCCCCACAGTGTCCGCCCGTTTCGGCATGAGCTAGGGCAACTCTTAAAACTGCCTCCTCCACCTGGGATCCGGCCGCGGCCCACCGCTGGGCTGTGAGGCAGAGACTGCGTCCGTCCTGTGTCCTCGTCTGGGCTGAGTGGCAGCGGCATCCTGAGGTCTTGCCCTGCTGGCCACCTCTCCGCTGTGTGCTCTGTGTGATGCCACCCGGCCCAGCTCACTGCAGCACTGGGCACGGGGTGCATTTGTTCTCCCGACAGGACGCTTGCAGCGTCCTGTCTCCACCCCCTGGTAGGAACCCCAATCCTGAGAAGCTGAAGCCGTGACCACACCCCGGGAGCCCGTGGGGTCTGGGCTGAAGCTGGTGCCTGCTCTGGTTCCTGTGTCCTTCCCGCAGACCCCCGTGGCTCCCGGGAGCGTGTGTTCTTGCCCTCGGCTCCTGGAGGTAAGCTGCAGGACACACCGGCCGTCCCCTGGTCCCTCATCACAGCCCTAGGCCGTTTCTGACCGGTTCCCGTAACTTCTGACCAGGCGCCTCACCTTGAAATGCTTCTTTGTTGGGAGGAAGTGGAGTGGAAGGGAAGTGGCCTTTTGAGGTTCTGGTGACCCTGAGTAGCAGGCACATTCCCACCCGCTGGGTTGCTCCCCAGCTCAGCAAGGAGTGAGTGACCCCAGTGGCCGCAGGGGAAGCCACTGGTGAGTCCCTCTCCCGGATGGGAAAACTGGGTGCATTTTATTCCTCCCTTAGAGGCTGCATGTGAGGAGGACGGAGAGCACGGTGGCCTCATGTGACTCCCAAACAGGCTTTGGCCACACCGAGGAGCCCTGGCTCTCCGGCTCCCTGTGAAGACGCCAGATCCTCCCTCCGTCCAGGCTGCCTTCCCTCCGCGGAGAGCCGGGAGCTGGCACGAGGCAGAGGACGACTTTTCCTTGGGAAGACGGGACCAGCCCTGGTGTGGAGCAATCTGGCAGATCCCCACCGCCACTCTTGTACCCAGGCAGGCGCATGTCTGACTTTGCCAATCCCACTGTTAGCACAAGGCAATTACCCACAGTTGGGGGACTGCCCCCTCCTTCTTGAGCCGCGGCTGTTACTGCCAATCAAGGTCTACTCAAAGTCAAGCGTCAGTGGTGTCCCTGGGTTCTGGCTCCAACGCCCGCTGCGAGGGGCACAGCTACAGTCGGGAGCACCCAGAGAGCTCTGGGAGGAGCCAGGCCGCCAGTGACCCAGCTCCGAGGACACTTCACAGGGCCAAGCCACCTGCAGCTGCAGAGCTTGCTTCTTTTCCTAAGAAGAGACAAAGGGACAACCGGGGTCGGGAATGAATGCACAGTGTGGGAAGGAGAGTGTGCTGTGGCGTGGACGCTGGGGAGAAGGACAGTGCTGGCCCGCAGGCCCCTCTGCCCTGCTGGGCGCCTGAGCGGGGCTGGCATCTCCAGGACGGCGCCCTGCGTGCGCGGTGAGCTGGCTGCGGGGCCTCACGCCACGCGACCCCATCCTGCTTACAGGTGTCCGGAGCTTCCGCTGGAGGAAGGTGCCTTTGCAGCCACCTGACCACTGTCCAGCTCCCACGCAGACCGCCCAGCTGCCGCGCTGGACTTGGCTTCTTTGGTTGCTGGCCTCTGGTTCAGCTGGTCACAGGAGCCAGCTGGCCCATCACCCACCAGCTTCCTTTCAGCGAGGCCACTCCAGGAACCGGACGTGGCCGGCTGGGAGCGCTCGCCCCGGCACAGGCGGCCTCTAGCCGCGGAGCGTCCGCCTCGGGCCAGCCGCTCCCACCACCTTCTGCAGGCGGCAGTCTGCTCCTCTGTGCAAGGCCCTGCCAGCGCCGCCCTGCACCTCGTGTGAAGGTCAAGTGGAGGTCGAGCGAGAGGACGTGGGTAAAGTGCCAGCAAACACAGCGCGGAGTTGTCCCCTCGCCCTCAGCCCTGTCTCAGGCTCGCTGTTCCGCCCACCCAGGGCCTGGCCTCCCCTGGGCTGAGAGGCCCCACAGAGAGACTGCCCTGAACAGCAGGTGTCACCTCGGAGGAAGGCAATGTCACTGAGATCCACGCTCAAGGTGAATCTCACACAACTCGTGGAGGGGAAAAAAACAACCCAGCTGGCAGTGGCAGTGATGGAGCAATCACAGCCCAAACGAGCCGCGGTCTCGGCACGGTCTTCCTGAGGCCTTGTGGAGCAGGTGTCGAGGCCCCTCCCGCCCCTCCACCAGCGCCGGCCCGGTGCGCGCACAGTGGCTTGGACGCCTTCGGAGCGTGCACGTCCTCTGGCACAGGGCTGAGTGGAGCAGACAGGGCACCGCGGGAAGGAGGGCAGGCCAGCTCCCGAAGCCTTATGGTGAGCTTCCGTTTCCAAAAGATCTGCGTTCCCCGCGCCACAAGCACACGGACGCCCGTCCACGGCGCGTCTGTGGCTGTGCTGGAGCTCCCGTGTGCGCGGCACCTTCTGCAGATGCCCAGGCGCGCGGAGTGTGGAGCAGGCAGGCCGCAAGTTCGCAGCTCTCCTCCAAGGGCATTTTACGCCAGCCTTCAGAAACGGCCAGTGTGCTTTTGCAGCACTCGCATTTATGGTTTAAGTTCTGACCTGCGGTAATGTTTTAAGAAAATAACCAAGACACTTGGGGCCGGGACTCAGTCTCCCCTCTGAGCATGGAGAAAATTGCTAGGAACAGGATGCAGAAAGGACGGTAGCTGTCCCGATTCCCTAAGGCACCTGGGATGTGCCCCCCATTTCCATGAGGACCACCTGGGCTCTCGGGTGCCCAGCACGCAAGCTCCACGTGTGTTCATTCACCTGCAGCAGGAAGTCCACGTGGGCAGTGGTCGTGACTTCAGTGAGACCTGTTCTCTCCCATCCAGACCCTGTGCAGTCCAGGCTGCCCTGCAGTGCACCACGCCTTCTGTTGCTCTGCCTGGCAGGAGTGAGAGAATGCGCCAATCAAACCCACCCCTCGGGCTGTGCGACCACCGGGTGCTCCTGCCCAGCTGTCTGAGTCACCACGTCGGGACTCGTGGTTGGGGCAGCTCCTGAAGCGGAGTGTGCCAAGGCAGAGGTGAGGTGGCTGGACACATTCACAGATGCCACCCTGATGCTGCGCCAGCACCAAGGGGCGCAGCCCACCCCCCTGGGTATAGGAGGGGCCGTGCTTGCTCTGGACCCTGGTGTCTTGGAGCTCCATGGTCATGGGCGTCCCCACTTCTGCTCCTGGGCTGAGCCCCCCCAGGCGAGGCCCGGCATGCCTTGACCTATTACATCAGAGTCATTTTCCTGGCAATTAAATGCACATTCTTCACCATGAAAGGTTAGGAGACATCAAGGGCTCCCTGGCAGAATAACTGACAGGGATTTGTGGAGAAGGTGCGCGTACGCACATCACGGCGAGTCGCCGTGGTCGGAGGCAACGCGGGGATGACAGAGGCAAAGCACAAATGCTAAAGGTGACTGTTGGCCCTGCCACTCCAGCCGCGCACACCTAATTAGAGGTGGTCTGTGAGTGCAGCTGCGGAATAAGCTGCGGAAAGGAGGAAAACTAGGTCAGTCCGAGATCCGCGTTCGGTGTCTGACGCACGATCATTAAAAATCATTTCAATTATCCACACTTGAATGACTTTACTACAAGAGTTTTCAAACCACGTGAGATCCGCCACGCGGCGTGGAGATGAGAGGGAACCGCAGGGACCTGGGGACGCGTTGCCGAGCACCGTGAGGAGGAGTGGCGCGGAGGTCCACAGCGGGGTCCTGGCTTCACCGGGTTTCCAGGACTGCGATGTCACTTGTGACTGAACTGTTCAGAAGGTACAAGCAGGACTCCTTTTCTAGGATGCCGAGTGATCTCCACATGGAGATAGTGTGTTTGGGTGTGCTCACTAGCTCAGTGCCGGGTCTCTCCAACCCAGGGGGCCTGGGGTCTGTAACCTGTGCGTGGCCTTGAACGAGGGCTCCCTCCTGCCTCGCCAGGGGAGCGGGCTCGGGCTCCTCCCACATACACCCGGGCTCTGCAAGAGCCATACTGTCACAGAGGACCCGGGCTTTGCAGCAGGGTCAGAACTGAAACGTGGGTCCTGGCCTAGGGTCTCTCCTGCGGTGACCACCTTTTTCACTCTGGGAGGTGAAAGATGAAGAAAGGGAACTGAAATTAAGAAAATTTCAAGGAAAAAAGTGTGAAAGAAAAGGAAAACAAACTCTTAAAAGTGAGTTAAGAACTCAAGGTCTACCAGATGACTCAACATAACTTCCACGATCAGGCTTGGTCCTCATTCATTTCTAAGGGACAGTGTGGGCACCCACATTCCAGGCAGGTGACAGACGCCATCTGCACCACAGAGTGCAAGCCCTGCCTTCTTGTTGCCAGGTTTTGGGGACTTCCTCACACGTGAGAAATCAGTCCACGTCCAGACAATTCGGGAGCACCCCACGTTTCCACCAGCTAAGACGATCGGAAACTCGTTCTGATGGGCAAAATCAAACTGAATTATTAACTCATCTTGTTGCGTCATCCTCAAGTGGCACGGCTGTTTACAAGCGGGGACAGAGGTGGCCTCTGAGAGCCCGCCAGGAAGGCGGCCCTGGGGCGGGCCCACGTGCTCAGGGCTTGAATCTTGTACTGCAGACACAGCCGGCTGCCGACCAGCCACACCCTCAGGAGCTTCTCTCAGTCATGTCCCATGGAAAGGGCTATGGTGACACTTGGTGGCTTCACTGGAGAGACCCCCAGACCCAGTTGAGGTGTTTTCAGTGATAAAACTGGAGCTCTTCTGCTTCTCTTCTTTATGGATATTTGATCGTCACTGCAGCATATACCAAGCAGGAGGAAAGAAAGAAGCCAGTTCTTGGACTACTAGAGGAAGCACTTTCCTGGGACCAGAAAGCCAGAGTCAGAGCCTCGGGGGGCCCAGGCGGCTCCCCGTGTGCTTACCACCCCGTGCGTCCTGCACCCCGCACAGGGCACCCTCGGCCCTCGCACCCCGGTCCCAGGCCCTGATCCACAGGGCACCTTCACTTCCCTGGTGGACGTGGCCAGCGTTGGGGCAGGGACAAGGCCACTAATGCATATACAGCTGGGGATTCCTGGGGACCACGGGGAGCGAGAGCCGTAGGTGAGTCCCCAGCAAGTGTCCCTGGAGGACGTGCCTGCTGTGTGGGTGTGCTCAGGCTTCCTGGGGACCTGCGCGTCTGTCCCTGGGGACTGGCTTGCTGGCCGTGGTTGAGGAGGTGGAGGTTTTGATGACGGGGCGGGGACGGGGGTGATGTGAGGAGCTGATCCGAGCTTCTGACAGCTCCATTCAGATTGCGGATCCGAAACTATTCCCGGGAACAGTGTGGCCATGCAGTCCAGCCGCATAGAGGAGTGGCAGGCAGTCCACTGACCGACGGGTGGGAGGACGGGGCACTGGTGTCCACTGGCCTCTGCAGAGCAGCTTGCTGGAGCTCTGTCTGCAAATGCGCTGAGAAGTCTCGGAGGGAGCTCTGCTGTCTCTCCCTCCAAGAGAGATCTCTCAGTCCCAGTCCAGTCGGATGGGAGGAGAGGGTTGGGTTGGGCTCCTCCCCTGCTGCAGGGGCTCCAAAGGTGTCTGGGGGCAGAAAGCCCAGCCTTCAGGAGTGACAACTACTCTACCTCTTGAGCCCAGCCTTCAGGAGTGATAACTTGTAAGAGCCCTAATTGAGGATAGCTAAGATGGCGGTTAGCTGAGAGCCATAAAGGTGTTCAAGTATTTTCACCTGATATTCATGCATTTATCTAAGAACCTTTTTATGCCCGTGAACACTGTGTGATGCACCTGTAAGCTTGAGCTGTAAGCACGTGTCCTTTAAGGCAAAATGTATTTAACCAGGTGAGGTTAGTTAGAGGGTGGTTGGAGTTGGAGAGGTTATTGGAGCCGGAGAGAGAAGTTAGAAGAAAGAAGAATAAAAGAACTTTTTCATTTCCAGTCTGCCTCTGAGTTTTCTCCTGCGGTATCGTTGCTGCAAGCGGCAATTGCTGCAGGCAGCGACAACAACTACTCCACCTCTTGAGCCCAGCCTTCAGGAGTGACAACTACTCTACCTCTTGAGCCCAGCCTTCAGGTGTGACAACTGCTCTACCTCTGGACCTCCAGAGTTTCCCACTCTCCTCACCTGGGACCACAGGGTGGTCCTCGAAGAGAAGCTCAGGTGGCGGCAGGTGAGGGCACACACTGGAGGCCAGGAGAGGTGTCTCCTCTCCAGAAAGACTTGGGAAGAAGTGAGCGGCTGGGTGGGCGGATGGGCGAGTGAAAGGAGCTTTGAGCAAGATCAGGATCCGTCCGGGCGACTTCAACAACTGCTCTGGAGCGTCAAAGTTAAAGATTCCTCTCATCGAGCACCGTGGTTTCACCCCAGGAAAGCCATCAATTCATGTGGTTGATAAATCTTAGTTGATAAATGGACATTTCTCATGCTGTAGAGAATGTCTGTGATTGTGTCAAGAAGATGATAAATGTTTTCGTAAAACTTTTCAAAATGAGATTGACAGTATCATACTCATAAATAAACATATTTTTTTTGTTCCTGACCACAAAGATGCACACAGAAAAGCACACAACTGTATAAACACGGTCCATATATCACACTGAGACTTTGGGTACGTTCCAACTCAGTATAAACGGGACCTTGTGTCACAGGGTTCGCCTCACAGCAAACTGTCTGGGGCTCAGGCACCTGATTTTTGTTGAAAGAGACCATGGCGGTGGAGAGGGCAGGGCGGTGACTCAGGGCCAGTGTGACCCCAAATAGAGTGCGTGATTTTGACCCCGAGATGCTGTGGGCGAGGGGTCCTGGGGAGGAGCATGAGCCCCCCGGAAGAGCCCAGGGAAGGGCGGCATCTGCAGGGACCCCGCCCTCTCCTGGACTGCTCCGTCCACGCCTCCACCGCCGGTCAGTCCGAAGAAGCCGAGGGGCCTCCAGCGTCTGGGAAGGACAAGTGCTGCAAGGCCACCCCTGCCTCTCAGCTTTGGTCTGAAACACAGACACAATGTCTGTCTTTTAGAAGTGATTCTCTAATGTTCTCTGAAGCAGGATTCATAAGCAGGGAAAGATTTAGTGGATCATATTTTTAAAGAAAAATCCAAGGTCCAAATGTTGACACTTTTAGGAAAAAAAGGTTGTTTCCAGCCACCTTGCATTCTTTTGTGGAAAAGTGTGCTACAGATACACACACACACAGGAGTGGGGACACGCCCAGCACTCGCAGCAGGTGCCCTGAGCTTAAGGGGACAGACTGGGCCAAGACCCACCTGTGAGCCGTGGCCAGAGCTTACCTGGGCTGACCATTTCCCCAGCTGACCCACAAATCAGGAACAGCCATGGAGGGCAGCGTGGGAGGAAATGGTGGCGGGAGCGTCCCCTACCAGCCTGCGATTGGGCCATCTCCTGATGACCATTTTTAAAGTATGAGGTCAGGAAGAAACTGCTTCATTTCCTTGGGAGGAGAACAAAACTTGTGCCGCCCTCCTCTAAAGGGACAGGATGACCTATGCCCAGGACAGAGATGCCAGAAAAACACAGCAAAGCCTCTAATGGGGGCTCAAGGATTCCCCTAGTGTCCCTGGACCTGCCCACATCTATGGTCAACATCTGCTAATGCACAGCCTCAGAGGTCCCCTGGGAGAGCCCTGGGGACAGGGTGGCGGCCAACAGCAACGGCCAAGCGCGCCCCTCACATTCCAGTACCAAGTGCCCACTGCGGGTGCCCAGCCTTCCAGGCACAGTTGCAAGGGGGCTGGATGCCTCTGCGGCCTCTCGCCTGGGCACTACCTGAAGGACCCTGGGACCCTGCCTGACGGGACAGGCCTTCAGGGTGACGGCAGCGTCACAACCCACAGCTCTCCGGGCTGCCGAGTCTGGGGTTTCCTTTGCTACCCGCTCCTGCCACAGGACGTGGAGACGCAGCGTGTGGGCTGCTGGGAGCGGCTTCCTCTGGGCACCCCGCAGGTGCCAGCCTGGTGTCTCTGCCCGCCACTGCTCCCCAGCAAGGGAAGGACCCCGAAAGTTCTCCTGACAGCATTTTCAAGTGTCTGTTCTGGGTCATGAAAAGCAGATGGCCCCCACCCGCCCTGCGCCCTCGGACGCTCTGCACCGCTCAGCCAAGTGCACCCCTCAGCACCTCCCCGGTGGCCTCGGGGCGAACCTGGAGTCCTTTTCTGAATAAGGGACGTGGGCCCTGAGAACGGAGGGACTCTCGCCACGGAGTGGGTGGGGCAGAGCGGAAGCTGTCACTCCTTCCCCAGATCGCTGTGCCTCCGGGGACGCCCAGGGTCTCACACAGCCCAGGTGCCGCTGTTGTGGGTTCAGTAAGCGCCTACAGAGCACCTGCAGGTCAGGCCGCTTGCTTCAAGGGGCTGGCGAGGACTGGTGGGGACTGCCTCAGGCACCGTGCGATCCAGCTGCGCAGCCCTGGGCAGCTCGACCTCAGCGTGAGGCGCCCCGCCCGGGGCGGAGCCAGCTGTGGGACTGTCCGTGCCAGAGGCCCCTGGCACCCCGGCTGTGGTGCACGTAGGCGGCCTCGGGCTCTTGCTCCAGCTGGTTTTCATCCACTTCTTCCTCGTGCTTTGCCTCATGGCCACAGAATGGCAGCTGCGCCTCCTCCGCTTCACCTCCATCTCTCGCCACACGTGCCTCTGCCCCACCTCACCCTGCACGGGTGCCTGGCCTTCTGCAGGGACGCCGGGCCCGGCTCACTCCGCTCCACTCTCCGCCCCTGCAGCCCTGGGCGCAGGTCCTCAAGCTGCAGGGATGGGGCCCTGGCACCTCAGTGTCCCTGTGTGGGTGTGCAGAGGCAGCAGCTGGAGGGACAGGAGTGGCGGGGGGCCGGTGTCCGGGGGTTCTTAGCACAGCTGCTTCCCGTGGACGGACGCTGCTCTGCTTCCTCATGACCACGTGCACACTCAGCCACGTGCACACTCGGCCACACTCGTGCACACTCGGCCACATGCACACTCAGCCACGTGCACACTCAACCACGTGCACACTCGGCCACATGCACACTCGGCCACACACTGCACACTCGGCCACGTGCACACTCAGCCGCGTGCACACTCGGCCGCATGCACACTCAGCCACGTGCACACTCAACCACGTGCACACTCGGCCACGTGCACACTCAGCCACGTGCACACTCAGCCACGTGCACACTCAGCCGCGTGCAGCCTGGTGTGCTTTCTGATGTTACCAATTAACACTTTTAAGCGTTTTTTTTTTTTTTTTTTTTAAAGAATCTGATTGCTTTTATACAGAATAAATTGTGCTGTGTAAACACTTGCTGTGCTTTTAAACTTGTTGTAGTGAGTTAAAAGCATTTTCCCTTTCTTCTGAAGAAGCAGCGTTGAACACTGCCCAGGAATAGCCGAAGGCGCCTCCCGGGCTCACGGCGGAGACGGGCTCCTCTGTCTGGGGAGGAAATGGAGACGCAGGGCTTTTCAGGGGGCTCGGCATGTTCTTCTGGAGCACGGATGGGCTGGGCAGAGTGGGGGCCTTCCATGCTCAAGCCTGGCACTGGAAGGGAAGTGGAGAGAACATCCACCTGCCCCTGGGCAGGCCTGTCCCAGTCCTGAGATGTGGCGCTGGACAGCCATCGTCAGCGTCTCGCTCGGGGCTCGCTCCCCCCGCGCTGCCCGGCCGTGCCCGTATCTAGGAGACGCCCCTCTGGTCTTGGTGGCAACAGCTCGTCTTTACTCAGCACCACAACGACCCAACCACCAGCCGTCCTGTGGCACCTGCCATTAAATCGGAAGCAGTTGAAGTTAGCAGTTGCCTTTGAAGGAGCACCGGGTAAGCCCCGCAGATAACGCAGGGAGGTAGGAGAGGTTCTGGGTGCAGAGGGAGGAGCCCTGCTGCCGAGGGCGGGAGAAACGGTCGGTCGGGAGGGTCGCTGTTCTCGCTTTGTGCAGGTCCGCGATCCGGTCCCCATCGCTCTGCTCTGCGACCTCCAGCCTTCCCAAGGAGACAGTGGCACCAACGCTCCATCTGCAGACCCCCACGTGCAGAGGGGACCCAGTCATGTCCTGCCTCCAACAAGTGCCCCTTCCTGATGCCGAGGAACTGAGCCGTGCCTGCAGCGCCCTGGCAGGGCGGGCTGAGCTGCTGGCTCCTGCCTCTCCAGTGGGAGTTGGAAGCAGGGCCTGAGTTCCGCTCCGCCCACCCCCCCTTCTCCAGAGGCCTGTGGGGAGAGGTCGGGCGGGTCAGGGTGAGCACCTCCCGGGTGCCTAGCCGCAGGAATGGGCATGCATGACTCGGGGTGCGCACGTGGAGTAAGAGGGCAGGTGCTGGCAGACGGCATCATGGGCCTGAGTGTGACCGTGCTCGGGACAGGGACCCTGTGCTGGGCTGTGGGGACGGAGGCTGTGCCCTCTGCATTAGGGCCTGGTGCAGGCTCCCCTCTGCCACTGCCTGCTAGGGACCAGGCGACCCGGGACTCTCTGCTCCTGGCTTCTCTCACTCCAAAGTGAGGTTAGACCACAGTGACAGGACAGTCTCTGGCATTCCAGTGTGGGGACGCCACAGTCGGCAGAGATGTCACCAGCCAGTTGGTGTCCAGTTTCCACGCCCGAGTCGATGTTCCGGGCCACCCTGCTCAGTCTTGGAGACTCTGAAGTGCCGGGTGCCGGTGGTGCCGGTGGTGCCATCTAGTGTCGGGTGGCCTGGCTGTCGGCATTCCCGGCGCTCTTTGTGGCTTTTGAATAAGGCTGAGTGTCACTCACCAGCCATGCCCAAGGAGCCAGACACGGGTCCCCGTGCTCACGTGCGCTGCCTGGTTCAAGCCCAAAACAAGTCTGTGGCAAGAAGCAGCGTCTGCAGAGGTCCTGGTCACCCAAGCCCAGGACTCCGAGCACTGGGTCGAGCCCGGCACCCCAAGGCTCTGACCGACTCAGCCACTCACACTGTTGATGCTTCAGGTTAGAAATGTTTCTTGGGTGGGGTGAGCTGGAAGGCACGTCCCTCACTCAGTTCAGACACGAGGCCCAGGGTGCGGGCAGCCGTCCTGCAGAGACCCTCTGGAGAACCTACATCTCAAGGATTCTCTTCCACTCCACTGCTGACCAGTGGCCTCTCCTTGTTGTCGCCTGAAGCGATGGCCACTTGGAGCAACGAAGCCATGGGAAAAAGTTCAGAGGCGAACTGGAAACAAACAGCTCTTTATTCTGATAACTTTTCTCTCTGGCTCTAACAACGACTAACACACACCACACACCACCAAAATGGCGCTGACCCGATCAGCAGTCTCGGCTCAAGTCACTTGAGATCCCAGGCCAAGTCCCGTGAGACTACGGAAGGAAGGTGGCAACAGCCAAACATCTCCTTGGCCCGTAGTCAGCCGCAATCTTAGCCCTCTCCCAAACAGGGCTCCTGCATCTCCTGACAGCTCTGTCCACCTCAGAGCTGCTGAGAAGAGGGGACGCGACATGCTCAAGACTGGTTTGGGTGTCAGGTGCGAGGTTTTCATTTTTATTTGTTTTTGTTTTCTTTGCAGGAGCCGGGATGGAACCCAGGGCCTTGACAGGCGGGGCCGCCACCACTGAGCTGCACTCTGGTTCAAAGTTCAAAGTTCAAGTTCAAAGCTGTCCACAGTCTAGCAGAAGCCCAGTTCTCTTAAAGTGGCCTTTTCTGAAAACAAGCACCACCAAAAGAAGTTGGGTGTTCTTCTCTCCCAACTTGCACTATATTTGGAGACATTTCTTGTGAAAACTCCAACTTTCCCCGATCCGCAGCTCATGGATGACATCTTGCTCTGCTAGCAGGGACTCCCAGCCCGAGGCCCCCGCAGGTGCCGGGCCATTTGTCCCTTCTAGGTGCAGATCAGCTTTGCTTCAGGACCCGAAGATTCCACTATTGAATTCAAGCTCTGGAAAAATAATTGGAGAGTATCCTCCTGAGGGCTGCTCCTGTCTGTGCGACTGGCGGGCTGCCGCGGCCACTGTCCAGCTGAGCCTGGGGCGGGCGGGGCACAGGCTCCTCCTCACTGAGACCCCCACCTGCAGCTTAGAAATATGCACACGGACCTCCATGAACACAAAACGAGCTACTTACAGTGAAAGAGACCCCGGGCTTGGTGCCCCGTGACGCTGTGTGGGCGCCACCTCCGCCCAGCTCCGCCGTCGCCCTCGTCTGGGGAGTCACCCCAACCTCCAGCCCTGGCCTTCCTTCCTCTCTGCGCCTCTGGATGCGCGTATCCCGGGTGTGTCACGGTATGGACGTGTCGCAGCAGAACCTCAGCGTCCTTTCTGAGCCTGGGTTCTCTCTCACAGCAGGTCTCAGGGCCCGGCCACGTTGCGGCACGTCTCGGTGTGTCTGTGATTTGTCAGGTTCCCGTCCGCAATGTCTCCGGAGTTGTCACTTAGGAGAAAAAGAAGCCCCACAGCCTGCCCCTCCCTGCTTCCTGGCTGAGGCCAGGGCAGTCCCAACCTTCTGGACGCTGCCCCCCGGGGCGGCCCTGGGGTGCTGGCTGCCTGCTGAGGGGTTCTAGTCCAGGAAAAGGCAAGTTGGGATGCTCTGTCTGTCTGCGAGACGAGCGACGTGTGGGGGTGAAGCCCGGCCTTTGGTGGGCTGGGATCCCTCCCAGGAAGTGGAGGTTCATGGCGCACTCTCCAGGCTGCTGTGCAGACAGGGTGCCACCAGGGGCGGGTCCAGTCCAGGAAGGGTCCGAGTCTGCACACGGGAGGGGCAGCCGGCTGGCACCTCACCCAGGGCACCCTCCAACCCCGTCCCCTGGGAGTGTGCGATCAGCATCCCGCATGTCAAAGACGAGTCCCGACTGGTGGGTTGTGAATCAGACTGATACTAGAAATTAGCTTTCGTTGATGGGGTAGTTGGGTTCAGGGTGGTCCGGAGTAGCAGAGTACTTGAACTGCTGCTCCGTGGGGACCTTCAGTCTTTGCTCTCAAGCCTTCCTCTGGCTGAGTGAAGCCCACCACAGTCCACAGGGCAACGGATCAGAAGTGCACCTTCACACAAAATCAAACTGGGGTCAGCCCGGTGTCGGGGCACCGCCTTGAGCCGTGTTAACGTGCACAATGAACCATCTCGGTGAGCTGGCCTGCCCAGGACTGTCGTGTGCAGTTATGAAAAGCACCCAGCACTCTCAAGAAGGTGCAGTTTGGAGGGTGGAGACTCACCCCACTTTAAGGGAAAGCCTGGGGCTCCTCGAGCCTACAGACAGCTTGTAGGAACTCCATACCTGCTTGTTAACAGGCGCATTTAATGGGTTTCACAGATGTAGCCTAATTGACTCTAATATTTGCTTTCATTATAACCACATTACGAGGTCAGGGGAATTAGACGGGTAACCCTCACCCACCTAAAGTTCTCCACGATGATAGCTAACAACTGCAAAGAGCCGACGTGTCGAGCGTGGCACCTGGCACCGGCCAGCTGGCAACGGCCAGGCCCTGGGCAGTGCCCGTGGCTGTTGTTCTACTGGGGATCCTGGATCACTGGCTTTTCAGGGACCCGAGTGACATCAGCTGGTTGCCACGCAGCCTCCAGGCTGGGTGTGGGAAAGATGCGCGGTGGCCGTGGGTGTGAGAGCGGAGGGCGGTGTTCTTCCTGAAACCGAAGCCTCGTTCACGGGCTCTTTGTCTGATCTTCCAACAGGAACCCTTGGCCTAAGCTGGAGTTTCGCAGAGAGAAACACAAGTCATCCAAGTCGAAATAAACCGGCAGCTTGTGACCAGTGCAGCCGCTGGCCTTCCCTCAGACCGGGCCCAGCAGCTGGGGGCAGCCAGGCTCAGACGTCCAGGCCCCGCCCCGGGCAACCCTCTCCCGTGCTGGGGGGCTGCGTGGGCAGGGATGCCCGTGCTAGGTCACAGAAGAGGGCGCGCTCCTGCCGTAGGGTCACTTCCGGGACGCAGGGCCACGGCCCTAGGACACTCACACAGCCCTCCCTACCCGAGCTGTTGCTGAGGTTCCCACCAGCATCCAGGTGGCAGCCGATCTGGAAGAGATGCCAACGTGTGGGTCGAGATCCAGCGGCGAGTGGACACAGGAGAAACCCCGAGCCAGAGCCAGGGCCAGCCACCCTGGACCCGGCCTCAGAAACAGTGAGGCCGGCTGTTCCTGTGGCCCCCAGATGTTCAAACTGGCCCCCAAGCCAGAGCCGCGGCCAGCCACCTGGGACCCCGGCCTCAGAAACAGTGAGGCCGGCTGTGCCTGTGGCCCCAGATGTTCAAACTGGCCCCCGAGCCAGAGCCCACGGCCAGCCACCCTGGACCCGGCCTCAGAAACAGTGAGGCCGGCTGTGCCTGTGGCCCCCAGATGTTCAAACTGGCCCCCGAGCCAGAGCCCGCGGCCAGCCACCCTGGACCCGGCCTCAGAAGCAGTGAGGCCGGCTGTGCCTGTGGCCCCCAGATGTTCAAACTGGCCCCTGAGCCAGAGCCGCGGCCAGCCACCCTGGACCCGGCCTCAGAAACAGTGAGGCCCGCTGTGCCTGTGGCCCCCAGATGTTCAAACTGGCCCCCGAGCCAGAGCCCACGGCCAGCCACCCGGGACCCGGCCTCAGAAACAGTGAGGCCAACTGTGCCTGTGGCCCCCAGATGTTCAGCTGGGCATCAAACTGCTCCGGACACTGATGGAGGAGGGGCGCAGTCAGCTGCCCGTTTCCTGCGTCCGCGGGGCTGAGGCCCTGAGACCTGCAGTCTCGGCCCCTGGGTGCACTTTCCATGCAGTTTGGTGGTCACCGCGAGAGCCTGAACTTCTCCTCATCTGTGTGCATGGCCTCCGATCCTCTTCATGTCCCCAGAGTGAGCCTGTAGCAGGTCACCCGGGCCTGTCACTCCAAGGTCCCTAAGCCCCACTGGCTGACGTGTCACTTGCGCGCAGTGTGGGTCGTCACCCGGGGCCTCCGGACCTCGTTCCCTTCCTCTCCTCCCTCCTTCCTGCTCGAGCTGCCTGGGCGCCTCGCCCTTCACTGACCAAGCCAGGGATGCACTTGGTTTGAAGCTTGGTTCTTCCCCTCCAGGTGCCGCCCCAGGTTGCCCCAAGAATACCCCCAAGGCCGCTCCTCCTGCGGGGTGCCCCCAGTGCTACTCTCCCAGCATGCCCGTGTCTGTGAAGCCGAGGACCCGCCCACCTCTCTCAGCTGCGGCTGGACGTCTCCATGGCACCTGGCCTTTGGTAGGCCTTGGTCAATATTTGCCACAATGTTTCACATTGGGGGTGGGGGGGAGCTGCAGGGCAGGCAGGCCAGATCCCCCCACCCGATCTGCCCTGCAGGGCCTCAATGCCCCCTGACTAAGGAGTCTCCTCCTGCAGGGCACAGTGACAGAAGTGGACAGGACTGTCAAGGCCACAGAGCCAAAACTCTCACTGTGGTCCTTTAGAGAGAAATCCCAGCCCCTGTGGTGGCACACGGGACACAGCAACCTGCGAGTCTGTGGAGGAGCAAGCCCACAACCTGAGCGACCGTGTGCCGGGTCTGTACAAATGGGCTGGGGATGTGACCTAACCGTGCCCTGAGCCCCACTTGAGCTCACTTGGTCACAGGTGACATCTACTGTCCTGCAACCTCATTGCAAAACCCCCAGCTGGGAACTTTGGCAGCTTCCAGGCAAACAGGAACACTCACTGCTTCCCAGATACAGCAAAGCTAGGAAGAGTAACCGCAGTTTAGGCAATCACAAATAGATGACTGTGATAAATTTTATTGAGAATTACATTCCATGATTAATGGGTCTTTTAACATTTATCCCTTTATTACTGTGATATAACTTTCCCTTGAAATGGATGGGCAGTCTTAGAAGTTTCCCATTAGTGGTGACTTCCATTAAGCCTAAGTCTTAAATGTGTGTATTTTTTTTTACTTTCTTTTTTTTTTTTCAAATTTATTTTTCATTCTAAGTTGTTAGAAATGACAGCAGAATATATTACATTTCATATTATACTTGTAGAGCACATTTTTACATATCTCTGGTTGTATACAAAGTATATTCACACCATTCATGACTTCATATATGCACTTAGGGTAATGACAGCCATCTCATTCTACCATCTTTTTTTTTTCTTGACCCTTTTGTCCCCTCCCTTCCCCTCCCTCCCCACTGGCCATTCTAGTGTTCCTCTAATCCTCCTATGCTCCCCATCCCAACCCCACTGTGAATCAGCCTCCTTATATCAGAGAAAACATTTGGAATTTGACTTTTTGGGATTGGCTAACTTCACTTAGCATTATATTCTTTAATTGCATCCATCTACCTGCAAATGCCATGATTTTATTAAATGTGTGTATTTAATATCTTATTGGAGAACTTAGATTTTCGCAGTTCCTAAAAACAAGAGCAGACAGCTCCTGTGGACTTCTGCATCCTCCTTAACACATTGCAAATGTGCAGTTCCTATTTCAGAGCTGGGCTTCCCACGGCACAGGGTCCTCTCATTGCACAAAAGGGGGCTTTTCCAGGGTTTGGCAGAATGGCTTGGGCAGGCTGTAATCATTTATACAGAGTTGAAACTGCACTTACACAACGGACAAGAACAAATTAATATCAAAGGCAAGGGCATTAAAAGCCATTAAAGACAGAATTATGACCCTGGCTGTGGCCTGGGCACGCAGGGCGTGGGAAGGGGGAGGAGCTCCCTGGAGGCTGTGCCTCTGCCCAATGCCTCCCGTAGGGCCGCGTGGCCTCTGCTCTGCTTCGGGTGTGAGCCTGCTCGAGCTCCGTCACGTTGTGTTGTTCTACAATTTTAAGGACAGTCCCTGTAGAAAAGGTGAGGCTAGAGCTGCCATCCCACGCGCTCATGTCGTTGCGACTCCCCATCCCCCTCAGCCACAGGGCACCTCGGCCCAGGGAGCTGCTGCTTGTCGCCACTGACCGTGGTCTTTCCTGAGTGCAGGGGACAGGCTGCGGTCTCCAGCCCTGGCTCCCAACATTCCCCGCGGCTCCTCGCTGGGTCTGGGCTCACTCACGCAGTCCGTGAAGAGCACGTTGATCTAATCAGCACTCCCTGGGCACCTGCCGCATGCCATTCTCCGGGGACCGGTCAGCGAGTCTCCGCACCTGAGGAAGAAGACGGCAAGTCACAGGAAAGCGCAGAGCAGACGGAGGCGGGGAAAGAGGAAGCGAGCAGGAGAAAGAGCTGCAGGAGCCTTGTTTGGGGAGATGGCTTAAATTGCGGTTGATTATGGGCCATGGAGATTTGGGCATTGCTGCCTTCTGTAGTCTCGCGGGACTTGGGCCCAGGATCTCGCCGGACTTGAGCAGAGATTGCTGGTCGGGTCAGCGCCATTTTGGTGGTGTGTGTGGTGCGTGTTAGTCATTGTTAGAGCCAGAGAGAAAAGTTATCAGAATAAAAAGCTGTTTGTTTCCAGTTCGCCTCTGAACTTCTTCCCGCGGCTTCATTGCTCCAAGCGGCCATTGCTTCAGGCAGCAACAGAGCCTCGGCACGGGGGCTGGAGGCTCCCTGAGAGGACGCCCCGAGACCTGAAAGATGTGGGCTGTCCCCTGCCCCGCAGGAGGGCCCTGCTGAGGGAGTGACCGGGGCGCAGGCCTGAGCCCCTATGCCTCGCCTGTCAGAAGAGCAGGAGGCCAGGTGTGCAGCCCGCACGACCCCGGCCTGCAGGGTCAGGCCAGCGGGCACAGGCTCACGAGTCTGCCCTCCAGAGCCTTCCTGCGGTCTGGGCCTCCCGTGGGGTCACACCCGCCTGCCCCGCCGTGCTCAGCGGGGAGCTCTCCCTCCAGTCCCTCCCCTCCGCCCCAGAGCTCTTCTGGGCTGTGTAAAGACTTGCTGCCACTGAAAGTGTGAACAAGCGTGTGCCTAAAGTGAGGGGAAGCGACCCTTGCCACTTGACAATAGCATGTCATACATCAGCAGGGACCAGAGCTTGCGATCCAGAGGCCGGTGACCACAGGTGGACAAAAGAGAGGACTGGAGGGCCCTGCCAGGTGGCCAGGAGGAAGAGCACAGTGCCTAAGGCACAGGGCACACTAGTGCCAGGAGAAGGCTCCTGCAGAGGGTGCAGGCCACCCTGGGGACTCCAGAGTGCTGGAGCGGGCTGCTTGGCGTTGGGCGATGCCCAGCCGATGTGCAGAGAAGACCCGGTGGAGCCTCGGAACCTCCCTCCAGACGAGGGCAGAGTCTCCACGAAGGAGGGCCAGGACCAGCGGCTGCGCCTCATCTAGTCTGGTCTGCGGCCCCCAGTGCGCCTCTGGGCGTCAACGAGGGAATGCTTTCCACGAGTCGAGGACTTTGGTCCCGTGGTCTCGAGGAAGACTAAGCCCTGTGCTGAGAACCCTCCACCTCCACGAGGCTCTGGGTTGGGTAGAGGAGGCCATCTCCATGGGCCCTCTGAGGTTTTCATGAGACCACCCAGGTTCCTTGGGCCAGCATCCCTCGAAGCGTTCAGTACCGACTGTGGAAGACCCTCCTGTGTGGATCGCGGAAAAACTTGCATCTTCCCCTGCTTCAACAGAGACTTGTCAGAAGTTCACAGCTGGCATCTGGGATTAGTATGGTTTACATCAAGAACTCAAACGCTCCAATAATTGGGGGGGAAGGGGTGCATTTTCCTTCATGATTTCATTAAAGACGTCTTAAATAAGGGAAACTAAGTCTTTTCTTGTTGTAAACTATTTGCACAGAACTGAAGAAGAAAAGTTCAAAATCACTGACCTATGTTTATAATCTAAGAAGCTGGAAAAAGAAATGTAAATTCAATGTAGTGAAGAAAAAGGAAAATAAGAGCAGACATTAATGAAATAGCAAACAAAAAATAGAAAAAGGTCAAAAGTTATCTGAAAGCATTAATGAAATCTATGATCTCCTAGTCGGATCTGAGGAGGGAGCAGAGCCATTTCAAGTTTAGGTGATAGGTGATGCTCTCCCAGTATTTCCAGGGCAACCGGAGTCCCCTCCCCGAAGGCAGTCAGTTTTACAGTGTGGATGAAGTTGGCGAAGGCTGAGCAAACACAGCTTGCCCGAACTGACGCGTGAGGAAATGAAAAACATGGGTAGTCCTGTGGTCTGTCGTTACTAGAGAACTCGACTTTGGGAAAAGACAACTTCTCCCAGAAAGCATTCCAGACCCTCGTTATGTCCTTGGTGGATCCTATGACAAGTTTAAAGAAGAAATTGTGCCAGATCTTTCACAGATGCTTCCAGAACATACGGAAGAGAGACATACTTCCCAGCTTTTTTGTATAAAGCTGACTGTACCCTTATAGCAAAATCTGAGCAATATTTTATAAAAATAAATAATTTTCTTCATGAAACCAGACACACAGATCCTGAATGAAGACAGCAACGGGATCCAGCAACAGAGATGATGCTTGGCAGGACTTACACAGGGCAGCGCGGGTGGCCGACGCTGGGAAGACAGGGATTGGAGTCAGCCAGCGCCTGGTGGGCTCTGGCCCAGCTCCGTGGCTGCTGGAAGGGGGCACTGTGGACGATGCCTGTACCCAGCCTAGCAGCAAGGATCTGCAGGGACCCGTGTGGGTGGATAGTGACCACAGCAGGTGAGTGTGCCTGGACCGGTGGTCCCTGGACTCGGCTGCACCCCTCCTCAGCCAAGCTTCTCCTGAGTGCAGCGGGCACTGTGGTTTATTCCCATGCTCCACGATCCCAGGGAGGCTGCACCTGCCCTTCCCGGCTCCCCTGTTCACAGAGGCTGTGAGGATCTGAAGAGGGGGCAGGCCTATGCCACGTTGCTCTTCTGCCTGTGCGCTGGGGCCAGGCCATTCCACAGTGGAGTTGCTGGTAATGCAACCCGCTGTTGCTGCCAACCAGCCTTCGGATTTGGACATTGCATATTCCTTTTGCCAAAATCACCTGATAACACTGAAAATATCTGTTAAATTATAAACAAATTCTTTTAAAATATGTGTGTGTGATATATTTTCTCAATAAGTAAGTGCTTTCCAGAGCTATTATCTATCTAATTCATGGAGGGTCTCTGACGTAGGGGTGTGTGTGTGTGTGTGTGTGTGTGTGTGTATGCAAATGTGTATGTAGGTCCATGACTACCTTAAAGATGTGAATATGTTTCCTCTCTTATAGAAACACACACTCTCACACGCTCAGCCTAATGGTCAGCTTTTCCCTTGGGAGCTGAAACAGCAGCAGGGAGCACCTGGAGCAGGAAGCACCTGGCTTGCTGGCTACCTGTTTAAGTGGGTGTTTAGGTGTTTAAGTGGGTTCTTCCTGCACCAGTGATGGCTGTCAGCACGAGAGGACCCTGCGTGGTGATATCACACAGTCCACTGATGCGCGTGGAAAGCCGTGCAGACTCACATGGAAGCCGGCCTCAGATGTGAGATCAAGTTCCCGGTCGCTGTTATGTGTGGTCACGAGTCTCTCCAAGAAGTGGACAGCCCCTCCTAGAGATGCCAATGTCGGCCCAGATGTTGGCATTCCTCTCTCAGAAACGAATGGTGAGAATCAAAGGCAGCGAGACGCAGGTGCAGAGCCAGGACCCAGGGGAGCCGTCCCCAGAGCGCGGGGAGGGCAGTGAGCTGCTGCACGGGGCTGGATCAGAAGAGGGACGGGGACTCCCGCGTCCCCTGTGAGGAGCTCCCCTGCCTCCCGGCAGGACCTCTGCCGCCTGACAGGACTGGGCTGGAGCTGGAGGAGAGGAGCCCCTGCACCTGCGCCCTCTTCCTGAGACGGACCCCAGGACCCGGGAGCAGCGTAGGGAGTGGCAGGGCAGGAGAGCTGGCCCCGAGGGGGCCTCAGCACATCCGGGTGTCCTGGCCACAGTCTCCCCTGGAGGGTGACAGGGCTCCTTCCCCACCCAGTAGGGCCGCTGTCACTCCAAGAGGAAGCAGAGCTGTGAGGAGAGGGGCTTTCCACCATGAGCCCAGACTGGGGGACGGACCCCACGGGAACTGACGGGGGAACTGCTGTCACTGGCAGAGCAGGTCAGCAAACAGGAGGGCAGGTGTGGGTGACCCAAGCCTCCGCAGCCCTCATTGTCCCCCAGCTGTAGCATCAGGGGCGGGGGCAGGAGACACTGCATCATGTCCAGAAGGGAGGACGGCCATGGCTCAGATGTAGGTGTCCCCAGCAGCTCCAGTGGGGGACAATGCAAGACAGTGCAGAGGGACATGTGTGGGTCTTGAGAGCCTTCCCCATCAGGGCAGGGGGAGGGGGCTGAGGCGCGTAGGTGTGGCTGGGGTCCCTGGGGCCGCCTTCAGGCTCACGCTTCGTACCTGGCGAGGGCCGCCTAGACCTTCTCCACTTCCTGACACTGTTCTCCACCACACCTGCCCTTTGGGCAAGGGGGTCAGCCCTCTGTGGACTGAGCCTTCTGAAACTGTGAGCCCCAAATAAACGTTTGCCTCTAAAGTCGTGCTTGTCAGCTCTGTCGGTCACAGCAACACCGAGCTGACCAGACAGACCTTTCCAGCAGCTCTGAGTCTGCGCAGGGAGCCCAGCACGGCCACGTCTGCCGGCGTTCCTTGTCAGCAGGAAGACTTAGGAAGCCAGGTGGGGCTCCCGCAGAGGGCCGGGCACCGAGGTGGGGTGGAGAGGGTCCGGTTCCGGCATCAGCGCCCGCTGCGCGCCTGGCGAGAGCCCACTGCGGACCAAAGCAGCGAAGACGGGGTGCAGGCCGTGAGGCCCTGACGGGGCCCACGGGGAGGAGACCCTCAGGACGGCTCAGAAGCCACTGGGACCAGCAAGGTCAGAGCCAGCCTCCACACGGCCAGGCTTCAGGTGACACAGCGAGAGAGGACGCGGAGACCCCAGGACCCAGCAACGAGGCTCCAGGGAGCCGCCCTCACCAGGCGCGAGTCTTTCCCCAGCTGCGTCCCCCGGACCCTCGATTCCCTTCACCCCGTCTCCCCCAGCCGGGCGTCCACCTGGCAGAGTGCCCGGTGGGCTTGGGAAGGGCATGCCGTGAGGCCCTGCACCCCCGCTTCCTGCCTCCCGAGAGCACCTCTGTTCTGCGGCCCTGAAGACTTCTCGGAGAGCTCCCACCCGGGGTCTCCCGCTGTCCTCCTCCGTGGCCAGGCTGCACGTGGCCGCCCTGCATCCTGGGTCCCCCCGTGACGCTTGTGGCTTTCCTTGGGCTGCTGGAGGTTCTGTTTGGCTCTGGCTCCGGCAGCTTGCCACAGCGTGCCTGGGTGCCCTTCTCCATGTTTGTCCGGGGGTCCACTGAGACTCGGGATCGGAGCGCGAACGCGCCTGAGCACACTGGGGCGCGCTGGGCTGCGGTGCCACGCAGCACGTGTTTTCCTTCCTCAAACTCTCTCCCTCCTTTTGGAACTCCAACCACATGTGTATTTCAGCCCTTTGGACCTGATGCGCTCCTTGACCTCGTCAATCTTTTCTCCCTTTTTGTTCCTAAGATTGAATGATTTGTGTTGAATGTAAAAGGAAACAAATTCAGTGCTGTTTTGCGATTTCCATCCTACAATGAAGACCACCAAGTGATTTGAAAAGAATTTCTAGCTTTAAAACTTTGTTTATTTCCTTTAGTTTATACTTCTCTGCTGACATCTACTATCTTTACATCCATTGTAAGCATATTTTCCTTTATATTCTCGAATAGTAGTAACGCCTGCTTTAAACCCACGGCTGCTGATGGTGACGTTGGGACCTTCCTTGTCAGTCACCTTCTCTCTGGAGGCCAGCTCAGCTTCTTCATCCTGCACATCCTGTGGAGCACAGGCCCACCACACCAGCAGGAGCTGCCCATGAGGCCTGTCCAGGCAGTGTGCCCTGCCCTCAGGGGTGCACGGGCCGCTCAGGTCACTTCCTGAAATAGACACCACACACGCCACACCTCATGCACCCCACACAAAGCACGCACACCACACATGTACACATCATGCATGTACACACACACGCCATGTCACACCATGCACACTACACCACACAACCCCGCACACATTACCCCTCGACACACACATACTACAACACACATCACACACATACAGCATGCCACAGTGCCCCCAGATGTTACACTGCACACTTACACCCCAGATGTCACACTGCACACTTACACACACACACACACACACACACACACACACACACACAGAAGTACACGGCTGCTTTTGAGGCAGTGTTCTGAGTGGCAGAGTTGTCACCGTGAGTCTGCCCCTGTGGTTTTCCCCCTGCACTACAGGGCCTTCCGGGGAAGACTGTCACAGGGTGTTCCCTGTCCAACCTCAGCACTTTTCCTGCATGTTGTCATCAGAAACCTCCTAGGAGCTGCTGGTCCTGGGCAACACTGTGGGTGTGGCTGACTGAGGTGCTGAGTCCGTGTGACTTCAGTGACTTCAGCAGAGTGGGACGGGCAGGTGCAAGAGGGTCTGTGTCCTCTAGCAGAACCGGTGACAGTGACGCCGGAGGCAGAGTCAGATGAGTTCACTGGAGGTGGGTGTGTCTCTTGCAGTCAGAGGAAGCCGAGGTGTGAAGCCACACCCAGCACCCTTCTCTCCCAGAGGAAGTGCCACTAACAGAGAAGACTGAGATTGGAAACGTGTGGCTCACTGTAGCTCCCCCCCAGTACTTGGGAGATCCTTCTCAGGCTCAGTGTCACCTGCTCTGTTTGGCAGCTGCAGAGTTCATGGTAAGTGTCAGAGAGGAAAAGTCCCCATGTTGCTTTTCGACCTGTTCACAGCAAGTTAAATGGAGCCAGGCACAGCCTCTCCCAGGAGCAGCAAGGCCACTGCCCACCACAAAGGCCCACACTGACAGCACCAAACTTGCAGGGTCACCCCGTCTTGCCCTGCCCACAAGTCTCCTGTCCCATGCCCACGGACAGCCCAGGCTGCAGGCTCACAGGGTGGTGGGCCTGCCCGCAGGCCTGGGCTAGCTGCAGGGCAGGGGTCTAGGGCAGACAGCACCGGGTGGCCTGCGCCTTGGGTTGCCAAGCAGTGCTGTCTGGGCTCTGCCAGCTGAGCCGCAGGTTCCAGGGCTAAGTGTTGGAACCGAAGGCCGGGCACTGGCGGCAGGGACCCACCCAGTCCCTGCTGATGTCGGCAAAGTCCACACAGGTGGGGGACGGCCGGCCACACCCGTGGGGAGGGCTGTGCAGGTGTGAGCCCCAGGCAGCTCTCTGACACCTTTCCTAGAACTGTCTGTGCCGTCAGGAGTCCCAGAGGCTGCTCTGTGCGAGACGTCACCAGAAAGCACGTCAGACTCCCGCTGCAGCTTATCTGCTGATCTGCATCCATAAATAATCTCTGCGTTTCTGGGTGCTTGGCCCAGGAAGCTGCCCAGGGCTCAAACCCGAGCATGTGCCGGCAGCAGGGGCTGTGCTGCCCTGCCCTGGCCAGACGGCACTTGCGCAGGACGCGGGGCAGCCTCCAGGAGGCTGTGCCTCACCCCGCACAGGGGGCCTCGCATTCCTGCGGCCAGGGCTCCTGCTCCCAGGTGCGCAGGACGCGGGGCAGCCTCCAGGAGGCTGTGCCTCACCCCGCACAGGGGGCCTCGCATTCCTGCGGCCAGGGCTCCTGCTCCCAGGTGCGTGCTCACCTCAGCCACAGCCCTGCGGCCAGAGGGGACTTTGCCGCAGTGATGAGAGCCCAGTGGCCTCGTCTAGGCTGCAGGAAGCTCTGGGAAGGGCGTCGCTCCCAGGGGTCCCAGCACCCAGCCCCTGTTCCCAGAGGCAGAGGGCTGTCGCCATCACCCCACCCAGCAGGGGATGGCCTCCCTTCCCCAGGTGCCGCAGGTGCGCAGGCCCCAGCTGGCCAGGTCCGTCCTGCCCTCCCTCCTCCAGGCTCCCCCAGTGCCCACCTGCCAGCCATGCCGAGGACCTCAGCTCAGAACCCACCTCTGCCCTCCCCTGCCCCCACCTCGGTCCTGACCTGCAGGAGCCCTGATTGATTGGGGAGACAGCTGCGATTGCGGTTGGCTGCGGGCCATAGAGATATTCGGACATTGCCGCCTTCCGTGGTCTCACGGGACTTGGCCCGGGATCTCGCGGGACTTGAGCAGAGATTGGATCGGGTTGGCGCCATTTTGTTTGTGGGTTTTTTGGTGGTGCGTGTTGGAGTCATTGTTAGAGCCGGAGAGAGAAGTTATCAGAATTAAAAGCCTTTTGGTTTCCAGTTTGCCTCTGAACTTCTTCCCGCGGCTTCGTTGCTCCAAGCGGCCATCGCTTCAGGCGGCAACACTGGCCCCACTCCTTGGGTACCTGGCCCCTGCTGCCCTCCCAAGCCTCCTCCTCATTTGGCCAGAAAGATGCCCCAACCCCGACCCTGGCCATGGCCGTGGGGCCCCCACCCCCACAGGAACAGGCAGGCCAAATCCTGACGCGGGCCCTTGGTCACCCTGCACCACGGAGGCACATTCCTGGCCTCTCTGTGTCCAGCCCGGTCCTGCTGTGTCCCGCGGCCAGGTAGCAAGAGGCCGTGCCCTGCGAGGAGGTGTGTGCTCCCCTCCTCCTGGCCCTCTGAGCTCACTGTCGGGCATCCACACCCCCAGCCCCCTGACCCTGGCTGGTCCCCACCTTGTCCATGCCCCTTCTCGCCAGGCAAGCTTCCGCCTGGGCAGCCTGGGCCTCTTTGTCCCCCGTTCTGAGCTCAGAGGCAGAGGTGACGCCCGCTCAGTCATCACCAAGTGAGGGTCGGAGGCCAGTCCTGAGCCCAAGGGGACGAGACAGGAGAGGGGACCTTGGTTTCTTGTGGAAAGGGACAGGAGAAAGCGAGCGTCCTGGAGCGGATTCAGGGCAGAGACCAGAGCACGCGAGGCGGCGCTCGGCCTTGAGAGGTGGGGAGACACGGGCTAAAGCCACTTACTGGGCCCCAGAGGCGCGAGCCATCACCACCCCCTGGAGACAGGGCGGCAGACACGGGCAGGGAGGAGGCCAGGCAGGGCCTCGCTGGGCCGCGGAGGGTCTGCCCCGACTCCTGGCCGCTGGCAGAGCTCAGGGCTGTGCGGGTCCCTGCTCACGCAGCCAGAGTGTGTCCCCAGCTTTTGCCAGCTGCCTGTGCTCAGGTTCCTGAGCGCTGTCATCAAAGCCAGCAAGGGCTGGTGGAGTCCCACGGAGCTCCCGGGGTGGCCCTTCTCCTGGGCTGACACACACGCGAGCTGGCTTGGTCGAATGTGACACGGAGAGAAGCTGATGAGCAGGGCTGGAATAATCCAGGTAGGAGGAGTGACAGGCACCAGACCAGGCCGTGCCCAGTGGAGGGTGTTCGCTGCGAGCGCCTGCAGGACCCACTGTCCCTCCTGCAGGACCCACTGTCCCTCCTGCAGGACCCACTGTCCCCGCCTGCAGGACCCACTGTCCCTCCTGCAGGACCCACTGTCCCCGCCTGCAGGACCCACTGTCCCTCCTGCAGGACCCACTGTCCCTCCTGCAGGACCCACTGTCCCTCCTGCAGGACCCACTGTCCCTCCCTGCAGGACCCACTGTCCCTCCTGCAGGACCCACTGTCCCTCCTGCAGGACCCACTGTCCCCCGCTGCAGGACCCACTGTCCCTCCTGCAGGACCCACTGTCCCCGCCTGCAGGACCCACTGTCCCTCCTGCAGGACCCACTGTCCCTCCTGCAGGACCCACTGTCCCCGCCTGCAGGACCCACTGTCCCCGCCTGCAGGACCCACTGTCCCCTCCTGCAGGACCCACTGTCCCCGCCTGCAGGACCCACTGTCCCCCCGCCTGCAGGACCCACTGTCCCTCCTGCAGGACCCACTGTCCCCGCCTGCAGGACCCCACTGTCCCCGCCTGCAGGACCCACTGTCCCTCCTGCAGGACCCACTGTCCCTCCTGCAGGACCCACTGTCCCCGCCTGCAGGACCCACTGTCCCTCCTGCAGGACCCACTGTCCCCGCCTGCAGGACCCACTGTCCCCGCCTGCAGGACCCACTGTCCCCGCCTGCAGGACCCACTGTCCCTCCTGCAGGACCCACTGTCCCTCCTGCAGGACCCACTGTCCCCCAGCCTGCAGGACCCACTGTCCCCGCCTGCAGGACCCACTGTCCCTCCTGCAGGACCCACTGTCCCTCCTGCAGGACCCACTGTCCCTCCTGCAGGACCCACTGTCCCCGCCTGCAGGACCCACTGTCCCTCCTGCAGGACCCACTGTCCCTCCTGCAGGACCCACTGTCCCCGCCTGCAGGACGCACTGTCCCTACCTGCAGGACCCACTGTCCCCACTGGGATATCGACAGCAGGCTCTGGTTACCTGGGCTCCTCCTGAGCGCGTGCCTGTGACCCAAAGGGCCACCCAACAGTGGGTTGGTGCTTGGCTGTGATCTAAACAGGAAAGTACGAGAAGGTCAAATCTAAAAATCATGCTTAAAAACAGAGCTCACACATGGGAGGTGTTGGCTGAAGACGACGACGGGTCACGCAGCACGCGATGGTCAAGTCTGAGGGGCGGAGGTCAGAGACGGCCGGGCGGGGCCTGGAGGAGCGCCGTCCTCGCGGCCCGCGGCCCGGGAGCTCTGCCACCAGCGCGCGGCGCCTTTCTTTGGGGCCTCCCGCCCCTTCTCTCCTCTGGGGAACGGGCTGCCGACACCTGCTGCACACCCCACTCTTCTTCTGGGGCACAGTTTTCTTCTTTCACCTGTTTCCCACCCACCGTCTCCTGGGCTCTGTCTTCTCCCTCCAACCACAGCTGGAACGGCCCGACAGCCACAGGGAGAGCCCTGCTCCAGCCCGGGCTCCGCGGTCAGACCCCACACCAGAGCGCGGAAAACCCCAGGGGGCCGAGGGCCTGTGCCCTGGGCTCCCACGTCGCCCCCTCCACGGCAGTCACACACAGAGACCACGGCAGGACTCCCGCCAGCTCCCGGCCTCCTCATCACATCCTGGGGTTCCGCTGGGCCTCCCACCAGTGGGGTCTCGCTCCTCTGTGCTGGACATTCACCGGCCTGCGCTCACAGCGAGCCACGCAGGCAACGAGCGGCTGGTTCCCTTGTCTTCCCTGAAGCGGGGAAGACTTGAGGTTGGCGGCTTCGGTGCTTTCCCTAGGGCCCAGAATGGTGCCTGGTGTATGTGAGCGTACCCGATGGGTGGACGGACAGTGGGTGAACTGGTGGGTGCGTGGTAGATAATGATGGACAGATGAATGGGTAAGTGGGTGATGGGTAGATGGATGGGTGGATGGATGGGTTGGAGAGTGGAGGTGGATGGGTGGATGGATGGATGGGTGGGTGGATGGGTGGATGGATGGGTTGGAGAGTGGAGGTGGATGGGTGGATGGATGGGTGGATGGATGGGTGGATGGGTGGGTGAATGGGTGGGTGGGTGGGTGGGTGGATGGTTGGATGGGTGGATGGGTGGATGGATGGGTGGGTGGGTGGATGGATGGGTGGATGGATGGATGGGTGCATGGATGGGTGGGTGGATGGATGGGTGGGTGAATGGATGGGTGCATGGATGGGTGGGTGGATGTGGGTGGGTGGGTGGGTGGATGGATGGGTGCATGGATGGGTGGGTGGGTGGGTGGATGGATGGGTTGGAGAGTGGAGGTGGATGGGTGGATGGATGGGTGGGTGAATGGATGGGTGCATGGATGGGTGGGTGGGTGGGTGGATGGGTGGGGTAGATGGATGGGTAGACGGGTGGGTAGATGGATGGGTTGGAGAGTGGAGGTGGATGGGTGGATGGATGGGTAAATGGGTGGATGGGTGGATAGATGGGTGGATGGATGGATGGGTGGATGGGTGGATGGGTGGGTGGATGGATGGGTGGATGGGTGGGTGGATAGATGGGTGGATGGATGGATGGGTGGATGGGTGGATGGGTGGGTGGATGGATGGGTGGATGGGTGGGTGGATAGATGGGTGGATGGATGGATGGGTGGATAGGTGGGTGGATAGATGGGTGGATGGATGGATGGGTGGATGGGTGGATGGGTGGGGTGGATGGATGGGTGGATGGGTGGGTGGATAGATGGGTGGATGGATGGATGGGTGGATGGGTGGGTGGATAGATGGGTGGATGGATGGGTAAATGGGTGGGTGGATGGATGGGTGGATGGGTGGATGGATGGGTGGATGGATGGGTGGATGGGTGGGTGGATGGGTGGGTGGATGGATGGGTGGATGGGTGGATGGATGGGTGGATGGATGGGTGGATGGGTGGGTGGATGGGTGGGTGGATGGATGGGTGGATGGATGGGTGGATGGGTGGGTGGATGGGTGGGTGGATGGATGGGTGGATGGATGGGTGGATGAGCGATGGCAGGTGGGTCAATGTGTGGAGGTTGATGGGTGCATCAAGGTCCACAGCATGGAGCTGGGTGGCCAGGCTGAGTCAGCCCACCCAGATGTCCCAGCTTTCTCTTTCCTTCCAACCTCCTAGAGGGTCCTTGGAGCGTCCACGCCTGTTCTGCATCACTGAACTGCTTTCCGGAGCCCTCTGGTTTGGGGCACTGGGAAGCCAACCAAGAAGCACAGTGTTTTCCAAAGGCGGCACAATGCCCAGGTCCACTCTTGGCTCTTTCTACTCTCGGTGCTGTCCTGGCCCTGCACAGCCTGGGGGTGGGGGGAATCCCTGGCCACCCCACATGCAGCTCTCTGGCTTGCAGTGATTGCTCTCTAGGAGAAGCTATGCCTCTCCCCAGGATGCCCTGGAGGTGACACTGTAGGTCTCACGGGACTTGGCCCGAGATCTCGCAGGACTTGAGCGAGATTGCTGATCAGGTCTGCGCCATTTTGGTGGTGTGTGTGGTGTGTGTTAAAGTCGTTGTTAGAGCCAGAGAGAAAAGTTATCAGAATAAAAAGCTGTTTGTTTCCAGTTCGCCTCTGAGCTTCTTCCTGCGGCTTCGTTGCTCCAAGCGGCCATCGCTTCCGGCGACAACAACCCCATGCTCCCCTGTGGTCACACAGGGCCCCTCTGCTCCCCTCGGGTGACACCTCTAACGCTTCCTGCCTGGTCTCATCATGAGATCGGGGCACCTGAGCCACGATGGGGTACTCTGTGAGCTGCTGCCTCTCACCCCGACCTCCTCATGCCTCCCAAGAGGGCCTCGGGTCTGGCCTCGCCTCTCGGGCCTCTGCACTCGCGTCCCACCCGAGGGCCTTCCTGTGGCCGCCCCCCCAGCCTCTTAGGGCTGTGCTGCCAGTTGTGACAGTCCCCTCTGGGCTGTGGCTGGTGCCCGCCAGTGAGGCCGCGGCCCTGGGCCAGCCTGGTCTGGGGGCCGCGGTGTGCTGTGATGGGGTCCGCACCCTTGTCCACAGACCAGGCCTCTGCACTTGACCTGGGCGGCCAGCGGCTCCAAGACCCCAGGAGGGAGGCACCCAGAGACAGGAGCAGGAGGTGGCCCCTGCCCCCGAGCAGCGCCCAGCCCCGACTTCCTGGAAAGCGGCCCTGAAACCGACACACGCAGGGACACACGCAGGCGCCCCCAGGTTCTGTCACAGTGCAGACTGGCCGGCCTCTGGGGGCCTGTGCCCGCCCGCCAGGGCTGGTCAGGAAGCCCCAGGTGTGGGGGACTCCTACCAGGGAACGTGGGCACGTCTCTGCACAAGTACCCCCAGAGCGAGGGGGTCGCTGGCCGGAGCCCAGTCACCGTGGAGACCGGAGCTCTCTGCAGCCCCACCGCCAGAGGACCCCGAGCTCTGCGTCCAGCTGAAGCCCCTCCCACCACGGTGAGCCCCAGGCCCCTCCTGCCTTGCACGGCTTCAGGCTGCCTCCGCCTGACCACGGACCCACAGTGACTGGGTGTAGGCTGCCGTCCATGTAGCGCTGGAGCCAGGACCAGGGTCTGGATGGCCGTTTCTCAGTACACACCTGCCGCACGTACGAGGTTCCTTCTGCCTTTCCCTGTCCTCAGACCCAGGGCACATGTGGAGCCACAACTAGGACGGCATCTTCACGACCGTGCTGGGTTCTGAAGAAGAGAGATGACCCTGGTGGGCCTGGTCTAATCAGCATCCGATTGGTGTTGGAAAAGGAAAGTAGAGAGACTGGCTCTGGCTGGCCTGGCTACAGGTGTCCATTCTGTGAACTTGCAGGGGCGAGGGTCAGGGGATGGCAGGAGGAACCTCGTGCGTGTGGCAGGTGTGTACTGAGAAATGGCCATCCAGACGCTGGTCCTGGCTCCGGTGCTACAGGGACAGGAGCCTGCACCCAGTCACTGTGGGTCCCGGGGTCAGGAGAAGTAGTCTGCAGCCATGCAAGGCAGCGGGGCCTGTGGCTCACCATGGTGGGAGGTGTTTTGGGGGGACACAGAGCTCAGGGGGTTCTGGTTTGAATGCGAGGTGTCCCCCAAAGCTCACATGCGAGACAATGCAAGAAGGCTCAGAGGAGAAAGGACTGGTTGTGAGAGTCTTGACCCGGTCAGTGACTCAATCCCCTGGTAGGGACGAACTGAGCAGCAGGTAACTGAAGTGGTGGGGTGCGGCTGGCGGAGGCGGGAGTCGGGGCCTTGGGCACATATCTGTATCTGACAGGTGGAGTCTCTGCTTCCAGGTCACCTTGGGAGCTCCCTCCCCACCACACTCTTCCACCACGGTGTCCCGCCTCACCTCCAGCCCCGGGGAACGGACCTGCTGGCTGTGGACTGAGACCCCGGAAGCCCGAGCCCTCCAGTGAACCCTCCCTCCTGTCAGGTTGTCCCAGCAGCGGGGAGCTGGCTAGGACAGGGAAGGACCCGAGGGCCTTCAAGCCCCGAGTGCGGCTCCCCTTGAGAAAGACCGCGAGACCGTGGCGCGTGCCTTACAGCCCCGAGGAGGTGACTTCTGCCAAGGGCCAGACAACTCCAGAGGATCGGCACCTCCGAGGACGTCGCCCTGGCTGCCCGGCCAGGGACCTGGGCCGAGAGCCCCGCCACGTCCAGGCTTCAGACAGCAGAGGCTCCTGAGAGGGACGTCGCTGTGGGGTCAGGCCCGGGTCGCTTGTCCCTGGGCAGCACACAGCAGCCAGGCTCTGCGAGCGCCCCGGCCCTGGAGCTGTCCCGTGAGCCTCATCTTCAGCATATTGCAAACAGGACAAGGAGACTCCAGCTGCTCTGGGATCTGAGGGTCACCGTCCGACCCGTGTTGGCGCCCGCCTGCCAGTGCTGCGTGCCGACCGGAAGCCCTCCCTCGCTGCCTCTGAAGCCGCACAGTCCGGAGAGTCAGCATGAAGGTGGCCGCACTAGCCGTCCCCGTGGGGACTCATCTCAAAACTAAGTGAGAGTCCTAGAGGATCAGCGAGCCTGTGGGTTCCGGGTTCACGATGCCCAGGAAGGAGAGGAGCACGTCTCACCGCGGCGGGAGCAGACCCTGGTGCCACGCGAGGCTCGGGACGTGGCGGAAACGGGCCAGTAGCTGGTCCCAACAGGGCACAGGAAGCACACACGCAGGTACTCCCTCCGCGAGGAGTCCCAGCTCCCCAATCAGAGGGTGGCTGGAAGGAGCTGGCTTTGCCTGGAGGAACTGCAGGTGGACACAGGCACTGACCCCGGGCAGCAGGCCGAGAGTGCATGCAAGGGCAGGGTGTCACTTAATGTGACTTCATCTGGCTCTGGATGTGCTGCCAGCCACTGTCGTTTCCTGGAGATGCGGTAAGTATTGTGCTAGGTGACATCTTAGGCATCTCACTGCACTGGAAAGTTTAATACTTACACTTTCAAAAGTTTCCTCTCTCTGACTTTGAAATGCACACGCTGTTAGAAATCAGAATAGGAATAACGGCAGACCGAGTTAGCCATGGTCACCCTAAATACATGCATGAAGACACAATTGTTGTAAAAATACTTCTGTTAAACCAGCAACTTGAACAATTGTGCTCTTTATATGTAATATGAAATGAAATGTACTCTGCAAACATGTATAACAAATTAGAAGAAAGAAGGAAAGAAAGAAAGAAAGAAAGAAAGAAAGAAAGGAAGGAAGGAAGGAAGGAAGGAAGGAAGGAAGGAAGAAAGAAAGAAAGAAAGAGGGAGAGAAAGAAATCAGAGCCAGGGCCTCGCGCTGTCTTGGCCAGGTGTTCCTGAACAAGCCACACCCCTCCAAATGCACACTCTGGTGAGGTGTGTTATCTCCTTCTATCTCTGATGACAATCAGACACGGTTTCCACACCAAGCATGACTTCAGGTTCTTCCTGTTTATTAATTAGGCTTCAATTTGTTCTCAGTGCCAAATTTTCAAACCACCTACATTCTTCACCTGGCTTTTCTTCTCTCCATCAATCAGCTCGACCCCGCATTTAATTAAGTGCTTGTGGAGTCGCACAGCGTTGTGTGATGTGCTGTGAAGAGAGCGAATCAGGAGGGGAGGGAAGAGCAAAGGAAGGAAAGACAACAGAGAAGGGGCGAGTGCGAGGCAGGCGGCGGCAGGGACAGAGCTCGTGCCCCGGGAGGACCTGCGGCTGCCGCCCGGGAACCTCGCCCTGCCCGCACGTGCACAGCAGCGCCCTGGACGGCTGACTGCCACTCACTGAGCCAGCCACCGTCAGGACGCCTGCAACCCACAGAGTGGCTTTCTAAAGGCATTTCCAGAAGTTTGAAAATTTCCCAAACAACCGGAGGGAGAGCTGGTAAATAGAAATCTCCCCCATCACGCTGCAGGGCAAACTCAGAAAACTGGTCTCCGCTCTTCATCGGCTGATGTCAGCCAATTTGTGAAGAATTTCACAACGTCAGCCACCGAAGGTGCCGTGAGCCAGCCCCGGGGCTGCAGGGAGCTGCTTCCCGAGAGCGGACGGGCCTGGGCATGTCCTGCTACCGTGTGTCTCAGGCCCCTGCAAGGCAGGGCCCTTGGGCCGCGGAGGCGGGCTGCCCAGAGAGCCTCCAGCAGGCCAGGAGAAGGCGCAGCTGTTGGCCCTGTAGCTGGCTGCCACCTCTCTGTCGACCGCCAGGCCTGTCTCAGGGTGTGTGCAGGGAGGCCCAGGCCCGGGTCTGGGACGAGGCAGAGCCTCCGCCAAGAGTGGGGGACAGCTCATGAGCAGCCGAGTCCTGTGCCAGTCCCGGCAGCTGCTCACTCAGACGTGTGGAGAAGAATGGGAAATGATCCTGGCCTTCACTGTGACCAAATCCAGGAATCATTCAAACTACAGCCCGAGTTCAAGGGACACGCTGAGAATTTAAGACCTGTCTTATGATGTCGTTCTTTTTTTCAATTTTTTAAAAAATATTTATTTATTTGCTTTAGTTGTACACGATGCGTTTATTTGTACGTGGTGCTGAGGATCGAACCCGGGCCGCGCACATGCTAGGCGAGCGCTCTACCACTGAGCCACAACCCCAGCCCCTTTTTTTAATTTTTAAAATTTGTTTTAATTAGTTACACATGACAGTAGAATGCATTTATACACTGTGATTTATCATACATAGATGGGATATGATTTTTCATTTTTCTGAGCATACATTTTGCAGAATCATATTGGTCATGTAGTCACATATACACATACAGTAATAATGTCTGTCTCATTCCACTATCTTTCCCATCCCCACATTCCCTCCCTCCCCTCCCTTCACTTCCCTCTACCTAATCTAAGATAATGCTATTTTTCCCTAGTGCCCCCCACCTTATTTTGAATTAGCATCCACCATATTAGAGAAAACATTTGGCCTTTGGTTTTGTGGGATTGGCTTATTTCACTTAGCATGATATTCTCCAACTCCAACCATTTACTGGCAAATGCCATAATTTCACTCTTCTTTAAAGCTGAGTAATATTCAATTGAGTATATATACCACATTTTCTTTATCCATTCATCTATTGAAAGACACTTAGGTTGGTTCCATAGTCTAGCTATTGTGATCTGAGCTGCTATAAACGTTGATGTGGCTGTGTTACTATAGTATGCTGATTTTAAGTCCTTTAGATATAAACCAAGGAATGGGATAGCTGGGTCAAATGGTGGTTCCATTCCTAATTTTCTGAGGAATCTCCCTACTGCTTTCCATAATGGTTGCACCAATTTGCAGTGCCACCAGCAATGTATGAGTGTACCTTTTCCCCAACATCCTCGCCAACATTTATTGTTGCCTGTATTCTTGATGATTGTCATTCTGACAGGAGTGAGATGAAATCTTAGAGCAGTTTTGATTTGCATTTCTCTAATTGCTAGAGATGTTGAACTCTTTTTCATATATTTGTTAATCAATTGTATTTCTTCTTCAGTTCCTTAGACCATTTATTGATTGGGTTATTTGTATTTTTGGTGTTAAGTTTTTAGAGATTAATGCTTTATCGGAGGTGCATGTGGTAAAGATTTTCTCCCAATCTGTAGGTACATAGATTTAATGCAATTCCTATTAAAATCCCAATGACATTTTTCATAGAAATAGAAAAAGCAATCATGAAATTTATTTGAAAAAATAAGAGACCCAGAATAGCTAGAGAAATCCTTAGCAAGAAAAGTGAAGCAGGAGGCATCACAATACATGACCTTAAACTACAGAGCTGTAGTAACAAAAACGGCATGGTATTGGCAACAAAATAGACTTGTAGACCCATGGTACAGAATAGAGGACACAGAGACAAACCCACATAAATACGGTCATCTCTGTAGACAAGGACGCCAAAAACATTTACTAGAGAAAAGACAGCCTTTTCAACAAATGGTGCTGGAAAAATTGGAAATCTATATGTAACAAGATGAAATTAAACCTCTCTCTCTCACCCTGCAAAAAATCAACTCAAAGTGGATCAAAGGCTTAGGCACTAGAACGGAGACCCTGCGCCAAATAGAAGAAAAAAATAGGCCCAAATCTGCACCACATCAGCCTAGGATCTGACTTCCTTAACAAGACTCCTAAAGCATAAGAAGTAAAATCAAGAATTAATAAATGGGATGGATTCAAGTTTAAAAGCTTCTTTTCAGCAAAGGAAACAATTAACACTGTGAGGAGAAAGCCTACAGATTGGGAGAAAATCTTCACCATGATGTCATTCTCGTTGAAGCAAGTGATTTATTACATAACGTAAGAACAGCTTTAGTAGGACCAATTTCTTCTTCTGCCCTCATTCCTGTCTCTCTGGAACTCCCCCTGGCCCCAGTGCGCGCACACTCTCTTCCTCTGGGAGCTGACCTGTCCCTCCGGTCCCTGCGTGCCTGTGGTGAGCCGGCTATGTCATCAATGTAGACCCAGCACACGTGTCTTGCTGGTCAGAAGGTTCTGGATGCAGGAGACTCACCAGCTGCACCTGATTCTGGAGCAGCAGTTCATCAGGTACCCGTGGGCTCCCTGGTAGGACGGGCTTAGTCACCGATACCTGCAACACGCAGCCCCAGGTCACACCTCGCACACACGTACAGAGATTGGTTTAGTCTGCTTGTTTGCTGCTGTGACTTAGAGACCTGGTGAGAACAATTGTAGAGGAGGAAAAGTTTATTTGAGGGCTCCTGGCTTCAGAGGTCTCAATCCACAGACAGCAGGCTCCGTTCCTCGGGACTCGAGGTGAGGCAGGACATCTCGGCACAGGGAAGCAGCTTATGGGGGGGGGGTCAAGAAGCAGAAAGAGAGAATCCACTCTCCAGATACAAAATATAGACCCTACAGCCCCGCTCCCCGTGACCCACCTCCTCCAGCCACACCCACCTGCCTGCAGTTACCACTCGGTCAATCCCTCCAGGACTAATTCACTGATTAGGTTAAGGCTACGACCTGTGACGACCTGTCCTGTCGCTCCTCCCCTGAACCTTCTTGCATAGCCTCACATGTGAGCTTTGGGGGACACGTGACACCCAGGCCATAACAGAGACAGATAGGGCTGTCACAGAAAGGTCAATGGCGGGCTAAGGGGCAGCATTGAGGCCCAGGCCATGCTCACAGAAACGCCAGTGCCTGCAGTGGTCAGGTAAGATGGCCAACAGCTGAGGCACTTGCTCCGGGCACAGAGCTGTCAGCGGTGGAACCTGCCCTACACCAGGCAGGTGGGTTTGAGGTGGAGCATGGCGAAGCCCAGGCGCAGGGCCAGAGGGCCCCGCTGTCCGCCCAGGACGCTCCAGGTGGTCTGACCGTGGGCCGGTGCGCGCTGCCGGAGCCAGTCGCGGGGTCTGCTCCGTGCAGGCCTCAGATGGGGAGCTACTTTCCATTCGGTCTGCCACGTCGGATAAGCTCAGGGCCCTGGTTTTGCTGACACGGGGCTGGCCTGCCTGCGCATCATGTGCTTCTGGATTGACTGGCAACGTCACAGGAGGCCATGATTGTGTGTGTGTGTGTGTGTGTGCGTGTGTGTGTGCACGCGTGTGGCTGAACCGAGGGCCTTGTGCACGTGAGGCGGGCACTCTGCCAGCTGAGCTGTATCCCCAGCCCGAGGAGGTCGTGATCTATGAGCACGGTCAATTCATCAGCTCCACCGTGCAGGCATGTTGGTCAGACGATGGTGGCTGGCTTGTCTGGAAAGCGTGGAGGGCTGGGGCAGCGGCTCAGAGGAAGAGCACCCCTAGAGGCTCAGGGCCGGCGAGGGCTTAGGAGACGTGCCACTTCGGCCTTGGGCTCAGCCTGGTGACCGCTGAGCTTCCACGAGGACCTCAGTGCGGGCACAGCCTGCTGTCCCCCTGTCCCTGCCCTGGTGCGGATACCGGCCCGGGTGTCAGGGGACCGTGGCTGGACCGGGCATCCTGCACTGGAAACTGGACGTGTGGATCAGGGAGCCGGACCTGCCTGGCCGCTCTGCTCAGCACAGGAGCAGGAGTGGCCTCGTGGGCAGCCCTGCCCCAGGGTCCTGGAATCAGGGATCCTGAGAGGCGGGAGAGGGCCAGGCCGGCCTCGGGAAGGCCAGGCAGAGCGGGGAGGCCCGACAGCACACTGCCCCGGGCCCAGGCCCCAGGCCCCATGTTGTCCCTTTCATAAGTTCTTCTATTGTTTAATCGGAATCGAGTCAGACTCTGCGCAGCCAAAGCAATCCTCAGTAAGTCCACCAGAAAGCTCTCGGCGAACGTTCCTGCCTCACAGGACTCGGGTGCTGAGGGTTCTTGCTTCTCCCTCAGTCCCAAGACACGTTTTTGAAGTTTTAATCTGTCCTATTTTTGAAACTCAAGGAGATTTCAAGAATTGTGAGGCGAGTAAGACAGACGCGTCTCCAAAGGGAAAAGAAGAGAAAGCAAAAAATGGCGGGATTTCAAAGCCCTTGGAAAAATGGACGTCTGCTTTTCATCTTAGGACGTGGTTGCTTTTACATGATTATTTACTATCAGGTGATGAGGCCAAAAAAACCAGCCATCTTATGTGACCCAGGCAGAATCGACCTAGAATATGTAATGCAGCCATGGCTGAGGACGGTCACCGGGCTGTAGGGGCCTCTGCACTAAGAACAGACCCACACCCAACAGGACGGTGGTCGAGGCTGGCGTTCTGTGACCAGGGAACCTGGAAGAACATTCTGGAAGGTCTTTTGCTGGAGCGACTTCCGGAGCCGGAACACTTCCGGTCCTTCCTGTACTTTGGAGCATCCCCAGAGGTCGGCTGGGTCGAGGGTCAGAGGTGAGCTGCAGACCGGAGGCTGCGGCTCGCTGCACAGAAGGACACGTGTAGTGTCGCTCAGGGACTCAGGAAGGCAGCAAGGTCACCTTCTCCAGGTGCCTGTGTGCAGACACCAGGCTCCTGACTCAGAGGGACAGTGCCATCTACTGAGTCAAAGACTTCACTTCCACCAGCCCCACAGCTGATCCCTGGAGGTCGACCCGGGACCCCGCAGGCACTGTGGAGGTGGGGACGTGGCGGGCACGGAGCAGAGGCACAGGACAGCCAGGGAGGAGGCCCAGGGTCAGCCCGTCCCTCGTGGGGGGCAGGGACGTCTGGGAGCCCCGGCTGTGCTAGCCACAGACGGGGACAGCAGTGGCAGGCTCGCCAGCTCACCTGGGGCGCGGGCACACAGCGGCGCTCCGTGCACCCGAGGAGGAGGCGAGGCCGTCCTCACCAACCAGGCCCAAAGCGCGGGTCCTGCCTGGGGCCAGGAAGGCCCGGACACCTGGGGCTCCGGCTCCACGCAGGACACCTGAGAGTGTGAGTGCATGTGAGTGTGAGTGTGTGTGTGAGTGTGATTGTGTGTGTGTTGTGTGTGTGAGTGTATGTGAATGGGTGTGCATGTGTGAATGTGTGTGAGTGTGAGAGTGTGTGACTGTGAGAGTGTGTGTGAGTGTGTGTTGTGTGTGAGTGCATGTGAATGGGTGTGCATGTGTGTGAGAGTGTGAGTGTGTATAGTGTGTGAGTGCAAATGAATGGGTATATGTGTGTGATAGTGTGAGTGTGGATGTGTGTGTGAGTGTGTGTTGTGTGTGAGTGCATGTGAATGGGTGTGCATGTGTGTGAGAGTGTGAGCGTGTATAGTGTGTGAGTGCAAATGAATGGGTATATGTGTGTGATAGTGTGAGTGTGGATGTGTGTGTGAGTGTGTGTTGTGTGTGAGTGCATGTGAATGGGTGTGCATGTGTGTGAGAGTGTGAGCGTGTATAGTGTGTGAGTGCAAATGAATGGGTATATGTGAGTGAGAGTGTGAGTGTGGATGTGTGTGTGAGTGTGTGTTGTGTGTGAGTGCATGTGAATGGGTGTGCATGTGTGAGTGGGGGGCTGAGCACTAACAGAATCGCTGCCCCAGCCCTGATCCCAGGCGAGCTTGGAGACAGCGACGGCCCCACCTGCCCCGTCCCTGGTGGAGGCCAGCCTGCTGATGTGCCGTGAGGCTTTGAAGGCTGTCCTCGCTGAGTCCCCACCTGAAGGCTCCTGACACCACCCCGTCCACGTCTCCTGTGTGCCCTTCTTGTCCTGGTCCTGCACGGCTCGTTCAGACACACAGTGACCTTCACATGCAGCGTCCTGTCTGAAGGTCACAGATGTGCGGTGAGGACCGTGGCCTGTTGCCCAGAAGTTGGGTCTCTCTGGTGTCTCCTGAGCCCAGAGTCCTGCTGGTCCTGAGGACTGGCCTATTGAAACCTGCAGAACCTCCGCAGGGCTGGGGTAGCGCTGAGAGCCACGCCGCTGGCCAACACTGCACGCTCCCTAGTTGAGAAGCAGCCCAGACTCCAGGGGCAGTGAACAGGCAGCCCCGTCCTGCCCTCCGCAGCGTCCAGGGACACGGACGTGATGCACCCACAGTGAGCTGGCGAAGGCACAGAGCCCTGTGTCCTTGGCTTCGGTCAGTCCCGTCCTTCACCGACCACCAGGAGACAGACTGAGCCCTGCTCCCAGCCTGGGCCGGATGACAGTCCAGGGGCAGCTCAGTCCTCTGTGATGGAGAGCGCAGCTGAAGCCAGCTGAGACTGTCCTGGGGCCAGCCCTACTTTCACCTGGGGACCCCAGGGACACCCAGAGCAGGGCCACCAGGAGGTACAGCCGTCAGCGACTCCTGCGCAGCCCCTAGGTCCCCAGGTCCCTCCTTCCCCTGCCCACTCAACGCAGGTGGCGAGAGGCTAGAGTGGCTGGAGGCAGCGTAGAGGCCAGGCCAAGGGCTGTCCTGGCAGAGTGGACACTCCCGCTGGAGACACCGGCACCCTCGCACCGATGTGGGGTCAGCCCGGCGTTGGTTTTTGGATTCTTGACTAACATGACAAGTGCGCACACTTACGGCGTGCACCTGTGCGATTCCAACCCAGGAACCCAGCACGCAGTGACCACATCAGGGTGATCAGCCTTTCCCGCCTTGTCAACGGGAGTGGCAGCATGTTGTTGGGAACACCCGTGTCCCCACCGAGCTGAGCAAGACAAGCACCTGTGCTGCTCCACCCTGCTGCGGTCTGTTCCTGCGACCCAGCCCTCTCCCCGCCCTCCCAGCCCCGGCACTCACCACGCCATGTCCGAGTGGCACCCGGGGCTCCTGAGCCCTGAGCTGCCCCCCACCAGCCCCCCACCAGCCATTGTCAGACTTTTCATTTTGAGACAGGGGCCATCAAGTGTGGAAGCTGCCTCTAACTGGAACCGTCCTGCCTCAGCCTCGCAAGGAGCGGAGCTGGCCTGCAGGCGCACACCGAGGCCAGTCCCCGTGTGCGAGAGGAGGTGCCACCTGGCCTTCCTGCCTGGCTTACGTCACCTAACACAGCGCCTTCTGGTTCCCGCCATGTTGCTGCAAATGACAGGACGTCGTTGCCTTCGTGACGGAGTGGCATTCCGTCTTGCGTGCAGGCCACATTTCCTTAATCCGCTGTCGGCTGATGCACACCGAGGGCGACTCAGGTCTCACTGCCAGGAAAGCGGGCACCAGGCCCCTCTGCGATGCGCTGCTGCGCACTCCTGGGCTCCTCCAGGGCACGGCTGGACCACGGCAGCTCTGCGCCAGCTGTGGGAGCTCCTGTGCTGTTTGGGTGCTGGCTGCACGGGGCACAGCCACCGGCCAGGCCCTCTGCAGCATGTCTTCTGTGGCCTTGGTTGTCAGACTCTTTGATGCTCCGTCCTCTACATGCAGGAGCCCTGTTTGGGGAGATGGCTTAAATTGCAGTTGACTATGGGCCATGGAGTTTTGGGCATTGCCGCCTTCCGTAGTCTCACGGGACTTGGCCCAGGATCTCGAGTGACTTGGCCGAGATTGCTGATCGAGTCAGCGCCATTTTGGTGGTGGTGTGTGGCGCGTGTTAGTCGTTGTTAGAGCCAGAGAGAAAAGTTATCAGAATAAAAAGCTGTTTGTTTCCAGTTTGCCTCTGACTTCTTCCCGCGGCTTCGTTGCTCCAAGCGGCCATCGCTTCAGGCGGCAACACTAACTGGGGTGAGGGGACATCTCAAGGTCGTTTTGATTTGCTATTGATAATGGACATTTTTTCTTAAATTTGTAGCCCATTTGTATTTCTTTGAGACACATTTACCCAATTTTTAATTGGCTTGTTTGTGTTTCTCTTGAGCTTTTGCGTTCCTTCTGGTCTCTGGATCTCCGCCCTCTGCCAGGGGATGGTTCTGGACTCCGTCCCTTCACCTGCTGCCTGTCTTCCCAGCCGGGCAGAAGCGCCTTGGTCAGACAGCTGCCCTTTGTCTGCTTTAGCTTTGGTCACCTGTGCTTCTGAGGTCCTGTCCACACGACCCTGCCCACTCTGCCGTCTTGAGGCATTTCCTCTGTGTTCTTGTGCCTTTGTTGGGCCTTACGTCTGGTCCAGTCATGATCTTCTGCAAATGACGTCCCCAGCGCCATCTATTGCCAAGGCTGTCATTTTCTCAGTGTGTTGTGTCTGCAGGGCACCGGCTGTCTGTGGACAGGGCGTCCACCTCTGGGTGCGCCTGTCCACTGTCTATCGTGAGTCTTGGGGCCAGCAGCGTGCTGCCTGCTTCCTGCAGGCCTGCGTGTGGCGTGTCTGAAGCAGGCCTTGCGGTGTACCTGCTGTTTGCTCAAGATGGCTGTGGCTCCTTGTGCTTGTGTCTGAGTGTGAGGACTGTTTTCTCCAGTCTGTGGAGAGGGTCCCTTGGTGCCCGGTGGGGAGGGGCTGAGTCTGTGAGGCGCTGGGGGTGTGTGGGACACTCACAGGCACTGTCCCTCCCGTCCACCCCACGGGCAGCCTTGCCGCCATTGCGGCGTCTTCAATTTCTTTCACAGGTGTGTTGCTGCCTGAAGCGATGGCCGCTTGGAGCAACGAAGCCGTGGGAAGAAGTTCAGAGGCAAACTGGAGACAAACGGCTTTTTATTCTGATAACTTTACTCTCTGGCTCTAACAACGACTAACACGCGCCGTACACACCACCAAAATGGCACTGACCCGATCAGCAATCTCGGCCAAGTCACTCGAGATCCCGGGCCAAGTCGCGTGAAACTACGAAAAGACACAATGCCCAAATCTCCATGACTCATAGTCAACCACAATTCAAGCCATCTCCCCAAACAGGGTTCCTACACAGGTGTCTTGTAGATTTCATGGTAGACGTCTTTGGCTTCCCTGACCCACTCTTAGGGATTTTAATGTTTTTGGAAGCTGTTGCGGGTGGGATTGCGTTCATGAGTCATTTGGAAGCAAGTTCATCATTAGTGTGTAAAAATGCTGAGGATCTTGTCTTGGTTTCCTATCTTGTAACTTCACTGAAATCGTGGGTTTTCACAGTGTTTGGGCGAAGTCCTCGTGTTTTCTAAGTAGAGTCTCACAATCAGCAAACTCAGAATTGGGCTCCCCTTCCTGTTTGGATGACTTTTTATCCCTCTCCTGCTAATCGCCCTGGCTAAAGCGGGCAGTGCTGCGCTGGGCACGGGAGGGGCGGACGCCCCTTCTTCTTCCACCCCCCGGAACACCTGCGGGTCTCCCCAGCGCTGGCCGCGGCTGCGACAGGCAGGTCCTGCCCTCCCCCTCTAGCTCGCTCAGGGTCTTCCTCACGGAGACCTGGGTTTCTCCTGCTGCTCTCTCTGTGTCTCTGAGACAGGAGGACTTGTGCAAGGCTCTGTGCGTCACACTGCTCCACGAGGCTGTGCGAAGCCATCCTTCCCCCAGGACGAGTCCCCCCGACTAGAGGAACTGCCTTTGCCGTGCCGTGGGTCGGACTCCCAGTGCTGTGCGGAGCGCCCCTCACCTGTGTGCTCAGGACGGGGCTCTGCAGGGCCTCCTGGCGTCTGGTGCTGGTGTCCGAAGCCACCGCCGTGCAGAGTGCACTTCAACAGTTCTCCTTCAGCCTTTGGGACTATTTCGAGAAGAGCTGTGTCCTCGGGAGTCCGGTGGGTGCAGCGTGGCGCCCGCAGGTGCTGGGCTTGTCTGGGATGGACTTTCTGCTCCTGACCCAACCTCACGCTCACCTTGGTCCCTTCAGGTTCCGCCTCCTCATGGTTCAGATTGGGTGGCTGTACGTACCCAGAAACCCCTCCAGTCCTCTGGGATTGCAGGTTGGTGTTTATCACCCCCAGTGACCCCAGTGAGTCTCTATCACTAGCTGCAAGGTCATTCTTCATCTCTGATTTTATTTATTTGTGTCTCCTATTTCTCCTGGTTTACTTAGCCTAAAGTTCGTTGAGTTTACCGTATCAGAACACCACCATTCAGCGCCTTCATCTCTCTATTGTCATCTCAGCCGCTGTCTCATCTATCTCTGCTCTCATCTCTGCTCTTTGTTTTCTTCTACTGATTTTGAGTTTGCTTTGTACTTAGATTTCTAGATCTTGGAGATGCTTGTTTAGGTTATTTGAAGTCTCTCTCTCTCTCTCTCTCTCCCTCTCCCTCTTGCTCTACTACCCCCTTTCTCCCCTCCCTATCCCTCCCTCCCTCTCTCCATCTCTCCCTCTGTATCCCTCCCTCTCTCCCTCCCTCTCTCTCCCCCTCTTTCTCCCTCCCTCTCTCCTCCCCCTCCCTCCCTTCCTCTCTCCCTCTCTCCCTCTCTCCCTCCCTCCCTCCCTCCCTCTCTCCTCTCCCCCCTCCCCCTCTTTCTCCCTCTCTCCCTCCCTCCCTCTTTCTCCCTCTCTCCTTCCCTCCCTCCCTCTCCCCCTCCTTCTCCCTCTCTCCCTCCCTCTTTCTCCCTCTCTCCTTCCCTCCCTCTCCCCCTCCTTCTTCCTCTCTCCCCTTCTCCCTCCCCTCCCTCCCTCCCTCTCTCCCTCCCTCCCTCTCTCCCTTGCTCCCTCTCTCCCTCCCTCCCTCTCTCCCTTGCTCCCTCTCTCCCTCCCTCCCTCTCTCCCTCTCCCCTCTTTCTCCCTCTCTCCTTCCCTCCCTCTCCCCCTCCTTCTCCCTCTCTCCCCTCTTTCTCCCTCCCCTCCCTCCCTCCCTCTCTCCCTCTTTCTCCCTCTCTCCCCTCTTTCTCCCTCCCTCTCTCCTGCCCTCCCTCCCTTCCTCTCTCCCTCCCCTCCCTCTCTCCCTCCCCTCCCTCTCTCCCTCCTTCTCTCCCTCTCTCCCTCCCTCCCTCCCTCCCTCCCTCTCTCCCCCCCCTCTCTCACTACTGCCTTTGTTGTATCCATAGCTTAGCATATTGTGCTTCCATTTTCATCTGTTTCAATAAATGTCTTAACTTCTCTTTTGATTTCTTTATGGCCCATTTCTTATTAAAACCATGCTGTAAGTCTCCATGAATTTGTACAATTTCTGGTTTCTTATGTAGCTGCATTTTAGTTTTGTTTCTGTGTGGTCAAAAAAGACGAGTGATACACTTTTGATTTCCTGAAGACTTGTTCTGTGGTCTAACATATAATCTACTCTAGAGAATGTTCCCTGTTCTGACACGAAAAGCGGCGTTCTGTAACTGTCTCGTGGAATGCTCTGTAAATAGCTGTGAGTCCATTCGGTCTATAGAAGAGTTTAGCTCAGATGTTTCTTTGTGGATTTTTGTCTGAATGATCTCTCCACTGGTGAAAACAGGATATGGAAGTCCCCCCCCATTATCCTGCTGAAGTCTGACTCCCTTCAGGTCTAACAGTGCTGTGTGGTCATTGGGTCTTCCAGCGTTGGGTGCGTGTGTGCTTAATGTCACTAAGTGTCCTTGTTGAATGGATCCCTGATCATGACTTGTGTCCTTCCTGGACCTTTTTACTGTTTTTGACTCAGTCTGTTTGGTCTGCTGCGCTTCCCCCTACTGTCGTTTGTGGACTTGCTGAGGTGGCTTTGAGTCTCGCTCCTTCTTTCCTTCCTCTCGCTCATCTTTGCAGTGGTGGTTCACGGCCGAGGCTCACGTCCTGCCCGCTCCTCGCGTGTCTGAGCAGCTGCGCTTCCTGTGTCATGACGACGGTCCTCCCTCCTCCCTCCAGCTGAGTGACACGGGCCACACTCCCTCGGCTTTCCTTAGCCTGAAGTTTCATTTGTCCTCTGTTTCTAAAGGGTGGCTTTGCAGGGTAGAGTATTCTCGGCGGGTTTTGCCCCGAAACTTGTGATGCGTCCTTCCGTCTCTCCTCGGTGTAGGGCTTGTGCCCGGGGATGGCTCTTCCTCGAGAGCACTTGCCCTCGCAGGTGGCCGGGAGATTTTCCCCTGCTGTGTTGGGGTCCTCTTCACCCGGGCCGTGCACTCAGTGCTTCCTGTGCTGTGCTGAGGAGCTTCTCTACTGGGGCTTGCGCTCCCCAGTGCCTGCCGAGATGCCCGCCCCTTCCCATGACCAGGAGAACCCCGCTACTATCAAGTGCACCTGTTTTCTATGCTTTCTCCCATTTTTTCACCTTCTGGAACTCCAACATTCAAATATGTGTTTGCTTAATGGCTTCTCAAAGTCTCACACGTCACCTTCACGTCTGAGCTTTTTCTTTTCATGATGGGGACATTTCACGAGACCTGTCCTCAGATTCAGATGGCCTTCCTTTTCTTGACCTAGTCTGTCGTGAAGGCTTTCCACTGTAGTTCTGACTTCACTTAGTGAGCTCTTCATTACCAAGATTCCTGCGTGGTGCTTTTTCACGATTTCCAACTCCTTGCTGAGTTCCTCCATCTCCTCCAGGGTTCATTCCTGGCTCTGCTGAAGTGCCTTCCTGCAGTCCCTCGCATCTCATTGAGCCTCGTCACCGGTGTTCTGTGGAAGTCATCATCCATGCCGTCCCTCTGGGTGTGCTGCTAGAGTCACTGCTCCTGGAGGCCTCGGTCTCTGTGCTGTCCACGCTTCTCGTTGCCCTATGCTGAGACTTGTGCCTCCGGGGGGCCACTTGCCTCTCCCTCTTTGTAAGGTGACTTCCCTGGGCATGGGCTCCCCTGGGTGTGTGCTTGGCGGGCGGGCTGTGTTGCTTTGGCTCCAGTCGACTAGAGCCTCCCTAGAGCTTTGGACGTAACCTTTGGGCAGGTGCGTGGGGTGGTGGGAGGGAGGTAGATGCTCTAGTAGCCCAGGCCAGTGTGGTGCAAAAAGCAGGGCTGGGACACCCCATGGGCCACCAGCAGTTGAATTGGTGGCACCAGGGACAAGAGTGGCCATGAGTGGGGACCAGGTGTGCATGGGCTGAGCAGGCAGGGTCTGGAACGCACGCCCTTGGGCTCGCAGTGGCACTGGGGCCGTGGCGGTCCACTAGCATGGCTCTACCCCAGGGCGACACCACACAGCAGCAGCCCAGGCCCTGGGGAGGGGGGACAACGGAAGTGCCCTCTCTGAAGCAAAGCCACGGTGCAGACTCCAGGCAGCGCCGCACACTGATGGCCCCAGCCGTGACTCTGCACTCCCCTGCCGCTCGTGTGGCGGAGGCCCCGCTGGTTTCACGATGGTCTGCAGTCGCAGGCTGAGGGGCTCGAGACCCTGCACTGTGTTGGGCATTAGCTGAGTGGACACTCTGGCTCAGGACGGTGCACGTGCAAACCTGATCATCTGAGGGCCGCGTAGCTGTCCACAGCGCCCGTCAGTCTAGCTCGGAGGAGTCTGACTCCTGCTTCCCCACCACACAGACGGTCAGGGGTGCAGCAGCCCCCAAGGCAGTGCTGGGGCTCAAGGACAGTGTCTGATCTCCACAGTCCTGCAGGCTGGTAGGCCAGGGCTGGGCTGCGCTGGCCGCTCCTGGGGCCTCTCTTCTTGGCTTGTGGACACCATCTTTCCCCTGCGTCCTCCATGGTGGCCCCTCTGTGTCTCCATGTCTTCATCGTCTCTTCTGATAACGACCCCAGTCAGAGGGGACCAGGGCCCCCGACCTCATTTAACCTAATCCCCCTTTTAGAGGTCCACGTGCAGTCACATTCTGAGGTGCTGGGATCAGGTGAGCTGGGGGACATGGTTCAGCCCATCGCGGCATGACAGGCAGCAGAGAAAACGAGACAGCTGTGATTTTATTATCCCATTAGCAGGAGGATGTGACAGAGACTCTAAGTCATCCCTCCAGGTAGAGGACCTAGATAAGAAAAAGAGATAATTTTTTGCATCACCAAATTCTCATTACCTTTTCTTTGATATTTTATTGCTAAAGTATTTTTTGCATGGTGATATTCTGATTTAAGAAGAGCAGGCAATGTGCCCTGCAGCCAAGAATATATCCAAGCTACTATAAATATGTTGGCTAATATTTTCCTTTCCAAATTATTTCAGTGATAATTGATATGAATATTTTATAGTGCACTGATTCCACAGTGAGTAAAGGATCACGCGGAAACATGGCGCTGAAATGTTTGAAATGGCTGAACCTAAAATATTAGGGTCCTTTCAAACTTTCCAGAAACAAACATGGGCTGAAACTCCTCCAGCTTTGATTCAGTGGCTCAGAAGCCTATAAAAAATAGATGAATCAGTTATGAGTCAAATACTTTGGTAAGTAAATTATTAACTAATAAAACACCTTTCTCCCCATAATCTACTATCGAGAGTAACTTAATCACACAGAAGTAAAATCAATGCTTAGTGTTGCAAAAACAGATGAAAATCACTGAGACAGGTGCGCAGAGCCGTGCTGGACGACGCCTGGGGTGTTGGACATCAAGTGGATGAGAGAGGAGCACTGGCAGGGCTCACGTTCCCACGCAGGCTCGCCAAGCTGGCTGGGCTCTGGGCTCCCACTCCTGTGCTCTGCCGAGGGCTGGTGGACAGGGTCCTGGCCGTCTGGAGGGACTTGCCGCGGTCAGCTTGCATGTAGCCAATGTGCGCGTCGAGCAGGTCGCCTTATCTGGGGGAGAGGAATGAATGCTGAAGGACCGGAAGGCACCGTGAGTCTGATCTTCTCTGGGAGCATCGTGGACGGCGCTCTGTGGGTCTGATCTTCTCTGGGAGCATCGTGGACGGCGCGCGGCGGGTCTGATCTTCTCTGGGAGCACGGTGGACGGCTCGCGGCGGGTCTGATCTTCTCTGGGAGCATCGTGGACGGCGCGCGGCGGGTCTGATCTTCTCTGGGAGCATCGTGGACGGCGCGCGGCGGGTCTGATCTTCTCTGGGAGCACGGTGGACGGCGCGCGGCGGGTCTGATCTTCTCTCTGGGAGCACCGTGGACGGCGCGCGGCGGGTCTGATCTTCTCTGGGGGTCTGCACCGGGAGCACGGTGGACGGCGCGCGGCGGGTCTGATCTTCTCTGGGAGCATGGTGGACGGCGCTCCGTGGGGGTCTGATCTTCTCTGGGAGCACGGTGGACGGCGCCTGGTGGGTCTGATCTTCTCTGGGAGCACGGTGGACGGCGCCTGGTGGGTCTGATCTTCTCTGGGAGCACGGTGGACGGCGCTCCGTGGGTCTGATCTTCTCTGGGAGCACGGTGGATGGCGCGTGTGGGTGGGTGTGATCTTCTCTGGGAGCACGGTGGACGGCGCCTGGTGGGTCTGATCTTCTCTGGGAGCACGAGGGGTCTGATCACGGTGGACGTGGGTCTGCGCTCCGTGGGTCTGATCCTCTCTGGGAGCACGGTGGACGGCTCCTTGGGTCTGATCTTCTCTGGGAGCACGGTGGACGGCGCTCCGTGGGTCTTCTGATCCTCTCTGGGAGCACGGTGGACGGCTCCTTGGGTCTGATCTTCTCTGGGAGCACGGTGGAGGGCGCGCAGTCACAAACATCAGGGTGGCCCCGGGCGCTCAGGTGGGGGCAAGCCTCCTGCCAGGTGCCGGTGACTCTCGGAGCTCAGGGAAGCGGGCCGAGGGAGATCCTGCTGGAGAGGACAGCGGAGGACGCAGTGGGCTGGTGCCTGCTGACCTGCTGTCCGCCTGCACAGAGAGCAGCCGGTGTGTGGGCCACACCAAAGCCAGTGACGTGACTCCTAGAGGGACCTAAAGGGCGGTGTTGCGGGGCCTCGGGGGCACCCACCCTTTGGCTGGAAGGTGTCGTATTCACACAGGAACTCGTCGACGTCAGACATTTGGCAGCTCGTTGGTCCCCCAGAGTGTTTGGCTTCTTAAGGGGAAGAAGGTTGAGATTCCCTTCCCAGTGTCCTTGTCCCTTCACCAGGCTCCTGGCCACCTGCCCACCCCAGGTGGCCCCCTGCACGCTTGTCTTGGAAGTCTGCAAGAGCTCCCTTTCTGGTTTCTTTTGTTGTTTTATTTGTTTATAGCAGCTTCTAAAAAGTGTCCCTTTCAGGTATCGAGGACAGTAGAGTGCACTCTGACAGGTTGTACCCACGTGCCGGGTGACGGAGTCTAACCAGGGCCCCATTCTCGAGGCTGCACGTGATGTGCATCTCACTGGTGGTATATTCATCTGTGAACCCAGGAAAGTCACGTTCAGTCCATCCTTTATCCAGAGTTGGAGATAACCAAGGTGTCCTTTCACAGGTGACAGAGTAAATAAGCTATGTACCCTGGGCAAGTTCAGAGAATCCAGTGCTATCAGCTGTCTAGCCAGGAAAATGCCGAGGAGACGCACGTGCATGATTCCAGGTGTCGACTGGTGCGCCGCAGCTGCTCACACGATGGCTCCTGCGGCCACGTTCCCGGTGCGCTGGTGCCGTCTGCCCTGTTCCCACCCCGGCACTTCCGTCCTCCCCAGCAGCCCCCTGCTCTGCTTTCTCCGCTCCTGGCCCTCCTTCACGTTCATGTACTCACGCCATAGCGGGGGCATTAGAAATACACGCGAAATGCCCGTCCCGGTGACACGCTCACACGTGCTCATGCCGTGACATTGTCAGTCTCCTTCCCCAGCTGCCCCTCTTCCCGTCCCTCCTTCCTCCCCCTCCTCACTCTTCCTCTACTCAACTGTCCTCTGTTCCATTTTCATGAGATCCCCATTCCCCCCCTTTCCCCTCTAGATTCTGCACATGAAAGAAAACTTGGGCTTGACCTCCTGGTCTGGCTCCTAGCACTGAGCCTGCTGCTCCCCAGCTCCGTCCACCCACCAGCAAATGCCGTCGCTGCATTCTTCAAGGCTGAGTAGAACTCCACTGTGAGACAGACCACGTTCCTTTACACTCAGCTGGTTTCCTTTTCACACCGAAGTGTCTCTGATTCCTGCTTCATATGGTGCTAGCTCTTTTCAAAGCCACCTATGCTGGGGACCAGGTCACCCACTTGAGTGCGCAGTGTGATGATCATGACAAATGTAGGTGGCCATTCATGTCCACCATGAAGAACATTCAGGACATTCCCGCCCCACGAAGTGCGCTCGCACCCGCACCCCTGGCCACCACGGACTGTGCCATCACTCCCCCGGTTGTCTTTCCTGGGCTCTGACACTTGCAGAAGCACTTGCATGGCAGGTGTGCTGTGGCCACGTCTTTCACGGAGCAGGACCTGTGGAGATGTAAGAGCCCTAATTGAGGATAGCTAAGATGGCGGCTAGCTGAGAGCCATAAAGGTGTTCAAGTATTTTCACCTGGTATTCATGAATTTATCTAAGAATCTTTTTATGCCCGTGAACACTGCGTGACGCACCTGTAAGCTCGAGCTGTAAGCACTTGTCCTTGTTAAGGCAAAATGTATTTAACTGGGTGAGGTTAGTTAGAGGGTGGTTGGAGTTGGAGTGGTTGTTGGAGCCGGAGAGAGAAGTTAGAAGAAAGAAGAATAAAAGAACTTTTTCATTTCCAGTCTGCCTCCGAGTTTTCTCCCGCGGTATCGTTGCCGCAAGCAGCGATTGCTGCAGGCGGCGACATGGAGACACCCCGGGTCACGTGTGCCAGGGCTTTGCACTGCCTCCTGGTTGGGCACACCACAGTTCAGGTTCCGTCCCAGCTCCCAGCTAGGAAGAGCAGAGCTGCGGTAGGTGTCCGGCGGTGTCCGTGCGTGGACTCGTTTCCTTCGCCCAGAGGTAACTACTCAGGCATGGGACTCCCCGCGCCCGGGGCTAAGTGTATGTTTGACCTTGTAGGAGACCTGACGCCCAGAGTAGCTGCCCATGCACCCTCCCAGCAGCAGGGCGGAGGCTCCTGTAGAGCCACAAGTGGACCAAGGCTTGGTCTTAGCAGAAGTTTCGATTGCTTACCATTCTCGAAGCGATCAGAGTTTTCATATCTAAAACTCATGTCATTGCACTTCTAGTAGGATGACCAAAAAGGTGGCCGTGTGTGAACTTATTAAATACATAGATCACTGTTTTCTTAGTGTTCTTCAAATGTTGTTTTCATCTTGTTTTTCTTGGGATATCTTAATATTGAGTTGTAAGAGTTCTTTGTATTTGTGGCAACAAGGTTTTTTAAAGTAAGATAGATATTATGTAATAATTATCCACCCAGGATTCATTTTAAAATTTTTCCTAAAATTGTTCTTAGGAGCCGGGCGCGGTGGGTGCACGCCTGTAATCCCAGCACTTGGGAGGTTGAGGCAGGAGGATCATGAGTTCAAAGTCAGCCTCAGCAATGGCGAGGCACTTAGCAACTCAGTGAGACCCTGTCTCTAATAAAATACAAAAAATGGGCTGGGGATGTGGCCCAGTGGTCAAGTGCCCCTGAGTTCAATCCCCAGTACCAAAATAATAATAATAATAATAATAATGATAAAATAAAATAAGATAAAATTGTTCTTAGAAGAACAAATTTTTTAAAAAGTTCCATTTATTTTTTTTTCTTTTCTTTTATTCTAAGCTCTTATATATGACAGCAGAATGCATTACAATTCATATTACACTTATAGAGCACATTTTTACATGTCTCTGGTTGTATACAAAGTATATTCACACCATTCATGTCTTCATACATGCACTCAGGTAATGATTTCTCTCTCATTCTGCCATCTTTTTTTTTATCCTTTTGCCCCCTCCCTTGCCCTCCCTCCCCATTGGCCTTTCTAGTGTTCCTCTAATCCTCCTGTGCTCCCCAACCCAACCCCACTGTGAATCAGCCTCCTTATATCAGAGAAAACATTCAGCATTTGGATTTTTGGGATTGGCTAACTTCACTTAGCATCATATTCTCCAACTTCATCCATTTACCTGCGAATGCCATGATTTTATTCTCTTTCATTGCTAAGTAATATTCCATTGTGTATATATACCACATTTTCCTTATCCATTCATCTACTGAAGGACATCTAGGTTGGTTCCACAGTTTAGCTATTTGAATTGTGCTGCTATAAACATTGATGTGGCTGTGTCCCTGTAGTATGCCGTTTTTAAGTCCTTTGGGTATAGACTGAGGAGTGGGATAGGTGGCTCATAAGGTGGTTCCATTCCTAGTTTTCCAAGGAATCTCCATACTGCTTTCCAGAAGGCTGCACCATTTTGCCATCCCCCCAGCAGTGTATGAGTGTGCCTTTTCCCCCACATCCTCGCCAACATTTATTGTTGGTTGTGTTCTTAATAGCTGCCATTCTGACTGGTGTGAGATGAAATCTTAGAGTAGTTTTGATTTGCATTTCTCTACTTGCCAGGGATGTTGAACATTTTTTTTTGTATTTGTTGATTGATTTTATATCTTCTTCTGAGAAGTGTCTGTTCAGTTTCTTGGCCAATTTATTGATTGGGTTATTTGCTTTTTTGGTGTTAAGATTTTCTTAGTTCTTTATATATTCTAGAAATTAGTGCTCTATCTGACGTGTGTGTGTGGTAAAAATTTGTTCCCAATTAGTAGGCTCTCTGTTCACCTCACAGATTGTTTCTTTTGCTGAGAAGAAGCTTTTTAGTTTGAATCTATCCAATTTATTGATTCTTGATATTAATTCTTGTGCTATAGGAGTCTTATTAAGGAAATTGGGGCCTAATTGGTCATGATGGAGATTAGGGCCTACTTTTTCTTCTAATAGGCACAGGGTCTCTGGTCTAATTCCAAGGTCCTTGATCCACTTTAAGTTGAGTTTTGTGCATGGTGAGAGATAGGGGCTTAATTTCATTTTGTGGCATATGGATTTCCAGTTTTCCCAGCACCATTTGTTGAAGAGGCTATCTTTTCTCCAATGTACATTTTTGGCACCTTTGCCTAATATAAGATAACTGTAATTATGTGGGTTAGTCTCTGTGTCCTCTATTCTGTACCATTGGTCTACCAGTCTATTTTGGTGCCAATATCATGCTGTTTTTGTTACTATTTCTGTGTAGTGTAGGAGCCCTGTTTGGGGAGATGGCTTGAATTGCGGTTGACTATGGGCCACGGAGATTTGGGCATTGTCGCCTTCCGTAGTCTCACGGGACTTGGCCCGGGATCTCGAGTGACTTGGCTGAGATTGCTGATCGGGTCAGCGCCATTTTGGTGGTGTGTGCGGCGCGCGTGTTAGTCGTTGTTAGAGCCAGAGAGAAAAGTTATCAAAATAAAAAGCTGTTTGTCTCCAGTTTGCCTCTAAACTTCTTCCCGCGGCTTCGTTGCTCCAAGCGGCCATCGCTTCAGGCAGCAACAGTGTAGTATAATTTAAGGTCTGGTATAGTGATGGCACCTGCTTCACTCTTCTTGCTAAGGATTCCTTTAGCTATTCCGGGTCTTATTTTTGCAGATGAATTTCATGACTGCTTTTTTCTATTTCTATGAGGAATGTCATTGGGATTTTGATTGGAATTGAATTAAATCTGTACAGTGCTTTTGGTAGTATGGACATTTTGACAATTCTGCCTATCCAAGAACAAGGTAGATCTTTCCATCTTCTAAGGTCTTCTTTAATTTCTTTCTTTAGTGTTCTGTAGTTTTTATTATAGAGGTCTTTCACGTCTTTGGTTAATTTTGATTTTATGCTATTATAAATGGGTAGTTTTCTTCATTTCCCTTTTAGAGGAGTTGTCACTGATACATAGAAATGCCTTTGATATATGGGTGTTGATTTTGTATCCTGCAACTTTGCTGAATTCATTTATGAGTTCTAGAAGTTTTCTGGTGGAATATTTTGGGTCTTCTGGGTATAGAATCATATTGTTAGCCAATAGTGATAATTTGAGTTCTACTTTACCTATCTGTATTCCTTTAATTTCTTTCGTATGTCTTATTGCTCTGGTCAGTGTTTCAAGAACTATTTTAAATAGAAGTGGTGAAAGAGAGCATCCCTGTCTTGTTCCAGTTTTTTGAGGGAATGCTTTCAATTTTTCTCCATTTAGAATGATGTTGCTGTGGCTTAGCATAGACAGCTTTTACGATGTTGAGATATGTTCCTGTTATCCCTAGTTTTTCTAGTGTTTTGAACATGAAGGGGTGCTATATTTTTTCAAATGCTTTTTCTGCATCTATTGAGATAATAATATGGTTTTTATCTTTAAGTCTTTCTTTGACATGTCTTTGTCTGGTTTTTGAATCAGGGTGATATTGGCCTCATAGAATGAGTTTGGAAGTGTTCCTTGTTTTTCTATTTCCTGAAATAAATTGAAGAGTATTGGTATTAGTTCTTCTTTAAAGGTCTGTAGAACAAGGCTGTGTATCCATCTGGTCCTGGGCTTTTCTTGGTTGGTAGGCTTCTGATGGCATCTTCTATTTCATCACTTGAGATTGATCTGTTTAACTTGTGTATATCAACCTGATTCAATTTGGGCAAATCATATGACTATAGAAATTTGTCGATGCCTTTGATATTTTGTATTTTATTGGAGTACAAGTTTTCAAAATAATTTCTAATTATCTTCTGTATTACTGTAATGTCTGTTGTGATATTTCCTTTTTCATCACGTATGTTAGTAAATTGAGTTCTTGCTCTCCTTCTCTTTGTTAGCCTGGATAAGGGTCTGTCAATTTGATTTAATTTTTCAAAGAATCAACTTTTTGTTTTGTCAATTTTTTCAGTTTTTTTTTTTTTTGTTTCAATTTCATTGATTTTGGCTCTGATTTTAATTATTTCCCATCTTCTACTGCTTTTGGTGTTGGATTGTTCTTCTTTTTTTAGGGCTTTGAGATGTAATGTTAAGTCATTCATTTGTTGACTTTTTCTTCTTTTAGGAATGAACTCCATGCAATGAACTTTCCTCTTAGAACTGCCTTCATAGTGTCCCAGAGAGTTTGATATGCTGTGTCTGTGTTCTCATTCACTCTAATTCCATCAACTTCACTGAGCATGGGTTCTGATATTGTAGTGTCCTGGTTTGTTTGGGGCACTTTCCTCCCTTGTTTTTTTCATGTTGTCTATTTGTCTTCCTTTCTTGCAGTGTGGATCTGAGATATTACAGTTTCTACCCTATATTCTTGTAGTATCAGTGCAGATTGTCTGCACCTCACCTTAATGTAGGGCTTCCAGACCCTGCAGGTGTCCCTCGATGTATGCTGCTGCAACTAAAGGTGGTGGCAGCAGTAGCGGAGGTAAACTCAAGATAACAGTGAATGTGCCCCGAGATGGATGCAACGTCTTCCAGAGATGGGGCTGAAAGGGTAGGACTTGCAGTGTCTTGGCGATGCCTGCTCTGAGATGCAGCTGCTTTTAGGCCCTGTCTGTTGTCACAAGGTAGGAGCTAGTTCATGGGGAAGGCTATGGCTATGTCTGCAGTGTCTCAAGATGGACGTGGGTTAGGCTTGTGCTCCCATGTGGGGGTGGGCTAGTAGACTCTGGACCCACCCTGGGGCTGGGTCCTGAGCAGGTTGGTGTGGGCAGAACCAGCAGAATCTGAGCTCCTGCGGTGGTCTGCTGGCCGGAAGCGGCGGTCCTATGGCAGGGCCCAAGTGTTTGCTGGCGGCCGGTTGGACCGGGCCCGCTGTGAACCTGAGTCCCGTGCAGGTTGGCGCGGGCAGAACTCCAGGTGTTAGAGTTCCTACCCTATGATCTTACAGTGTCCCTGCAGGTTACTGATGTCTCGTCTCGGGGTTGGGCTTCCAGTACCAAACCAGTTTCCCAGGATGGAAGTTGCCACAACTGGAGATGATGATAGCAGCCGCAGAGGGAGCCTGAGATGGTGGTAGAGGTGTCCCAAGATAGGGATGTCCCAAGATGGACGTGGCCATTTTCAGAGATGGGACTGAAAGGGCAGGCCCTCAAATGGTGTTGGCCACCTGATGCAGAGGCAGCACTGTGGTGTGCGATGCCACGGCAGACAGCAGCCTCGAGGCCCAGTCAGTCATCAGAGGTGGAGGCTCCCACATGGGCAGGCTACGGCGATGGCCGCAGTGTTCCAAGATGGGGGTGGGCGGGCAGGGTGGACCACAGCCTTGGTAAACAGGGAGCCTCAGCGAGGGCTGCACCCCAGTCCCCCCAGGGGCTGTCCTGGCCTGCCTGGGCTCCGCGGAGGGCGGCGGGGCTGGCCTCCCATTCATTGTTTTTAGTTTTAAATATTTTTATAACGAAGGCTTTTGATGTGTCACCAGAAACCTGTGCCCAGCCCAAGGTCACGCAGTGTCTGCTCCTAAAATGTGTTATGGAAGTTGTATTATTTGAGCTCCTTGTGTAAGCCTGTGATCTCTTTGAGTAATGTCCTATATGGTGGGAAAGACCCCAGTCCCCTAGTCTTACACGTGGATTCCTAACTGGCCCAGAAACATCGTGTCTCTACTGGATCACTTTGGCCTCCGCTGCCCCACAGGCCCAGGTCTGAGAGGTTGGTCTCCAGGGAGGCACTAGTGGTAGGTGGGGCCAGTGGGAGGCCCTCAGGGCCACCCTTGAAGGGGGTGGAAGGAGCCCTGCCCCTTCCTCTTACTCCTGCTCCTGGCCATGACCTGAGCAGTTTGCTAGGCTGGCACCCCCACCTCTGCCCACTGCACCCCAAACAGAGCTCTCAAGCCCAGGCCATGTTTGGGTCTGCGACATCCCCCCAGAGGCTCAGTACTGAAAGCAAGGTCCCCAGTGCAGCAGGTGCAGGGGTGGCTTTCAGGACATGGTGGAACAGGAGGCTCTGACCCTGTCAGTGGTCACCACTGAAGGGCAAAAATCACACTGGAGACCACCGTGCAGCCAAGAGATTTATTCACCAGCCTTTATGGCTGGTCAGAGGTAGAGGAAGTATGGGGAGAGAGGAGTCAGGGAGAGGGGAGTGTGCGAGCCCTGGACGGACGGTCGGTGCCTGGTTGTGCCGGCGGTGGTCTCTGGAGCTGTTGTCTGGGGCCGCTGCAGCTGGGCTGGAGGCTGGAGCAGAGCCGTCGGGCTGGAGATGGTGGGTCTGGAGCTGTGGCAGCGGCTGCTTCCTCTCCGCAGGGACAGGCTGTTGGGTCTGAGCTCCGGGCAGGCAGGGACTTCAGTAGGGATTTCTGGTGGGGGGGTGTGTGTGTGCCTGAGTGACCTTTAATGCTATTGGCTCTTTTCCCAGTAAACAGGGCAACCTTTAAGCTGATTGGCTCCTGCCTGGGGAACAGAGTGACCTTTAAGCTGATTGGGTCCTGCCTGGGGAAAATGAAACCAGGTTGCTCCTCATGGAAATTTCCATGGGGGAGGTGGCCTGCCGGCCCAAGCCTCTCTATCAACCATCCAGTGACGCTTGCTCGGCACCAGTGCATGGATCAACCCGTGATAGCTGAGTGGACTCCTGGAAGGTAGGACCTAGCCGAGGAGGTAGGGCTTGGGGACATGGCCGGCCAGGGTCGACCTTCTCCCAGTGTTCTCCCCAGCCCCTTCTCCCCGGCCCCACTCCCAGCTGCCCTGAGCAGAGCAGCTGTCCTCTGCCACTCCCTTCCACCATGATGCCGCGCCCCACCCAGGCCTAGAGCAGTGGAGTTGCAGGCCGACCACGAACTCACCTCTCTGAAACCACGGGCCAACGTGGACCTTCCCTACCCGGCGTGTTCTCATCAGGGATCTGGGTTGCAGAGACAGAACCTGACTAACACACGGTCCCACCTGATCATGGGCCGCAGCTCCGAGCCATGAGCCAGAGTGGACTGTGACGGTCTCAAGTGTTCATCACGGGGATGGGAAGCGATGGGAGCAATGCTGTCACTGGGATTACTTGACCACACACGCGTAGGTCTGCCGTGGGCTCCCTGGCACCTTCTGCGGATCGTCCAGTCTGACTTATGGTGATGCCGTACTTTCTTGACTACTGTGATTCATGTGAACTGTGAATAATGCGGACGCTCTCTGTTCTGTTTTCTCTGAGTTGGATGTTATAAGTCCACTGCATAACCTTATAAGTTTTTAATATATTTATTTTGTTTTCTTTGTTTCATGTATTTTGATGCTACTATACATAACATTTTAAAAAACAGTGATTTCTAATTAACTGCAGTTTAAAAATGAAAATGCAATAGGTTTTTGTGTCCTGCAATCTAATCTTATTAACTTCAGTGGCTCCTTAGAAAGATTGCTTCTCATTTTCTATGCACATAAACAAGTCATTTATAGCTAAAAGCATTTTCCTTCTTTTCCAATCCATAGTCTTCTCTTCACTACTTCTAATTTACTGAGAGTTTTTTTCATGAATGAGTGTCTAATTTTGTCAACTGTTTCTTCCTGGTTTGGTTGACATGATCATATGCTCTTTTTTCATCATTTCAACCAACTATGGTTAAATACACTGGTTAGTTTTAAAACGTTAGTACAATTTTTCATTCCTGGGATGTATACAATGTGGTCATAATATATATACATCTTTAAAATTTTTATTGTTAAATTAGCTCACTAAGTTTTTTTGGTGGGGAACCAGGGATTGAACCCAAGGAGGCTTAACCCCTGAGCCACATCCCCAAGCCCTTTTTATATTTTATTTAGAGACAGGGTCTTGCTAAGTTGATTAGAGCCTTGCTCAGTTGCTGAGGCTGGCTTTGGACTCACGATGCTCCTGCCTCAGCCTCCTGAGCTGCTGGGATTACAGGCGTGAGCACCATGCCTGGCTCACTCACAGTTTCGTAAGGAATTCTGTGGCTGTGTTTTACGGTCTATCCTTTCCTGGGGAAGCTTGTCCACATTTAAAATCCGCATGCTGTTGGCCTTGTGAAATGAGGTGCTCAGTATCCTGCCCTTCTCCATTTTCTGAAGCATTTCTGTAGAACGAGGATTTCCACTTCCTGCATGTTTGATACAAGTCACAACTGGAGTTGCCCTCCGCGAGGGGTCTTCAAAAGACACAGGGCTGTGCCTGCCGTCTACTCCTTTCTCAGTGAAAGAAGTAGTTTGTGTCATTCGGGGACTTTCTTCTGTCCCTGAGTTGCTGAAGCTGCTGTTGTGACGCTGTTGCTGGCGCAGCTTGTCCTCCAGAGACTGCCTCTGGGCCCTGGGGTGATGCCTCCTGTTCTTGACTCCAGGCAGCGTGTTAGCCAACTTTCCATCGCTGCAACACAACACCTGAGGTGATCAACTTAAAGGGAGAAGAGGTTTTTTGGGTCACGGTTCCAGAGCTTTCAGTCCATGGCGGCTTGGCCCTGCTGGTTTGGGCCCGGGGAGCTGATGGGGCATCATGGCTGGCACGCCAGGCAGAGGGAGCCTGTGCAAATCCCAGGGCACGTATTTCAAGCATTGAAGAGGAGTGTTTTCAAAATGTCCCTTAAAGTTTGACGGCAGTGGTCACAACAGGTCATTCCTAGTCCCTCCAGCACCCCAGCTGTGCCTGGTACAAGCACACCTCTGGAGCCTCACAGTGTGGGCAACTCTCCTTAATGACCTACGCCCCCAACCAGGCCCCACCTTGGGGCTTCCACCACCTCCCAAGAGTGTCACATGCTGGAAATCAGAGCTGTGTCACCTGGGCCTTGGGGGACACGGTGGTCAGGGACGTGGAGAAACCCCTGAGGCTCAGGACTGAACTGACCTTCACGGGCACAGATGTGCTGTGCGTCCTCGCTGGTTCTGTAAGTGCCTCTGCAGCCAGGGACGGAGGACTCCTCAGCCGTCCTCGAGAAGGCCCTGTCGCCGTGCCCCAGGAGGCAGGCGGTGCACTCCCGGCATGCCCAGGCCTCGAACACCTGCACCTTCGGGGACCCTGGCCCATGTGGTCCTCTCTGTTTTGTAGCTTCAAATGGAGAGCTGACTGCATGCTAAGCTCACGTGAGGAGGCCCGTGGGTGGACTCGGGTGCCCACTAAGACCTCCAGCTCTGAGCAGCACCGGAAAGGCAGCAGGTGCTTAGAAAGGCCCCTTGGACTGATGGCGGGGTGCGGAGAGGAGCACGGCGGCGGAGGAGAGGAGCTTGCCCGGCACCAGAGACCGTGCGCGCGGGGGTCGGGAGCCGGGGCCGAGGAGCCCTGAGGGCAGGTGTTCACACACAGTCTTGCCAGTGCCTTGCCCTGCGATCCTGGTGTGCACGGCGCTCCTCCTACCAGGGCGCACGTCCCAGAAGCTGCTCGAGGGTCAGCAGGACACTGAACAGCTCCGAGTGCCTCAGCTCCGTGCCAAGAACGTCCACGCACGTTCTCTCCACCCAGAAGGCAGCCAGGGTGGTGCCGCTGTTGTCCCGCCGTGCACACGAGACAAGACGACACCAGGCGCTCACGGCAAGTGGACAACCGGGGCGGATCCCGCGGAGGTGGCGGGAGTCAGGGACGTGGCCGGAACTCTCTGGCCCCAGAGGCGCGAGCTCACCCATCGTCGCAGCTCCTGTGCTGGAAGAATCAAGATGAGCCCTTGTGCAAACGCCAGGTGACTTTGTGAGAGGCTTCTCCTCAGTGCTTGGAACGAGTGCTGCGTGGCTCTAGCTGGTGGAGGGACTGCCCAGCCTGAGGAGCCCGAGGAGGGAGCTGAGTCCTCTCGCCTGGACACCGCCCGGAGGAGATGGGGCCGCGGTGGCGGAGGGCAGTGCGGCGGGCACCAATTGCTGGCGCGCTGATCGCGAGGCCTAGTTAAGAGCAATCAGCTCGCCTGCAGCGAGGAGCCTGCGTTGGGCCTGGTGCGCTGCTGTTCATTTGTCTGCTCTGCTTTCTAGAATAAAGCCCGTGACGGGGAGCAAATCTGAATGCTTCGGCTCCCCAGTGCGCCTTGACTTCTCGTGCATTGCTTCTGACAGTGGGAGTCTGGGCGTTCTTGGGGCCGGTGGACAGACAAGGCAGCCTCTTAGGAGCTCGGGATTTCATCACACGTCTGGGTGAGACCGTGAAGAACAAGAGGATCAGAAAGCGGATCACCTAAAGAAAGCCCACGAACGCGCTGCACCCCGCATCCTGCGGCCCTGCGGCCGTGCCGGGCTGGGCTTCCTTCCGATTCCAGCGTGGGGGACGGGCACCTCCGGTTAGGCGGGTCTTCTGCCACGGGAGACGGGAAGGAAGCAGGAGGAAGGAGGTGGGGTGGGCAGCAGCGAGGGCTGTGGTCCCCTGGGACCCTGGGATGCCGGAGCTCACCTTGAGAACCCGGAGGAGGCCGAGCGGCAGAGGCTTTGCCCAGGCGCGGCCGTGGTGTCTGAAGGGGCCGGTGACAGGGAGGGCGAGGGCCCCGCTCCTCTCGGAGTGGCTGAGAGTCCGTGCTCCTTCCTCGGCACTGTGTGGGGAAGTCGGGAGCAAGGTGGGGGACCTGGCTTTGGGGCCCTGCAGGCCTCTGGGGGGGTCCAGAGGGGCCAAGGGATCTGGCCTCAGGGACGAGGTCGTGCAGGACGCGACTCGGAAATGCCCCGGCTTGTGCAGCCCTGGCGCCAATGAAACCAGGAGTGGGCCTGTGCCAGGCTCCAGGTGGCCTTCAGAGGGGTCTGCAGAAGGGGCAGCCCGCCAGGGGAGTCTCCTTGCACCAGGGCTCAGGGCGGGGGCGCTGGAGCATCGTGTCCTGAAGGTGCTTGCTCAGCACCCACATCGCACCCTGCCTCCTGCCTCCCGCTTTCTGCCTCCCTCGGCCTCAGCCTCCCCTCTGCTCACAGGCCTCCCTGGGCAGCTGCTAGCGACTGGCACGCTGAGAGGTCCAGGACCACGGGCACCCTTGGCCTCCATTCAGCTCAGGGCGGGCCTTTCCTGCTGGGCCTGATCCATCTCTGCACCTGGCCTCTGTGACCTTCTCCAGGGCTCTCTGACAAGTCCCTTTCCTTTCTTTGGGTAGGGCACCATGTCACTGAGGGTGTCCTCTGTGCAGTCTGCCAAGTGGGCCTCTCCTCCCCAGAGCGAGGCCTACTTTCTCTCAGGAGAGCTGGGAGGCGTCCCCTCTCCTGGGACCACCCAAGCATGCGGTGGCGGAGGCCCACCGTGGCCCTCGCCCGCGGCTCAGCATGGGCTTGCAGGCAGGGCTCTGGGCCGCCCGCCTGGCCCTCTGGGCTTGCTGACCGGAGGCCACGCTGGTCCATGGCGTTGCTCGTGCTCAGCTCCTTGCTCCAGAGGCCGCTCCACCGAGAGCTGCGGGACCTTCACCCCAAACGTGCATCTCAGAGTCCCGCCTGAGGCTGTCGGTCCCCACCCTGCCCTTGGAAAGTGCGTGACCAAGGGTGGGGGTCCTGGTGGGGCGGCTCCCACGCCCTCCTGTGAACATTCTCACGAGGAGTGACCGCAGCGTGTTCGGGGTCCCCTGTGTGTCAGAGCCTCTGGGTCCCCTTGGCTCCGCCCCCATGTGCTGACCTTTGCCCCAGGCTGGGGACCTTCTTGGGCTGTGGGGACCTTTCCCATGTCCACCCAGCTTCCTCCTGGGCTTGGCCAACGGGCAGCCTGCTGAGGAACCGAGGTGCTGGGGTGGTCTCCTGCCACCTGGCAGCTGCCACCAGGTGCTCGGTGCTCCACCCTGCGTGGGACGGAGGTCCCAGAGGGCTCCTGCCCTGTGTGGCCCGAGGCAGAGGTGACACCAGTGCCGTGACTGCCCAGCCCAGGTGCTGCGCCAGCCCTGGGCTCCCCGGGGCCTCTGGGGACCTCTGTGTGTCCCCCACCTTCGGCTGTCTTGCCCTGAGCAGCCACCAGCTGCTCCCGGGGCTCTGACGAACATGTCGGCGTGACTTCTGTCCACTGTTGCTTCCGAGTTTCTCCCTCCTGTGTGCTCGTTTTCCTTTAAACGCCACATAGCTGGGCTGTGACAATCCCATCTGAAAACTCCTTAGTTGAACCATCACACGTGGTCATCACGGGCTGGATCTGCTGCCGGCCTTATTTGAGTGTGCAAGGCCCCCGGAGATGTCCTCGCTCCCTGGTTTCTCTTTTTCAGTGCTGTATTCTGCCGATCACGTTGCTCTGTTCCGTTTTCCCTGTTGGTATGCCCGTCGTGCGTTCTAAATGTTCGTGGGCATGCTGACCCACGGGGTGTAAGGGTGGGGTCTCGACTTCACCCGCTCTCCCAGCCCTCACAGCCGGGTCGTCTAGCCAGCGGCTTCACTCCCAGGTGAGTCCCCTCGTGATGCGCAGGATCGAGCCATCCAGTGCTGGTCGCCGCTCGCTGTCGCTCCTTAGATCCTGCTTCCTGTCAGCGTCTGCCTCTCGGGGCTTCTGGAACAGCGGCCCTCACGCGTCGGGATGCTCTGAGCTCTGTCTTGGGGCGCTCCAGCTCCACCAGAGTCCGCCCGACCCTGGCTTCTCGTGCTCCTCAGCTTCTAGTGGGCTTCCTCAGGTGGGACTTGTCCCTGTCCCTGTCCCGAGGTGGGGTGCTGCCATGCACACTCTGCCAGCTCCTGGTTGCTCCCCCTCCGAGCCCTCTCTCAGAACTCCGTGGCCCTGCCACCTCCGCGGGCAGGCTGTCCGGCCCACTGGGCAGCCTCGTGCTAGCTCTCAGCCCTCCCCGCAATCCGCTTCTCCCTGAGGAAGCACATGCTCGGCGACGTCCCCTGGACGGCTGGTGCCCTGCTCCTCTCTGGAAAGTGTATGTTGATAGTTTTTAGCCCGCCCTGTTTCAGACTGGTTTCTAGGGTGGGGTGCACTTGTTCCAGCTACCAGGGAGGCTGAGGCAGGAGGATTGCTTGTGCCCAGGAGCTGGAGACCCCCTGGGCAGCACGGTGAGACTCTGCCTCAACTCAAAACAACAACAACAACAAAAAAAACGAAATGCTGTATGGCCTTTCCTTGGTGGCCTGCAGTGACAGAGGCCCACTGCCCTGCCGTCCCTCTTAGCTACTGTTGATTCCCTCCAGCTGTCACCCCTCACCTGTAGACTCTTGGCCTGGGCCGGCCGTTACCGCTCCCTGGAGGGTCTCTGTGCACTGCAGGCCCTGTGGAGTTGGGGGCTATGAGACTTTCTTTCTTCCCGTGTACATCTGTGGTCCCTGGCCATTGGTGGGCCCGCCCGTCACTTTGCCATTCTTAGTGGGATGGGCAGGACGTGTGTGCAGACCCTTCCTACCAGCCACACCGGGGCTCGGCCTCCAGGTCCTTCTTGACTGTGTCCTCGGAGCTCCCACGGGGACACGTGGTCTTCCTGCGTCTCTGGGCCTCTTTGTTTCTCAGTCTCCATGCTGAAAGGTGTCTGGCTGTTCACGTCCTCCAGCATGCAGGATGGCCCTCGGCCTGCCAGGGACCTTGGGGACAGCTGTGTGAGGACGTGTCAGGGAGGACTGTGGGGCCCACTGGAGAGCCGCTGGACCAGGATGTGGGCTCACCTGAGGGCGGAGGTGGGTGAGGACGGGGCCAGGGGATACCAAGGCTTCCAGGCCTGCGAGCCCAGGGGCTGGTGTCCAGCTCCACCCCAGGAGGCCTGGTCTCCACACAGCCATGGCCGGGGGGCTCTGGGCACTTCAGTGATCTCCGCGCCGCCTCTGCCCCCACACCAGGACACCTGGCTCCAGCACCTGTGGCCGGGGCTGCACCCTGGGCTCTCGGCTTCCAGCCACAGCTCTCCTGTCTTCTCTGACCCTGACGGGCCCCGGGGTGAGCGGCCACACGTCTTAACGGGCAGCTCGGTGTCAGTGCAGAGGCAGCGTCTGCGTCCACTCGGGCAAGGCCTTGACAAAGGAAACTGAAGGGCAAAACATCACACCGGGGACAGCCGTGCAGCCAAAAGATTTATTCAACAGCCTTCGTGGCCGGTAGCAAAAACCAGAGAAGAGGTGCTGTGGTCGAAGGTCGAAGAGGTGGGAGAGGGGAGTCAGGGAGAGGGGAGTGTGCAAGCTCTGGACAGAAGGTGGGTGCTTGGTTGCACTGGCTGGGATCTCTGGAGCTATCGGCTAAAGCAGCTGCCGTCTGGCTGGAGGCTGGAGCTGTCAGCTGGGAGCGGCCGTCGAGCTGGAGGCGATGGGTCTGGAGCTGTTGGCTGGGGCAGCTGCCGGCGATGGGTCTGGAGCTGCCGGCTGGGAGCGGCCGTCGGGCTGAAGGCGATGGGTCTGGAGCTGTCAGCTGGGAGCGGCCGTCGGGCTGAAGGCGATGGGTCTGGAGCTGTTGCAGTGGCTTCCTCCTCTCTGCAGCAACGAGCCAATGTTGTGTGTCCGTGTGTCTCTCTCTGTCTGTCTGAGTCTCTCAAACAGGGCCTTATATAGGGATTTCTGGTGGGGGGTGCACTAGAGCAACCCCAACACCATTGGCTCTTTGCCCATAGAACAGGGCGACCTTTACGCCTATTGGCTCTTGCCTGGGGAAAAGAAACATTCTGCTCGGGGAAGGAACATCCTGTCTGGAACATCTTGTCCGGAGAATGAAAAAGGTTGCTTCTCTTAGGGTGTGGAAAACTCTGAGGCGGGAGGGTAACCTATCTATCAGAAACCACTTTGCTAAAGACAGGGGGACTCTGTGCAATGACCTCAACCCCAGGCCTTCTTAGAACCTCTGTCTCACCCCTGTGAACGTTGGCCTCTTCCACTGGGCACCGCGGAGCCTCGCCAGTGAGCCCTGGACGCTCTGGGCAGCACTGGCGAGTCCCCACACTGGCATGGCGTGGGCGGAGCTCCACTGCAGGGGCAGACCCGAGGGGCCCTGGTGTCACCTAGTGCTCCCCGGCTGCCAGCTCCCTCCTGCTCCAGTGGCGTCTTTCGAGGGCTTGCCCAGTGGGGTGTGGCCAGCTCTGAGCCTTTGCAAGCCTGACCCCGCCTGGCTCCTGCCTGCACCTCGCCCACACTGCGCACCAGCATCTGGGTCCATCACTGCTCCTCCTGGTGCCGTCTTGCGCCCCAGAGCCCCGCGCTGGGCACAAGCCCACAACTGCTTCTGCCTCAGGGCCAGGCCCTGTCCTTCCCAGCTGGACTGTTGGATGACTGGAACTCAGTCTTTCTGAAGGAGATTCCATGAACACCGCCCTCTGTGCTCCCCCGTAGGAGGGCGGGAAGGACCCCGGGACCACTGAACCCCCTGGGAGGAAAGACCAAGCTCCGAGGCCTGGGGTGGGGCATATGACGCCCAGGCCTCGCCTCTCCCACCTGGCCCACGGGCTGCGAGCCCCCGCGCGTCCTCCCCAGCAGGCACACTGAGGCAGAGGCCTTGTGGGGGGCAGCACCGGCCTGTCCACTGCACCCTGCGGACTCTCGGCCTGCCCAGAGCGAGCGGAAGACGGGTGTCTGTTGAACTGGAACGAACGCTCTGGAAACAGAATTATCTGAACATGACTCACTAGTCTCTGTGTCTCGAGGTCACGATTATGAGCCAGGTCATTGCGTCTCGTCACATTGAGGAGCTGCCCGGACACTGCTGGCCTGGTCAGTCCCCGCAGCTGCTCGCCTCGGCGTGGGTCTTGTCTGCTGCCACCGTCTGACCTTGTGGCTCTTGGGCTCTTGGCCCACTGCTCAGGGGACACTCAGGGCCTCTGCCAGGGCTTTGCCCAAGGCACGGCCAGCCAAGTCTGCTCCACCAGACGCTCCCTGGCCTGCCGGGCCACGTCCTCGGCCATGCCGCGGGCAGCGGCTGCTTCCAGCCCCAGCCCCACACGTCAGCTGCTCCCGCTGACCTCTGGTGTGGGCCAGACGTGGACTGCCTGCTGACCAGAGGGCTGCCCTGACTGTGCCGGGGCGGCAGTGGCCACCTGGTAAAGGGCGACAAGTGGACCAAGGTGAGCCTGCAGGAGGCCGGCCGTCGTCTCCTGGCAGCCGCAGCCCGTCCAGGGCACGGACTCTCCAGTCACCGTGGGCTCTGCAGAGGGCAGCGCTTCAACCACGAGACCGACTTGGGGATGATGGCTTGGGAGCAGTCCTGGGCTGCGGGGTGGTCCCCACATTCTGGGCCCCCCTACTCTCCTGTCCACGGCGGCAGAGGCTGGCGGGGCCTGCAGCGTGCAGGAAGGAAGTCAGGCAGCGTCTTCCTTCTAGTCTGCTTTGCCAACGCCTCAGAGGGCAGGCCACTCACCTGAGGCTCCCCTAATGCAGACAGACCCCTTCCGGAGGCCCCTGGCTTGCCTGGCCCTCAGCCCACCTCCTCCTGGGCGGCCGGCAGGTCTCTGTGACTGCAGGAGCCCTGTTTGGGGATTGACTTGATTTGCGGTTGACTATGAGCCCTGGAGATTTGGGCTTTGTTGCCTCCTGTAGTCTCACGGGACTTGTTGCGGGATCTCGAGTGACTTGGCCGAAATTGCTGATCGGGTCAGCGCCATTTTAGTGGTGTGTTTGTCGTGTGTTAGTCGTTGTTAGAACCAGAGAGAAAAGTTATCAGAATAAAAAGCTTTTGTCTCCAGTTCGCCACTGAAGTTTTTCCCGCGGCTCCGTTGCTCCAAGCGCTTCAGGCGGCAACAGGTGGCGGCCCGTACGGGGACTTCGGAGTGGACAGGTAAGAACTGAAAGGTCTCTAAAGATGGGTTTGAATATAACTGAATCCCAAGTGATAGAGGCTATGCAAAGACTCCTTGATATACCTGACTCTGTTCTCAGTGAGGAGTATATAGACAAAAGTGAAAGTGATCAAAAAAGTGTAGATTCCACTGGGCCAACTGAGACCAGTAAAGAGAGTATTAGAAGAGACCCAAAAATGACAAAAATCCAAGCTATTAAAGCTATTCGGGAGTTATTGGTAAAAGCTGAAGGATACTTGCTCTCACTGGAACCTGGGCCTCAGGATATTGCTGTCAGTGAAATTAGCAGTGGTGAGGAATCTAGTAAAAGTGATCCTGAGAAAATGAGGAAAAAGAAACTAAAAAATACCAAGAAAAAGGACGGTCAGGTAGAGCAGCCACTTGTGTCCTCTACTCCCCCATGGGTGGAATCCATTACAGAAAATATGAAGGGTATTACTAGGCATTTGCATACCCTAGAAACAGAAATAAAAAGTCTTTCTGATCGCTTATGCGCTCTCGAGGACAACTCACAGATACATTGGGAACCGCCAGCATTTGAAAAGAAAAATGGACAGAGTGTCCATCAGTCAGTAGATTTCAAAACAATAAAAAATCTCAAAGAGGCAGTAATGACTTATGGGCCCCAAGCTCCTTTCACGTTGAGTATGCTGGAGTCCCTTAACACCTTTAGCTTAACCCCCTCAGACTGGAAAAGTCTATGTAAAGCAACATTAAGCGGGGGGCAATTCTTGGTTTGGCGATCGCAATTCCAAGAACTTTGTATAGAAACAGCTAAAAGAAATGCGGCTGCAGGGTTTGAAAACTATAATATAGACATGCTCACAGGAGAAGGGCAATTCGCAGACTTACAGGCTCAAACAGATTATGACCCAGATGTATATGCTCAGATAAATGCAGCTGCCTTAGAGGCATGGAAAACTGTACAAGGACCTGGGGATCTACATGGTAGCTTGTCAAAAGTGATTCAAGGACCTAATGAGCCGTATGCCGACTTTGCTGATCGACTTTTGAGAACTGCAAGTAGTGTGTTTGCAGATGTTGACCAAGCTATGCCATTAGTTGTTCAATTAGCTTATGAAAATGCAAATAAATGGTGCCAAGCAGCCATCAGGCCATGGAGAACTAAAAAGGATCTTTCCGTATATATACAACTATGTAAAGATATAAATGACGCCTTTGTCACAGGAAATGTGATTGCAGCCTCAATGAGAGGTGCTTCCTCTCGAAATTTCACAAAGGCTAAACGTAGATATTATAATCAATCAGGATATTCCAGGCAAAATTATCATAATCAATCAGGCAATTCTAGGCAAAATCCCAAAAGAGAAATAAGATCAAGCTCATACTGTGCCCCAGGCCGCTGCCCCAGGTGTAAAAAGGGAAATCATTGGGCCAATAAATGCCATTCAAAATTTGACATCCATGGAAATCCTTTGTACAGGAATTCAAAAAACGGGGCACGGGGCCCAATACCCCGGGGCCCACAAATGTACGGGGCATTGCAGAAGGAGTATCCTCAAGCATCCACTCAGATGCTTCCCCGACACAATCCCTACTACCCATCCACTCCCTCGCCAGAGGAACAAGAGGAAATGCAGGATTAGACCTCTGTTCCACCGCTCGAATAGTGTTAACACCTGAAATGGGGGTTCAACTGATTCCCACAGGAGTCAGGGGACCTCTTCCCTCAGGGACTGTAGGACTTATTATCGGGCGTAGTCCTAAAAGCTTATTAGGTTTGCAAGTGACCCCAGCTGTAATAAACTCAGAATACAAAGGGGAAATAAAAATAATGCTTAGCTCACCCCAAAGTATAACTTCTGTTAATCAAGGAGATAGAATTGCTCAGTTGCTTCTCCTTCCCAATTTACATAATTTATTTAAAATGGGTATGCCTCAAGAAGGGAACAATAGAGGATTTTGTTCTACTGACTCAAGTCCCATGGCTTGCTGGGTTCGAGACTGTTCAAGGAGGCCTATGTGTAAAATAAAAATCCAAGGAATAGAAATGGAGGGATTAATAGATACTGGAGCTGACTCTTCCATTATTAATTTACGCCAATGGCCCAAGCACTGGCCTCTGCAAAAAGCTTCAACCAGTTTAAGAGGCTTGGGATATAATAACCTCCCAGATAAAAGTGCCGTAATTTTAAAATGGGAGGATGATGAAGGCCATAAAGGAACATTTCAGACTTATGTTTTACCTAATCTACCGGTTACTTTATGGGGAAGAGATATTTTGCAACAAATGGGAGTACACCTTGCAACCAAGCCTGCAGATGTTAAATGTGAAAACCTACAGGGTAATCTTAACCATAAAAGAACTCATTATCAAAAAGTACAGAGTAATCTTAACCCTAAAAGTAATCATTGTCATAAAGGAAAAAGATATTTTTTTTTCGGGGCCACTGAGAAAATAATTTTGAAAATACCATGGCTTTCTGATAAGCCAGTGTGGGTCCCTCAGTGGCCCCTATCTAAAGAGAAATTACAAGCGGCCCACCTACTAGTTCAGGAACAATTAGAAGCAGGTCATATAGAACCTTCCACCTCTCCCTGGAATTCCCCCATATTTGTGATCAAGAAAAAGTCAGGAAAATGGCGATTGTTACATGATCTTAGATAAATCAATAAAACCATGCAAGTTATGGGCCCTACTCAACCTGGACTTCCTAGTCCCATAGCTATTCCAAAAAATTTCCATCTTATTACTCTTGATATAAAGGATTGCTTCTTTTCTATTCCCCTACATCCTCTGGATGCCCCCAGGTTTGCTTTTTCCATTCCTTCTATGAACAATAATGGCCCTGATCAGAGATATCAATGGAAGGTTTTACCACAGGGAATGGCTAATAGCCCCACCATATGCCAAATATATGTGAACAAGGCTATCCAACCCATTAAAAATAAATATCCAAACCTCATGTGTCTACATTACATGGATGATATTTTATTGGCCCACCCTAATCAAAAAATCTTATTTAATATATTCAGTGATGTGGTAGAAAATTTTAAAAAATATGGATTATATATAGCAGAAGAAAAAGTTCAAACCAGATCTCCCATATTATATTTAGGATTTAAAATCATGGATACTTTTGTTAGACCCCTAAAAATTCTAATAAATAAAGAACATTTGACCACCCTCAATGATTTCCAAAAACTACTGGGAGACATTAATTGGCTTCGCCCTACACTAAATCTCACTACTGGCCAACTAAAACCTTTATTTGACATCCTTCGTGGAGATCCTGATCCATCTTCACCACGAACATTGACTCCTGATGCTAGGAAAGCTTTAAAGTTAGTAGAAAAAGCCATCGAAGGAGCTCATTGTGATAGATTTGATTTAACTCAACCACTGATGTTGATTATTATTTCTTCACAATATACACCCACAGGAGTATTTTGGCAACAAGGGCCTTTATTATGGATACATTTGCCCGTCTCTCCTAAAAGTATAATTGAATCTTATACCTCCATGGTTGCTAAACTTATTCTTCAAGGACTTAAGACTTCTACTAAAATATTTGGCATTCACCCTGCTACTATTATTACTCCCTATTCATCATCACAGATTGAATACTTATGCTTCAGTGATAATGATTGGGCTATAGCTAAATGCTCTACTTCTGCAAATTTTGATAATCATCTTCCTAAGTCCCCTATATTATCTTTTTGTATTAATCATCCTATTATATTTCCACAGGTAATAAAAAATCAACCTATTCCTAAGGCATTTAATGTATTTACAGATGGGTCCTCAAATGGTACTGCTACAGTAGTCACTAAAAAAGAAAATATGACTTACATAACTGCACACAAATCAGCTCAACTAGTGGAATTGGAAGCTGTGGTAAGAGCTCTGGAAAATTTTAGGGACCAGCCTGTAAACATTTTTTCAGATAGCCACTATATTGTACAAGCCGTCCCAAAATTAGAGTTAGCAGGACCAATAGCACCTCATACTCCAGCCTTTAAATTGTTTTATCAAATACAAAAACTTTTGTGGGCAAGAAAAGAACCTCTATTCGTAGGCCATATTAGAGCACATACTAATTTGCCTGGTCCCCTCCATGAAGGTAATCAAAAGGCTGATGAACTTACAAAAACAATATTTATACTTTCTGTGCTACAACAAGCTACTTTATTCCACTCCCAGTTTCATGTCAACAGCACCACCTTGCAACGTAGGTTTAAAATCACAAAGGAGCAAGCCAGAACAATTGTAAAAGATTGTAAATCTTGTATGACACATTTGCCCAATCCTCATTTCGGAGTTAACCCTAGAGGATTAATGCCCAATCATTTGTGGCAGATGGATGTTACTCATGAGCCAAGTTTTGGAAAATTGCGATTTATTCATGTGACCATAGATACATGCTCAGGCATGATTTTTGCTTCCTTACATTCTGGAGAAAAAGTTAAAGATGTTACATCTCATTGTTTCAAGCTTTTGCTGCATTGGGCATCCCCAAAATGCTTAAAACAGATAATGGCCCCGCATATACGTCCTCATCTTTCAAAGAGTTTTGCGCAAAATTCAATATATCCCATAAAACAGGCATCCCATACAATCCTCAGGGTCAGGGCATTATTGAAAGAGCAAACCGAACACTGAAAAGTTATGTTATTAAAACAAAAAGAAGGAAATTGGAAAAGTCCTAAGGACAGATTGGCAGTTGCCCTGTTTACCTTAAATTTTTTAACTTTAGACTCTAATGGTTATTCTGCTGGAGGCAGACATTGGAATCCACACCAACAGCATAAACCTTTGGTTTACTGGAAGGATGTTCTTTCAGGTACATGGAAGGGTCCAGATCCAGTATTAATTTGGGGAAGAGGATCTGTTTGTGTTTTTCCAAAAGACAAATCCTCTCCAATATGGATACCATCTAGATTAATAAAACAGGTACCACATCAAAATGATCAAGATGAAGTTATTGAAGAATCAAGATTAATAAAAAAGGTACAAAATCAAGAGGACCAAGATCAAGGTACAGAATGATTCCCTCAAAAGAGTCCTTCAAAATATTTCACAACTTAAGTGTCATTCCTCCCGGCCGGGACAAGGAGATCTCTCTTTAGTGTGCACACAATTGTATTTTTTTTTTCCTTTTTATACATGTCTTTATATCTGTACATTTGTCTACATTTCATGTTAATGTGACGTCACAAATATATGTTTGTATGTTTGTTCGTCTGTCCAGTGTGACGTCACAAAGAACAAAGCGCTTATGAAAAAGAAAATATATATATATATATGGATCCAAATAACTTTAATTCATTTTAGGTTAAGAGTATTCAATTTAGGTAAATAATTTTATAAATGAAGGTACTTTCAATTTTGATTTATAGGTGTCCCTGGGACTTCTCTTTAGCAAACAATATGACTAGTGCTATATAACCTGATATTTTGGTGTTTTGACTTAAGATTGTTTATTTGTTATTAACTTCATTTGTTTAATAGCTCATTAATTTCAATTATCTCAACAGGTAAAAGATTGCTCTGTATACAGAGACTCAAGGGTTCCAGTTAACAAATTATTTCTCTAAAGTGCCTTTACCTTTTCTTTAATCAATCTTTAATGCAGTAATTACCCTCAGTTTTTCTTTGATTTGTTCTAAATATGATATTTTTCCAACTTATGTTTGTAGAAGCTCAACCAGCGATGTGTGTGTGAACAAAAATCAACTTTAATTTTCAGCTCAACCAGCGATGTATGTGAACAAAAATCAACTTTAATTTTCTAATCTAATTATTCTATTTTGTAGTTTGACAACTCGCCTCTTGACTCAGTGCTGCAATAGCACTGCCTTTCCTTTAATAATTGATGCTTGAGTTTCTAGGTAGCGGGCCCTGAAGATTTGCCGGTGGCATTGTCTAAACATAAAAAAGACGTCTGCTGCTACAGCTGCAGGGATCGCGGCCGCCGCAAGCATCCCTGCTGCTCAAACATCAAACAACCTCACCAACAGTGTGGCCTCTGCTCTACATGCATGGGGCCTCCTACATCAACATGTTATAACAAATGGACATTTTGATCTTTCATTGTTTGGGACTTTACGGGACAATGCCTTGCAGGTATTTGTCTAGAGAATTCAGTGTGTTACTTGATGGAACTTAGGGCAGCTGATTTGTTTAAACAATTTGATATGCTATGCAATTTGGCTCATCACCAAAAGGCTTGTCGCCTTAAAGCCGCAACATCTCCTCACAATTGGACGGATATTAGTCATCATATATAGTCGATCCTAAAGGGCTCCATTGGATGGCTGGTTAGCCAATGACGGGTAAGATCCCCAGAGGGGGACAACCTAAGACAGGCACAGTTGCACAGGACAGTCTCATGTGGCCGACATATCAACCTAAGACAGGAGTCAAGGGCACAGCCTTGATTATCCGATGACGGGTAAGAATGTTGGTTGCACATAGACGTCCTAGAGCATTACCTCTTTTAAAACAAAAAGGGGGAAATGCAGGAGCCCTGTTTGGGGATTGACTTGATTTGCGGTTGACTATGAGCCGTGGAGATTTGGGCTTTGTTGCCTCCCGTAGTCTCACGGGACTTGTTGCGGGATCTCGAGTGACTTGGCCGAAATTGCTGATCGGGTCAGCGCCATTTTAGTGGTGTGTTTGTCGTGTGTTAGTTGTTGTTAGAACCAGAGAGAAAAGTTATCAGAATAAAAAGCTGTTTGTCTCCAGTTCGCCACTGAAGTTTTTCCCGCGGCTCCGTTGCTCCAAGCGCTTCAGGCGGCAACAGGTGGCGGCCCGTACGGGGACTTCGGAGTGGGACAGGTAAGAACTGAAAGGTCTCTAAAGATGGGTTTTGAATATAACTGAATCCCAAGTGATAGAGGCTATGCAAAGACTCCTTGATATACCTGACTCTGTTCTCAGTGAGGAGTATATAGACAAAAGTGAAAGTGATCAAAAAAGTGTAGATTCCACTGGGCCAACTGAGACAGTAAAGAGAGTATTAGAAGAGACCCAAAAATGACAAAAATCCAAGCTATTAAAGCTATTCGGGAGTTATTGGTAAAAGCTGAAGGATACTTGCTCTCACTGGAACCTGGGCCTCAGGATATTGCTGTCAGTGAAATTAGCAGTGGTGAGGAATCTAGTAAAAGTGATCCTGAGAAAATGAGGAAAAAGAAACTAAAAAATACCAAGAAAAAGGACGGTCAGGTAGAGCAGCCACTTGTGTCCTCTACTCCCCCATGGGTGGAATCCATTACAGAAAATATGAAGGGTATTACTAGGCATTTGCATACCCTAGAAACAGAAATAAAAAGTCTTTCTGATCGCTTATGCGCTCTCGAGGACAACTCACAGATACATTGGGAACCGCCAGCATTTGAAAAGAAAAATGGACAGAGTGTCCATCAGTCAGTAGATTTCAAAACAATAAAAAATCTCAAAGAGGCAGTAATGACTTATGGGCCCCAAGCTCCTTTCACGTTGAGTATGCTGGAGTCCCTTAACACCTTTAGCTTAACCCCCTCAGACTGGAAAAGTCTATGTAAAGCAACATTAAGCGGGGGGCAATTCTTGGTTTGGCGATCGCAATTCCAAGAACTTTGTATAGAAACAGCTAAAAGAAATGCGGCTGCAGGGTTTGAAAACTATAATATAGACATGCTCACAGGAGAAGGGCAATTCGCAGACTTACAGGCTCAAACAGATTATGACCCAGATGTATATGCTCAGATAAATGCAGCTGCCTTAGAGGCATGGAAAACTGTACAAGGACCTGGGGATCTACATGGTAGCTTGTCAAAAGTGATTCAAGGACCTAATGAGCCGTATGCCGACTTTGCTGATCGACTTTTGAGAACTGCAAGTAGTGTGTTTGCAGATGTTGACCAAGCTATGCCATTAGTTGTTCAATTAGCTTATGAAAATGCAAATAAATGGTGCCAAGCAGCCATCAGGCCATGGAGAACTAAAAAGGATCTTTCCGTATATATACAACTATGTAAAGATATAAATGACGCCTTTGTCACAGGAAATGTGATTGCAGCCTCAATGAGAGGTGCTTCCTCTCGAAATTTCACAAAGGCTAAACGTAGATATTATAATCAATCAGGATATTCCAGGCAAAATTATCATAATCAATCAGGCAATTCTAGGCAAAATCCCAAAAGAGAAATAAGATCAAGCTCATACTGTGCCCCAGGCCGCTGCCCCAGGTGTAAAAAGGGAAATCATTGGGCCAATAAATGCCATTCAAAATTTGACATCCATGGAAATCCTTTGTACAGGAATTCAAAAAACGGGGCACGGGGCCCAATACCCCGGGGCCCACAAATGTACGGGGCATTGCAGAAGGAGTATCCTCAAGCATCCACTCAGATGCTTCCCCGACACAATCCCTACTACCCATCCACTCCCTCGCCAGAGGAACAAGAGGAAATGCAGGATTAGACCTCTGTTCCACCGCTCGAATAGTGTTAACACCTGAAATGGGGGTTCAACTGATTCCCACAGGAGTCAGGGGACCTCTTCCCTCAGGGACAGTAGGACTTATTATCGGGCGTAGTCCTAAAAGCTTATTAGGTTTGCAAGTGACCCCAGCTGTAATAAACTCAGACTACAAAGGGGAAATAAAAATAATGCTTAGCTCACCCCAAAGTATAACTTCTGTTAATCAAGGAGATAGAATTGCTCAGTTGCTTCTCCTTCCCAATTTACATAATTTATTTAAAATGGGTATGCCTCAAGAAGGGAACAATAGAGGATTTTGTTCTACTGACTCAAGTCCCATGGCTTGCTGGGTTCGAGACTGTTCAAGGAGGCCTATGTGTAAAATAAAAATCCAAGGAATAGAAATGGAGGGATTAATAGATACTGGAGCTGACTCTTCCATTATTAATTTACGCCAATGGCCCAAGCACTGGCCTCTGCAAAAAGCTTCAACCAGTTTAAGAGGCTTGGGATATAATAACCTCCCAGATAAAAGTGCCGTAATTTTAAAATGGGAGGATGATGAAGGCCATAAAGGAACATTTCAGCCTTATGTTTTACCTAATCTACCGGTTACTTTATGGGGAAGAGATATTTTGCAACAAATGGGAGTACACCTTGCAACCAAGCCTGCAGATGTTAAATGTGAAAACCTACAGGGTAATCTTAACCATAAAAGAACTCATTATCAAAAAGTACAGAGTAATCTTAACCCTAAAAGTAATCATTGTCATAAAGGAAAAAGATATTTTTTTTCGGGGCCACTGAGAAAATAATTTTGAAAATACCATGGCTTTCTGATAAGCCAGTGTGGGTCCCTCAGTGGCCCCTATCTAAAGAGAAATTACAAGCGGCCCACCTACTAGTTCAGGAACAATTAGAAGCAGGTCATATAGAACCTTCCACCTCTCCCTGGAATTCCCCCATATTTGTGATCAAGAAAAAGTCAGGAAAATGGCGATTGTTACATGATCTTAGATAAATCAATAAAACCATGCAAGTTATGGGCCCTACTCAACCTGGACTTCCTAGTCCCATAGCTATTCCAAAAAATTTCCATCTTATTACTCTTGATATAAAGGATTGCTTCTTTTCTATTCCCCTACATCCTCTGGATGCCCCCAGGTTTGCTTTTTCCATTCCTTCTATGAACAATAATGGCCCTGATCAGAGATATCAATGGAAGGTTTTACCACAGGGAATGGCTAATAGCCCCACCATATGCCAAATATATGTGAACAAGGCTATCCAACCCATTAAAAATAAATATCCAAACCTCATGTGTCTACATTACATGGATGATATTTTATTGGCCCACCCTAATCAAAAAATCTTATTTAATATATTCAGTGATGTGGTAGAAAATTTTAAAAAATATGGATTATATATAGCAGAAGAAAAAGTTCAAACCAGATCTCCCATATTATATTTAGGATTTAAAATCATGGATACTTTTGTTAGACCCCTAAAAATTCTAATAAATAAAGAACATTTGACCACCCTCAATGATTTCCAAAAACTACTGGGAGACATTAATTGGCTTCGCCCTACACTAAATCTCACTACTGGCCAACTAAAACCTTTATTTGACATCCTTCGTGGAGATCCTGATCCATCTTCACCACGAACATTGACTCCTGATGCTAGGAAAGCTTTAAAGTTAGTAGAAAAAAGCCATCGAAGGAGCTCATTGTGATAGATTTGATTTAACTCAACCACTGATGTTGATTATTATTTCTTCACAATATACACCCACAGGAGTATTTTGGCAACAAGGGCCTTTATTATGGATACATTTGCCCGTCTCTCCTAAAAGTATAATTGAATCTTATACCTCCATGGTGGCTAAACTTATTCTTCAAGGACTTAAGACTTCTACTAAAATATTTGGCATTCACCCTGCTACTATTATTACTCCCTATTCATCATCACAGATTGAATACTTATGCTTCAATGATAATGATTGGGCTATAGCTAAATGCTCTACTTCTGCAAATTTTGATAATCATCTTCCTAAGTCCCCTATATTATCTTTTTGTATTAATCATCCTATTATATTTCCACAGGTAATAAAAAATCAACCTATTCCTAAGGCATTTAATGTATTTACAGATGGGTCCTCAAATGGTACTGCTACAGTAGTCACTAAAAAAGAAAATATGACTTACATAACTGCACACAAATCAGCTCAACTAGTGGAATTGGAAGCTGTGGTAAGAGCTCTGGAAAATTTTAGGGACCAGCCTGTAAACATTTTTTTCAGATAGCCACTATATTGTACAAGCCGTCCCAAAATTAGAGTTAGCAGGACCAATAGCACCTCATACTCCAGCCTTTAAATTGTTTTATCAAATACAAAAACTTTTGTGGGCAAGAAAAGAACCTCTATTCGTAGGCCATATTAGAGCACATACTAATTTGCCTGGTCCCCTCCATGAAGGTAATCAAAAGGCTGATGAACTTACAAAAACAATATTTATACTTTCTGTGCTACAACAAGCTACTTTATTCCACTCCCAGTTTCATGTCAACAGCACCACCTTGCAACGTAGGTTTAAAATCACAAAGGAGCAAGCCAGAACAATTGTAAAAGATTGTAAATCTTGTATGACACATTTGCCCAATCCTCATTTCGGAGTTAACCCTAGAGGATTAATGCCCAATCATTTGTGGCAGATGGATGTTACTCATGAGCCAAGTTTTGGAAAATTGCGATTTATTCATGTGACCATAGATACATGCTCAGGCATGATTTTTGCTTCCTTACATTCTGGAGAAAAAGTTAAAGATGTTACATCTCATTGTTTGCAAGCTTTTGCTGCATTGGGCATCCCCAAAATGCTTAAAACAGATAATGGCCCCGCATATACGTCCTCATCTTTCAAAGAGTTTTGCGCAAAATTCAATATATCCCATAAAACAGGCATCCCATACAATCCTCAGGGTCAGGGCATTATTGAAAGAGCAAACCGCACACTAAAAGTTATGTTATTAAAACAAAAAGAAGGAAATTGGAAAAGTCCTAAGGACAGATTGGCAGTTGCCCTGTTTACCTTAAATTTTTTAACTTTAGACTCTAATGGTTATTCTGCTGGAGGCAGACATTGGAATCCACACCAACAGCATAAACCTTTGGTTTACTGGAAGGATGTTCTTTCAGGTACATGGAAGGGTCCAGATCCAGTATTAATTTGGGGAAGAGGATCTGTTTGTGTTTTTCCAAAAGACAAATCCTCTCCAATATGGATACCATCTAGATTAATAAAACAGGTACCACATCAAAATGATCAAGATGAAGTTATTGAAGAATCAAGATTAATAAAAAAGGTACAAAATCAAGAGGACCAAGATCAAGGTACAGAATGATTCCCTCAAAAGAGTCCTTCAAAATATTTCACAACTTAAGTGTCATTCCTCCCGGCCGGGACAAGGAGATCTCTCTTTAGTGTGCACACAATTGTATTTTTTTTCCTTTTTATACATGTCTTTATATCTGTACATTTGTCTACATTTCATGTTAATGTGACGTCACAAATATATGTTTGTATGTTTGTTCGTCTGTCCAGTGTGACGTCACAAAGAACAAAGCGCTTATGAAAAAGAAAATATATATATATATATGGATCCAAATAACTTTAATTCATTTTAGGTTAAGAGTATTCAATTTAGGTAAATAATTTTATAAATGAAGGTACTTTCAATTTTGATTTATAGGTGTCCCTGGGACTTCTCTTTAGCAAACAATATGACTAGTGCTATATAACCTGATATTTTGGTGTTTTGACTTAAGATTGTTTATTTGTTATTAACTTCATTTGTTTAATAGCTCATTAATTTCAATTATCTCAACAGGTAAAAGATTGCTCTGTATACAGAGACTCAAGGGTTCCAGTTAACAAATTATTTCTCTAAAGTGCCTTTACCTTTTCTTTAATCAATCTTTAATGCAGTAATTACCCTCAGTTTTTCTTTGATTTGTTCTAAATATGATATTTTTCCAACTTATGTTTGTAGAAGCTCAACCAGCGATGTGTGTGAACAAAAATCAACTTTAATTTTCAGCTCAACCAGCGATGTATGTGAACAAAAATCAACTTTAATTTTCTAATCTAATTATTCTATTTTGTAGTTTGACAACTCGCCTCTTGACTCAGTGCTGGAATAGCACTGCCTTTCCTTTAATAATTGATGCTTGAGTTTCTAGGTAGCGGGCCCTGAAGATTTGCCGGTGGCATTGTCTAAACATAAAAAAGACGTCTGCTGCTACAGCTGCAGGGATCGCGGCCGCCGCAAGCATCCCTGCTGCTCAAACATCAAACATCCTCACCAACAGTGTGGCCTCTGCTCTACATGCATGGGGCCTCCTACATCAACATGTTATAACAAATGGACATTTTGATCTTTCATTGTTTGGGACTTTACGGGACAATGCCTTGCAGGTATTTGTCTAGAGAATTCAGTGTGTTACTTGATGGAACTTAGGGCAGCTGATTTGTTTAAACAATTTGATATGCTATGCAATTTGGCTCATCACCAAAAGGCTTGTCGCCTTAAAGCCGCAACATCTCCTCACAATTGGACGGATATTAGTCATCATATATAGTCGATCCTAAAGGGCTCCATTGGATGGCTGGTTAGCCAATGACGGGTAAGATCCCCAGAGGGGGACAACCTAAGACAGGCACAGTTGCACAGGACAGTCTCATGTGGCCGACATATCAACCTAAGACAGGAGTCAAGGGCACAGCCTTGATTATCCGATGACGGGTAAGAATGTTGGTTGCACATAGACGTCCTAGAGCATTACCTCTTTTAAAACAAAAAGGGGGAAATGCAGGAGCCCTGTTTGGGGATTGACTTGATTTGCGGTTGACTATGAGCCGTGGAGATTTGGGCTTTGTTGCCTCCCGTAGTCTCACGGGACTTGTTGCGGGATCTCGAGTGACTTGGCCGAAATTGCTGATCGGGTCAGCGCCATTTTAGTGGTGTGTTTGTCGTGTGTTAGTTGTTGTTAGAACCAGAGAGAAAAGTTATCAGAATAAAAAGCTGTTTGTCTCCAGTTCGCCACTGAAGTTTTTCCCGCGGCTCCGTTGCTCCAAGCGCTTCAGGCGGCAACATGTGACTAGGGCTGGGTCCTTTGACCTCTCGGTTTTTCTCGCACCTTGTGTCTGTCCCCCCTCACCCTCAGCTGGCCGGGTCATCTCCTTGGTGGGTGGGGGCTGACACCGCTTTGGACCAGCCGCAGTGAGTCTTCGGTGGCTCCGTGGGACAGGAGATCAGCCCAGGTGGGGAGGGGACGCCCAGCTCTGCCTGCAGCTCTGCCTGTCTGGTCCCTCCGCGGGGGACGACGGGAGAAAGGCTCTTAGGATCCACTTACTCACAATCAGCGCTGCGGGGCTGCACCGCCGGGGAGTCCCTTGGTGCTCGGTGGCAGCACCCGGTGCGTGCAGTATGGCTGCAGGTCCCACGGTACTCCCTGAGCCAGCCTGCTCTCCACGGCGCCCCTCCGTGTGCCCAGGCCCTACAGACTCCGGGGCTCTGATGCCAGGGGAGAACTGGTGGCAAGATCGAGATTTGGCCACTTACATGTCGACACCAGAACTGAAGAGAGGCTCCGACCCAGACGGCCCGGGCTGGCATCTTGACTGACAGGGAAGGTGCGCTCAGTGGCCTCCTCGTCGCTGGGTGTTGATGCCGCAGACCCCGCGGCTGCTCCGACCTGCAGGCCAACGGAGACATGAGATGGACACCTCCATGCCGTGTTTGACTTCTAGGATCTCGAGTTTGCCTATCAACGAAAACAGACATGGAAAAAATAAATCACAAAGGAGACGTTCGTGCTCTCTTAGGAGAAGCTTCCCGACAGGTGCTGGGTCTGTGACGTCGAGCGCGTCTCCAGAGGCCCTGCCTCCTGCACAGGCCGTCCCGGGGCTGCGCACCGCCCGGCGGCTCCCCGTGGAGACAGGAGGCTCAACGTGAACGGCCAGCAGTGACCAGTCTCCACTGCAAGAGGACTTGGTCACCTTAAGAGGATGACAACGTTTTCGGGGTGTTTTAGACCTCATGTGAGAGCAGTTGGAGTGCAGGGTCCTGAGTGGGTAGCGGTGGGACCTCCCGTGACCTTGAATCCACTTAGCTTCCTGCCTTTACCCACAAGCACCGGGTGGGAAGGTCAGTCCTTGGCTGCTCCCTCGGGCCGCAGATGCAGAAACGCATGGTCTGGGCTGGCTTGTTGTCCTTCTCTTGTCCCACGTTCCTACCACTGTCCATGTCCACTTTGGTTTCCTGTTCCCGTGTGAGAGAAACCCTCCATAAGTGACCAAGGCCCGGAGTCCTCGCCTCTCCTTTGCAATGGTTCCAGCTACTTCAAACATCTCACGCGGAGGCCCTCGGTTGCTCTTGGCTGTCGCAGGTGAGCCTCGGCTGCAGGTGCGTGCTGCCCCCGGGGTGCCTCGGGACAGGTCACCCTCAGGACAGGCCCAGGCCCCATGAGAGGCTGTGGCCCAGACACTGGGTCTCCTCCTGCCCAGGGTCCTGGGAACCTCAGAGCCGCGGGAGCATGCATGGTCGAGCTTCTGCCAACAACCGTCGGGTGGGACCAGCCCCCCATGAGGCCCTGGCAGGCTGCAGCTGGGCAGCGCTCCTCTGCAGGGACACGGTCCACACCCTGCCACGCCCTCCCCGGCTTCCTCCCTGCTGAAATTCAACTCTGCTCAAGAGTGTGCTGCAGTTGCTGCTCACTCCCTGATACAGTAAGGGGTGGAAGGAGGGCCCTTCAGAGAGGCCTGTGGGTGGGAGGGACAGAGGCCGCGGCCCTGGCGGTGTGGGGCTCCTCACCTCCTCGAGTGGGGGAAGAGGAGTGTGGTCCCTCGGTGTCCTGGAAATGGGGCAAGGCTCCCCTCCCACCCACCCACCCTCACCCATGGGCCCCTCCTAGACGTGGGCTCCGGGCCGGGCTCCTGGGCCTGACCATGGCAAGGGCTGGGTGCAGGCCATGGCCTCTCCAGTGGCCCCAGGTGGGTTGTCTTGGAGGAGAAAGGAGGACGGAGAGGGGCAGGTGCCTCTCAGGGGTCCTGGACAGAACCGGCTGAAGGAGTCCAGCAGCTGACCCTGAGGTCCTGAGGGTCCACGGGTGGCTCCAAGGCCAGCAGAGGGAAGGGCGCCGTGCGCTGGAGGAAGCCCGCGCAGCTCCACAGGAAGATGCAGCGCAGCCTTCCATGAGAAGCACCTGGCCTCACGGGAGACGGGCCGACTGACTGACCTAGTGCCTGGGTCGACCCAGCTCAGTCTTGCTTCATCACAGCCGACGTTCATGGCTCCTTCTCCTCCCAGATGACACCCTCCTACCCCTGGAGGAGGCCACCAGGAGCAGATCACCAGAGCATGCTTCCCGCCTCCCCCAGGCTCGGCTCCCAGAAGGAAGGTCCAGCTACCAGCTGGGCCTCACGCTGAGCACCGAGGGTGAGCTGTGCTTTGTATTTACTTTCTAGGACTTTTTATAGTCAATGCTTTCTCCTGCTCTGGTGAACTGAAATTTTTAGACTTTTTTTCTTACTTCTGTCCGGCGAATGCCATCGCTCATGGAGGTGCATGAGGCCGTGGTGTGGAATAACAGTCTACGAGAGACGATGTCATTTCAGACCCAGCACAGAGGGAGGTTTTGTTTCCTCACCCGAGGGGGGAAGCCATGGGCCAGCTGTGGTCAGCAGCAGGTGCACGTGTGTCCTGCTACAGGCCACAGCTGGGAAGGGCCGTCACGGGGTCTGCTTGTGGTGGCCGTGGCAGGGAGCCCACTCTGCCCGTGAGCTCAAAGCAGCCCGGGCAGGACAGCGCCTCACTGGATGCCTTCCCAGGGGCACCCAGGTTCTCCGTGAGCGGGGCTCAGCCCCTCGGGCCGGTGCAGACGCGGCCTCTCCTGTTCACCTGCAACGGCGTTTCTCACGTTTTAGGTTACGGAGCTTAAATTAGCATGTCTGATAAGAGAGGCTGCATCTTGTCTTGTCGGAAGGGCAGCCTGGGCAGCCACTGCGGCTGGGACAGTGACCTTGGCACAGGTAGTGGCAGTAAGATGAGGCACCACTGGAAATCATCTGCCACCCGAGAAGGTCATCCCGTTTCAGCCCTCGGGGTCCTGTGCATCGGGCTGACATGGCCACAATGGCCTGTGAGCTCTCGATCCCATCAATTGTTCATGAGAGGTCTGATCAGCCAACTGAAGGTCAGCGGGTCAGCAGGTTGTCTTTCCTTCCTGAGAACAGAGACCTGCGCTTTGCAGAGGGAAAGACAAAGGTATTGCTGGGCTTCTCTCTCCGACATGTCACTCGCTCGTGATGGTGAGTAACGCCAACTGGACGTCTGGTGGTACCCGCAACTCACCCTCACACCCACAGGCTGGCTGGTGTGCATTGGAACAGTGCTTGTGGTGCTTATTTCAAAAACAACAATAATTCTTGGGATTTGTATGATGCTTACTCTACAGGAATATAATTTAAAACTTCATTGGCTCAGTACAAAGTAAAAACATAGTATCATGAAATATTTTTCCTTATTTTTTTCCTAAAATGAAATGCAATTTACGTGTTTCTAATGATCAAAACATATGTGCTCATTGGAACAGATCAAGAGAAACAAGAGGAACATTTTTTAAAAGTGAAAGCTGAAGCAATGGGCTGCTACCAGGCCTGGACTTTCCAATCCCGTGTGTGTGCGTGTGCGTGCGTGTGTGCACGTGTGTGCGTGTGTGTGCGTGTGTGCGTGTGGCCTCCAGGGGTGCTGTCCACGCCCTGGTCCACCCGAATGGCTCTGGGGTTGAGCGCATTCCACAGGCCCGGGGTAGCCTGGACATCTTTTATATACAGATTTAATTCTAAAAATGGTCTTCTGCTATTTTGAAAACTTTGTTTTCCAAATAGTAAAAAATTTCCCTGCTGCCGCAAAGAGAGAAATCATGGAGGTTGGAACCCCCCACCAGCGATGTGAGGTGTTGATGGCTGTGTCATGTTCCCGCGAGAAGCAGGGACCCTGTCCATGCAGCCAGAGGGGGCGGAGGGAAAACTTCGTCCTGCGGGACATGAAACAGCCGGCTTCTCCCACGAGGGAAGCCGCGGGGCGACCTGGGTGTAGAGGGTGGCAGCTCCAGGCTGGAGGGTGGCGGGTAGGATGTGATCGGCGCACGCCATCAGTGTGTGGAACTGTCACCCTAACGCCCCAAGGTGCCCAGGTAGCACAGGGTAACAGAAGCGAAGGTGCACAGGAGTGGGAAGTCCTGAAACCTCCCTGCTTAGTTGGCCCAGGAACCTGCTTCTCCCCGGCCAGGTGCCTGTGGCCTCTCGGAAGCAAAGCGTTGAGGTGGGCTCTGCCAGCCATGCTCCTACCCTGCCTGCCCAGTGATCCGAGAGACAGCAGCTGCCGGGGTCTCCCAAGGCCGCTCCTTGGGGCGGACCCCAGCACACTGCAGAAGCCCCTCACCCTTTCTGAGGGCGGGCAGACCCAGCTCTGCTCCTGGGTCCTGGCCGCTGACCTGCCAAAGGTGGAGTCCATCCTAGGTGCCCTGTGCCCTGCCCCACGTGAAGCCTGGTGACAGGAGAGCCGCAGCCTCTGCTCAAGGGGACAGAATGGCAAGGCCCTCCGCCAGCAGACAGGATGTCTTTATCTGTAGCCCTGCTGCAGGTAACCTGAGCCAACTCCACAGGTGTGTGCGACTTTGCAGGAGCCCTGTTTGGGGAGATAGCTAAGATTGCGGTTGACTATGGGCCGTAGACATTTTGGGGCATCTCCGCCTTCCGTAGTCTCAGACCCCAGGGACTTGGCCTGGGATCTCGCGGGACTTGGTCCAGGATCTCGAGAGATTTGAGCGGTGACTCAGCAGATCGAGCTAGCGCCATTCCTGCTCGGGCGCATGGGAAGAGACCAAAGAGAGAAAGGACAGGGTTATCGCTATTGTATAGATATATTGTAGTTTCTTGTAAGAGTAGGTACCTTGGTTTCTTGTGAGAGTGTGTATGTGGTGTTAGAAATTACAAGAGACAGAGACAGAAAGATTAAAGAATATTTTCGTCTCCATCCTGTCTCCGGACTCCTTCCTGCGGCGCTGCCGTTCCAGGCTGCAATCCCTTTCGGGCGACAACAGTTGGTGGCCCGTACGGGGAATTCAGCACTGCAGGTAAGAACTGAGAAACCTCGCAGGAGTCTCTAGTCAAAGCGGTTAAAATGGGTTCGAAAATAACTAAGATCCAAGTGTACGAGGCTCTTGATGAATTCTTTGATATAGATGAGTCTGTCGTTAGTGAGGAGGATTTAGAAAACAGTGAAGGCGATCATGAAAGCGTAGATTCCGCTGAGTCAACTAAGACCAGTAAGGAGAGTATTAGAAGCGTCCCCAAAATGACAAAGATCCGAGCTGCTAAAGCTATTCAAGATTTATTAGAGATACTTCAAGGATACATGGTCTCAATTGAACCTGGGACTCAGGATGTTACTGAGTCAGTTAGGACCAATGAGAGTAGTAGTAGTGAGGAGGAATTAACTAAAGGTGATTTTGAGAAAATGAACAGAAGGAAATTAAAAAAGACCAAGATAAGGGATCATCAAGTGGAGGAACTTGTGTCCTCTACTCCCCCATGGGTGAAATCGATTACAGAAAATATGAAGGGTATCACTAGGCGTTTGCATACCCTAGAAATAGAAATAAAAAGTCTTTCTGAGCGCTTATGTGCTCTCGAGGGTAACTCACAGATACATTGGGAACTGCCAGTATTTGAATATGAAAATGGACGGAGGGGCCACCAGCCAGTAGATTTCAAAACAATAAAAAATCTCAAAGAGGCAGTAATGACTTATGGACCCCAAGCTCCTTTCACGTTGAGTATACTGGAGTCCCTTAACACCTTTAGCTTAACCCCCGCAGACTGGAAACGTCTATGTAAAGCAACATTAAGTGGGGGACAATACTTGGTTTGGTGATCGCAATTTCAAGAACTTTGTATAGAAACAGCTAAAAGAAACGCAGATGCAGGGTTTGGAGACCATAATATAGAAATGCTCACAGGAGAAAGGCAATTCGCAGACGTACAGGATCAAAAATATTATACCCCAGGAGTATATGCTCAGATAAACGCAGCTGCCTTAAAGGCATGGAAAACTGTACAAGGACCTGGGGATCTACAAGGTAGCTTGTCCAAAGTAATTCAAGGACCTAATGAACCGTATGCTGAATTTGCTGATCGACTTTTGAGAATTGCAGGTAGAGTTTTTGGAGACATTGATCAAGTTATGCCATTAGTTGTTCAATTAGCGTACAAAAATGCTAATAAGTATTGCCAGGAAGCCATCAGGCCATGGAAAAATAAAAAGGATCTTTCCATATATATACAATTATGTAAAGATATAAATGATGCCTTTGTCACAGGGAATATGATTGCAGCAGCTGTGAGAGATGCTGCCCCTCAAAATTTTACAAGAGCTCAACATAGACATTATAATCAATCAGGCTATTCTAGGCAAAATTATCATAATAAATCAGGCTATTCTAGGCAAAATCCTAAAAGAGAAATAAGACCAAATTCATACCGTGCTCCAGGTTGCTGCCCCAGGTGTAAGAAAGGAAATCATTGGGCCAATAAATGCTATTCAAAATTTGACATCCATGGAAATCCTTTGTTCAGGAATTCAAAAAACGGGGCCCGGGGCCCAATGCCCCGGGGCCCACAAATGTACGAGGCATTGGAGGAGGAATATCCTCAAGCATCCACTCAGATGCTTCCCCGACACAATCCCTATTACCCATCCACTCCCTCGCCAGAGGAACAAGAGGAAATGCAGGATTAGACCTCTGTTCCACCGCCCAAATAGTGTTAACACCTGAAATGGGGGTTTAACTGATTCCCACAGGAGTCAGGGGACCTCTTCCCTCAGGGACTGTAGGACTTATTATCGGGCGAAGTCCTGAGAGCTTATTAGGTTTGCAAGTGACCCCAGGCTTAATAAACTCAGACTATAAAGGGGAAATAAAAATAATGCTTAGCTCACCCCAAAGTATACGTTCTATTAATCAGGGAGATAGAATTGCTCAGCTGCTCCTCCTTCCAAATTTACATAAGTCATTTAAAATGAATATGCCTCTAAATAGGAACAATAGAGGATTTTGTTCCACTGATTCGAAACCCATGGTTTGCTGGGTTCGGGACTGTACAAGGAGGCCTATGTGTAAAATAAGAATCCAAGGAATAGAAATGGAGGGTCTTATAGATACTGGAGCTGATTCTTCCATCATTAATTTACGTCAATGGCCCAAACACTGGCCTCTGCAAAAAGCTTCAACCAGTTTAAGAGGCTTGGGATATAATAACCTCCCAGAAAAAAGTGCAGTAATTTTAAAATGGGAGGATGATGAAGGACATAAAGGCACGTTTCAGCCTTATGTTTTACCTAATCTACCGGTTACTTTATGGGGAAGAGATATTTTACAACAAATGGGAGTACACCTTGCAACCAAACCTGCAGGTGTTAAATGTAAAAATCTACAGAGTAATCTTAACCCTATAAGAAATCATCAAAAAGTACAGGGTAAGCTTAACCCTAAAAGAAATCATTATCATATAGGAAAAAGACATTTTTCTTCGGGGCCACTGAGAAAATAATTTTGAAAATACCATGGCTTTCTGATAAGCCAGTGTGGGTCCCTCAGTGGCCCCTATCTAAAGAGAAATTACAAGCGGCCCACCTACTAGTTCAGGAACAATTAGAAGCAGGACATATAGAACCTTCCACCTCTCCCTGGAATTCCCCCATATTTGTGATCAAGAAAAAATCAGGAAAATGGCGATTATTACATGATCTTAGACAAATTAATAAAACCATGCAAGTCATGGGCCCTACTCAACCTGGACTTCCGAATCCTATAGCTATTCCAAAAAATTTCCATGTTATTAGTCTTGATATAAAGGATTGCTTCTTTTCTATTCCCCTACATCCTCTGGATGCCCCCAGGTTTGCTTTTTCAGTTCCTTTTATTAACAATAATGGCCCTGATCAGAGATATCAATGGAAGGTTTTGCCACAGGGAATGGCTAATAGCCCCACCATATACCAAATATATGTGGACAAGGCCATCCAACCCATTAAAAATAAATATCCAAACCTCATGTGTCTACATTACATGGATGATATTTTACTGGCCCACCCTAATCAAAAAATCTTATTTAATATATTCAGTGACGTGGTAGAAAATTTAAAAAAATACGGATTATATATAGCAGAAGAAAAAGTTCAAACCAGATCTCCCATATTATATTTAGGATTTAAAATAATGGATACTTTTGTTAGACCCCCCAAAATTTTAATAAATAAAGAACATTTAACCACCCTCAATGATTTCCAAAAACTGCTGGGAGACATTAATTGGCTTCGCCCTATACTAAACCTCACTATTGGCCAATTAAAACCTTTATTTGATATCCTTCGAGGGGACCCTGATCCATCCTCACCGCGAACATTGACTCCTGATGCTAGGAAAGCTTTAAAGTTAGTAGAAAAAGCCATCGAAGGAGCTCATTGTGACAGATTTGATTTAACTCAACCGCTGATATTGATTATTATTTCTTCACAATATACACCCACAGGAGTATTTTGGCAACAAGGGCCTTTATTATGGATACATTTGCCTGTCTCTCCTAAAAGTATAATTGAGTCTTATACCTCCATGGTGGCTAAACTTATTCTTCAAGGACTTAAAACTTCTACTAAAATATTTGGCATTCACCCTGCTACTATTATTACTCCCTATTCATCGTCACAGATTGAATATTTATGCTTCAACGATAATGACTGGGCTATAGCTAGATGCTCTACCTCTGCAAATTTTGATAATCACCTTCCTAAGTCTCCTATATTATCTTTTTGTATTAATCATCCTATTATATTTCCACAGGTAATAAAAAATCAACCTATTCCTAAGGCATTTAATGTATTTACAGATGGGTCCTCAAATGGTACTTCTGCAGTAGTCACTACAAAAGAAAATATGACTTACATAACTGCACACAAATCAACTCAACTAGTGGAATTGGAAGCTGTGGTAAGAGCTCTGGAAAATTTTAGAGACCAGCCCATAAACATTTTTTCAGATAGCCACTATATTGTACAAGCCGTCCCAAAATTAGAGTTAGCAGGACCAATAGCACCTCATACTCCAGCTTTTAAATTGTTTTATCAAATACAAAAACTTTTGTGGGCAAGAAAAAACCTCTATTCATAGGCCATATTAGAGCACATACTAATTTGCCTGGCCCCCTCCATGAAAGTAATCAAAAGGCTGATGAACTTACAAAAACAATATTTATACTTTCAGTGCTACAACAAGCTACTTTATTTCATTCCCAGTTTCACGTCAATAGCACCACCTTGCAACGTAGGTTTAAAATCAGAAAGGAGCAAGCCAGAACAATTGTAAAGGATTGTAAATCTTGTATGACACATTTGCCCAATCCTCATTTTGGTGTTAACCCTAGAGGATTAATGCCCAATCATTTGTGGCAGATGGATGTCACTCATGAGCCAAATTTTGGAAAATTGCGATTTATTCATGTAACCATAGATACATGCTCAGGCATGATTTTTGCTTCCTTACATTCTGGAGAAAAAGTTAAAGATGTCACATCTCATTGTTTACAAGCTTTTGCTGCATTGGGCATCCCCAAAATGCTTAAAACAGATAATGGCCCCGCATATACGTCCTCATCTTTCAAAGAGTTTTGCGCAAAATTCAACATATCCCATAAAACAGGCATCCCATACAATCCTCAGGGTCAGGGCATTATTGAAAGAGCAAACCGCACACTAAAAGTTATGTTGTTAAAACAGAAAGAAGGAAACTGGAAAAATCCTAAGGACAGATTGGCAGTTGCCCTGTTTACCTTAAATTTTTTAACTTTAGACTCTGATGGTTATTCTGCTGGAGACAGACATTGGAACCCACATCAACAACATAAACCTTTGGTTTACTGGAAGGATGTTCTTTCAGGTACATGGAAGGGTCCAGATCCAGTATTAATTTGGGGGAGAGGATCTTTTTGTGTTTTTCCAAAGCATGAATCCTCTCTAATATGGATACCATCTAGATTAATAAAGCAAGTACCAAATCAAAAGGATCAAGATGAAGTTGTTGAGGAATCAAGATTAATAAAAAAGGTACAAAATCAAGAGGACCATGATGAAGATATGGAATGATTCCCTTAAAAGAGTCCTTCAAAATATGTCACAACTTACGTGTCATTCCTCCCGGCTGGGACAAAGAGATCTCTCTTTAGTGTGCACACAATTGTATTTTTTTTTTCTTTTTATATATGTGCTTATGTCTGTGTATTTGTCTAAATTTCATGTTATTGTGACGTCACAAATATATGTTTGTATGTGCGTCTGTCTGTCCAGTGTGACATCAAAAATAACAAAGCGCTTGTGAATATATATATATATATATATATATATATATATATATGGATCCAAATAACTCTAATTCATTTAAGTTTAAGAGTATTCAAATTGGGTAAATAATTTAATAAGTGAAGGTACCTTCAATTTTGTTTTATAGGTGTCCCAGGGATTTCTCTTTAGCGAAAAATATGACTAGGGCTGTATAACCTGATATTTTGGTGTTTTGACATAAGGTTGCTTATTTGTTATTAACTTCATTTGTTTAATAAATGATTGATTTCAATCATTTCAACAGGTAAAGGACTGCTGTGTATGCAGAAACTCGAGAGTTCCAGCTAACAAATTATTTCTCCAAAGTGCTTTTAGTTTTTCTTTAATCTATCTTTAATACAGTAAATACCCTCAGTCTTTCTTTGTTTTGTTCTAAATATGATGTTTTGCCAGCTTATGTTTGTGGGAGCTCAGGCTGCAATGTGTGTGAGCAGAAATCAACTTTAATTTTCTATTCTAATAATTCTATTTTTTAGTTTGACAACTCGCCTCTTGACTCAGTGCTGGAATAGCACTGCCTTTCCTTTAATAATTGATGCTTGAGTCTCTAGGGAGTGGGCCCTGAAGATTTGCCGGTGGCATTGTCTAGACATAGAAAAGATGGCTGCTGCTACAGATGAAGGGATCGCGGTCGCTGCAAGCATCCCCGCTGCTCTAATGTCAAACAACCTCACCAGCAGTGTGGCCTCTGCTCTGCATGCATGGGGCCTCCTAGATCTACGTGTTATAACAAGTGGACATTTTGATCTTTCATTGTTTGGGACTTCATGGGACAGTACCTTGGGGGTATTTGTTTAGAGAACTCAGTGTGTTACTTGATAGAACTTAGGGCAGCTGATTTGTTTAAAGAATTTGATATGCTATGCAATTTGGCTCGTCACCAAAAGGCTTGTTGCTTTAAAGCCGCAGCATCTCCCCACAATTGGACGGCTGTTAGTCATCTTACACAGTCGATCCTAAAGGGCTCCATTGGATGGCTGGTTAGCCAATTACGGGTAAGATCCCCAGAGGGGGACAACCTAAGACAGGCACAGTCGCACAGGATAGTCTCATGTGGCCGACATATCATCCTAAGACAGGAGTCAAGGGCACAGCCTTGATTATCCGATGACGGGTAAGAATGTTGGTTGCACATAGACGTCCTAGAGCATCCCCTCTTTTAAAACAAAAGGGGGAAATGCAGGAGCCCTGTTTGGGGAGATAGCTAAGATTGTGGTGACTATGGGCCATAGACATATTTGGGCATTTCCGCCTTCCGTAGTCTCACGGGACTTGGCCTGGGATCTCGCGGGACTTGGTCGAGGATCTCGAGAGATTTGAACAGTGACTTAGCAGATCAAGCTAGCGCCATTGCTGCTCGGGCGCATGGGAAGAGACCAAAGAGAGAACGGACAGGGTTATCGCTATTGTATAGATATATTGTAGTTTCTTGTAAGAGTAGGTGCCTTGGTTTCTTGTGAGAGTGTGTATGTGGTGTTAGAAATTACAAGAGACAGAGACAGAAAGATTAAAGAATATTTTCATCTCCATCCTGTCTCGACTCATTCCCGCGGCGCTGCCGTTCCAGGCTGCAATCCCTTTCCGGCGACAACACGACTTAGTTCAGCTCCCGAGTGACAGAGGAGGTCCCTGGCGTCCACCACACCCAGGGCAGGGTGGAGGGTGGGGTTGGCGTGAGAGGAGCTGTCCGCTGAGAGTCTGGGTGGGCTGTTGCAGGAAGGGCCTCGCAGCCGGCAGCCCAGGAGCAGGGCATCTGACCGCCTGCGCCGGGCGCTCCTGGGCTCTGGGGACGCATTTGCATATCTAAACGCTGTGTCCATGCCTAGTCGTTCCTGGCGCAGGCGGTCCCCACCCAGCCAGGTCAAGGCCCCGTCCGCCGGGAGAGAAGAGGCGCTGTGTGTTGCTGCGTCCAGGGAGAAGGGCTTCTTCTCCGTGGCAGTGCCCACGGGGGGGGTGGCGAGACGTCCGGGGAGCTGGCGTCTGATGTCGGCTTTGCGTGGTCAGCGCCTGTGCGGCCGTCTGCGGGGAGGAAGGGCTGGTCTCGGCTCTGCTGTGGAGGGTCAGCCAGGGTCGGCAGGCCCCACTGCCCGGCCGAGCGGAGGCCCAGCGTCATGGCAGGAGAGTGTGGGGGGGCAGCAGCTCAGCTCATGGCCGCAGAGAAGGGCGAGGAGCCCGGGCAGCGTGCAGTCCCCAAGGGCGCTCCTCCAGTGACCCGCTTGCCCCAGCCACGCCCCACCTGACATCTCCACCGCCTCCAGGAGGCGTTCCAGGTGGCCCATCAGACACATGGGTCCTCTGATACGGGACGGTCCTCACGCTCCATCCCTTCCCAAGGGCCCTAGCTCTGGGTCTCGCTGCACGGTACCCAGGGGAGCTCTGGGGACATTCCAGACCCAACCTAACAGCAGGTGAGGAAGTCGGGGGCAAGACGCGCATGCGGGAATGTGCCCCCGACAGGCTCGGGAGACACACTTCCTGGGGAAGCCCATGGCCGCCTCCCCACGGGTAGTCTATGGTGGGTAGAGCTCCTGGTGTCCTGGTGCCTGGTTGGGACCCGGTGCCTGCTCCTGGCGTCCTGGTGCCCGGTTGGGACCCGGTGCCTGCTCCTGGCGTCCTGGTGCCCGGTTGGGACCCGGTGCCTGTGCCGGGTGAGGAGTTGGGGGAGAGCTGGTGCCAGGCAGAGGCACGAGAGGCCACAGGAGCCAGGTCCCTGGAATGTGTGAGTGGCCAGGAGGCTGCCCCTAGACCAGCATCTTGGTCTCAGGGCTGGATGGACCTCTGTGTCCTCATGGCCCTAGTCTGCCCCCCAGGAGCACGGCTGGGGTGGGTTCTCCACCACAGGAACCAACGTGGACTCTGGTGGCTTCTCCTGCTCACAGCAGGTCCCAGCCACCCTCTTGCCACCCTCCATGCCACCCTCCTGCCACCCTCCTGCCACCCTCCTGCCCTCGGGCTCTCTTGGACCACTGGAGGGCAGGACCTGAAAGAACCACCACCTCCGCCAAAGAGCTGACGTAGAAGGCATTAATTACCACAGGTCTGACGGGGAGTTCTACCCTGGGCGGATAATCCAAAAACAGACGATTTAACCCAGACTAATCGAGATATTTAGATTCAGATTTTGAATTCCCTGAAACAAAGGGGATGATGGGGGCATTGGGGTTGTCCATGGGAAGTAAGAGACCACGCTTGTTTTGTGGGGCTGGGGGCCATGAAGGATGCTTTTGCCCCCCAGACTTACAATTCTCAACCATACGTAGCAATCGGGTTCTCGGGGCAGCAGAACCCACAGAAGGTGGTGACCACGGAGAGGGCCTGCCAGGTCGGCGGGAGCAACTGCACGCAGAGGCTGGGACGTCGCTCCTGGCTGCCTGCAGCCTGCAGGGCCAGGGACGTCTCGGGAGGAGGGTCCAGCAGGGCAGCCCCAGGCTCAGGCCACAGACCTGGGAAGCCCTGGAGAGCCCCAGTGGCGAGCCCCCATCCCCATGTCAGAGGCTGGAGAACTGGGGTCTGACGCCCAAGGAGCACTCAGCAGCCCAGGAAGGGAGAGGGAGCTTCGCCCTCCTGCTCTCTGCTCTGCAAGCCCCGCCTCACACCCCGGGATCTCTGGGTGTCCCCAGGTCCCATTTCATCCTGCTGTAGGATGGGTGCTACTGTCTCTGCTTACAGCATCAGAGTACATGCCCAGAGAGGCCGGGTCACTTTCCCAAGGATGCTCCATCATCAAGCCACAGGGCTGGGGCTGGTGCTACAGCTGACCCTGGAAGCCCCTCAAAGCCCTGCGCCACCCAGGAGGGCATTGGGCCTGCAGGGGAGAGCGTGGGCTTTTCCTGGGCGGAGGGTTGGGGAGCGACTTGCCTGGGACATCTGAAGAACGTCGAATGTGAAAATGTGAGTTTGCAAAGCAGACGCGGCAGCGATGGCCACCTCCCTGTGATTGGGACATGGCTGGGCCTGTGCAGACAGTGTCTGCCAGGAGGGGTGGGGACCTGGCAGCCTGTGTCCTTCTGAATGCTTTCGGGGGCGGAGGCCCGTCCCCTCTGGGGACTCGGCGAGCCTCACACAAACCGCGGCCCCCAGCCCCAGAGACCGCGGTGCTCCTCCCCAGGCTCTTCCCACCCCAGACAGCCTTTGGTCATTCTGCAAAGGCAGAGATGTCACCCTCAGAGAGGGAGGTGAGCCACTGTTCCACCTGAAGTCACTGAAAGAGCTGAGAGGCAGGAAGTGGCTTGAAGAATCACACAGGAAACGGCTTAAAGCACCCCTGACCAACACAGGGACCGCACGGCCACCGGACCACACGGCCACAGGATCAACGGTCAGACGGCTCACGTTTTTGTAGCCTCTTTCCTCTGAAGTGGGGTACAGTCCTCAGCAAGCGACCTGTTCTCAACTCACTGTGCCTCATGCTCTGGCCTTAGACGCCCCACATTTCCCCTCAGGGACTCCCTCCTGCCCTGCCCTGCCCAGCCCGCATGCCCACCTGGCCTGGGGAGCCTGCCGCCGTTCCTTTCCCTGAGGCTGGCCTCCCTGTCTCCACAAGCCCCGACCCCTCCCCAGGGCCAAGGAGACCCATCTCTGGGTCCCATGCGCACGCCGTCCTCCAACATGGTGCCACTCTCTCCTGCCTTTCCTCTGTCACCTTCAGAGTGGGGATCCTGAGGGTGCTAGCCCAGGTTGTCGCTGAGAGGGGCTGAGGGGGAGCCCTGGGGAGCCGGGGCCCAGCAGGAGCCGCCGTCCAGCACTCAGAGCAGAGAGCCCGGGCATCGGAGCTCGTGGGACTTCTGCTTGGAAACAGAAGGCGATCAGACACTTGCAGACCTGCAGTGACACTCAGGGAGGACGGCAGGCCTGGGAGTGGGGTGCGCGTGGCACCCTGGGGACGTGGGGCCTAGATCCTGCCCACGTGCTGGTGAGGCAAGGCCCGTCCGCAGGCCCCTCAGCTGGTTCTCGGCTGGTCCCCTCCCCCACAGGGAAGCCACGAGGCACAGCTCGTGGGGACAGAAACTTGAAGCTGAAAACTCGAAAAATAAACACAGCAACCTCCACAGGGAAGCCACGAGGCACAGCTCGTGGGGACAGAAACTTGAAGCTGAAAACTCGAAAAATAAACACAGCAGCAACGAGGTTCCGTCTAACCACGAGTCCGCGTGGACGCAAGAGTTTCTTCAGTGGAGAGGAATAATTTGCCTAATGACACACAAACATGGGAACGATGACAAATTAATGAGATGAACAGGGAAATGATGTTGAAGCTGTGATTATCTCCTCACACAAAGATTCTATCTCAAAACACGTGCACGTGGTGCCAGGTGAAGCAGAGATTCAGGAACCCTTGTTACTTGATCAAGAGGAGCCACGCGCCTGTCTCGGCCGATGATTCCGCCCAGGATGCACTCATCTGCCCCAGTGATCTACGCGGATCAATCAAGCCGCTCATCATGACGTTCCTCTCGTTTCCTCTCGTTGCAGCTTTGGATTAGATACTACAGACCTCCTCCCTTCGCCCCCAGCTCCTCTGCCCCGGGGAGCCGGAGCAGCTCTTCACGCTGGTGGCCATGGTGGGACTCTGCAGGTGACACGAGCACGCTGTGGGCTGGAGACCAGGAAGGGGCACTGGAGGCGGAGCTGGCAGGGCAGGGCAGGCCCAGGGGCTCCGGTCCTGCGGGAGCCCGAAGTCCAGAGAGGCTTGGGTCACACCCCGGCTCCCAGCAGACGCGCACGGCGAGCTGAGTGAGGGCCACAGCGGGTGCCGGCGCTGCAGACCCTCCGCGCCCATGTGGGTCACCAGCAGTGCCATCGCCGGCTCCTAACCACCGTCAGGAGGGAGGTGTCACCTCAGGAGGGAGGCCGGCCCCCACCCACAGGAGCGCTGCAGAGCGAGAGGCAGGAGGTGGCTTGAGGACTCACACAGGGAACGGCCTATCGCACCCTGACCAACACAGGCTCGGGCCACCCGCCAGACATGTGCACGTGTGTCTGCACACACACGTGTGCGAAGCAAGTGAGCGAAGCAGACTACGCCCACAATGAGACAGAAAAGGAGCCTCGGTGGAAAAATGAAACCACAGAGAAAAAGATTCTAGAATAGAAAAAAATGAACTAAAATCAATGTCCAGTGGATGTGCATAAAAGCAGATTGCAGGTGACGTGGGGAAAGCCATTAACCCGAGGGCAGAAGGGCACAGTGATATCATCTTACAGTCGGAGGGAGACAGATTGGAGCAAGGAAAGAGATCGGGGACCTGGGAGCAGGACCACGTGGTCGAAGTCCCTGCTGGGAATTCGGGGGGCAAAGGCGAGTCCGCAGAGGAGCGAGTGGAGAACACTCCGGGGCTCGCCTCTTGTTTCACAAGACGCCAACTGCCAGGCCCAGGAACCCCAGTGAGTGGGCGAGAGAGGGGCGGACAGCCACGGGAGCAGAGGACAAGACAGGTGAATGCGAGCTCCGCAGGAAGGACGAGGAGCAGCGCACCAGCTACATCCAGAGGCTGCTGCAGCTGTGAAGGGCGCACGGAAACGTCAGGTGCAGAGCAAGAGGCCGCAGGCTGAGAGTCGCAGTGCACCGAGCGCACTCTGTAAGTTAGGGTGGCACTGCTGGCCTGAGCGTCATCAACAGGAAGAACCAGCAAGAGTCAGGGAGCAGAGGCCCACGATTCAGCACAGGCGTGTTGGACGGCATTGTTAGTCCACACCCACAGGCAGCAGAGTCACAGGACAGGCACCAGGTGCAGGAGCGGCGGCAGAGAGAGCCGGGGTGGCTCTGGCCCGTCGTCACTGAGCAAACTCCAGTGGACTGATCGCAAAATCTGTGAGACGGAGACCGAGGCTGCTTAGAAAAGCCAGAACACACTCCGCGGTCACCGAGACGTGTTCTGAACATGCAGACGGACACTGAAAGGGAGAGGGAGGAATGGGGGTCAGGCAGAAAGCTAAAGACAGAAAGCAAGCTGGCTGCGTCGTGTGCAAAGCAGAACCCCAACCTGAACGGCCCCCCGCTTTAAAATGTGATGTCGGAGTCCTCAGAGACGAGTCCAAGACCCCAAAAAGCAGGCATCAGCCTGGGAGGAAACACGCAGCCCCTGAGCACTCCCAGACTTGGGTCCAGAATGCACACCCGTGTGTGTGTGCGCGCGCGCATGCGCCCACTCCTTTGGCCAATGCTACGTGCACGTGTATACAAACATTTGTGTGCACGTGTTTCAGTAGCACATACGTGTCTACCCACACGTACCCTTACACGTGCACAAATGAACCATGATGAGAACATCTTGTGTCAAGACAAGCATGGCAACTGACGCAGGTGGGCTACTTGGACAGCTACCTCACAGAGCTGGGCGTGGGGCGGCTAGTGAGCACGGCAGACACTCAGCGTCTCCGGGCGGGTCCAAGCACACGCACCAACGACCGTCCCAAGCGCCTGTGAACACTGAAGGCAGCAGCGCGGACGGTTGGAGCCGAGGCCGAGGGGCCTCTTGTGGCCGCAGCCGAGCGCTTCCAAGCTCAGCTTCTCTACGTGTGACCCCTCCTGACCGTTCACCTAGAGAAATGGGAAGTTCTGTCCAGGAAGGGACAGTGAGGCTCACGACAGCCCTGCTGGAAGCAACACCCAGCCCTCAACGGCGGACGGCGCGTGGCCGGGACTTCTGCGAGGGAGCCACACTGCAGGAGAAGCCCATGCCACCAGCGTCCTGGGAGCCACGCGGCATCGTGCTGAGCAGAGAAGCCAGATGCGAGCGCGTGAAGTGCTGCAGGACCGCCCCAGAGAGACGCCAGAACGGGCGGCAGAGTCTGCGACTGGTGGACACCAGGTCCCTGCTGGCCAGAAGAGGGCGTGCGGGGGCAGGGCCACAGCTGTGGGACAGACAGACATGTCCCAGGCCTTCTCTGCAGGGCTCCTCGGGAGCTCCTGTCGACCCAGACCCATTAGAACCCATCACACTCACACTTACAAGGTGTGAGTTCTACTGTTTGTAAGTCACACTTCAATAAAGCTGATTTGAAATTGATCAGGCCCAGGGAGAGTCCCCTAGGCCACCAAGCTCTCCACCTGAGTGCTCTGCAGGCCTTGGCCAGGTGAGGGGCCAAGCTGGGGCTGGCCGCCTGCCCTGTACTGTGCTCAGATCCGAGTCCCGGTCACCTGTCTCGGGAGGTGGCCATCAAGGGCGCCAAGGTTCTAACAGCCTCCAGGGCTCCTGCTGACCCGCCCTTTGGGAGCCTGACTCCGAGTCCACTGAGCCGCTGCGGGTGCTGCAGAACCCGGTGGCCGCAGACGGCTCAGTGCTGCGGACGCCTTCGTTTTGAAACTTCTGAATTTTCCTTGAGATGTGGCTCTGTGTTCCCTAAGGAAGTCCCCCTAAGGAAGTCATCGATGCCACCGACACTTTCCCTCAGCGGTGCTTCTGATCACTCCCTGAAGCAGGCTGCACGGCCCAGAACAAAGTGGCCGCCTTCCGTCACCTGGGCCGCAGTCACCGGTCTCTCCAGCTTGGGAGAGTCCTCCTCCCACTTCCTCATGCTGCCTCAGAGCCGCGGAGCCTAGTGTTTTCTGCTTTGCTTAGATGATTGTTTTGTCATTAAAATTAGCTTGGCTGCTCCCCAGCCCTTCCATCAGTGTGTTATAATCTCACAATTAAAACGTCTAATTTATTTCCTCATGTTCCTGATGTTATTGAAATTGGCCAGCTCTCTCGACAGAATGCCAAAGCCCTAATAGGTACCAAGGTACCAAGCATCCTGCCCCTTTCTGCTGTTGCTGTCGTCCTACCAGCAGAGCAACACACCTACCTGTCGTCGGATGGAAGGCACTCACCGTTATTCATATTAGAAGTTACTTTGCCTTAAACATATTTTATGATCTCCCAATAAAGAAGGAAATATCAAAACAAAATGTAATTCTAAGGTTTTCATTTTAACAAAACCACAGTTTTAAAGGTCCCCTACACTGTCGATAACGGAGGCAGGGAAGGAGGAGCAGCTGGCCCCAGCGTCTCTTGGGCTGATCTTTTAAAAAGGAACCTGAAACTTGATGGCTCGACGTTGTCATGCAAGGTTGCCTTTGTGAGATTTGATCCATCCTGGGAAACGTGCACAGTGGGTCCAAGAACCGCCGTGGAGCTTCCCCATCAGGAGCGGGGGCCCCCGGCTGCAGGTCCGGAGGGGCTGCAGCGTGGTGGTCACGCGGCTCTCTGCAGGAGGCGCTGAGCCAGCTCCCTCAGCCTCCCACGTGCCACGGCTCACTGTGACCACGTGCTGGCCAGGAGAAGCGGTGGTGTCACTGGGCATCAGAGGCGTTTCTCTACCTCCATCGATCCTGAGAGTGTGCGGGGACCCTTGGCTCCGGGCTGTAATCCAGCACTGGAAACAACACGACCACCCCCGTCCTCAGGGAAGTTCAGGCCAGTGCCCAGAGACCGTGATCAAGGGGCTGCGAGAGCAGGGGCATGGAGCGGAGCTGGTGCACCAGCGAGGCCTGCTGGTGGGTCTAGACCCAGTAACCACTTCCCTGAACTCAGTGGCGTAAGACAGCAATTTGGTTTTAGCTCCCAAGGCTCTGGGGGTTTCCAGGCCCAGACAGGCGTTAGCGCCTGGAGCCTCTCGTGCTCTTGCGCTCAGAAACTGAGGAACCTGGAGGCTCAGCCAGCCGGAGAGCCAAGATGGCGCCCTCACCTCTCTGTAGCTGGGAGGCTCAGCTGTCAGCTGGGCCCACAGAGGGGCTGCGGCATTTCTTGAGCTTCTCACAGCACAGAGCCAGCATTCCAGGGGCAGGAAGAGGGGCTGCCAGGCTCACAGAGGCGGTAACAGGCTCTAAAGGGCACTCAAGCTGAACCGGTTGGTCTAGGCCATCAGAGCACCCACCCAGATTCAGCACAGCCCCAGACCCCCTCTGCTCGCACTGGGAGATGGACACGGGCCCTCTGCAGAGGAGCACGAGGGATGGGAAGAGAGATGCAATTGGAGAACAGCAGATTTCCGGGTCTGAGAACGTCCTGTGAGTGACCTTCACAGAGGCCGTCTACACCACTGTTGTGCTGGTGGGCCGGGCCAAAGCCCCCTCACCACATCCACTCACTGAGTCCTCAAGACCTCTCGAGATGGCAACAGTTCTTGTTACAGATAAGGAAACTGAGGCATGAGACTTAAACAACGCTCTACTTTGAGGCTACCCACCAGCCACCCCATCATACGGATGAGCATAGTCTTTCCTGTCACAAACTGCAGAACACGAGCTCTCCTGCTGGGAGGGTCCTGCCCAGGACAGCACAGGGACTTCAGGCGAATCAACCACTCCTGGAGCGTCTCAGCACCAACAGCCAGGCAGGGGGTGGAGAGGGAAAGGGCACATGAGGCTGGGGGAGTGCAGGCAGGGGGACAGAGGGCAGGGCAGTCGAGGCTGGCACGAGGTGGAGGGCTGTGGGGCTGGTCTGGAGGTAAGGTGCTCTCCAGGGACTGAGCTCCACAATGCTCTGAGCGGGGAGAGTCCCCGGTCCCCACACCAGCCCTGGGCGTCCTCAGGCCTCCTCAGTCTTCGTCCCACACCAGCCCTGGGGTCCTCAGGCCTCCACCGTCCACGTCCCTCACCAGCCCTGGGCGTCCTCAGGACTCCACAGTCCACGTCCCACACCAGCCCTGGACGTCCTCAGGCCTCCACCGTCCACGTCCCACAACAGCCCTCGGGTCCTCAGGCCTCCACAGTCCACGTCCCACACCAGCCCTGGGCGTCCTCAGGCCTCCAAAGTCCACGTCCCTAACCAGCCCTGGGCGTCCTCAGGCCTCCACAGTCCACGTCCCACACCAGCCCTGGACGTCCTCAGGCCTCCACAGTCCACGTCCCACACCAGCCCTGGACGTCCTCAGACCTCCACAGTCCACGTCCCACACCAGCCCTGGGGGTCCTCAGGCCTCCACAGTCCACGTCCCACACCAGCCCTGGACGTCCTCAGACCTCCACAGTCCACGTCCCACACCAGCCCTGGACGTCCTCAGACCTCCACAGTCCACGTCCCACACCAGCCCTGGGGGGTCCTCAGGCCTCCACAGTCCTCGTCCCTCACCAGCCCTGGACGTCCTCAGGCCTCCACAGTCCCTGGTCCCTCACCAGCCCTGGACGTCCTCAGGCCTCCACAGTCCTCGTCCCACACCAGCCCTGGACGTCCTCAGGCCTCCACAGTCCACGTCCCTCACCAGCCCTGAACGTCCTCAGGACTCCACAGTCCACGTCCCACACCAGCCCTGGACGTCCTCAGGCCTCCACAGTCCACGTCCCACACCAGCCCTGGGCGTCCTCAGGCCTCCACAGTCCACGTCCCTAACCAGCCCTGGGCGTCCCAGGCCTCCACAGTCCTCGTCCCACACCAGCCCTGGACGTCCTCAGGCCTCCACAGTCCACGTCCCTCACCAGCCCTGGACGTCCTCAGGCCTCCACAGTCCACGTCCCACACCAGCCCTGGACGTCCTCAGGCCTCCACAGTCCACGTCCCACACCAGCCCTGGACGTCCTCAGGCCTCCACAGTCCACGTCCCACACCAGCCCTGGACGTCCTCAGGCCTCCACAGTCCTCATCCCTCACCAGCCCTGGGCATCCTCAGGCCTCCACAGTCCACGTCCCTCACCAGCCCTGGACGTCCTCAGGCCTCCACAGTCCACGTCCCTCACCAGCCCTGGACGTCCTCAGGCCTCCACAGTCCACGTCCCTCACCAGCCCTGGACGTCCTCAGGCCTCCACAGTCCACGTCCCTCACCAGCCCTGGACGTCCTCAGGCCTCCACAGTCCACGTCCCTCACCAGCCCTGGGGGTCCTCAGGCCTCCACAGTCCACGTCCCTCACCAGCCCTGGGGATCCTCAGACCTCCACAGTCCACGTCCCTCACCAGCCCTGGGCGTCCTCAGGCCTCCACAGTCCACGTCCCACACCAGCCCTGGACGTCCTCAGGCCTCCACAGTCCACGTCCCTCACCAGCCCTGGGGGTCCTCAGACCTCCACAGTCCACGTCCCTCACCAGCCCTGGGGTCCTCAGACCTCCACAGTCCACGTCCCTCACCAGCCCTGGGGTCCTCAGACCTCCACAGTCCACGTCCCTCACCAGCCCTGGGCGTCCTCAGGCCTCCACAATCCACGTCCCACACCAGCCCTGGGCGTCCTCAGGCCTCCACAGTCCACGTCCCTCACCAGCCCTCGGGTCCTCAGGCCTCCACAGTCCTCGTCCCTCACCAGCCCTGGGCGTCCTCAGGCCTCCACAGTCCTCGTCCCTCACCAGCCCTGGACGTCCTCAGACCTCCACAGTCCACGTCCCTCACCAGCCCTCGGGTCCTCAGGCCTCCACAGTCCACGTCCCACACCAGCCCTGGGCGTCCTCAGGCCTCCACAGTCCACGTCCCTCACCAGCCCTGGGCGTCCTCAGACCTCCACAGTCCACGTCCCTCACCAGCCCTCGGGTCCTCAGGCCTCCACAGTCCCCGTCCCTCACCAGCCCTGGGCGTCCTCAGGCCTCCACAGTCCTCGTCCCTCACCAGCCCTGGGCGTCCTTAGATCTCCACAGTCCTCGTCCCTCACCAGCCCTGGGCGTCCTCAGGCCTCCACAGTCCACGTCCCTCACCAGCCCTGGGGTCCTCAGGCCTCCACAGTCCACGTCCCTCACCAGCCCTCGGGTCCTCAGGCCTCCACAGTCCACGTCCCTCACCAGCCCTCGGGTCCTCAGGCCTCCACAGTCCACGTCCCTCACCAGCCCTCGGGTCCTCAGGCCTCCACAGTCCACGTCCCTCACCAGCCCTCGGGTCCTCAGGCCTCCACAGTCCACGTCCCACACCAGCCCTGGGCGTCCTCAGGCCTCCACAGTCCACGTCCCTCACCAGCCTTGGGCGTCCTCACACCAGCCTGGGCGTCCCTCAGGCCTCCACAGTCCTCGGTCCCTCACCAGCCCTGGGTTGCGTCCTCAGGCCTCTCCCACAGTCCAACTCCCCTCACCAGCCCTCGGGCCGTCCTCCAGGCCTCCCACAGTCCCACGTCCCCTCCCTCACACAGTCCCTCGGCGTCCTCAGGCATCCACAGTCCACGTCCCTCACCAGCCCTGGGCGTCCTCAGGCCTCCACAGTCCACGTCCCATCACCAGCCCTTGGGTCCCTCAGGCCTCCACAGTCCTCGTCCAACGTCCCACCAGCCCTGGGCGTCCTCAGGCCTCCACAGTCCACGTCCCACACCAGCCCTGGGGTCCTCAGGCCTCCACAGTCCACGTCCCACACCAGCCCTGGGCGTCCTCAGGCCTCCACAGTCCACGTCCCACACAGCCCTGGGGTCCTCATGCCTCCACAGTCCCTGGTCCCACACCAGCCCTGGGGTCCTCAGGCCTCCACAGTCCACGTCCCACACCAGCCCTGGGTCCTCAGGCCTCCACAGTCCTCGTCCCTCACCACCCCTGGGCGTCCTCAGGTCCTCCAAAGTGGGCCGTCCTCACAGTCACACGTCCTTGGGGCCCACAGTCCTCGTCCCACACCTGCCCTGGGCGTCCTCAGGCCCACAGTCCTTAGGTCCCACACCAGACCTGGGCGTCCTCAGGCCTCACAGTCCTGGTCCCACACAGCCCTGGGGCCTACAGGCCTCCACAGTCCACGTCTCCTCACCTGCCCTCGGGCCGTCCTAAGGCCTCCACAGGTCCATCGTCCCATCACCAGCCCTCGGGCGTCCTCAGGCCTCCACAGTCCTAGTCCCACACCAGTCCCATGGGCGTCCTCAGGCCTCCACACGGTCCTTGTTCCCACACCATCCCCGGGGTCCTCAGGCCAGCCCGTCACCTCCACTAAGTCCACGTCCCTCACCTGCCCCTCCTCAGTGTCCTCCACAGTCCACGTCCCATCACCAGCCCTGGACGGTCTCTAGACCATCACCTCAGTCCATAGTCCCTCACCAGACCCTGGGTCCTCAGGCCTCCACAATCCTCGTCCCTCACACAAAGCACCTGGACGTCCTCAGGCCTCCACAGTCCCCTCGTCCCTCACCAGCCTGGGCGTCCTCAGGCCTCCACAGTCCAACGTCCCTCTCCAGCCCTGGGGTCCTCAGGCCTCCACAGTCCCACGTCCCCTCACCAGCCCTGGGACGTCCTCAGTCCTCCAACAGTCCACGTCCCACACCAGCCCTGGGACGTCCTCAGGCCTCCACAGTCCACGTCCCACACCAGCCCTGGGCGTCCTCAGGCCTCCACAGTCCACGTCCCTCACACCAGCCCTGGGCGTCCTCAGGCCTCCACAGTCCACGTCCCTCACCAGCCCTGGGTCCTCAGGCCTCACAGTCCACGTCCCTCACCAGCCCTGGGCGTCCTCTGGCTCCACACGTCCCTCGTCCCGTCCTCAGGCCTCCCTCACAGTCCACGTCCACAGTCTCACCAGCCCTGGGCGTCCTCAGGCCCTCCCACAGTCCACGTCCCTCACCAGCCCTGGGTCCTCAGGCCTCCACAGTCCACGTCCCTCACCAGCCCTTGGGCTCCTCAGGCCTCCACAGTCCTCGTCCCTCACCAGCCCTCGGGTCCTCAGGCCTCCACAGTCCACGTCCACTCACCAGCCCTGGGGTCCTCAGGCCTCCACAGTCCCACGTCCCTCACCAGCCCTCGGGTCCTCAGGCCTCCACAGTCCACGTCCCACACCAGCCCTGGGTCCTCAGGCCTCCACAGTCCACGTCCCTCACCAGCCCTCGGGTCCTCAGGCCTCCACAGTCCACGTCCCTCACCAGCCCTCGGGTCCTCAGGCCTCCACAGTCCACGTCCCTCACCAGCCCTGGGCGTCCTCAGGCCTCCACAGTCCTCGTCCCTCACCAGCCCTGGGCGTCCTCAGGCCTCCACAGTCCTCGTCCCACACCAGCCCTGGGCGTCCTCAGGCCTCCACAGTCCACGTCCCTCACCAGCCCTGGGCGTCCTCAGGCCTCCACAGTCCTCGTCCCACACCAGCCCTGGGCGTCCTCAGGCCTCCACAGTCCTAGTCCCACACCAGCCCTGGGCGTCCTCAGGCCTCCACAGTCCTTGTCCCACACCATCCCCGGGGTCCTCAGGCCTCCGTGTGGAGGTGGGAATGGACTTGCAGGAGAGCCAGTTCCACCCGCAGAGTTCCCATGTGGAAGTCCAGCATGGTCCTGCAGACGCCTGACAAAGGCGATGTGTTTGGGATGCAGGATGGAGAGGCTGACCCGCGGAGTCCTGGGAGGGAGGCGGAGCGAGACCTGTGGGTCTCTGTTTTGGTGAGGAAGGTGGCCTCCGGGGGCTTCTCTAGGAGGGGACGCATGGCAGAAAGGCCCATGTGGAGACAAGAGCCAGAGCCCCGGGCCTTCTCACCCACTCGAGGGTACGTCCCCTGAAGACAGGAAGCCCGGGCGCCGCCGTTGGTGGCCGTCTTTGGGCCCGTGTGCTCAGGGTGTCTCCTCAGGGCTCATGTCCCTGGGCGTGCACAACAGGGTGCAAAGGGACTGTCCGTGGCCTGGGCAGGCAGATCTGCCGTGAGGTGGCAGCTGAGCCACACCCCTCCTGATGTCCTCAAGGACCGTGGGTTGGAGACTGAGGGCCTCCTGGGGCTGTCAGGTGACGGGCAGTGGAGGCTGAGCCTCAGCATGGAGGCAGCTGGGTGCTGTGGAGGAGGGGAGAGAAAACACCTGAGGCTGGGAGGAGGCGAGAGGCCGGGGCTCCAGGGGACGGGAGAGGGAGGCCCTGGCAGCCTCCGTCTGCTGTTGCCCTGGAAGGGCTTCCATGGCCGGCGCCTTTCGGGCGATTAAAAGAGGGTGACGGCACGCCCACCTCGGAGAAGGCTGCTGACCAGGGAGGCAGCGTCCCTGCACGGGAGGCCAGAGGCTGTGCGAGGCACTCCCGGGCTCCTGGCTGAAGGGGCAGGGTCACATGCAGAGCCAAGCCCCATTCAGGGAGGCTGCAGCCCTGTCTCTGTGGCCGCAAGTGCACTTCATGCTCGAAGGTCTTGGGGGAGACGCTGCAGCCCCTCGGGCCGGGTTGCATCGCACCGCTTTCTCTTTAAGGCTGGCGTGGCTCGCGGCTGGAGAGGCGCTTTCAGCCTGGAACCGGGTGGGTGTATCCATCACATTGACTTTCCTTCAGTTCTTGAGGCTCGGAGAACAGTTTCTTATTGGTATTTATTTTGCTCTAAATTAGCTATTTGCTTATTGACCCAAAATAGTTATCATCTCAGCTGGAAATATATTGGAACTCTGGTTGCCAAACAAATATTCAGCAAAAGATGAATAAAAGCATATGGGGAGGAAAGCCCCAGCACGTTGGGCCTGCCTGCGCCCTGGAAGGCGTCTGGCCCGCAGCCACAAGCCCTGCTGCTAGCGGCACTGGGCATGACAGTGATCGATTCAGCAGTGGGAAGGTATTAATGATGCTCAGGGCGATGGAGCAGGCTCTTCACCGTCATTTGCATTTCCATTCATCACTCCCCGTTTATCATTATGAAGAGGACGCCAGAGCTAATTAAAGTCCGGGCTAACAGGGTGGCCGGGGAGTCTGGTGACCAAAAGTGTTGGGAGGGCCTGGGAGGGCTCCCAGCAGGCAGGACAGCAACCTTACAGCAAACCCAATTAACTTAATTCCTGGTGAAGCCGTGAGGCTCTTCCACTGGGTAGACTGGGCGATTTGACGTACACCTCATATTTCATGTGTAAATTAGGGGCTCAGCCACTTGGCTTCGGTAGGGCGTCTCTTACCCCATCCTCTGGCCCAGACAGCAGTCTTTGAACATCCCTGCCTTCCTCCATCTCCACATAGAAGTCCTGTGTAACTTGTTGGCACAGCACTTCACAATTCCGTATTGCTCTCGGGATTTTTAGAAAAGTTTCCCCAAACATAATTCAAAGGACAGATTCTAAGCTAGAGCGATCCTTGGTGCATACATTTGGAACAGAAGGAGACGCATCTAAGTTGCACCGCCGGGTCTGACTCCAGTCTCGCTCTCACTCCGTGTGGAATTTGCTGGGCACATTTTCACAGGGCAGTTTCTCTCTTCAGTATCCATGACAATAAATGGCATCGTTAGAGGACGGAATTTAATTTCTCCTTTATGAGTTTTAATTAGCGAGTGACACTTTGATTCTTCTTTCCCACTGCATGGCACATCTACAGTAGGCTGTCTTGGGGGTTCACCTCGGGTGTACTCTTGAAGTTGATCCGGGAAGACAAAGATGCCCTTGGAGAGTGCTTTTTGTGACTCACGTGGGGGAATGAGGAAGGTCCCTCTGGATCTGCCGTAGAACTGGGGGCTCTGTGGACACCCTGAGCTGCCCTTCCCAGTGGAAAACGGGGCCGTAGCCGGCCTTGTCCTGGGGTGACAGAAAGAGGGCTGGCACCCCGCGGCCACAATGGCAGCATCCTTCCCAGAGAATGATGTGGTCCAGCCCAGGGCAGACTGTGGGCGCTTCCCTCCTGTGGAACATGGAGGATGAGCCGTTCCCAAGGACGCGGCGTCTACGCCTGTGCCGTCTGCACTGGCCACTGCACTAGAGCCTGGGCTCACACGGCGTGGGCCCTCACGACCTCAGTGGGCGGGTGCCCTCTTCCTCACATAGAGGAGGGCTGCGGGGCAGGAGGCCGAGCTCCTGCAGGAGTGTGGTAGCCTTCAGGACTCTATTGTAGCCGCCTCCCTGAATGGGCGGCCACAGCAAGAACAGTCTGCCTTTGCTTGTCTGCTTCCACCTTCCCCAGAACAGAGTCCAAGAAAAGGGGGCTGCGCAGCCTCGTTCAGAGCGGGCTGCACCTCCACGCCCGGTGGGCGGGGGGCGTGCAGTGGGTATCTGTGCAATGACTAGGCGGGCGAAGGAGCTAACTCAGCTCTGGGCCAGCCCTCGCCACCTGAGGTGCTCAGGGGGGACCATCTGGATTGAGGCCTTAGGTTCCCTCTGCACGTGCCTCCTTGGAACCCTCACTGTCCAGTCTCCTGGTCCTCCGGTTGGAGGCCCTGCATGCCCTGGCGCCCAGCCGCCGGCACTCCCTGGCTTGGAGGCCCCTCTGCAGACCAGCACATGGGCCTTCTGCCCCGGCTGCCCCAGCCTGGAGCCACCTTCTCCAGTCCAACCCCTGTGCACCCACTGTGCTTCCTACAGTGACAGACACCTGAGTGTGGTGACAAGGAGATCCTATGTGACGTTACAGTCAAAGAACTCTTTCACAAAGAACAGTGACGTCTGCTGCTGGGGCGGTGAAGCTTTTTTTCATTTCTTCTTTTGTTGGTCTACAAAACTCATCTGCCATTTTGAATATTGTGTTTCCATGTGAATTCACCTCAAAAACGAGCTGAATCATTCTGAACTCATGCTAGGAGCACGGGGCGTTGGAGTGGACAGGGTAGACTCCAGCCTCCTGAGCCAGAGGTGAGCAGCGGACAGAGGCACGCGCCTCTCCCCACAGCAGGGCACAGTAATCCCGCCTTCATTAAGCCACGGCCGCGGGCTCACCAGAGACGTAAAGAAGCTGATTTTCCATTATAATCTAATCCCAGGGAGCCGCTTTTTCAAGTGTATAAACTTTTCCCAGGAGGAAGTTAAGCACCATTATCATCAACATGGTCATTATTATCATCAGAAGGCATTTATTAAGCACTTAATTGTGCATAGCACTGAGTTAGCTGTGAACAGAGAAGCTGAATTCCTGCCTTCTGGGAACTCACTGGCCTGTAAGAGGGAACAAAATGACAAGCCAAGAAAAGCTTAGAGAATTGGACAAACCCCAGCCACTGTGGGGGGTACAGGAAAGAGAGAAAGCCCACATTATGGGGGAGACGGGAGGTGCACAAGAACCGTTATCTCTTATCTGTACGGAGACACCATGTGAGTCAGATTTCTGTTACTGTGTCAAAATATCACAGGTGACAACCTAAAGGAGGAGAGGCTCATCTTGGCCTAAGATTCCAGAGCTCTCAGTCCATGGTTGGTGGCTGTGTTGCCTTGGGCCTGTGGTGAGGCAGAACTACATGGCGGGGCGTGTGGGGAGCAAGCGCTCACCTCCTAGCCATGGAGAAGCAGGGAGGAAGGAGTGCTGGGGTCCCCCATCCTCTCCCGGGGCGTGCTCCAGGGACCACCTTCCTCCACTAGGCCCCGCCTCCTAAAGGCCATGCCCCCTCTCAGTGGTGCCAGGGGCTGGCCAAGCCTGCAGAGCCCCCAGTCAGGAGCTCTGCTGTGGAAGAGACGCAGTCGCTCCCGAGGCTGGGGAGAGAGGCTCCTGCGAGGAGGGAGGAGGAAGAGCCCAGGCTGCTGTGTCCTGCAGGAGCCCCACCCTCCACACGGGGCCGAGGCCGACTCAGGATTCACAGACACCCGAGGAATTAGTGCCGTGGCTGGTTTGCACAGAGGAGCAAAATAACGGGAAGCCCAAGCAGCAGGGCTCTTGAATGACACCCAGAGACATCCAGGTGTCCCATTGTCTCCAGACTTTGGGGTGATGAGCGTGAGATTTTGCTTGCAAAGTGGAGAAGCACTTATGGAAATATAGATGGCTGCAGGCACCTGGTCAGAGGCAGGGCCCAGGCTGGGCTGAGCCTCTTCCTCTCCAAGGGCACCCTGGGGGGTTTGTTGGCATGGCTTTCTTCAGCACGAGGCTCCTTCAGTGCTGGCCCAGCTCCCCTCCAAGGTCAGCAGCAGCCACAGCAGGGCCAGCCCGGGCCCCCTCGGGCCCCAGGACATCTGACAGTCTGCTCTGCTCCATGCAGAAGGCCCTGACTGCAGACAGTCGCCCTCTCTGATTCCTGAATCCCAGCTGCAAACTCTTGGAAGGAAGTCGAATGGCTCATCTCGGACCAGTCACCAACCTGGCTATGGAGTCCCTGTGCTCAGGACAGGGACACACAGAGCCCTATATGTGGCACACGCTGACCAGCCACGACAGCCAGGGTGTCCCGGGTGGGCTGTGCCAGGGGACACAGGGCTGCAGAGGAGACTCCTTGTGGCATGGAACGTCACAGGAGCAGCGTCTTGGTCAGCAGGAGCCGATAAGGGCTGCGCCGCCATCTCTGCCCTAGACTCAGGGCCGGGCCTTTTCACTTAGCAAATGCTTTTGGGATTGATGGTGCTGTGGTCTCCGTGGTTCCTCTTTCCTCCCACTGCTGGGAAGTTCTGCACAGTAGGGTGGACTGCACCCATCCTCCTGCAGAGGGGCGCTTGGGTCCTTGCCAGTTTGGGGCTCTGTGGCAGTGCCGCCATGCGCCTTCCCGAGCACGCGCTGTGTAAGCACATGGGAGTGGGCTGGGGCACGCGCAAAGATGGGTTCTGTGCCGTCCCGCCATTCTCTTTGGGAGTGGCGTGCCCGGGCCCTGTCAGCGTCGGAGGCCCCCCGTCCGCTCCCACACTGGGCTTCTGCGGCCTCCATGCCACCATTCCCGCTCACGGGCAGCCGCGCCGATGGCCCTCTCCCCTCCCACCGGGCGGACACTCCCGAGTCTGCGAGGCTGTATTGCAGCTCAGGGCCCTTCCCTGAGGCAGCTGGCGGCAGAGGCAGCAGCAGGAGTGCACCCAGACCAGGAGAGCGGCGGCCGCGAGCCTCGGCGTGCCCACGCCTGGGCTCAGAGTCAAGCACCTCACCTCTCCACCCCTGCCTCTGCTCTCGTTGCATCTAACGACCACCTTCAGCCACCGTCCTTGCTCAAGAGCGTGGCTGTCCCCTGAAGCTGCTGGGCTTTCCTTTCTCTCATTGGCTTTCGTTAGCCCTAGAGCCTGACTGTAGCGTCCTGGCCAAAGCAGGGCCCACCCTTGGTGTGGATATTGTGACAAGAGCAGCCTGTGGCCGGGTAGAGCCACCACATGGCCCGACTCCATCCATCCTGGTTATTTAAATCTGTCTGTGGACTGAATCTCGTGTCCCCAGACGCACGTGCTGAAGCCCTCCCACAGCAACGGTCCTAGGAGGTGAGGCCTCTCAGCCAGTTCCGTGCTGCCATAGCAGGCACCGGAGACTGGGTCGTTCACAAGAGCAGAGATTAATTCACTCACGACTATGCCAGCATCTGGTGAGGGCACTGGCTGCTCATGCCGCGGCATAAGGGCATGGGCTGGGTGAGCCCAAGACGCACGGAGGAACAGCCTGCTTCACCCCCCTCTGGGGAACCCACTCTCAGGATGACAGCCATCGTCCACGCACAAGGGCAGGGGGAAGGTCTCCCTTGCAACACCGTCACAGGGCCGTTAAATTGCAGCAAGAGTTCTGGTGGTGACGTTCAAGCTACAGCATGCTTTTGCAAACTCACTGGAGTCAAAAGGAGTCCCAAGGGTGGGTTCCTACCCTCCCAGTGGGTTCCTACCCTCCCGGTGGGTTCCTTCTAGACGGGGAAGAGTTGCGAGGGGCGCTCTGTCTCGCCGCCCTGTCTCCCCTCGTCCTCTCCAACTCCACTGCATGAAGACGCAGCCTTCCCTGCGGTCTGGCCGCAGCTCCCACGCGGCTCCATCTCACCCGCCAGCTGCCTCTGCTTCCTGACAGCCTAATCTCCGTGCTGCCCTCTTCCTGCTGTCTTTTAAAAAGAAGAGAGATTAGAAAGTAGATTTGTTGCTGCCAAGGACAGAAGGCAGATTGCTGAGTACAGCTACTTAAGATGAACTTAAAAAGCGAGAGCTGTCCAGGAACCGTGGACCTTCAGGGACCCTTGCTGCCACTTGTTGTGCTGGTGTAGAACGACGGAGGAGGAATATCCAGTTTCTAATATCACCTGTTCATACACTCCTAAAGGGCACCAGGGATGGAGTGATAAGCAAATTATGAAGGTGCTCTGGTTCTTTGAGTTATCTGATATATTTGACTTTTATTTATCCATTTCCAACAACTGCTCCATTAAACCCTGTTGGCACATCGTTGGGGATTAACAATCCGCAGGATAAAATCGTTCATCAGCCTATTTCAGCTGCTCCTGAATAATCCAGGAATACACAGTTGCCCCCAAGGCCTCTCCTGGTGGCCCTCGGGGGACTTCCCACCTCTCCTGAGGATCTCTGCCCAGGAGCCACTGTCATTGCGCTCCTCGAGGGCGGGGAAGGAGAAGGAAGACGGACAGGAGCGCAGATCCACTTCCCCAAACTCGCCTGGGTCTCTAAAGGGTCTTGGCACTCGGGCTCCTGACTGCCACCTGCTGAGGGGGTGGAGGCCCTCTCTGGGTTGGTGGGGGCCTCAGTCTCCACCTGCTCTGAGTTCAGAGCCTCTTCGTCTGTGTTCTGCACCCTGACTCTTTCCTCCTGGACCTGCAGTGTCCGTGGAAAGGCAATGTGAGCCACAGGGGTGACTTTAAGTGGCCTAGCACCCAGTTTTAAGGGTAGTAAAAAGAAGTGATGAAATCTTAAAAATATGTATCCCAAATATCATGTCAACATGCAATTGCACAAACAGTCATTGAGATGCTTTGCATTTTCATCAGGCTGTCTTCAAACTCCACGATCACCCAACAGCACACTGTATCTTATATTTGACCCCACAATTTGAACATGAAATGTCATCTTAGCAAAAAATCCAGAGGTGTTTAGCAGAGACCTAGTTCACACGGCTTCAGCCTAGAAGCCTGAATATAGGAGAATGAAGATTTGCATTTCAAGTCCAGTTCCTCCGTCGCACCAGTCGGGTTGCAAAAGCCCAGCAGCCCAGGTGGCCACAGCCTGGGGAAGTTCAGGTCTGCATCATGCACCACAGAGGGACATCGCAGGGTGGGACGGGAAGCATCCCCTGGCCATGCCATCCAGTGTCTGCACTCTGCTGGCGAGCGAGCGTGTTCAGAGCCTTGCCCCTGGACGCAGGTGTGGGTGGGTGAGGACAGAACCTGCGACTGAAGGAGACCAATGCACCTGGCTTCTGCGCAGACCCTGCGATGGGACCCTGGCTTCTGCGCAGACCCTGCGATGGGACCCTGGCTTCTGCGCAGACCCTGCGATGAGAGCCTTCCTTCTCGCAGGCTCTGCGCTGTGATCCAAGGGCCGGGGTGATTCAGGCACCTGCAGCACATCAAGGGCTATTTGGAGAAAGGTCCTTCTTCTACCTAGGCGGCAGCACCCTACAGAGCTGCGTGGCCTGAAGTGCCACCAAAGATGGGCAGGAGCGAGACCCGTGCTGGGCTGCGGGGACGGGACCCCTGGCCTCCCGTCCTGGAGGAGGCAGGGACAGCCTCAGCCCAGCACGGCCCACTAGGGCACTCTGTCCTGCTCTTCCCTGGGCTCTGGGGGGATGCAGGGGTTCATTGGCTCCTTTTCCTGCCAGACAAGAGCCCTGGGTGCCGCTCAGCCCGAGGCTCACAGGGGAAAGGGATGACAGGCGACATGATGTTGTTCACAGGAACGGTAGAGGTGGCAGAGCCAGCTCCGTGGGCACTGGGTGAGGGCAGCCTCTCTCTTCTTTGAATAGCACTTGCACTGACGTTGGGAGGGAGAGGAGCAGAGGTGCCTTACATTCGCCTTTCCCTGAGAAGACGTCTGTCCGGCTGCAGGCGGGCCGCGGGTGCTTCTGTTGTCTCAAAGGCCACGGTGGAACCGAAGGGCTGGGGAGGGCAGCCAAAACCAATCATTTCAAATTGGGCTGCAAGAAGCCATTTGGTTCCCCTTCATCTAAGCATATGAAGAGCTTCGTTCCCACCTCCCGGGACCCCAGGCCGCCGCCGCCTCCGGTGAGGGGCCCTGCCAGGCCGATGCCATGGTAGGACGGCTTGAACTCAGTTGCTGGAAGCAGGGCAGCACCAGGGCTCCCGAGGCACAGCAGGGGGTCTGCCTGTGCCGCTGTCTCCCATCACTGGGGGGCGCTGTGTTGCTGCCCAGACGGGCGGGCGGGCCGTGTGTGTGTGGGTGTGCACGGCTGTACGCGGACGCCAGAGACCGAGGTCAGACAGACTCAGGAGCAGACACCGCAAAGCCCAAGGTGGAATGCACCCTGAGGGGCGGGACACGCGCAGGGGTGACTCCCACACGGGCACAGGGGCCTTGGCGTCAGCCAGGAAGGCCTTCGCATCCAGCACACGTGCAGGAAGCCCCCTGTCGGGGCCCCCTGGGGTCTGTGGCTGAAGGCCCTGGTGGCATCCTCACGGTTGTGCCCCCAAGCCCAGAGCAAGGGGTAGGCGTGAGCTGCCGGCAACGCGGGACAGAAGAGGAGAAGGAGGGGCTCACGAGGCAGCCAGAGACCAGCCAGGCCTCACAGGGCATGGGGGGAGCCCGGGCTGCAGGAGGAAGGCGCAGCTGGGCCAAGGGCCAGGCTCTGCTGCCAGAACGCAGGACAAGCAGCTGGACAGCAGCACAGGTGTGGCCTGGGGCTTCCTGAGCTGCTCTGGGGTATGCAACCACAAAGGACAGCTCCATTGTGTCCTCTTGGGAACTGCAGGTGTGGGCCACTCTCACATGGTCAGCAGTGCCCCCTGGGAAGCGGCTCCAGGGACTCTCTAGTTCCCCAGTGGGTGGCGTCTGGAGGGCAGCAGGTTGACGGTCCTGGCTGAGGGACAGGAACCCGCGTGCTTTCCTCTCAGAGCCCAGCACATGGCCTGACCCCTCTGCTTAAAGAGGACACAAGGCAGCCTGGGACCGCCTCTCCCACTTGAAGAGGACGTGGAGGTGTGAGGTCACAGGGGAAGGGATACGTCCCGTCGGAAACTGGAGACCATGCATGCACGGACAGAAAAACGGCATTTGCCAGTTGCAAGAATCATGGCAGAGCAATGCCCAGAGAGATGCCAGAGGCGATGAGAGTGGACGCCGGGACGCAGAGGGGTGGGCGATGCGCAGGTGAGGATGGTGGACGCGAGAGACCGGCAGGTGACGGACATCGGAGACAGACCGACAGGGACGCGCGGTGGCTGACGGGGAGGTGCTGACGCCCACGGTTCGCAGGACTTCCTCCCCGCCAGCCCGGACTCCGGAGCACAGCCAGGGCTCCGGCGGGGCGCGGGCAGGCCTGTGGTGTGGAGTGCACTCTCGAGGCTGGTTCTGGCCGGGCGTGGAGATGCCGACGGCCTGGAGTCAGAAGGCACTGCCCTCTGCCTGCCTCAGAGCTGCCCACTTCCCCATCAGATCTGTGCCCAGGTCTGGACGGCGTGGCCAGGTGAGGGGCCTCTGTGCACTTCTGAGCACTAGCTCGACTCCCCAGCTCCAGAAGGGACCATGCACCGTCCTGCAGGCCGCGGAGAGAGGCCCCGCAGAACCTGCGAGGTTCTCAAGCGCACCTCCCACAGCATGGCGTCAACCCGTGCCTCTCCTCCTCTCGGTGGGTGAGGGGTCCAAGGAGCCGGTGCCTCCTCAGGAGTCTGGGGCCCTGGATCTGCATCTCAGCACGAGCCCCAGGTCCCAGTGACCTCTGTGTGACTGTCCTCTGAAGTGCTCCCTGCCTTGAGGACAGAACCCGGGACGGCGTCGAGCCGGTCTGCGGCTTCATCTGCAGTGACAGCTATGCATTGAGTTGGGGGGCATTTCCAGACACCCTCAGGGACGCTGCAGCGGGGGAGAGCTCCTGCAGGGCCCCTTCTTCAGTCCCGCCTGCCAGGGGTGCCGTCTGGCCTCAGCCTCGCCTCCAGCTCCCCCGCAGGAGGGTCGGCGAGGCGGGCTGGGGCTGGCCCTGTGCTCATGGGAGCGGGGGTCGGTGGGGGCGAGGGGCACGTGCCTGCTGGCCAGAGCAGCTGCCAGGGGCTTCCGCATGGACACAACTGCTGCCCCTTGCTCTCGGTTCCACTCCAACCTGGCCGTGGGCACAGGCCAGTGGACTGCAGCCTCCAGGCTGGGACAGGCCCGCCGACCAGGAGGCCAGAGGCCAGGGCAGGTGCGGGCCAGGTGTGGGGCCTGCTGGCTCTCCAGGCTGGTCTCCTAGGGTGGCGTTTTCCTTTTCTCCTCTTTCTTTGCTTCCCATCCCTTTCTGCTGGCCTCACCTGCACTGGAGTTCACGAGCCAGGGCCGCTCCGGCCTTTCTCCTCCACTTGAAGGGGCGTTTTGTTTCCCGGCCCCGGCTCGCTGCTCCCCTGCCCTGCCTGCTTCTTGCCACTGAGCGTTCAAACCTCTTCCTTTGCTTCTCTTCTCTGGCCCTTCCTGCTGTTTCTTTTTCTACGATTTTTGAAAGTTATTGAGAGCCTTCCTGGGGCCAGCGCCCTCCCGCAGGGCTGGGACAATGGCGAGGCCGGCAGAGCTTCTGCGGAAGGTGGCTGCAGGACGCATCTCCTCTTGCAGGCTGCAGGGGAGGGGTGGCAGGCCTGGGCTCTGGAAAGGACAAAGCATCCTCCTCCTGCCCTTTGGCTTCTTCCACAGGGCGGTGGGCGGGCTGGCAGCCTCCAGAGCCCCGGCCGCCTTTTGTGGGAAAGGTTCCCGGAGATGAGTGGCGGCCTGGCTGGAGGACCAGACTGCACCGCCCTGCTCTCTGCTGGGTGCTCAGCACCTTCTCCCTCCCATCTGGCTTCCGCAACCCTGGCAGTGCCTGGCCAGCGGCAGTACAGGGCAGAGGGTCAACAGCACTGTTCTCTGAGATGGGAAACAGGAGGATCCCTGCCCATCAGGCTGCAGATCAGGGCAAACGCTCTGCAGTCCCTGATCTTGCCATCTTACTACTGAAAGGCACAAACACACCCAGAGACCTGCATGGAGGCAGCAGGGAACCGCAGGGGCAAACCCGCACAGAGCCCAGGCTCCACGTTCTCCTGCAAGGAGTCTGCACCAGGGTCGGGGTCCCGGCTGGGATTCGAGCTGTGGGTGACGGGAAGTTGGGGGCACGGTGAGGGTTTCGTCTCCTAGTGTGCACACAGACACGAATCATGCAGTCCACATGAGACAGGACACATCCCCACGCCAGCAATGCTGGACCAGAGACAAACGCGTGAACAAAACCACAGAACCCACAGGAAGACCCGTGTGGCTGCCCGGGCCACGCCGCCGCCCCTCCTCAGGACCACGCGGCCGTCATCAAGCCTAACAAGCCAAGGCAGCCCCACAGCCGCAGAGCCAGCGCCCTCACAAAGAATAAGAAGGAGAAGGAGCAGAAACAACTTTAAACAAGTTGTTTCACGTCTGCTCTTTGTGATAAGGGACGCTGCGCTGCTCTGGGCCAGTCTAGTGCCATATGCCGCAGGAAGCCAGGGGCCCTTGAAGGAGGAGCGGCTCCTGAATTATTGATCAATGATTAGCAAATGCAATCGAAATTGTAGACTTGATGTTGTGCAGCGATCCATAATTTATGAGTGGACAAAATAGGAGGTAGCGGAGGTAGCAGTAGGTGATTTCAGCCCCCATATTGATTACTTAAAACCACAGGAGGTAAGTGTACTGTGACAGATGGGACAAGAGCTGACAGCTCACTGGCTGTCCGTCAGCACCGCCCAGGAGCTGGGGGAATACGGCCGCCTGCAGAAGCAAATGCATTTCCATTGTGTCTCTTTGATCATTATGCTGTTCGACGAGACCAAAGGACGTATTTGTTTATAATTTATGTATTCTCTTACTATAAAAGATTGATGGTGCCCTATTAGATACTGTAGTGTCTAAATGTCCAGGTAGTTTGTACCTGTGGCAGCTGACGTAGTGGTGTTGCAGCAGAGGGACAGCGTGGCCCCGCACACAGTCCAGCCGCCCTCGGGGACAGGCGCCTCGGCAACCGTGCTGGGACGTGGGCCAGCGGTGACCCTGTTCTAACCCTCGCGTGGGCCAGGTGCAGCGCACGGCTGTCCCCTGGGAGTGCAGAGAGGAGGGTTTACAGGAGCAGGCTCCCCGTGGTTCACGTGTTTACGAAAACTCCATGTAAAATGTACATGATTTTAATCACGGGAGCAAAAGCAGGCAGTTTGGTTGGTCTAGAGCAGAAAATCTCAATCGGGAACATCGAGCAATGCCTGGGACATTTGGGCTGTCACACTAGGGTGGGGGGTGCCACTGCTGCTGGTGAGCAGAGGCCGGGAAGCCCCTGACAAGCTGCGGTGCAGACACCGACCCCACGGCCGAGAATCTCCAGCCCCCACAGCCAGCAGCGCCGGGACCTGGAAACCCTGTCAGAGCACTGAGCGAGAGGAAGGAGAGAGGAAGCCAGGGAGAGCCCTGTCCCTGTGAGGGGCCAGTCAGTGGGAGGCTGGCTCAGGCCAGCCCCACCACCCTCGGCCAACCCAGCTCACCCAGGGCAGTCCCTGGACCTCTGGGTCCCAATCTCTCTGTGAAGTGGGGAGAAGAGCCGTGTCTCCCCACTGCTGGGTGCGAGGTTGCTCAGACAGGAGGCAGAGCCTGGCAGGCGGCGCCCCGACTGCAAGCTCCTCCATCACCAAGGTCACTGCGGCTGCTCACCAAATGCAGACTCCAGCTCCCTCACATTTAGAATCTCTGCAGGGTCTCGGCTTGCTCATTTTACATTAGAAATATCTGTCTGTCTGTCCATCCATCCATCATATATCTATCATCTATCAATCTATCTATAAATCTGGAGAGGTGGGTTAAAACAGCTCAGACAATTTCCTTAATTCTATTAAAAAGTATGAAAATTGAGAATAACAATGCTTTTAAATAAGTCTCTTGTTACAATCTATAAACTGCTGTAAAATATTGCAAAATAGCATTGTAATTGGCATTAAGAATGCCGCTGCAAACTGTGCTTTTGAAAGTCATTGCAGAATATGTGATCGATAGGAGAACGTCCTTAAATGAAAAGAAAAATACTCCAGGAGACTTTTGAAATCAGTTTGAAACTCCTGCCCTCTATTGTTTTAAAAATGTAAAACAAACAAAATGGAATTTATTCACAAGAGCCTTCGTGGATTCCGTCATTCTCTTAGAAGTGTAGCTCCTAACTAACATGGATTTTGGAGCGGTGTTTTACAAATAACCACTGGCACTTGCGCTGTCCTAATTATCGTGTGGTTGAGACCCAGAAAATCACCAAACAACTGCACGTGCAAGGCCTCCTGAAGCTCTGAGGAGCATTCGCTGCTTCATAAAATGGAGATGAGCTGCACGGGGGGCGCGGGAGTCCCAGGCGGGCCTAGACAGTGGCCTGGAGCGCGGCGCAGAGCCAGGCCCAGCCCCATGCAGCCGCACCCCGGCTCCGCTTGCAGGGTTCCGCGCAGTGAGGTGGGGCGCGGCTCAGGACACACGTCTGCCACCAAAATCACAGAAAGTGGACAGTGAGCTCTGTTCAGAAAATAGGCCTTTTCCAGCTACTGAAACTCATGCCTATAGCCTCTGAATTTGCAAGTGAAAACCCACAATTGCAAACGCCTCCTGCAGTCCCCTAAGTCCAGAGCAGCCGCTGACGGGCTGTCAATCACACCCATCCAGGTAGGCGCTGCCGCGAGAACATGCCATTTCACCAAGACTTTGTGGCTGTCCTGGGAAGTCCTGCAAGAACTGGCCAGGGGGCAGTCCTGACACATGACAGCAAATTCCTGGGCCCTACCCTCTAGGATGGCGGTGACATGCACATCTTGCCCCTTGACCCTGGGTGGCCTTTGGCTGCTTCTGCCAGGGGGCATAGGGATGTTTCATGACCTCTGGGGCCAGGCTATCAGCCACCCAGACTCCTCCATAGGCCCCTCTCAGTCCTGTGTGCCACAGCAGAGAGCCAGCTGCCCTGAGGCCACGGCCCACATCTCACGGCCAGATTAGCCCAGCTTCGAGCGAGCCCTGTCCAGCCAGCATCTGAGAGGCAGCTTCCTGAAGCTGACCAGCTGCCCGCCCCCTGACCAGCTCCCCAGCCTATCAGTGCCACGGGGAGCAGGAGCCAGCAGCTCAGCCCTGCAGGATCCTGGCCTCCAAACCGTGGCGCAGGCTAGTGGCCTGTCTGGAGCAGAGCATGGTGTTCAGCAGCACAGGCACGGGCTGGAAGCCAGCTGCCCGAACCACAGTGGGAGGGGTGCGAGGTCAAGGAGCGGGAGGGGAGGGGGCTGCCTGTTCAACGCCTACTGTTCTCTGAGTTCCATTTTTGCTTGACAGAAATCAGGTCACCTGGTTGGATTTTTTTTTTTAAGGTGAATTCCATGACAGCCAGTGATTCTCAGTCGCACCCATCCCCGAGCACTGCCTGCGGGGCCTGCCCAGGAGTGCGGGCAGGGCAGGCCTCCTGGCGCTCCCCAGGCTGGCTCCAGGCACCTGTGGTCAGCAGCCCTTCTGTTGATGACCTTCAGCCCAAGGCCTCGGTGCTGTCACACGTAGTGGGAGGGCAGCCATGGGCCTGCCATTCCGGCAGTGGGGTTCCCAGCTGCAGAACCACTGTGCGCTGTGGGGGGTTGGACCACTGGCCAGTCTCCCAGCTGCCCCTCCTCAGCCCCCACAGGCTGCGGAGAGGGGGATGGGCTTGGCCCACCTCTGCCCTGCCGTGTGGCTCCTCCCCGGTTCCCGCGACACTGCCATCCTCAGGGCCCAGGAGGACAGCTCCCACCTGTGTCCCCTGACAGAGTGGGCCCCCCAGATCTGCCGACAGCAGGACCCCCTTGAAAGCAGGCTGCACAGGAAGTGAACCTCAGGCAAGGCCCAGAAGACAAATCAGGCTTGCGACTTCACGCGTGTGCTGGGCTCTGCCACTGTGGGAGGGGGAGAGCCGGCGTGGCCATGCCCTGTGCACGCTGGCATCAGTGACGCCCTGAGCAGTGAGCTCCCCTCACCTGGCTGAGAGAGGGGCACGCAGCTGTGCTGTCTGCCAGGACGGCCGGCCCCCACATACTGGGCACCTGTCCTCACTAGAAGGGCACCCACCCATCTGCTCTCCACCCCTTCCAGGGGCGAATGGCCAGCTCCCTGTGGCCTGGGTTGCTTTTGTCCTCAGCCACGTCCTCAGACCTGGGACCGGGAGGGCAGTGGGTGACTTTGGGTTCCTTGCCCAGATGGAAACGAACACTCGGGGGCTGGGCAGGAGAGAAGAGCCTTCCGTGACAAAGCCGCGGCTCCCTGGCTCTGCTTCCTCCCGATTCATTTCCCCCAAGCAGGCTGGCGACACGTGTGCAGAGGCTGGAGACCAAGCCCAGGATGCCTGGCTTCCGCTGCCCGCTCAGCTTGTGCCCGCCAATGCCAGCGTGTGGGGTGAGCTCTGCCTTTTAAAGATTAATCGACTTGTGAACTTAGGTGTAGTGCGCGCTGCGGAAGGCCTCCTTTGTAATGCTCCTTAATGATTCAGAGGGTCTCATTAGAGCAGCACGCCACGCCGCTCCCCAGCTGCCCCGCCATATGCCGCGCCCGCCTGGGACTGCGGCAGGGCTTCTTAGGGGACCCTGCTTCTGCCATCGCTGACCAGCACCTCAGGAGTGGGTTCATGTGCCCGTGCAAATAAGTAAACTTAGACACAGTTTTAAAGGGAACCCGTCGCAGCCAAGCACAGGGGCGTGAAACCGCAGTCCCAACGCTTTCTCGTCCCAGGTCACGGCTCCAGCAAACCCGTCGCTAGATTCCTTGGATGACGTCAGGCCTGAGCACACTTGTAACAAAGCTGGTTCCTAAGCAAATAACGCAGCCAACATTAAAGCAGCGTTGACAGAGCTGTGCCGAGGGAGCCTGCGGCAGCCCAGAAGCTGCCCTCCGCAGGTCCAGAAGGGCTGCCCCGTCACCAGCAGCTGGAAACCCAGGGTTCGGCAGCAAAATGCAAGTGAGAGGCTCGCGGTGGGCGGAGCAAGAGAGGAAGGACCTTGGACACGGACACGCAGGGCTGGGGCAGCGGACGCTGCAGATTCCTGGACATTGTGAGTGGCGGGGAGAGCTGGGAGCAGGGGTTCTTCCCAGCGGATCTGGAGAGCTAAGTGCCAGAGACAGCCTCCTGTGGGGTCCCCATCATGGCTGAGAAAACCTTAAAAGGTCATAGGTCATGGACGGCAGAGGTCCCTGCGTTGGCCTGGGGTGGCCCTCATTTCTGCATTCCAGGAGTTTGAGGGAAGGCTCTGCTGGGCCAGGATGTTCCGCCTTTGTGGGGGCAGAGGCTGAGGTATGACACTAGTCAGGGTCTCGACAGCTCTCCAGAAAGCGGGGTGCAGGGGGGATTTAGCTCCACCGTGAAGAGTTCCCGAGTCAACAGGAACTGATTCGCTCTGGCAGAGACAGCTCAGGACACGCTGCAGAAAGACCCCACCAGCCCTGGCTTGGCCACCTCTGCATCTGAGACTGTGCAAAAGAAAAACCTGGAGAATAAGTTTAGCAATTGATACATAGACGTCCACACGTTTTGTGTGGCTTCTGTCATCTATTTTGGCTTTTCATCATAAAAGTCTTCCTGCACAGAACCTCCCTGCTCTGAAAGTTGGGTTGGGCATGAGAGTGGGCCTCTGGGGCACTGGTGAGGGGTTCTTCCCTGGATCCATGCAGATCAGGAGCAGTCTTGGCTGGTGGGCAGGCCCTGTGCTCGTCCAGCCTGAGACTTAAGCAAGGACGGCCTTCCACTGTCCAGTCTGGGCACTCCTGTGGAGAAGCCCAAGGCCCAGCCACCTCGTCCACCGTTCCGTGGGCAATTCCTGATTCTGACCTCCACCTCTCTTCTCTCCTTTTCCTTGGTTCTGACGTGGGCAAACAGAACAAGACATTGGCATTTCCACGTCCCACCAGGCCTGGAGCTGAGCAGGACGCACAGTTGTGCTGTCTGGACCGCAGAATTTCATGGAAGGTCACAGTCATTGGGTCCAAGCCTCAGACAAGGGGACCGAGGCTCCATGAGTGTGGAGAGGAGGTACGAGGTCACAGAGCAGCAGGAGGGCGAGTCCAGAGCCCCCGAGGACACTCCTGACCACGTGACCGGCATGTGCCTGCACAGGGTGGCACCACCGTGTCCGGGCTGAACACCCCCTGGTTCAAGGTGCTGGAGAGGGTGGGGCCCACGCAGGCCTCTCGCAGCTTCTGAGTGAGCTGGGATTTTGGTTCAGGTTGGGGCCCTCTAACAAAACACTGGTTTTGATTTTGTTTCTGGGAGGAGACCTCAGCGGGTCCCACAGCCTCCCGGGGCATTCAGGCTGCCTGCGTGCGGGATTGGCAGGCGTGGTGACCCGAGCCTGGGCCTCAGCAGGCTCACTGGACAGCCTCTCAGCCGGTGCCGGGGCTTCGGCTTCTTTTTAAAGGTCCCATTAAATCCACGTGCAGCCAAGTTGGAGAAACAAATGCACGAGAAGTCCCCAGCCATCGCTGGCGTGGCCTCCTGCTGCCAACAGCAGACCAGGTTCAGACGGCGAGCACGGTCGGCTCTGTCCGCAGCACTCATGTCCAGGGTCCGGGGCAGCGACCTGAGCCGCTGCTCCTGGGCACACGGCGGCTGGCCATGGGCCGCTGGAGGACGCCTTGCTCATCTGCCCTAGTGCCGGTGGCCCCGGGCTCCAGCCTGCAGCTCGACCCGGGCTGAAGGGGGCTCGTCTGGCTCGCATTCTCTCTGTAAGGCATGCCACCGCTGCCCTGTCCTCTGGATCACTGGACAGCACGTGGGCACTCCATGGCACTCGACCCGCGTAAGTGACTCCGATTCAGTCTGAGAGCGGAAGCCGGCGCCTGGGCCAGGCCTTCCCGCCCCGGCTGCTGTGGGCCCCGCCAGGCCAGCCCGGCACGGCCTTCCTCCTGAGAAGCCACAGCTGCGGCTGCGCCTGCAGGTCGTCTTGGCTCAACTCTGGGGCCGCCTCCTGCTTTGTCCACAGCTCAGGCAGGGGGTGTCGAGGGTGATCCCACCCACCTCAGCTGTGGGTGACCCGCTCGGCAGAGCCCCCACCCGCTGCTCACGGCTCCTTCAGGTGGCCTGGCTGAGTGCGTCCTCGGTCCCGGGGCCTGGGTGGCTCCTCTGGAGGAGCCCCTGGAGAGGAGAAACTCGCCCGCCTCTGTCGGCAGCCCCTTCCCCGCCTTTACTTCGTGGCCGCAGTCGGTGTGTCCTGGACGCTGGGGCCAGCGGGAAGGCCCCCTGTCTCCAGGAGCTTGCGTGGAGCCTCCTGTGCCTCACCCACCCTCCTGAGGTCCGGGTCCCAGGAAAACGCCGTTCAGCACGTGGAACATGCGTTCTCAACGCCGCGAACACAGGAAGGTCCTGTTGGTATTAATTACCTAGCTCTGGGACAGCAGCTAACTGGGAGGCGATCACACAGAGGCAGCTCCCGCGGCTGGGTTCCCAGGCCAGGGGTGCAAAACCCGGCTCGGTGAGAACGACCAAGGACGCCTAAGCCATGTCCTGGACACGAGACGTCTCGCAACCATGGCCCAAGGGCGTCTGGCAGACAGCAGGGCGAGGCTGCCCCAGAGAGAGGCCAGTGGCCAGCCAGGGCCCCTGAAGCGAGGCTGGGAGGTGAGCAACCAGCTGTGGACTGAACGGCCCAGGCAGGATTGCCAGCACCTGGGTTCTCCAAGAAAAACCAGGAGGGTGGAGCAGGAGCCGTGGGCAAGGCACAGCCAGCAGCTGGACAGCCCCTCCACGCCTGGGCCTGGCGCTCTGGGCCAGCAGGTCAGTGAGATGAGTGGGCCAGGGGCAGAACCAGGGGAGGCCGAGCAGCCTGGGCTTTCCCTGCCCTGGGCATAGCTGCGGCCAGGCCCGCGGGCTCTGCGCCACCAGCAGGCCAGGACTTGGGAGGCGCCTTCACCTGGTACCTGCATCGGGGTTCAGGCCAGGGGCGTAGGGGCTGGGAGGAGGGGCTCCTGGACGCGGCTCCAGGAGAGGCTGAGCCACGCCTGCCCTTCAAGCCTGGCCGCAGCCGCTCCGTGGCTCCGCGCAGCGCAGCTGACTGCAGGGGTCTGGGAAGTTCGGGCCCCTCCATGCAGTGCTGCCCCTTGCCCCTCCTGTGGGGAAGTAAGGCTGGGTCCCGTCCCGCTCAGGGGCAGATGCCCCTTGGTTGGCCGTTCAGACAGGGCACGCCAGGCTGACTGTTGTCAGTGTCGTACGGAGCCACACGTGGGAGAGTCAGAACCGGCTCAGCCGAGCGAGGACAACAGCTGCACTGTCCACTGAGATGGGCACTCGGTGCCCGTGGCCTGGTCGACAGGAGGGGCGTGGCCTGTGTCCATACAAACACGGGCCTGTGCTCGCCTCACTAAAGGAGGACAGTGTTTCCTAGAGGAAGATCCCAGTGTGGCTTCCAGGAATTCACCTTTACTGCTTGGAAACCACACTGTATTCCAGTTGTTAGACATTTCGAATCGGTGGTCCTTGTCACTGGTTCTGAACACACCACAAGACACACGTTTCCAATGTCGAAAAGACCCAGGTGACGCTGTTTGCAAAAATTGCTCTCTATTCTCAAAGCCTGTTCGGAGCATGTGTGCCCGGTCCCCAGACAAGCAACGTGTGCCACGTTAGCAGGTGAGCGTTCTACTGCAGAAACAGAGAGGGCCCCCAGTGTGGGTGTCCACCCCCTAACTCACCCTCGAGTCTCGGAGTGGGAGCCGGTGCCAGGAGCGGCCTCCCTTCCCAGGCTGTCCTGCCTGGAGAGCTCCTGCTCCTGCCCCTGCCCCTGCCCCTGCCCCTGCTCCTGCCCCTGCCCCTGCCCCTGCCCCTGCCCTGCCCCTGCCCTGCTCCTGCCCCTGCCCCTGCCCCTGCCCCTGCCCCTGCCCCTGCCCCTGCCCCTGCCCCTGCCCCTGCTCCTGCTCCTGCCCCTGCCCCTGCCCCTGCCCCTGCCCTGCTCCTGCCCCTGCCCCTGCCCCTGCCCCTGCCCCTGCCCCTGCCCCTGCCCCTGCCCCTGCCCCTGCTCCTGCTCCTGCCCCTGCCCCTGCCCCTGCCCCTGCTCCTACTCCTGCCCCTGCCCCTGCCCCTGCCCCTGCCCCTGCCCCTGCTCCTGCCCCTGCCCCTGCCCCTGCCCCTGCTCCTGCCCCTGCCCCTGCCCCTGCCCCTGCCCCTGCCCCTGCCCCTGCTCCTGCTCCTGCCCCTGCCCCTGCCCCTGCTCCTGCCCCTGCCCCTGCCCCTGCCCCTGCCCCTGCCCTGCCCCTGCCCCTGCCCCTGCTCCTGCTCCTGCCCCTGCCCCTGCCCCCCTGCCCCTGCCCCTGCCCCTGCCCCTGCCCCTGCTCCTGCCCCTGCCCCTGCCCCTGCCCCTACCCTGCCCCTGCCCCTGCCCCTGCCCCTGCCCCTGCCCCTGCCCCTGCCCCTGCCCCTGCCCCTGCCCCTGCTCCTGCCCCTGCCCCTGCCCCTGCCCCTGCTCCTACCCTGCCCCTGCCCCTGCCCCTGCCCCTGCCCCTGCCCCTGCCCCTGCCCCTGCTCCTACTCCTGCCCTGCCCCTGCCCCTGCCCCTGCCCCTGCCCCTGCCCCTGCCCCTCCCCTGCTCCCTGCTCCTGCCCCCCTGCCCCTACCCCTGCTCCTGCTCCTGCTTCTTTTGGCTGGAGTCCACAGAGGGAGCGAGGCAGGGAGCTTCGGAGCTGAGCCTGGGTGGACGGTGGTGGCCAGGTGACCACCTGGCCGGGTCAGGGATGCGTGGCTCAGCTCAGGCTTTCCAAGGTGTGTCCTGTGCCCAGGTGCATGTGCAGCCTGCACCGTGACAGCTCGTCCCCAGGAGATGGTACAGAGGTGCCGCCCCCTCTGCAGCTGGGTCCTGGCCCCCGACCCACTCCGCTCACTACGAGGACTGGCCTAATAATCTCACCAGCAAGCTTTCCAGGTAGCTGGTCACTTTGCAATGAGTATTCTGCCCACGACCTCTCTTTTCCCCACCAAAAACGCCATCAATAGAGTCACAGCACAATCGCCCCCTTTCATCGGGTGGATCTGAAGGGACAATCCCGCATTAGCGGCCTTTTTGGAAGATGTATTGGACTTTAATAAAATTTGATCAATGCATTTAAGTCAAATTGAATTATATGTAAGTGGATAGGGTTGACATATGTTTCAATATCTGCAAGTGATACATTATTCTCCAGTGAGCATAAAATTTAATGAAATATAAATACCCATTAATCCTCATGTTTCAACCAATCAGTCACTGTTGCTCCTGCCTGCTGTGAGCGGGAGCTGGCCCGGAAAGTCATCTGTTTCATCCAGGCAGGCGCTGCAGCCTGGAAAGACATCAGAGGCTGCGGAGGAGGAGAGGCCGGGCAGGGAAGCCCGCCCGCACGGCTGTGCCGCAGACAGACCAGGGCAGGCTGCACACAGGAGGCCAGTGCTGGGGCGGCTGGGGCAGGCGCAGGAGGAGCGCGAGGGCGCCCTCCCCGGCTCTCAGTGGGTACGTGGTGAGATGCCTGCAGAGTGCAGGCGCAGCCACCTGCTGCAGAGAGGGTCACAAGAGCCACACCCCGCTCGGGGACAGTGGCTGCTCCTCCGTCCTGGCCGGGAGATGGGGGAGAGGCACCACGTTTCCCTGGAAACTCGTGCATGGGAAGAGGACAATAGGAAGGCGAGGTGGGGAGGAACCGCCCCGTGACCGCCTGCACGGCCGACTGCCGCGACTCTGGGCGAGGCTTTGCTGCTCCCTTTTCTCTGAGAAGAAGACAGCGACTTTCAAAGCACCTTCTAGAACGCTGAGACAGGTAGCTGCTGCTACCCATGCCCTGTAGGCCAGGGCCAGCGTGGGGCCTGGTGACCACCCCTAGGCTGAGCCCGGCCCTGCCACCACGGAAGCTCTGCACGCACTGTGATGAGGGTGCCTGGCCCAGGAGGCCGTCCTCAGCCAGTGCGGAGAAGGAGATGCGTCCCAGAGCAGGCGCACCCCTGGCTCGTGGGGAGGCCCGGGGCAGCGCCCCCCAGAGCACAGGCTCAGTCACTGCAGAAAATTGGTTCTTGGGCAGAGCATCAGATGCCACGTGATGGACCTTCCTACCCCGACTGTCTGTTTTCCAGGGGCCACTGCACCTTGCCAAGAGTCTGAGTTGGGCACATTGTCAGTCCTTCAGGGGTGACACCTGCTGTCCTGTCACCTGGCTGCTCCGGTTCAGATCAACTCCTGGTCACTGAGCCCTGGCCTCAGGGCACTGCAGTGGTCGGTGCTGGAGAGCCGAGCGCACCCACTCACGGGCCCGGGCAGTAGGTGGTCACACGACAGGTGCACACCCAGGAAGCCGCTCCTGAAGAGGCCCAGGTGTAAAGGCCGCCCATCTGAAGGCACCTCGGGGGAGCCCGGGGCCACTTGGGCAGGAAGGAGGAGACCCTTGGAGGGGTGGGCCGCCCACAGTGACTGGACAAGGTGGTCTCGAGTCCCCAGGGAAGACTGGGGAGGTCCTGTGGGCAGCGGGAGGCAGCCTGAGCAGAGGGACGGGGCAGAGTCAGCTTACTGCAGCGGGCCGGGAGGGAGCTGAGAGCCACGGAGGGCCGGGGAGGTCTGGGACCCTGCTGCTCCTGACGTGGGGTGACACACAGAGCAAGGCCCGGGCTGGAGTCCAGGGTGGGCGCCGTGGAGGCTGCCCCAGGCCTCACGCTGCCCCCCCCCCACTATAGCACAGCTTTTCCTCAGAGAGCACCCAGCCCCACTGTGGCACCCTGGACGGGGAACGGAGCGGGCAGCCATGGCGGAAGGAAGGCCAGCATGCTGTGGAGTGCCTGCCGGAGGCCACGGTGCCACGTACCTCAGGTCCTCTCCTACCCCCACGGGGGCTGGGCTGGGGGCTCAGGGCAGGGGTCAGAGCTCTGGAGTGCAGAACATGGCCTCTCGCCACGCCTGATGCTGGCCTGCTCAGGCCTCCCCTGCAGGCTCATTTTTAAAAGGAGGAAAGAGACACCCTTTCACAAGAAAGTCTGGCAACAGTGGGGGAGGTGGGCCTCGAGGAGATGGAGCTTCTGCTAATTGGGTGGAGATTTATGCTGCTGTTAATGCATTTATTGACATTTTTATTTTTCCATATGCTCAGCTCTGGCTAATTAATTCACATGGCACTACATTGAGGAAGGGTGCTCTTCTCATTTTTATTTCACAGACGAGAGCCATGAAATTAGCTAGATTTAAATGGCCCACATTATAAGGAGCTCACACACTTCCTTCTGCCCTTCCTTAGCATAGCAAGAAAACTGGAGGGGCTGCTGGTGCCCCGCAGTCAGGAGCACCGGGGTCTGGGGTACGGACACTTTCGGAACCCGTCTTGGAATCTAGTCTACGTGCTTCCCAAGACCGGCTTACAAGTCTGCTCCCGGATCACAAAAGCAGCAGGAACCACTGACCCGGGGGGCATTGGGGGTGTTCCGGAGCCCTCTCCTCCGGGCCTGGCGAGGCTTTCCAGGACATTTCTGTCACCAATGGGTCTGGGCCTCCTGACTTTCAGGCTCTGGGCGGGCGCCTGCCCCGGTCTCAAGCAACATGAATAAGAATTCAAGTTGCTTGAGGTGAGATTTTCACCTGTTCTTCTACGGACACCTTGAAACACGCTAAGAGGACAAGTCTCAGGATAAGTGTCCCCCATACACGGGACATTCTGGGGGTAGATATGTCGCCTTGGTGGTGGCAATGGCGTCATGGGTGTCTATGCTGGTCTACGCTCATTGACATGCATGCGTTAAATATGTGCAGATTGTTGATACCAATTATTCCTCCATAAGGCTTACAAGGTGCCCCGAGCCAAGCCTGCTAGCACCATCAGCAGGACACTCCAGGGCTCAGTGTCCCGCCTGGCTCCGCTGCGGCCCGGGGATGCTGCTCCTCATCAGGTGTCATGAGGACCTCGACCTGAAGCCTTCATGCATGGGTGTGGGTGGCACCACACTTTTCTGTCAATGGCGTGCATTTCTGAGAAGCTGTATAAATAACCTGAGCCCTGCTGTGTCCCGGGATGGAAGACACTTAAGCCAAGGTCGTGCACATCAAGAGTGACCGGGGCGTGGGCACCTTGCTCTGTGCTTCAGGACAGAGGAAATCTGTCCAGCTGTTCTGTTCCCACGGCACAAGAACTTTCCTATCAAACCTGAATCCGCGGGAAGAGCTCATTTTTCTTCAACTTCTTGCCTAACTCAGGGATGACAAGGACTTCTGTCTCCAGGACCTGCACATCAGGAGCAGCTTTCCGGGAGCCCCCTGATCTGCAATGCCCTGCCACATGCAAGCTAATGAGAGGTCTGCTCAGGGTCCTCTTGTGGAAGGTGGGACCGGAGCAGGTCAGTGACTGTCCACATGGCCAGTGAGGGATGGTGGCCGGCAGGCCCAGGACATTGCAGTCTGCGCTGCGTGGCTGAAAACCTGGGTCTGTGGCGAAGGTTCTCAGCTGGGCCGAGCAGCTGGCCCGTCTGTCATCAACGCTGTGGTGCAGGTGGAGACACTCCCCTCTTGGCCTCCAGTGTGGTCCTGCCCCGAATGGGACAGTTCCTATTTCATTCTCCTACTCTCTCAGATGAGATCCTAGCATGCAGGAGGACTTGACCAGCTGGAGAAAGATCAGAGGCACAAATGAGGCATGTTTTGAACATGAAGGGAGGCTGTATTTTGCTGAATGCTTTCTCTGAATCTATTGAGATGATAATATGGTTCCTTTCTTTAAGTCTATTGATTTCCATATGTTGAACCAACCTTGCATTCCTGGAATGAACCGCACTTGATCGTGGTGTACTATCTTTTAAATATGTTTCTATATTCAATTTGCCAGAATTTTTTTTGAGAATTTTTGCATCTATGTTCATTAAAGATATTGGTTTGAAGTTTTCTTTCTTTGATGTGTCTTTGCCTGGTTTTGGAATCAGGGTGATATTAGCCTCATAGAATGAGTTTGGAAGTGCTCCTTCTTTTTCTGTTTCAATAAATAATTTGAGGAGTATTGGTATTAGTTCTTCTTTGAAGGTCTTGTAGAACTCAGCTGTGTATCTATTTAGTCCTGGGATTTTCTGGGTTGGTAGGCTTCTGATGGCATCTTCTATTTTATTGGTTGAAATTGATCTGTTTAACTTGTGTATATCATCCTGATTCAGTTTGAACAAATCATATGACTCTAGAAATTGATGGATGCCTTTGATATTTTCTATTTTATTGGAGTACAAATTTTCAAAATAGTTTCTAATTATCTTCTGTAGTATCTGTTGTGATATTTCTTTTTTCACCACATATGTTAGTAATTCGAGTTTTCTCTTTCCTTCTCTTCATTAGCATGGTTAAAGGTTTTTCAATTTTATTTATTTTTTAAGAACCAACTGTTTGTCTTGTCAATTTTTTTCAATTGTTCCTTTTGTTTCAATTTTGTTGATTTCAGCTCTGGTTTTAATTATTTACTGTCTTCTACTGCTTTGGGTGTTGATTTGTTCTTCTTTATCTAGGGCTTTGAGATGTGATTCTACTTTGTGAACAACCAAAGACATGAAAAATTGTGCTCTATATGTGTACTATGAATTGAAATGCATTCTGCTGTCATGTAGAACAAATTAGAGTAAATTAATAATTTTTTTTTTAAATGAGGGACATCCTGCAAGTCGTCCTTCCCACGCACATGTGTTCAGACATGCACGTGGGTAGGCAAAAATGTCAAATTCTGCAGCCCGCACCCTCCCTGCCAACGCGTGGTGCTGGGACCTGGGGTCCCCATGACACGTCAGTTTCCAGCAACACCTCAGCAACTCTGTGGGTGGTCTGTGGCCCAGGGTGGAGTCCAGCTTAGTTCCCAGCCAGACCTCCGTGGTCTCACAGCCAGTGAGGCAGTGTTGCCTGCAGGGACAGCTGTGAGGCCACTGAAGAGGGATCCAGATCAGGAGGTGATTTTTTTTTTCTTGCGGGGAGTGGGGGTGCTAGGGATAGGTGGCTTACGGCTGAGCTACATCCTCAGCCCTTTTTATTTTTATTTTGACACAGGGTCTCACTAAGTTCTGGAGGCTGGTCTTAAACTTGCAATCCTCCTGCCTCAGTCTCCAAAGTCACTGGGATCAGAGGTGCGTGCCACCACACCCAGGTCAGGAGATGATTTTAAAGCCACAAAGTTTGCACCCTGGCTGGTTGCCCTGCTCAGTGTGGCAGAGACCACCACCCGTGTCTTCCTTCGGTCCCAGTCAGCTTCTGTGATTGCTCCTAGTTAAGACAGCAAGCTTGGCCCTGCGGTGACAGGTTGAGACTGCATGGCACCTGTCCTCTGCCAGTTGCACCCTGCTTGCCTAGGATGTTAGGGCACCAGAGGAGAACACAGGGCCCTGGAAGGCAGAGTCCCTTCTCCTGTGCTGCCCCTGCCATTATTGTCAGTGGAAGTCCATCTCCTGAGGGTCCCTTGCACCCAGAAAGGGCCTCATCCTGCTCCCTCGGAGACCCCAGGTTTGCCAGGCATTGACCCGTCCTCCAGAGGTGAGGGCCAGTTTCTGAGTGGCCTCCAGCTTTCTGCTTCGGACGCTCTTCCCTCTGGTGCCCAGGGGCCCGGGGTGGGATTGGCTGCCACGGTTCCTGTGTGTTTGCCCCCGAGGGGCCTCCGTTCTCACTGGGTGAGTCCTGGGTTCTCCGGAGTGTGGCTCGTGCGTTTCCTCTGTCAGAACCTCTGTGCCTGTGCACTGTCCTGTCTCTTCTCCAGCTGGGCTGCTGGCCAAGCAGCGCCGCTCTAGAACACTGGAGAAAGTGGTTCCAAGCTTCAAAACAGGAGCCGTGGAGCCTGTGTGTCTGCAGGCAGAAGCGCCAGGGCTCACGGATGTCCTGCCACGTGAGAAGGGCTGTGCTTGCGTTCAGTGCTGTGGATGCCAGGGCCAAACAGACTCCACCCCTGAACAAGCCCACGCCACACGCACGTTCCCACCTTCCCACCAGAGGACCGAGCAGCTGGGAGACGCCAAGCCCCTCAGGGAGAGTCAGAAGGGGGATCAATTCCCGCAGCCCGATTTTAGGAGGAGGTAGGAGCTGAGCTCCATGCTGAGCAATGAGGAGCTTGGCTGCAGAATGGGGAGCGGAGACCCTGCAGCCAGGGTGCAGCGCGAGGCGCAGCATGCCTCTGGGATGCGTGGAGCAGCCGCCCGCTCACCTGGTGGGAGCCGCCCCGCTCACCTGGTAGGAGCCGCCCCGCTCACCTGGTAGGAGCAGAGCCCGCTCACCTGGTGGGAGCCGCCCCGCTCACCTGGTAGGAGCCGCCCCGCTCACCTGGTAGGAGCAGAGCCCGCCGGGTCAGCAGTCTTGCTGCTTGAAGGAGACACACTTGTCTCTCCGGGAAACAGGACGCAGCGCAGTCCACCTCTTGCTGCTTGGGAGACTTCCCTGCGGTGATTCAGGGCCTTGGCCGGCCGTGCATGGCAGTGTCTGGAGAATGGAAGTCATCGGTGTCCACTTCTGTGAAGCCCACTGGAAAATCCTGCCTTGCCACCTTTCTGCAGGGAAGTCTTGACGGCCACCCGGGCTCAGGTAGCCCGTGCCAGCCACAGCAGGACAGCATCCAGGAAGGGCTGGCTGGACCCAAGGTTGCAGAGCTCCGCCTGAGCACGTTCCCACAAGGCCAGAGGCAGGGCGGGGCCAGGGCACTGGGCAGTGTCAGTCCTCCTGCTCTCCACCCGGAGGGTCTCAAGTGCTGCTTGTCACGAAGTCTCCTTTATTCCTCATGGGCACGGCCTCAGCCCTGGGCACTCTGTGCCACCACTGTCAGCCCCTCGTGGGGCCTGGTGGCCAGACCACATTGCCTTTGCTACAATGCTGATGAACCGTCTTTCCGTTCCATGAAATGCTATTTCCATTGCTTCGCTTGCTTCCTGCAAACACGCCCGGGAGCAGCCAAGGCGAAGCCTCATCTGGGACTTCTTTTAATCAACCTCGCAGAGGACGCATGGCCCAGGATGAGGCAGGCCAGGAGAAGGCTCCCAGCAAGGAGGCCTCAAGGTCGCAGGCTGCTCGGCTTACTGAGCCCTCTCTGACCCCATGTCCCACGGAAGGGGAGAGGGGAAGTGCCCTGAGCCACGCAAATGCTGCACAAAACCCCAGCTGCTGTCTAGTTCCGTGAGATCCGTGACCCTTACCCAGGTGGCTGTCCCCCTGGGGAGGGAAAACCACACGCCCGTGGGGACGGCAGAGCTCCGGAGGGTTGGACTCAGACTCCGCCTGGACACCAGGGAGCTCTGCTGTCCGGGTGCTCCCACTTTACTGCTTCCGTGACAGGGGTGCCATCTAGAACGGGGCCAGGCCATTGAGGTTGAAAGTCCCCAAACAAAAGAGGAACTCGGTGGAGAGTGGTCAGTCTCAGTGCTTGGTGCTCAGTCCACGGAGGGTGCCTTCCAACAGCAGGGACCCATCAGCTGCCTGGTGCCATCTTCCCATGGACCCCTTCACCCCCAGACTCAGATGACACCAATATCGCCTTACCAGGTGAGGGGTGACGTCTTGAGAGGACAAGTGACTCAGTCAAGGTCAAAAATTAGCAATCGATGAGCTGTGTTTCCAGCACAGGAATCTGATTCCAGAGGCCACTGGTTAGTCAGGCCCTGTTCCCTGTCCCCAGTCCCTGTCAGGGGACAAGTGCTGCCTGCCCCAGGTTGGGCACTGCCCCCCGGGCGCGGCTGGAGCGCACACAGGGAAGGTGCCCAGGGAGTGGCAGCACGGAGGAGGCTGGCGGCAGACGCAGGGAGCGGGCACTGAAGAGCTGTGCGTGCGGGTTTGTGAGTGTGTGTGTGCACGTGCAAGAGCATGCCATGCTGGGGAAGGGGGGAGGAGCTCCTTCACTAGAAATTATTTTTATTAAATAAGATGATCATTTTAATTAAAATGCACACATATGCAATTTCATATATATATATATATATATATATATATATATATATACACACACACATATGTACAATTTTTAAAATTGCTTAGTGTTGGATTTGGGAACTGGAATGCCCCAAAGGCTCCTGGTTGAAGGCTTGGTGCCCAGTGCAGTGATGACCAGAGGTGTGGCTTTTGGGAGTGACTGGCTCACCAGGGCTCCTACCCATCAGTGGATCACCCACTGACGCATTCATAATTTGACAGCGTGATTGGGGGTGGAGGAAGCAGTAAGAGGCGGACCTAGTTGAAGACAGTGGGTTTGGGGGGCGTGCCCAGTTCCCTCTCTACTCCCTGACTGCCAAGAGTGAGAGCTTCCCTGGGCCGTGCCCTCCACCACCACGTGTGCCCCTCAGGCCCACACAAGGGAGCCAGTCCCCGTGCAAGGACTCAGACCTCGGAAATGGAGCGAACTCAAGCCCTTCCTCCTCTATGTTGCCTCCTGACATAGCCGTGACAAAGTTCGGCTGATCAGTCTGGGTGTGCTCAGAGAGCCGGTGGGAAGCCCAGGGCTCCCGTCCCCACCTGGGGAGCAGAGAAGGCAGCTCTGTGGGGCCTTGCAGGAAAGCTGAAAGCCCACGCACGGACAGACTTTGTTCGAAACACCTCGAGAAAGCCAGTGTGGTGACCAGCACCAAATTTTATGAATTGTCTTCCATTAATGCATCATCCTAAATTTAAAAATAATTTGAATATAATCCATATTATCAAATTTTGGAAATGCAAATTTTGTCCAGCTAAACAAGTTGTGAAGGCAAAAGGTAGACCTTAGCTGGCCACTGCCGGCTCAACCTCCAGGAGGGCGGCCTGGCCAGTTCCTGGGCGTCGCCTTCCCTGAGTCTGGAGTGACTCAACAGGTCAAGTCGGAAGTCACACCAACAGCACTTCTAGAGCAGTTCAGCGTCCATGTGGCCAGTGGGTGTCCACAAGGTAGTGTGGCTCCACAGGACCAGGGAAGGCTCAGTCTGGCCCTTGGGGCAGACTGGACCGCGTTCCTGACCACCTTGGAGTAAGCCGGGGAGAACATTGAGAGGTCCACGGGGGGACCCCTGCACTTGTATCTGGGCCAGGGGGACCAGAGGGAATTCAAGAGACTCAAAGGTAGGAACGGCCAGGGAACTCCAGGGGACCACGTCAAGTGAGGTCACAGGTCATCTGAAACCCTCAGGCTGGCCTCTGTCTCAAGAGCACACACACACCCCGACTACGAAGCAAAGACATGGAAGGAGCTACCTGAATGCTCACGTCTTGGGGCAAGACTGGCCTGTCGTCCAGGACGGTTCTCGGGTGTGTGCCCTGGCGCTTTAGTGCTGGGAGAAGCAAGTGAAGGAGGGGCGACCAGCGTGGCCCTGCACGGCTAGGCAGTGTGTGGGAACGCGCTCTCTTCTCAGACCTCGCCTGGAGCCCTGCTTGGAACGGCAGCCGGGCGGCTCCAGGACCCGGCCTGCGGGCTGAGGATGGCACCACCAGGGGACCCAGAGGGCCGCTCCGCACAGGAGCGGGAAGTCCCGTCTGCATCGAGGGCCTGCCGGCCCAGACGCAGCAGGCACGGTGGCGGCCTCTAAGGCCAGCCTCTTCTCAGGGCTGTGCTGGGCAAGGCGGAGGGGGGAGGTGCCGAGTAGAGGAGAAGGTGGGAGGCTCTCAGGCTCTCGGGCTCGGGGCCGGGACAGGGACAGGCACAGCCTGGAGCAGGGGTTGGGCACCTGGCCCTGGGAGAGCCCAGAGCCTCGGAGGCTCTGCTCCTCCGGGAAAAGTGGAAGCCCAGCCCACGCAGGGTAGGGTGGACAAGACCCAGCTCGTGATGGGAACCTGGGGAACGGAGAGGACAGCAGGCGGGCGCTCAGGAGCCCTAGGCTGCTGCCAGCCTCTGTCCCGCAGGTCAGTGGCGGCCCCAGCCACTGGGGTTTGCTCACGGATAGACTGCGTCCAGCAGTGTTGTCCTCCGCCCTCCGGCTCAGTGTGGGGCTGAGCGAGCTCCGTCCGGTGACCCGTCTTGGTGCTCTCAGCCTGCAGCACATTCCAGCCCAGCGGCGAGCTTCCTGTGCACAGGGTGTCACTCCAGTGGCCCCAGAGGCTCTGCTGTGCCACGGAATGGCACATGAGCTAGAGTCTTAACTAGGAAAGCCCAGACTCTGTATGGGTCATGACACAGAGACGAAAAACAAGGGACCCATTCCAACTCGCATGAGCTAAATGAGAGGCACAAGGCTGTCACTACCCTGGCTCTGTCCCTGAGCAGTATGAGCCAGATGGAGACGCCAAAACAGCATGGCTAGAGGTGACACCCAACCGCTAGGCAAGGCCCCACCACCCACACCTCCCTCTACCCACCGCGGCAGGTCCTGCCACCCTGGAGTTGGCTGCAGGAGCCTCCACACAGCCACCGGGCAGCCCAAGCCCTGGGCAATGTCTTCCCAGACCTCCTCCTCAGACACCGTCATGGAAGCACCCGTGTGCTTGTCCCCAGCTGTGGGGAGACTCGTCCAGTCTCTACTGAGCATTGGTGCAGCAGAATCCACCGCATGGGAGGGGTCGACAGGCCAGGATGGGGTCGCCATGAGCTTGGATGGCCACCGGGAGAGGGGTCCAGTGTGAGCCTGGCATCTGCTCCGGCTCTCTGGGACTGAGGATGCCATGCAGAATCCAGCACTGCCACCAAGGACGCACCTCCTCGGGGAGCTCTCAAGATGCTCGGCCAGCCGAGGAGCGTCAGGGCTGGACTGGGTCTCGCCTTAGCCAATGCCACAGAAGGGGCACTGGGCACCCGCAGGGCAGCATCCTGATGTGTGGACCCTGCACAAATGACATGTGTGACAATTCTTAGAAACAGCCACTAGTTCATGCAGGGACTTCCAAGCAGGCCGGTGGGGTGTGCTCCTAGGATGAGACCGTCTCCAGCAGAGACTGCTTACTACCACCCTGGAAACCTGCCGTGTGGGACTGGGACCGACGAAGTTCCTTGGGTGGAAAAGTACCCAGCCCAAACTCACCACACAAGCTTTCAGACGCACTTCCTCTTCCCTGTCAGTGCCTGGGTAGAGATGTCACAAACTCCAAAGCTAGTCAGAGACACAGGATGGGCTTGGGCCACCACTGGAATCACGGATATGGACAGCCACTCTGACTTCTGCAAGGTGAGACTGTGCTTCCTGGAGTCTGAGCCTGCCCTGCACTCGGCACTGCGCCAGTCTGCAGGCCAGCGGGGAGCGCAGCTCTGCCAGGCTGTGTGCCCCTGCTCACCTGCACGCAGAGGAGCCGCCCTGAAGGTGCCAGGGCTGGGTGGCATGCTCCCCTGCACCCGGGTCACCGGGGGCTCACTGATCAGCGTCTTTGTGCCCAGCAAAAACACCAGGACTTCACAAATGTACTTTCCACTGGTTATTGTTAAAAAATGCTAATCTTACTTTTTGAAGCCCCTCATCATTGGATGAAACACCCAGAGAGTGAGGAGTACTAACTGAAGGGAACCGGGTGGCACGAAACTTGCTACTTAGCCACGCTTTGCTGGGACTCATCACAAATGTGGTCTTAAAGTAGCTAGGATCTGAGGCAGGATGTGGAGGGAATGGCACCTCAACGCCCCCCTCCTGCGAGTGCACTTGACCTCGAGGGGATTGCGCCTGCTCATTGGTTAGTGCACTTGACCTCGAGGGGATTGCGCCTGCTCATTGGTTAGTGCACTTGACCTTGAGGAAATTGTGCCTGCTCATTGGTTAGTGCACTTGACCTCGAGGGGATTGCGCCTGCTCTTTGGTTAGTGCACTTGACCTTGAGGGGATTGCGCCTGCTCATTGGTTAGTGCACTTGACTGTGAGGCCTGTGCACTTGCTCTGGTCAGTGTGCTTGACCGTGAGCCACTGGTGCTTGCTCTTTGGCTCCATTTAAACAGAACTTTGTGCTCCAGCTGCCCATTTGTCGTTCTTCTCCTTGATTTAGAGGTTTCTTGCTCCGTGAGGAAATTCTCCCAGCAAGAGGCCACCCCTGGAGTGGCGGGAATCCTGGCTCTCAGGGAGAGGCCTCTGTGTTCCCTCTTTGTCATCTGCATAAGTGCAGGTGTCCCTGAAGTGCTTCTAAATAAAACAGATCAAGTCCTTTCTTTGGAACTATGTAGGAGGAGCTCACCATCTCCTGGGCTGTGATGTCAAAACGGGCATCGATTGGTGGACTCAGAGGAGACGCGTCCCCAGAAGGGCCTGACCTGAGTTTTTCAGGAAAGGCCGGTATTGGCCAGCCCTCGCTGACCTGTCGGGGATCTGCATTATAATGCTCACGCTATAAGTACACATTTTTCTCTGTCACTGTGATACAGGGGATTTAATACCAGACAGTGTGACACAACGGAGACCATGAAAGGAGGCCTGAGATAGAGCCGTTTCTCAAGGCATAATAAATGCCCCATGATTCATTTATTCAAATATTGTCAAGCAAAGCCAGAAGCTAATTTGGCAGATTCCGCTTTACAGCCTCTTCTCCTTTCTGTCATTTCTCATCTTCCAGTCGGTCTCGGCTGCTCTTGGCGGGGCGCGGGAGAATCACTAGCTGCAAAGCGCGTTCCATCTTCACAACAGCCAGGCTGTGCCCGGCTGGAAGCCCACGCAGCACGTCCTCCTACCTGGAGGTGAGGAGCCACCTGAGCACGCACACCTGCATCCATGAAAGGCCTCCGCCAGCGCCTGTCTCCTCCGGCTGGCTGACAGTGACCTCACAGAAGCCAGCAAGCCAGCACTTGGCGAGCCAGGCGCCCCGCGGTGTCGACTAGAGATGTGCACCAGATGGTCCTGCAGCATCTGCCCCCAGCTGGGCCGGAGGTGAGAGATAAGAAAGGCTCACACAAAGTGAGCAGCCATTAGTCCTGCTGCCCTGGGAGACCTGCGTGCGGTACGGAGGGGACCGCGTGGGGCCCTGACTCCCCCGCAAGCTACGGAGGGAGGGGGGGGGGCTTTCTGCTCAGTCACCAGCCCAGATGCAAGGTAGAGGCCCGTGAGCTGCTGCGTGTCCAGCCACGCGGCTTGGCCCCCGGGAGAGGCCCTCAGCGGGGAGGTAGAGACAGCTCAGGCACCAGAGCAGGTGATGGAAGGGGGTTTCATCAGAATTGATACAAAAGCCATTATCCTCCGTCAGGTGTCTCAGTCCTCGTGTGCTGCTGTAACAACCTATGCAGGCCAGGTGACTTCTGCGCAAGAGACACGTCCTGCACCGGCGACTCAGTGCTCCTCCCCAGGTGTGATGTGGCTCTCTGCTCTCATTTTATTGGGCTAAGCATGTCACAGAAATGTGACTTCAAGGGAATGGGGGCTTCACCCTCCCATCCACACCCGCAAGGAGAGAGCCCACCCTGGCATTCAAGCATGGTGACCCAGGCCTCCAGTGTGAGCCGCTTGCTCGGCCGCTTTGTTGATGAGGAACAAGAACTGCAGCAGCCTGCAGGGCCAGCCAGAGCCAGCTGAGCCTGAAGCCCAGGCCCCTCTCGAGGGAACTGCCTGTTGGAGCAGCAAGCCAGACAGCAGGTGGCAGCCCCACGCTGGGAGTTTCACAGGGACCCTCCAAGTCAGGGAGGGGCTAGAGGAGGTGCTGGGCACTGGTGCAGGCCAGGGCAGCCGCGGATGAGGGTCAGATGGTGTGTGGCCAGGTCCCACTGAACCTTTGCCCCAGCCCCTCCCATGCCCGTCTGGCCTCCAATCAGCTGTTGACGCAGCCTGGATGGTTGAGCCAGGGAGCACCTTCCTAATGCCGTGCAGACCACCAGCCCCAGCAAGGAGAGACCATGTGGCTGGGACCCAGGCTCGCTCCAGCCTGCACGGCTGGGCCAGACACTGTGTGCCGTTTTCCTCAGGTCGGGTTTTTTGCCTGGTTTCTGTAATTGTCTGGTTCCCACAGTGGTGTCCTGTGTTCCTTGTGTTTATTTCATGGTTGAATAATGAAGCGTGGGGTCGCAGCCTGCATCCCTTAGCCACGTTGCTGGGTGGGCCTTCCACAAGGAAGCCCAGTTCCCACCGGAAGTGACTTTCATGACAACGTCTCCAAGCACACGTAGCAGGGGGACGATGAGCAGAGCCTTCCTGTGCCACCACCACACAGCCATAAAGCAGACACAAGGGACAGCTCAAACCCTGTGATTCCGATGGCAGGCGATGTTTTGCTGGGATCCATGGAGCAAGGCGGGAAGTCAGGCTAGCCACAGGAGGACGTGATCACAGACCGGAGAGCAAGAGGACCAGTGGTCAAACACCACAGCTCACGTGCCTTCTCCTGTCTCCGCTCGGCAGCTCGGGAAACCCAGGGTCCTCTGGCTCCAGGGAGATTTGGTCCTGATTTCAGCCTGTGAAGAACACTCTTTAAGCAATGTGCTGCCAATGAGCCAGAGCCCACAGGGGCCGAATGTGTGACCCCCAGCTCTGTCACCTGTCCACCGTCCATGCCCACAGTGGAGGTAGCCCTCTGACCAGGAATGCTGGGACTCCAAACTGGCCACTTGTCAATCAAAACTCTTGTCATCTGCTAATGTGGATGACAATTCACAAGTCATGTGCCATGTACCAACTGCGTGGGGGCAGAGTGGCACGTCCCACCTGGTATGCACTCGTCACTTTGGGAAGCTTCCATACCTCCCGTCTGACCTTGAACAAGTTGCAGAACCATAACTAGACAGCTCAGGGTCAGATGGTATGAAATGAGAACCCTGGTTTGGGTCAGGGAAGGAAGGGGAATTTAGGCAAGAAATGACACAAGGACGCTGGTTGTTTTGAGACTCTGAGTAAACACTGGTGGAGGTCAACACTGAGGAGCCAGAGATTTATTAAAACGACGTTGGATACTATTTAAGCTACACTCGATAAATATTTTATATGAGGGAAGAAAGATTCAAACTGACTGGAAACATGCATCAGACTCTTGGACTCCCTCCAAATCCCGTGCTTGGGAGACAGGAGAAGAGCTTTGGCACGCTGCAGAATCCTGGCAGTCGAGCCTGGAACAGCAGTATCTTTCAATTTTCAAGCTTCTACTTTAGTTTAATTGAAGCACAACTTGAATCTGCACGTCAAGCAATTAGAAAAGTCGCCACCAGCTCCAGCTGCTTGTGTTTATAAGTCAGAAGACTCTTGATTCTGTGCAAGTTGAAGAAATTCCCATAAAAATGAGAGATAAGGCAAATATGAGTCCAATTAATAATCCTAATTAAAATGTGTGTTCATCAAAACATCTCAATTTTCTGATTGATTGATTTTTAGCTAAACATCAACGCAGACTTGAACATATCCAATTAATTTATATGACACAATACTGCCTCTCTCTCTCTCTCTCTCCCTCCCTCTCTCTTCTCTCATTGAGCTTTGAGAAAAAAATAATTTTAAGAAAGTTATACCACCAAAAACTTTGAAATATGTTGAAGTAAGTCTCTTGAAAAATGGGACTGAAATCTAGACAACAAGTTTTCAAATGAAAAACAAACAAAACCGGTCTGTTCACTGGAGGAGAAGAATGAGCACGGGACCCATTGCAGAGAGACGCTCGAGACCAGGGACCAGGGGCTGGGGAGCAGCTCAGCGGTGAGGACGTGCACCTGTGCAAGGGCTCAATGCCCACCACCACAAAAGGAAAGACAAGAAGAGGACCCAGTGCTCGTCCAGGACGCCACACGTGCTGGACCCTGGGCGGCTGCCTGAGTCGGTCGGAATGGCTGTGCCGCCCTGTCCGTGCAGGGAGGGTGTTAGGAGGCAGGGCTCTGGCACGTGGTTAGGCCCTCCTGGTGGAGGCTGGCTTTGAAAGATGCGTACTTGATACTGAACTCCATAAAGTGAATTTACATTCCTTCCGTTTTGAACAGCCAAGAGTGATAGGAAAATCCTGGAACTACACTGTCAAGCTGGTGCATAAGTGTTGGTCATTGCGGGCATATTAGATGTGCGACTATCGTGAAAGAAATGGATTTTGTTCTAGGAATGCATTGGTGTGTGTTACAAAAACTATTAAAATAAGTCCTCACATCAGCAAATCAATAGGCAAAAGCATATAATTAAATGCTAACAATATATTTTGAAAATGAATATTAGGTATTCAGAAAAACTGTTAGTAATGTACAAATATGTTAAGACTTCTTTTTTAAAAAATATTTATTTATTTACTTTAGTTGTACACAATACAATGCATTTACATTTACGTGGTGCTGAGGATCGAACCCGGGCCGCGCACGTGCGAGGCGAGTGCTCTGCCACTGAGCCACAACCCCAGCCCCATGTTAAGACTTCTTAATAGTTTTTAAAGATATCCATCTGAACCAAATAGCTATGTTTAGATTTAGTGTTAAAATAAGAATTTTCTATTAACCTTAACAGAGAAAATAATCTCAAAGCCAATGATAGTTTCCTATCATTTCAAGCCAATGCAATAAGGTAAGAAAAATATGTGATTTATGAATAATAGAGATGATGAGACCATATTGTTAGTATTTGTAGAAGATAAAGAATATCTACCTGAGAATTCACAAGACTTGACTGAAAAAAAATATATTAGAACTAATAAGAGAGGTGATTTGTTAGGGTAAATAGATGCAAAATATACATGCTAATGTATATTTCAACAATGTATATATAGGGAGAAGAGATAAAATTTGTCAAGTATGCACATATGTGCATCTGTGTATGTGAAGGAAAATTAAAAATATAGATAAACGTGATGAAAATAATACTTTAAGAACACACATACAAGGAGACTTTGAATAAGTAAAAATATGTAAATAAGTTCATGAATGCAACTCTCAATATTAGAAATATGTCAAATTTTATAAATTAATTTGTAAATTAAGTGCTAGTCCAACATAAAATTTATTCAAATTCACTGAAAGGATTATATCATCTAACATTCATTTGGAAGAATAAATATGTAACAGTTTTTGGCTTTAAAATGCTATTAGCAAAGCTTCTTACAAAGTCACAGCAATTAAAAGACGAGGAGAGGTCCTGGGGAGCTGCGGAGCCGGACACAGACTCCTGGTAGCAGGAGGGGGACGCTCCCTCAGGCAGCACTCAGGTCACTGGAAAGAACGTCTCTGAGCTCTTGTCTGATCATTTAGGGAAAAAAGGTGAAAACACCAAGAAAAAGTTTCAATGTAATATATATATATATATATATATATATATATATATATATATATATATAGTATGTATAAAAATGTAAAAAAAAATTCCAGAAGAAAGCTATGCAATAGAAACATAAGATGATCTACGTCTCAAATTCTAATTTTATTTATTTATTTATTTATTGTGGTAGCAGGGATTGAACTCAGGGGCACTCGACCACTGAGCCACATCCCCAGCCCTTTTTTGTATTTTATTTGGAGACAGGGTCTCACTGAGTTGCTAAGTGCCTCGCCATTGCTGAGGCTGGCTTTGAACTCGCGATCCTCCTGCCTCAGCCTCCCAAAGTGCTGGGATTACAGGCATGCGCCACCGCGCCCAGCTTGAAATTCTAATTTTAATAGTCAAATTTAAAAAATAACAATAAACAGTCAAAATTAATTTTAACAATACATTAAATTCTCCTTGTGAAGCAGGAGCAGGACCGTGGCCCACACCGCAGGGCTGCTGTGGCCTTCAACAGGACATCGCTTGCAGAGCACCAGAGCACAGCAGAGCCTGTTCTCACCGCAGCCCAGGTGTGGGATGGTCAATATTAAGAAGAGCCACTGCAAACTATGATTACTAATACAATTATTTATCCAATTAAAGCAATCTTCTTTTAATAGTACGCTAGTCATTTTCTGTAGGTAACGATTTAATTGGAAAAATAGATTCTCACTGCAGGCTCTTCCCTCTCTGTGTTCTTTGCAGCCATCATTCATGAATCAACACAGTTCTAGAGAGTTCCGTGCAGATTAGCCATCATGAACTAATGCACGCACAGAGGAGCAGCCACCACGTCCCACAGCGCCTGATGCCCTGTGCGGATCTGTGCTCATCTGCTGGCTCAGGGCCCGTGATGTAGGTGGCAGACCCTGGACCGGAGGGTCATCCACAAGGGGGCACGGCAGCTTGCCAGTGTCCGTGCCGTCTCCATCCCTGCCCTCAACAGACTTGGGAGCTGCTGTCCGTGAGTGACGGTGCACTGGTCAGCCAGGAGTGCTTTTGCTCAATTTGGACAGAAGTCATAAAGGCCAAGTTTGGCTCTTGGTGTTGCCAGCTCAGCCCTGGGCTCCTTTGCCCGGTTAGAGATGGAATCAGGAAACAGCAAAGCAGTCCGTGCCCAGGAGGCTCCACGGGCGGCTCACGGCGAGCACACGGAGGCAGAACACGGCGGGTCCCGAGCTGGCTCTCTGAGGCCTGAAGGGTGGAGCCCCCAGGAAGCCGGGCGTCGGGTCGGCGCGTCGATCGTGCGCCAGCAATCCCTGCGCGGGCCGCGGGCCGCGGGCCCCTGCTTGTGGAGGCGGGGTTGGCACCGGACATCTCAGTCGGCCATGTGCACTGGTCCAGTTGTCTCGCTGTCACAAAGGAGGGCAGCTGCTCACCAGGCAACCCCAGGACACCGGGAAACCTCCATGCAAGCCTCCCCGGCTCCACCAGCCCACGGTGTCCGTGGTGGCCACCGCTACGGCAGAGGTTGGGGCATGCTGGCATTTGCCACCTCACAAACCATCTCCGTGGTGCCTGGGGCCGGGGTCCAACATCTCAGGTGGTGTCCCTGGTTCCCACCCCTGCCTGACCTCCACCTCATCTTGCAGGCCGCTAAGGTCACCTGGCTGTGCTCTGGAATCAGGGCTGCCGGCTTGGACTGACCTGGACTGTTCGGTCAGTCACAGAAACAACCTGTGTCTGAGAAAGATTCTAAAAGTACAAAGCACACCACAGGAGCAGAAAGCCACCCCTAGGAAGAGTCGCTCCTCTCAGCAAGCCCTGGGATAGTGGGCGTGTTGGAAGTTTGAGTTTCACGCATTATGCAATTAACTAAGTGCAAAACGTGCAATTTCGTTATTATTTAATTGCCATGTACCCTTAGAACTGAAAGACGTTTAGGACATAGTCTAAAAATAACCTTGGAAGCAAACGTGGAAGGGGGAAGCTCACGGATGTCTGCACTCAGCCCATTCTGGGACTCCCCTCCAGGGCCAGGCTCGGCACGGCGCCTGTGCAGACGCCCTGCAGGTAACCACCACAGCTCTCCACAGTCAGTGTGGTTCCACCGTGCGTACTACGCTGCTTCACCTGGTGGAAGTCTTTGCCGCAGGCTGCACGGGCTGAGCACCCAGGGCCACGTGTGCACACACCCACCCCACCCAGGTCAGGAGGAGGCGAGCCTGAAACCTTGGCTATTACGGAGGGCCAGACCTGGGCAGCGGCTAGAAACTGAATCACTACCTTGAAGGTGTCCCCATTTGGCTAAATCTCCAGATCAACTGCTTCAAATAGGCCTTAATTTAGATTTCACAGGAAGGCTAGTGTGTGCTGATTAGAGGGGAATGACTCTTGAGAGGGTGTTCGCCGAGGGCTACCAACAGAAGGAGACTGGCCATGAGCTGGGGCTGCTGGGCTTCCCTGGCTGACGTTGGTCCACGAGGGTGGCCTTTGGGGTGAGTCTCAGTGGCTCTGCTGCTCTAGGTGGCATCTCTGACATTCAGATGACTCTGGTAAATCCCAGATCGCTTTCACTCTTTGCTTTCCTTCTTTTGCTGACATAATCGCTTTCTTCTTTAAAGATAGCTTTAAGAAATTCTTGGGCTGGGGTTGTGGCTCAGTGGTAGAGCGCTCGCTTAGCACATGCGCGGCCCAGGTTCGATCCTCAGCACCACGTAAAAATAAAGGCATTGTGTACAAATAAATAAGATATTAAAAAAAAAAAAAAGAAATTCTTGCACATTATGTCTTCATGTATGTTTTTCATTTATATGAAGATTAGAATTAAAATGTTCCAGTAATCTTGAGTTTTTATGGTAGGAACACATCTGTTGTGCAAAAACCATGCTGAAATATGATGCGTCCTCTAAAATACATTCACGTGACTGAAGTTTGTTGATTAGACTAATAAAAATGAATAAATCAGAGCACAGGGGTCTTACTGTGCTCGTGCTGCCCCAACAGCACCCTAGGCTGGGTAGCTGAAAAAGCAGAGAGCGCAATCAGCCCACACTCTGGAGATCTGGTGGTCTGAGATCTGGTGGCTTGGTGGGATTCTGGGTGGGGCTCTCCCCTGGGTTGCAGACAGCCTTCTGGTGTTCTCACGTGTCAGAGAGAGAACAAGCCCCCCGGGGTCTCTTCTGATGAGGGAACTAGTCCAGCCAGGAGGACCCCCCACACCGTGGCCTCATCTAAGCCTACTCACCCCTGATGCTACTAGCTGCGAAGCCGTCTCATTACATGTTAGGGCCTCGGCATGTGAAACCTGGAGGCACACAGTCAGCCCACAGCCGTGGTGCTTGGTAGGAGCTTTAGGGTGGAAACAGGGAAGCAGGGGAAACTGCAGGTGCAGAGCCGAATCCCCCAATCGTCACTGAATTCTCTGCCAGAGTTTCCTAGAACGTGGCTGCCCAGGAGGCCCTCTCCCAGTCCGAGCACTGAGACATCAGACCCTTCTCCAGAGGCATAGGCTATTTTACGTAGCCACAAACAGCACGTGTTCACGTGATCTCCACAGCCGACACTTTGGCCTTGTAGCAGGCAGACATCGCCACCCGTGACTGCTGCCCTGGTCCTTTGCTCCAGGGGGGCCACCGCTGTCTCTTCCTGGTGGACACTCCCAGGAACTGCCCCCTGTTGCCACCTGTAGCAATTGCCGCTTGCAGCAACGACGCCACGGGAGAAAATTCGGAGGCAGAATGGAAATGAAAAAGTTCTTTTATTCTTCTTTCTTCTAACTTCTCTCTCCGGCTCCAACAACCTCTCCAACTCCAACTCCAACCACACCCTAACTAGCCCTCACCCGGTTAAACACTTTCTGCCTTAACAAGGACACGTGCTAACAGCTCGAGCTTACAGGTGCGTCACCCAGTGTTCACGGGCATAAAAAGATTTTTAGATAAATGCATGAATATCAGATGAAAATACTTGAACACCTTTATGGCTCTCAGCTAGCCGCCATCTTAGCTATCTCCTCAATTAGGGCTCTTACATTTCCCCCCTTTTGTTTTAAAAGAGGGGATGCTCTAGGACGTCCATGTGCAACCAACATTCTTACCCGTCATCGGATAGTCAAGGCTGTGCCCTTGACTCCTGTCTTAGGTTGATATGTCGGCCATATGAGACTGTCCCGTGGATGGGTGACGACCTTATCCGGATCGACTGGGCCTGCCTTAGGTTGTCCCCCTCTGGGGATCTTACCTGTCATTGGCTACCAGCCGTCCAATCGAGCCCTTCAGGATCGACTGTGTGTGGAACAGCCGTCCAATCGTGAGGAGATGCTGCGGCTTTAAGGTGGCAAGCCTTCTGCTGACGAGCCAAGTTCCATAGCAAATCAAGGTCTTTAAACAAATCAGCTGCCCTAAATTCCATCAAGTAACTCACTGAGTTCTCTAGACAAATATCCGCAAGGTATTGTCCCATAATGTCCCAAATAATGAAAGATCAAAATGTCCACTTGTTATAACACGTTGATCTAGGAGGCCCCATGCATGCAGAGCAGAGGCCACACTGCTGGTGAGGTTGTTTGATGCTTGAGCAGCAGGGATGCCTGTAGCAACCGCGATCCCTGCAGCTGTAGCAGCAGCCGTCTTTTTTATGTCTAGACAATGCCACCGGCAAATCTTCAGGGCCTGCTACCTGGAAACTCAAACATCAATTATTAAAGGAAAGGCAGTGATATTCCAGCACTGAGTCAAGAGGCGAGTTGTCAAACTAAAAAATAGAATTATTAGATTAGAAAATTAAAGTTGATCTCTGCTCACACACATTGCAGCCTGAGCTCCCACAAACATAAGCTGGCAAAACATCATATTCAGAACAAATCAAAGAAAGACTGAGGGTATTTACTGCATTAAAGATAGATTAAAGAAAAGCTAAAGGCACTTTGGAAAAATAATTTTTTAGCTGGAACCCTCGAGTCTCTGTAACCTTCCATGAAATTATCTGTTGAAATAACTCAAATTAATCAGCTATAAAACAAATAAAGTTAATTACAAATAAACAATCCCATGTCAAATACCAAAATATTAGGTTATACGGTATTAGTCATATTCTTTGCTGAAGAGAAGTCCCAGGGACACCTATAAATCAAAATTGAAGGTACCTTCACTTTTTAAATTGTTTACCCAAATTGAATACTCTAAACTTAAATGAATTAAAGTTATTTGGATCCATATATATATATATATAATTAATTTTTTTTATAATATTAATTTTCATAAGCACTTTGTTATTTGTGACGTCACACTGGACAGACGCACATACAAACATATATTTGTGACGTCACATTAACATGAAATTCAGACAAATGTACAGACATAAAGACATATATAAAAAGAAAAAAAAATACAATTATGTGCACACTAAAGAGAGATCTTCTCATCCCGGCCGGGAGGAATGAGACCTAAGTTGTGAATTTATTGGAGGACTCTTTTAAGGGAATCATTCCATACCTTCATCTTGGTCCTCTTGATTTTGTACTTGTTTTATTAATCTTGATTCCTCAATAACTTCATCTTGGTCCTTTTGATTTGGTATCTGTTTTATTAATCTAGATGGTATCCATATTGGAGAGGATTCATGCTGTGGAAAAACACAAACAGATCCTCTCCCCCAAATTAATACTGGATCTGGACACTTCCGTGCACCTGAAAGAACATCCTTCCAGTAAACCAAAAGTTTATGTTGTTGGTGTGGATTCCAGTGTCTGTCTCCAGCCAAATATCCATTAGAATCTAAAGTTAAAAATTTTAAGGTAAACAGGGCAACTGCCAATCTGTCCCTAGGATTTTTCCAATTTCCTTCTTTTTGCTTTAATAGGATAATTTTGAGTGTGTGCGATTAGCTCATTCAATTATACCTTGACCTTGAGAATTGTATGGGATACCTGTTTTATGGGATATATTGAATTTTGCGCCAAAACTGAAAGATGAGGACGTATATGCAGGGCCATTATCTGTTTTAAGCATTTTGGGGATGCCCAATGCAGCAAAAGCTTGCAGACAATGAGATGTAACATCTTTAACTTTTTCTCCAGCATGTAAGGAAGCAAAAATCATGCCTGAGCATGTATCTATGGTCACATGAATAAATCGCAATTTTCCAAAACTTGGCTCATGAGTGACATCCATCTGCCACAAATGACTGGGCATTAATCCTCTTGGGATAACCCCATAATGTGGATTGGGCAAATGTGTCACACACAAGATTGACAATTATTCACAATTGTTCGAGCTTGCTCCTTTGTGATTTTGAACTTTAGCTGTAACGTAGTACTATTGACATGAAATTGGGAATGGAACAGGTAGATTTCTGGACTGCTAAAAATATAAAGATTGTTTTAGTGAGGGCATCAGCCTTTTGATTACATTCATGGAGAGGACCAGGCAAATTAGTATGAGCTCTGATATGTCCAATAAATAAAGGTTCTTTACGTTCCCATAGGAGATTTTGAATTTGAAAAAACAATTTAAAGGCTGGAGTATGTGGTGCTATTGGACCTGCTAGTTCCAATTTAGGGACAGCATGTACAATATAGTGGCTGTCTGAAAAAATATTTATAGGCTGTTCTTTAAAACTTTCTAGAGCTATTATTATAGCTTCAAGTTCAAATAATTGGGTTGATTTTTGACCAGTAATATGAATCATATTTTCTTTTTGAGTGACTACTGCAGCAGTACCCTTAGAGGACCCATCTGTAAATACATTTAATGCCTTAGGAATAGGTTGAATTTTTATTACCTGTGGAAACATAATGGGATGATTGACACAAAAAGATAGTATAGGAGACTTAGGAAGATGGTTATCAAAATTTGCAGAAGTAGAGCATCTAGCTATAGCCCAATCATTATCATTGAAGCACAAATATTCAACCTGTGACGATGAATAGGGAGTAATAATAGTAGCGGGATGAATGCCAAATATTTTAGTAGAAGTCTTAAGTCCTTGAAGAATACGTTTAGCCACCATGGAGGTATAAGACTCAATTGTACTTTTAGAAGAGATGGGCAAATGTATCCATAATAAAGGCCCCTGTTGCCAAAATACTCTTGTGGGTGTATATTGTGAAGAAATAATAATCAATATCAGCGGTCGAGCAAAATCAATTCTATTACAATGGGATCTTTCAATGGCCTTTTCTACTAATTTTAAAGCTTCCCTAGCTTCAGGAGTCAATGTTCGCGGTGAAGATGGATCAGGGTTCCCGCGAAGGATATCAAATAAGGGTTTTAATTGTCCAGTAGTGAGGCTTAGTGTAGGGCGAAGCCAATTAATGTCTCCTAGCAGTTTTTGGAAATCATTGAGGGTGGTCAAATGTTCTTTATTTATTAAAATTTTTTGAGGCCTAAGAAAGGTATCCATGATTTTAAATCCTAAATATAATATGGGAGATCTAGTTTGAACCTTTTCTTCAGCAATTTTTAATCCATATCTTTTTAAATTTTCTGTCATATCACTGAATGTGGTAAATAAGATTTCTTGATTAGGGTGAGCAAGCAAAACATCATCCATATAATGGAAGCACATAAGGTTTGGATATTTGTTCTTAATAGGCTGAATAGCTTTGTCTACATAGATTTGACATATAGTGGGGCTATTAGCCATTCCCTGCGGTAGCACTTTCCATTGATATCTTTTATCAGGGCTATTATTATTGATAGAAGGAACTGAAAAAGCAAACCTGGGGGCATCCAGAGGATGTAGGGGAATGGAAAAGGAACAATCCTTTATATCAAGAGTTGTAAGATGGAAATTTTTAGGAATAGCTACAGGATTAGGAAGTCCAGGTTGGGTAGGACCCATAATTTGCATAGTTTTATTGATTTCTCTAAGATCATGTAACAACCTCCATTTTCCTGATTTTTTCTTGATTACGAATATGGGGGAATTCCAGGGAGAGGTGGAAGGATCTATGTGTTCTGCTTCTAGTTGTTCTTGGATTAATAGGTGGGCCGCTTGTAATTTTTCTCTAGATAGGGGCCAAGGGACCCAAACTGGCTTATCAGAAAGCCATGGTATTTTCAAAATTGTTTTCTCAGTGGCCCCTAGAAAAAATATTTTTTATTCTTTTGATGATGATTTTTATTTTTATTTTTAACACCTGCAGGCTTGGTTGCGAGGTATACCCCCATTTGCTGTAGAATATCTCTTCCCCATACAGTAACTGGCAAGCTGGTCAAAACATAAGGCTGGAATGTTCCTTGATGCCCTTCATTATTTTCCCAATTTAAGACTACAGCACTTTGTGCTGGGGTGTTAGTATATCCCAAGCCTCTTAAACTAGTTGAGGCCTTCTGCAGAGGCCAGTGCTTGGGCCATTGTTGTAGATTAATGATGGAAGAGTCAGCCCCAGTGTCAATCAGCCCCTCCATCTCTATACCTTGAATTTTTATTTTGCACATAGGCCTCCGTGAACAATCCTGAACCCAGCAAGCCATAGGTCCCGAGCCAGTGGAACCAAATCCTCTATTGTTCCTATTCTGCGGCATACTCTTGAATGAGTTGTGGAAACTGGGAAGGAGAAGCAGCTGAGCAATTCTATCTCCTTGGTTAACAGAGATAATGCCTCTAGGTGAACTAAGCATTATTTTTATTTCTTCTTGGTAATCGGAGTCAATAACACCTGGTGTTACTTGAAAACCTAATAGGCTTTTAGAACTTCCCCCGAGGATAAGTCCTACAATCCCTGAGGGAAGAGGTCCCCTGACTCCCGTAAGAATCAGTTGAACCCCCATTTCAGGTGTTAGCACTATTCCGGCAGTGGAACAGAGGTCTAGTCCTGCACTTCCTCTTGTCCCTCTGACAAAGGAGTCAATGGGCAGGAGGGATTGTGACGAGGAATCATCTGGATGAATGTTTGAGAATATTCCTCCTCTAATGCCTTGTACATTTGTGGGGCCCGAGGCATTGGGCCCCGTGCCCCGTTTTTTGAATTCCTGGACAAAACATTTCCATAGATGTCAAATTTAGAATGGCATTTATTGGCCCAATGTTTTCCCTTTTTATACCTGGGGCAGTGGCCTGGGGCATGGTATGAGCTTGGTCTTATTTCTCTTTGGGGATATTGCCTAGAATATCCTGGTTGATTATAATAATTTTGTCTGGAATATCCTGATTGATTATAATTTTTTTGTTGAGCCCTACTTGTGAAATGTTGAGGGGAAGCACCTCTCATTGCTGCTGCAATCACATTGCCTGTAACAAAGGCATCATTAATATCTTTACATAGTCTAATGTATATTGAAAGGTCCTTTTTGTTTTTCCATGGTCTTATAGCATCTTGGCAATATTTATTGGTATTTTCATATGCCAACTGGACAACTGAGGGCATTGCTTGATCTACATCCCCAAATATTCTGCCTGCCGTTCTTAAAAGTCTGTCAGCAAAATCAGCATACCAGCCGGGCGCGGTGGCGCATGCCTGTAATCCCAGCACTTTGGGAGGCTGAGGCAGGAGGATCGCGAGTTCGAAGCCAGCCTCAGCAATGGCGAGGCACTTAGTAACTCAGTGAGACCCTGTCTCTAATAAAAGGGCTGGGGATGTGGCCCAGTGGTCGAGTGCCCCTGAGTTCTATCCCCGGTACCAAAAAAAAAAAAAAAAAAAAAAAATCAGCATACGGTTCATTAGGCCCCTGAATTACTTTAGATAGGCTGCCTTGCAGATCACCTGTTCCTGGTAAGGTCTTCCAGGCTTTAACAGCGGCATTGTTTATTTGTGCGTATACACCAGGATCATATTGCATTTGCATTTGTAGTTCAGCAAACTGTCCTTCACCTGATAGCATATCTACATTACGGTCTGGGAAGCCTGCAGTCGCATTTCTTCTAGCTGTTTCTACACAAAGCTCCTGGAATTGTGACTTCCATATCAAGTATTGTTCCCCGCTCAATACTGCCTTGCATAACCCCTTCCAGTCTGAGGGGGTTAAAGTTAAAGTGTTAAGGGACTCCATCATGCTCAACGTGAACGGAGCTTGGGGCCCATAGGTCATTATTGCCTCTTTGAAATTTTTTATTGTTTTAAAATCTAGGGATTGGTGGTACCTTTGCCCATTTTCATTTTCAAATACTGGCAGGTCCCAATGTTCCTGCAGGTTTTCGCATTCGAGGGCACTTAAGCGCTCAGAAAGGCCGTTAATCTCTGCCTCAAGGGCACACATACACTTAGAAATACCCCGCATGGTTTCTGTAATGGATTCCACCAGGAGGGAGCAGAGGGCACCAGTGGTTCCTCTACTTGACGGTCCTTTCTGGTCTTAACTGACTTAGCGAGGAGGCTGTGCTTTCATGGTTATTTGGCTCCTCCTCATTACTATCACTTTCACTGGTAGTATCATCCTGGGTTTCAGATTCTATTGAGAGCACGTATTCCTCGGCTATTTCTAACAAATCTCTGATAGCTTTAGCAGCTCTTATTTTCGTTATTTTTGAGCTCACACCAATATTATCCTTACTGGTCTTATCTGACTCAAGTGGAGGCTATGCTTTCTCGATCACTTTCCTCCTCACTATCAACTGAGTCACCGATGTCAAGAAAGGCTTTTATTACTCGTCTTTTTGTTATTTTCGCACCTATCTTTAAAGATTTCCCAGTTCTTACCTGCGGATTCCTAACTCCCCATACGGGCCACCACTTGTTGCCTCCTGCAGCGATTGCCGCTTGCAGCAATGACGCCGTGGGAGAAAATTCGGAGGCAGAATGGAAATGAAAAAGTTCTTTTATTCTTCTTTCTTTTAACTTCTCTCTCCGGCTCCAACAACCTCTCCAACTCCAACTCCAACCACACTCTAACTAACCCTCACCCGGTTAAATACTTTTTGCCTTAACAAGGACACGTGCTAATAGCTCGAGCTTACAGGTGTGTCACGCAGTGTTCACGGGCATAAAAAGATTCTTAGATAAATGCATGAACATCAGGTGAAAATACTTGAACACCTTTATGGCTCTCAGCCAGCCGCCATCTTAGCTATCTCCTCAATTAGGGCTCTTACAGCACCCATCCTCCTGATGGGTGTCACTGGCCTGAGGGGCTCCCCTCCAGGTGGCCTCAGAGGACCCCAGTGGCTCACCACAGAGCCGCTTCCACAGGGTCCCAGTGCCCCAGGGAGAGTCCCCACAGCACCTGGGGCTCAGCCCGGGGTGGCCATCACGTACATCGTGCATCATGGGACGTACCGCCATGTCCCCCCTGGCAGGACCGCGGCTGCCCGACTCTCTGACTCCCTGCCCTGACTCCCGCTGGCCTGGGGTCTCTTTCCTCAGCAGCCTCTCTAGGGACTGGCTTCTGGGAGGTCGTCCAGCCATGGCACAGAAGGCAGCAAGGAAGCCTCTGCACTGGACATGACGGGTCAGCGAGCGAGCAGGAGCTGCTTCTCCCGGCAGGACAGCACCAGCCAGGACGCTCGCCAGGAGGAGGCGCAGGACGGGGACTGCAGGCCAGGGCTGCCCGGGCCGACCCTCTGGAACACAGGCGGCAGGCTGGGTTGTCCCTAGACCGGGTTCCCCATGGGTGTGATCACAACACGCCTGAGAAGGAAGAACTCCTTGCAGACCTCCAGGGCTCACCTGGGATGCTGGGCATGAACACATTTGGATGGACGGCCAAGGACATGCTTCCAGATCCTTCCACCCACGTTTATGCTCAGGGAACTCTTCACCTCCAGTGGGTTTGCTGCACAAGCGCTTCTGCTCGGTCAGGCTCAGCAGGCCGGCGGCAATGCCCTTCCTTCCCAGGCCACGGGGTTCCCGCTTGTGAGTAGTTTTCTCCGAGAAGGAGGCCTTCCCGGGGCAGTGGACAGCTTTCCCTCACCAGTGGCAAAGGCATCAGAAACAGGCCCTTGGCAGCTGATTCTGAACCCTAATTAGAATGGCAGGCCCAGGTTGACATTTTTCAAAAATGAACATCCTGGGAAAGCCTAATTGTTGACTATTCCAAGTGCATCTCAGTAAACTTGCACACGACTTCCTCTGCATAGAATGTTAAAATCGTACAAGTGATTTTTTTCAAATGGCATTTAAATAATTTTTAAATAATTAAACAGGAATGGTAGTGGAGACTTGTTCTTTAGAAAGAATTACATCTTTATTCATCTTTTATTCTTTGATTACTAATTTCACCTAAGAATTCCTGATAGGGTGAGGCAGAATTTTAATTTTAGCCGTACATGTCTTGGAGTGATATCTATATTCCACCGGATGCTCCAAACTCCATCATAATTATGTCACGTGCGTGGGGTTTTAATGACACGTTGCTTCACGGCTGTGGGAGCAGGAGATGCAGGCAGCTGGCAGAGCACAGAAGCAAGCATTCAGTTGTTCTCAAACAGAAAAGGGTGTGAGGATTTGTGATTGAACAAAGGTTTCAGACAGACTCCTTCCACCTGAGCAGTGAAAGTGTGGTTTGTCACCAGCATGGAAGGGGTTGGATGCCGTCGTGGAAATCAGGACCAGGGGCAGACAGGGACTGACCTTGGCACTACCCGAACTCAACCGCACCGTCCTGGAATGGAGGACAACAGACACGCAGGGCACGGCCTCAGGCAGGCACCTCCCTAATCGTCACACACGACACCTGCTTGGTCTCACGGGACACTAAGAGCACCCCTCGTTCACAGATGAGGAAGCCGAGGCACAGGCAGACCTCGTGCTGCCCAGACGCAGGCCCGCAGCCAGCCATCGTCTGCTTCACTCAGAACTGCCTGTCTGCACACGCAAAGGAACACACACAATAACACGCCCACACAGGCCTGGCACACCGATGAAGACAGGTGTGGCTGTGGCCACTGACACAGCCCTCTCACTCACGTGTGCACACAAGTGCACACATTCCCTCAGGCAAGCACTAACACACGCACAGCAACACACACCTGTCCAAACACGTGCACACAGTGCGTGTGCACATGGGGCCACAAACAATCAGCACACGTCAACAGGCACACACACACACCAGGAGCACATTCTGAATGTGCACCTATGACTACACGGGAGATTCGTGAACACGCAGGCAGGGACACACACGCTAAGTGCTTCACAAGGCTCTGACCCCACACACACGTACACTGCACACCGCAATGCTCCTCTGCATTCACTAGCACAGGCACACACACAGAGTGCACACACACATATTTGTGCACATGCACATTTACACACCAACACATAAATGTGCCCACACTCACAGAGGCATCCTATGCACTCTTACATGCACACACAGAGCCACTCATGTTCTGTGTGCTCACAGTCCCAGACACGCACACACGTGTGTGCCCAGGCATGCACACACATACTTTGTGCTGACCTCTGATGCAGTGTCCCATTCGAAGCCTCTGACATCCCCAGAGGCTGTGGCTCCCAGATCTTCCTCCACCACACACACAGCACACAACGCCTGCACAACCAGCCCCAGACGCTAGACTGCTGCGAGCCTGCTTCCCGCTTAACAGCCGCAGGCGAGGCCCCTGCAGGCTCTCTTGCCCCACATTTTAGACGTGGGAGCTGCAGGGGTCGTCCCTCCTGTCCTCACAACTGCCACCTTCTTGACTGACGGCCACCCTGAGTGTGGCCTGCACTCGATCCAGCTCACAAGCCGCTAGTGGCAAGCAGGCTTCATGGGTGAGAGGTGCAGAAGCAGGGAGAGCCATGGCGGCTCAACGGCGCAGGCTTTGGCCGGGCCTTCCTGTTTTCTTTGCTTTTAGTTGAATGAAATCAATTTGGTTCACAAACAGGCTTTGCTGTTCTTTCTACCGGAATGCGTGTCTTAAATATTAATATACTTAACTTGTCATTACGAATAACAAGGTGAATGCACTTGTCATTGAACTCTTTCTCGGGCCACTCCAGATAGTTACAGCCAATCGCGTCACGCTGGAAGCTGGAAGGGGCGATCTTTCACATTCCGATACTTGTGGGAGCCACCTGCCGCGGGCGGACGGGGCAGGCCGCAGTGCAGGAGCCTCTCTCTGCCCTCCCGGGTCCTGCCAGGCTGCTTCCCCACCCAGCAGACGCGGGAGCAGCCTGGGAGCCCGGAGCCTGCCTGGAGGCTCTGGTGAGCACGTCTGGGGTGACGAAGACCACCTCTTGGGATGTCTGGGGTGACAAAGACCACCTCTTGGGACGACCAGGAATGCTCTTTTTTTTTTTTTTTTTTTTTTTTTTTGGTACAGGGGATTGAACTTAGGGGCACTCGACCACTGGGCCACATCCCAGCCCTTTTTTGTATTTTATTAGAGACAGGGTCTCACTGAGCTGCTAAGTGCCTCGCTGTTGCTGAGGCTGGCTTTGAACTCGCGATCCTCCTGCCTCAGCCTCCCAAGTGCTGGGATTACAGGCGTGCGCCACCACGCCCGGCTCAGGAATACTCATTCTTAACTTCTGCTTAATCTCAGGATTTATCTTTACTAGTAATGAGTAAATTTTAACTAAATGACGTTAAATGTCATTGAGGAACAACCTTGAGAGCTAAAACTGGAACACGCCTCCCTGGGCTCCTGCCACCTGGACGTGGGACACGCTCCTGGAGGGCTCCTGCCACCTGGACGTGGGACACGCTCCTGGAGCGCGTCGGTGAGGAGGACTGGTGGCCGGTTGCTTGATAGGAGACGTCCACGTTCAGGAAGCAAGGGGCTCCATTCTGCCTGGGGTCAGGGAGGGCCTGGCAGCTCCAACAGACAGCCAAGCCCTGCGGCCAGCCAGGCGTGCACGTCCACCAGGGGCTTGGGACTTAGGGGCCTTTGCCTGTGGCACCGGACTCTCCACCAGGTCCCTCTCAAGCTCTCCAGCGCTTCCCCTGCAGCTCCCCTGACGGGCTCGTGCGCAGCCGCTGCTTTGCTTCTTTCTGGCCAAGCCTCCTGAGAAGCTCCGGCCGTGCCTTTGTTCCCGGCTGGGGGGCTTCTCTTTCCCCTTCAGGAGCGGAGCTGTGGAAGGACGTGGGCCGGGGGCTCCAGGACCCGCGGTAGGGACCCGTGGCAGCACTCTGACAGGAACTGGGGCACACAGCTGGGTCTCAACATTAATTCCTCAATAATTGATGGCCCCTATTAAACTTTAAAGGCAAGTTGATAAGTAATGGTCTGGCTGCCATGTCACCTGATTGTTCACGTAGCCAGTCGCCTGGAAATGTTTTGGTTGTTCTATCTGAACCCAACATAATGGAGTTAAAGGGACGAAAAGAAAGGAAGAGTTTAAGGAAATGCCATGTCACCTTCTCGTCACTTAGAGCTGAGCGAAGGTGACTTGGAGCACACGTGGCCACAGTAGCGAAGTTGGTTACTCCCAGCCCCCTTAGCCACCACAGAGTGCTGCCTCTAGCCGTCTGCACACAGGAGCGTCCTGACACAGAGGGGTGCCGCTCCCCCGGGTCCCCGAAGAGCTGGGGCCACGTGAGGGTGCAGCGGAGAGGCAGGCACGGCCCAGAGTGAGGACGACTCTCCTAGAAGGTCCCCATGCAAGCCCGTGTGCCGCAGCGGGGGGCCAGGACTGCAGGGGAAGCAGGAGCACAGGCGGCGGCACGAACGCAGGCCCGGCCTCTGGGACGGAGCTGGTCCAGGACTCTTGTCCCCAGCTGTCCTCCACCATGGGGCCTGTCCCTCTCAGGACAGGTGGACGTCACCCTGACCCCCGCCGGGGCTCTCCTCCTGGAGAAGGCACCGTGCTCCTGTGACTAGCGTTCCGATCACATCCTGGACAGGAGCCGGCTGTTGGACAGCGGCCTCCAAGGGCTCATCCTGCCCACCATCTGCTTCTCCGTGTTCCAAGCACACACGTGTGTCTGCGGGGGTTGTGGGTGTGTCCTGGCAACAACTGGGCTTCCTGCGTGGTCTGTGCGCAGCACCTCGCTCAGGCCGTGCTAGGCGCCACCACCTGGCTTTGGCTCCTCTGGGGTCCTGGGACACATGGTGCTGTCATCTGCAGTCAAGGACGCCTTGCTCCTCTGCAGCCCTCCTGCTCCATCACCTGCGAGTGCTGGTCTCTCCACCAGAGGCAGCTTCCAACACTTGCCCTTTAAGAGCCACGTCACCTGGGCCCATTTATTTCATAGGGGAGAGAGAGAGACCGAGCCTTCAAGGAAACGCCCAGGCGCCACTGAGAGGCAGAAAGAGCCCTGCAGTTCTCAGTGACACGCCTCTGGCCTGTGCCCTTGTAAGGTGAGGGCAATGCCACGCACCTGGAAGCTGGCAAGGCTGTGGGCTCCTTCTGCTCCGCCTCGGTCGTGGGTAAATGCATAGTCAACGCAGCTGTTGCAATGTCTCCGTTTTTCTCCTTGTGTTATTTTTACAAAGTAGTGTCTTTCTGGAGATCCACCATTTTGTTTAGGTTTCCCGATTTGCTGCCACACGCGGTCTTGGTCCTGCCGTGGCCGGCTCTGCGCTCATCTGTGCTCTCTTCCCAGGACAGGTTTTCTACCGCTCCCTCCCTGCCCTCCCTCTGAGGTCTCACCCAGGTTTATTAATTTCATTAGCACAAATCAACTTTTCATATTGAGAGCTACCTCTATTATTTTATTAGTTTATATTTCCTCACTTGGGACGTTTTTTCATTATGCCTTTGTTTCCTACTAATTTCTTGGTGCATAAATTATGCAGAGAACATTTAGTACCCCAACTTCTCTAGAAGACTTCTCTCTAGAAAACTCAAGTTTTGGTGGACCATCTTTACCTTACTTACTTCAGTGCTTTCTAGTGGACATTGTGACTCTTTCTTTCCCGAGACCAGCTATTTAGAAGTGCATTTCCTAATCCAGCTCCTCCCCCTTGGCTTTGATACCTGGCTCACTTCTGCAGAGGTCGGAACATGGACTGTGAGGACTCGGCTGTGGAGCTGGTGGACTCTGGCTCCGTCGTGCAATGTGCGGCCCATTCCGCAGCTGTCCCGCGCGCCTTGGAAGAGCCCGTGCTCTGCGGGTCCCAGCCGCGCTGTTCTCCATGCCAGAGCACGGTCATCCACCTGTCGCTCAGGTCCTCTGCCTGCTTCTTCCACCAGTTAGGGTGAAGTGGGCCAGATTCCCCAATAACACACCCAAATGTTTTGTTTCTCCCTGAACATTGCTCACTTCGTCTTTGTACACTGAAGCTTGAGTGTGAAAGGACTGGAAAGTGCTCTTATATAGTACCTCTCTCTCCTGCCTTTTCTTTAGAGGGATTTGTCCGTTTACTTCTAAGATAAACACTACAGAAGCAGGCTTTGCCTCTGGCACTTGGGCATTTTTTCCTTTATTTTTTGTGTCTTTCTTTCTGTTCCTCTGTTACCCCCTGGACACCTTCTGTTGTGTAAGCAGGTGTTCTAAAATCCTCGTAATTTCTTTTACTATATGCTTGGAGGGTTTTGTGTCTGTATGTGGTGCACCTGGGGATTGCAATTAGCATCTTAATTTACGATTTAGTTGGAGTTAATAACTTAACCACAGTGCACAGAGCCTGGGCTTCTGTAGAGCTCCACTCCTCTCTGCCACGTTTGTGCCGCTATTTGCACCTTTACAACACACATCTGCACTTAACAGAGCACAGCTTTGTGACTGGATGCCCACCAAAGCAGATTTGTCATTTTGTTCCAGGAAGTTTCTGTTTAAATAAAATAGGCAAAAAAAGGAGTTGTAGACTGATATTAATTGTAATCTTCAGATGAACCAAATATATATATACACACACACACAAAAAACAACAACAACAACAACATGAGAAGGAGGCCCTCTGCAACCCAATGGAAGGCCCTCCACACAGCCTGACACACTGGCCAATTGCACGCTTCCAGGGCTTTCTGGTCCCTTTTTGTAAAAGGCACTAATACCATGTGTGAGGGCTCCATCCACATGACCTGATACCACCACGTTGGGCATCAGGACTTCAACCTATGAGAGTCTATAAGCACAAGAAACCAAAATGGAATAAACAAGTCAGACCTCAACAAGAAGAGAACTCTTATTGTGTGTGTGTGTGTGTGTGTGTGTGTGTGTGAAGTTTCTTCCTCCATTGAGTTTAGTTTGCTATCTCAAATCCTTTCATTAAATCCCTGTAGACTCATTTTATAATACTCATTATATATCAGATTTCCCACCAACTTTTTTTTCCAGTTCTTATTTATTTGGACACTTCTTAATCTCATCTTCATTTTTAAAAAGTATGAATTTTTCAGGAATAGGACTTTTGATGGACAGTCATCTGTATACATCATCTCACTGCTTTCTAGCCTCCATGGCTTTTAATAAGAAATCAGCTGTTGTCCTTACTGACAATCCTGTGTGTGTGAGTAGCTCCTTCTCCAATGCCTCTGAAAGCAACCAACTGAAGGCTCTCTCTTGATGTTTCAACAGTCTGACGATTGATAATGTGTCTAGCTGTAGACCTCCCTGAGTTTTTCTACTTGGGATACCTTGAGCTTCCTGGATGTTTAATGATTTTCGCTGAAGTAGGGAGTTTGGGGCACTTATTTATTTAAATAAATCTTTAGCTTTTTTCTTTCTCTCCTCTCCTGTGAGTGCCTACCTCACACACATGTTAACACAGTTGGTGGTGTCTGTAGGTCTCCCAGGCTCTGTTCATTTTCCCCATTTTTCCTTAGGCTGGAAAATTGACATTTGACCTTTCTTCAAATTCATGAATTCTTACTAAAATCTGCTGTAGAGCTACTCTTATGAAATTTTCATTTCATTCCTTGCATTTTTCAACTCTAGAATTTCTATGTTTTTCCTTGTGCAGTTTATGTAACTTTTTAATATGCCTTATTTAGAGAGACCTGATTCTTATGCTCCACTATGGTTATTTAGACATAGTATCCTTTGGCTTTTTGAACATACTTAAAGCAGCTTTTACACAGGCTTTGTCCATTATGTCCAGTGTCTGGATTTTGCAAGGACAACTTTCATTTACTGCTTTTCCTCCCATGTTTGGGCCAGAGTTCCTTGTTTCTTTTTATGCTTCATTTGTTTCCTGTGGAAAACTGGACATTTTAAATGTCATAATGTGGCTACTGTAGACATTAGATCTAAAGTCCCAGGCACCAGCTAGAGGTTTGTATGTTGTTGTTTGTTGGTTCTTTGTTTCAGTTGGCTGGTTTAGTCACTTTTATTAAGTACTTTTGTAAGTCTGCGTCCTTCACCTGTGGCCACAACAGTCTCTGCTCAGTTAGTTTGGTGATAGGCTAATGACAGGACAGTGATGTCCCTAGATGACTGAAGCAAGAATGCTACCAGTCTTTGCTGAGGGACATTGTGTACACATCAGGGACACTTGCAATACATGTCCAGGGGTTCCAACTCTGCCTTATCCCTCCCTCCCTTCTTCCTTCCTTCCTTCCTTCGTATGTGCAGATCAACACAGGTGAAAGTGCACAGTCTTCTCCGTCTTTCTACAGCATGAACACAGCTCTGGACATGCCCATGACCTAGGTTCTCAGAAACTTTGTGGGATTCTGCAGCCCTCTGGACACCTCCTCCCCAGCTTCTCCCTTTAAGATTTTGATCAGTCTGATCTTTCCCCATTGTTATCTCCTCGCTCAAACAACCTCGATGTTCAACAGTAAAATCCAGTTGTACTCCACATGTGCCACTATGGAGAAGGCTGTTCTGCCAAGGGAGCTCCAGGTGGTGTGCGTGCAGACGGGCTCCCGAGGGAGTCTTCCCTGCACCACCAGCAGGTCCGGCGAACCCCATTTCTGGGAACCGGGACTTTCTGGATCTCCAGCCCTGTTCTCTGCTCTCGGTGTCTGCCAAAGCATCTCTGTAATTATAAGCTGCTGGTTCTCAAATTTATCTAACGCTGGGAGGAGAATATGAGAACAAGGCAAATTACAATCTATGAAGCTCTTACTGATACCTAGGGTGTTTTCCCCCCTTAAATAAGCACTCCTTAGATTGGTATAAGCTTTTGTTTAATTTTGGAAAGCTGATTCTGACCAATGTCACGCAGTTTCTCCTTGGTTTCATGGATGAAAAGGTATCGGGGTCCCTACTGGGCTGCTTCCCTGCATCCTCTGTCCTGGCGTGCGTGTGGAGGTTGTGCCAACAGCACAGACAGCAGGCTCACAGTGCTTTCCTTGCACGTCCCACTAGGCACGTTGGAGAAGCCAGCCTGGGCTCACCTCGCGGCGTCGCAGTGGCCGCAGCCTTTCTTTGGCCCTCTGGCCCCTTCTTGGTGCTGTGGTTGCTAGCCGTGGCTGTGGTCCTCTCCTCTGCTGGGCACTTGCCTGGGGGGCACACTTTCGTCGTCACGAGGACTGAGATCATTGCCATTGTTTTGCTGGCAAACACCGAGGTAAGGAAAGCACAGAGAGTTCTCCAGGGCATCCAGGGGTCCCAGCTGAAGTTCCCACGATGCCCTTTCAGGAATGACGGCAGGGGAGGGTTTCAATGACAGGACAGCAGCCTGCCCCGCACCGTGGCTCCTGCCTCTGGCCTCCCAGGTCACAGACACTTAGCTGATGGACAGCACCTGCAGGAGCTGGGAAAGTCCCAGGCACCAGAGGAAAGCTCAGGGATTTCCCCAGCAGTGTGTATGGGAAGCCCCACGGGGTCCCTGCTTCAGAGAGAGAATGTGGAGCAGAAGTTGAGAAATACGGAGCAGAAATTTCTAATTTCTAAAGTGAGATGTAGTGGGCGCTAGAGTCCTTGTCCCTGAGGGAGCCACTGACCCATTGGGCTCAGCAAGAGACTTCTGCGCTGAGGTTCCCTGCTGGGCCACCCCACAGAGGCGTTGCGTGGTGCACCTGGAGTTCAGGGAGACCTGTCTGGGGGAAGACGTGCTGTTCAGAAGTTTCCTCCACACAGTGGTCCACAGGAGCCACCAGTGAGTGACACCCCCTCTGTCCATGCCAGGGGCACAGGACCGTTACAGCCGACCCATGGCACCCCATTTTCCCTTCATGTGGTGAAGATGGACACCCCTCACAGGAACACTTCGATCTGAGGAGTTCATACCAGAGGGAGTCTTAGAAGATCAGCGCTACTGTGGCAGCTCAGGCCTGTTAAGATCTCTACGTTCTCAACCTGGGGTCAGTCACGGCCTCCTCATGAAGCCTCACGCCCACCTCGACAGAGCATGGCTGATGTGGCACTGTTGTGGTGACGAGGCTGTCCTCATCTGTCAACCACCTCCTGTGTCAGGCGAGCAGAGAAGACGCACAGGTTTTCTCTCTAATGTAAGCCCACAAGGGAAACAGCAAGTGGAAAGTCCTCTGGTGCCACCAGGACACGACAGATTTCACGTGAAGGCATCCTTGTCTGATGGGTTTCTCTAAATAAATTCTTGGGGACATAAACGTGCCCAGCGAATGGCTTAGAGAGATCAGCGTGTGGTCTTCCAGCCGCCCAAGTGCGCACACACGCACGCACCTGGTGTGATCCCGCGGGAGCTGTGTCCTCAGCGAGATGATCTCAGCTCAGCCACATTTTCTCATCATCCTGTGACCTGCTCCCACATAAATCCCTTTAGCTCTTGCAGCCTGAGCCAGACCCCTAGAGCCACTGCACACTCCCTCCCCCTCCCCGGACGCTCGTGTCTGGAGACACATCTGTGCTGCTGCCTCTGGAGAATAGATGCCACATACATTCTCTGTCCTGGTCATCAGCGTGCAGGAGCAGGGTGGCCCTCGTAACTCAGGGGCGCTCCAAAAATTTGCATAGGTAATTAGATTCTAGTGCTGCAAGAACAACAGGACCATTTAACGTAGCGGACAAGGGTGTTAAATAATAGAAACTCCTATTAGGTGAATTTATGAAGAAACTGTGAAAAGTTATAACAATACTGTGTACCCTCCAATACCTTCTGCTCAGAGGATATATAAGTGGTCCTGAATCATTTATGCCAACATGCAGGAAACTGATAAATTTTGAACAAATTTAATTGAAATCACCCCTGGCGTGCGTGTGAAGGAAGGATTAAATTGAATGGTCTCACCGAGTGTCACAGCACTAGATCGCTCCCTTCTGAAGTCGATTTTTTTTTCCCTAAATAAAAGATTCCAAACCTCAATCAAGAATGAATGTGAGTTTAATCACATCTTAGAAATGAAAAGCATGTTACTTGGCCATGTAATGAGACTTAAAGAAGATGTTTAACCAGACAAACCACAAGGTTGAGCCGCGTTCAGGAGAGGGATGCAGAGACACTCGGCACCAGGCGCGCGGCCCCTCCCGGGCGAGGCAGGTGCCTCAGGACGACTCCCACTCTCCAGCTTGAGGCACCTGCCCTGGGGACGTCTGTGCTCCAGGCAGGGACACCCAGGTGTCAGGAAGACCCGTGCTGGGCATGTGGTTCCCTCAGAAGGCGCCACCTGGCAGACGCAGTCACCCACGTCCCCAGCTGACTGACACCTTGGGGTCCGTGCATCTGGGTGCACAGAAAGGTGGGCTGCATCTTCTGACCACGGCAAGGCTGGTGGCCAAGCGCCTGAGGCCCGAGCCCTCCTCCGACGATGAGCCAGCCCAGCCGCCAGGAAGGACCACGTCCCACGTCGTTCCTGGTCTGCACTCTGAGTGGGCCCCGAGCGGGCGTCTCTGGCCAGGAGCATGCCGCGTGCCAAGGGGCAGCCTGCGGAGGCCACTCATCTCTGGAGCTGCTCTTTGGGAGAAGGCTTCTGTCTGTCACAGAGTCACAGAGGGCATGAGGGCTGTGACCCACCGGCTCATGGCTGAGGGCTCCTGCCCTTGCGCTGCTGCTTCTGGGTGTCCTCAGTGGGGTCCGAGGTGACTGGAAGCGAGCAACGTGCTCCTTATGTCTTACATCCCACTTCGGGTGGCCTTCATGATGCCAGGCATGGCTTCCACAGGGCTGCCCCAAGGTGATCACAAAGGACCCAGAGCTCTGGGCCCGCTGTCAGAGAAGCCGGCTTTCTGGGACACTGAGTCTGGATCCTGAGAAACGCAGCTTAAGGTTCCCAGCTGCTGGGGACAGCTGCGGCCTCTGCTCATCTCAGGTTGGTGTTCTGTCCTCGCCGCTACCCCAAGACAGACTCTGCCTTTGCGCTCCCTCCCGCGCCCTCCTGCTCCTTCTGCACTCTTGGTCTCCGTGTTAAGGACCCTGCCACTGAACCCCCTTCCCCTCCCGCCCCTCCACCTCCTCTGTCTGCTCTTCTGCTTTCCCTGCCCTGGGGAGCACCTTCGTGGCTGGCCCGTAGCGGCACTGCTGCGGGGGCTGTCCCAGAAACACAGGGACACACTGCGCACCCCTCTGAGCAGCCCAGAGCCCACCAGGGCAGCCAGCATCGGGCCTCTGCCGCGGCAGCCAGCTCCTGCCTGGGTCCGTCCCGCACAGAGCTCCATTTCCAAACACAGAGCCGTCAGCTGCGCCGGGCGCTTTGATTCCTCGGGATGTCAGGCTTGATTTTCAGACGCGAATGTGCCCCAGGTTAGTCTTAGTAAGTTACCTGGCCTGGGACCAGGAGCACACCTGTCAGGTGCGGCCCCCTGACCTTCCACCCCCATGTAATCTTTCATGTTCTGCATCAAAGACGCCCTCCTGCCCGCCCCGGAGCTAAGCGCAGAATTATTCTCAGGGGAATTTATGACAAATACAATAATTCCTTTTAATGCACGGACTGTTTTATCTCCCAGCACAGTAAGTGCGGTGTGCCACCAGGAAACTGCTGCTCTGTCTCGATTACCATATTATGCTTAGAGAACACATCAATCCTTTACCGGGAGTGGAGTGAGGAACGCCGTTTCCTCCGCGAAGCCTCTCGGCTGGTGAGCGGTGGGGAACGTGGATCCCCACCGTCAGTGGACGCCAGCCCTTCCCTTCCTGCTGCACTTCTGGGGCTGTACACTGTCCACCCGCACGCCCTCCCCTGCCCTGGAAGTTCTCCTTCTCAGCTGACTTGAGGCCAAACCAGTCTGATTTTCTACTGGGAGGCTGGAGAGTTCTCACGGGCTGCCTTTGCCTAACTCCTGTGGTAAAGCCCAGCAGGCGTATCATGGCCCAGCCCTCAGTGCCACGCCACCTGGCCGAGCCGTGGCTACCAGGGCACCCCAGTGAGCTCTCTTCACTCACTCGTTGCTGGAGTACTTATGCTCTCCTATCTGGGGTCAGAGACCTCGAGTCCATCAGCGTTCACAGCTTCCCTCTTCTCGCAGTGTCTCGGGCATTCCGCCTCCACGGGCGTCTTCCACACGCTCTGCGGCCCTCGGCGCCACGTCCCAGTGCCACGCAGCCAGCCCGCGCTGAGGCCAACTTTGCCCTGTGCCGCCCTCACAGCCGCAGGCCGAACCCTAGGCCCAGTGGAAAGGGTCTGTGGAGGGGCCCCTCCAGTGGGCGGCCTAGCCAAGGTCAGGGGTAGGGCCGGCCGAGCACCACTGCCCTTTACGCAGGACGCAGGATATCGAGCTGGGTCTCTCCACCAGGTGAGACTCTGCAGGAAGGCCGCCACCCCCAGGCTGGGGCAGGTCTCCCCCAGACCACACATGGGCACCTCCTCCAGATGTCCTGGCCCAGAGCAGGCTGCTCAAGCCGCCCTTCCCGGTGTTTGCGGGGGCAGTTGAGCTGCCCAGGGCATCGTGCTTGACTCTGCTGTCATGAGAAGCAGGCAGGGCCCGTGGCCTTCTTTTGCTGCTTGCAATATATCAGCAGCATCTTTCCTGGTAATCAGGTATTCTTGTAGATGAGATTCTAAATGTTCTGTCTAATTATAAAAATAAACCATGTAGAAATTGGGAAAACTGACAAAAATTGTTAAATAGAAAACCAAAAAAAAGTAAAAAATCCTAGTTCACAGATTTAGCTAAAGCCATGAGGACCGTTTTCTCCTTAGATGTTTTCTCCATGCACATGATTAGCTGTTACTTTCCCTTATGAGTTTGTCCTTACATCATTCCACTTTTTAAAAATATTTTATGAGTTGTTGATGGGCCTTTATTTATTCATGAGTGGTTCTGAGAACTGAACGCAGGCCTCACACAGGCTAAGCCAGCGCTCTGCCCCTGAGCCACCACCGGGCCCCGCAGCTCTCCACGTTCCAAGTGCCGTCACGTGGGGGGTTCTGCCTGCTGTCGCGTGGGATTCCACGTCCCATCGTGCTGGGCTGACTCTCCCCTGACCACTGTGGCACGGGCTGTGGCTGCTTCTGCTGTGGGCGTCGTACATGGTGCCCACGCCTGGGCATCCGCCCACGTGGGACTTGTCATGATCCCACAGGCTGCGTTCATGAGAGACGGCTCCCATGCTCAGCAAGCACACTGGTGTCGCACTGCAGAGACAGGCCTTTCCGCCCTCCCACACCATGGAGGTGCTGGGTATCTTGGCTCCCGAGAGACCAGAGCCGTGCCTGGTTCTACTGTGGTCCACGGCAGTCTCTCCCGCCCTCCTGCTCTTTCCAGACATGATAAGCTTCAAAACCAAAGAAGCCAGCACTGAACTGGCAGCTCTTGATCCACACCAACACTTTATCTCTCTTAGGTGAGATTGAGTATCAAGCGAAATCAATGACACTTGAAAATGAGACACAACTATAAAACACAGGTGTTCAGACCTGGGCGACTTTGCAAGTTCAGAACCGTGGTTACCACGAAAAAGAACGAAGAAAAGGGACCAAAGGAGAGTCCAGAAGCAGCACAAGGAACAAACATGCTTCGGAGCTCTAGGGAAGCAGCCTGTGTGCGTGCTGGAGGTTTGGGCCTTTCCACTGACGGAGGCGTACGTCAACACGCCCTTTGGTGTGCTCGGTGACCTCGACCTCGTCCTTCAGGGCTGCTGCGGTGGACGGTGGACAGTGTTCCAGGTGGCCCAGCCACTCGTGCTTGGTTTCGGCTGCCATTGGACAGGAGCTGGGTCCTCCGAGTTGGTCTCTAGGCCAAGGGCTTCTTCCCTGTTCTCGACTTTTCTTTAATACTATTTCCCACTGGGTCTGGGAGGAGAGAGGGCTTGGGCACTGAAAGCCAGCGCGAGGGGTTCTCTTCCTGGAAGAGAAGTCAGAGAGGTGAGTGCTCCCCGGGGCCGCCTCCAGGGAGCCCTGGGACGCAGGGGCCCCCGGGGAGAGGCAGAGGTGAGAGTCGCTCCGCGTGGGGGAGGCTCCCTGGAGGCCCTTTCCTTCCTTATTGCACAACCGAATGCTCTCTCTACGTGAGAAGTGGAGCAGCCCTTTGAAGATGTTCAAAGACATTCTTTCCACATTCTGAGGCTGTTTATGCAAGATCGCGGCGGGGGGAACCTGTGGGTGTGGCGCTGTGCAGGGAGGAAATGTACAGGAAAGATGTCTGCATGGTGTGGGCACTACCAAGGCCGCGGCCCCAGGAGCCTGGCAGCTGGTGGAGTCTGAGAGAAGCAGAGTGGCCAGCTGGGAGTGCAATCGTGACGGGATTCTTCGACTTGTGATGCCAACCACATGGAGTATTCCTTGACAGAGAGGTCCCCACCCGTAAGAGCCGGCAATGCTCTTTCTTACCTAGATTGTGTTTAAAGATCTGTGGATGTGATTTCAAGTCAGACAACCCCAACAAGTTTATGCTAGCAAAGTGTGCAATTAGATGAGATTCCAATCTTTCTAATTAATTGAGTTACCCAGAGGAAAAGTAATGTTGTAAAAATAGGTTGAGGTGGGTGGTGTTCCCTGTGGCAGCATAACATGCACACAAGACGAAACCATGATCAAAAAAAGAAAGAAACGTTTAATATAAAATTAAGACAGCACATTGCATTGTTTAATAGACGGAAAACGAAAGGCCTGTGGCGCTTGCATTCTTGCAACTTGTCTGTCTTCACGGGCGTGACTTCACTAGACTGGTCTCAAGCGAGGACACTGCTCGTGGTGCCTTTACGCCTTCACCTCTTGGACCTCAGACCAGTCCCATGGCAGGTGACGCTGCCACGCTGGCCCCAGGGCGCAGGGTGCTGCCTCGCTTCCGGGGCCTGCTTGCACACCCGGCACACTCTTCCTGCAAGCAAAGATGCTCCAGAGGACAATGCTCACCCAAGAACACACTCACCAGCCCCTGCCGCAGTTTTCTTTGCATGTGATCATTGACCGAGCCTGTCGGCAGCCCAGAGGCCTTGGGGAAGATTTCTCTACCGTTTATCTGTTGTACTGAGTGTGCGTAGAGTCGTGGGCTATCACCACATTCTAGGCTCATCTGGAAAGACATTTTGAAACTACTTTTTTCCTTTGGTCATTGTTAGTGCCAGGTTCTAGAGGCCTGGGACTTTTCTCGGGCACCCCGTGGGGGGCAGCGTGACCGTGGTGCTGGCCCTGCTTCGCTCTCCTGGCGCGGCTGCTGCAGCTCGTGCATTTCCACACTGATCTAGCAATAGCGCCCCAGGCCGGCACCCCCCCCCCCCCCCCGTGCCGTATTTTACAGGTAAGGAAGCAGAGATTTGGGCAGCTTGGGCAGCTTTCCCTGGGCCCTGTGAGCCCGCAGGCAGCAGAAGCAGGGCACTGGCCGCAGCCTGGCTGGCCCAGGATTGCTCAGCCCGGCGCTGGGGACACTGGGGACAGGCTGTTCTCTGTGGTGTGTGGAGGGGCTGTCTGGACACTGCAGGGTGCCTGCCCACCCACTGTGCCGGCCAAAGCCCTTCTGACAGTGCTCACTGTGCCCGGGGCAGGTCACTTCTTTCTTCTGCCCATAATGCAGTGCTCTCCCTGCCTGGCCTGGGTGCTGGCGCCTGGTCAGCAGTGCCACAGAGCAGGATGTCTTTTTGGCCTTGTCACTGTGATTTCCACTGTCCTCATGGTGAGTACAGGCCTCCTTGGAGCCATGGCCTGTCCCCAGAGCAGCTGGTGGGGCTGGAGTCCTTGGGCACGGCCAGGGCCTCTGGCCTACAAGCCCACCACTGACTCCAAAGCACTGTGCCCCGTGGGACGGAGCTGCCAGAGGTAGGGCCGACAATCTGGACAGAGACACGGACACCACCCGCCTTGCACCAGGGCCGGCTACTTCCCTGACGCACGACATGGGCACAGGGAGCAGGTGCTGAGGACGCCCGTGGAGGTGCCCTGGGACCAGGACGGAGCGCCTCCGCAGGCGGCCTGCTCCATGCGGACGCCAGGGCTGCCTGCGGGGGAGGAGCGTCCTTCCCGCTGGTGCCCAGCAGCACGGAGACTCCAGGAACCTGACGGCAGCCCCCTGCGTGCCACAGAAACACTGGGCACACAACTCTTGCCACGATGCCGAGACGGGAGACGGCGCAGCAGCCAGGGGAGGCACACGCCTGGCAGGCCTCAGGCTCCGCCCACAGGGTGCCCTCCAAGGTGGCGATGCAGGAGGGCTGGGCAGAAAGAGCCCCGGGAGAGAGGCAGTCGAGAGCCAGGCTCTGGGCCCAGCAGTGCCCGGCGCCCCTCCTCCTGGGGACTGGCCGTGTGAAGGCCACTGCTCACGGCCCGGGGCCCCACTGTGTCTTACATTTGTACTCCAAGCCCACAGTGAGAGTGCCACCCATCATTTCCAAGACCTTCTTGTTTGCCTGTCCTTCCTCCCCATCACGTCACAGCTGCAGACAAAACAGAGACCTTCAAGCAGACACGACCTGGCTAATCCCCAGCCACATCTTTGGGGGTCCTTTAGACTTAGCACACTTTTCACGTCAAAGGATCAGGGCGGGCCGGGCCCAGCCACCTGCTCTGGGCAGCACAGCACCAGGCGGGGCAGAGCCTAGCACCCACCACCTGCTTTCCAGGCCATGGTCCAGCTCCCAAGCCCACCTGAATCAATTATTTTTAAACATACATTTCCATTTAGTGATTCATGCTGAGCCTAATTCACTAGCTGTTTAATGTCACTTAGAGTCATCCAGGGACCAAAACAGCCCCGCAGAGAACAGATTTTAAAAGTATATTTTAAAGATAAAGATGGGGCTTTAATATTCTACAGGATTTCAAATCCCTGGACAAAGAATGTCAGCTTAAATTTAAAAGAAGCCCTCTAATATCTGTCCCTGGAAAAGAAAGGCAGCAGCGGTCTTCAAGAAGGCCAGGGCCTCACCTTTTGCAAATTACAGTTTTCAAGTCTGATATAGCCAGATAGTCATCAGCGGCTCAAATAAAATCATTATTTTGTCAGAGAGGGAAGGCATGTTCAAGGGGAAAATTAATGACGGCGCAGAAAGAACAAAGTTGCGTCCTAATGGGGAGACGTCCCCGAGATTAAAGGAGAGTCCTCACACTTCGCTTTGCTTCAGGTGGTGCTCTACACCCATCTTAAAGGTGCATGAAAATCTCGCCCTGATGACCCCGGGGGCGAGGCCTTCCAGGAGAAGCGGGCACCCAGCCCCGCTAGGCGGCTCGCGCTCAGGCAGACCCCCGCGCCCCACGAGCTTCCATTCTCTTCCCAACACGGTACCACGAACGACAGCACTGTACCCCGGAGGAGACCTGGGAGAAAAGGTTGGGGTGACTCCAGGCAGCATGCCCTCCAGGAAGGAGGAGAAGCTCGTTCCTGGTGGCTTGAAAGGAGATCCAAAGGGGGGTCTGAGGCTCTAGAGCCAGTCCCGGTCCCCAGCTCGGGAGAGGGGGCGAGTCAGACAAGCAGCCCGCGGGGCCGTGGGCTGGCTCCACCCCATGCGTGGCGTGGCCAGTGCTCTTTCAGTCCTGCTGTGACCCTGCAGCATCCTGAGGGAGAGACCCGAGCCCAGGAAGGGTCTGGCAAGGGGCCCGGCGGGGCGGGGCTGGGGGTGGAGACGCTTCCCTGCTGTAGGCTGCACCTTCCCCGCTCCTGCCTCTGTGGAGTCTGCGCCTGCCTCAAGGAGGCCACATTTGCCATCCCTCCATGTGTCCATCCTCTTCTGCCTTCCAGAGGACTGGGACTTTGGGGACTGCGTGTGACAATCACCAGGCCTTTGGGAGGTGAAGAAAGAGAACTCACATCCTCTTCTTCCCAGAGATCCAGAGTGCTCTAGAAATGGCACACATTTCCCCTTGGCTGGGAGGCTAGCGTTTGCCGGCCTGCGGGAAGGTCAACAAGTGTGCCCTGCGGTGGGCGGAGCGAGAGTGGCCTGGGCCAGCGCAGGTGGCGCTGGGTGTCTGGTGTTCCTTAGGCTCTGTACCTGCTCCCTGTTCCAGTGGCCCGTGGCTCTGCCTGCTCCCTGTTCAGGTGACCCGTGGCTCTGCCTGCTCCCTGTTCCGGTGGCCCGTGGCTCTGCCTGCTCCCTGTTCTGGTGGCCCGTGGCTCTGTGCCTGCTCCCTGTTCAGGTGGCCCGTGGCTCTGCCTGCTCCCTGTTCTGGTGGCCCGTGGCTCTGCCTGCTCCCTGTTCAGGTGGCCCGTGGCTCTGCCTGCTCCCTGTTCAGGTGGCCCGTGGCTCTGCCTGCTCCCTGTTCAGGTGGCCCGTGGCTCTGCCTGCTCCCTGTTCAGGTGGCCCGTGGCTCTGCCTGCTCCCTGTTCAGGTGGCCCGTGGCTCTGCCTGCTCCCTGTTCAGGTGGCCCGTGGCTCTGCCTGCTCCCTGTTCTGGTGGCCCGTGGCTCTGTGCCTGCTCCCTGTTCAGGTGGCCCGTGGCTCTGCCTGCTCCCTGTTCTGGTGGCCCGTGGCTCTGCCTGCTCCCTGTTCAGGTGACCCGTGGCTCTGCCTGCTCCCTGTTCCGGTGGCCCGTGGCTCTGTGCCTGCTCCCCTGTTCTGGTGGCCCGTGGCTCTGTGCCTGCTCCCTGTTTCTGGTGGCCCGTGGCTCTGCCTGCTCCCTGTTCAGGTGGCCCGTGGCTCTGCCTGCTCCCTGTTCCGGTGGCCCGTGGCTCTGTGCCTGCTCCCTGTTCAGGTGGCCCGTGGCTCTGTGCCTGCTCCCTGTTCAGGTGGCCCGTGGCTCTGCCTGCTCCCTGTTCCGGTGGCCCGTGGCTCTGTGCCTGCTCCCTGTTCTGGTGGCCCGTGGCTCTGCCTGCTCCCTGTTCAGGTGACCCGTGGCTCTGCCTGCTCCCTGTTCAGGTGACCCGTGGCTCTGCCTGCTCCCTGTTCCGGTGGCCCGTGGCTCTGTGCCTGCTCCCTGTTCTGGTGGCCCGTGGCTCTGCCTGCTCCCCTGTTCAGGTGACCCGTGGCTCTGCCTGCTCCCTGTTCAGGTGGCCCGTGGCTCTGCCTGCTCCCTGTTCTGGTGGCCCGTGGCTCTGCCTGCTCCCTGTTCAGGTGACCCGTGGCTCTGCCTGCTCCCTGTTCCGGTGGCCCGTGGCTCTGCCTGCTCCCTGTTCAGGTGACCCGTGGCTCTGCCTGCTCCCTGTTCCGGTGGCCCGTGGCTCTGTGCCTGCTCCCTGTTCAGGTGACCCGTGGCTCTGCCTGCTCCCCTGTTCCGGTGACCCGTGGCTCTGTGCCTGCTCCCTGTTCTGGTGGCCCGTGGCTCTGCCTGCTCCCTGTTCAGGTGACCCGTGCTCTGCCTGCTCCTGTTCTGGTGGCCCGTGGCTCTGCCTGCTCCCTGTTCTGGTGGCCCGTGGCTCTGCCTGCTCCCTGTTCAGGTGACCCGTGGCTCTGCCTGCTCCCTGTTCTGGTGGCCCGTGGCTCTGCCTGCTCCCTGTTCAGGTGGGCCCGTGGCTCTGCCTGCTCCCTGTTCTGGTGGCCCGTGGCTCTGCCTGCTCCCTGTTCTGGTGGCCCGTGGCTCTGCCTGCTCCCTGTTCTGGTGGCCCGTGGCTCTGTACCTGCTCCCTGTTCAGGTGGCCCGTGGCTCTGCCTGCTCCCTGTTCTGGTGGCCCGTGGCTCTGTGCCTGCTCCCTGTTCAGGTGGCCCGTGGCTCTGCCTGCTCCCTGTTCTGGTGGCCCGTGGCTCTGCCTGCTCCCTGTTCAGGTGACCGTGGCTCTGCCTGCTCCCTGTTCCGGTGGCCCGTGGCTCTGTGCCTGCTCCCTGTTCTGGTGGCCCGTGGCTCTGTGCCTGCTCCCTGTTCTGGTGGCCCGTGGCTCTGCCTGCTCCCTGTTCAGGTGGCCCGTGGCTCTGCCTGCTCCCTGTTCGGTGGCCCGTGGCTCTGTGCCTGCTCCCTGTTCAGGTGGCCCGTGGCTCTGTGCCTGCTCCCTGTTCAGGTGGCCCGTGGCTCTGCCTGCTCCCTGTTCCGGTGGCCCGTGGCTCTGTGCCTGCTCCCTGTTCTGGTGGCCCGTGGCTCTGCCTGCTCCCTGTTCAGGTGACCCGTGGCTCTGCCTGCTCCCTGTTCAGGTGACCCGTGGCTCTGCCTGCTCCCTGTTCCGGTGGCCCGTGGCTCTGTGCCTGCTCCCTGTTTCTGGTGGCCCGTGGCTCTGCCTGCTCCCTGTTCAGGTGACCCGTGGCTCTGCCTGCTCCCTGTTCAGGTGGCCCGTGGCTCTGCCTGCTCCCTGTTCTGGTGGCCCGTGGCTCTGCCTGCTCCCTGTTCAGGTGACCCGTGGCTCTGCCTGCTCCCTGTTCCGGTGGCCCGTGGCTCTGCCCTGCTCCCTGTTCAGGTGACCCGTGGCTCTGCCTGCTCCCTGTTCCGGTGGCCCGTGGCTCTGTGCCTGCTCCCTGTTCAGGTGACCCGTGGCTCTGCCTGCTCCCTGTTCCGGTGACCCGTGGCTCTGCCTGCTCCCTGTTCAGGTGACCCGTGGCTCTGCCTGCTCCCTGTTCAGGTGACCCGTGGCTCTGCCTGCTCCCTGTTCTGGTGGCCCGTGGCTCTGCCTGCTCCCTGTTCTGGTGGCCCGTGGCTCTGCCTGCTCCCTGTTCTGGTGGCCCGTGGCTCTGTACCTGCTCCCTGTTCAGGTGGCCCGTGGCTCTGCCTGCTCCCTGTTCTGGTGGCCCGTGGCTCTGTGCCTGCTCCCTGTTCAGGTGGCCCGTGGCTCTGCCTGCTCCCTGTTCTGGTGGCCCGTGGCTCTGCCTGCTCCCTGTTCAGGTGACCCGTGGCTCTGCCTGCTCCCTGTTCCGGTGGCCCGTGGCTCTGTGCCTGCTCCCTGTTCTGGTGGCCCGTGGCTCTGTGCCTGCTCCCTGTTCTGGTGGCCCATGGCTCTGCCTGCTCCCTGTTCAGGTGGCCCTGGCTCTGCCTGCTCCCTGTTCCGGTGGCCCGTGGCTCTGTGCCTGCTCCCTGTTCAGGTGGCCCGTGGCTCTGTGCCTGCTCCCTGTTCAGGTGGCCCGTGGCTCTGCCTGCTCCCTGTTTCCGGTGGCCCGTGGCTCTGTGCCTGCTCCCTGTTCTGGTGGCCCGTGGCTCTGCCTGCTCCCTGTTCAGGTGACCCGTGGCTCTGCCTGCTCCCTGTTCAGGTGACCCGTGGCTCTGCCTGCTCCCTGTTCCGGTGGCCCGTGGCTCTGTGCCTGCTCCCTGTTCTGGTGGCCCGTGGCTCTGCCTGCTCCCTGTTCAGGTGACCCGTGGCTCTGCCTGCTCCCTGTTCAGGTGGCCCGTGGCTCTGCCTGCTCCTGTTCTGGTGGCCCGTGGCTCTGCCTGCTCCCTGTTCAGTTGACCCGTGGCTCTGCCTGCTCCCTGTTCCGGTGGCCCGTGGCTCTGCCTGCTCCCTGTTCAGGTGACCCGTGGCTCTGCCTGCTCCCTGTTCCGGTGGCCCGTGGCTCTGTGCCTGCTCCCTGTTCAGGTGACCCGTGGCTCTGCCTGCTCCCTGTTCCGGTGACCCGTGGCTCTGCCTGCTCCCTGTTCAGGTGACCCGTGGCTCTGCCTGCTCCCTGTTCAGGTGGCCCCGTGGCTCTGCCTGCTCCCTGTTCAGGTGGCCCGTGGCTCTGTGCCTGCTCCCTGTTCTGGTGGCCCGTGGCTCTGCCTGCTCCCTGTTCAGGTGACCGTGGCTCTGCCTGCTCCCTGTTCTGGTGGCCCGTGGCTCTGTACCTGCTCTGCTGCTCTGCTGCTGTTCTGGTTGGCCGTGGCTCTGTGGCCTGCTCCCTGTTCAGGTGTGCCCGTGACTCTGTGGTTCTGCCTGCTCTGCTGTTCAGGTGGCCCGTTGGCTCTGGGCCTGCTCCCTGTTCAGGTGGCCCGTGACGTGGCTTTCTGCCTGCTTCCCTGTTCTGGGTGGCCCGTGCTCTGCCTGCTCCTCCTGGTCAGAGTGGCCCTCCCTGTTCAGATTTATGACTCAGAAAAACTAGGGCGAGAGTGGATTTTCCTGCTCCACTGTTCAGGAGACCCGTGCTCTGCTGCTCCCTGTTCCGGTGGCCCGTGGCTCTGCCTGCTCCTGTTCAGTTGGCCGTGGCTCTGCCTGCTCCCTGTTTCTAGGTGGCCCGTGGCTCTGCCTGCTCCCTGTTCAGGTGACCCGTGGCTCTGCCTGCTCCCTGTTCCGGTGGCCCGTGGCTCTGTGCCTGCTCCCTGTTCTGGTGGGTGGCCCGTGGCTCTGTGGGCCTGCTCCCTGTTCTGGTGGCCACGTGGCTCTGCCTGCTCCCTGTTCAGGTGGCCCGTGGCTCTGCCTGCTCCCTGTTCAGGTGGCCGTGGCTCTGCCTGCTCCCTGTTCAGGTGGCCCGTGGCTGTGTGCCTGCTCCCTGTTCTGGTGGCCCGTGGCTCTGCCTGCTCCCTGTTCAGGTGGCCCGTGGCTCTGCCTGCTCCCTGTTCTGGTGGCCCGTGGCTCTGCCTGCTCCCTGTTCTGGTGGCCCGTGGCTCTGTACCTGCTCCCTGTTCAGGTGGCCCGTGGCTCTGCCTGCTCCCTGTTCTGGTGGCCCGTGGCTCTGTGCCTGCTCCCTGTTCAGGTGGCCCGTGGCTCTGCCTGCTCCCTGTTCTGGTGGCCCGTGGCTCTGCCTGCTCCCTGTTCAGGTGACCCGTGGCTCTGCCTGCTCCCTGTTCAGGTGGCCCGTGGCTCTGTGCCTGCTCCCTGTTCTGGTGGCCGTGGCTCTGTGCCTGCTCCCTGTTCTGGTGGCCCGTGGCTCTGCCTGCTCCCTGTTCATGTGGCCCCGTGGCTCTGCCTGCTCCCTGTTCCGGTGGCCCGTGGCTCTGTGCCTGCTCCCTGTTCAGGTGGCCCGTGGCTCTGTGCCTGCTCCCTGTTCAGGTGGCCCGTGGCTGTGTGCCTGCTCCCTGTTCAGGTGGCCCGTGGCTCTGTACCTGCTCCCTGTTCAGGTGGCCCGTGGCTCTGCCTGCTCCCTGTTTCTGGTGGCCCGTGGCTCTGCCTGCTCCCTGTTCAGGTGACCCGTGGCTCTGCCTGCTCCCTGTTCCGGTGGCCCGTGGCTCTGTGCCTGCTCCCTGTTCTGGTGGCCCGTGGCTCTGCCTGCTCCTGTTCAGGTGACCCGTGGCTCTGCCTGCTCCCTGTTCAGGTGGCCCGTGGCTCTGCTCCTGCTCCCTGTTCTGGTGGCCCGTGGCTGCCTGCTCCCTGTTCAAGGTGACTGGCTCTGCCTGCTCCCTGTTCTCCCTGTTGCCTGCTCCCTGTTTCAGGTGACCCGTGGCTCTGCCTGCTCCCTGTTCCGGTGGCCCGTGGCTCTGTGCCTGCTCCCTGTTCAGGTGACCCGTGGCTCTGCCTGCTCCCTGTTCCGGTGACCCGTGGCTCTGTGCCTGCTCCCTGTTCAGGTGGCCCGTGGCTCTGCCTGCTCCCTGTTCAGGTGGCCCGTGGCTCTGCCTGCTCCCTGTTCAGGTGGCCGTGGCTCTGCCTGCTCCCTGTTCTGGTGGCCCGTGGCTCTGTGCTCCCTGTTCAGGTGGCCCGTGGCTCTGCCTGCTCCCTTCTGGTGGCCCGTGGCTCTGCCTGCTCCCTGTTCAGGTGGCCCGTGGCTCTGCCTGCTCCCTGTTCTGGTGGCCCGTGGCTCTGCCTGCTCCCTGTTCAGGTGGCCCGTGGCTCTGCCTGCTCCCTGTTCTGGTGGCCCGTGGCTCTGTTACCTGCTCCCTGTTCAGGTGGCCCGTGGCTCTGCCTGCTCCTGTTCTGGTGGCCCGTGGCTCTGTGCCTGCTCCCTGTTCAGGTGGCCCGTGGCTCTGCCTGCTCCCTGTTCTGGTGGCCCGTGGCTCTCTGCCTGCTCCCTGTTCAGGTGACCCGTGGCTCTGCCTGCTCCCTGTTCCGGTGGCCCGTGGCTCTGTGCCTGCTCCCTGTTCTGGTGGCCCGTGGCTCTGTGCCTGCTCCCTGTTCTGGTGGCCCGTGGCTCTGCCTGCTCCCTGTTCAGGTGGCCCGTGGCTCTGCCTGCTCCCTGTTCCGGTGGCCCGTGGCTCTGTGCCTGCTCCCTGTTCAGGTGGCCCGTGGCTCTGTGCCTGCTCCCTGTTCAGGTGGCCCGTGGCTCTGCCTGCTCCCTGTTCAGGTGGCCCGTGGCTCTGTGCCTGCTCCCTGTTCCGGTGGCCCGTGGCTCTGCCTGCTCCCTGTTCAGGTGACCCGTGGCTCTGCCTGCTCCCTGTTCAGGTGACCCGTGGCTCTGCCTGCTCCCTGTTCCGGTGGCCCGTGGCTCTGTGCCTGCTCCCTGTTCTGGTGGCCCGTGGCTCTGCCTGCTCCCTGTTCAGGTGACCCGTGGCTCTGCCTGCTCCCTGTTCAGGTGGCCCGTGGCTCTGCCTGCTCCCTGTTCTGGTGGCCCGTGGCTCTGCCTGCTCCCTGTTCAGGTGACCCGTGGCTCTGCCTGCTCCCTGTTCCGGTGGCCCGTGGCTCTGCCTGCTCCCTGTTCAGGTGACCCGTGGCTCTGCCTGCTCCCTGTTCCGGTGGGCCCGTGGCTCTGTGCCTGCTCCCTGTTCAGGTGGCCGTGGCTCTGCCTGCTCCCTGTTCCGGTGACCCGTGGCTCTGCCTGCCTCCCTGTTCAGGTGACCCGTGGCTCTTTTTTTTTTGCCTGCTCCCTGTTCAGGTGGCCCGTGGCTCTGCCTGCTCCCTGTTCTGGTGGCCCGTGGCTCTGCCTTGCTCCAATGTTCTGGTGGCCCGTGCTCTGCCTGTTCTGGTGGCCCGTGGCTCTGTAACCTGCTACCCTGTTCTGCCTGCTCTGCCTGCTACCCTGTTCTGGTGGCCCTGTGGCTCTGCCTGCTCCCTGTTCATGGTGACCCGTGGCTCTGCCTGCTCCCTGTTCAGGTGACCCGTGGCTCTGCACCTGACTCCCTGTTCCGGTGGCCCGTGGCTCTGTGCCTGCTCCCTGTTCTGGTGGCCCGTGGCTCTGTGCCTGCTCCCTGTTCTGGTGGCCCGTGGCTCTGCCTGCTCCCTGTTCCGGTGGCCCGTGGCTCTGCCTGCCCCTGTTCCCGGTGGCCCGTGGCTCTGTGCCCTGCTCCCTGTTCAGGTGGCCCGTGGCTCTGTTGCCTGCTCCCTGTTCAGGTGGCCCGTGGCTCTGCCTGCTCCCTGTTCCGGTGGCCCGTTGGCTCTGTGCCTGCTCCCTGTTCTGGTGGCCCGTGGCTCTGCCTGCTCCCTGTTCAGGTGACCCGTGGCTCTGCCTGCTCCCTGTTCATGGTGACCCAGTTGGCTCTGCCTGCTCCCTGTTCCGGTGGCCCGTGGCTCTGTGCCTGCTCCCTGTTCTGGTGGCCCGTGGCTCTGCCTGCTCCCTGTTCAGGTGACCCGTGGCTCTGCCTGCTCCCTGTTCAGGTGGCCCGTGGCTCTGCCTGCTCCCTGTTCTGGTGGCCCGTGGCTCTGCCTGCTCCCTGTTCAGGTGACCCGTGGCTCTGCCTGCTCCCTGTTCCGGTGGCCCGTGGCTCTGCCTGCTCCTGTTCAGGTGACCCGTGGCTCTGCCTGCTCCCTGTTCCGGTGGCCCGTGGCTCTGTGCCTGCTCCCTGTTCAGGTGACCCGTGGCTCTGCCTGCTCCCTGTTCCGGTGACCCGTGGCTCTGCCTGCTCCCTGTTCAGGTGACCCGTGGCTCTGCCTGCTCCCTGTTCAGGTGGCCCGTGGCTCTGCCTGCTCCCTGTTCAGGTGGCCCGTGGCTCTGTGCCTGCTCCCTGTTCTGGTGGCCCGTGGCTCTGCCTGCTCCCTGTTCAGGTGACCCGTGCTCTGCCTGCTCCCTGTTCTGGTGGCCCGTGGCTCTGCCTGCTCCCTGTTCTGGTGGCCCGTGGCTCTGTACCTGCTCCCTGTTCAGGTGGCCCGTGGCTCTGCCTGCTCCCTGTTCTGGTGGCCCGTGGCTCTGTGCCTGCTCCCTGTTCAGGTGGCCCGTGGCTCTGCCTGCTCCCTGTTCTGGTGGCCCGTGGCTCTGCCTGCTCCCTGTTCAGGTGGCCCGTGGCTGTGTGCCTGCTCCCTGTTCTGGTGGCCCGTGGCTCTGTGCCTGCTCCCTGTTCAGGTGGCCCGTGGCTCTGCCTGCTCCCTGTTCTGGTGGCCCGTGGCTCTGTACCTGCTCCTGTTCAGGTGTGGCCCGTGGCTGTGTGCCTGCTCCCTGTTCTGGTGGCCCGTGGCTGTGTGCCTGCTCCCTGTTTCAGGTGGCCCGTGGCTGTGTGCCTGCTCCCTGTTCAGGTGGCCCGTGGCTCTGTACCTTCTCCCTGTTCAGGTGGCCCGTGGCTCTGCCTGCTCCCTGTTCTGGTGGCCCGTGGCTCTGCCTGCCTCCCTGTTCAGGTGGCCCGTGGCTCTGCCTGCTCCCTGTTCTGGTGGCCCGTGGCTCTGTGCCTGCTCCCTGTTCAGGTGGCCCGTGGCTCTGCCTGCTCCCTGTCTGGTGGCCCGTGGCTCTGCCTGCTCCCTGTTCAGGTGACCCTGGGGCTCTGCCTGCTCCCTGTTCCGGTGGCCCGTGGCTCTGTGCCTGCTCCCTGTTCTGGTGGCCCGTGGCTCTGTGCCTGCTCCCTGTTCTGGTGGCCCGTGGCTCTGCCTGCTCCCTGTTCAGGTGGCCCGTGGCTCTGCCTGCTCCCTGTTCCGGTGGCCCGTGGCTCTGTGCCTGCTCCCTGTTCAGGTGGCCCGTGGCTCTGTGCCTGCTCCCTGTTCAGGTGGCCCGTGGCTCTGCCTGCTCCTGTTCCGGTGGCCCGTGGCTCTGTACCTGCTCCCTGTTCAGGTGGCCCGTGGCTCTGCCTGCTCCTGTTCTGGTGGCCCGTGGCTCTGTACCTGCTCCCTGTTTCAGGTGGCCCGTGGCTCTGCCTGCTCCCTGTTCTGGTGGCCCGTGGCTCTGTGCCTGCTCCCTGTTCAGGTGGCCCGTGGCTCTGCCTGCTCCCTGTTCTGGTGGCCCGTGGCTCTGCCTGCTCCCTGTTTCAGGTGGCCCGTGGCTGTGTGCCTGCTCCCTGTTCTGGTGGCCCGTGGCTCTGTTGCCTGCTCCCTGTTCAGGTGGCCCGTGGCTCTGCCTGCTCCCTGTTCTGGTGGCCCGTGGCTCTGTACCTGCTCCCTGTTCAGGTGGCCCGTGGCTGTGTGCCTGCTCCCTGTTCTGGTGGCCCGTGGCTGTGTGCCTGCTCCCTGTTCAGGTGGCCCGTGGCTGTGTGCCTGCTCCCTGTTCAGGTGGCCCGTGGCTCTGTACCTGCTCCCTGTTCAGGTGGCCCGTGGCTCTGTGCCTGCTCCCTGTTCCGGTGGCCCGTGGCTCTGCCTGCTCCCTGTTCAGGTGACCCGTGGCTCTGCCTGCTCCCTGTTCCGGTGGCCCGTGGCTCTGTGCCTGCTCCCTGTTCTGGTGGCCCGTGGCTCTGCTGCTCCCTGTTCAGGTGACCCGTGGCTCTGCCTGCTCCCTGTTCAGGTGGCCCGTGGCTCTGCCTGCTCCCTGTTCTGGTGGCCCGTGGCTCTGCCTGCTCCCTGTTCAGGTGACCCGTGGCTCTGCCTGCTCCCTGTTCCGGTGGCCCGTGGCTCTGTGTACCTGCTCCCTGTTCAGGTGGCCCGTGGCTCTGCCTGCTCCCTGTTCGGTGGCCCGTGGCTCTGTGCCTGCTCCCTGTTCAGGTGGCCCGTGGCTCTGCCTGCTCCCTGTTCCGGTGGCCCGTGGCTCTGTACCTGCTCCCTGTTCAGGTGGCCCGTGGCTCTGCCTGCTCCCTGTTCTGGTGGCCCGTGGCTCTGTGCCTGCTCCCTGTTCAGGTGGCCCGTGGCTCTGCCTGCTCCCTGTTCTGGTGGCCCGTGGCTCTGCCTGCTCCCTGTTCAGGTGACCCGTGGCTCTGCCTGCTCCCTGTTCCGGTGGCCCGTGGCTCTGTGCCTGCTCCCTGTTCTGGTGGCCCGTGGCTCTGTGCCTGCTCCCTGTTCAGGTGGCCCGTGGCTCTGCCTGCTCCCTGTTCGGTGGCCCGTGGCTCTGTGCCTGCTCCCTGTTCAGGTGGCCCGTGGCTCTGTGCCTGCTCCCTGTTCAGGTGGCCCGTGCTCTGCCTGCTCCCTGTTCCGGTGGCCCGTGGCTCTGTGCCTGCTCCCTGTTCTGGTGGCCCGTGGCTCTGCCTGCTCCCTGTTCAGGTGACCCGTGGCTCTGCCTGCTCCCTGTTCAGGTGACCCGTGGCTCTGCCCTGCTCCCTGTTCCGGTGGCCCGTGGCTCTGTGCCTGCTGCTCCCTGTTCTGGTGGCCCGTGGCTCTGCCTGCTCCCTGTTCAGGTGACCCGTGGCTCTGCCTGCTCCTGTTCAGGTGGCCCGTGGCTCTGCCTGCTCCCTGTTCTGGTGGCCCGTGGCTCTGCCTGCTCCCTGTTCAGGTGACCCGTGGCTCTGCTGCTCCCTGTTCCGGTGGCCCGTGGCTCTGCCTGCTCCCTGTTCAGGTGACCCGTGGCTCTGCCTGCTCCCTGTTCCGGTGGCCCGTGGCTCTGTGCCTGCTCCCTGTTCAGGTGACCCGTGGCTCTGCCTGCTCCCTGTTCCGGTGACCCGTGGCTCTGCCTGCTCCCTGTTCAGGTGACCCGTGGCTCTGCCTGCTCCCTGTTCAGGTGGCCCGTGGCTCTGCCTGCTCCCTGTTCAGGTGGCCCGTGGCTCTGTGCCTGCTCCCTGTTCTGGTGGCCCATGGCTCTGCCTGCTCCCTGTTCAGGTGACCCGTGGCTCTGCCTGCTCCCTGTTCTGGTGGCCCGTGGCTCTGCCTGCTCCCTGTTCTGGTGGCCCGTGGCTCTGTACCTGCTCCCTGTTCAGGTGGCCCGTGGCTCTGCCTGCTCCCTGTTCTGGTGGCCCGTGGCTCTGTGCCTGCTCCCTGTTCAGGTGGCCCGTGGCTCTGCCTGCTCCCTGTTCTGGTGGCCCGTGGCTCTGCCTGCTCCCTGTTCAGGTGGCCCGTGGCTGTGTGCCTGCTCCCTGTTCTGGTGGCCCGTGGCTCTGTGCCTGCTCCCTGTTCAGGTGGCCCGTGGCTCTGCCTGCTCCCTGTTTCTGGTGGCCCGTGGCTCTGTACCTGCTCCCTGTTCAGTGGCCCGTGGCTGTGTGCCTGCTCCCTGTTCTGGTGGCCCGTGGCTGTGTGCCTGCTCCCTGTTCAGGTGGCCCGTGGCTGTGTGCCTGCTCCCTGTTCAGGTGGCCCGTGGCTCTGTACCTGCTCCCTGTTCAGGTGGCCCGTGGCTCTGCCTGCTCCCTGTTCTGGTGGCCCGTGGCTCTGTGCCTGCTCCCTGTTCAGGTGGCCCGTGGCTCTGCCTGCTCCCTGTTCTGGTGGCCCGTGGCTCTGCCTGCTCCCTGTTTCAGGTGACCCGTGGCTCTGCCTGCTCCCTGTTCCGGTGGCCCGTGGCTCTGTGCCTGCTCCCTGTTCTGGTGGCCCGTGGCTCTGTGCCTGCTCCCTGTTCTGGTGGCCCGTGGCTCTGCCTGCTCCCTGTTCAGGTGGCCCGTGGCTCTGCCTGCTCCCTGTTCCGGTGGCCCGTGGCTCTGTGCCTGCTCCCTGTTCAGGTGGCCGTGGCTCTGTGCCTGCTCCCTGTTCAGGTGGCCCGTGGCTCTGCCTGCTCCCTGTTCCGGTGGCCCGTGGCTCTGTGCCTGCTCCCTGTTCTGGTGGCCCGTGGCTCTGCCTGCTCCCTGTTCAGGTGACCCGTGGCTCTGCCTGCTCCCTGTTCAGGTGGCCCGTGGCTCTGCCTGCTCCCTGTTCTGGTGGCCCGTGGCTCTGTACCTGCTCCCTGTTCAGGTGGCCCGTGGCTGTGTGCCTGCTCCCTGTTCTGGTGGCCCGTGGCTGTGTGCCTGCTCCCTGTTCAGGTGGCCCGTGGCTGTGTGCCTGCTCCCTGTTCAGGTGGCCCGTGGCTCTGTACCTGCTCCCTGTTCAGGTGGCCCGTGGCTCTGCCTGCTCCCTGTTCTGGTGGCCCGTGGCTCTGTGCCTGCTCCCTGTTCTGGTGGCCCGTGGCTCTGCCTGCTCCCTGTTCAGGTGACCCGTGGCTCTGCCTGCTCCCTGTTCAGGTGGCCCGTGGCTCTGCCTGCTCCCTGTTCTGGTGGCCCGTGGCTCTGCCTGCTCCCTGTTCAGGTGACCCGTGGCTCTGTGCCTGCTCCCTGTTCCGGTGGCCCGTGGCTCTGCCTGCTCCCTGTTCAGGCGACCCGTGGCTCTGCCTGCTCCCTGTTCCGGTGGCCCGTGGCTCTGTGCCTGCTCCCTGTTCAGGTGACCCGTGGCTCTGCCTGCTCCCTGTTCCGGTGACCCGTGGCTCTGCCTGCTCCCTGTTCAGGTGACCCGTGGCTCTGCCTGCTCCCTGTTCAGGTGGCCCGTGGCTCTGCCTGCTCCCTGTTCAGGTGGCCCGTGGCTCTGTGCCTGCTCCCTGTTCTGGTGGCCCGTGGCTCTGCCTGCTCCCTGTTCAGGTGACCCGTGGCTCTGCCTGCTCCCTGTTCTGGTGGCCCGTGGCTCTGCCTGCTCCCTGTTCTGGTGGCCCGTGGCTCTGTACCTGCTCCCTGTTCAGGTGGCCCGTGGCTCTGCCTGCTCCCTGTTCTGGTGGCCCGTGGCTCTGTGCCTGCTCCCTGTTCAGGTGGCCCGTGGCTCTGCCTGCTCCCTGTTCTGGTGGCCCGTGGCTCTGCCTGCTCCCTGTTCAGGTGGCCCGTGGCTGTGTGCCTGCTCCCTGTTCTGGTGGCCCGTGGCTCTGTGCCTGCTCCCTGTTCAGGTGGCCCGTGGCTCTGCCTGCTCCCTGTTCTGGTGGCCCGTGGCTCTGTACCTGCTCCCTGTTCAGGTGGCCCGTGGCTGTGTGCCTGCTCCCTGTTCCGGTGGCCCGTGGCTGTGTGCCTGCTCCCTGTTCAGGTGGCCCGTGGCTGTGTGCCTGCTCCCTGTTCAGGTGGCCCGTGGCTCTGTACCTGCTCCCTGTTCAGGTGGCCCGTGGCTCTGCCTGCTCCCTGTTCTGGTGGCCCGTGGCTCTGTACCTGCTCCCTGTTCAGGTGGCCCGTGGCTGTGTGCCTGCTCCCTGTTCTGGTGGCCCGTGGCTCTGCCTGCTCCCTGTTCAGGTGGCCCGTGGCTGTGTGCCTGCTCCCTGTTCAGGTGGCCCGTGGCTGTGTGCCTGCTCCCTGTTCAGGTGGCCCGTGGCTGTGTGCCTGCTCCCTGTTCAGGTGGCCCGTGGCTCTGCCTGCTCCCTGTTCAGGTGGCCCGTGGCTCTGCCTGCTCCCTGTTCAGGTGGCCCGTGGCTGTGTGCCTGCTCCCTGTTCAGGTGGATCGTGGCTCTGCCTGCTCCCTGTTCAGGTGGCCCGTGGCTCTGCCTGCTCCCTGTTCAGGTGGCCCGTGGCTCTGCCTGCTCCCTGTTCAGGTGGCCCGTGGCTGTGTGCCTGCTCCCTGTTCCGGTGGCCCGTGGCTGTGTGCCTGCTCCCTGTTCAGGTGGCCCGTGGCTGTGTGCCTGCTCCCTGTTCAGGTGGCCCGTGGCTCTGCCTGCTCCCTGTTCAGGTGGCCCGTGGCTGTGTGCCTGCTCCCTGTTCCGGTGGCCCGTGGCTGTGTGCCTGCTCCCTGTTCAGGTGGCCCGTGGCTGTGTGCCTGCTCCCTGTTTAGGTGGTCCGTGGCTCTGCCTGTTCCCTGTTCCGGTGGCCCGTGGCTCTGCCTGCTCCCTGTTTAGGTGGCCCGTGGCTCTGCCTGTTCCCTGTTCCGGTGGCCCGTGGCTCTGCCTGCTCCCTGTTCACACCATCTGGGTGTCACCACTGCGAAGCTCAGTGTCTCTTTCATCCCTTTTTTTTTTTTTCTAGGAGACCTCAGGAGACCTCAGGAGACCTCAGGAGGTGAGGGATTCCCACTGCAACAGTGCCGGCACCTCCGATGACACCGCTGTCCGCGAGGCCGGTGTCTCTACAGCCCAGACCTTGGCCGTGTGGAGACGTGTGGCCGAGGCCACTCCCAGTGTTCTGGGCCTTCGGGCCACAGCAGTGTGAGGCCTTGCTCTGTTCAGTGGTGGGAGGCCTGGCGGTCACCGCACACCAAGGTGCATTCAAGATGTAACAGAGAGAGAGACCATGTCAAAAGCGTGCCTGGCCATTCTGGGCACTATTGTGATGTTGATGACCATAGGCACATGTCTCAGAGAGACCACCACTCTGCTGGGGAAGGCAGATTTACAAAGCCACCATACAGGGATCTACCTGTTACGAGGGCCAATGTTTGTTTTCAGATCCTGTAAATATTAATCAGGGTCTGGATTGTATTTCTGCCTGGACCAACAATGAGCCAAGGGCTGGGCAGAAAGCTGGGTTTTGGGACCCTGCAGGCAGGAGGAGGTGGGGGCCAGGGTACCCTGGACAGGCTGTAGTGCAAGCACAGACCCTCCAGGCCTGGGCAGACATGGGAGGGGACAGGGCAGATGGGGAGGAAGGGCCTGGCCTATGGTTCATGGTGACTGCATAAAAGACTGGTGCCTTTGCAATGAGAAATCGTAAGCTTAGATGCACTTCACATCTGCTAAGTTTCTTCTAAAAGGAAAAAAAAAATGTTTAAGTTCAAACCACATTTGAAATGTAGTCTCCGTTGCACATTCTTTATTCAAAGTCTAACAAAGAGTGAGAGTTGACTATCGGCCTAAAGACAGGGCTGAGGCTTGTGCTGCAGGAATTCTACTTCTCATGAAAGATCCTGGCATTTAGAGAGAGAGAACATCTTGCAGACAGTAATGAGCTTGAAACGGACACAGAGATCAATGGTATGCAAAGTACTGCCAGCAGGCTGCAGTGCACCCCAGGCTTCCTGCCTGGGACCTGGGGTGCTTCACCTGGGACCAACACTTTCCATATCTCAGCCCCGTTAAAAACAGCTTTTCTGGCCTGCTGAGTTTGAAAATGGGAGCTCAGAGGAGGCTCTGGTGGCTGATCACTCTCTCTGCTCTCGGAATACCAATGAAAGGGCCGGGGAGAGAGCGGATGTGCACCGCGACCGGAAACGCAGCAGCGCAGCCCAGGCAGGCAGGCCCGCTCCAGGAAGCTGCTGAAGAGCTTCCCAGGTGCAGGGAACCGCCCGGGAGCAGGTGAAGCCCCACCCCCGGCCCAGGCCCAGGGCCGCTGGCGCGTCCTCTGCAGGACGCTCTTCAAGGTGCCGGAGCCCAGGGCGGCTTCACGTGGCCTGTGCGTCTTGTCCCGCCTGGCTGCGTGGCTCTGCAGAGAGCACGTGAGCGCCAGGCCTTGCTGCAGGAGCCCTAGTTAAGGAGATAGCTAAGATTGCGGTCAGCTGCGAGCCATAAAGATGTTCAAACATCACCACCTTCCATGATCTCGCGAGACTTGGCCCAGGGGATTGTGGATCGGGTCGGCGCCATTGTGTGGTGGTTGCAGGAGTGTGGATGGTGTTGGAGTTGTTGTTGGAGCCGGAGAGAGAAGCTGGCAGAATAAAGAGCCTGTTCGTTTCCAGTCTGCCTCTGAACTTACTCCCGCAGCGTCGTTGCTCCACGCGGCCATCGCTTTAGGCAGCGACACCTTGCAGTGTTTCTCGTGTCGTCAGAACTTACAGCACTTGATTCTATGCAGGGAGCTCGCAGGCTCACTGTCCAGAGGGGCGCTGACCTCTGTTCTGTGCCCATGTTCTTGGGCAGTCTTGACGGTTGGTTCCAGCTAGTTCTTCCTAGTTAGTTCAGCGTCCATTCCACCTCCTGTGTGGTATCCACCTGGTTCTCGTTCACAGAGTCCCTGCAGCCGCGGGGGTGGAACGTGGCTTTTACACAGAAGCCACCATCCTTGCCAGCTCTGACTAGACGGCAGACGTGCCTGAGGCCCTGCTGAAGGGCAAAACATCACACCGGGGACAGCCGTGCAGCCAAGAGATTTATTCAACAGCCTTCGTGGCTGGTAGCAAAACCGGAGAAGAGGTGCTCTGGTCGAAGGTCGAAGAGGTGCTGGGAGAGGGGAGTCAGGGAGAGGGGAGTGTGCAAGCTCTGGACAGAAGGTGGGTGCTTGGTCACACTGGCTGGGATCTCTGGAGCTATCAGCTAAAGCAGCTGCTGTCTGGCTGGAGGCTGGAGCTGTCGGCTGGGAGCGGCCGTCAGGCTGAAGGCGATGGGTCTGGAGCTGCTGGCTGGGGCGGCTGCCGTCGGTTGGAGCTGATGGGTCTGGAGCTGCCGCAGTGGCTTCCTCCTCTCAGCAGCGACGAGCTGATGTGTGTCTCTGTGTGTGTGTCTGTGTCTCTCGAACAGGGCCCTATATAGGGATTTCTGGTGGGAGGTGCACCAGAGCAACCCCAACGCCATTGGCTCTTTGCCCATAGAACAGGGCGACCTTTAAGCCTATTGGCTCTTGCCTGGGGAAAAGAAACATCCTGTCCGGGGAAGAAACATCCTGCCCGGGGAAGAAACATCCTGCCCGGAGAATGAAACAAGGTTGCTTCTCTCAGGATGTGGAGAACTCTGGGGGGGGGGGGTAGCCCATCTATCACCTGTGGCACGTTTCCAAGGGGGTGCCTATGTCCTGGATAGGTGCCGTGGCACCGTCAGACACATGGATAGCACTTGTGTGAGGGTGTCGAGGTGACCAAAGTGCTTGCACGAGCTGCGTCCTGCCCAGAGGTAACTTGCAGGTGTGTTGAATTCATCCCTTGCCAGATGGCCGCTAAGCAGTCACCCATACTTTTGGAAGTTCTGCATCACAATAGGATGTTCTTCAGAGTGACCCTGCAGAGGCCACCAGAGAAGACAGAGGAGAAAGAGGGGCTTGTCATGCATCATCTGGCCGATATCCTAGAGACAGGGCCACGATGAACAACAAAGTCATAAAGCACAACCAGTTTTGTGACTTTCATGTAGGGGCCATCCCCACACAACCAAAAAGAGAAGGGGTGTGCCCAGCTGTCACGGTCCATGAGGATCAGGAGTCCATGCTGGTGAGGCGGTGTGGTGTCCACCCCAGGCAGGGAGGTCTGGGGACAGGCACATGCTGAGGCACGGGACCACAAAAGCCAACCCGTGTGCTCGCTCCATCTGCAGAAGGACCTGGGAAGGACCCACAAACTGCAAAGCCAGGCCGCATGCTGCAGCGACTGAGAAACTGGGCAGGACCCTGAGGGGCTTTCTGGACACCCGGATGATGGGCCTGAAGAGCCAGTGCCACCCTCTTCTGCAGCAAAGCCCCCACGGGACGGGCAGCGGATCTGCAATCCCAGGGCAGGGGGCAGGCAGCCTTTGGAAAGGGGCCTCGCCTCTAGAGCTCTGCGTGACCACGGTGCCGCCCATTCTGTCTGCTGAGTGGAGAGGCCGGGCTTCACCCCCCACGAGTTAGTGAGCACCAGCTCTGCGTCTCTGTCCAGGGCAGGTGTGCAGGGAGAGGGCAGAGCCCAGGCGCGTGCCTCCGGGGGCTGGAGGGCGCGGAGGCCTGCCATCAGCCACCATCGTCACACCAATGCCCAGGACTTTTCTATGCCGAGGGGCGGCGGGCGCACAGCGTTCCTGCCAGGCCACTGCACCCACGCAGGTGCGTGTTCGCTCACCTCCTCCTGACCCAGGCGGCCGACCTGCCACCCCGCCGCCTGTTTGAATTACGGACTGTGAAATATTTATGCTATATGGTTTTGAATACTCAATACTGGTACAACATTTGATCTTGTTCCTCAAAAAAAAAGAAAAGAAAAGAAAAAGAAAAATCAGAACATTAGAGAGGAATGGAATTGCATCCAAGCCGGCTTCCCTTTGGGAAGCAGTGACCGGGGGCCTATTTCCACTGCTCTCTGTCCTTGTTAGAGACCCCCCCTCCCGCCAGCTCCTATGACAGGGATCGGATTAACAAGAAGGAGCTGCAGGGCCTGCGTCTGCAGTGACGACTGGCCGCCAGACCCTGAGGCAGCAGAGGCCTGGGTCAGGGCCAGCATCCCAAGATGCACAGCTCAAGACGGCCGGCACGTGGACAGACTGACCACCCAGCAGCAGGGCGTAACTGCCGATGCATGGGTAGAAAGAGCTCTTCAACCCCGTCAGTGGACCCAGACCCAGGCCACGCCGCTGTGAGGGGCAGCACAAGGTGAAGGAGCCCTAATTAGGAAGGGCTGTTGTAGCTAGCTGGAAGCCATGGGTTCCACCTGATATGTATGTGACGCACCTGTAGGCACCCGCAAACCTGAAGGTATATAACCGGGTGAAAGCGGTCCGAGTTAGGAGAACGGAGAATTCAGTCAGCCGGGCAGTCACTCGGTCGGTCAGAAGAATCAGAGCGGCCAGAACGTAGGCAGAGCGGTTACAGAAGAGAAACCAGATAGAAGAAGTAATGACTGGTCAGAGTTAGGCCGAGACTCCTGAGGAAGACAGAAGACAGAAGAAAGAAGAAGGAAGAAAGAAGAGAGAAGAAAGAAGCTCTAATCTTTCTCTAAGCTAAGCTCTATCTTTCTAAGACTATATCTTTCTTTCTCTCTAAGCTAAGAAGAAAAATCTTTCTTTCCCTCTCTAAGCTCTAAGAAAGTAGAAGTAAAGTAGTAAAAGCTTAACTCTGCCTCCGAGAGTTTTTCCTCCCGGTTTACGGTACCAGGCAGCTTACAACAAGGTGCCAGCAAGACCGAACCACACCAGGCTGTGTGGCCTGGTCTTGGGGCAGCAGGCGCAGGCCTTGCCCGTTACATTCTGGACCTCACTAGTGGCCTCTGCTCGCTCACTACAGTCAGGACTCTGAGCAATGCTTTAGGCTACCGCTGTGACCCCAGGCCACAAAAGGAACCACAGTCAGTCCAGCAGACACTCAGCATGTGCTGGGGGGGGGGGTCCTGGGCAGCAGAATCCCAGTGCAGCAGCTGGGCCCTGGAGGGTCAGAGCCGGACACTGAGCTTCGTGTGACCAAGTGGCTGCCAGTGCTCACATTTTGGCCAAAGACGAAGTCAGCAGAGGCCTTACTGTCTGTGAGTTTGTGTGTCCCCTGATGTGCCAGGGCCATGGTCACCAAGGAGATGTGGGCAGTACCCTCAGAGGCAGAGGAAGAGCTGGTCAGCACCCTCGAGGTCCCCTGGGAAGGGTGAGCCAGGCAGCCAGGGCTGCAAATGCATCTGGAAGCCACCTCTGGAAAAGGTCACATGTCCCCAGCTCGCCTCAAAGGAAACACCTCAGCACTCTGGACCTCAGGTCACAGGCCTAGGCGGGGCAGGGGCAGAAACAGCTCAGAAACACCTGAGAGGAAGGCAGGGCCCGGGCTCCGGGAGCAGCCCACGGGGGCTGAGGCCGCACGCCCCTGCCGTAGGCCCAGGATGGCCCTTCTTTCTCCACTTTTTCCTTGTCACGCAGGAGAGCCAGGCGAGGTGAGGCAGCGGCTGCTGGGGTCTCCAGACAGCAGGGAGCCCCGAGGACAGAGGGCCAGCAGTGCGCAGCCTGCCCTCTGGGGCCCGCACGTGCTCAGCTGGCCGGCGGGTCTCGGGCTCCTCACACACAGCCCTTGGTCCGCAGCCCCGCCAGGCCTTCATCCCGTGCCCTGCGTCTCCACCACCCAGGTCCTGCCACAACCACAGACACCCAGGTCAGTGAGGTGTGGGTTTCCACCCTCGGGGCCTGTGGGTGCGCGAGGTCTCCAGCCTCTCTGTCCATCACGCGCACAGCCTGCCAGGCCAGAGGGTATGCACCGGGTCTGGACTTGGAGGCCTGGAGCTCGGGGTGCAGATGAAGGCCCTGAGCCTCCACAGCATTTCAGGTGCGGAGGCTGACTCCCTTCCCACAGGCCTCTGTGCTGTGGGACTTCGTCTACACCACTGCCCCGGGCTTGAGGGAGAATTGCAAAAGGCCTGGTGCGTGATGTGCTGGCCCTCCCTGAGAGCCCGCCCGTTACCGAACTTGCCTGCTTCGCACCCCTGAGGATGGGAGCCCCAGGATGCCACAGGGGACTACAGGGTAACTGGGCATCCCAGTGCCCGACGGAGTCCCAGAGTCCAGGTCAGCGTCCTTTGTACAGCAGGTGACATCCTCCAGCCCTCAGCCTGGCCACGCAGGTGCTCTGTCCTTTTCCCCAACGAGGTGTGGGCCTCGTGAGGCTACCGAAGCCGACACCAATGGGCGGCCTTGGAGCAGTCCCTGCACACCAGACAGGGCGCCACACGGGTCCTAGGCAGAGGAGTCTGGGCCACTCAGAACTCACGCGGTGGAGCCTGGTGGCCTGGGGTCCCCTGGGAGGCCTCCGCCCAGCACCTCGCCCTTCCCCCAACAGGTCCCTTGGGGCTTCAGGGCCTCGCAGTGTGACCTTGCTCCCGATCCTGGAGCAATAGAAAAGCAGAAGCAGAATCAGGGCCCATGCTGGGGTGAGGAGAGCAGCCACACCCGCCTCCGTGGCCCTGTCCCGTCGGCCATGAGGAAGGTGGTGGCATCGCTGTCTTCACCCACAGTTCTAGAGCCCAGGAAGCTTGAGGCTGCTGGGTCAGAAGGGTGGCCTTCCGGGGCCTTGAGGGAGAGTCCGTGGGCACTTCTCACAGCTGTGTGTTTGCTGGCACCCTGTGTTCCTTGGTGTGTAGACCTGGTGTGTAGACCTGGTGTGTAGATCCTGGTGTTCCTTGGTGTGTAGACCTGGTGTGTAGACCTGGTGTGTAGATCCTGGTGTTCCTTGGTGTGTAGACCTGGTGTGTAGACCTGGTGTGTAGACCTAGTGTGTAGATCCTGGTGTTCCTTGGTGTGTAGAACTGGTGTGTAGACCTGGTGTGTAGACCTAGTGTGTAGATCCTGGTGTTCCTTGGTGTGTAGACCTGGTGTGTAGACCTGGTGTGTAGACCTGGTGTATAGATCCTGGTGTTCCTTGGTGTGTAGACCTGGTGTGTAGACCTGGTGTGTAGACTTGGTGTGTATATCCTGGTGTTCCTTGGTGTGTAGACCTGGTGTGTAGACCTGGTGTGTAGACCTGGTGTGTAGACCTATTGTGTAGATCCTGGTGTTCCTTGGTGTGTAGAACTGGTGTGTAGACCTGGTGTGTAGACCTAGTGTGTAGATCCTGGTGTTCCTTGGTGTGTAGACCTGGTGTGTAGACCTGGTGTGTAGACCTGGTGTATAGATCCTGGTGTTCCTTGGTGTGTAGACCTGGTGTGTAGACCTGGTGTGTAGACTTGGTGTGTATATCCTGGTGTTCCTTGGTGTGTAGACCTGGTGTGTAGACCTGGTGTGTAGACTTGGTGTGTATATCCTGGTGTTCCTTGGTGTGTAGACCTGGTGTGTAGACCTGGTGTGTAGACTTGGTGTGTATATCCTGGTGTTCCTTGGTGTGTAGACCTGGTGTGTAGACTTGGTGTGTAGATCTTGTTGTTCCTTGGTGTGTAGACCTGGTGTGTAGAATTGGTGTGTAGATTCTGGTATTCCTTGGTGTGTAGACTTGTTGTGTAGACCTGGTGTGTAGACTTGGTGTGTAGATCCTGGTGTTCCTTGGTGTGTAGACCTGGTGTGTAGACTTGGTGTGTAGATCTTGGTGTTCCTTGGTGTGTAGACCTGATGTGTAGACTTGGTGTGTAGATTCTGGTGTTCCTTGGTGTGTAGACTTGGTGTGTAGACCTGGTGTGTAGACTTGGTGTGTAGATCCTGGTGTTCCTTGGTGTGTAGACCTGGTGTGTAGACCTGGTGTGTAGATCCTGGTGTTCCTTGGTGTATAGACCTGGTGTGTAGACCTGGTGTGTAGACCTGGTGTGTAGATCCTGGTGTTCCTTGGTGTGTAGACCTGGTGTGTAGACCTGGTGTGTAGACCTAGTGTGTAGATCCTGGTGTTCCTTGGTGTGTAGAACTGGTGTGTAGACCTAGTGTGTAGATCCTGGTGTTCCTTGGTGTGTAGACCTGGTGTGTAGACCTGGTGTGTAGACCTGGTGTGTAGATCCTGGTGTTCCTTGGTGTGTAGACCTGGTGTGTAGACCTGGTGTGTAGACCTAGTGTGTAGATCCTGGTGTTCCTTGGTGTGTAGACCTGGTGTGTAGACCTGGTGTGTAGACCTAGTGTGTAGATCCTGGTGTTCCTTGGTGTGTAGACCTGGTGTGTAGACCTAGTGTGTAGATCCTGGTGTTCCTTGGTGTGCAGACCTGGTGTGTAGACCTAGTGTGTAGATCCTGGTGTTCCTTGGTGTGTAGACCTGGTGTGTAGACCTGGTGTGTAGACTTGGTGTGTAGACCTGGTGTGTAGACTTGGTGTGTAGAGCTGGTGTGTAGACCTGGTGTGTAGATCTTGGTGTTCCTTGGTGTGTAGACCTGGTGTGTAGACCTGGTGTGTAGACCTAGTGTGTAGATCCTGGTGTTCCTTGGTGTGTAGACCTGGTGTGTAGACCTGGTGTTCCTGGTGTGTAGACCTGGTGTGTAGACCTGGTGTTCCTTGGTGTGTAGACCTGGCCTCCCTGTCTCTGCCCCTTCTTCTCCTGGTGCTGTGCCTGGTGTTGCTTGTGTCGATTTCCCCTTTGTTAAGGACGCGGGTACAGGAGCTCCAGGCGCAGCCCACTGTGGGCGCAAAGCACGGCCTCATTGTTAACTGATCACATCAACAAGGACCCAATTTCCAAATAAGGGTTCAATCCCAGGCACCTGGGGGCGATGATTTCCACATGACATGCAATCCAACCCATAATGCCTCTGGTTCCAAACCCCTCAGGCATGCAGACAGATATCACTTAAATGTAACATTTAAAAATGTCAAAATCAATGCAAAAAATACATGGAAGACAAAATATAAGAGATTTCGCTAGAGACGGGACCGGAATTGCTCACTTCCTCTGGCTCTGGAGGGCTTAGCTCACTGCTGTGAGGATCCTGATTCTATTTAAAAATCCGATACTTTGTTAATCATTCTTTCATCTGCATTAATCATGTTTTAAAATATTGCATTGACTATTATTTATCTAGTTACGGGGTTTGCTGGGGTCCCTTAAGGTGAAGGTGAGCGCCTCCTGGCCCTGCCCTGGCTGCTCCCACAGGACCGAGTCCGTGGAGACCACGGCCAGCTCGGCTGCAGAGGCGCGGCACCAGGCTGCAGAGGCTCTGGACGATGGTCAACCCGAGCATCCCCGAGATCACCTCTGAGGACTCCTCACCCGAGGCCGCAGTCCGCCAGCAGGCCACGGAGAGGTCAGGGAAGGAGAGGTCGGCACGCGGCGGGGACTGGACCCTAGACTGAGGCTCTGATGCCTGGGGGTCAGGACGAGAGCTCCCCCGCCCCCACCAGAGCACCCTTCCTGCAGGCCGTGGGCCAAGGCGAGCAGTGTCCACAGGCCTGCCACCCTTCTCTCCTGTTCCCTTCTCTCCCCTGCCCAGGCCGGGAGGGAGTCGCCCAGCAGCCTGCCTTGACCCCGGCTCCTGCAGGGCCGGAGCCTCTCCCCGCCTTTCCTCGGGAGGTAATGCTAGCCCTCTCGCTCTGCCCAGGTGAGCCTCCGGCCAGGATGGCCAGCATCCAAGTGACCCAGTCACGGATACCCCAGAACCACGTGAGCTCCCTGCTGTGCCTCGATCCCCTGTCTACATCACAGGCTGGGAACGAGACACTCCTAGGTGACGAAGTGGTGTGTCCCCATGCACAGCTCAGGCTGAGTCAGTGACACAGGAGTCAAGGAGACCTGTCTGTGTCCCATGGACGACTGCTCACATTCCCACACTGGGAGCTGTGGGTCCCCTCCGCAGTGACACGGCTTCCTGCGGTTACTGGGCTTTACCTGCGGGTGCCCTGGGAGCCCGCGCGTCCTTCCTGGCACGCTTTTCCCTCCAGACACGCCAGTTAAGTCCACGGTCCCGGGGTGGAGAAGAGTGTGTGACCTCACGGGTGCGGCCAGCGGTGGCCTCGTCGCACCAGACCCTTCGGTGGGCCCTGTGTGTCCTCCCGTGGTGGCCTCACACAGGGCCTTGCTAACCACCCCAACAGAGCGCCTCCCCGCCGTGGGCCGGGTTTGGAAGTGAGCCGCTGCCGGCAACAGCTGGCCAAGCCTTCTCTGAGGCCGCCAACAAAGCAGGACCCCAGGCGGCTGCCGCGAGCTGCAGGCTCACCCCGACTCCCACCACGCTGCCCGTGTCTCCAAGTGGCTGACGTGGGAGAGCTCCCGGGCTCCCCCAGACTCCCGCGCGAGGAGGGCGCCGTCTCCCATCTGGACACCTGTTCTCCTGCTCCAGTCCCGAGCCTGGGCAGCCAGACTTGTGGACGCCAGCTCGCGGTGCCGAAGAATATCAAACCTGCTCGGGGACTTGTGGTCCAGCCTGGGGGCCTCCTGACCTCTGCCGTCAGTAGGCCACCGTCTGGAACAGAGGACGGGTCCACCCGTCAGTTCCCTCCGCCTCGAGTTGTATCTTGTTAGGGAGACCGCCAGTGCGTCTGGTGACTGGGGTGGGCGAGGGCAACGGGACCACGCCCTTGAGACCTGACTTGGAACCTTGCAGGTCAAGCAGGAGAGGTGGGTGTGGGTCTTCACTTGGACCCCTCTCTGTGTCCTCTGCCTTCCAGTTCTGGGGAACCACCAAGCTCTCCCTGCATGGACTGAGGATACCTGCTCAGCACAGCCAGCACAAGGGAGTGGAAAACGGGGAAGGGTCACTCAGCCACGGAAAGGAGCCCCTTCTCACCTGCCGCGGCAGAGCCCTCCCGAGGGGCCAGCACCAGGAGTGTCTGGGTGCTCTCAGGGCCAGCCCTGTGACAGCACTCCTGAGCCCCGAGTGCTTCCATGTGTGCATGCACATACACGCACCCACACGCGAACGCAAATGCAGGCGTGAGCCTTGTCCATGCTCCCACACACATGCACACACAGACACACAGACATGTACGCACTGACACACACGCAAGAGGTTGTGCCTAGTCCATCACCCATTCAGATGTGTTTTCCTCGAAGACGCAGAGCTATGCGCTTGGTAAGACAGATGCGTGACTTCTCACTTGTGAAAGAGCCTGAAATCTTTAAACGAACAGATTTTTACCACCTCAAGATGCAGAAGAGGTCCCCAAATGTCCTTTCTGGTGTGCTTTTTCAAGTGCTCCGATTTATTTCCATGAGGCTGTGTATCCTCTTTGTTTCCAGAATGTTTAGTTGATGTGTTTCAAAGTAGCAGCAAGAACAGCTGATGAGGAACTTCTGCTGCCTTATTGTGGCATCTGAGGGGCGAGGTGGCAGGTCTGGCTTCCGCCAGCAGCAGCTCTGGAGCTCGTTCCGCTCTCGGGTGTTGGAACCGGATCACCTGTGCTCAAGCCAGACTGGAAAGATCTTGGAGAACTTTGGCAACATCACTCAAAGTAGGCAGGTTTATCATTTCCAGGTGCATTTGGGGAAGAGGAACGTTCTGATGAACCTAAATTGGCTGTGCAAATTCCAAACCTTGAAAGTCATACTCGTTTCAAAGACATATTGCTTTGGAGACTTGAAGGAAGATGCTCTGTCCCCAAATCAAGGGTACCGTTCTGTCGTAGCACTCGACACCTTGTTCATAAATGCGGAGACACTAGTTTCCCCAACATATTCTAATCTCCGTGATCATTGTCTAGCTCTGGGAAGGTATTGTTCTAAACTCTGGGAAGAGACAGCCTGCCACCAACCAGAGAACTTGTGATGTTGGGCTTTTCCTAGGCTGAAATGTGCTGAGGACTCAAGATCCAATTTAAAACCTGCGACGGAATGTCACCAGCCACCTAAGACCCTGAGGCTCTGAGGCACAGATCTCTGGGCACAGGGTTGCAATTAGGTTTCCGCTTGGGCAGATACACTGGGCTGAGAGTCCCCATTTCGGATACAATGTATATCCTAACTGGAAAATTTTAAAAGTCGAAATTTGATAAGAAAATACCTTCTCATGGAAATGTTCACTGATACAGGTTCATCAAACAAAGTGTGTTATAGGTGTATTTCCTTTAATAGGATGGATGTAGTACAAGGAAGTTGGGACCTTATTTCAATACTGAACCTGTGGGTAGATGAATCTCATGCACCATGATGACGCATCCGCCTTGGATTCTTAGGATCATGGACGTGGAGGTGAAAGGCACATTAATCCCGGGCCAGATGAGTAGATTCGGGAAACTGAGTTCTGTCCGGAAACCAACGAGGCCTCCTCACTGAGCCCACTGCCCCCGTCACTGTGGGACCCCACGACATGCTCCAGACTGCTCCAGGCACAGGCACCTCTCAAAGACCCCGCCCGTAGGCTGGCCGCCGCGGCCCTCTCCTCCTCGAAGCTCCTCGTTGTTTGAGGCTCCGTGTGTTCTGTCTTCCGAGCCCTCTGTACCCTGTTCGTGGCTCTCGTAGTGCCACCGTCCTGGTGTTTAGGGTCTTCTTGTGGGTAGTGTCCATGAACAACACAGCTACGCCACTTCCTGTGGAGGGGCCTCTATGTGTTTATACTTGGTGTCACATTTGCATGAGGTTCTTGTCGCTCCTCATGTGTCCCCAGGTGATCCACATAGAGGCCCCACTGCACCCTTTCTGCAGAGCTGTCAGCCGTCACAGGCCAGGACGTCACTTCTATCTTGTGGGAGCTCATGGCTCAGCAATGGTCTGGCACGTGGGAATTGCTTCAGAACTGCTCGGAGGCTTGGACTCTGCCCAGGGAAGGGAGGACATGCTGCCAATCAGGGTGCCCAGGTCAGTGGCCAGGGCTTCCTTCTGTCCCCTACGGAGGGGGTCTTGGCAGGAAGCGGCAGGCGCAGACTGCGCCCCTGGGAGGACCGGGCTCCTGCCGGGGGTGAGTCTCGCTGACGGGGTTTGAAGTGCTGTGAGTCAGGTTCCGCTGGCACAGGGAGAGATTCCCTGCCAGGCTTCCAGAGGCCTGCCCTTGCCACAGGGTGGACATGGAGCCGTGTGGAGGCAGGGCCGGGCCGTCAGTAAGCAGGGACGGAGCCTGAGGAAGTGCGTCTGAAGAGCTCCGGGTTCCAGTGCAGAGGGGCTGCTTCTCTGCTAGACCGTGCTCAGAGGGGTCTTGGGAGCCACCGCAAGGCTTGCCAGGTCTTGGAGGGCGCTGCCTTCTCCACTGCAAAGACGAGAGCCAGCTGGGCCCCGTGCAGCCCAGTCCCCCTGAGCACCTTCCGCATCTTCAGGCGTCCCTCAAACATGCCAGGCGCCCTGGGTCGCGCCTGAGCTCTGTGTCCTGGTCTAGCTGGAAATTCAACCTGGCACTCCCTGCCCCCGCCTGGTCCCTGTGGACCACAGATCAATAGCACCGTGCACCTGGCCTTGGTTGCTGCTCTCAGGCTGTTTATTCCTTTTGACACACATCTTTAAGAATATTTATTACAGGGGCTGGGGCTGTGGCTCAGCGGCAGAGCACTCGCCTCTCACGTGCGCAGCCCGGGTTCGATCCTCAGCACCACGTAAACATAAATGCATTGCATTGTGTACAACTAAAGTAAATAAATAAATATTTTTTAAAAAAGAATATTTATTACAAAGGATGTAGTTAGGACATTTAATAAGTCTCAGCAACCTGTTGATGGCTTTCGTTAGAGAACCTTTTTATAAAAGAATGCACTTTTTGGTCAGATAATCATCTGTTGAGATTCTTCCTTGGAGTTCCCAGCACATCATTAAAGGCATAAATCCTTTTTTCTTCTAGATTTCATTTGGTTGAGAGGAGCAGTCGCTGCCTCTGAAGTGCTCGAAAAGGCAGGTGACAAGGATGTGTTCATCTCGACGCAGCCTGCTGGCTTCAGCTGCAGAATTGCTGACTGAATTTGTGAAATGGAGTGAATTTTGTGTAAGATAACTCTCTGTGTGCGGACTCATGCTAGAGATGAGCCGACTGTGAGGGAACACAGAGGAACGCCACTGTTTTCAGAGATCAGACCTTCCATGGGCTGGCGGGAAGTGACGAATTCTCAGGGTAGTTGTCCCCAAGGGGTGAGCCCAGTAGCACATCTCAAGTGCACCTGAGGACTCCGCTGCAGGAGCCCTGTTTGGGGAGATGGCTTAAATTGTGGTTGACTATGGGCCATGGAGATTTGGGCATTGTCGCCTTCCGTAGTCTCACGGGACTTGGCCCGGGATCTCGAGTGACTTGGCTGAGATTGCTGATCGGGTCAGCGCCATTTTGGTGGTGTGTGTGGCACGTGTTAGTCGTTGTTAGAGCCAGAGAGAAAAGTTATCAGAATAAAAAGCTGTTTGTCTCCAGTTTGCCTCTGAACTTCTTCCCGCGGCTTCGTTGCTCCAAGCGGCCATCGCTTCAGGCGGCAACACTCCACAGGCAGGGCCCCCTCCGTTCTCCACAGTGAAGTTTACCTCATGCACACTCACCCCACACACGTGTACACACACGTGTGCACACATGCACACACGCACACATAAATACACTCGTGGGAGACGCCCCCCTCAGCCTCATCTGTCCATGGACAGCACCCAACAATTTCCAGGGCAGCCTCTTAGAGAAAATGGCCAGTGGAGGCCAACGGGGGAGGACGGCGTCCCCACAGTGGCCGTGGCCCTTGGCAGTTATAATGGCGCCTCAGCTGTGACTCTCCCTCTGCTGGAGCTCTCGTTTGGCCTGGCCACAGGAGGGCCCAGGGTGGTGAGAACAGTGGCATGCCCACCTGGGCTGCAGGAGGCCCTGGACTGTGGGTCCAGTGCTGGGCGGGGTTGGCGGTGCTGGGGTTCAGCCGTTACCACGTGTCTTGGGGGTGAGCGGTCACTTACACCTCAGGAGGGCTCCCAGCCCAGGGAGGCAGCATGGCCCCCAGTCGGCAGATCTGCAGACAGCCTCTGAACACGAGGGAGCCTGGGTCAACTTGGCATTCCGTGTCGAGGTCTAGCTGGAAATTAAAGGTGGCGCTGGCTGGCTGGCTTGTCCCTTTGGACCACAGATCAATAGCGCTTTGTTCCTGGCCTGTACTCTAACTCTTGGACTCTTTATGTCTTTTAATGCACATATTTTAAATTGTGGAATGCAAACACAAGAAAAATAATTTATCTCTGAAACAACATTTAATCTATGCAGGGAGGCCTCATCAGATGCTGACACCTCAGACTTCCCAACCTGCAGAACCACAAGTCAAAAAAATTCTATTGTTTCATAATTGACCTGGCCTATGGTAACCTATTATAGTAGCAGAAGATGGACGAAGACATAGAGGTGGACCACTTTCAAACAGCCTGACGTAAGTTAAACTTGTGAAACTGTTAAGGAATAAGATTTCCTTTGTTTCTTAAAAATATAAAAACATAAGTGTAGATTTATTTAACTATCATAGATGAGATAATTCAATTTATATGAATCAACTCCTCCAAACTCGACAAGAAAGCCTTGCACCACTGTCTGATGGTGTCAAGTTGCCCAGGTCCGTGCCCTGTGGGGGGGCTGAACATATGAAGATGGACCCTTGTCATGAGTATTAAAGTGTACCCACTCAGGCTCACTCTGAAGGCTTGGTACCAAGAACCCAGTGTCACAGAGTGCCTTAGGACCTAGTCGTCCTGAATGGTGTTGGAAGCCCCGGCTTTGGACAACCACCTTTCTGTGACCAGGATGCCATTGTTCCAGGGTCATGGGACACTCTGTGCTGAGGCTGGGAAAGTTCCAGGCAAACTGGGCAGTCTGGTCACTAGATCACCACCACGTTGGTGGGGAGGACCACACCAGTCAGAAAAGCAGCCCAGCTTCAAGATGAAGGACACTAGCGTCTACTTCTCAATGGAAGGAGAGGTTAAGATCCAACCACATGGGAAAACGCACTTCATGGAGAGTAAAACTCACTATTGCAAAGATCATTTTCTGCAAAAGACTATAAATTTATTGTAATTGCAATTCACATTTCAATTGTGGAAAACCAAATTCCAGAAATAGCCAATGGGTATATGGACACATTACCTAAGAACAGAAGCAGAAAACAATTGACAAGGTCAAGATGAACTGTTTAGAACTTGGTCATCCCTGTGGAAAAGCACAATGCAGGTGGATTCCTACCTTACACCATCCGTGGCAGCTTTCCATGGAGCTCAATCAAAACAGCATCCCGAAGCATCTGAAGACAACGTAGGTGGTGACCTTTGTGATTCGCAGGCAAGAAACAATTTCTTCTAATAGACACTAAAGCAGGAGTAAAGAATAAGATAGAAACATATTTATTACATCAAAATTAAAGACTTTATGTAACAAAAGTACCATAAACAAAAGAGATGAGACTAGTCATAAACTTACATTGTAATTAGTAAGGGAAAGGTTGATTCATGAATTAGTCTTGCAACATATACATTCTCAGACAAGACTATGTGAAATACCTACAACCTTGGAAGATGAAGCAAAGGAATAAAACAAACAACCTACAAAGCAGAAGACATGGAGAAGACTCAGAGAAATGGACGTAAGGCACCACGGTGTGTGTCAGTTTGCAGAGGTGCCTGCATCTGACCCGGGACGTGCTGTTGAGAGGACAGAGGGCACATGTAAGCTACCTGGTACCGAAAACCGGGAGGAAATCTCGGAGGCAGAGTAAAGCTTTTACTACTTTTACTTCTACTTTCTTAGAGAGAGCTTAGAGAGGGAAAGAAAGATTTTTAGAGAGAAAGATTAAAGAGAGCTTTTCTTCTTGTCTTCTTAGCTTAGAGTCTTAGAGAGAAAGAAAGATAGAGCTTTCTTCTTAGAGAGAAAGAAAGATAGAGCTTAGCTTAGAGAAAGATTAGAGCTTCTTTCTTCTCTCTTCTCTCTTCTTTCTTCCTTCTTCTTTCTTCTGTCTTCTGTCTTCCTCGGGAGCCTCTGCCTAACTCTGACCAGTCATTACTTCTTCTATCTGGTTTCTCTTCTGTAAACGCTCTGCCTACGTTCTGGCCGCTCTGATTCTCCGACCCGAACTCTTCTTCTGACCGACCGAGCTACTGCACGACTGACTGAATGAATTCTCCTTCGTTTTCCTAACTCGGACCGCTTTCACCCGGTTATATACCTTCAGCTTTGCGGGTGCCTACAGGTGCGTCACATACATATCAGGTGGAACTTATGGCTTCCAGCTAGCTGCAATAGCCCTTCCTAATTGGAGCTCCTTCAGGCACACGCCTCGTGCTGTGCGGCAGAGGCTTGTTGGAGGTGAATATGGTGGAGCAAGAGTATTTCCACGTGCCAGTGCATCCCTAGGGCTGTATTGCAGGGATATTTATTTCAATACTGTTTGATATGGAGAAAAATCTAGAAGCAATGTGAATAGTTGGCGAAAGGAGAGAGAAGAGGTAAACCAAGCAGCATGGATGCCAAGGTGCCCTCTGCAGGAGTGTGACCAGCGGGCTACATCCCATATAGGGCCCTGCACACCATAGCTCACGCACTGATCTGGCCAACCACCCATGTTTGTAGGTGAAGTTTGAACAGCCTGTGGGGCCCTGTGCTGCCATCGGGGGCCGCTTGTCCATGACGAGGCTACAGTGAGTCGCTGACCCCAGAGCTCTCACAGCTGTGGTCTGTCCCTTGCAACATCTAACACATCAGCATTGCAAAGCTCCATGGACCAACCTGCAGCCATCTGCAGAAAGACATCTACCTACAATGCCACCTTTGCACAGAGCCTTAGGACATGTGCAAAACGCGGTGTCCTTCACAGAGAGCAGATGGTGGTGGCAGGTAGACCACACACAGGTGCACGTGATTAGCTCCACATCCACGAAGAAGGGCTGGCTGCGGGCGGCAGGACAGGAGGGAGTGACGGATTCTGGGTGGGAGAGTGGTGAGAGGGGCTTCTCTGCGTCCCGTAATCCGGTGGAACGACCGAGCACAGGCTTGGAGACAGGAGCTGCTGCACAGCACGTGCCCGCATCCTGTGCTGTCTGTTCTCAGGAGGTCCTCGAGACACACTGTGCACAGTGCTGTTGGGAAGCACGGGCAGGGCGTGACGGGGCAGCACACGTGTCCTGGGCACTGCTGTAGGAGGGACCTCTCAGCTGAAGACGGAGGAGTCGGGCCGGTCTCCACCAGGCCCTCCATCGCTTGCGACCTACACGTTCTTAAGTGTCCCAGAGATGACAAGTGCACAGGACAGCAAGGCCAGAGCAGCCCTGGGCTGCAGTGAACAAGCCAGGCCATTTGCAGGTGGCCACGAGGGCTCAAGAGGGCCCAGAGAGGAGACCACAGAGGCCGGCCATTGCGAGCTGCTCCCCAAGACCAACTGTCCCCGGCACCAGCGGGACTCTCAGGTGAGACGGGTGGGGAGCCCCACGTGCTGCTCCCTTCAGCAAAAGGGTCCCCTCAGTGTCCTGTCAGCTCAGCGCCCCTGTCGCCTGGGGAGGGTGCTGGGTCCAGTCGGCACCAAGAGGCCCGAGTGCCACGTCCTTGAGCTCCTCCCCTCAGTGTCCTGTCAGCTCAGTGCCCCTGTCGCCTGGGGAGGGTGCTGGGTCCAGTCGGCACCAAGAGGCCCGAGTGCCACGTCCTTGAGCTCCTCAGACGGCCGCAGCTGCCGGGGGGCTTCTTCCCACCCGGGCTGATGGCTCAGGATTGGCAAACTGAGTCTGGTGGCATGAGAAGCTGGAAACGTGATCTGTTGGTGTGTTGACGGGGTGGTCCACCTCCAAACAGAGGCTGCTGTTGGGAGGCTGCCTGCCATGCACCCCACACTGTGACAACAGTACCTCGCCACAGGAGGCAACGCGGACCAGGAGGCATGAGAAAGGCTGGTCTCACTCCGCACCTGGGGGTCCCTAACTGCTGCAGGTGAGTCGGGCTGGGTCACGGGGTTGACCAGGGAGTGCTCCTGAGTCGCAGCTGCAGGGAAGGAGGCGGAATGCAGGCCAGGCAAGGAGAAGACTGGCACAGCGCCACCTCCAGGAGGGCCGGGTGACCCTGGCCAGCTCGGAAGCAACAGGACCCCTTAGATCTGCCTCACGCTGGAGTGTGGAGCCAGCTGCCCTTGGGAGAGAAGCTCTCAGCAGTCAAGACCGTGCCTGAGGGAGGCTGACCACGAAGGACGTCTTCTGGCCTCATCCCCACAGCCTAGAGGATCAGTCTTCCACTCCTGCAGGGTGGCCTGGGTGAGCCCTCCTGGGCCAGCGACACCGGTCACCTCTGAACCTCGAGCTCGGGTCGCGCACAGTCCTGGAGCACTTCACGCTAGCAGCAGATGAGCGCTCTCGGGAAAGCAGAAGCTGTGAATCAGCGCCCGCGGTTTGGCGCGCCTTCGAGACTGCTTTATTAGGGTTCAATTTTGCTTTATTGAGCTTTATTGGGTAAGGTGTTGTTTGGAAGTAATTTTGATTATTAGAGGAGTTGGACGGAGTTCATATCTTCCTTCCTTGAGGGCCCGCACCAGCTGGATGCAGTCCACCCGCTCTGGTGCTGTGCGGGGTGCGCCGAGTGTGGCCAGGAAGGCTCCCCACCTCCTTCCCACCACTGACTCCACTGGGAAGCAGTGGAGTGCCCTGCAGGCACCCCGTCCCCCTGGCCACCCACCTCAAATCAGGTGTGGCCAAAAGATCACAGCCCCAAGAGTGGCCAGCCTGCCAACAGGGGTGACTTCCCTAAGCCCCTTGAAGTTCTCTTTTTTTTCTACCAGAAAATACGGAGTTGATGCTACTTTCTTCATGAGTGCTTGTTAAGATTAAGTAGATCACACGTATTAGAGGTCTGCTTGGAATTAAGCTCCAAGTTAGTACACGTTTCCTTTTATCTCATTCCTTTAAGTTCTACTGGATCTCCTCCCATTAGGAGGAGCTGTATCAATTGCCTGTGCCTTATTTACTAAATAATTCTTTCCCCACATAATTGCATGCGTTTTTACATTTCTCAACGCAGGGAATGCCTACCCCGGGGCAGCTCTAGGTCTGTTGACCTGCTAGTCTACACCTGCGCCAGCATCACATTCAACCCATCAGTTCCCCAGGGGTGGGGGGGTGTCTGTCTGCTTCCATGACAAACAGGGGATCTACCTTTGGGGTCCGTCACAGGCATAGAGCCCTGATCTGGGCCTCTGGTGTCCCCTCTGCTGGTACCCTGATCTGCACCATCGACGCAGTCCACTCCCTGCTTTCTCCTCTAGGGTCAGAGGTGTCCCTGGCCTGCTGCACTGCCCCCACCCCTGATGCCCGCTCTGCTAAGGGCCCAGCCGCCCCTCCTGGTTCTCCATCCTCTAGCGCCCCCAAGTCAGCTCTCCAAACACCACTTCAACTAGCTTGTCCATTTTATCGGGAAACGAGATTGGTTTAGGTCCTTGTTGGTCTAAGTCTTAGGGTTTCCTACATCGCCCTTGCCCTGCCCTCCCTGCCCCAGGTCTTGCTCCTCCTGCCGGTCCAGGACGCCCTGCCTGGGAGGGACGTCCTAGGAATTCTGCCATGTCCTTCCCACCCTTGCATCCACCCTGTCACACCTTCTCCTGACAAGCCCTACCCCCCACCCCCGAGTCCTGGTAACACACCCGCCCCCTCTCTCTTAACAGGTGAGCTTCCCAGGGTGAATCTCCACACCTGACTCCTCCCACACACAATTCCCCCCTCCGTGCTCCTCCCACCCGTGGCCCCTCCCACCCATGGCTCCTCCCACCCATGGCCCCTCCCACTCGTGGCCTCTCCCACTCCCGGCCCCTCCCACACATGACTCCTCCCACACCTCACTCCCCCACACCTCAATCTTCACCCCAGCAATGGAGTCTCTCGGTTTGTAAGTCCTAGACAGTCAGTGGAGGTAGGCCACTGAGGACGGTGGTTTTCAAGCTGTCATGTGAAGGTGGGAGAATCGTTCTGACCAAAAGTACAGTAGAAGCAGCACTGGGATTGAATCCCGTGGTGAGGCCGGTACTAAGAGAAGGTAGACCAGAGGAAAGTGGGCGGGACAGAACAGCTTTATTCGCGGTACCTCTTGACTCTGCTGCTGAGATGCCGCAGCTTAAATGGAGATGTCACAAACCGAATGCCTTTCACCACCCACTTGTCTTACTTATGCCCCAAGTTCCCATGCTCTTTAGTAGAGTTAGCTTGCTGGGGTGCGAAACTGTGATTCCCCTCCAACATCGTTCTTCTCCAACCCAATCAAGTGGGAATTTCCAGAAACAAGGGCTGGTCCCCTTCTCCGTTCTACACGGCAGAAACATCTGCACGTTTTGAGTCGCGTGCTGAGTTAAGCCTGCTGCCAGGTCTCGCTGCGCCTCCTTTTCACATTGGTGGCTCCTGTGTGCACGTAGGGAGTGTGATGAGACCCTTCCCCAGGACCTCACTCTGGCTTGCCACTCCCGACTCAGTGTCCGCACGAAGCAGGCCTGTGTGTGCATGCACGTGAACTTGCCAGCAAGGACTTTGTGGTCACTCTTGTCTGCACGCTTAATTGTGAAACCAGCCAAGCACGGGCTGTCCAGCCCTTTGCTTCCTACCCCTCTCCATAGCCTCCTAGGCCACACCACGTCCTCTGAGCACGCGCTCAGGAAGCAGCACTTCCCTAATCCATGACGTCAGTTCATCCTTCAGACTCCTCAGGACCCAGGACAGCACCTGAGAGGACCTGGGCCTTCTCTGGCTGGGGTGGACTCAGGCCTCACAGCTTGTCCAGCGCGTGCCGGAGTCCAGATGCCCCAGGAATGAAGGCCTGTTTATTAGGCGCTGCTGGGGCTGGTGCGTTGGGGTACTGCGGGGCTCCTCCATCAGCTGATGACACGGCTGCTGTCTGCTTGGCAGAGGGAGGAGGGCCCTAGGAGCGACGCTGCTGATCCTGGGGCCCCCTGAGCCCTCCATCCGCGTCCAGAAGGGTCCTTCCTCTTGCACCACTCTACCCATCGAATGCGCCAGCTGCAGTGTCATGACCCCTCTGTCCCCGCCGCCTCCTTGGTCTTGCTCAGCCCCTCAGCCTGGACTCCTTGCTCCTGGAGCTTGGCACTCACTACGCCAGGTGTTCTCCCTGCCCAGCCCCCAGCCACTCCAGGCCAGGGCCACATGTGGTCAGGTCTGTAAGGAGAACAGACAAGCGTGCATTTGGGGGCTACTATGGGATGGGAGGGGGACCTGTTCTACGCAATCACATCACTGCCCTGTGCACACGCCCCGTGACAGCTGCCACTTGCCCTTTCCTGCCTCTTTCTGGCCACGACAATGCTGCGTGCAGAGCTCACTAGCTGATAAACGGTCCCTCAACTTGCAGCGTCGATTTTCTGTTATCGTAAATTCTCATTAAAACATGTTGTTATGTTTTTTGAAAAAATACTTACTGCCTTGACAACTAGATTAGAAGCTCCCTGGTAGCAAGAGGGAGTAAAGTCACTTTATAGTCCCTGGGGGTGCAACTCGGTACCCCTCAGTGATGTCGGGTACCCCAGCCTTCACTGCAAGGTACCTACCCACGAGTGCATGTGTGTGAATGTATATGTGTGTGTGTGTGTGTGTGTGTGTGTATACACAGACATTGCCTGCTCTGAACTGTTCTTCTAAAGGTCAGGTACAGGATTATAGGCCATTTTTACTTAATTATTTATATCACAAGTTGCATCATAAACAAGGCTAATTTATAATTGTAATGAATGAACACATCTTACTCAATGACCCAGGTACACACAAAATTCACTGATTTGCTCTGATTTTAGCTTCTGGGGTGTTGACTGGGAGCCTCAGGACCTCATCACACAATGTGACTCATTGCCTGCAGATGAAAAGATGGAGACAGGAGTGTCAGATGCGGCACCCAGACAGCGCTTGATAAGTAAATGTGATCTGTGACAACACACAGTGTCAAAGCCAGAAAATAAATAAGGGAGAGAGAGGAGGGAAGGGGGCCCCCACTCCCGATACTGCTTGCTCCCCTCTCTATCTCTCCTCACCCTGCTCCAGGTGTCCAGCACACCACCGATAGCTGGCTGAGGCCTGGTGGGCAGGAGCTGCACTCATTAATCTTGCTTGGGCTGGCTCTGGGCTGACGCAAGGGCTGATTCCCATGACACTTTGCCTCTCCCCGGAAACGTCCTTTTGAGGCCAAGGAGCTGTTCCGGCGTGTACACAACTTGAATATGTAAATTTTGAAAATGAACGTATTTATTCATTTCAGCAAGGGCCCAGAGAGAACATTCCCAGGCCTTTATTTTTAAAGACTATGTTCCTGGGCACGCCTGCGTCACTGGCTCCGGGTTTCTCGGTGACCACGAGGCTGACGGACCTGCCCCTCACCAGGAGGGGCCCCCAGAGGCTCCAGGCACAGAGTGGCCTGGTTCCCACAGTGCAGCTGAGGCACAGGTGTGGGCCCTTGGAGTGGGAGGAAGAGGGGAGGGAGGGAGGAGACCTGAGCCTGCACCCGGGACAGGAGGCTCATCCCTGCCTGTGCGGCCAAGGCTGCTGTGGCTGTTCTCAGAAACCCAAGTCAACTGTGCCAGTCAGAAAACTCACAGTCCCATCTGTCCAAAAGAGGTTCTCCTGTGGGAATCAGGGGTAATTGTCCCACCTTCTGTTGGTGGCTAGTTTCCCATGGGTGTCTGTTGTCGCCTGAAGCGATGGCCGCTTGGAGCAACGAAGCCGTGGGAAGAAGTTCAGAGGCAAACTGGAAACAAACAGCTTTTTATTCTGATAACTTTTCTCTCTGGCTCTAACAACAACTTTAACATGCACCACACACACCACCAAAAAATGGCGCAGACCCGATCAGCAATCTCGGCTCAAGTCCCTCAAGATCCCGGACCAAGTCCCGTGAGACTACGGAAGGCGGCAATGCCCAAATCTCCATGGCCCGTAGTCAACCGCAATTTAAGCCATCTCCACAAACAGGGCTCTTGCAGGTGTCCTCTTTCTCCTTTAGGGAACAGCAAGGACCGCTCCTCTTGATGAATACCCATGTGCACTTTGGGGTCTGGCTCAAGTCATAGCTCACATTTCACTAGTGACTCTTGATAGCCCGTGTGCTTTCCTTACCGGGTCTCTTCCCAGTGCAGAGCTTGTGCAGGAGGGAAGGCCACCCGTCTCCAGCAATCACATGAGATGGGGCTGACTGCAGGTGTTCCCACCCCACACGCCAGCACAAATGGCAGGCGGCCACCCCTGAAGTCCACTTCCAGCCCATTCAGGAGCGGCTGGACATCCTGGTCTGAATTCAGCCTCCTGCTCTCAAGGTAGGTCACCCAGTTCTCCAGAGGTGGCCCTGGGTTACTTCTGGCCGAAATGAGGAGCAAATGTGCAGGTCCTTGTAGCTGCCTGAAGCGATGGCCGCTTGGAGCAGCAGAGCCGCGGGAATGAGTTCAGAGGCAGACTGGAAACAAACAGGATCTTTATTCTGCCAGCTTCTCTCTCTGGCTCTAACAACTCTAACACGTACCACACACCAGCAAACAACCAACAGCCAAAATGGCCCCGACCTGCTCCGCGCTCGGCCCAAGTCTCTCGAGATCCCGGGCCAAGTCTCATGAGACTACGGAAGGCGGCAATGTCCAAAACTCCATGGCCCAAAGTCAACCGCACTCATAGCCATCTCCCCAAACAGGGCTCCTGCAGGTCCTCAGCTCCATTGTGAGCATACACTGCAAAGACTGGAGGGAGGCCGGCTGGGCAGGGCAGACGGGCGCTGGTGGAGGTGGGGTGGTCAGCCCTGAGAACACAGAGGCTGGAGGCCAGCACTGCCTGGGGCAGAGAGGTGAGAGGGTGATGACAGGTGGCTTCTCACCGACACGCCTTCTGGAACCTTCTGTCAAATGAGCTAGAAGCAGGGGGCAGGCACCTGCACACCCTTACTGCCCACAGCCAGAGGGGCCGCATCCCCGGCAGCGTGCTGAGAGGGTCTCTCAGCAGCCGAGGCCCTGGCTCCTGTGTCTGCCGCCACACCTGGTCCTTTAACCTGCTCCTGGCTCTGGTCTGGCCCTCAGTCCCTGTAAGCCTGAACGGGTGCATGGAGGGCGAGGCCCGGCCTGCAGGCCCGAGCAGGGCACGCGTGGAGCTGCTCTGGAGCGCGCCGTGACCAGAGGAGAGGTCTGGGCGGGGCCTGGGGCAGCCTCTGTCTTCAGCACAGCTGACCTCGCCGGGAAGCCCTTCTTCACGGCAGCACGCAGGTGAGTGGCCGTGCGGGCACGAGCGGTGCCTGCGTCTAGATCTCCTCCCTGTCCATCCTGAAGCCTTGGTGGGACAGCTCGTGCTCCTGCCTGATTCTGGACACTGTGGGCCCAGAGAACATCAGCTGGGCGTAGGGCGGGAGGACGCCACGTCCCCGCTGCGGAGTGTCCCCACTGCACCCCAGGACGGCTGCCTGGCCTTCCAGGTGAACTGTGGACGTGGGCACTGTCAGCTGCAGACTGACCAGGCGCCACTCAGTGCTGTCTCAGAGTCTTCAAGCCCCGCCCTGGGCTTCTTCTCCACTGTCACCCCGGCTGTGAAGGTAGCAGGGACGACCCCAGGCCCCGAGGCCCACACACACACTTCCAGGGCAGGGTAAGGGGACTCCAGGTCTCGGGGGGCTTGGTTGAGTGCATGGGTTATTTTTTTGTTTTATAAAATATTTTTGAGAGTCTTTGTGTAGTTGACTTCAAATAGAGCTTAATTTCCAACCTGCGTTGACTCTGGGGTGCCCTTTAGCCCTGTGCGTGCTTCAATTCAAAGCGCTGGGGCCGACGTGGGCATTTCCTCATTTTCGAAGACAAGGGCGAGGGCACAGAGGGGCGGAATGCCCCAGGCTCGGCCCAGCACCCCTGTGACCACTGCCCCGAGCTCCTTTCTCTCTGCTGACCTGCTGGCTGGCGTCTCCTGACCTGTGACACCCTCCAATTGTTATCTAATCAATTCAGCCGAAATTAAAAAGGTGTATTTGTATTTGCTTTAACACCCTTTGGCTCGGGTGTTTGCAGGGGTGACCTTTCAGTATTGGATTCTGGCTGCTGAGAGCACGCAGCCTGCCAGATTGCTTTCACTAATAAATAATGAAGTGCAGTCGGAGGCGGGGGAGGGCAGCGGGGACTGAGGGCTGCACCGCCCAGGCCCCACCGCCAGGGAGCGCCCCCTCCTCGGGTGGGAGGTGCAGCCTTGGGCCGCTTCTGAGTCTTTGCCCATCCGTCTCAGCGCATGTCTGGTTTTTAGCAGTTTAGTTTGTTTTTATTGTGATAAAGTGTATACTACATGAAATCGGCATTTTTACCACCTTTAGATACATATTTCAGTGGCATTAAGTCCATCCACAAAGTCATATGGCCAGTGACCTTACCTACTTCCAGAATTTTTTCATTATCCCAAACTGAATTTTTGTCCCCATTGAACGAGGAACCCACCTGCACCCTCGCTCAGCCCCTGGAATCTCTGCTCCATTTCCTGTCCCCGGGGGTCTGCCTCTTCTAGACGTCCGACACAAGCAGAGTCAGACACTCGGCCTTTTGTGTCCGGCTCCCTCGTTGTCCGGGCGTACTGACTTCACAACGAGGAGGCTGAGGTTTTGTGTTCGCACTTACTCTGTCATATAACGCAGGCTAAGATTGATTACAGGAAAAGTGGAAAGCCGCTTACTGTCACGCCAAGAAGTCCAGGGAAAGCGTACCTCCCTGAAAACAGAAAAGTCTCGAGAGTCTAGAAATTAAAGGATTCCTCGAAAGAACTCCTGGAGATTAACATTGGGTTTGCTCTAGTGAGTACTTCAGAGGCCAAAGGACTGGTGATCTGGCTCTGTTAGAACGGGGACCAGAAAACATCCTGGTTTACAGTCATTGTGGCCTTTGGTATGCTTTTGGCCATGGCGAGTGAGCTTCCTCCTCAAGTCAGGGCTGTGATAAAACCAGATACCTTTGCAAACGTGGCCAAACATTTAACCAAAGGAGGTGAGAAAATGCAAAGCAGACAAGCAGCTGACAGAACGTGGGGATCGTAAGTGACCAATTTAAGGACGTCTCTGAATCTGTACCTAACTGTTCAAATCTGGTAATTATTTTAAACCTTGGGCTAGAGATTTTAGAGGAGAAGAATCTTCTTGGGAAGATTTTGGAGGAGCCCTGTGAGTGCCTGTATTGGTCAGGCACTTATTTGTTTCTGATCTTGGTTTCCTGGAGTCAGTCTCCAAACCAGCTGCTGCATCTGCTGCCTCGTGACATTGCAGGGCAATCCCCGGATGACCCAGGTGCTCTGAGGAGGAGGGGCTAGACTCGGTGATGATCATGGGATGATAGTCCTAATGATGGTGATAGTGAAGGTGATGGTGACAACAATCGTGGTGAATAGTGATGGTGGTGAAGACAGTGGTGGTGATGGTGATAGTGAAGCTGGTGATGGTTACACTGGTGATGACAGTAGTGGTGGATGGTGATGGTGGTGAAGACAGTGGTGATGGTGATAACTGAAGCTGGTGATGATGATGGTGGTGGTGGTGATGATGGTGAAGTTGATGATGGTGGCGGTGGTGATGTGGTTATCGTGAAGGTGGGGTAATAATAGTGATGATGATGATAGTGAGTTGGTGATGTTGATGGTACTGATGATGGTGGTGATGACAATGAAGCTGGTGATGACAGTGATGGTGATGGTGATGATGGCAGAGATGGGGGTCATGGTGTTGGTGGTGATCATGGTGGTGGTGATCATGGTGGTGGTGATCATGGTGGCAATCATGGTGGTGATCATGTTGTTGATCATAGTGGTGGTGGTCATGGTGTTGTGGATCATGGTGGTGGTGGTCATGGTGGGTGGTCATGGTGGTGGTCATGGTGTTGTGGATCATGGTGGTGGTGGTCATGGTGGGTGGTCATGGTGGTGGTCATGGTGGTGTTCATGGTGGTGGTGATAATGATGATAGTGATAGTAATGATGAAGATCATTATGGTGATGAAGGTGATACTGGTGAGACAAATAACTTCATTTTGATGAATTCATACTACATAATGGGCACCAAAGGATTTTTCTATATTCTTTAACCGCAGGTATGGAAAGAAGGCCAATGTTCCCTTTTGCAATGACACAGGAAAGCAGCATGAAACAGTTTGTTCAAGGTCACCCACCTAGGAAGAGGAGAAGGGGTGTCAGGGTTGACTACAAAGCATTCTCTCACAGCATTTGGTGCCGGGTGCTGGAGAGACCCTCCCACAAGCACCATCTTTCCTTCTTGACACGCTCAGGATGTGCACCAGTATAAGATTCCCCATGTGCAACTGCGTTAGTCCACGCTTCGTCCTGTCCAGGTGCCATGCGTGAGTGACGTTCCTGCCGTCCCTCCACCACCACCTGGCCTCCCTTCCTCCCGACTGCCTCCCTTCTTCTGTGGTCTCATGGGGGGCAGAGCTGTGGCACTCAGTCAGAAAGTCAGCGGGAAGCACAGGCACAGTGGGCGTTAGTACTCGTGGAAATGGAAGAGGGCTTCCCTGAGGTTTCACATTTCTTGAAAGATTGAGACACATAGAATTCTCTATTTTAAGCCCAATGTATTTTGTGATTTTGACAAATAATTGCACCAAATGTTTTTTAAGGAAGCACAGAGAGGAACTTAATGTCCATGCAAAGCAAATCCTTTGCTTCCTACTTAAAGCATGCTTTTAGAAGCAAAGGAAATCTCCAAAGCACATTCAGCTTTTTGATCCCATTACCCAACACCAGCAGCCTGGTCCTTTTCTCTGGCGGAGCACTGCGCGACACCCCCTCCCACCTTTGGGCCCCCACCATTTCTCCTACGTGCAGTGAGAGAAAGGGGAGAAGTAGCACGTGTAGGAGGAACTGCTGGATCGTCACCATGGTTCACTGAATATTTAGTCAGAATCACACATCAATAAAACTCTTTAATTATAAAGTTAAATACATTTTGAGGGAAACAATATTTTGTTAAAATCATATCTCCTTGATACAGTTTTCTTTGCATTTATTACAAATATTGAATATCTGTAGGATCTCTGCTACTGGCTTTTATTAAGATTTTAGTTGAGAAAATAACTCCAGATAAATGCCTCGACTTCAGCAGCTAAGCTGCTGAGATGTAAGAAAAAATGACAGAAATGCAGTTAGGCCTCATCCTACGAGGAGGCAAAGGGGAAGAGCACGAGGGAAGCTGGTGTCTCTGAGATGCGGAAAGTGAAGCAGAAAGACAGGACTCCTGGGGCAGCGTTGGCCACGCTCTGGGACGCCCTTGGACGTCCAGGGTAGCAGCCGCGGGTGCAGGACGAAGAGTCCGGCCACACAGCAGTCACACAGCCATCCCCAGCTCCAGAGTCCAGGCTGCGTGGAGGAGGTGGCTGCTGCCTCTCCACAGGGCTCTGGAAGTCCTGGACCTGCGGAAGCTGATTCACCGCTCCTGTCCGCGGTTTCCAGGCGGTGACGCGGAGTCTGCCTGCCACGTACGGATAGTGGGGCCCTCGTGAGGGCGGCAGCCCCGCCCCTAGAGGCTCTGGCCAGCCTTTCTTTCCCTCTCTTCTGATTTGTACTGGGTCTAGAAAGAAGTGTCCAGACAGTGTTTTACTGAACTCCTGAAAAGGACTCTTTAAGAGTCATTAGTGTGGTGCTATTTCACCCTTGGCCTTCAGCTCCTCTGTATCATAAAGCATTGAATGAGGTGGACGTTTTGGCAGATTGAAGATGCTCATGTGCACTTAGGAATCTGGTAGGAAAAAATCTTAATGTGTATGCCAGAATTCCCTGGAATTCTTACACACACACACACACACACACACACACACACACATATTGAGCTAGGAGAAAATTGTTTTTAAATAAAATGGCAAGTTTAATACTTGACAAAGAATTTACCACATGCTGATACGTGATAAAGTGTCTTCTCAGTTATTTTTTCACTTAATAAAGGAAAAGCTATTTATTTTCTTAAAACGCCTGGCTGTTTCATTATGCTAGTTTTGACTAAAAATTTTGAGGCCTGCAATGTTAGAGGAAGGGCTGGGCATGTCGGTGAGAGAGCCCGGAGAGCGGTTTGCCTGTAGCGCTGAGGCACGTGTTCCGAGGGACGTGGGGAGACACACACGAGTTCTCCTGGAGGGAGCTGGACTTTCCGCATGGGAACAAACAGTGACCAGTGACACCTGCAGCAGGCCACAGCTATGCATTCTGGGCCATGCAGAGAAGCCACCCTCCAGGCCACTGGAGCCCCAGAGTAGGCAGGGTCCAGAAGCACCAGACAAGGTTGGTCTGCAGGTGAAAGTCAGACCTGGTGCCACGCCCCGCACACCCAGTACCTCAGGTGCTGGGCTGGCCGGCCGTATGTGTTCTCAGCAGAACAGAAGAAGTGCTCGCCTTCAGACAGGAGATGTGGTGCTGTGGGAGCAGAATTGAAAATAAGCATATGTAAAAAGAATCAGAGATTTTATAACTGAAAAAAATTAAAACTAAAAACTCCAGTGGAACGTCTTAATCACAAATGGAGATAACAGATGGAAGACTCCTTGACCTGGAAAGTAGATCGACACAGAGCACATCCACACAAGTAGGAGGGACGCCAGGTGACTGGACTCCAGAGCAGAACAAAGACAGCAGGGCAGGGAACAGACACTTGAAAGTTAGCCGAAATCAGACGCAGTGACTCGGGCGCTCTGGGAAAGACCTCAGGCCTCGAGATGGAAGCCTCCCAGGAACAGAACTCAGGACGGGTTGGAGCAGCCGTAAGCAGTGACCTGTCGCAGAGGCTGCGGGCTGGAGCTGGCTGTGCTCCCGGGGTGGTGGGGAGGGGGAGTCCGCGCAGCCAGTGGAACAGAGACCAGGTGCCATTTGTTTGGGGACTCGTGTGGAATGGGGAGCGACGGGCTCCACCACTGCTGAGAGCAGCCTTAAACTCGGATCTGAGGTTTGCGGCTGGGGCAGGTGCGCAATGACGCCCTGGAGAGAAACCGCACTTCATGTGCAGGAGCCCTGTTTGGGGAGATGACTTGAATTGCGGTTGACTATGAGCCGTGGAGATTTGGGCATTGTCGCCTTCCGTAGTCTCACGAGACTTGTCCCAGGATCTCGAGTGACTTGGCCGAAATTGCTGATCGGGTCAGCGCCATTTTGGTGGTGTGTGTGGCGTGTGTTAGTCATTGTTAGAACCAGAGAGAAAAGTTATCAGAATAAAAAGCTGTTCTGTTCGTCTCCAGTTTGCCTCTGAACTTCTTCCCGCGGCTCCGTTGCTCCAAGCGCTTCAGGCGGCAACAGGTGGCGGCCCGTACGGGGAACTTCGGAGCGGACAGGTAAGAACTGAAAGGTCTCTAAAGATGGGTTCGAATATAACTGAATCCCAAGTGATAGAGGCTATGCAAAGACTCCTTGATATACCTGACTCTGTTCTCAGTGAGGAGGATATAGAAAAAAGTGAAAGTGATCAAAAAAGCGTAGCTTCCACTGGGCCAACTAAGACCAGTAAAGAGAGTATTAGAAGAGTCCCAAAAATGACAAAAATCCAAGCTATTAAAGCTATTCGGGAGTTATTGGTGATAGCTGAAAGATACTTGCTCTTAATGGAACCTGGGCCTCAGGATATTGCTGTCAGTAAAATTAGCAGTGGTGAGAAATCTAGTAAAAGTGATCCTGAGAAAATGAGGAAAACGAAACTAAAAAAGACCGAGAAAAAGGACCGTCAGGTAGAGGAACCACTTGTGTCCTCTACTCCCCCATGGGTGGAATCCATTACAAAAAATATAAAGGGTATTACTAGGCATTTACATACCCTAGAAACAGAAATAAAAAGTCTTTCTGATCACTTATGCGCTCTCGAGGACAACTCACAGATACATTGGGAACCGCCAACATTTGAAAAGAAAAATGGACAGAGTGTCCATCAGTCAGTAGATTTCAAAACAATAAAAAATCTCAAAGAGGCAGCAATGACTTATGGGCCCCAAGCTCCTTTCACGTTGAGTATGCTGGAGTCCCTTAACACCTTTAGCTTAACCCCCTCAGACTGGAAAAGTCTATGTAAAGCAACATTAAGCGGGGGGCAATTCTTGGTTTGGCGATCGCAATTCCAAGAACTTTGTATAGAAACGGCTAAAAGAAACGCGGCTGCAGGGTTTGAAAACTATAATATAGACATGCTCACAGGAGAAGGGCAATTCGCAGACTTACAGGCTCAAACAGATTCATGGAATCAGAGAGGCCACAGGGGCGTTGGGGGAAGCCTGCCGGGCACCCTCCCGACCCGACCTCTAGGCGCGGCTCTCCAGTCCCGGGTTTAACAGCTCTACGGCTGCTGCCCGCTCAGAAGACCAGGGTGCGTCCCACCTGTGTGCTTCAGGAAAGGCGTGTGGACTCTGAGGTCGAAGTCCACGTCCTCCGGCACGACGAGGACCCGTGTCACGGGCAGGCCCTCCAGCATTTGATCCTCCACAGCCCATAGCAGAGCCAAGATGGGGGCACTCGCAGTGGGACAGGCCATGTCACTAGGCTCTAGGCCATTCAGTGGCAGAACTTACCAGCTTTGGCATCAGCCCACCCAGGTATAGGCAGGAGCTTCCCTTCCCAACTGGCCTCAGCACAATGGTATTGAGGCCACCAGGGGCCAGTATGTGACTGGTCCTCCACGGGCACGGGCCAGCTGGAGCAGCACAGGGCCCGCCCAGGGTGAGGGTTGGAGAGTGAGGCCCAGGGTGTGCACCGAGGAAGGGCATCCACTGTGGCAGACGGACCCTGATGAAAGCTGGGGAGGGTGCACAGGGGAGAAGGCGGGAGAGCTCCGGGGCCAGCGAGGCCCAGCTGGGGGAGAAGAGGCCTGGACAGCAGGATGCCAGGGACAGGGCCAGAGCAGTGGCATGCCCAGACTGGGGTGACTGCTCATGGCCTGTGAGTGGGGAAACGCAGGTGGGTTCAGGGTCTGCGTGACCCTCACATGCAGGATTTAAAATTTGTGACATCTTGGTAGAGGGTCCAATCCATGACCCCTCGAGACTCTCGGCCATTCCGAGCCCCAAATACGTTCTTTGTGTTGGTTTGTGTTTGTTTCGGTTTACTTTGGCCAGTACAGTGTCCCCTGCAGCAGGAGACATTGGGAATGACTGGCCCCTTCCAACAAGAACTCAGGTCCCTGAGCCTGAAAGGCTTCTGTCGAACCATTTCCGTGGCCCCTGGCCAGCCACCAACCACTGAGCCAACAGTGAGAAGGGCCAACGGAGCCAGGGCGCAGCCACGGCAGGGTGAGGCCATGGTGGTCAGCCTCTTGCGACGCCCTGGACAGCCTGGCCTCTGCCCTGGAAGCCACGGGGACACAGTTACAGCCAGGAAGTCACACGCCCTGTGCAGGCGCAGCGCAGCGCCAGCAGGAGCCTAGGGCCACGCTCACGGGCACACACCACTTGAAGTCCCCTTGCTCACAATTCCGTGTCCTGCGGCCGTGCTCTGTGCCCCAGGAGGACATCAGTGGAGGGCAGCAGAACACTCTGTCAGTGGAGTGGCGAGTGGCGGTCGTGTCCCCCAGCAGGTGCAGAGGACACCAAGGCCACGTGCTCCCTGGAGGGCCGGAGCTGTGGGGGACATTGCAGCCTAACATGGCCCCGGAGCACCGTGGTGCAGGCCACCAGGATCACCCATTCCAGGGGCAGCAGGCGGCCACCGCAGGCCCTCGGACAGCAAGGGGAGTTGTTGGTGTTTGGATCTAACTCATGCCTAAGATGCGTTTTATTAGAAATACTTTAATCTTCCATGTTAGATCAATCAAATTGAAGCTAATTGGCCAAAAAATGCTAATGATCAGTTATCCCCAATTGTTATTTTGCACATTAAGAGCTGAGTAAATTGAAAAGCTATGCAAAAGGCATTATTATTAATGAGGAAACATTTAGTCATAAAATGTTATTACTTGACGCTGATCTGATGTGCAGGACCCACGGCCCCGCTGCACTGTCAACCAAACTCCATTCGGGGCTCAAAGAACACGCCTGACTCTGGAAATCCCAGGAACGTGCCTGCTCCCCAGACAAAGGTGAGGCGGGAGCCAGGCTGCAAGAGCCCAGAGGAGAACCAGAAAATCGCGTGCAGCGGTGGCGAGTGCTGAGCAAGTCTGCCGCGGAGGAGAAAAAGTGCGAGAATAAAAATGGCCTTATGTTGGGAAGAAATTTGTTATTGCCCTGACGAGATTAACCGCGGTAATTGGCACTGTTTTTTTCTTAAACATATTGTGCAGCCCGTAGAGGCAGTGGTAATAAATAATGTGCACTTAGCTGCACTGCTGGTCATTCGCACCCTATCCCCGCCACCTCCCCCATTCAGGGAAGATAAATGTGAGTTAAATTAATAGCCAGTCCTAAATAACTCCTCAGCTGGTAAACGGCCCATTTATCAGGCCCAGACAGGCAGTGTCCTTTGATTCATGGTCCCCCCACAATGTGAAGGGTACGTACAAAGATTGTTATTACTTTTTAATAAAGTGTAGCAGTCAGCCTTCAGCCATTTGTCAGAAGCCGTGGCATCCTGACAAACAGAAATATCTTAGCCGCGGATGAATGAGAGGGATAAAGGACACATTTCTCAACAGAAATAATCACTGCCTAAATAATCTCATAAAAGTCATTTTTAAGTACCTTGAAATAAATGTATCCAGAAAGATACAGCCCTCGAGGGCTGTTGGACTAAAAACTAAACAAACTATTTCAATATTCCCCCTGCAGGGAGCTCTGCTATTGTTGCCCTCTCTTTGTGTGGCAAGGACTGCAGTGCCCGGGGACGCAGCACGCTAGGCTCGGCACAGAGGCCCGCAGCTCGCCAGCCACACTGGGTGCGCAGCCCCTGCTACTGCGCTGGTCACACGTGCACACCCAGGCCGGGGTGGGCCAGGAGTTAATCAGGGGACACTCACTACATTTGTAATGCGAGGCCTCTGTTGTTTTAATTTCCCTCCTCTTACATGTTGTGCAGAGCAGACACACACTTGGCTGGCCCTTGATTTATTCGTGGCTGATTTTCCCCGGACTCGCTGGCTTTGAAAAGTACACTCGCGATTATGCACGTAATTGGATTGGTCAGCGGAAATTACAAAGGCAGCTCGCACTCTTCTCTCCGCTGAAAGAAGCCCTTTCTCTCCTTATTAAATGGCGAGTGGGAGCTGTGTGTCAGCAGGTCAGCCTGCAGACAGCGGGCAGGGTCGGGAGCCGCCGCCTTCCCGTGACCCCTTTGTGCTCAGATCAGGCGGCCAGCGCAGCGCCTGTCCACACGCGCCCGCACACAAGCGCACGGGTGGAGTCCGAGCCACATGTGCTTCTGCAGGCCCGTGGCCACTGTAACTAAAGAGCCAGGACTCTGGAAGGACTCAGGAGAGGGGTGACCTGCTCTCTGTGGCGTCTGAGCCATGACACAATTTCCAGGCCTCCCTGCCCTGTGACACTCCAGTGCATGGATGCATCTTAAGGAAGGAGGGGCTGAAATTAATGTGACACCTAAGAGAAATGCACCGCCCTGGTCCCACGGCTTTCTCCTTCCTCTACATCCACCCGGTGTAAGGGATGTTCTGTGTTCAGATTTGTTCAGATCTTTAGCTCTTATGTCATTAAAAAAAATCAGCATACTATAGGATGTACACCTTCCCAGGTTTATAGCAGCACAATCACAGTCGCTGACTTACAGGCCCAGCCTGGACACACACACACAGTGGAGTTCTACTCAGCCATGAAGAAGAATGCAATTCTGTCATTTGCTGGTAAATGGACGGAATGGGAGAACACCATGCTAAGTGAGATCAGAGCCAAGGGCCAAATGTTTTCCTTTATGTGTGGGAGCTAGGGGGAAATAAGGAATTTTTAAAAGGGGATCTCATAAAAATAGAAGGGAGAACAGTGGAGTAGAGGAAGACCAAGGGGGAGGGAGGAGCTGCAGGTTGGCCAAAGTATGCCGTGTTCGTGTGCGAGGGTCACCACGGATTCCACCCTGAGTGTAAGTATGATGCACCAAGTAAAACACAGCAAAACAGTGGGAGGAAACCAGTAGAGTAGAAGAGGGTCGGAGAGGAAGGAGGGGAGGGAGGAGGGAAGTGCTGGGGGTGGACATGGAGCGACTGATGTTCTATAGGTCTGTGAGATGGGAACGAATCCCCAGTGAGTGTGGCTACACAGCACCATGGACACGTGAACGTGCTGAGGCCTGGGCTGGACAGACGTCCTCAAATGCCAAGAACCATGATCGAAGCCGCGCGGGCTGGAGAGTCGGGCGGCTGAGGGTGGTGCTGCCCCGGCGTGGGGCGCCCTGAGCCCTGACCCCCGGACACGGAGCAGAGGTGGTGCAGGCAAGGTCAGCGGAGGTGAGCTGCAGGCTGCGGGCATCGTGTGCACTGGCTTCGTGGTGAGCGTCGGGGGTCGCGGCCCCGCGGACCTCCCGCCCTGAGCGGCGTGTCCCTCCACGGGCGTCTCTCATGAAGAGCTGGCTTCATCCTGGACACCAGGGCCAGCTCGTCTGCGAATCACCCTGCGAATTTTCAGATCTACAAGGTAAGTTCTCGGCATGAAAGGAATTCCGGGTTGCCACTCCAACTCAGCCTTACCACAACCAAAATGGCAGAGACTAATGCAGCCGCGGCGAGGCTGGTGTCGCCACCTGTGTTCCAGCCCCAGAAACGACCAAGAGTCCTGCTGCGGCTGGCTGGGCCGAGGCCTGCCAGCTGAGGCAGCCCTTTCCAGAGGCGTACGTGCAGGTGCTCCTGCGAGGACAAGTGCTCAAGTCCCTGCAGCCCGTCGGGCCGTGAGATGGGCCGTGAGATGGGTCCTGGACGGCTTGTTCTGCGGTTTGTGGCAGAGATGTCCCTAAGCTCCTCACCACAGGGAGCCCGGAAACCATTCTCGTGGGGGACTGGGGACTGCTCCTGATGCCATCAGGGTACCGCACGACTTCTGTGTGCAGACTGATGTGTTGGGTGCACCCGGTCCCCGCCACCCGGACGGAACCCAGGGCGCTGACCCCCATGGGCCTGTGACGTGCCCGTGGGCTGCCAGGTGTGAGGCCTGTGGTGGAGGGGAGCCCGTTTCTGCCCTGCCGCAGTCCCCCCGAGCCTAGCTCTTAGAGGTGGATGCCAGCCCCTGGTGAGTTTCCTTGCCAGCCGGCAGGCCGCGTGCCCTCCGCCCCAGACTGGATGGACCTCTGCTTCAGCTCTCGGTGAAAGATGCAGCCACGGAGCCCTCCTGGGTGCTGGCCCGCTGCGCTTCCTACACAGGTAATAGTCAGTCCATTAACCTCTGCTTCCCGCTGACCCGCGCGCCGCGCGCTCCCCGTCCCTGCTCCTGATACCTTCCCTTAATAGTCGCTCACCCGCAGCCGGAAAGAGCAGAGCAGCTCCTGGCGACGTCCAGGTGCCCTGCAATAATAAGCTCTGCTCTTTCTTTCCCACCTCCTGCCTCACCAGAGTGGCAGCAACCATTTTTCTTTCTTTTTTTCTTGCTCTTTTTTTTAGAAGCTAATCTAAAAAGAGCTGTGGAGGCAGAGGTCGTGTTAAACTGTAACGCAAATGTTATTCCTCGATTATCTGGCTGGGGTAAATGTCAACTGCTTCAGGCGAAAGCAATTGGAGAGCGAGCGTGCGGCTCCGACAAAGAGCGGAGGCAGGGCCGGGGCTCGGCAGGGCTGCGCTGAACCCGCTGGCTGCTGGCTCCCCGCCAGTGCGTGGCCAGCCTGGCCAGCTGGGCCGGGCCTGCTCCTTGCATTTGCCTCCCTCCCTGAGCCTTTCCCACGTCTCCGGCGAGCACCTCTGGTAAGTTAGGGCTGTCCTCTGAATGTCACATGTCACCGGAAGAAAGCCTTTTGAAACAGAGGCAGTGCGCATGCCCACACACGGCCATGCACTCATGAGCCCTTGGCGTGCTTGCACACCCATGCACACACACGTGTGCACTCCTACACATGCAATACACATGCACATACGCACATGCGCGCGCGCGCACACACACACACACACACACACACACAGATTTTTCCCGTACGGGCTTAATACAGCAAACTGAATATATCACCTACACTAAAAGAAAGTTGTAGAATAGAATAAAGCCTTTATGTTCTGCATGAAAACACCTGCTTACTGTTGCCAAAAGCCACAGGACACAGAGGAGTGGACGCGCGTGGGAGGCCGGGCAGCAGCTGCTGGGCAAGAGCAGAGTGAGGAACACATCGCGGGGCAGCGAGGTGGGAGCGGCCCCCGCCTCTGCCCAGCCTGGGCATCGCTGCACAGTGTCCCTCCTCTCTCCCAGGAACAGGTTAGCAAGAATCTGCCGCTGGTCTCAGCAAAGGAAGTGACAGGCTTTCCCACTAGCGGACCCCCATCTGAAGCCCCAGTTTCTCGTGTGTCTGGGGGAGGGCACAAAGCACACCCCCTCTGCACACCCGGCACCCCACAGGAAGAGCGAGGCAGGAGGCGCCCCCACAGCACCCAGCAGCATGGGGGAGCCCACACTGCCGTCCCTCCTGCAGCCAGAGGGAGCGGAGACTGGGACACGGCGGGCCACCGGGCGGCATGGCCAGGTTTCCCTTGGCCTGTGGCTCCTTTGCCTTCCCTGTGGGTCAGCTCTCCAGGGGCAGGGCCATCTGACTGTCATCTAGGTGTAGGTGTGAGGATCCGATCACTCACACACTCGTATTGTATTCCAGAGCCAGGCTGTGGCAGGTCACATGCTGCCGGAGTGACAGTGACGAGAAGGAGCAGCGGAGGCCCCCCCGCTCACCTGGGCAGCCGGGCAGCAGGCCTGGTGCAGCCTCCCCAGAGGTGGGGAGCCGCTGCCGTCATGCACCCCAGCAAGGGGGGCCGTGATCTCGATGCTGCCCTCACTGCCCAACCCTAACCCTGCTGCCCGGGCAGCCAGGAGCGAGTCCCCTTCACACGCCTTCTCCTCAGCACAGGCCCGGAGAGGTGCAGGAAGCAGGCGGCCCCAGGGAGGGAGTGGACGTCATCTCATCAGAGTCCCCACCCACACGCACTTCCAAGACCCTCAGGGACAGCCTGCGAGGGGTCAGCCTCCACTCGTCTCGGCCAAGCCCCTGGATGCAGCCCCGAGGGACAACAGCCCCTAGGGAAGGGACTGCGGGCACTGTGTGGGGTGTCTTGCAGCTGAGGGTCGGGAGCAGTTAGGAGGCACAATGAGGATGAATTCCTAGTGAAGGAAGCTCCAAGGTCGCTGCCCTTGGCGTCAGAGTCAGCACGAGTAAAGCTCCTCTGTCCCGCTGTGAGACGGGCTTCCCGGTGCTCGCTGCCCTTCCCAGGCTCCTGCCTTGGGAGCCTGTGACAGACAGTCCCAGAACAGTGGCCCTCTCCTTGGCAGCATGGCCGTAAAGACGCAAGGAGGCTTCCTGCTCACTAGTCCAGAAAGAGGAATGAAAGCCAAGATCCTGGTGCACAATGACACTGCCCCTGAGGCCACCGTGCACCAGCAGGGAAGAGGCCTGACTCTCCAGAGAGCTTCTCCCCCATCTGCGTGGGGCGAGAGGCCATTTCCGGTGGCTGCTGCCCCTTTCAGGTGCCAGTACTGCCTGCACTTGCTGAGTGCCTTGGTGACGGCCATGCTGCTGTGCACCCCAACCAGCTGGAGCCCTCTGGGGTCAGGGGTCCACGGACTTGGGGCAGCACGGGCCCAGCTCACCCAGACACAAAGCCATTGGGACTGTTCCCTCCCCCTGCCTAGTGCAAACAGGGTGGGTTTTACCTGGAACCAAACAAAAGCTAAGTTTCTTATTTTTCAAAACAGAAAAATTGAAAATCTTTCCACCTATTTTTTAAATGCTGATGTAAAAATGGCTTAAATGCAAACTGATGATTAATGTTTTCCCCTGTTCCAGAGAAAATTAGATATTTGAGCATTAGAATATAGAGAAAGGATTTAAATTTAATTCCAGCTCTTTCAAAAGTTTAATTGCATTTTAATTTTAGAATAATAAATTAAAAGGTTATCATGCACTGATCCAACATCTTTCTTCATGGGGATTCCTTGCACTTGTGAAAGAGGGAAGAGGGCTTCACTAGCTTCCTGTAACATATTTTAGTGGAATCACTGCCGAGGGATTATTTCACGTGGTAATCAGCATAAAGGGCACTGCCCAGGGACACCGGCTGCTTTAAAGCATGATTTCTGTTGCTCCCTTTCTAGCAGGACCTTGCAAATATTTATGAAACTCCAGTATCAGTGTTGCTTCTTTTTATCGTTCTGCTCGCCCAGCCCTGTTACAAGCCTAATTGAAATACAATAATTATAAATGGGCTTAGTTCCTCAATTTAATTTCCTTGCAAGCAGTGCCATTTATTTTCCTTGGGCTTTGTTAACACGCTTTAATTAAAAGATTTAACAAAGCTAAGGAGACAAAAGTGCCATTGGGGGCACTGCACCCTGGTTCCTTCTGCAGGACAGCACTGTGTGACCATGTTCAAGTTCACTCCTGAGGGTGGGAGGGGGACCCTGCAGAATGAGGAAAGGTCTGCAGAGGAGCCCCGTGTGCTGAGCACTGACTGGTCACCACGGCTTGGGCAGCGCGGGGCTCGGGAGTCGGCCTGCTGTCACTGCCTGTGGCTCAGGCTGTCCCTGGGCAGGTAGGCAATTGGGTTGCGCCCCCATTCTCTCCTCTCAGATGGGGCAGCCGTGTCTGAGAAAATCCCTTTTCAGCACAAATCTCTGGCCCTCAGTAGTCCTTCATAACTAACAAATGTGCTATACAAATCTGGATTAATAATTTAATTAAAAAAATAAACAGCAAATGCATTATTGTTACGTCAATTAACACTCTTAAAAAGATACTTCTGCATCTCTTGACAGTGAGGACGGTGGGCAAGTCCTAAGCAGGTTTTGAGTGGATTGTGAAATATCCTGGCTGACCATGAAGTGCTCTTGTACAGCCCTCGATGCGGGTGCACGGCCAGATCTGCTTTGCTCAAGTGTGCAAATCCCTTTAGAAGCATCCTAATCCCCTTGGGTGACAAATGAGAAGGAACAGAGAGTGCCAAAGGAGAAGCAGCCTTGGGGTCAGGCAGCCACGCCAGCTCTGCCAGTTGCACAAGCCTGAAACCTGCTTCACCTTCATGGGCCTCCAACCCTCCCATAAACAAGATAGGCAGGGCTCGGACCTCAGGGACAGATCCTGACAGAGCCCACAGGGCCAGCATCCCCTCCATCTGCCTCCTGTTGGATGGATACCTGGGCTTTCAGTGCAACTGGGAGCCAGCACCTTGCTAAGGAGAGACCCTGGCTGGTTTCAGCCACAAACATGTATTGTGGCTTAAAATCCATACCACACTCAAGACCAAGCAACTAGAAATAAAAACGAATATAAGGCAGAGCTCTTGCTTTGCAGAAGTGGAGACACCTGTTAAGTGCCATCTGCACTCCCCTGCTGCAGATCGGAAGCCCGGGAATGTGCTGTTGCTGCAAAACCCTCAACAGGGCGTGGGGGGCATGAACGCTCTGTTGTTCAACAGTGCAGACAGACAGACAGACAGGCAGTGCCAGAAGAGAAGACAACTGCAAGGACTCGGTGCAAGCTGAATTCCTGAGCCACATCATGGACTTAAGCACTTCTGCTTTGACATCATCAAGCCTAAAAGGCACCTGGAAAGATTATTTGGTATTTTTAAGCAGCTGAAATTTTCTCGATGCTCGTTTTTTATGACTCCTGTCATATGCTTTCAGTTTTCACATGCACATGCACGATTTCTCTGATATTCTGAGTTATCTGATGAAGTATGCCACTCTGCTTTGGCGGTGGGTGCTGTTTTGTTCTTTCTCCTAAGGTCTCCGAAAATAAAACAAACAAAACACACTGAAGGAAAAAAATTACCTCTAGTTTTATTCATTCTCCAAGTATTTATTGAGCACCAACTTAGTGTTAGGCAGCTGCGAGGCAGACTGAGGACCAAGTGTGGAAGGGCAGAGGGAGGGGCTGAGACTGGGCCCAGCCAGGCACTGAGGGCCCAGCTGAGCAGCTGCGCGAGGGCAGCAGACACACAGGGTGCACAGACTCCGCAGAAACCTCACAGAAACAACAGGTGCTGCTACTGGGACAGACGAGCGCTGACCTGAATGTGATCTGTTTAGGAATTGGATAGAGGCCCATACTGCTAAGAGAACAAAACAATTGGTTTATGTTACAGGTTTTTTTTAATAGAATATATTGCTTTCACTCATGTATTCAAGAAGCATTTTTCAAAAGTCCTTTATGTGACAAGTGATAAAGATCAAAAAAGTAAAAATCAGGCTGGGGTTGTGGCTCAGCGGTAGAGCGCTCGCCTGGCACACACGCAGCCCAGGTTTGGTCCTCAGCACCACATAAAAATAAATGCATTGTATACAACAATAAATAAATAAATATTTTAAAAAGTAAAAATACTCAGTCTCAGTGTGCCTAGTGGGCCTGACAGAGTATGGGAACTTGTATAAAAGCAGTACTTATTAAAAATTTTACCATTTAAAAAATGATACAAAGAGACATAGCAAAAATTCCACACATAAAGATACAAATAACATACATACAAATAATAAATACATATAAATTGCTAATGTAAGTAAAAATATACAATACAAATGCTGACAAAATGTATAACAAAAGAGAGGAATGGGAAACCAAAGAACAAAAACACAGAAGGAAAAAAAATATGAAAAGGTAGATGGAATTTCAGCCACATTGATAATTACGCTAAACGTAAATGACCTAAAAGGCAGAGATTATCCAACTGCACTTAATAAAGAAAATTGTGCTATGTACTTTTGCAAGAAGCCCATCTTAACAATAAAAACAAAAATGGACTGAAGCAAAAGTGTATTCCAAAAGAACAAATTTAACTCTAAGAAATCTGCAGGGGCACATGGCCTCCGCAGAGGGGGACTTGGAACAAGGAATGTCCATGGAAACCAGAGGGGACGTCGCGCAGCGACCCGGCATCGAGTCCCCGGGACGACAGGACTGCCACAGTTGCCTCTCCCTCCCACGGCAGGTTCTAGGATGAAGAGTGACACATGGCACAGTGTCGAGATGGGACAGACACACTGACACTCGCCACGGGGACCCCAGTTGTCCCCTCCTGGTGATGAGATGAGACTTGCACTTGGAACAGAAAGGACGGGGTGGGGGCTCACAGGCTGACCACCATTGCCCATTCGACCAGGCCCACAGCCATGCTCCCACCCAGTGTCCTGGGACACTCACAAGACGCCCCCATTCTGAAATTAAACCTATGACACATCGCCCTCAATTCAGAATAATTCAGAGCACGCAAAGGAAGCCTCAGACCATGGAAGACTGATCAGAGAGAGAACCTAGAGTTCAGGAAAGCCCTATGTATTTGGTAAACAAAGGACTTCTAATGAGTCATGTATCAAAGAGAAAATTATCAGTGATTAGAAAAATATTTTTACTTGAATGAAGATAAAAAAATCTAGATTATGGAATGCAGATAACACACACTTAAGAGGAAATTTACATCATTGAAATGTTTATATGAAAAAGAGCAGTATTTAAAATCAATGATCTAAACAATTGCTTAATATAGTACAAAGACAAGAGCAAATTAAACCCTAAAGTAGACAAGGTGAAGAAAATAAAAAAGACCAAAATTTGAAGAAATGGGAAACAGTAAAGTAATAGGATTTGTCTGATTCTTTGCTTAATCCATTAGGAAACGGGGAGCAATTCCTCTCACTTGTGTTTGAATTTCTTTACAAGCAAAGGGTGAAGCATTGTAACCTCAGGTTGTAGGGACAGGTCTAAACGTGAGGCCCAGATGGCGGTGTCGCTGAGTTCTGTTTGGGCCCTAAGCCTTTTTTATTTTTTAAAGACCACTTTTGTGTATTAGATGTGTTAGGTTTTATGTTGCTTCTCTGATCTAATTAATTAGGAATCAGGGAATCTGAAGGCTTACAGAGGACCGCAGCACGTGGGAGAGACCCTCAGCAGCTCCGAACACCAGCCAACCGGCAGGACCGGCAGGCCGCCCGTCTGGCATGGCCCTCCTTTCCCTCTGGAGCCGTCTCCTCCTCCTCCGTCTCCATGGAGGCTGCTCCCGCTCTGGGGCTGGGTCCAGCGTCGTGCATGTCTTGGCCTCCTGTGCGTGCTGGTGATCACGACGGCCTGACTCCAAGTCCAACGGGAGCACTACGGTGGCCGCTCAGTCTGTTCCACCTCCAGGGGGTCCTGGCGCTCCACCACTCAGGGGGCCCGAAGAGCCTGCTGGGGTTCTGGAAGGTGCCCAGGACAGACATGCAGCAGCCTTCCTGCCCTATAGGCTGCTTCCCAAAGCAGGTGCTGAGTCGCTGACCTCATAAAAAAGAAAACGATTTCATCAGGACTCTGGCGGCAGGTCCTCCTGTGCTCAAGGCCAAGGAACCCTTCGCAGAACGTTCCTGCAGGAGTGCGGGAGCAGGCCCAGCGCCAGCGCATGCTGTCTGGCACGTGGGTGAACAGCACTGAGGACCCCAGACAGCAGACGGGGGCCTGGTGGCTGCCCCCATGCCAACAGGTTCCGGAGCCAGTGCCTGGTTCAGCCTGCCACCGTGGGCACCTGCAGCGTCGCCAGCTCCTCCCGACAGTCTCCTCTCCTCTTTGCCCCCACCTGTTGTGGCACTCAGGGCAAGGACCTGCGCTTTGCTTGTTTTAATTCTCAGTCAGAGAAACCCAACTCTTGGTGGGAAACCTCCAGCCACGTGTCAGAGCCTCCTCCTCTTGTTTCAGTGCTCCTAAGGCTTAGGGGTTGGGGCTTCATGTCTCAGAAGCCCTTTGGGGAATTGCAGCTGGTGTTCATGTGGTGGAGGTTTTCTCAGAACAAAGAAAAAGATAACACAGCATCCCCAGAATCAATATGAGCCCTGCACAACTCGGTTGTAGCATCGTTGCTACTCTGTAGCATGGAAACAGAATGCCCGACCAGGAACGCATATTACTTTATATGGGATACAAAGAACTAGTACCTGAAGGGAAACTAACCCAGGTATACAAGGCTATGCCCCCCTGTGCTAAAGACTCGGCTTTTGGATACGAATCTGCTGGGCCAGTGCGGCACTAAGAGCCCTGCTTCCTGCTGAGAGTCCTTTTCTCCTGTCCGAGAGAGGCCCACAACGTGCAGGCACCTGCGAGTCTGCTTCTCCAGCCCAGGGCCAGGCGGAGGCTCGTCTCTTCCTCCCAAGCCGGGAGTGAGATTCAGCTCTCCACCAGACTGCACCATGCCCTGCAGAGCCTGGCTCCTCAGGGGCTGGGCACTAGGGGCAGCTCTGGCTCCCACCACACTCCATCCCAGCACAGTAGGCCTCGCCTTCTCCCTAGCGCCCTTGGGTGTCTTCACCTCTGAGCCCAGGTTCAAAACAAGGTGTCCCAGCTCTCCCCTGGGCAAGGAAAACCCAGCACGCAGGCCCCACAGCCTGAGTGTCCCACTGAGGCAGCGGGGCAGGGCAGCTGTTCCCTGGGTCAGGTTAGAATCTCACTGCTCATGGGCAGACATCTTTCTTTTCAGTCCCCCCGAGGACTGAGCTGGCCAGCCATGCCTTGCCCACCAGGGCATGCTCTGGGGGCTTACCAGACCAGCACCCAGCCCCGGTGCTACAGTTGGATGCAAAATGACACTTCACATGTGACGTAAGAGCTGCGGCTTGGACCCTCCTAAGCAGCTTCAGGTTTCTGACTGCAGGAAAAACACCCGAGGAGGCTTAGATCAGTCACCAGGTTATTTTCAAGTAATTGACTTGGAAGATTTCGCTGTTCTGTCTTGTTTTTCCACGATTCCCAGTGAATGCCAAGCATGAGACGCACCGAGGGTGGCAGTTTCCGGTGCAGCGGCAGAGGGCGTCTGTCCTCCCGGGACCCAGGCGGCAGGTGGTCAAGGGAGCGTGTGGAGGGCAGCAGGGGCAGGCAGGCAGGGGCAGGAGCCACACGGGCGCTTGGCAGAGTCCCCGGGTGGGCTCCTAGCTGGCGGCCTGGCCTCAGGGGTCAGAGCAGCCCTGGACAGGGAGGACCTGCTGCCTTCACTGCCGTGGGTCGGGATCCCTGGGCCATGTCTACTCTCGTCTGCACCGGGTCAGAGGCTCCATGGCTGCCGGAGTCCACGGTCAGGTGAGTCAGGCTTCCGAGGGAAGAGGCTGCTCGTGTCCTAGCCTGACCTTCTCTGTGGGGAGAGGACGTGCGTGTACCCGGGAGAGCCGGAAGGAGCCCGCAGCTGACCGGCAGCACCGTCAGCCCCACAGACCAGGCCCTCGACCCTCCCGCGGCCTCCGCACACTGAATGGAGAGCTGGCTTCTGATTGACGGCCCGACACTCAGCAGGGAGTGTGTCTTGGGTCAGGAATGGCTTGGGAGGGGGCCACTGTAACTTACCAGGTGACTCAGCCACACACCTCACCCACTGGCCTTGGCTAGTCCCTGGTGCACTGAGCCCACCCTGGTCATGGGCAGCCCAGCTGTAGAGAAGGCCCTGAGGATGGACCCCTGCCACCCGGTCAGTGAAAGTCCCTGGAGACCGACAGCAGGGCTCACAGGACCAAACTGCAGAGAGCCAGAGGCTCCACTCCAAGCCCAAGAGCAACACAGCACAGGCGCACCCGCGCGGTCCAGGGCCGGAAGCTCCGCGTGCCCGCTCCCGGAGGCACACACTATCTGCAGCCTGGGAACGGGGCGGGACGCCCAGGTGCCCTGAGAGCTTGGTTCCCACACGCCAGCCCTGGGACAGCAGTGCCTGTTGTTGGCCCACCCAGGGGAAGGGGACACCAGTGCCTGCTCCGCTGACCACGGAGGTGACAGACCCCTCTGCAGGGATGCACGAGGAGACGGTGCTGAGCCACGGCTGTGCTCCTCAGGCCGCCAGCTCCCAGGAACCGCAGCACCTTCCCAGATGTGCACATCACACCGTCTCAAATTGCTTTTAAACAACTTTAGATTCAATAGACGATAGCCAGGCCGACGTGAGCCTGCACTGCTCACGATTCTGAAGACTGTGCTCCTCGCAAGTCCCCTGGAAGCCACATTGTCATGTCCTCAGACCTGGCTCAGGTCCCCACTCCAGGACTTATCAGGGTCAAGCTACGTCTTCATTCCGCTGCTCAGAAAGGAGTACACAGGCTGGAGACGTCCCCGTCCTGGGCTGTGGCCCCTCGAGCCGGGGGGCTCAGTCTGGTTCCGACAACAGACCGCACAGTTCCCCGAGGGCCGCAGCGACTCTGTTACGGTCCAGAGCTGAGGACAGGGAGTCGGCTCCTGCAGGCCATGAAAGGAGACAGGAAAGAGTGTGTGGAATACCATGCACTAGAGAGAGGACGGTGCACACGCGTCCCCACTGGTGGAAGACAGCAGGAGACCCACGGTTCTGACAGGTGTCACTGTGGTGCGTGTTTAACACGGAGGAGCTTAAAATCCTCTTAATGCCTCCCTCCAAAAACCTAGACACAAACTGAAAAAAAAAAATTGACACCTCAACCCTCAACCCAGACGCTGGGAGCTAGAGCCGGGTGAGGATCTAAGCGTGGAGAAGCTCAGCAAGGCACCGCACACGGGTGGCCCACCACCAGCGTCAGGGCGGTCAGCTCAGAGGGCAGAGAACTTGCACCACACAGGACTTCGCAAGTGACTTAATCAACGACCCAGTCATAATCCAGCAGATGACCTGATCAGTGACCTTCCAGACGACGCGGTGCGTGATCTGAAAGGTGACGCCTCACTCTTAGAAGCTCATCGACATCAGGCATGCCGACCGGGGCTGCTGACGCTTTCCACGGGCGCTGCCAGAGGCAGAGGGAGAGGCGCTCAGCTCTGTGCCAAGCCTGCACCTGCCCGGCCCGGAGGTGGGCTGGACCCCGCACTGTGGGCCCCCAGGATGGCAGTGTGGAATGCGCTCCAGGAGGGCACAGGAGGGTCCCTTGACACCTCAGGTTGTCCATCTGGGAGGCAAGGACACCCTGTGCGGTCACACTGCACGTGGCCACTGGCTTGGCAGGAAACTTGCTGGTCGAGCTCTGGACGCCAGCAGGAAGCAGGTGGTTCCTGCCACCCCTCTTAACAGAGCCCCTGGGCTGAGGCTTGGTGCCCGGGCTGTCTTGAGAGTGGGATTCCAGGGAAGCAAGGGCGAGGGGAGAGGGCAGGATGGGCCGGTGAGTGAGGCATCGGGGTGCAGAGTGCAGCCTCCCTGCAGAGGCCTCAGCACCTGGGGTCTGAGCTCGCAGCAGGGTGTAGGGGTAGGCACCTTGCTGTCCTGCGAAGTCCTCCTCCAGGGCCCTCGCCTTCTGCCGTCCCTGGCATTTCCCGGGCCCTCCTCCAAGCGGCTGCGTGGAAGGCAGCACCCCCACCCCATTAGCCTGGCTGCCAACGGGGCCTCGGGATGCCTGGCTCGGACCTTGGCAGTGTAAGAAGGAGAGCACGAGGCCTCCCGTGCCTGGCTCCCTGGCGAGGCTGGGTTCCACCCTCCTTTACATCCCTGAAAACAAACAAACAAACAAACAGCTGAATGTTGGATCCAGCATGAGTCGGGGCGGCCTGCAGGCCTGGGTCCCCAGCTCCTGACGCAGAGTGAGCTTCACCCCAGGCACGCAGAGCGTTTGGTTCATAGTTGACCATCTTTATGATAATGGCCAGTGTCGCTCTGTGAAGTGAGCAGTAACTTTGAAATGAAATAAATAAATGAAAAACAAAGAGTCTTAAAAAGGCAGAAAACTCAAATGCTTCTGCCAGGCCTGAGGCCAGAATTGTGGCCGACAGCCAGAATCGAGCCCGACTCAGCGTCCCCTTCACCAGTTCCTCTGACTCTCGTGCTGTGTGCGTTTTTATTTTGGGTGGAACTTGCTCCTGCAGAAAGAGGGTCCTGGGCACTCACAGGTGCCTGCCTTGCCCTGGGCGGGGGGTGCCCACATCTGCCCTATGCAGCGGGGCGGGGTCATCTGCAGCTTCGTGCTGGTCAGGCACCTCCGGCGGCCACTGGCAGAGCTCCTGGGCAGGGAGCGGAGGCTGTGGGCAGGCTGAGGAGCAGCGCACGCAGTGGGCCCTGCACGCAGGAAAGCCCACGGACTGACCAGGGCACGCTTTCTGCTCTGGGCGCTGCAGGGTGTCCCACGTCCAGGCCTGGCTCCTGCATAGCACGTGCACATCCTGCAACCCAGAGCTCCCAGGCTCTGACACCAGGGCCACAGGGCACCCGGACCTCTCCCCACCTGCTGGTCCAGGGAGCGCAGCCCTGCCACGCATGGGCAGGGTCAGCCTGGGACACAGAGGCGGCCTCGAGTCTGCCGTGTGGACAGGCTGCCAGGAAGGCCACCAGGTGCTTGGAGCGTGCCTCTTCGCCACCCCAGCTGGGTCCAGTGGCCCTCCCCAGGCCTGGGTGTGCTCGGTCAGAGCTCTGCCCGTGTCCAAGCCACACGACTAATGACGAGCCTTTAGAACCTCATTTTCCGCTGAAGCTTTACAAAGAAGGATTCACTTAAGTTAGAAAAAAACTAGGTCTTCTCATCATCCAAGTGAGGCCGAGGCACAGCCACGGACACGCAGTCTGGGGCCGCCCTCGGGCTGCTGCTCGGGGCTCCCTGACGGGCCAGTGCAGGCAGACACGACCTGTCTCCCACTTCCTCGTGCAGTGCCCAGAAAGCTCTGGAAGCCTACCCTTTGTGCCTTTCAGGTCCACACACCTGATTCCTCTCTTAGTCACACTCAGTGTGTAAAGTGCGTGGTGGAAGGTGAAGGCTCGCGGTCCTTTGTTTTTAGAATTTAACCTTAATTTTTTATTTATTTGCTTTTTATGTGGCGCCTCACCCATGCCAGGTGAGTGCTCTACCGCTGAGCCACAGCCCCAGCCCCGGGGTCCTGTTCTGTCCCTCAGAGATGCCCGCGGGGCGGCTGTGCCTTTGGAGAGCTCAGGCTGCCGCACAGGCCAGGCGCAGTGACAGGCTGTGCTGCTTTGGCTGTGAGTGATTGAAGACAGGTGACTGATTGCTGTGTATGTATGTCACAAAGCCCCTTGAGACATTCTGTGGAAGGTGGCCTTTCCTGGAAGCTGCCTGCACTGCAGAAGCCCTGCCCTGGTGACTGCCTCCGGTGGCTTTAGGTGTGGCCCGACCGGAAGGGCTGTGGGGTGCAGGCTGCAGAGCAGAGGGCACCGAGCAGGCGCCAGCCACTCTCGGACTCTTCTCCCACACAAGGTAAGTCCTGCTCGGTTTCAGGCTCTCTCCAGAACACCAGACGCGTCGGATGCTGCTCCTGGCTACAAACACTGGCATGCTCCAGCACTCGTGCACTTGGGCTTGGTCGAGCAATCTCTCCTGGCAACAGAGAGTTAAAAACCTGGGACATTTTAATTACATTTCTGTATTTCAAACCCCAGCATGCAATATAAGCTTTATGAACACAGAGATGAGCAATCATTTCCACATTAAGTTTGGGGTGGAAAGAATGGATGCGATCGCTTCCTTCATCAGATGTCTTCAGGGTTCAAACCGCACTCGGGGTGCTAAGGAGATCGTATCCCCCACCCCAGTATGAGGAGCTGAGATGCTGACCAGGAAATTGAACTGTTCTCATACAGGAAATAACAGCACTCTGTCAAAACCTACAGCAGAAACATGTGTTCAGATTTTCTGTCAATGCCCAGCATATCTGATCGGAGAGTGAGAGGAGCAAAATTACAGGAACCGTGGCAATATCAGCTGCGGTGGCGTCCGGCCGCACGGTGTCAACAGCAAGTGCCGCCATCCAGGGAAACTGGCAGAGGAAATCAGTTTTCTCCAACAAACATGTGCACGTCCACTGAAATTGACACGTAAATGCTCTATGCGCATCATGGTTCTATAGGGGTTTTATGCAATCCGATTTTGCAAGAGATAGCTAGAACAAGTAGCTAATCATTATTTGGCCAGGACAAAGAGAGGACCTCCTAGGAAAGTGAGGTAACAAGAGCTGGGTTTAAGAAAGCTGAAATAGTGTAATAATATGACGCTGCAATTGCTGTGAGTTACTATGTATAATGTGATACCCACCAGATTGCAGGGTGCCATCTATTACTTATTATCAGCTTAGGGTACGCCACACAGTGCACCGTGTTCTGCATGGCTCTCACACTTTCTATACCATACTTTGTGCGTTAACATTACAGTGTGCTCACCCACCAGATGGTCAGACCATCTGAAAGTCTAAATGAAAGTTTTCTAAAAGTCACAACTGAATTCGGACTCTGCTCCCCAACCCTTTGGTGGCAAGACCCGCCCGGTGCCAGCACTGCCCAGCCTCCTGAGCAGAGGAGGCAGTTTCAGGACCAGCCCTTGCAGGTCTGCTGGGCTGCTTGCTGGGGTTGGACAGAGCCTCTGGTCCGGGACAGGAGAGGGCTCTGAGAGACACAGCAGCAGCAGCCTCGCGACCGTGCACCGGGCAGTGCAGAGTCCTGCAGCCAAGGCTGCCCGGCACTTCAGAAGAGCAGACGTCTTCTGGAATCCGGGGACCTCCAGGGCTCTCACTTAGCTCCGCTGAGTGGCTTGATGGTCTCCTTTACAATGAGAGATGGTGTCCTCCACCAGTGAAGGAGAAGGGCAGATCAGCTCGCTGTGGCTGGAGGCAGTGTGCTCTGAAAGGACGGCTAGCCTGGGAGCTGACCGCTGCCAGGCCACAGGCCTGTGCCCAGGACTGGCATCCCTGAGCCAGAGCTCAGTCACTGTTGCTGTAACAAGGTCCCACATTGGTTGTCTAAGAACACACATTCATCGTGTCACTCTCAGAGGGCAGAATTCTGACACCAAGGTGTCATGCGCTGCCTCCATCTGGAAGATTCTCGGCGCTCTGGCTTCCTCGGTCTCCCGCTTCTGGAGGCCACCTTGCTCTCGTTCAGCTTCACCCCATCCTCCCAGCCCTGGCCGCAGCCTCCTCTGCTTCTGTCCCTGCCTCCTTTCTCACTGAATGCAACCCTCTGGCCTCTCCTATGACACACTGTGACACACCCGAGGCCCCTCCCCTCTCCCCAGTGACACACTGCTCACCCTGACCCCGGCTCTTCTCCCTCGGTGAAGACACTCACTCACGCACCTCTGTCCACACCAGAGCACTTTCCCAGCGCCGTCCTCACAGTAGTTCCTGTTTAATGCCATCTTGGTCCGAGAGCAGGGTCTGTACGGCTCCTGCTCCTTCAGACCGGCGGGCTGTGGCTGACGTGGGGAGGTGTCCTTGCAGCTACTGGAGAGTGCATTCTGACATCAGTGAGGGACGCTGATGCTCCTGTGCCGGGGTGCCTGGTGTCCCATGTAACGGACGTTGTCTCTTCTGCCTCGTCGTGCTGTCGGCCAGGGCCTCTGTGGTGTTGCGTTCTGTTGTTAGTTGTGCATGCATTAGTGAGAGTCAGCCCTTTCTAGAGAATTGATCGTCTTATCGTTATGTGACGCTCATCTTCCTCCCAGACTACTTTCTTGTTCTGAAACCTGGTTTATCTGAAATTAATACTAATACATCAACTTTTTTTGATTGCTGTTAGTAGGCTATAACGTTTTTTTACAGAGATTAAAATATTATCTAATTTATATATTTTTATTGTACAGATTTAAAGTATACAATGTGTTTTAATATATGCAGTTAAATTATTGCTACAATCAAGCAAATTAACAAATCCAACATCTTAAATATCTAATTTTTGTGTGTATGAAAAAAATGCCTAAAATCGACTCTCAGCACCTTTCCAGCTTGTAATGAGGTACTCAGCCACAGCCTCATGCTGCACATCAGATCCTGGGGTCTTTCATCTGACGTAACACTGTGACCTTGTAGACACTGGCCTGCTTCTCCCCACCCACTGCCCATGGTGGCCACGCAGGTGAGTTCTGTGCTTGTCTTTACTTTTGCTCTAGGTTCTACGGTGAGACCACGTGGCATTTCCCTGTGAGTGTCAGGGTCATCACGCTTGGCACTCTGTCCTCTGGGATCACCCACAATGTCACAAGTGGCAGGACCTCCTCAGTTTTAAAGGCGGAATAATGTTCCATCATATTTCACATGTTTAAACTGGTCGTCTGTTGATGGACACACTGGATGCTTCAAGTCTCGGCTCTTGTGAGTGCTGAGGGGAACCGGAGCTCGGATACCCCCGTAAGATGCTGTTTCATTCCTCTGGGCGTCTGTTGCCGCCTGAAGCGATGGCCGCTTGGAGCAACGAAGCCGCGGGAAGAAGTTCAGAGGCGAACTGGAAACAAACAGCTTTTTATTCTGATAACTTTTCTCTCTGGCTCTAACAATGACTAACACGCGCCACACACCACCAAAAAATGGCGCAGACCCGATCAGCAATCTCGGCTCAAGTCCCGCGAGATCCTGGGCCAAGTCCCGCGAGATCCTGGGCCAAGTCCCGTGAGACTACGGAAGGCGGCAATGCCCAAATCTCCACGGCCCATAGTCAACCGCAATTTAAGCCACCTCCCCAAACAGGGCTCCTGCAGGCGTACATCCACAGACGGAGGCTGGCTCATGTGGCGGCTCTCTTCTTCACTGTTTTCCATGACGGCAGCACCAAAGGCACTCCCAGCAACAGTGCCCAGGACTCCCTTTCTCTGCACTCTGGCCAGTGCTTGTCGCTTGGTTTTTGATGATCACCACTGTGACAGGAGCAAGGTGATGCTCTCCTCCTGGCTTGGCTGGCATCCCCCTGGCTAGTGATGTTAGGCTCCTTGGCACACACCTGAGGGCCACTGTGGGCCTTCTGTGAAGGAAGGTCTATTCACGGCCTTTTCCTAGCAGGATGAATCTTAATCCATTGCTTTAATCTCAATCTATGGCTTTGTATTTAAATTGGATTTCTTAGATGATCAACCCTTGGTTGAGTCTTTTTTTCCATATACTTTGAAAAAAAGAATTGGATCCACATATTCACACCTTTGGGGATTAAAATAGCGATGCATTTGTTCAGCACCAACCATCTGCGTCCTTCCGATTTGTTGTTCTTCTCCGTCTAGCCTTCCCATTCTGCACTTGTTTGCTCTATGGCTACACTTTATCTCCTCCCTTAGAATCCACTTGTATAAAACCTGTTCACTGGTTGTCCCAGACCTGGCTCCAGAGCCTTTGTGGGCGCGAGTCACTTTTCAGTAGTGCGGGACTGCTCTGCAAGCCGCAGGAGCGCCTGGGCAGGACTGGGTGTCTCCCGGGCTTCCTGGCCACGTGGCCCCTGTGCCCAGCCACGTGTTTCTGGCCACCCGCTGCCTGGGTGCCTCAGGCTCCAGCTGCTCCTAGGTGGGAAGGGAGGAAGGAGAGGGCGTCCTCTGTTGGTCCCGGGCTTGGCTCTGCCTTGCGTGGCTCTGGCTTCGGGACCGCACTGTCTCCCCCCGCGGGGGCAGCTGATGTGTCTCCCCGCGGGGCTCTGGAGGGCCACACTCACCCTCTGGGCCTGAGCACACGCTTCTCCGTCCATGCTGCGTGAGGACAGGCTGGAGGTGGAGCCTGGGTGGTGGGCTTGCTGCTGCTGCTCTCTCACCACCTCAGACCGCTCGCTTCTTGCCTGCATTGGTTTCCGAACGAAGCCTGATACGTCACTCTTCCCTCCTCTGTAGACGAAGCCCTTTCTCCTTCCACTCCTCCTCCTCTTCTTGCTCTTTTTCTTCCTCTTCCTCCTGTCCTGCCTTCTTGCAAGGTTTTCTCCTTGTCTTTGCTTTTCTGGAATTTTGCTTTGATAGTCCTATGTGTGGAGTTTTCGTGTTTTGTTTGTTTGCTTTGTAGACAGCATTTATCCTGCTTTCTGTTTGCTGAGCTTCCTGGGTATGTGGTTTGGAGTCTGTCGTTGATTGTGGAAGCTTCTCAGCCATTAATACTTCAACTATTCCTTTCAAGCCACCCCCTTCTCCATCTTCATCTGACGGCCCAGGTAAGCCCACATTACGGCATTTCAAATGGACCCACAGTCCTTGAATGTGCTGTGTAGCTCTCAGGGCTCTTCTCTTCGCAGCAGCTTGGGAAGACTCTGTTGATGCGTCCAACCGCTTATTAATCATGTCCTTCCATGTGTCTCTCCACTGGTGAGGCTGTCAAAGGCATTTTTCATTTCTGTTAGTGTTTTCTTTTTTTATTTCTAGTACTTCTTTTGATCATCTTTTGGCTTCTCAGCTTGCATTATGTTTATATTGCCCATCTATTTTTTGTTTGTTTATTTCATTAAGAACACTTACCACGAGATTATCCCCATGACAGATCTGTGTTTATACAGTGTCACTATGTCTAAGCACAAGGCAGTCCAGCAGAACTCAGATCTCTGGGATTCATTTGTCTAGAGCAACCAAAACTCTATATGCGTTGATTAGCAGCTCCTCCTCTCCACCTCCCCACCCCTGACAACCACTATTCTGTCCTTCAATTTTACAAGTTTGACTATTGGAGACTCTTAAGGTGAGTGGCATCATGTGGGTTCTGTCCTTCTCTGACTGGCCTTTTTCACTTAGCTCAGGGCCTGGAACGTGTACTCTCATGTTGCAGAATTTCCTTCCTTTTCCTGGCTGAAGCATACCAATTGTATGAACATTTTCTTTATCATTTGTCTGTCAGTGAACACTTAGATTGTTTCCAAATTGTGATTATTTCAGTGTTAATATCTCTTAAGATGCTGATTTCAATCATCTTGAGGGCTAGGGGTACCGCTCAGTTGGTGGAGTGCTTGCCTCACATGCACAAGGCCCTGGGCTCAATCCCCAGCACCACACACACACACACAGAGAAGGATCAATCATCTTGAATAAATACTCAGAAGTAGGAGAGTTGGACATATTATAGCACTTTTAAAATATTTTCAAGTAACCCTACATTGCTGTCCATGGTGGTTGTCCATTGACACCCTGCCAACAGACCACGGGGTTTGGATTTCTCCACACCCCCCTAAAACCTGCTGCTTTTGTTTCCTTAATAACAGCTGGATATAGCTCCCTATGGTTTTAGTTTGCATTTCCCGATAGGGAAACCACCCATAGCTAACATTATACTTAGTGAGAAGCTGAAAACTTTTCCAACAAGATCAAGAATAAGAAAAGGCTGAATGCTTTCACCAATTTTATTCAGTATAGTACTGGAGGTCCTAGCCAAAGTGATCAAGCAAGAAAAATAAATAAACATCTTCCAAACTGTATAGAAAAAAGTAAAAATCGTCTCTGTTCAAAGATAATGTGATTGCAGACATAGGAAACCTTAAGACAATACACGCACGCGCGCGCACACACACACACGATAGAATTAATAAATGAAGTCAAAAAAATGGCCAGATACAAAATCAACATACAAAAACCAGTTGTATTTTAATATACTAGTAAACTATATGAAGAGGAAATTAGGAAAATAATCTCATCTACAATAACATCAAAATGAATAAATTCCGGAGACATAAACTTAAGGAAGTAAGAGACTTGTAGACTGAAAACTACAAATCATCAATTAAAAACAATAAATAGAGCCAGGTGTGGTGGTGCATGCCTGTAACCCCAGTGGCTCAGGAGTCTGAGGCAGGAGGATCACAAGTTCGAAGTCAACCTCAGCAAAAGTGAGGCACTAAGCAACTCAGTGAGACCCTCTGTCTAAATAAAATACAAAAATAGGACTGGGGATGTGGCTCAGTGGTCAAGCGCCCTTGAGGCCAATCCCCATAGTCCCCCCATCAAAAAAAAAAAAAAAAAAAAACAGTAAATCGGGACAAAGAAATGGAAAACATTGTCTTTGTAGATTGGAATATGGTTAAAATGCCCATTCTCAAAACAGATTTAACACAATCCCTACCAAAATTCCAAAAGCATGCTTTATCGAAGTTCAAAAGGCAATTCAAAAATTCTTATAGATGACAAGAGACCCTGACTAACCCAGACAAGCTCGACATGGAACAACACAGTAGCGACATCACCCCTTCTGCTTTCAAAAATATTACAGAGTTATAGTAATCCACACAGAAGAACACCGGCATAAAGATGAATGTATTGAACAATGGAACGGATCAGATGTCCCAGAAATACATTTATATACGTGAATTGTCCCTTCCAAATGAGACATTAAGGCTAGACAGAGCTGGACTGGGAAATCCCATTTACCAACATGGGACTCTGCTAAATTGAAGAAGGGTTTTCCTACAGAACTGGCATCTATTGTATGGAAAACTCTGGATGTACCACACAGTGGCTGTGTTACCAACCTTGACTTCTCAGATCCATAGTTATAAAAACAATAATAGACTCAGAGAGAATCTAGCCGCAAGCAAACCCTTGCACGTATCTGTGTTCATTTCCTGAAGTCACTGCGGGAAGGAGGGAAGCACAATAAATCGACTAAAGGAAGCACGACCCACCCTGGTCTGAGCAGGCACCCCTGTCCCACAGCACTCCCGCTCTGTGCTGGTTCCTCTGCTCCCTGTCCTCCACTGGCCTAGTCCCTCGACCTCCACCTGACCTTGGCAGTCAGAGGTCATCCCATCATTGTACTTGCTCCCCCAGGGCCCCTTCCACAGTCCCCGGGCACTGCCACTGTCACCCCAACAGAAAGATGTCTCTCAACTCTTTCTGGGTTGGATTTTGAGGGTCTTAAATGCTCTTTAAACATACTTCAACATTTTAAACAAGAAGTTAATGATTTTCTCATGGAGGTGCTGCTTTGGTGAGTGGGCTCTCTCATTGGCTAGGCACTCTGTGAGCAGCCCCTCCTGCCCTCCCAGGGCGGGCACCATGCTCATTTCAGGGGAGCCCAGGGCCCTTGCCCCACTTTGGGCAGATGTGAAGTCTTTGCTGTGAGAGGTGTCCCTGAGTGCACTGGTCCTTACCCCACAGCTGGGAAAGCCACCCATCACTGTCTGAGGGCAGGACCTGTGTTGTCACTGTCCCTGTGTCCTCCCAGCCCACGCTCGTCTCTCCTGAGCCACTCGTGACCACCTGGTCGCCTGAGCAGACACCTCGTTCTGGGTGCCCAGTCCTGACGCTCCTGACCTGACCGGGAGGCCCGGGTGGGGGACCTGTGTGCCGAGATGTGGCCGTCCATGCTGGTGAGGCCTGACGTTGAGGCTTGCTGGCCAGAGTTGCTTGTGCTATTCAGTGTTTTTTAAGAAAATAAGTAAATAAATTTAGAGCTGGAGTTGGTGTTTTCAGTCCAGGATTTAGAAAGTAAGTGTCACAACGTCTTGTGATGTTTTCGTTGAGATTCAGTTTGAGCATAAGAACTGGCACCATTTCCACGAAGTGACAAGCCTCTTGAAATCTCGCCTGACTCTTTGCCCCACCCAGCTAAGGTGGGCATAGGAGGACGTGGGAGAAGGGTGGGCGCGTCCTTCTGCGTGTTCCCACGGGTGGTGGAAGGTGAGGCCGCTGGGCACCCAGAGCGAGGGTGGGCAGTGTCGGTTGTGCAGTGGTGTCTGAGGCCAGCTGGACACGGCTGACGGTGCTCCTCCGCCACCCGCTCGCCTCTCCTTGCTCCCAGCCTTCCACCCGACCCCTCCAGCCATCGTGGCCATCCTGCCTGCCCTTTCTTTCTCTCCCTTTTTCTTTCTTTCTGCTTTCATTGTTGTTACTTGTTTTGTTCTCTTTTGTGTGGTTCTGGGGTTGAACAGTGTGTTCCCCCACTGAACCACATCCCCAGCCCTTTCTACTTTCTATCCTGTGACACAGTCTCGTGGAATCCCAAGGTCGGCCTTGGTTCTCCTGCTTCAGCTTCCAGGCCACTGGGGTCACAGATGCCCCGAGCACCCAGCCTGGCTTCTTTCCTTGTGTGGACTCTAGGTCTTAGAAACAGATGACCCTGCCTGGAAAAGTCTTCTGACTGCAGCCAACTGGCTGCTGCCATCATGCATATTCCACCAAGAGCAAAACTGCAGGTGAGAGCCAGACTCCACTTGCTGGGGGTCTCGGGAGCAAGTAGGAAGCAGGGCTCGCAGGGCCCCGAGAACTGGAAGGCCCTGCCCTGCCTGTGCCCCCTTCCTCTGCAGAGTTCTTCCACGTGGGGAGCAGGGTGCAGAGAGGGGCTGAGCGAGCTGGGCTGCGTGGGGCCTGCACCCTCCAGGTGTGTCCTCGCCTCCAAGAGCAGTACACAGGGCAGGATGCCAGATGCCCACAGAAAGCCACAGCCAAGAGCCAACAACTCAGCTGTGTTTTGTGCGTCAGCCGCCTGTGGCTCTGGGGAGAACGGAGCCAGCAGCCTCCCAGGAGGAGACACCCTAGTGGATACTCTGGGCTAGCAACTGAGACCCACAAAAGTCCATCCCTTGGGAGCAAAAGCTAACTGGACATAGACCAGCCATCCCCAAACCCCCAATCCCACCTCAACTGGGCTAATCCACAGACTCACCCACCTGCAGGGAAATTAGAGCTCTCCGATGAGGTCTCCCATGGAAAGCAGCAACACTTTTCTTATGTGATGTCCAAGCGGAAACAAAAGTACCAGGCATACTAGAAAGAAGATAGAATGACAAAATACCAGGAGGGAGCACAAGGAAAGACTAGGAACAGATCCCGAGCTGCAGGGGGTCCGGATGTCTGCATTTCTAGATAGGAGACTTAAAAATCAGCAAACCTAAATTGTTTAGAAAAACTGTATGAGTACATGGAGAATTTCAAGATAGAACCAGAACCTATAGAAAATCATCAACCATTTTGGAGCATAGAAAGAAAGTAGCTGAAATTTCAATCTCAGTGGCAACAGATCGGACAGAATTCAGAAATAAGAAAGTAAAATTATGGTAAAACTATACAGATGGAAATACAAAGTGAGAAAAGGGTAGACATATAGGGGAGAAAAAACATAAGACATGTTGTTGAAAAAATGTAATGCATGTAATTTTTAATAGGAAATGGGGCAAAAGATACCAGTTATGACTTAAAAGATAGTAACAAACCAAAAGCTCAAGATCCTGCACAGATATGGACAGGAAATATGGAGTGTGAGGGACTTGGCACATACGGTTACTGTTCTGAAGACGAAAGGCAACCAGGGACTCAGAGGCAGCTGGAGAGAAAAGGCTCTCACCTGCAGGGCAGCCTCAAGCCGACCCCTCAAGACAGTCAATGAAAGCAAGGATCCCAAGGGATCCTCTCTCCAAGCACCAGAGGGAGACCGCCGCCAGCCTTGCTCCTGTCCCTGGGAAGACATCTGTCCGAGATGAAGGCGAACAAGGACAGAACCCGAGCCAACAAGAACCAAGGCTGTTTCCAGCAGAAACACGTGGGGGAAACGACACAAGGACGTCCTCCAGGGAGACTTGATGTCAGAGGAGAGCGTGTCAGAGGCGGGCAGAGCTGGAGAGGGAGGGTGCACTCAGGTGGGATCTGCGGGCTGACCGGGAAGCAGCCAGGTAAAGGTCCCAGCGGCACTCTGGCTCGGGGGGGGGGGGTGACTATTAACAGAAACAAATTAAAAAGGACACTTGATTAACCAAGATCAAGCAAGTAAAAGGAATCAACAGCAGGTGAGAGGAAGTAAATATGAACCAAATGGTAAAATAGCAGGTGTGGCCCGACTTTAGGGGTACTCCACCTCTCACAGCCCAGCAGGCCCCGCTTCCCTGCTCTGGCTCCAAGGCACACGGGGGCTGAGCAGGACCCTGAGCACTCGGGGGCAGAGTCCAGCTTGGCCTGTCGTGTCCTATTTAAGGTGAGCGTACCCGCAGCTCGGGGGCTGCTGGCTCTGCTGTCCTCCCTCTCCCTGGAGGTGTCTTCATCTGCTGCTGCCTTGGGCTCACATGGAGAGAGGCTCCCAGGCTCCCAGTGCCAGTGCCGTCAGCTCCGTCAGAAGTTAACCCCCGGCCTTGGTAAGAGAGGCCTCCTCAACTGTGAAATGGTCAGCAAACCCTGTGCCCTGCCAGCAAATCAGGCAGGTGGCAGCCAGTAGGCGCAGAGGAAAGCAGCAGTGGCCTGGGGGACAGGTGACCAGGAAGTGCGTCTGCATTTCTCCTGGGTTGTTCTGTTAAACCCTCACCAAGGTCAGGCTCTGTCCCACGGTGGCAGGGATATATTTGAAGTGTTTTCCAGTTTGTCACAGTAACGGTATTGACGACTTATGATTTTGGTTTCTCTTCTCCTGAACTTACATTTATCATTCTTTCTTTAAGATACACTATCAAGGTATCTGTTGGTATCTGGTAAATACCAAGCCATTTACCATAGATGTAGACTTTGCAAACGACAAACTCAGTTTTGTTTTCTTTGTGCTTGTTGCCTAAGTTTTATATAAAGTGAATTCCAGGGGCAGCTAGACAGGTGGGGACAGCAACCTCGGCCTGACCTCCTTGTTCAAGCCACTGCCTCCTGGGCACCCATCAGAGGCCTTTACTGCAGACTCCCACTGTTCCACTTACGGACGAACTCAGAGCTTTCTAATAAACACAAAATGGAAACAAAACTTTCTAAAGGGGAATACCAGAGTCTGGGGGACAGAGGGTTGGCCCAATGTGGAGCGGAGGGCTTTCCTCCCTTGGCACCAACCCAGGTGTCAATCTAGAACACTGTTTCCATGTGATCCCATCACAAGGTGGAGGCTGTGCATGGACTCCTTCTACCTAGATGATTCCTCCGCCATAGCCCACATCCCGTCTAGGCTGCTGGTCCTCCTAGGCTGCGCTTATTGCCTGTCGCCAAACAGAAGCAACCCGTGAGTGCGGATGTGAAGTGGCTGCAGGTTTCTGGGGGCATAGGAAACAGCCCCCAGTTAGGGAAGGAGCACGTGCATCCACAGGACAACCATGACACTTGGTTGGTAGCTGATTATGTCTGCAGAGTCTGCAGAGCCTCCCTTGGGCCACCACTCACCAGCTCCTGCTCCTGAGTGACCCAGGCAGGTGCTGGCATGGACCCCCACCCCTGGCTGTCCTCCGCTGTTCTCCCCTCTTCAGTGAAGCTGGAAGCTGCCTTTGACTGTGTTTTCTAAACTCAAGATCAATGACTAACCCTCTTGCTTGGAAGCCTTCCCTGTGCCTCTGCAGTAGTCTTGTAAGTCTTGAGCTACAAGTTGCATCATTGGTTCACTGTGGATCACACTCTGCCAATACAGATATGTGTTGCTTTTGTTTGTCTTTGTGACCATGTTTTTAACTGAACAACACCAAGGGACTTGGTGTGCTCATAGTAGGAAGAGCACACGCTGTTTATCTCAGCTGTTCCTGAGGCCCTGAGATGCCAGTGAGCAAAGTGCAGGAGAAAAGCAGGAAGGGAGAGAGCCTCAGAGCTGAGAGCAGGAAGAGAGAGAGCCTCAGAGCTGAGAGCAGGAAAGGAGAGAGCCTCAATGAGAGCAGGAAGGGAGAGAGCCTCAGTGAGAGCAGGAAGGGAGAGAGCCTCAATGAGAGCAGGAAGGGAGAGAGCCTCAGTGAGAGCAGGAAGAGAGAGAGAGCCTCAGAGCTGAGAGAAGGAAGGGAGAGAGCCTCAGAGCTGAGAGCAGGAAGGGAGAGAGCCTCAGTGAGAGCAGGAAGAGAGAGAGAACCTTGATGAGAGTAGGAAGGGAGAGAGCCTCAGTGAGAGCAGGAAGAGAGAGAGAACCTTGGTGAGAGTAGGAAGGGAGAGAGCCTCAGTGAGAGCAGGAAGGGAGAGAGCCTCAGAGCTGAGAGCAGGAAGGGAGACAGCCTCAGTGAGAGTAGGAAGGGAGAAAGCCTCAGTGAGAGCAGAAAGGGAGAAAGCCTCAGTGAGAGCAGAAGGGAGAGAGCCTCAGAGCTGAGAGCAGGAAGGGAGAAAGCCACAGAGCTGAGAGCAGGAAGAGAGAGAGAGAGCCTCGGTGAGAGTAGGAAGGGAGAGAGCCTCAGTGAGAACAGGAAGGGAGAGAGTCTTGGTGAGAGCAGGAAGGGAGAGAGCATCAGAGCTGAGAGCAGGAAGGGGAGAACCACAGTGCTGAGAGCAGCAAAAGGCAGGGCAAAGGGGAGGTGCTCTGCAGAGCTGCTTGAAAGAATGCACTAAAAAACCACAGAAGGGAGGAGGAGAGAGGAAAGGAGGGATAGAGGGAGAGAGGGAGGAGGAAGAGGAGAAGGAGAGGAAGGGAAGAAGAGGGGAAGGGAGGGAGGAAAGGAAGGGATGAGAGGGAGGTAGGAAGGAGGGACGAGAGCAGAGGAGAAAGGAAGGAAAGAGGGAAAGATGATGGGGAGGAAGGAAGGAAGGAAGGAACGGAGGCAGGGAGGAAGGGAGGGAAGAACGGAGGGAGGGAGGGAGGGGAGAATAAGGGAGGAGGATGGGGACAAGGGGGGGAGAAGGGATGCTGGTACCTGCTGTCCCCACAGAGCCTCAGGCTCCCTATAGACCTACAAACTGAGGGCCATAGACAGCCTTGCCCCGGAGGGTGAAAAGGGGTCAAGGCTGGAGGCCGGGAGCCGTGGTGGAAGGCGCCTGGCCCTCTTTGGTGAACTTTGAGGTTCTGCTCTATCTTGTACCAGGCACTTATTCTCTAATGAAAATATCATTTTTCAAAAATAATCCAAACACATGGAGAAGTTCAAGCCACACACCTGGCTGTGTGGTGGGCAGCAGGACTCTGGCCCCACGCCGTGGGAGCAGCAGCGTGGGGTGGGCCTGAGGTGGAGCAGGGCAGGCTCCTGCCATCTCTCACTTGGAGGGGACACTGCATGCCCTGCAGCTGCCACACAGGGGCTCTGCTCCCCAGCCAGCGGGTGGCTGGTCTCACCTGCACAGTGTCTCCCTGGACCCTGGGCAGGGGTCCAGTGCCCTCTGCGCCACCATGGCTCGTCTCTTGTCCCTGTCAGCAGGCAGTGCAGTGGGTGGCGGGCAGCCGCACCCCCACGAGTCATCCTTGTCACTGAAGCGGGGACCGTGCATGCTTCTGCTCTGCACCCAGAACCTAGCCTGATGTCAAAGGCGTCACACCCACACTGCCCTCCTGCAGAGGACCTGAGCGCTGTTGCCACCCCACGAGGCCGCATGGCTGCTTGGCCCTGTGCTGTGGCGTGGATGTGCCTGGGCGTAGGTGTCTCTCTTTCTGTCCCTCCTGCCCCTGAAGGCAGGGACGGGGCTCCCTGGATGCTGGGAAGGGCACTCGTTGCCAACAACTGTGGAGGCCACACGTAGGGAGCTGATCTGTGGTGGAGATGACGATGCTGGTGGCCCAGGGAAGCCTGACATCATTTACCTCTGTTCTCCTGGCTTCTCCTCGGGTCACATCTCCACTGGTCCAGGCTTTCAGCCAGGTGCAAAAGTGACACAGGGAACCCCGTCTGAGCTCGGGGGCCAGCTTGGCCCTCTCCTCAAGGCGCAGTTTGGTCCATGGATGATTGCTCTTGCCCCGCAGTGCCAGCATGGCTGCCTGGCCTGTACTGTGGGGGTGGCCTGGACGGCACTAGCTGCCCACACCCTGGTACCCACTGGCGCTGAGCTACCGATTGGCACCTCCTCCTAAGCTCTGCAATACCCCACCTGCATCCTAAGCTCCGGTATCTGCTCTGAACCTTGACAGGTGGTTGGGAAGATTAAATTCAGTAGCGACAGAAAATTTTTAACACTTTAAAAAATACCACATGTTGTAGAAACACGAGAATAATTATAAACAATTAACAAGCAGAGAAGATCCACGAGCGGAAACTCACGCGAGTGTCCCAACAGCAGCTGCTCGGAACGCTCCGTGACGCAGTTGAATCACACAAACTCCAAGTCAATCCCCCCCCGCCACTTGTCTCATGGGCGCTTGGTTAGGAGCGTCCTGGGGCCTGCCGGAGACAGGGCTGCTGCCGCCCTCCTCCGGCCCAAGGCACCTTCCAGCCCATCAGGTCAGCTGAGCCACTGCACCGAGACCGGGTGGGAGCTGCCCTGGCACTGGCCCCCTCAAGCTGCCACCAGCTCTGTGGTCACTGGAGAGTCGTGGCCAATATGAGCTGGCGTGGCTCGTGGTGCAGTGGGTGTTGACTCCACAGGGCTGACCGCCTCGTCGGCCCACCCGGTGAGCCAGGCCTGTTCTACGGCCCCCAGCCTGTGAGTGACCAGCCCCGAGACCCTGTCCTTCCACAGCACTCACAGGGGACGGAAGCAGCAGAGACCTGGGGAGGCGCGCGTGGGGGGTGGGAGGGAGGGGCAGGGCAGCGGGGAACTGAGGAGCAGAGAGGCCAGGGAGGGGGCGGGGGAGCGGGGGGACCCCCTGGGCAAGCGCGTCTCAGGCGGGGGCGGCAGCTGCAAAGCCCTGCACGCAGGGGCAGCAGAGGGGCTGCAGCTCCGGAGAGCCGGGTGCCAGCTCTAGGGCCGCTCCAGCAGAGCTTGACCAGGACACGAGGATGGCACTTGGTCCTCTGGAGGAGTGGGGACCGCCAGGAAGTGCCAAGCGGGGGCGGAGGTGGAACACGGGTGGGCTGTCCTGAGCGGCTGCAGAGGGGAGGAGCCCAGGGGAGGTTCAGGGGTCCTGCAGGGGGTGCCACAGGGGAGGTGGCAGAAGGGGCTGGCATGGGTTCCGAGGGTGCAAGAAAGGAGACTCCAAGGCCTGAGCACCCGCCTGAGGAGGGGAGCTGGGCGGGGCAGGAGCCTGTCCCGGGAGCCGCTGAGCCTGGTCGGTCCTGACTCCAGAAGGGAGGCTGGCACCTCTGAGGACTCTGTGCCGCCGCCACTGCACGCTCGTGTCACCGTGGGCACGTAGCCCCCTCAGACTCTTACAGCCCAGGCGGGCAGGACTCGGGGTCAAAACCAGCGTGAGGGTCTCTGAGGGAGCACCGTGTCACCCCACTCGAGCCGCGCTCCTTGGAGGCCATGGCCGCACCACGTGATTTGCAAGCTCGGTGACACTGAGCAGACGCTGAGATTGGCTCTCCTCCGTGGAGAAGTTCTTCTGCTCCAGGGAGGGCAGAGGGTGATAGAGATTTTCTTCTTGCTCCTGATTCGGGGGAAATGTCCCCGCAGCTTTGTGAGTGCAGACTGAGGAGTTTGAGGGCTCCTGTGCCCGCCGGTGCGCGGGGAGGGCTCTCCAGGGCAGGCGGCCAAGGCGAGGGCGGTCCGCCTCCCTGCTGCCCCTGGGTGCCCTGCTGGTGGGAGTGCGGCCGAGGTGGGTTCCTCTGCATGTGGTGGGGCGGGGAGGAGAGAAGTCCCCTGTCCTGGCCACAGGGAGCCTGGCTCACAGCACGGGACAGCTAGCTCCTCACATCTGCAGCAAGAGAGGTGGGCGGGTGGAAGGGGTCCCAGGCCCCGCCAGCTGCTGCCTTCCCTCCCCAGGTGCTGGAGCCTGGGCCCTCCAGGCAGCGGTGCAAGCTGTTGACAGCATCTCTGGTCGTGCCACTTGGGGACAGTGGGCTGAGGAGGGCGGCTCTCGTCTGGTGAGGGGAGCAGAAGCCCGTGCCCACAGTGAGCGCCGCGGCCCACACGCGGCAGATGGCTGGGTGCCTGCTCCGCTCTGTTTCTGGGGCTGTTTACATTCGTAAGAGACTGACTTTGACATGTTGAACCACTAACGAAGCTTCCCAGCGTGACCTCGTAAGCTGAGTGTCGCGCAGCCAGGCTGCGCGCTCCAGCTCTGGGGACCCGTGCCACTTCCGTCCACCAGCTGCGGGCGCCAGGGCCCCGGCTGAAATAGTGTTGACCAGCAGCGAGTCCCCTGAGAGGGTGCTGAGAGAAGGCCCCAGTGCCACATGCGGCCTGAGCAGGGGCCGCGGTCTCCTCTCCGTGGCCCACGGCCCACGCTGCAGATTGTCGATGTTTATGGCAGGAAATGAGATCAAGAGACCCAGCACCCGAAGCAAGCCACATGCGAGTGTCACGGCCACTGCAGACAGGTGGCAAGGCCCTGCCAGTTGGCCTGCCGGAGCCCCTGGCAGCTCCGGCACACAGTCAGTCCTGGTGCCTGGAGACTGAGCCCTCGCGCTGGGCCCTGCAGGCTCATGGGGTCTCCAGCACCCCAGGCCTTCCTGGGCAGGCTTGCTGCTGTGACCTCTCCTGGGACACTGGGGGCTCCAGGCTCCTGTGGGTCAGAGGCAGGCAGAGCCTGCAGGCCCACCCCAGGAACACCTGGGCACAGACGTGGTGGCTGCAGTTGGCTTTCATGGCCACCCACCCGAGGCTCCACGCAGCCTCCCTGCAGCCAGCGTGGCATGAACAGAGACACCCGGAGACAGGGTGAGGCGCCCCTGCCCACCCCAGGGGAACTCTGTCTACAGAACACGCTGTGCATGGGCACCCCCCGCAGGAGGCCTGCTGCGTGAGCAGCAACCACGGCAAAGGAATTACTGGAATTATTCCAAATCCTGAAAGGCCCTGGGTTCGATCCCTGCACCACTAAGTAAATAAATAAAAGAAATCAGTAATGATAATAAAAAAGAACAACAAGACTCTCCTGCACTGCAGGAGCCCTGTTTGGGGAGATGGCTTAAATTGCGGTTGACTATGGGCCATGGAGATTTGGGCATTGCCGCCTTCCGTAGTCTCACGGGACTTGGCCTGGGATCTCGAGTGACTTGAGCCGAGATTGCTGATCAGGTCAGCGCCATTTTTTTGGTGGTGTATGGTGCGTGTTAGTCGTTGTTACAGCCAGAGAGAAACGTTATCAGAATAAAAAGCTGTTTGTTTCCAGTTCACCTCTGAACTTCCTGCGGCTTCGTTGCTCCAAGCGGCCATCGCTTCAGGCGGGCAACACTGCACTCCAGCTACTTCCAGCAAGATGCAGAAAGTATATAAAGGGAAAAATAAGTGTTTTGTTCTATCAGGTTGAAGCTGAGCCAAGTCTGGATAGTTCCCACTAATACATGAGCATGTATGTTCACATAGACGCACACGCATGTGCAGACATGGATGCTCAGAGTTAGACATGTTGACATCTGGAACACTTCATAGCAATGCTTAGTAATCTATCCCTTATTGATTGTGTATTAACCAGAATGAATACCCCTGCTCTGTGTGTGTTTTAAAAGTGTTCCTTTTGGTTGCTGTTTTTGGTGCCAGGGAATGAACTCAGGGGCACTCGACCACTGGACCACATCCCCAACCCTTTTTTGCATTTTATTACAGACAGGGTCTCACTGAGTTGCTAAGTGCCTCACCATTGCTGAGGCTGGCTTTGAACTAGCAATTCTCCTGCCTCAGCCTCCCAAGTGCTGGGATTACAGGTGTGCGCCACCGCGCCCGGCTTAAAAGGTGTTCCTATAAAAGTCAAGGAGTCAAGAATTTGTCCGTGCCTATAAAGTCTTAGTCTCCACCTAATTTTTCTTTAAATATTTGTTTTTTAGTTATAGGTGAACTTTATTTATATAAAAATAAAATATCTTTATTTTATTTTTATGTCGTGCTGAGGACCGAACCCAGTGCCTCACGCGTGCTAGGCGAGTGCTCTAGGGTTGCTACCTCTGGGCCAAAGCCCAGCCGCTCTCCACCTGATTTTGCAGCTCATTCTAGACACTCTTCTCATCTCTGTTCCAAGAGTGTGCTTAGTGTTTCAGAGGATGCAAGCTCAAGTTTTAAGCCCTTGTCTGAAGGGACTTGCTAAGGTAGAACCTCGTGTCCGTAGATACAGCGTAACAGGTGCGGCCCACAGCAGGACACCACATCACTGGTGTGCTAGCTCTAGAAACATTAACCAACTTTTTGTGGCTTAAAATGCACTATGGTATAGCTGAAAGACGAGCTGTCACCAGTAACGAAGGCTCTCGGACACTGCCCTAGCCCAGATGGCAGGGCCATAAAGGGCAAGACTCTGATCATGAAAACCAGATCTGGCAGACCTTACAACTAGCCATCTCTCAAACCCGTACTTACAATAGGGCACGGCAGCTGCAGACTCCCGAGTCTCTCCAAAGCACCACACCAGCTGCTACAGACTAGAGTCCCAGACAAATCTCACGAGAATGGCAGACTCGATCCCCCGCCACGTGCTGAGGGGGTGTGCACCCCCGATTGACCACACGTCCTGTGATGCCGAGTGGAGACCTACCTGAGACCTTCATCCCTGGCGGTGTTCTTAGTGTGCATTCCCGTGAGGGCTGACCCAACCCGGGGAGGCTGAGCCTGCACCCGGGGACATTTCTGGCCTCGACTCTTCCAGTGTCTGGGAAACCTGCCTGGTGGGGGTGCACCCCTGGGCAAGGCGTGCAGCCTGCTCTCTGTGCACTTTACCAACAGGACAGCAGTGCCACCAAGGCAGGAAGCTCACCTGTCCCTTAGAGCCTGGCACAGCCTGGCATGCAGTAGGCACTTGGTGAAAGATTGACAGCTTCGTAAAACCATGCTGGCGTGGACTCACTGCCTCCTGAGACTCTTCAGGGGAGAGAATGCCCGGGATCCCCCCACTCCGCTCAACAAAGTGCTAGGAAAGGGGTGCCGGGAACAGCTCCTGGTCTGCGCCAGGCTGGCTGTGCTGACACTGCACAACGCTGATTTGGAAATGCAGATTTGGCAGATTAACGCCATAGAATGGATGGATGGAAGTAGCAGTTGATCGGGCGTGGTTTCTGACGTGGGCTAAAACGTCAGGGCACCTAACAGCGTGGACGCGTCCGGCTGCCGACAGTGGCTCCGCCCTCCACAGGGGTCAGCTCACGGGAGGGAAGCGAAGCTCTAGAGAGAGATGCCACAGTCAAGAACTTGCTAACTGGCACCTAAATGGCAGCGTGAACCAGAAACGTGGGTCGTGGAGGAAAAGACCTACACGCCCACCCGGCTGCCCAGGCGGCCCTCGTGTGTAGGCCGGTGGTCCTGTCCTGCTCCCCCTCCCGCCAGGCCGAGGCCTCGACCCCACAGCCACCCCGGGGGGAGGGCAGTGCTCGCTGGAGGCCAGCGACTGGCAGGGGTGTCTCCCTCCACCTGGCCGAGCTAGTCAGAGAGCAGAGCAACCGGAGGCCCTGAGGGGCTGCCCCAGGACGCCTCTTGGGGGCCACTTGTGGGAGGAGCTAGGGGTGACCTCTGCAGACACCTTCTCACGCTGCCTCTCACTTCCTGGAAGTCTTCTCTTTCAAAAAGAGAGATCGTTTTTCACCATTAAAGTTTTTCTGCTGTCTGAGGTTGAGAGATAAAATTGGGGCTGTCAAATTGCCAGTCCAGAGAAGCACTAAGTCTGCGAGGCTCCGGATGACCACGGAGCCCAGGCCTCTGGCTTGTGTGGCCTCTCTGGAGTCCCAGAGGCTGCTGAGCCTCACATGGGCTCCAGTTCTCCAGGTCGGAAGTGCCTGGAGGGCAGGGCCAGCCTCTCCCGGGCTGCTGGGCCATGGTCCCCTCCCCGCATCAGGCAGAGTGCACAGGACCCTGGAGCCACAGGCGCCTATGTGAGGAAACTCAGGTGACCTCAGACTTGGGAGCAGAGGGATCTGCAGAAGAGAAGAGGCCGAGAGCCATGGACCAGTTAAGGACAGACAGTGTCACAGACAACAAGGGCAACCAAGGGTCTGGGTTAAAAAAAAAAAAAATCTCCCCAAAGAAGAGGCCCAGACGTGAGCAAAAGTTTCCACTTGTCAGTGTGGTGGGGGCTGCAAAGAGGCTGGGAGAAAGGCGTCACCAGGCAAAGGGCCTTCACGAAGAATGCGCAGACAGTGTTAGGGCGGTGAGGTGACATTTGCAGGGTGCAGGTGCGAGGTCTGCCGAGGCGAGAGGCAGACAGCCCGCCAGGCCTGGGGCCTGGCACTGCTCTGAGCCTCCTCGGGCCACACGCTGCAGCCGCTGCGTCTTCCTGAGCAACAGCCCAGCTCCAAGCAGTGCCGCTGCCCTGGCCTGGCACGCACGGACGCCAGAGCTGGGTGCGCAGGAGGGGGAGTGGTGGAGGCGTGTGTGCGGCCCACTGCGAGCTGGCAGGAGCAGCTGGCGCCCACCTCCCCGCCCAGCTGCATTCCTGGGGCACCTTCCACAGGCCCCAGCATGTGGGGCGGCGTGGGGCTCAGTGCTGTGCGGGAGCAAGGAGGAGGAGGGGAGGTAGCAGAGGAGGCCCGGCAGGGCAGCGTGCAGGACGCCTGGTACCTGGGTCCGCAGGGCAGCGCCTGCCGGCTCAGGGCCCTGCTGCGGCTGGGTCACCTCTGGTCCGGCCGCCGCCCAGCACAGGCCCTCCCCCCGCAGCCCACCGGCAGCCTGCAGGACAATGGATGGCCGGGACTCACGTGTGCTTCGTGGCCAGATGTTACCGCCCCAGCAACACCTGGAGGAGCCGCGGGGTGGAGAGCAGGTGACCTTCACGTGGGGCCGAGGCGTCTGCCGCCCGAGCAGGAGAATCCATCCACCGCAGCGTGAGGGACGCGGTGCCCACGCGCCCCTGTGGAGGGCCGACCCCCACCTCTGGCGCTCTGCAGCGCGGCCTTCTGCAGGCCCTGCCCGAGGCTCCTGTGTCTGTGGTGTCAGGCCGAGCTCCGGCGTCTCGCCGACCTCTTGAGGGTCTGAGAAGGGTCTCCAGAGCCCCTTGCAGTCTTCCCTCTGTGACAACAACGCTGGGCAAGCAGGGGCCCTGTGCTGGGGGCCGGGGGCTTCTTCACAGAAGTGGGGAGGGGCTTCTCCTCCCCCTGGGTCCCTGGGGGACACCTGGACGTCAGTGACTCTGCAGACACCAGCAGGATGCGCGCAGGGCCTCTGCGCTCTGCCCTGTCTCCTGGCCTCCGCCTGCACACACGGGAGGGCACCAGCCCGGCATGGAGAAGGGCGTTAATGTAGACCCTGGCCTTGGAGCCACGGCAGCCAAGCCTGACCTCAGACTGGGAGGTCGTGGGGTACCGAGAATGCAGCTTAGCCCAGGTCCCTCAGGAACTAGGTCCGGGACCCCACAGAGGCTCACGTGTGGGTGCGTGGAGCCCACACCCCGAGACTGCAGTCCTCTCCAGGTGGCCTGCAGCGCCTGGCGCCCCGAGGGTGCTGCGTGGATCGCTCCTAGACCAGGTAGCTCAGGGCTGGGGAGGGAAGGCGTGTGTGAGTGCACACCTAGGCAGCCAGGCCCACCGCAGAGCACGGGCTGAGATGCCAGCAGGCCGTGTGGAGGCACCCGGGGGCCGAGGCCGTGTGGAGGCACCCGAGGGAGGAGGCTGTGTGGAGGCACTCCGAGGGTGGAGGCCGTGTGGAGGCACTCGGAGGGCGGAGGCCGTGTGGAGGCAGAGCCCCGAACACTGGACGTGGTGCTCCTGGAAGGCCCAGGCTTTGCGCTGCAGAGCTCTGGAACTCCTCTAACATTCTTGACCCGTTGCTGCTGGAACCCGAGGGTGCAGGGCTGTGGGCACGGAGGCCGCTCTCCTGGGGAGACCCGTGCTGGCCGCCTCCAGCCCCAACAGGCCTGGGCACCTCTAGTGTCCTCTGTGACTCCAGCACACCCACAGCTCAGACCCTAAGACAGCTCCGGGTGGGCAGAGGTTCCTGAGTGCGCTCAGGGGCAGCCTGAGGTGACCCCAGGGGACGCCGGCAGAGCGGGTGTCATTCCTCTACAAGTGCAGACCCTTCAGCTACAGACACCCTGCCCCACAGGTGTCCATGGGCCAGCAGCTGGGCCTGGGAGGACGTCTGGTCTGAGAAGCAGCAGGACTGGACTCCAAGCCCCTCCCCAAGGCCCCCGCAGAGCAAGAGGCTCCTGTCACGGGAGTGAGGCTGCCTGGGACCAGGAGCCAAGGGAACGTGCCATCTGCAGACCCCGTGGTGGGACAGCGGCTGCCTCTGCCTGCGCCCTTGCCGGTGCAGAGTGGCTCGCTGCTGGGCACCAGCACAGGGGACTCCTCACTGCCCCTGGCTGGGAGCTCTACCTCCGGAGCCCGAGCTAATTCAGTGCCATCTAGTGACCTTGGCCCTGTCACGAATGCCCTGATCAGACTGCACGAGCCCTTGCAGTGAGCAGGTGTGGAGCGTCACCCGTCCTGCCAGCCTCATCCTGTGGGACTCAGACAGAGGCAGCCACCGTCCCACCAGGCGGGGTCTGCGGGTGAACTGAGCTGGCCACGTTCCCTGGGCTCCGGGTCCCAGGCAGCCTCACTCCCGTGACAGGAGCCTCTTGCTCTACGGGGTTGTCGTGCACTGAGTGGGGGTCCCAGCCACGTGCTGAAGCCCTCCTCGACGTGCAGCTGACCTGAGGCGAGTCACCGGGATGATCACACACGGAGGCAGAGGAGGGCCCTAACTGGGTAGGACTGACGGCCCTACTAGAAGAAGGGGGACACCAGAGCACGCTCTCTGCCTCCTGAGGGCACAATGGCAAGGTGGCTGTCCACCGGACAGGGAGGGCCTCCCAGGAGCCCCCCCACTGTGACCCCAGATCCCAGCCCCAGAACTGTGGGAAATACGTTGTCAGTGTGGCCGAAGACGCTGGAAGCAAGGTCTGTCCACTCAGCGGGCTGGACTGGGCCCTTTCCCAGTGGTCTTGGGGACTACAAAGGTGTCACAGGAGCTGGCAGGCCGAGGGAGACCTGGGACCAGGACACACACAGCTCACATCGCCACGTCTGTTGGTCAGAGTGGGTCACAGCCAGCTGCTCGCGAGAATGGGGACACTGTGCCTCAGCACTGTGCTGTGTCACCACCGGAGCCAGCTGTCCAAAGACCACGGCTGCCGTGGCTTCGCCCCACGTGGCAGGTCTGCGCACCTGGACAGAGGCCCGAGGCACAAGGCCTGGTGTCCCACGTGCAGCCGTGGAGTGCCCTGCGCCTGCCCTCTCCCCCGGCCTCCCCAGCCCCTGACCTCCACTCCCTCTCTGCCGTCTCCTAGCTTGGCCTTTCCAGAAAGTCGGGGAGCTGGAGTCGCCAGGCGCGGCCCTCGGAGGCCCCTCCAGGTGGTAGCGTGCCTGCAGGTTCCTCGGGGCTCCGCGTGGCGTGGCAGGCCTGCTTCTGCGTGCTGCGTGCTGCCCCACTGCGGGGACCCACGCGGCTTGTCTGCCACCCCCCTGCCGCGAGGCCTGCTCCGCCAAGCCGTGGTGGAGATGAACACAGGCGCTGCAAGGACCGCGCGGTCCGTGCAGGCCGCGGTCTCGCCTCGTTCCGACAAATGCTAGAAAGTGCGACTGGAGCCTCGTCCGGCTCCGCAGCCCTGGTGTGGGGGTCTGCGGCGCCGACCCCGGGAGCTCTCCTGCGGGCGCCACGTGACGCTGGCCTCCGTGTTTGCACCAGCACCTCAGGCCGTGGGGCACGGCCGTCCCGACAGGCGTGTGCTGGGCTCGTTGTTGGGACCTGTCGCTCCCTGTGACCGCGCGCTCTCGAGCACCTGCTCATCCTATCTGCCTGCCACGGCCTCTGGTGTCGGTTCAGGTCTTCAGAACATTCATGAATTGGGTTGTTTTGCATTGTTGAGATTTAGGAGTCTTTTAATCTGAATGTCCTCAGGAACCCCAGGGTTGTGAGCTGGGGGCTTTGTGGGTCTCTCTGGACCAGAGATGTCAATGTATTCCCTCACTGACAACAGCACTCAAGACGGCTATATGGGGTCTCATCCCCACGGCCAGCCGTGACGATCTCACTGAGACAGACGTGCACCTTTGAAGGCTGAGAAGATGTTCTGGGTCAAATTCAACAAGACTCGGATTAGTACAGACCTGTCCCTACAGAACCAAATGCTTTCTGCAGACAGTGGGGAGACCCTGGCTGGGAACAGAGGGAGCCCCAGGCCTGTCGTCACCTGAGGAGAGACAGAGCCGTGGGTTTGCTTTTGGGGAAAGGACATAAAGGAACAAAGTCAGCAGTTTTAGAGTTTTAAAAATGCCACTGGGCCAGGATTGTGGTGCATGTATGTAATCCCTGGGACTCAGGAGGCTGAGGCAGGAAGATTGCATGCTTGAGGCCAGCCTGGGCAAATTAGCAAGACCCTCAGCATCTTAGTGAGATCCTGTCTCAAAATATAAAATGGAAAGGACTGGCCTGGGAGCTCAGTGGTGCAGCTCCCTGCACTCCACCCCTCACACCAAAAAGAAAAATCAAATACCAAATGTTAGCAGTAAATGGACTCACTGCAGAGGTCCTGAGTGATACACTGTTTCCTTTAAGAGAGAGATTCTTGGAAACCTCCGCCTTGCCACGTTCCTGAGGGGCTGGAGGAAGTGAGGGACAGGAACTGCTGTGGAGGCCGGTGGGCGTCTGCAGCCCGCAGACCAGAGCCTTCAGGACCCCCAGCCACAGGGAGCACGGGGACAGGGACTGCCTCCCAGAGACTCCCCAGTGAGGAGTGCTGTCCTGGAGCTAGTAGCTGCTTCGGTTTCCCTAAAAGCAGTGACAGTCGTTTAATATGTATTACAAAGGGCGGACGCAAGGAGGGAAGCTTGCTAGAGTGGCATGTGGTCTGCCAGCCGACATCGGTAGGACACAGGGCTGCAGTGGCAGCATCGCCACCAGGTCACCTCAGCTTCTGAATCACTGTGGACACCAGCGGATGAACAGTCTGTGGAGACAAGCCCGGCAGAGGGGCTCTCCTGCGTGCTGGGCTGGGCAGCCCCGCAGGGTCAGCACAGCACGCAACACTGACGACACCGTCAAGCAGGTGCCTTACCCGAGCCTGCAGAGCCACAGGAAGCCCCGCCTGCCTCTGCAGTCACTGGGGACAAGGGCAGCTGGACAAGACCTGGATGAGGTGAATAAGCGTCAGAGTGTCCAGTCGCTGCCGAATCCTGGACAATGTGTCTTAATACCTGGTGGCCAAAGTGCAAGCCCCGGCTGAGAAATCTCAACGCTTACATAAGAAACTCGCACTGGGACGCCGCTCGCCTCTGACGGCCGCGCGTGTGTGCGCACTGGTTGGAAAACCGGAAGCTGTCCCTGGAAACAAGACGTGAATCACGAGCCCAGTGTATAGAATCTCTCCTGAGCTGGCTCAGCATCTCTCATGCCTCCTGGATCGGGGGTCCCCGGGAGCCACGCAGGGAGAAGGCCACCGCGTGAGCGCTGCGGACGCACATCAGGGCACGGCTGACGGGACTCCAGCAGGGGCTTTGGCCGCACGGCGCTGTCTGGGCCGGTGCTTCAGGAACAGCGCCACCTGCAGGGGACCCACAGCCTTCCCCAGGACCCTGTGGGACAGGGCAGGGGCGCCTGTCCAGGCCCCAGGCACAGGCCCACCGAGGGGCGGTTGTTGGATGAGGGTCATGCTTGGTGAGAGCAGAGCGCTTGTCTGGGCAGGGCCCTTCCTTCCCGTGAAAGGAGAGCAGAAGCCATTGTCCAAGGTCCGGGCCAGGAAGGAGGTGAGTCTCTAGGGGTGGTGAGTCTCTGTGCGTGGGAGGTTGGAGACCAGTTGTATCTGGAGAGGAAATAGAAAGTTCTAGGCCAGAAGTTTCCTCTTTGCTTTGGGCTGCTGGGTAGGGGACACTGGTGAACCCCCCTAAGCTGCAAAGAGTCACTCTTCAAGCCACCGGAGCAGGTGGGTAGGACAATGTCTGGCCATCACTCTGGTCCTGGTGCCACGCCTGCCCATCACTGCGGGGAGGACCCAGCCCTGCCACAGACAGCGGCCCCCTACTCAGCCTCCTTCCAGTGCCACGCGTTCCTCACTCAGCAGCATGATGCGAGGACGCTGAGTCCCCAAGCCCACCCCCACCCAGCTCTGGTGCAGCCAGCGTCAGCCGATCCCCGGGCCATCTGCCTTCAGTCCTGCAGGGCTGGCCGGCCAGCAGCCCCGGGGAACAAGGAATGGCCGCGGGCTCAGCCACAAAGAGGTCCAGTGTGCAGCAGGTAATGATGACCGGATGTGAGGAGGTGGACAGGGCGGCAGAAGGCCGGAGTTCCAGGGTGTGGAGCGGCGGCGCTGGGCGCCACACCACTGGACGGCACGGACGCCTGCAGCACCAGGCGGGAATGGCGTGAGCCTGGGAGGGAGACGCGAGCTTTACTGAGACCACGGGGGTCCAAGTCAGAGCTGCGATCTAAGTGCAGGGGGCAGGCTTGGGAGAGCACCTGGAGGGGACGCCCAGAGGGCAGCCTGCGGGGGGCTCCATTAGGCAGCTGCTGCCGGCGCTGGCCTGTGAGCTCTGTCCACCGGCAGGGTGAACACGGGGAGAGCAGCAGGGGGAGCTCCCAGGACCTGGTCCCCGTCGGGGGGTGAGGAGAGGACAGAGGGACAAGCTCCAGGCCAGGTCAGGGCAGACTCCCCAAGGCCAGGGACACGCTCCAGGCAAGGTCAGGGCAGACATCCCCAAGGCCGGAGCCCCAGAGCCTTGACCCTGAGGGCGGAGCAGGGGTGGGGGGCAGATGGCCCGTCCCTACAGCCACCCGGTGGGTGAGCCTGAAGTTCTGGGTGAGGATGGCCACCTGCCTGTCCCCCAGTGGCCCAGGTGCACACCTGTGCCTTGCACGGGGCAAACCACCTGCTCGCTCTCACAAGGTCCTGCTCACGTGGTAAATGACGCAACAAGTCTCCTCACTAGTGGCCATGGACAGTCCTCAGATTCTCACTAATGGCCCTGGACATTCCTCAGAAGCGTCCTAGCAGGGACAGCAGAAGCGGGGAGAGGAGGAGGTACTGCTGGCGGCTGGGCAGCTGAAGGCCTGTGAGTGCGGGTGTCTCCGCCCAGGTGAGCAGCTTGGCTGTGTGCAGAGCTCGGGTGGGGGCTGGTTCCCGCAGCAGACGAGATTCAGCGTGCAGAGAAGAAAGCCGCGGACCTGCCAGCAGCAGACAAGGTGCGCGCTGTCCAGGGCCCCGACTAAGTCTTGTCACCTGACCCTGTCACCAGGAGAAAGGAACTGTGGAGGCTGAGGTGTGGGGGAGAGCCACGCAGAAGCAGGCCCCGGCTGGGGAGGGGACTCACCACCAGGCGGAGCGGTCTTGAGCTTGGCCAGGCGCATGCGCCCTGGCCGCTGGTCCTGGCACGCCCTGTGGGGCAGAAGGGTTTTGTGCTGTGGCCGGAGTCCCCGTTACTGCTCACTGCACCCTGCATGGAGTGATCAACCAGGACCCTGACTGCGTCCTCACCAGGGTCCCCTCCTTGGTGACAGCTCAGCCTTGCCATGTCATTCAGGCCGAGAAGAAGCCCAGGAGGCCTGGGGTTTATGGCCACTGTGCCGTGAGGAGCCCGAGGCCCCGGGCGGAGCCGCTCCTTGTCTTGCTGGATTCCTGCGCCCGGGAGGGGCTGTCTGGGCTGCAGCTTCTGCTGTGTGTGAGCTGGGGTCAGGGGTCTGAGGAGGTCGGGCAGAGGACACAGGCAGCCCTGGAGGAGGGAGCCGGGAGCCTCTTCACCCACCTCCGGACCTTGGTGGGGGTCCACCTTCCTCTGCCGGGGCCTGGGCTCTGCCAGACGAGGGCAGGCGGCCATGCCTGGAGCCTGCTGGTCCGGTGCAGAGGACACGGCGCGGGCACTGCGCTGAGGACTTTGCTCTGACTCTGGGACCCCTGGGCTCCGTCCCCCATGTGTCCCGAGGAGGAGTGGTTGCTGACCCTCTGGGGTGCTGCCACACCTGCAGGGACAGCTGGATTGAGGCTGCTGTGCTTCTGACAGACCCGGACAAGAGCGGGGTTGGTGCCGGGAGGCCCAGTGGATGCCACCAACTGTGAGGTGCTCCAAGGACAGCAGGGACAAGGCCAGCCCAGAGCTCAGCGCTCGGCCCAGCCTAGTGTGCCCTAAGGGCACACGTGGGTCCCCACTGCCCTGCTGGGACCTCCCCCACGTGTCCCCGCAGACAAGCCTCAGATGCTCAGCTCCCCAGAAGACGCAGGACAGGCCTGGAGCCGCGGGAGCCCCGACTCCACGAGCAGTGTGGAAACGTCAGTCAGGAAGCAAAGAGGCAGAAGAAAGAGTCTCAGGACACAGAAGCCTTGCCTGGGCTGCGGGGCCCGCGGGGACCCCCAGGACCGAGGCGCCGGCAGCCGCACCTGCCAGGCCGGGCTCGCGGCCGGCTCGTGCCGCGCTTCTCCGCCAGCTCATTAATCACAGGCTGTTACTGTAATTTCAGTGAGTGTTGATCTTATTTTCTTTGTGTGATCCAATTACTTTGTCCTCTTCGCCAGGTTGGGGATCTCTCGGTTCCAGCATCCTGTCAGTCAGTCCCCTTTAGATAGGGACAATTCGATTCATTATCATTAAGCATCGACTTTTAATACCACTTTTGGGGAAAATCAGTGAAAGAGAATCCGCCCCGCTCAGCCCCTGCCCAGCGCCGGGGGAGGCGGTCTGTTCTGAGCACCTGAGCAGGCCCGAGCCTCTGTCCTCGGGGCCCTAATGTCATTCTGAACTTGAAGCTCATTAACAACCCGTCGTCTGGCAGCCCCACTTGGCAGGAAGAAACTGGATTTGAATTTGAAGGTTGTGAAAGTGGGCACCCCTGGGGGATGGCACGGTCGGCTGCGGAAGCTACTGCAGCCAGCCGGAGACCCCGGGTGCACGTGCAGCCCAGCAGGGCTGAGCCCCGTGGGGCGCCCGCGTGAGTGCGTGTGTGCACAGACAAGAGGCACCTCGCTCTCTTATTTTTAATTAACTTTTCAGTTGGGACTGCACTCTCCTGTAGCGCTTGCCGGCCCAGGGTCCTGTCGGCCGCCATCAGCGAGGCTGCGGAGGCTCGGCACGGGACGCGAGCGGCTGCAGACCCCTCCCTCTCCAGGGCTGGAAGCCCACCTGGTGCTGCTGGTCCTGCCCTCGCTCTGCCACCCCCTTCTGCGTCCCTCCGCTGTACGCTGGGCGAGGAGGTCTGCGGGGCAGCCGCTGTTCTGGTGGGTGGGTGGTGGGCAATTGCAAGAGCAGCTCTACGTCCCTCCGAGAGAGGAAGGACACAGCTAAGAATGACCTGAGGCCTGGCAAGAGGGAAAGAGAAAGGAAGCAAAAAGGCTTCAAGATGCCAAGCGACCCCGTCCAGCAGCAGGAGTAACGGAGAACCACGACCAGCCCCTGGTGGTCAGCAAGTCGCACGCAAGGTTGAGGCGGCATCTACCAGGTAATGGCTTGCCCAGAAAATCATGAGTCAGCTTAGTGGCTGGACTGACGTGGTGACAGGAGGAAGATCATTGGAAACAGAGAGCCTATCTAGAAGGGCCTGGCTTGAGAACAGCCTGGACCTCCACATTCCCAGGGAAAATGAGCAGGATTAAGGGGTTTGCCAGGTAATAAATGCCAAATTATGGAATGCTCGGAGTAATCAGCCACCCAGAAAGACACGCTCTTCTTCAACACCCTCATGTCCCAGAACTGCTGGGAAAGCGTGCCTGTGGCCAGCAGCCCCAAGCAGCAAGGACGCAAATGCACGTTCCCCCTGAAGCCCGTGCAGTGGACAGCCATCAGACAGTCCAGCAGGACTCCTCCCCGCGGACCAGTCACGGTGTGTGCGCGTGGTCACTCCATGGCTGGGGGGTGCAGGCTCTTCACAGGCAGGATCTGCTGCCTGGAGGGTCCCCTCCAAGCTGGAGTTGGCCTTGCCTTCTCCACGTGGTGCAAGCTCCACCTTGGGTGGCTCACAGGAAGATGAGGGGGTGACGCACCTGCAGGTGTCCTCCGCCCCCCGCGCTGAGCAGACACAGGCGGCCTGGCTGCAAGGGCCTCCAGTCCTCCAGTCACTGCAGTTGTGTTCCAGAGTCGACATGAACCGTGCAGTGCCGTGAGCCTGTCCTGACGCAGGCATGGGTCGCTGAGGGCTTGCTACATCTGGCCCCACGCAGCAGGTGGGCAGGGAGAAGCCTGAGGTTGAGCTTCTAGCAAACCCCCAGGTGAGGCTGCTGCTGCAGGTTTGGATGCATTTTGAGGAGCCAGGTTTAAAGGACAAGCCCGGAGGCTAGCCACCAGGCTGTCCCACCTTGCATAAGGGCAGCAGCTCAGCCCCAGAGCGAGGTATGGGAGGAACTCGCACTGCACCCTGCTTATCACGGTGCCGGACACGGAAGGCAAGCAAACATCCCAGCTGTGTTGACACTGTCAGGTCCTTACTTAACCTCAGTGGAGCTGGGATATGCTCACACCTGCAGCTTGGTGAAAATGTTGTTTATTTCATGGGCATATGTTGCCACCTGAATCGACGGCCGCTTGGAGCAACGAAGCCACGGGAAGAAGTTCGGAGGCGAACTGGAAACAATCAGCCTTTTTATTCTGATAACTTTTCTCTCTGGCTCTAACAACAACTTTAACACACACCACACACACCACCAAAATGGCGAGACCCGATCAGCAAATTCGCTTAAGTCCCACGAGATCTCGGGCCAAGTCCCGTGAGACTACGGAAGGCGGCAACAGCCAAACATCTCCTTGGCCCATAGTCAACCGCAATCTTAGCCATCTCCCCAAACAGGGCTCCTGCAGGCATAAATCACTGTTTTGGATAATTTGTATAAATAAACCTTGATTTTCAATGATCTAAAGCACAATATTCAACATTAAAATTTAAGCAAAATAAACTTGTTCTTATATTCTTTCTGAAACATTCTTTATTATTCAATTTGTTTTCCCAAAAGCCATATATATGTTCTTGTGTATAAAAGCAACCTTAATCACAACATGAAACAAGCCATTACCATATAATTTGCTTGCTCCAGTCACAAATACATAGAACTCTATTAACTGTAGCGTTCGATGTATGCCTCCTCTCCACCCTGTGACTGCTCCTCTCTTGTAAAGCACACAGCTTAGGGACAGCATGGGCTCCAGGAGGCAGGCTCCTGGGGGGAACCCCAGGGACCCACATCAGTGCCTACTGGGGCACTGACCTGCTCTGACCCCTGCCACTCTGCAGGGCACCTGGGGAACATCTAAAGTGCCAAGTCCTCACCACAGACTCTGGCCATGCCATGCCATCCAGAGAGATGCCCCAGGCTGGCAGTTTTCAAGTTCCTAACAGGGACTTGAAGCTAGGAATTGTGGCCACAGCAGGATTTTTGAAAATGCTGCTCTCTTCTTCTCCATGTCTTGCATGTCTAAAAACTACCACCAAATCCACTTCTTTTGATCCTCCTGGGGCAGCATAGTGATCCAAGCTGAACTGGGGCAAGCACTCGGTTCTCAAATTCAATACACGTGGAAGTATGTTAAGTCTGTCTAATGTCCACATGAATTTAATAATCATGTCAGAATATTTTTTCTGCTCTCTGTAAAAGGTTTATATAGAATAAGGAGAAACTCTTCTAAAAAGCAGTGAAGGTCTTTCCACATGAAGGGTTTGTACATCTACTTGCACGCTTTGTTTGGGAACTTCCTGGTGCCTAGAATCTGAGCCCTGGAATGAGTGGTCAGAGACAAAGCATGCACAGAAACCCTCTCAATTGCAGAGCTCGCCTAGGCTGTTTACTCTCCACATGGCTGTGAAAAACATAAGAAGAACTTGGATCTATGAGTGGAGTATTAAACCTCTGCAGATAGGAACAATTTTTAACCAATTGATTACGCATTTAGATTATTAAAAAACAACAAAAAACAAACAACAAAAATACAAAAAGGGAACACATAATTCTCTCAACCTTACCTGTATCTCTATTCCTCACTGAAGGAACATTGATCTGGGTATAAAAATCCAAACAACACTCTTTCTTTGCTTTCTAATCTGAAGTGACTATGGAAATGGTATTTATTGTATTTTTCACTGATTTGGCCATTAGTTACCAACTGTTTTGTGAGAGTTCTTATATTTTTATTGTGTGTGCTTGTCCAACTATTTTCTTAATAACCTTATGTACATTGAATTTTGTTTTCTTCACAAAATTGCATAAATCAGAGTGCCTATTTTATATATATATTTGTGCTTTCCATAGTAACTAACCCAGTAAACTTTCTTAATGTGTATTAAACTGCAGGAGCCCTGTTTGGGGAGATGGCTTAAATTGCAGTTGACTATGGGCCATGGAGTTTTGGGCATTGATGCATTCCGTAGTCTCACGGGACTTGGCCTGGGATCTCGCGGGACTTGGCCCGGGATCTTGAGTGACTTGGCCGAGATTGCTGATCGGGTCAGCGCCATTTTGGTGGTGTGTGTGGTGCATGTTAGTCGTTGTTAGAGCCAGAGAGAAAAGTTATCAGAATAAAAAGCTGTTTGTTTCCAGTTTGCCTCTGAATTTCTTCCGGCGGCTTCGTTGCTCCAAGCGGCCATTGCTTCAGGCGGCAACAGGTGGCGGCCCGTACGGGGACTTCGGAGTGGACAGGTAAGAACTGAAAGGTCTCTAAAGATGGGTTCCAATATAACTGAATCCCAAGTGATAGAGGCTATGCAAAGACTCCTTGATATACCTGACTCTGTTCTCAGTGAGGAGGATATAGAAAAAAGTGAAAGTGATCAAAAAAGCATAGCTTCCACTGGGCCAACTAAGACCAGTAAAGAGAGTATTAGAAGAGTCCCAAAAATGACAAAAATCCAAGCTATTAGAGCTATACGGGAGTTATTGGAGATAGCTGAAGGATACTTGCTCTTAATGGAAACTGGGCCTCAGGATATTGCTGTCAGTGAAATTAGCAGTGGTGAGGAATCTAGTAAAAGTGATCCTGAGAAAATGAGGAAAAAGAAATTAAAAAGACCAAGAAAAAGGACCATCAAGTAGAGGAATCACTTGTGTCCTCTACTCCCCCATGGGTGGAATCTATTACAGAAAATATGAAGGGTATTACTAGGCATTTGCATACCCTAGAAACAGAAATAAAAAGTCTTTCTGATCACTTATGTGTGGCGGCTCTGACCAGCAGAAACACACACACACTTGATGGGGAGAAAACTTGTTCCGCTTTATTGAGGTTAAACATCAACTTATATATGGTAAACAAACCAATCATCAAGGAGAGCATGTGAGTAATATACATAATTCTATAAGGCATGATATAGAGCATGAGCTGTCCACGAGGTTGCCGAGCCAAACTAGCCAATAGGTGATACTTCCTGGATGTGACAAAAATTGAACAGTCAGACAAGTCAGGTGACTGGGCCCATTGCCAAGCGCCATAACTGGGTGGGGCCAGAGCAAGACTCTCACACTTATGCGCTCTCGAGGGTAACACACAGATACATTGGGAACCGCCAGCATTTGAAAAGAAAAATGGACAGAGGGTCCATCAGTCAGTAGATTTTAAAACAATAAAAAATCTCAAAGAGGCAGTAATAACTTATGGGCCCCAAGCTCCTTTCACGTTGAGTATGCTGGAGTCCCTTAACACCTTTAGCTTAACCCCCTCAGACTGGAAAAGTCTATGTAAAGCAGCATTAAGTGGGGGGCAATTCTTGGTTTGGCGATCACAATTCCAAGAACTTTGTATAGAAACGGCTAAAAGAAATGTGGCTGCAGGGTTTGGAAACTATAATATAGAAATGCTCACAAGGAGAAGGGCAATTCGCAGACTTACAGGCTCAAAAAGATTATGACCCAGATGTATATGCTTAGATAAAGGCAGCTGCCTTAGAGGCATGGAAAACTGTACAAGGACCTGGGGATCTACAAGGTAGCTTGTCAAAAGTGATTCAAGGACCTAATGAGCCATATGCTGATTTTGCTGATTGACTTTTGAGAACTGCAGGTAGTGTGTTTGCAGATGTTGATCAAGCTATGCCATTAGTTGTTCAATTAGCATACAAAAATGCTAATAAATGCTGCCAAGCAGCCATCAGGCCATGGAGAACTAAAAAGGATCTTTCCGTATATATACAACTATGTAAAGATATAAATGACGCCTTTGTCACAGGAAATGTGATTGCAGCCTCAATGAGAGGTGCTTCCCCTCGAAATTTCACAAAGGCTAAACGTAGACATTATAATCAATCAGGATATTCCAGGCAAAATTATCATAATCAATCAGGCTATTCTAGGCAAAATCCCAAAAGAGAAATAAGACCAAGCTCATACCGTGCCCCAGGCCACTGCCCCAGGTGTAAAAAGGGAAATCATTGGGCCAATAAATGCCATTCAAAATTTGACATCCATGAAAATCCTTTGTTCAGGAATTCAAAAAACGGGGCACGGGGCCCAATACCCCGGGGCCCACAAATGTACGGGGCATTGGAGGAGGAGCGTTGCTGCCTGAAGCGATGGCCACTTGGAGCAACGGAGTCGCGGGAAGAAGTTTAGAGGCAAACTGGAGACAAACAGTTTTTTTATTCTGATAACTTTTTTTCTCTGGTTCTAACAACGACTAACACGCGCCACACACACCACCAAAATGGCGCTGACCCGATCAGCAATCTCGGCCAAGTCACTCGAGATCCCGGGCCAAGTCCCGTGAGACTACGGAAGGCGACAATGCCCAAATCCTTATGGCCCATAGTCAACTGCAATTTAAGCCATCTCTCTAAATAGGGCTCCTACAGAGGAGTATCCTCAAGCATCCACTAAGATGCTTCCCCGACACAATCCCTACTACCCATCCACTCCCTAGCCAGAGGAACAAGAGGAAATGCAGGATTAGACCTCGGTTCCACCGCCCGAATAGTGTTAACACCTGAAATGGGGGTTCAACTGATTCCCACAGGAGTCAGGGGACCTCTTCCCTAAGGGACTGTAGGACTTATTATCGGGAATAGTCCTAAAAGCTTATTAGGTTTGCAAGTGACCCCAGGTGTAATAAACTCAGACTATAAAGGGGAAATAAAAATAATGCTTAGCTCACCCCAAAGTATAAGTTCTGTTAATCAAGGAGATAGAATTGCTCAGTTGCTTCTCCTTCCCAATTTACATAATTCATTTAAAATGAGTATGCCTAAAAAGGGAACAACAGAGGATTTTGTTCCACTGACTCAAGACCCATGGCTTGCTGGGTTCAAGACTGTTCAAGGAGGCCTATGTGTAAAATAAAAATCCAAGGAATAAAAATGGAGGGATTAATAGATACTGGAGCTGACTCTTCCATTATTAATTTACGCCAACAGCCCAAGCACTGGCCTCTGCAAAAAGCTTCAACCAGTTTAAGAGGCTTGGGATATAATAACCTCCCAGAAAAAAGTGCGGTAATTTTAAAATGGGAGGATGATGAAGGCCATAAAGGAACATTTCAGCCTTATGTTTTACCTAACCTACCGGTTACTTTATGGGGACGAGATATTTTGCAACAAATGGGAGTACACCTTGCAACCAAGCCTACAGGTGTTCAATGTGAAAATCTACAAGGTAATCTTAACCCTAAAAGAAATCATTATCAAAAAGTACAGAGTAATCTTAACCCTAAAAGTAATCATTATCATAAAGGAAAAAGATATTTTTTTTCGGGGCCACTGAGAAAATAATTTTGAAAATACCATGGCTTTCTGATAGGCCAGTGTGAGTCCCTCAGTGGCCCCTATCTAAAGAGAAATTACAAGCGGCCCACCTACTAGTTCAGGAACAATTAGAAGCAGGACATATAGAACCTTCCACCTCTCCCTGGAATTCCCCCATATTTGTGATCAAGAAAAAGTCAGGAAAATGGCGATTGTTACATGATCTTAGACAAATCAATAAAATCATGCAAGTTATGGGCCCTACTCAACCTGGACTTCCTAGTCCTGTAGCTATTCCAAAAAATTTCCATCTTATTACTCTTGATATAAAGGATTGCTTCTTTTCTATTCCCCTACATCCTCTGGATGCCCCCAGGTTTGCTTTTTCAGTTCCTTCTATTAACAATAATGGCCCTGATCAGAGATATCAATGGAAGGTTTTACCACAGGGAATGGCTAATAGCCCCACAATATGCCAAATATATGTGGATAAGGCTATCCAACCCATTAAAAATAAATATCCACACCTCATGTGTCTACATTACATGGATGATATTTTATTGGCCCACCCTAATCAAAAAATCTTATTTAATATATTCAGTGACATGGTAGAAAATTTAAAAAATTATGGATTATATATAGCAGAAGAAAAAGTTCAAACCAGATCTCCCATATTATATTTAGGATATAAATCATGGATACTTTTGTTAGACCCCCCAAAATTCTAATAAATAAAGAACATTTGACCACTCTCAATGATTTCCAAAAACTACTGGGAGACATTAATTGGCTTCGCCCTACACTAAATCTCACTACTGGCCAACTAAAACCTTTATTTGACATCCTTTACGGAGACCCTGATCCATCTTCAACATGAACATTGACTCCTGATGCTAGGAAAGCTTTAAAGTTAGTAAAAAAAGACATCGAAGGAGCTCATTGTGATAGATTTGATTTAACTCAACCGCTGATGTTGATTATAATTTCTTTACAATATACACCCACAGGAGTATTTTGGCAACAAGGGCCTTTATTATGGATACATTTGCCCGTCTCTCCTAAAAGTATAATTGAGTCTTATACCTCCATGGTGGCTAAACTTATTCTTCAAGGACTTAAGACTTCTACTAAAATAGTTGGCATTCACCCTGCTACTATTATTACTCCATATTCATCATCACAGATTGAATACTTATGATTTAATGATAATGATTGGGCTATAGCTAAATGCTCTACTTCTGAAAATTTTGATAATCATCTTCCTAAGTCTCCTATATTATCTTTTTGTATTAATCATCCTATTATATTTCCACAGGTAATAAAAAATCAACCTATTCCTAAGGCATTTAATGTATTTACAGATGGGTCCTCAGATGGTACTGCTACAGAAGTCACTAAAAAAGAAAATATGACTTACATAACTGCACACAAATCAGCTCAACTAGTGGAATTGGAAGCTGTGGTAAGAGCTCTGGAAAATTTTAGGGACCAGCCTGTAAACATTTTTTCAGATAGCCACTATATTGTACAAGCCGTCCCAAAATTAGAGTTAGCAGGACCAATTGCACCTCATACTCCAGCCTTTAAATAGTTTTATCAAATACAAAAACTTTTGTGGGCAAGAAAAGAACCTCTATTCGTAGGCCATATTAGAGCACATACTAATTTGCCTGGTCCCCTCCATGAAGGTAATCAAAAGGCTGATGAACTTACAAAAACAATATTTATACTTTCAGCGCTACAACAAGCTACTTTATTTCACTCCCAGTTTCATGTCAACAGCACCACCTTGCAACGTAGGTTTAAAATCACAAAAGAGCAAGCCAGAACAATTGTAAAGGATTGTAAATCTTGTATGACACATTTGCCCAATCCTCATTTCGGCGTTAACCCTAGAGGATTAATGCCCAATCATTTGTGGCAGATGGATGTTACTCATGAGCCAAGTTTTGGAAAATTGCGATTTATTCATGTGACCATAGATATGTGTTCAGGCATGATTTTTGCTTCCTTACATTCTGGAGAAAAAGTTAAAGATGTTACATCTCATTGTTTGCAAGCTTTTGCTGCATTGGGCATCCCCAAAATGCTTAAAACAGATAATGGCCCCGCATATACGTCCTCATCTTTCAAACAGTTTTGTGCAAAATTCAATATATCCCATAAAACAAGCATCCCATACAATCCTCAGGGTCAGGGCATTATTGAAAGAGCAAACCGCACACTGAAAATTTTGTTATTAAAACAAAAAGAAGGAAATTGGAAAAGTCCTAAGGACAGATTGGCAGTTGCCTTGTTTACCTTAAATTTTTTAACTTTAGACTCTGATGGTTATCCTGCTGGAGACAGACATTGGAATCCACACCAACAACATAAACCTTTGGTTTACTGGAAGGATGTTCTTTCAGGTACAAGGAAGGGTCCAGATCCAGTATTAATTTGGGAAGAGGATCTGTTTGTGTTTTTCCAAAAGACGAATCCTCTCCAATATGGATACCATCTAGATTAATAAAGCAGGTACCACATCAAAATTATCAAGATGAAGTTGTTGAAGAATCAAGATTAATAAAAAAGGTACAAAATCAAGAGGACCAAGATGAAGGTATAGAATGATTCCCTCAAAAGAGTCCTTCAAAATATTTCACAACTTAAGTGTCATTCCTCCCGGCCGGGACGAGGAGATCTCTCTTTAGTGTGCACACAATTGTATTTTTTTTCTTTTTATACATGTCTTTAAGTCTGTACATTTGTCTACATTTCATGTTAATGTGACGTCACAAATATATATTTGTATGTTTGTGTGTCTGTCCAGAGTGACGTCACAAATAACAAAGCACTTATGAAAAAAAAAATATATATATATGGATCCAAATAACTTTAATTCATTTTAGGTTAAGAGTATTTAATTAAGAGTAAATAATTTTATAAATGAAGGTACTTTCAATTTTGATTTAGAAGTGTCCCTGGGACTTCTCTTTAGCAAACAATATGACTAGTGCTATATAACCTGATATTTTGGTGTTTTGACATAAGATTGTTTATTTGTTATTAACTTCATTTGTTTAATAGCTCATTAATTTCAATTATCTCAACAGGTAAAAGATTGCTCTGTATACAGAGACTCGAGGGTTCTAGCTAACAAATTATTTCTCCAAAGTGCCTTTACCTTTTCTTTAATCTATCTTTAATGCAGTAATTACCCTCAGTCTTTCTTTGTTTTGTTCTAAATATGATACTTTGCCAACTTATGTTTGTAGAAGCTCAACCAGCGATGTGTGTGAACAAAAATCAACTTTAATTTTCTAATCTAATTATTCTATTTTGTAGTTTGACAACTCGCCTCTTGACTCAGTGCTGCAATAGCTCTGCCTTTCCTTTAATAATTGATGCTTGAGTTTCTAGGTAGCGGGCCCTGAAGATTTGCTGGTGGCATTGTCTAGACATAAAAAAGACGTCTGCTGCTACAGCTGCAGGGATCGCGGCCGCCGCAAGCATCCCTGCTGCTCAAGCATCAAACAACCTCACCAACAGTGTGGCCTCTGCTCTACATGCATGGGGCCTCCTACATCAACGTGTTATAACAAGTGGACATTTTGATCTTTCATTGTTTGAAACTTTACAGAACAATGCCTTGCGGGTATTTGTCTAGAGAATTCAGTGTTACTTGATGGAACTTAGGGCAGCTGATTTGTTTAAACAGTTTGATATGCTATGCAATTTGGCTCGTCACCAAAAGGCTTGTCGCCTTAAAGCCACAGCATCTCCTCATAATTGGACGGCTGTTAGTCATCTTACACAGTCGATGCTAAAGGGCTCCATTGGATGGCTGGTTAGCCAATGACGGGTAAGATCCCCAGAGGGGGACAACCTAAGACAGGCACAGTCGCACAGGATAGTCTCATGTGGCCGACATATCATCCTAAGACAGGAGTCAAGGGCACAGCCTTGATTATCTGATGACAGGTAAGAATGTTGGTTGCACATAGACGTCCTAGAGCATTACCTCTTTTAAAACAAAAGGGGGGAAATGCAGGCGCCCTCTTTGGGGAGATGGCTTAAATTGCGGTTGACTATGGGCCATGGAGTTTTGGGCATTGCTGCCTTCCGTAGTCTCACGGGACTTGGCCTGGGATCTCACGGGACTTGGCCCGGGATCTTGAGTGACTTGGCCGAGATTGCTGATCGGGTCAGCGCCATTTTGGTGGTGTGTGTGGCGCATGTTAGTCGTTGTTAGAGCCATAGAGAAAAGTTATCTGAATAAAAAGCTGTTTGTTTCCAGTTTGCCTCTGAACTTCTTCCCGCAGCTTCGTTGCTCCAAGCGGCCATCGCTTCAGGCGGCAACATTAAACAAAATTGCTTTTATTCATATGTATTTCAAGACATGGGAAAAAAATAAGAATCACCTTTAAATGCAAAAATAAAATGTCTAATCATTTCAGTTAACCAAGAAGTGATGTCAGTGACACAGTGGAACAGGAGGTCTTTGAATTCAGTTCCCCACGTAGAAAGTCCATCTAGTAACCATCCAAGGATAAAAGTACTCATAGCAATTTGAAACTTCAGAGTGAGGTTAAATTTCTTCCAGGACCACAGAACTAACAAGAGCCACATCAGATGAGCAAGAAAAAGGGTTTCATTTGACTGAGTCACCTGCCCATGTTGACACTCTCACAAAGAGGGTTCTCCTGGGCCCGCTGCTTTTACAGATGAGAAAGGAGTCTGACACAGACATCTGGATTTCCAAGCATACCAGACCCCCCTCTTTCTCCCCACACAGGGAGCACTAACGACATCAGCAGCCCTAAACCACCTGGGGACGGCTATAAACACAAAGGAGTGGGACTCAGCAATGAGTGCGTGGACCTCGGAAGTGGTAGTGCATTGTTGCCACTGGTCATGAGCACCCAGTGACACAGGCAACAGCACAACCCACCTGCACAGTGGAGCTGGGCCCTTACAGAAGCAAAATTGGATGTTCCATCTGTGTGGGTCCCTAACAGGTCACCCTGCCTCGCCTCAGAACCTACCCCAGGCTCCTCCCAGTACAGAGGGACAATCTGCACTTGTGTACTTCTGGGGAGCATAAGACCTGTCTGACCCAGGAGTCAGGACAGCAGTGCCTGAGACTCTCCCAAGGTGGGGAAGGAAGCCAGGACCGTGCACCGCTGTGCAGCTTACTCTGCCACCACACATCTTGGGCAGTCACACAATGGTCATGCCCAATTTTACAGCCCAGTCCACAGTCCTACTTCTATAGAATCTGCAGAGTGGTACCACTGGCCAGTGAGTAGTCTGTGACCCTATCCAATCAGAGCAACCACGGTTCCCATCCCCAGCTCTGCCTCACACCATGCTCAGCCAGTGGCCTACTGGACAGCAGAGCCCCCGCAGCACATCTGGCTTCATGACGTGGGCAGTGGCCCAGCACACCTAAAGAACCTGACAGCAATCCCCACTTTCCCAGGGTTGCTGCCAGCCGGCCTACAGAGAACCTCGACTGCACTGATGAGTGAAAGTCCTTACAGGAGAACAACACCTACACACACTGGGATAGGGGGTTGTTTTCACAGATGCATGGAAACTAAGGCAAGAGCACAGGGAATACAAAGAATCAGGAAATTATAGTGCCACCAAAGAAGACTAATAAAACTCCAACAACAGATTGTAAAAAATGGAGCTACATGAACCAAATAATCTTCTTAAATAAGTTCAGTAAACCACAAGAAAAAAAAGAGAAAAGAAAATGAAATTTGGAAAATAATACATGAAAAAATATGAAGTTTGAATATTCAATAAAATAACCACAAGAGCAAAACCAAAAATGAATAGAATCTTAAAGATAATTAATTAAATGACAAAAAAATTCAAGAGGAAGCCTCACCAGCGATCAAATCAGGACCAATCAGTTGAAATTATCCTCAGAGAATCAAAATGGGGGTGGGGGAGGGTAAATAAAGCCTGTTGGAAGTGTGGAGTGTCACCAAGAGTACCGAGTCTCACATATCACAAGTGCCAGCCAAAGAAGAGAAAGAAACGGGTCAGAAAGATTCCTAAAGAAATCATAGCAAAACTTCCCAAATTTAACTGACTTCCAAAAAACGAAAACACAGAGGTTGCCAGTCAAATTAAACCAAAAAGAAGCTCACCAATACATATCATAACCAAGCAATCACAAATCAAAGCAGACAAATAACTTTAAGTCAGCAAGTGAAAATAAACATGTCTCACATAGAGACCCCCAGTGTAGTCGCCTGAAGCGATGGCCGCTTGGAGCAAAGAAGCCGCGGGAAGAAGTTTAGAGACGAACTGGAAGCAAACAGCCCTTTATTCTGATAACTTTTCTCACTGGCTCTAACTACACCCCGACACGCCGTCCATGCTCCTCTAACCTCCAAAATGGCGCAGACCTCCTCTGCAATCTCTCTCAAGTCCCTCGAGATCTCCAGCCAAGTCTCGCAAGATCCCAGGCCAAGTCCCGTGAGACTACGGAAGGCGCCAATGCCCAAACATGTCCAAAGCCCGTAGTCAACCGCAATCTTAGCCATCTCCCCAAACAGGGCTCCTGCACCCCCAGTTGAGTTATCAGTGGATTCCTCAACAGAAACCTTTCAGGCCAAAAGACAGGGAGATGACACATTTAAAGTGATGGGAAAAAAAAAAAATCTTGCCAAAATTCCTTTACCTAGAAAAGCTGTCCTTCATATATGGGAAATAAAGCTTTCCAAGATAAACAAAAGCTAAGGGAGCTTATTACTACTAAAATTATAAAACTCTGATGTAAATAAGTCCGTAATCAAAGTTAAAGTATTCTAATACTGCATTCTGGTGTATGAATCAATTATTCTTTACTAGGAAGGTTAATATAAACTTTTAAAAATAGCTATAAAGGCATTCACTTGTAAGGGATAAAAATTACAGAAACATGTTATTTATGATATCAAAAATGTAAAGTGTGGCAGAAGTAAAAGTGTAGAATTTTTACTACAATCAAACTTAAATTGTTATCCCCTTCAAATAAACTGTTGCAAGCATAAGATGTGTTATATAAGCCAAACAGTAACACAGAGCAAAGGCCTAGAGTAGATACAGGAAGCACAAGAAGAGAGCGTTCAAAGCACTTCACCACAAAAACCATCAAGCCCTGAAGGGAGATGGCAAGAGAGGAAGGAGGGAGCACAGGTCTGCAAGAGGAGCAGAGCAGTCACAGTATGTCAGTAATAAGTCTCCACCTGTTACCAACCACTGCCAGTGTGCACGGATCAAGTTCTTCAATTAAAGAACATAAAGAGGCTGAAGGTGCTTTAAAAACACCAGGACCTAACTACCTGCCGAGTCTCGTTTACTTTAAAACACAGAGCTTGGAAGCGAAGGGATGGTGAGACAGCCCCAACAAGTGGAACCCAAAGCAGGGCCGCGGCGGCTGCACGTAAGCAAACAACACGCCTTATATCAAAACTGTGGAAAGACAAAGAGGTTGTCATGGGACAATAAGGGCTCAATTCATCAAGACAACATAACAACTGCAAATGTGTGTGTACCAGACACCAGAGCACCTAAGTAAACACCTGTCAGTCAACTTGGAGGGAGAGAGAGCAGCTCAGGATGGTAGGGACCTCCACTTCTAAAGAGGGGCAGATCCCCAGAGGGGATCAACAGGAAGCAGAGTGGCGTCTGCGCCCACAGATACGTGCAGAGCATGCAGCCACAGCACCGCACACTCTGCTCAAGCACGTGTGGAACCTCTCCAAGAGAGATCGTGCATAGGCTACAAAACATTGCCTAACAAATTTAAGAAGAGTGGAATCATTTCAAGTGTTTTTATTCTCACCACAGTGAAATGAAACTAGAATTCAACAACAGGAGGACTATTGGAAAATTCAGGTAGGTGAAATATAAAAAAGAAAAAAAATCCTCTTAAATGGCCCATGAATCAAAAAGGAGACAACAATATCTTGAGACAAACGAAAGTGGAAATACAGCATACCCAAATTTCTATATTACAGTGACACAGCCACGGCAATGTTTATAGCAGCTCAACTCACAATAGCTAAACTATGGAACCCACCTAGGTGCCCTTCAACAGATGAGTGGATGAAGAAAACGTGGCATATATATACTTACCTGCATCCACATATATGATGGAATATTAGCTATAAAGGTGAATGAAATTATGGCATTTGCGGGTAAATGGATGAAGTTGGAGAATATTGTGCTAAGTGAAATAAGCCAATCCCCCCAAACCAAAGGCCGAATGTTTTCTCTGGTATGTGGATGCTAATCCACAATGGCAGGAGGATAGGGAAGAGTATAGTTACTTTAGATTAGGTAGAGGGGAGTGAAGGGAGGAGAGGGGGGTATGGGGGTAGGAAGGACAGTAGAATGCATCAGACATTATTACCCTATGTGCACGTATGACTGCATGACTGGTGGGATTCCACTTCATGGTTAACCAGAAAAATGAGAAGTTACACCCCATCTATGTGTGATATATCAAAGTGCACAAATGCATTCTACTGTCATGTATCACTAACTAGAACAAATTTCTAAAATCCCTCCCCTGAAAAAACAAAAACAAGTATGGGATACAGCAGCAGTTAAAAGTTTGTAGTAATAAACACCTACATCAAAACCAAAGAAAGGTCTCCAAAAGCACCCAAAGTTACATGGAAAGGAACCATAAAAATGACAAGAATGACACAGGAAGGTGACAGAAAGGAGAGAGCAAAGATCAAATCAGAAATAAATGAATGTGGAAGAGAAAAATCAACGAGAACCAAGAGTCAGCTCTTTGAAAAGACGAAAGAAAATCAACAAAATATCAGCTAGACTAAGGAAAAGAGAGGGAAGTCTCAAATTAAATTAGAAATGTAGGAGGAAACATGGAATCGATGCCTTCAAATACATGGGGTATTAGAAAATACGTTTAACTTAGCCAGGAAGGCCATGTCAGTGGAATAAAAGGGTTTACTAGGGACCACGTGGGAAATGGTAGGGTAGGGAAGAAGTGGCATGGAGGGCAGGGAATGGAAAGGGGCAGGACAGAAGGGAGTGGTTTCAGTCCGGAGCAGGCTTAAATAGCGAACTGGTGGTCAGAGGGACCCCTGGAGCGAGTCCGCATCCCCATAGGCTGCTGGAGGTCAAGAGGGGGTGGTGAGGGCACCTGAGGAACTGGGAGGTGTCGTCTTTTCTCAAAGTACCTGGGGTATGGCCTCCTACCTGGGAGGTGCTGCCTCCCTGCCCGGAATCTAACATGGAGTTCCATGAAACCACCACACGTGGGGAGGCTGCCATACTTCTTCTACCAAGTCGGCATCCCCCGACAGACATCAAAGCCAGACAGGCGCGCTGTAAGGAAAAATATTACAGCTGTGTCCCTGATAAACACAGGTTTTAAAAATCCTCAGCAAAACTCTGAAAGACTGATTTCGACAGCATGTCAAAAGAATTGCTCACCATGGTCAATTGGAATTGTCCCTGGGAAGCAAGGATGGTTTAACATGTACAGACCAATAAATGTGATATGAAACATTAGCAGCATAGACAAAACGCACATGATCATTTGTACTGATACACAGAAGCATTTGACAAAGTTTAACTCCCTTTCATGATAAAACAAATTAGATACAGAAGATATGTACCTATAAGAAATAAAGGCCATAAATGATAACCCCACAGCTAACATCATGCTCAACTATGAAAACCTAAAATTTTCCTTCTAAGAGCCAGAATGACACAAGGGTTCCCCACTCTATTTGTGTTCACCATGGGACTAGTAGTCCCAGTTAGAGCAATTAGATAAGAAAAAAAAGTAAAGCCCATCCAACTATGAAAGAAAGAGGTGACTTTCCTGTCTGCTGGTGATATGATTTTACACAGATAAAACCCTCAAAATTCCACCAAAAAACTATTGGAATTAATGGACAACATTGGAATTAATGGACAAGATCAATCTTGCAGGATAGAAAATCATATACAAAAATTAGTAGCAGTTTTATACCATTACAATCTAAGTAGGAAAAGAAATCAAGAAACAAGCCTGTGTATAATGTCATAAAAAAATACTTAAGAGTGAAATTAGCCAAGTGAGATGGAAACTCAGTGCCCTGAAAATTATAAAATACTGATTCTGTTAAACCACTCTGAAAATCCTGCAGAAATAGAAAAAACAATCCTGAATTTGTATGGAACCATGAAACACTTCCTGGTCAAAGCTACTCTAAGTGAGAAGAAGAAAGCTGTGGACCAAGGACTACCTGGTTTCAAACCATTTTGAAGCCACAGTCGTCAAAACAGCATGGTCTGGCCTAGAAACAGACACATCTACCAGTGGACAGAATAGGAGCCCCAGATACGAACCCACTCATCTACCGTCATTGGTTTTTTTGACAAAGTTGCTATTTGAACAAACAATGGTGGTTTTATAAAAACTGCATATTCACACACAGAAGAAAGAAATTCAAGCCTTATACACCACATACAAAAATTAACTCAAATTGGATTTAAGACGTATGTACAGTGCCTGCAATTATAAAATACTAGAAGAAAACACAGGGGAATCTCCACATTAGTCTGAGCTTGATATTTTGGGGTAGGATCCAAGAAGTATAAATAACACAAGAAAAAAAAATGACAAATGGGATTTGCATCAAGTTAAAAATCTGGACAGCCAAAGAAGCAATCCAGACAGGGAGACACCCTAGTGAATGGAGAAGATATTTGCAAACCACACCTAAGATAAGAGACTAGTATTTAAAATATGTAAGGAATGCATGCAATTCAACAGCAAGGAAGCAAATAACCTGACTTAAAAATGGGTGAAAGACTTGAACAGACATTTCTCCAAAGAAGATGCACAGGCTGTTTTATGGGGGAAAAGTCTCAGCATCTCTGATTACCAGGAGATGCAAATGAAACCCACACTGAGAGGCCGCCATGCGGGGTACAGTGGCTGCTGGGAACACACAAGGCAGCCAATGCTGGCGAGGCCGTGCAGGAAAGGCGAGCACAAAGGTTCCTCAAAACCTAGATGCCACCAGCAGACTGGCAGGCAGAGGGAGTGTGGGGAGCTGCCTATGCCCCTCCCCTGGCAGCTCTGTGCGATCAAGCTGAGAGTCCACCAGTGAGCAAGCAAATACAGTCATGGCCTCTGTGCATGTGGAGGACGGAGTCCTAGTCCGCCATCTGTGACAGCAGGTGACCCTGGAAGGCTTCGCGCTGTGAAATGAGCCAGGCACGGGAAGAGGAAGGCCGTGGGCTCATTTGCATGCTGGAATCTAAATACAGGTCTCACAGGCCCTGCGTGAGGGGGACACCTGCACCCTCGGAGGGGGACACCTGCACCCTCCCTGCCCTGGGAGAGCCCAGTGCTCAGGTAGGATAGAGAGAGCGGAGGGAGGGAGGGAAGAGCGCGGGCTGCAGTCTCTGGACGCTGCCCCGTCCTGTCCTGTGTCCGTAGTTCCCGGTCTCTGCAGCAGACACCGCGGCCACCCCCAGCACTCGGTCACGTTGTGGCGCGGGGGTACCAATGGTGGGAAGCAAGGGCTGGCCTGTCGGGGCTGGCCGCCAGCCCCCTTCCCTCCCCTGGGGAGCAGGGTGCCAGGCACTCGCTGTCCCCAGGTGCCCTCCCCGTGCTCGCTGCCCGCCGGCCCTTCAGAGGCAGACATCGTGGAGTGTCCCTGAGCACACATGGCCACCCCGAGTCCCCGCCCCGCTCCACACACTGAGGCACGTCCTTGACTGTGTTGAATGTTTGCACAAATCGAACACATTTGTTTTGTAGTTTCATGTGCGTATTTGCTTCAATGTTATCTCTCTTAGATTGTAAAGTAGAAGGCAGGGAGTGGATCTTTAATGATGTTTGTGCAGGACTTAGCGCTAGATCTCAACCAGGAAACAGGGTCAGATCGGGGGATCTATGGGAGCCCAGGCAAGCAATGCCCCCCAGTTCCGAGTGCTGATGGTGCCGCCCCGTCCATGTGAGTACCAGGAAGGGCAGTTACTGGTGCCCACCACAGGCCTGTGCTGCTTTCAATGCCTTTTTCTAGCAGGGACTCAAGGCAGGGACTCGTGTGGCCACGCCTGGTGGACAGGGTCCAGGCCACGCCACGCTGTGATGGCTCCTGAGTTCACAGCACTAGTGAGGGGAGGAGCGAGGTGGGAACACACCCCACCCGGACTCTGGGTCTGTCCCTGAGCTGTCTCCCTGGGGTCCTTCCAGGATGCCCCACGTCACATGCTTGCTGCACAGCCATGTCTCCAGCTCGGGGCTTAGCCCAGCCCTTCCTCGGGTGGCAGCCGCTGTGGGCCGTGGGCCTGAGCCTGGGTCTCGCGGGGCTGCGGTCCAGGTGGGGCCAGGGGTCTGCTGCTCCGAGGCTCAGCAGGAGCCGGGTCGGCTCCAGGCTGTGCCTGGCACACCCAGCTCTGGGCGGCCGAGGACCAGCGTCTCGGCTTCCTGCTGCTCTCAGCTCAGAAAGCCCAGCCTGCACCCCCCACGCGGCCTGTCTCAGAGACAGAGCCGCCTCCGGGTCTGCCAAGAGGGTCTGCGCGGGGAAGCCTGATGGGGGAGCAGCCTCCCGTTGTCCTGGCCACGGCCCACAGGCTGGAAGCTGGAAGGGTCTCCCCAGGGCGTGGCTCAGGGTCACCCCAGTGGGAGCCACAGTATGACTGCGGTGACATGCTGATGGGGGCCTCGTGTGGGCTCCTGGGCTGGATCTAGGTCCCAGCACGTCCCAGCTCTCCCTTCTGAGAGTCCAGGGATCTGCTGCTGGGAAGAGCCCTGGGCGGAGACTGGGCCACCTGCTGGCTCTGCCACCCACACCATGAACACCACGGGGGACAGGACAGGCCAGCACCCAAGCCAGGGCCCACAGAGCGTGCTTCAGGGACTTTTGAGAGTGAAAGGGGACGATTTTAATGATTCCAGGGCAACAGGACAAACTAGGACTTCCTGGGACAAGTGAGGACACCTGGCCTCTCTGGACTATTCCATCAGCACGGCCCTGAGTGGCCGAGACACTGTGGGAGACGTCACCCAGACTGTCCCCACAGCCTAGCCAATAGCTCTCCCCAAACAGGAGGGTGTTGGACGTCCTTAGCTCCAGTGAGACCAAACCACTGAATGTGGGAAAGACTCGCAGCCATGAACTCAGAATGCAGACGGCACGGCACCAGGGAGTAGTGCCATCGCTGTCCTTCGCAGAGCCAGCACGCATGTGCGCAGTGTCCTGTCTTTCCCCTGTGGCCCTCTGGACAGGCAGGCCAAGCCCCTGGGTGGGTGGCAGTGGATGAAGACAGCCCCTGACCCTGCAGCAGGGTCTGCAGAGAGAGTGCGGGTGAGAGGGGGCTGGCCTGACCCGCAGTGGCCTCCTCTGAGAGGAGAGACCCACAGAGGCAGGTAGGTGCACCTCGCAGAGCGCGGTCACAGGAAACGGCACCCCAGGCCCTTGGAGCTGGCCGCGGGGGCACCTACGCAGCCGCAGCACCTGCTGGTTGGTTTCCAGCTGTTTTTGCTACAGACCAAATGCTCGAGTCAGGGGCCAGGCCACCAGCTATGACGTCACGTGGTCACAGGTGAGCATTGGCTCAGCTGAGTCTGGTCAGACTGTGCGGACCCTGGCGGGATCCTGTGCGTGGACAGGCCAAGTAGGCAACAGAGGCATTGATGGGACAAAAGAGGAAAAACAAATCAAACAGGGCGTCACCAAGGGAGCTGCTGGGGACAAAGGATGTGGAGGGAAGCCACGCACGTGGGAGATGAGGAAGGCAGGCGGTGTCCTGGGAGGAGGCAGCTCCGCAAGGGCTGCAGCTTGCAGGTGAGAGGGGACACTGGCACAGTCAGGGGGTCCATTCTGCAGGACACGCACGCAGCCAGACTCTCCAGGCTGTTGCCCGGGCGGAGTGGACTCACTCCCTCATGTCTCCACCACGCCTCCACCTGGCCCGCTGTGGCAGGCCACGGCCCACCCTGGCCCACGTCATGGTCCACACGTCCACAGCAGCTTCTCATGCGCTCCCGGGCCCTGCGCCTGCCTGGAAGCTGACTCCTGTCTGTTCTTTATTTCGTGGCTCTTTGGTGGCCACAGCACATTTTGCAAGCACCTCGAAGGCTTCTCGGGCAAAGCCATGAGCCGTGGTAGGTGTCCTGGGCCTTCTGTGTCCCCCTCTCTTGTTCTCTCTCCTACATTAGCATAAAAGAAAATGGTTGGTCATTACAGTGTCCTTAGCATTCGTACAATCCCTCAGTACACTGTGTAAAAATCTTTAATTACTGCAATAAAGAAGAGGCTCATATTATCAGAGGTGCATCTCGGTGCCTCTTCTGGAAGCCTCTCCCTGGGGCCCTATAATTGCTTCAGCCAACCATTAACCCAGAGCAGGGAACTAATAGAGAGTATATTATTGTTTAAATAATGCATTTGCTTTGAATACACAATCATGCAGTGCGGATGGGAATCATGAGAGGAATGTGATTCAGTGTGGGTCCATCAAGAGAGGTGGCTTTTCAGCCAGTTTCTTTAATGTTCTTTCAAAAGTGCTCTGAAAAAAATCCATCTGTACTATCAGCCCCGTCTTCACACTGGTCTGACGCAGAAACGGCTCAGACATGGGAACTGCAGCCACTCCTCTGGTCCCAAGGAGTCACAGCAAGCCCCACGCTATCCATGACACTGGTGACTCCCACCAGTGGCTCAGAGTTGGGGCTAAATGGTCATAGAGTCGCCCTGGCCACAGAAGAGAGGCGGGGTCTTTGCTGAGCAGCAGATTGAGCTGCGCTCAGCACGTCTTTATTGGAGAGTCTGCTCTGGGTAGACCCCGGATTATGGGCTGGACCAACTGGAGACATGACCTTGGGTGTTTCTGATCTAGGTGGGAAGATAAAACGCCCTGCAGAACAGCACAGCATGTAGTCTGAGAACTGCAACCAGTTGATGCAGACAGTAAGTAGCAGCGACCCCAAGAGCAAGAGGTCTGGCCTCCCTGCAGGGGCAGCTGAGTGCACCCTGGGGACGGGCAGCACGCCAGCCGTCCCCAGGGTGGGGAACTCGGGAGGAGCGCCTCGGGCGGCTGGAAGGAGCTGGGCCTTGCTGGAGGTGGAGCAAGCAGAGGCGACCAGTCCGCGCAGAGCCTCCACAGGGCAGCACTTGCCTTCCCTGACTGCAGGGCGGGGCAGCCGGGGCCCATGCAGAAGCTGCACCCTGGAGCTGTGCTTCAGAGAGTCCCCAGGCAGCCGCGAGAGGCGCTGGAGGGGTGACATTAGCAGAAGCCAGATGGAGTGAGCCGGGATGAAGACGCCAGGGAGGAGAGGCAGTGTGGGAGACGGACGGTCAGGGGATCTCCCGTGCAAAAGCAACGGACCTGTGGTTCTGCCTCATTTCCACGCTCTGCGTTTAGAAGTATCGTCTTCCTCCTGCTGCCACGGAAACGAGCTCAGACAGGCGAGCTACCCGAACCCCAGCCGGGGTGAGCTCGTGCATTCGGCGCCATCTGAACCGAGGCTCTGGTGTCTGCCGGCAGGAGAGCCCCAGTGAGGCGTCCAGCCTGCGGCCATCTTGGTGGACGTGCCCATCCTCCCGACCACTGCAGTCCACTGCTCCCCTGATGCTCAGACGGGTGGTGAGGGCCAGGCCTCCTCAGGGCCTGCTCGGCAAGCTGCCTCCTGTCACCTCGCACGGCCATTTCCTTACGTCACCGTACACGGTCACAGTACGCAGCACCGTGGGCACCGCCCTGGGGACCGTGGACGCAGAGCTGCAGAGGCGAGCACGCCCCGTGAAGAGGGCCAGCAGGGCTTTCCTGAGGACTCCTGTGTGGGCAGGAGGGAGCGGGCAGGGGACGGCCCGGCTGCTCCAGCAAGGGCACGGGCCTGGCTCTTCAGGGCACTGCGGGGAGCAGAGACGGTCCCGGACGTCACCACGTGTAGAGGGGCTCCCTCACTCCTGTGCTCCTCTGCACCACGCTTCTTTATGCCTCGGGGTCTCGGTGCTGTCCTCGGTGCCCACCCAGGGCTGCGCCTTACTGTGCTCTGAAGGCAAAGGTAACTGGGTCACTTCGGGGGACTGTCCACACGCGCGCTTTCCCCTCTCCGCCTGGAGCTGCCACATCCTCTGTGAGGCCCCGTGTGTTCTCAGAGCGGTCAGCCTGCTGTCCGGCCGGCGCCGGGCTTGCTGTGGACCTCTGCACTCTGAGCCGACTGCCCAGCCTCCCCGTCCTGTCCTCGTGCGCCCCTCACTCCCAGGGCCCTGGACATGCGTTCACTTGAACTCCGGCCTTTCCGGTCTGGCTGCGGAGCTGGCCGGGCTGCCCCCGCGGCACTCCTATCTCCACCCTGAGGGAGTCCTGTTGTCCATGAGGGTCCTGACTGTGACACTGTGGTCTCCAGTGGTGGCCACAAGGCCCATCTCAGACTAGCAGCTTGGTAGGTTCCCCTCAGTCAGAACCACCCAGGGTTGGGGACAGTTGCTGTGTCAGGGTCCCAGACTTTCGGGCTCAGCCCCTCCAACCTTGGCTTGCTGAGGGACCTGCAGTGAGAGGTGATAGATGGGCTACCCTCCCCACACCCCCCAGAGTTTTCCACATCCTGAGAGAAGCAACCTTGTTTCATTCTCGGCAGGATGTTTCTTCCCCGGGCAGGATGTTTCTTTTCCCCGGGCAAGAGCCAATAGGCTTAAAGGTCGCCCTGTTCTATGGGCAAAGAGCCAATGGCGTTGGGGTTGCTCTGGTGCACCTCCCACCAGAAATCCCTATATAGGGCCCTGTTCGAGAGACACAGACACAGACAGACACACAGAGACACGTCATCAGCTCGTCGCTGCTGAGAGGAGGAAGCCACGCAAGACACATCAGCTCGACCCTGCGGAGAGGAAGAAGCCACTGCAGGAGCTCCAGACCCATCGCCTCCAGCCGACGGCAGCTGCCCCAGCCGACAGCTCCAGACCCATCGCCTCCAGCCCGAAGGCCACTCCCAGCTGACAGCTCCAGCCTCCAGCCAGACAGCAGCTGCTTTAGCTGATAGCTCCAGAGATCCCAGCCGGTGTGACCAAGCACCCACCTTCTGTCCAGAGCTTGCACACTCCCCTCTCCCTGACTCCCCTCTCCCACCAGAGCTTGTACACTTCCTTCTCCCTGACTCCCCTCTCCCATCACCTCTTCAACCTTCGACCAGAGCACCTCTTCTCCGATTCTGCTACCAGCCATGAAGGCTGTTGAATAAATCTCTTGGCTGCAAGGCTGTCCCCAGTGTGATGTTTTGCCATTCAAGAGGTCCTCAGCTCCCAGCTCACTCTGCCTGCAAATGCCAGTCTCCTACGGAGGGCCCTGGGGACAGGCTGTCTGCAGCCACTGTCACCTTAAAATCACACTGTGGCCTCCCTCCCAGACAAGGCTGGGTGGTCTGATGACTTCAAATGCTGAAGGGAGGGGAAAGTGCTGGTGGCAAGATGGGAATTGTCACTAAATGCACATCCACAACCTCCCAGCTCCGGCCTGGGGAGGACCTCAGCTCTTCAAGGTGGCTCTGCGGCCCACGGGGCGCCCTGTTCTCACCACGGCCTCTTCCAGCCTGACGCTGGACTAGGGACAGAGAAGAGTCCCAGCAAGAGCCGGTGCCCAGCGGCCCTGCAGAGAGCAGCCACGGCCCTGGGAGCTGGCTCCCAGCCACTCCCGCATGAGAGGCGCTGGGACGCTCAGCAGGGTCCTTGCAGTGGCTGCTCGCTTGCGAAGGCACTGGCCAGGCGCTGCGTCCCACGCTGCCTGTCTCTGCATCAGACGTGCCTGTGACAGCATCGAGGTGCATGAGACCCTTCGCACCACACAGGGAGAAGCAGGTGGGGAAACAACAGCTTCCACAGGCAAAATCTGGAAGTGAAGGTGTCTTTCGGGGAATCCGAGGTGTCAGACCATCACCCCGGGGCCGAGGCCACGGGCCAAGTGGTCACGGACTGAACCCTCTGAAACCACGAGCCGAATTAAAACTGTCCCCATTCTTCGTTGATCATCTCAGGCCTTTTGCCACAGTGACAGAAAGGTGACCCAAGCTCCCTCGGGCAGAAAGTCTTCATCTCTGGATCCACAATTGGGGTTCCCCAAGGAGGACCGCCCCAAGACAGGAGTGCCACAGTGGCGGCCTGGCCGCCTGCTCCAGCGCCAGCTCCAGCCCACTGTCCACGGCCCTGTCCACCCTGAGAGACTGGTGGGGGCTTCCCAAGTGTGCCAGACCTAGGGTGACCAAGTGTGACGTGGCCCTGCCCTGGGACAGGAGTGTTTGGCATCGGGAAACTAGGCATTTCCCCATCGAAAAGGCCCAACAGACAGACCCAGGAACACAGGGGTAAAGGGCAGGAGGCCAGCTCTCCTGCCACCTCCTGGATGCAGACATGCGAGCCACTCTACCAGCCTTGGCAGCTTCAGAAAGTGGTATGAGCTAAAGAAGAAAAACTTTTACACACCCGCACATCTCCCTTTGGTAAAGGACATGTGTTGCCGCCTGGAGCGATGGCCGCTTGGAGCAACCAACGAAGCCGCGGGAAGAAGTTCAGAGGCGAACTGGAAACAAACAGCTTTTTATTCTGATAACTTTTCTCTCTGGCTCTAACAACGACTAACACGCACCACACACACCACCAAAATGGCGCTGACCCGATCCACAATCTCAGCTCAAGTCCCGTGAGATCCCAGGCCAAGTCCCGCGAGATCCCGGGCCAAGTCCCGTGAGACTACGGAAGGCGGCAATGCCCAAGTCTCCATGGCCCACAGTCAACCGCAATTTAAGCCATCTCCCCACACAGGGCTCCTGCAGACATGTAGAGAGAAAGCAGGTGGTGGGGGCTGCCAGGGAAGATTCTGGAAGTGACTCTGACTGCAGAGAGCGCTCGGGCCACACGTCCGGTGGGGGCGGGACCGGGCTTTCTCTGGTGGCCTCCATCGCCACTCTGACTGCCTCCCGTTCCCCAGGCTCCGACCACACAGCACAAGAGCCCCTCCCTGCGTGAGCAGCCTGGCTCGGCTGGAGACCCCCTCCAGGCTGCCCTGGGGTTTCCTCCTGGGCCAGACACGGGTGGCCCCCATCTTTCCTTGCAGGCCCACCCCTGGCTCTGTCTGCACCTCAGAGTCACTGACCCCTGAAACATCAGTGTGATTCTCAGCTGGGGCCAGCCGGGAGCTCAAGGCAGTGAGACCGTCTCCCTGCACCTGGGCTGGACCTGCTGTCAGGCGCTGTGGTCAGAGGGACACCATGGTCAGAGGGGCACTGTGGTCAGAGGGGCACTGTGGTCAGAGGGGCACCGTGGTCAGATGGGTACCGTGGTCAGAGGGGCACCATGGTCAGATGGGTACCGTGGTCAGAGGGGAACCGTGGTCAGAGGGGCACTGTGGTCAGAGCTACGCTGTGGTCAGAGGGGCACCGTGGTCAGAGGGGTACCGTGGTCAGAGGGGCACTGTGGTCAGAGCTGCACTGTGGTCAGAGGGGCACCGTGGTCAGAGGGGCACTGTGGTCAGAGCTGCACTGTGGTCAGAGGGGCACCGTGGTCAGAGGGGCACTGTGGTCAGAGAGGCACCATGGTCAGAGGGACACCCGTGGTCAGAGAGGCACCATGGTCAGAGGGACACCGTGGTCAGAGAGGCACCATGGTCAGAGGGGCACCGTGGTCAGAGGGACACCGTGGTCAGAGAGGCACCATGGTCAGAGGGACACCGTGGTCAGAGAGGCACCATGGTCAGAGGGGCACCGTGGTCAGAGGGGCACTGTGGTCAGAGCTGCACTGTGGTCAGAGGGGCACCGTGGTCAGAGGGACACCGTGGTCAGAGGGACACCGTGGTCAGAGAGGCACCATGGTCAGAGGGACACCGTGGTCAGAGAGGCACCATGGTCAGAGGCACCGTGGTCAGAGGGGCACTGTGGTCAGAGCTGCACTGTGGTCAGAGAGGCACCATGGTCAGAGGGGCACCGTGGTCAGAGGGACACCGTGGTCAGAGGGACACCGTGGTCAGAGAGGCACCATGGTCAGAGGGACACCGTGGTCAGAGAGGCACCATGGTCAGAGGGACACCGTGGTCAGAGAGGCACCATGGTCAGAGGCACCGTGGTCAGAGGGGCACTGTGGTCAGAGCTGCACTGTGGTCAGAGAGGCACCATGGTCAGAGGGGCACCGTGGTCAGAGGGACACCGTGGTCAGAGGGACACCGTGGTCAGAGAGGCACCATGGTCAGAGGGACACCGTGGTCAGAGAGGCACCATGGTCAGAGGGGCACCGTGGTCAGAGCTGTGCTGTGGTCAGAGCCGCACCCAGAGCGCGGGCTCAGGCCCACCTTCCCCAGCACCTCCCAGGCCGCCCATGCCTGCTGTTTTTGATCCCTAATTCTCGTGGAGTCCAAGAACTCCGCGCTGTGTGGTGACTGATCTTCCAGCCCCAGATAGAGAGCGGGTGTTTGTCTTCTCTGTGGTGTTCCGTTCCTTGGCCCACAGTCCCGTCCTTGGAACATCCTGATTGATCTTGTTTCGACTCCTACTTATGAGCCATCATCTCTGGATGGTGTCGACTGGACATTTTATGGCCATTTCTTCCTCTGGTGAGGACGTGGCCCAAGATCAGACCTTCTGCATCCCCAGAGCCTGGCTGCGAGGTGGGAGAATGGGGTAACAGCAGGAGACAGGTGCGGACTCAGGACCGATGTGATCAAGGGGTCTGCTGGGCACCCGCTGGCCCGTTGGTGGGCCGCGTGCTGGAGACCTAGGACATGAGCAGTCTTCTCCAGGGTGGCCTGCAGGCTGCAGACGCACAGATTTCAGGACGAGAGACGCTCTCTAACCAGAGAAGGGTGTTTTAAGAACCCTGGGTGACTCGCACAGTCTCTCAAGCAGCTTGGCATAAGGAACAAGAGCAGGAAGCAGGCTGGAGTCCCCAGGAGGCGGCAGACTCGCAGGCAGAGCCGTGGGCGGGACCAGAAGGTCGAACAGCCTGGGGGCAGCACCAGAGGGGCCCAGGGGCCTGGTGTGTGGGGGCACACACTGAGCCAGCACCGGGACACAGCGCGGGTGGAGAAGTCACAGCCCTGGGCCTGCGGGACCACGCCAAGGGCCACGGCTGGCCCGGAACCCACCTGGCTGCTGCAGGCCCCGTGCAGGGGAGGTGGAGCAGGACGCCAGACAGGGAGAGCCTCGCCCTGCGGGGCGGGGGCTCCTCTCAGGTCTGCCAAGACTAGTGGACGTCCTCCTGGCCAGGTGCAGGGCATGGAGGGCGAGGACGACCGCAGGCCCAGAGGGGCTCAGGACACCCCGCCTCTGTCACTTTCTCTTCCTTCCTGCGCACAAAACCAGAGCTGGAAAGATGACGTGAGACCCGCTGACCTCTAAACCAAGGCCGCTACTGCCTTTCCAGCATCGCACGGTGGAGACAGAGGCAGGCGTGCAGTTCACAGGGAAGGCCCGCCCGCCCCTGGCCTGCACGGCCCCTGGGCCCCTCTGCAGGCCAGGCCTGGCCCATGCTCTTCTGGGACATTCTGCTCGGTGCTGCTGGCATAGCAGACCATGCTCCTGCAGAGAGCTTTGAACCAGCAGACGCAGCACACGCAGCCCAGACGCTGCGCAGAGGCCAGGTGTCCGGAGATGCTCTCTGATCTGCAGCCAGGGGGACGGGAACGGCCGGAGTGTCAATCCGGCAGGACGAGGCTCGCCTTCAACAGCCACGGCCACGGCGCCGTCTCTGAAGAGCAGGAGCTGCGCAGAAGCTGAGTGGACACCGTCTTCCCGCCGCACCCGTGCGCGAGCTGGCCGGGGGAGGCAGAGCCGGGAGCCTGGCTTGTGGCTCATGCTCTCACGTGGCTTTGGAAATCCTTCCCCATGATAAAGCCATACAATATTTTCCTATGGGAGTTGCGGAGCTGTTCTTGTCGTGTTTAGTTCTCTAATTTGAGCTTCGCACAGGCGCAGGCGCCCAGATCTCCCGGTGTGCACGCTGGTGGCTCACGGCCCAGCCGCTCACGGCCGCTCCCGTCCAAGCACTGCTCCTGCTGCTGCCACGCCTTCGCGCAGGTACGTGTGGGATGTGGGTGGGGGTCTTTCCCTCCTGCCCCACTGACTGGCAACGCCACCTGTCTCCTGACCGTGTGAATGTATCCTCGGGCCTCCGTGACACGGTGCCACGCTGGTGGCTCAAGGCACACCCTTGATCTCTCACAGCATGGCGACAGAAGCCTGAGCCACGTCCTGCGGGATGGTGCTCTCAGCTCTGGGAGGGGACCAGCTCCGGGAGGAGGAGGCACCTCCCAGGCTGTGCGGCTGAGATGCTGCCGGCCGTCCCTGAAGCCCCTGGGCTTTGGACCGCGCCCTCCGTCCATCTCCATGCCCTCCCCTGTGCGTCCGTGTCTCCTCCACAAGGTCCCCCACCAGAGTGGACGTAGCAGGAACGGCCGCGTGACGTCATGCCTGCCTGCAGGGCCCCAGGCACTGGTCGCCTCCTCCGCACAGGTCACCACGGGAGGCTGTGCAGTGAGTTTGATGCTGAAGGAGCCGTCCCCTCATTTGTTCTAATCCAGAGATTGCTGGCACATTGTGAGCGCCCTTGAGAAGCCCTTCAGGGAGTGTCCACTGGACGTGCGTTCAGGCTGCACACCTCCCTGCAGAATCAGATTCTTTAGGATATTGAGCATGCTGGTCTCTAAGTAGTCTCCATTCACCGAGACCTTCTTTCACAGATACATTTCCCTAAATAAAATTTCATGATCTTATCCCAAAAAGATTACATTCATCATTCTGTATATTATTACAAGTATTTTATTATAACCGTATTATTATAAGTACTTTACGATCACATCTTTAGTTTTTTCATGGCACATGAAGATTGATTTTTGAGGTTGATTTGTATGAGAAAATGTTGATTGCTGTCTCGGGCACTACAGTTTGTAGATTGCCCTGCATTTTCTATATAGATGATTACATTATCAAGATCAGGAACAGTGAAGCTTCTTCCTTTACTATTTAATAGCTCCCTTCTCACTTGCATCATTACAATGACTAAAACTTTCAGTAAAATACTGAAATAAAAAAACAGGTTAGCAAATACCTTTGACCTGGTGCTGGTTAAAATGAGCCTTTTAATAATTCAGGTTTTCTTCTGGCCTTGGCTGCCAACTTGCTAGCAGCTCTTCTTTGTCAGATTGGAAGGTTCATTCCACTCCTACTTCAAAATTATTTTAAAGAAGTCTTGAATTGGGCCACATGTTTTTCCCCATCTACTGTCATGGATGGATGCTTTTCTCATTTAATTTGTTAATAGGGAAAATTGTGCTATTACATTTCCTAACATTAAATTGCCTTGCATTCCTGAGAGAAGCTCAACCAATATTCTCAAAATACATGCTACCTCTCCAATTATTGTTGTAGGATTCAGTTTGTTGGTATTTGTTTGGTGTTTTGCATGTTCAATAGTGAAATTGGCTTTTGGTTTCTATTTTTTATAATGCTTTCATGTGATGTTTGCATCAAATTTTAGAAGTCTTGCAAAATTACCTGAGTAATGTTATTTTGGAAATTCTTTGGGAAATTTTTTATGATAATGTGTTTATCTGGTTTTTGAATTATTAATAGAACTTCTCTGTAAAAAGTTCTGCATCAGATTTTTTTGAGTTTTGAAATCCAGGTATTCAGGGATTTTAGTAATATTCTAAAATGATCTGTCCTCTCAGTTTCATTAAGGATGATCTAATTCAAACCAACTATCTAAATGTTTTGGCCTTGATTTATAAAATCCTTTTGGTATAGTCAGCTTGCTGTTGCTGTGACAAAGTGCCTGAGAGAATCAACTTAAAGGAAAAAAGATTTACAGCTCCTGGGTTCAGAGATTAATCCACTGATGAGGTCAGAGCTTCCTGGTCCACTCACTTCCCAGGAGCCCCGCCTCTGGGCTTCGCTGCCCTGGGGACCCAGCCTTCAACCAGGAGCCTGTGGGACACGCGAGATCCCACCTGCAATCGTCTAATTGTCTTCTGTTATTTTAACATCTCTACTGCATATGTGGCTGTCATCTCCCTGCTTCCACACTGAGTCTGGCCCTGTACCTAGCCACCCCAACCTGGTGTTTTCTTTTCTTTTCTTTTTTAATATATTTTAAACCATTATCTTTTGCATTTGGTACTGTCATATTTTATTTTTGATTTGATTAATTTTTCTCATCTTTATTTTCTCCTTTCCAATAATTTGTGTGTCTTCTTTCTAATTTCCTAAGTTAAATGTCTAGGAGACTACTTTTCTTAGCTTTCTTCTTTTGTAAAATGTAAGAACTGAAAAATCTTCATCTCAAGATATTCAAGGATTTTGGCATGTGTTATTTTCACCATCGGTTTGTTCTGTTTTGAAGAGTTTTCCTGAATATAATATGTGAAATTTACCCACTTTAAAGGTGCAATATGATGATCTTCAGCAGGTTTGTGGGGTTTGCAGTAACCACCACCTTTCAGTCTTAGAACGTCCCCACTCTCCCCTGCACCCTCCGGTAGACCCAGAAGTCATGGGAGCCCCCCGTGTCTGCATATCTGCCTTTCTAGGAGGTCTGGTCTCGTGTCTGGGCCAGGTGCCCAGGACTGGCTGCTCTGACACCGTCTCTCCCTCTCTGTGAAAGCTCAGCGAGTCCCGGGGATGCGTGCACGGAGGCGGAGGGCGTGGGAGAGACCACACAGCGTCCCCTCTCACGGCTGTTTCCCAAGTGGCCCTCAGCCTGCACCAGGACTCCGCTCTTCTCTCTCCTGGAGTGGCTTCCCACGCTACAGATGCACGGCCTCCCGCGAGCTCATGACGGTGGCCTCTGGGCTGTCCCCAGTGTCTTGCTGCTGTGCTTGGTGCTGTGGGAGCGTCCCACCTCTCGGCTGGGTGTCCAGAGGGAAGGGTCAGGCCCAGGTCCCTGCCTCGCTGCTCCTGCAGCGCCGTCTGCCCTCCTGGTGGCAGTGCTGTCTACCCCTTTTCAGGTTTTGTGTCTTGCAAATGTTCTCTCCTCTTCCACGCATGTTCTCCTCAGTTCCTTGACTCTTTCCTTCGCTGCGTGGAACGCGTGCTGGATGCAGTCCCTCTGGTCTCCTTTTCGCCTTTCTTGGCTGAGCGTCAGGTGGAAGAGACAGCCTCGCCCGCCCTGTGTTGGGCACCGCTGTTCTGCCCCATCGGTTGGTATCTGCTCTCTGTCAGCACGGAGCCGTTTCAATCATTTTGCTTTGTAATGTGTGTTCAAATCAGGTAATGTGACACATTTCTTTGGTTACTCACTACCCTTCGCACTTTTGCATGAATTTTACGATTTTTTCTTCTATCTGTGAAAAAATATTAGAAGTTTTGTATGAATTGCTTTAAATCTGTGGATCGCTTTTGATAGTATGGAAATTTTCACAATATTAATCATTCCAGTCCAAGAACTCAAGCCATATTTCCATTTTTTTGTGTGTTTTCTTCAATTTCTTTCATAAAATTTTTATAGTTTTTTTATATAAAACTCTCACCTCCCTTTTTAAATCTATATCTAAATATTTTATTTTGTTGCTACTGTCAGTGGAATTGTTTACCTAATTTCTGTTTCTGCTTGCTTGTTGTTAGTTTGTAGAAATGCAACTAATTTTGGGGTGTTGATTTTGTATCTGGCTACTTTAGTGAATTTGTTTATCAGTTTTAACAATTTTAAGGTAAAGTCTTATACATAAAACATTCTTATATATCAAATTGTGTTGTCATGAGACAATTTAGCTTCTTCCTTTCCCATGGATACCTTTATTTATTAATTTATTTTGGTTTCTTGCCTAATTGCTTCAAGACTTCCAGTACCATGTGGATTTAGAAGTAGCAGGAAGACTGTCCTTCACTTATTCCTGATCTTGAAGGAAAGGCATTTGGCTTTTTGTAGTTAAGCATGAGGTCCACTGTGGGCTCCTCCTCCTGTGTGGCACATGTGGGTTCGAGGTGCATTCTTCTACCCTGACTTTGGTACTGGGGATTTAACCAGAAAGTTCTTAACCACTGAGCCACATCACCAACCCCTTTTATATTTTATTTCGAGATAGGGTCTCACTAAGTTGCTTAGGGCCTTGCTAAGTTGCTGAGGTTGTCCTTGAACTAGCAATCCTCCTGCGTTAGCCTCTGGAGTCACTGGGACTACAGTGAGCTCCGCTGCACCAGCTGTCTACAGAGATTATCATGGAGTTGTTATCCTCATCTGCTGGTGTGGTACATCACACCCACTGACTTCTGCTGCTGAACTCTGCTTGTAGCCCAGGCAAAATTTACCTAGTTATGGTGTATGATCCCTCTAAGGTGATCCAGATTATTGGTAGATTTTCCCAAATTTCTTTCTGTTGCTAAACTGATTTCACTGTGGTTGGAGAATATATTTTGGATGATTTCAACCTTTTCAAGTCTTTGTGAAGGGCAAAAATCACACCGGGAACAGCTGTGCAGCCAAGAGATTTATTCAACAGCCTTTGTGGCTGGTAGCAAAACCGGAGAAGAGGTGCTCTGGTCGAAGGTTGAAGAGGTGCTGGGAGAGGGGAGTCAGGGAGAAGGGGGTGTGCAAGCTCTGGTGGGAGAGGGGAGTCAGGGAGAGGGGAGTATGCAAGCTCTGGACAGAAGGTGGGTGCTTGGTCGCACCAGCTAGGATCTCTGGAGCTATCAGCTAAAGCAGCTGCTGTCTGGCTGGAGGCTGGAGCTGTTGGCTGGGAGCGGCCGTCAGGCTGAAGGCGATGGGCCTGGAGCTGTGGGCTGGGGCGGCTGCCGTCGGCTGAAGGCAATGGGTCTGGAGCTGTCGCAGTGGCTTCTTCCTCTCCGCAGGGTTGAGCTGATGTGTCTTGAGTGGCTTCCTCCTCTCAGCAGCGACGAGCTGATGTGTGTGTCTGTGTGTGTGTGTTCTGAGTCTCTCAATCAGGGCCCTATATAGGGATTTCTGGTGGGAGGTGCACCAGAGCAACCCCAACGCCATTGGCTCTTTGCCCATAGAACAGGGCGACCTTTAAGCCTATTGGCTCTTGCCCAGGGAAGAAACATCCTGTCCGGGGAAGAAACATCCTGCCCGGAGAATGAAACAAGGTTGCTTCTCTCAGGATGTGGAAAACTCTGGGGGGGGGGGGTAGCCCATCTATCACTTTGAGTTTTATTTCATGGTTTAGCACATGGTCAATGCTAAAGAATATTTTCTGTCTTTGAAAAATGCCTGCATTCAACTGTTCCTGGGTGAAGTTTTCAATAACAGTCAGTTCATTGTTAACTGACATTCATCATCACATTTCTGTCTCATTTTTCTATCCATTACTCGAGTGGATTTTTGAATCTCTGACCATAATAGTTGAAGTTGTCATTTCTCCATTTGATTCTCTTGACTTTTACTTTATGTATTTTGAGACTCTGTTGTTAGCGACTGCATGTTTAAACTGTCACACCTCTGACACTGTTGTCAAGTGACCCTAGTTGTCGCTAGTCTCACGGGCAGTCTCTCTCATCCTGGCTGGCCTGTCTGATCTAAGCCCACTGGTGGGGGCCATTAAGTGGAACGCTGTCTCTCGAGTCCACTCCAAGCTCAGACGTGCCTCTTCACGCCTGGGATACACCTGGTGTGCCATGGGGTGCGCCCAGTGCACAGACAACTGCAGCTCGTGGTGGGACACCTGCGGCCACTCTCCTGACCATGTGTAGGCCTGCTGTCAGCCAGTCCTGGCTGGGCCTCAGGCCTGCGTGGCGGCTAGTGTGGCTAGGCCCCGCCGCGTCCAGCAGACTCTGGGCCCCATCGAGGAGCAGAGCTGGGCCCTGCGTAGCCTGGACCCCCAGGTCACTGTCTCTGGCCCAGGTCTGCAGCTGGCACCGGCTGGCTGCTCTGTGTGAGCCTGCAGGGCTTGGTTTCCACTCCTCGTCTGTCCTCTGAGTCCAGCAAACGGCTTTGGTCCCATTTCAATTCCTGTGTACTCTTATCTGTTTGAATCATCTATTCTGAGGTGCATGGGGACTTGAATGCACAGCATGTCTGTCTGCTTCTGGTTTACGTTGGCTTGATCTCAGCACCGCTTTCCCACTCCTCTCCTCTTGGTCTGCGTGCACATGATGCAGACATGTACTATCACGTGCCGTGAACGCAGGGACGCATGTCTTGATCGCCTCCTCATGTGACTGTGTGCTTTAGAGAAATAAGCAAAGGACACCTGGCGTGCCGTGCCCACCCTGCGCTCCCAGCTCATGGCGCTGCTCGCTTCTCCTCGTAGCTGCGCGCTCTCATCCGTCTCATCCATGGCCCTGCTGCACCAGGGCAGTGGGGTAGGTTGTGGACTGGCCAAAGAGAGTGCCTGGAGATGGTGTGGGCGGCCTCTGGGGGGAAGCTTACAGGGGACGAGGACGAGCTCAGGGCCCCCACTGTCTCCTGGTCCTTGCTGGGCTGGACTCTGGTGGCCACTCAGCGTACTGCTCCACCTCAGTGATGGCTTTTGTCCTCAGGTCCAGTAGTTCTCTTTGGCATGTTTTTTCCTCTTTTGGTGATATTCTTCTATAATCTCTTGTTTCTTCTTTAGAAAAATTATTTATTTTAGGATTTAAACATAGCAACTTTGGTATTACCCATGTAGGATATTCAAGGCCTGGCGTCCTTCCCACTTTTCCTCTTGGTGAATTCTCCTTTCTGTGGTTAGCACGGTGTTTCCTTCCTCCAGAGAGCTCTGGAGGGCTGGGTTGAGGGTGCTTTCTTCTAAGGAGAGCTTTGCTTCTGTCGTTTGCCTGGGGCTGCTGCCAACCTAGCAGATCTTTGATTCCGTTCATAGGTTTGGATATCTTACACATTGCAGAGAGTTCAAATGCAAACCATAGCTGTGTGTTTTTAAATCTACACAATTTTAACTCCTGGAGACCCTTGGAAATAAGCAGATTGTTTTATCCCTGTGTCGGGTGCCACCACTCTCCTGTCTCGTACTCATTTTCTCTTCCTCTTAGTCACAGGAGTTTATCCAAGCAATGCTCTGAGACCTGCTGCCTCGCTAGCAGGTAGACTCGGCAGTTCCCCTGTGCGTGGGGCCTCGAGCTGCTTCAAGGCAGGCCTTGGGCGTTCAGGGCCACTAGGGCAACCCGCCCTGCTCTGTTCCCAGGGCCACAGGGATGTCTGGGCAGCTGTGGCTCAGCCTTGGGGGATTCCCCAAGGACAGTCACGTCCTCACCTTGCACCTGCTTCCTCGAGGAAATCCTGGTGCCTGCGTCAGGGGCGTTGTGGGGTGAACTGAGGGAGTCCCCGGACAGGGCTGAGCCGTAGCTGGGCCTGGCCTCCCGTGCTGGCTGTCGCCACGCAGAGTTCCAGCTCCCTGAGGCCCAGAGTGGAGTTAGGCCAGCCTCATGGAAGGGCAGCTGGCCACAGGTGCGGAACTGGAGAGCCAGCACGAGGGAGGCAGGACAGCCCGGCAGTGACAGGGAGGGACAGGCAGGGGCGTGTTCCAGCCAGGTCGCTGCACCGATTCCGCTAGCGAGCTGCACTCCAGTGGCAGCAGTGACACTGCACAGCAGAGGTGCTGCCTGCACAGGAGCGGGGGGGGGGGGGGGGGGTTGCAGCGGTTCTGGGGAGCCAGATAACAGCCACACCCGCGCAAACCGCGACTCGGGGCTGGGTCTGCTCTCGAGTCTTTGGGGCTGACTTAGCTGGGAATGGAGCCGTGCGCCTGTCCAGCGCCAGGCGACCACGACTCGGGGCTGGGTCTGCTCTCGAGTCTTTGGGGCTGACTTAGCTGGGAATGGAGCTGTGCGCCTGTCCAGCGCCAGGCGACCGCGACTCGGGGCTGGGTCTGCTCTCGAGTCTTTGGGGCTGACTTAGCTGGGAATGGAGCCGTGCGCCTGTCCAGCGCCAGGCAACCGCGACTCGGGGCTGGGTCTGCTCTCGAGTCTTTGGGGCTGACTTAGCTGGGAATGGAGCCGTGCGCCTGTCCAGCGCCAGGCGAGCCCTTCTCAGGCTCGGCTCCTGTCCGTGGCGGGGCCTGGAGCGGGGCTCGTGGTAACGTGCTGCCCGCTTGCCGGAGCCAGGGTGGCGCCTGGCGGAGCCCTGAGCCTCGCAAGAGCAGCCTGCGGTCAGGCTCGGCCTGCGCCTCCCGGAGAGCTCGCGCCTCGTGGCCATGCCTGTGACCGTCTGCGAAGCCTCGGGCTGCCAGCCCCCTGGTGGCTGGGGACCAGGGCTGGGGTCCTTCTGTCCAGGCAGAGCTCACGCCTGGGCCGTGCGATCTGTGCAGAGGTCACCACCGGTCCCGGCTCCTCCCTGGACTCCTGCGTCCTGGAGGCCTGAGGAAGACTGTCTTGCCTTGGTCCACCTGCAGGCCGGTGGCCATGCTCGTGCTTCAACACGACCAACCAGACGGGTGACTACAGCAGACTCCTGGGACAGCCACTCCCTGTCCTGGTGCCTGCGTTCTGTTTAGGATGACCCACAGCCCGTGGAGGCACAGCGACACAGTAGACACCCCATGATCTGGAAGTTGAGCCCCCGGTTCCCAGGAGATGAGAAGAGGCCTACCCCATCTCCTACCCCATCTCCAGAGCCTCTGGAATTCCCATAGTCGTGGCTCGAGGTGACTGCCATTTTAGGTGGGAAGGCGGTGGCAGGCTCTCTGACCCTGGGCACGCACCTCGACTTCTCAGCCACTGTCCCCGTCTGTGGGCGGGTTGCTTGACGGCTCAGTGCTCTCTGCAAGGGCCTGATACGAGCGGCTGTCACTGGCCCCGTGCTGACCTCCCCTGGTGTCTCCCTGAGCTCTGGCTGAGAGGTCCTCGAGCTGCCGCGCCGTGTGGCCACCTCTCTCAGGGCAGCCCGGAGCTGAGCCGCTGCCGAGCAGGCCCACCAGTCACTGACCTCGGGGAAACCCGGGCTTCACCCTGGATGAGGGGTTTGGAACAGGCACACAATCACAAGGAGCCCAGCCACATGGCTCCCTGGGACCCGTGGCCCCCTCTAGCCACCTTGACACACACTGGGGTCTGAGGAGGTGGCGGGTGTAAACCGCAGAACCTGGGCAGCCTGCACCGGGCTTCAGGCTGCCCCAGCGACCCTGCGCGTGCTGCCACATGTCTGTGTGCGGCTTGCAGTGTGAACAGCCTGTTTAAATGCTCCTCCCTGTAACCTGGTGTGGGGAGAAGGTGTGGGCGGGCCGCCGCTGCTGGACCCACGTGTCTCCAAAGCCTCCCCAGCTGCGGGCAGCAGTGACGTCGCCAGGCTCTCTAATTAGCAGGCTGAGGCGAGGCTGGACAGTGAGTCGCTCCTCACTCCCCAGGTGTCTTCCTCAGTAATAATTAAAAACCGAGGACCAGATAGTCACACTGTTGTGCAGGGAGACGGCCGCGCTCCTGAGGATGTCAAGAGTGCACAGGGTGCGACCGTTCAAAGCCCTTCCCCCGGGTCCGCAGCTCAGGCTGTGGCACCAAGAATCTAAATGAGTTCTGTATTCAAATGACCAGGGAGGGACCTCTGCAGGTCTGGGGACCAAACCAGCCCAGCTGCGATCAAGACTCTAGCTCTTTTGAAAAATGTGTCGCTTAAGGAAGAAGAGAAGCAGTTTTGATAACTGAATAATCATTTATTTTATTGGCATCAAATTTTGTATTATCTTTAGTAAGAGCTACAGAAGAAAAATTTTAAATTGAACTTGATCTAGTTTTACTTAGCTAGTGTTACCTTGTAATGGGGATTAAAAAGTTATTCTCCCAGCACAAAGGTGATGTTTGGATCTCAGCAATGACCATGTGGATCGTGCACGGTCTGCAGAATGAACCGCACCTGGTGCGTGTCAAATGGACTCACCCATGGTGTCTGTTACTTCTCAAGTCAAAGCTTTGGCTCTGAATATAATGCATACAGGTGTCCGGTGCAGTTCTCTGGTGAACACCTTGACTTTCCACCTGGAAAGCAATAGCAGGCGGGCCTCTGCTGGGCTATCCAGCCGTGCCCCCAGTCCGGCAGCCTTGCGTGCGCTCTCCTGCAGCCAGCTCTAGCAGGTCCTGTGCGGGCAGCTCAGCCCTCTGGAGCCCATTGGAGCACAGGTCCTCAGAGTCACCTGAAACCACCGACAGGAGCGTACCTCCAGGCCAGTCTGCGGCCACCGAGGATGGAGAGACTGAGCCCTGGGACAGGGACAAGGGTCGCTGCTAGCTCCTCTGCTGTTAACCTTCACCTGCAGATCAGGAGCATGGACGAGGCCTGGGTGTAGCTCAGCCTAGAGCAGGAGCGGCCCTGGGTTCCACCCTCAACTCCAAAAACCGACATAAAACAAGTCAGTGCCGTCCTGGAGATCCAGCCTCACCTCGACCACTCACGGGGCGGCCCCACTGCTGGACGCCTTCTCCTGGCATTTCCCATCACATATTTCCATCTAGGTCGCTACCCTTGCAGAATGAGGCAGTCATTTTACAATAACCGGCCTGTTGGGCTCATTAAGAACCGATGGCCCGGCTGGGGTTGTGGCTCAGTGGTAGAGCGCTCGCCTAGCACGTGCGCAGCCCGGGTTCGATCCTCAGCACCACGTAAAAATAAATGCATTGTGTACAACTAAAAGCAAATAAATAAATATTTAAAAAAAAAAAGGACCCATGGCCCCCGCTCTTTATGCAGCTTCTCCCCAGCCAGCTCGCCTACCCTGTGGCGGTCATTTCTTTCTCCAGTATTGACGCTGCTTTCTGCACTCTAATGACCACGTGCCGTGTTCGGGGCAGAGCTGTCCCTCTGGGACGAGAAGTCTCAGCAATGCACACACACAGTTTCAGTGAGGGCCCCCCGGGCACCAAGGGCCGCTGAGTCCCCGGGCAGTGGTCCAGCGTCTCCACCCCGACCCTCTTCCTGCACCACAGGCTGGCCAGGGTTTGTCCCTCCCTAGACAGTGACTTCTCTACCTGCAAACTGACCACCACTGTTGCGCTTTTTGTGACGGGTGTTGTCATGTGAATGCCACCCTGGGCTGGTGTCCATCCACTCACCTACCTGTAGACTCACTGTGTGCCTAGGCCTGGCTTGGTGCCAAAGACTGGGAGCCACAGACGTGGCCACGCTGTCACAGACGTGGCCACGCTGTCACAGGCCCTACGGTGGAACATGGGGTGCAGATTGCGAGGAAGGGGCTGGCCTGAGCTGATGTGGGAGTGGGGTCTGTCCTGGGATGCACACTGCCCTGAGGGCCGCGGTCGAGTCACCAGAAACACAGTGAACTGGTCGCTGAAAGGGCCGTTGTTAAAGGTCAATGGGGTCAGTGGTGTTTCCACAGGCTCACGTGTAAGGGGCACGAGAAACGGGGCAACACTTTTTGATACTTGAAAGCCGTCCCCAAATCCAGCAAAGAAGCTGCTGTCCCTGATGAGAGCGGAGTCCCGGCACGTGCCTGCTCACCCTGCTGGTCCTCCTGGCCGGCGTGAACGGGGCCCAGCCAGCCTCGCACAGCGCTGGGCTTGCTCCCTGGGCGCTCCCCTAATGCCCACATGGTCACCACTGAGCACCCTTCTGCAGCTCCTGCTGCCTTCCTAGGGCAGGACACCAGGCCCTCAGAGGACCCTCCACCGGGGCCCCTGGTCGTGGCACAGAGCTCTCTAAGGCAGTGCCCCTTACTTGCTCGGGCTGCGTCCGTGTGTCTGGGGTGGCTTCTGATCAATGCAGGGTCGTCACCTGCAGCTGCTTCCCTGGAGTCCCCCTTCTCCACCACCCTCTGCAGAAGGGAGCCGAAGTGGGGGCGGGGAGCCAGGCACTGCCTTGCCCCTGCACAGAGGACACTTATCCCCAGGGAGAGCAGGCTGCTAGTCTGGGCTGCTGCATCCTGCAGGCAGGACCAGACATCCTGCTGATGGAGGAAGCTCTCTGTCAGGGGTGTGCAGGGTCTGCACTGTGACGGTGTGGCTGTGAGGTGTCCCCCAGAGCTCAGGTATGGGACAGTGCAAAACGGTTCAGAGGAGAAGCGTTCGGGTTGTGAGAGTCCTAACCCAAGCAGTGAATTAATGCCCTGATGCGGTTTAGCTGAGTGGTAACTGAAGTGGTGGGGGGTGACTGGAGGAGGTGGGAATTGGGGTGTGGCTTTGGGGTATATATTTTGTATCTGGAGAGTAGAGTCTCTCTCTCTGCTTCCTGACCACCATGGGAGCTGCTTCCCCCCACCACACTCTTCTGCCGTGATGTCCTGCCTCACCTCGAGCCCTGAGGAATGGAGCTGCTGTCTGTGGACTGAGGCCTCTGAAACCTGAGCCCTAACTGAACTCTCCCTCCTCTATAACTGTTCTGGTCAGATCCTTTAGTCACAGCTGCAAGAAAGCTGCCTGACACATGCGCCCTGGTCCCACCTCTCCGGACGGGGGGTGGACAGGCCCTTGGGAGGAAGAGGTGCATGGTTCTCCCTGCACACCTGTGGCTTCCTCCGGGGACGGGCATGCTGCACACCACACCTCTGGATGGCGCCCTGGGGACGGCCCTGTTCTACATCTGTGTTCTCTCTGCCCTCTGGGGGTCTCTTCATCCAGGACAGGCAGTTCCAACGTGGTGCCCTGAAAGGCGATGGTTCCCAGGGGTTGCTCACAGGTACCTGCCCACGCAGTGGGTCTCTCCCTCTAGCAGAGAAGCCCATCCCGGCTGTTTGAGGATCTACTGCTCCAAAGATCAGGAGAACCTGACCTTCCCATGAGCCTCAGATTGCAGAAGGGGAGCATGCCCTCTGCTGCCTCGCCACGCGTGGACCTGGCTTGGACTAAAGGATCCACCAAGACCGCTTCTTGGTGAGCCCTGGCACCCCACACTCCAGCCTCTCTGGGGACATCAGAGACCAAGCCTTGGGCCTTCCCACACCGGGCAGGCTATGGCCTTTGGGTGCCCATGACCCAGCCAGGCCTGGGATATTACAAGTCCTCATCCTGAGAAGGAACAGTACCAACAGCTGTGCCATTGCTTGGAGGCTTTGTACCAAAGTTAGCTTCTCAAACCTTCAAACTGTGAGGCTGAACCCTGTTCCCAAATTCCCACATTGAGGCACTAACCCCAGACCACAGTGCTTGTGTGAGGAGATGGTCTCTTAAGAGATGACTAGGTAGGATGAGGTCACTGGGGTTCCCTAATCCACTTTGCATCTTTATGAGAAGAACAGGACACAGACACCACCTGGGGACAGCCACATGAGGACATGGAGGAGATGGCATCTGCAGACCAAGGAGAGAGGCCTCAGGGGGGCCAGCCCTGCCACACCTGGGCCTCAGGGACTGGGCGGCATTGCTCCCCATGCTGAAGACACCGGTGGTGCAGTTCCAGCAGCAGAGCCATGGAAGACACCCGGAGAAGGTCCAAGGACATTCATCTCCCGGGGCCTGGGTGTCTGCAGCCACCACCCAGGGGTGCAAGGAAGTCCCGCCTTCCATGGTTTGAATGACAGCAGGTGGGTTCCTGCGCTGTAGTACATTCTGTTGTATTGATGCATGTTTAACTTCTCAAAATATTTGACCAGCACACGCCACTTTGGGAGGAGCTGTCTGCTGGAGTGGGTGTGGGGGTGTACCCATGCCTGCACACACGGAGCTGGGATGAAGGAGCAAGGGTACGCCGTGTGACAGCCCAGAATGCAAAGCCCAGCAGAGCCTTGGGGTCGTCGGAGCCTCGCAGGGGATGCTGTTCTGTGGGTGGCCGTAGTGCAGCAGGCTTGCAGATTAAAAATGAAGAGCATCTGGGCCGAGTCACAGTCTAGAGGAGCAGCTGCATCTGTGCGCTTTGTCCCTTTGTGAAACAACCTGGATAACCAAAACCCAGGCTGGGCCTGTGGTGGGCGCCCCCACTACACAGAGCCTGAGCAGAAGAGGTGTCAGGCCAAGCGGCCAGCGTCCCTGGGCGCGTGGACTGACCTTGGTGTCACGGTGCATGCCGGACAAACAGACCCAGGCCCCTCCCCCACGCCTTGACAAAATGAGCCCCTTCTAGAGCGAAGCCGCATTATTGATCAAAGCGGAGGTGGCTGCACACATACGGGAGGCGCAGCTGGCTCACCCCGCGCGCTCACACACGCAGCGCAGACGCCCCTCTTATTAAAAACGGGTCAGATTGCATTGGAGGCCCAGCCTGCAAAATTAATGACAAGCTTGCAATGAGGTATCAGCATGGATTTGAGGCTTGTAATACAACGTGATTACTCGCGTTTTTTATTAGCGGCCCGAGCAGCAGGCCCAGCCGGCTGGTATTTGACACACAGACAGGGACGCTCCCGGCGCTCTGAGCAGCAGACTCACTTCAAAGTCCTCGCCCTGCTGGCTTGGTTTACACCTGAGCCAATTAGCCCGGGAGATCAGAGCGGCCTGAAAGCAGAGCCCAGCCTATTCCTGGGCTGGAGAAAGTCACTCGATCCAGGTAAGAGGATCCCGGAGAACAATGGCAGCTGAAGCACGAGGGGACGTCCGCGCCGGGATGCCGCTCACAGGGGCAGGGCCGGGGGCAGGCTGGGGTGCGGCCGGCCCTCGCTCAGGGGGTTTGTCGGGCTTTTGTTGGCAACAAAGGGGCTAATTGAAATGAAGCGGTCCGCAGTCTGTCTGTTGGCACATCAAATATGCTGTAAGATATGCTGATTCGTGCTCCTCCTGAATTATTGAACATCACAGCTTCCAGAAATAAGACAGAGGGGAGGGAGGAGAGGGCGGTGACAAAGTGGCTCTGCCTTCTGAAGGCTCCATGTGCAGGAGGCTCCAGCTCCTGGCCACCTCCTTCCCTCCACCAGGAGCAGAGCGGGAGGCCAGGCCCAGCCTCCTCCTCAGGGGTGGTCCAGGACAGGAGAGCTGGACGCACGTGGAGGCTCACCGGGGCCAAGAGCAGCATCTCCTCAAGAAGGACCAGGTGCGCCTTGCAGGGGACAGGCCACCGTCCTCGGTGCTGGAGAAACCAGAAAAATGAGGCAGTGTCCTGTGGGTCACAGGCTCCCACCCTGGCAGGCTGGGCAGCCACGGGGTTCAGCGGCTGGATGTAGAGGCCACCCGATGACGTGGAGCCGGCCCTGCCACGCCGCAGCCAGATACAGGGACCAGGTGCCTGTGGGGGAGCGCAGAGGAGGAGAGAGGGTGCTCACGCATGTGCACACGCACACACACGTCTGTGCGGGTGTGTGCTGAGGGGAGCCGGCCCTCTGCTGGGACCTGGATCCTGCCGTCAGATGGCTCACCCTGGCACAGCACGTGGGGCCGCGGTCCTCTCAAAGCACAGGGCGCCGCTCTCGCCATGGGGAGCTGGGACCCTGGTGTTTCTGGACTTTGCAGCAGACAAGGTTCCTGGAATTGGTGTTCACACAGCGGTTCCCAGGCCTGTGGGTCAGGAGTGCAGGGCTGGCCCGGGAGGCCGGGCTCCAGCCTGCTTGTGCTGTGAGTGCCTGGTTTGCACCGAGGGGTCTCTCTCGGGGGCGCAGGAGGTGGTCCAGGGCCCTCCCAGAGAGCGAGCCTGCCCAGTGTGTGGAGGGACTCCGGGGAGTCTGGGACACGAGGACAGGTGGGGCCGCCCTCTCCCCAGGTGACACCCTGGTATGTGACACGCGGGTGGTTTCCCGGGCCCTCCTTGGCCAGTGCCAGGGACGCTCCACCCCACCCCAGCCTTGCTCTGACTTTTGTCCACTTCCAAGGCAGACGCGGAGAGACTCCCAACACGTGTGCACACACGTGCACACATGTGCACACGCGCACGTGTGGACGCACACACAGACACATCAGCTTCCCTGGCCTGCAGCCTCTCCTGTCCTGCACAGCGGCCTCCGCGCCTGGGCCTCGTGGAAAGCCTCCCCGCCACCCCAGCACGGCGCAGCCCCCAGCCACTGTCTCTCCCAGGACTCCACACCCGGCCCGCAGGCCTTGGGCTCCCCACCAACTGAATGGAGAGAAAACAGGAAGCCGGGCCAGAAACTTGGGGCCCCTCCTGGCCCGTCACCAGGCAGGCCAGCAGCTGCGTGGTGCCACGCGCACAGGAGCGGGGAAGCCCTGGCTGCAGGATCGGGACCGCAGAGCTCACCTCGGGCCCGACCGCGGCCGCGCAGCCAGAGGGCCCAGGCGCCGGACCTGGGCAGGCGCGGCAGGAGGCCCGCAGCTGCAGCACTCCAGGGCAGCGAGGGGGAGGCTGGTCCCCACAGGGGGCCTCAGGGGCACTCGTGAACGCCACAGGAGCTCCGCCCGTGCCTTCCTCAGCGCTTCGCCTCGACCAAGGGACGTCCCGGGGGGCTTCACGTGGCACTACACTAATGACCCCTCTTCTCTTCCCCTTGGCTGAGGGGACTGTCCCGTGGCACTCCGTGGCACTCCTGGGTAACCCCCGGGTGTCCCCGAGTCCCGCTCCTTGGCGTAGGGGACTTCCTGCAGCTTCTCGGATGCCCGTTTGGCCACCAGGCCACGCTGCCCTGTGATCCTGTGCCCTGAAGCACCCAAGCTGACTTCCTGCTGCGTGCTCTGTGAACCCCAGTGCCACCCTCACTGTGTGACCTGGGACAGCTGTCCAGCTCTGCTCGTCTCTGAAGCCTGAGGTCCACGTCCCTTCCTCCTGCGGTCTCCGCAGAGTTGCGTGGGCTGGTGTGGCCTCAGACCTGCTGGCCGCACCTCCACTGCCTCTTCTCCAGCCTCTCCCAAGCTCCCTCCTGAGCTCTCTCTGCCCCATCCTCCCTGCCCCTGTTGTCGCCTGAAGCGATGGCCACTTGGAGCAACGGAGCCGCGGGAAGAAGTTCAGAGGCAAACTGGAGACAAACAGCTTTTTATTCTGATAACTTTTCTCTCTGGCTCTAACAACGACTAACACGCGCCGCACACACCACCAAAATGGCGCTGACCCGATCAGCAATCTCGGCCAAGTCACTCGAGATCCCGGGCCAAGTCCCGTGAGACTACGGAAGGCGACAATGCCCAAATCCTTATGGCCCATAGTCAACCACAATTTAAGCCATCTCCCCAAACAGGGCTCCTGCATGCCCCAAGGTGGCTGCTTGTGTTCTGATACTTTTGTGGAATGTTCTCCTTCCCACTCCTGTTCCTCTGCTGGCTTTTCCATCCTTCCCATTCCACCTGGGGTCCTTGTCCATCTTCCCAAGTGTCCCACATCTCACCCGCAGGAGCTCAAGGTCAGCTCCAAGCAGGTGGGAGGAGCACACTGGGCGCCACATTGCGATCTCTCAAGCAACCAGTGCTGCAAGGAGATGCCGCGGGGGTCCAGGCAGCGGGCGCAAGGCCGACCTGCAGAGAATGGCCAGAGGGAATGTGGGGCTGGAGGCTGCCGGTCAGGAGCAGGCGCCTCCTGAGGAGGAGAGCGGCAAGAGAGCTGGAGCAGGAGTGCCCGGCAGGTCTGCCTTCAGGACAAAGCCACCAGTGCAGGGCCAGGCCCTGCCTCACCCATCCCTGGCTGGAAACCAGCTGTGAGCTGCAGGCCCAGGCCCTGCGTTCCTCCCTCTCTCTCAGTCACCCTCTCTGCAGCTGGACGCCGGAGAGGGACATCTCCGCAGCCTCTGCAACTCAAGGAAATACCTGACTGAAGACAGAGAAGGTGGGAAAAGAGGAACGGAGAAACGAGTGAGACTCTAGAGAGAACTGACCCAGACCCAGAGCAGACATGTCCACAGTCACACTAAATGTAAACAGAACAAACTCCCCAAGACAGAGATCGCCAGGCTTAGTTGGGACCTGATCATTTTCTGTTAGAGATGTGCCTTAATCATCAGAACAAAAAGGACCCGAAGATCAATGGACAGAGGCTCCCAGACCTGCACAGCTTCCTGTGAAAGCCTGGGGATTCGACAGGTCCGGACAAAGGGACCTTGGGCGAGGAGCACCACTGCAAGCACCTGAGATGTCACGACCCCAGGGGACGTGCCAGCTGCCAGTGTGCGTGGGCCCAACACAGACCCGAGAAGCCACTGTACACAGAGCAAAGGCCACGTGGACTTCGGTCCTCGCCCTGCTCCTGGGGACGTCTCTGCTCCCCTTCCTGGCCCTGGCCCACTGAGCCCCAGAGCCCCTCCTCTGGGCCCCACCCCCGTGAGTCCCTAAACACCGCAGGAGGGTGGTGGCCAGCGCCAGGCTCGCTGCCCTCCCAGCCATTTCAAGGACTCCCTCCCTCCAGGGTCACCCGGCAGCTCCCGAAGCCTGTGGCAGTCACCGCTGTTCCACGGTTGTCCCAGTGTTCCTCACAGTGTGGGATCAGTGTGGGATGAGAGCCGCTGAGAGCAGCTGGGCAGCCGCGGGGTGCGGAACAGAGGCCCCCTTCTGCCCTTTCCGGCCCCGCGCTCCTCGTAGGTAGCTCCCTGCCTCCGCTGCGACCAGCCGGACTCCCATTGGGGTCAGTCCTGCCTAACAGCCGTTCTGCATTCGAGTCTAAACCCTCGTGAGCAGAGACGCCACCCGGCCTGCGCCCGCCGGCACCACAGACCCGAGCCCAGCGGGGGCCAGAGCTAGAAGACGGGAGGCAGGGGTGCGTAAATGAGATAGAGGCCAGCTGGGTGGAAGACAGACAGAAACAGGAAAGTAGAGACAGACGGACGGACAGACGGGTGGATGGATGGAAAGAAAATAAATGGCTGAATGCTACTAAGATACGCCTCTCCATTCCCTCCACCTGCAGATGACACATTCCTCTCAGTCGAGGGAAACATCTCTAGAAAGGAGGAGAGAGATTTGGCGAGAAGAACACTTCAGGAAACCATTGTGATAGTAAAGTTGCAGTGGCCTCCGCAGGTTCCCAAGAAGGGCCTTTGAGGAGGGAAGGTGTTGTGAGCGAGCCCCCAACAGGGGACTCGAGGAGGCCCCAGGCGTGGGCCTCCCGCCTGCGGAGAAAGGACCGTGCACAGCTGACTGTTTTCTCTAAAGTTGAAGCTACAGACAAGCAGGGCTGCGGCCTCCTCCTCGGGGCTCAGGCCCGGGCAAACGGAGGGCAAGAGTTTGAGGAGCGGAGGTGATGAGGAGGAGCGCACGGGTCAGAGGCGCGTCCGTCCGTCGGCTGGCCGCCAGCTGCGCCCGCCTCCTTCCTCAGGCCCAGCCCTGTCCCACGCTGCCCTCGGTGCCGCGGCCCAGCTCTGGTGCAGCAGCTTCCGTCCAGCGCCGGGCTTCGGCCCACGGGAACAGCTTAGCTCAGTCGGATTCCTGCGCGATCTCTGCGGTGGGGTCTGGGCAGCCAGAATCCCACAATAACGGACCCAGTTTCTGTCACACCAGCCGGGAAGCGCCTGCACTGCTGGCCCGTGGGGCAGCCTGGCCTCCAGGTGACCTGTCCCCAGAGTGGAGAGCACTGCCTCCTGCAGCCCGGGACCTGCAGGTGGGCCCAGACCAGCCCCCCAGAGGCGCTCCCTCCTCCCTAGCCCCCCGCGGGGAGCACCATGCAGCGTCCGCAGGGTTCCCCCTCCCCTCTGGGCTTACTGCCAGCTCCTCTCTCTCCTCTGCCCCTGCTGACAAGGCTCTCAGGAGGCTCTAGGACAATACGAGACAAGGCTCCGTCCACCCAGGACCCGGGCAGTTTGCACACCTCAGACCTTGATTCACCGTGGTGGCTGCTGCGCCCGTGCAGTCAGAAAGAGGGCACCAGCCGCTCACCCCGCCTGGTGGCTGTGCTTGGTGAAGGTGTTAGAAGGGCACCAGCTGCTCACCCTGCTCGAGCCATGGCTGTGCTTGGTGGGGGGTGAGGAGGGGACCTGCAGGTCAGTCCCCACTCATAAGCTGCCCTGTCACCCCTTCTGCTGCAGACTGGGCTCAGGTTAATATGGTCACAGTTGCAAATACCAGATCAGATCTCATGGAACTTTCACACCAACACTCCTGCCCACCCACCTCCACCCCAGCCCCCAACCCCTGCTCCCCAGGGCGGGGACTGCACCCCTGGCTCCTGAGGCACTTCACGCGACTTGGCATTTCCAGGTACACATGCTATTTCTGATCCCTGGGGCTAGAATGTGTGTAGAATTTCTACTACAGAAGATGAAGATTTGGTGGACCAGTTTCCTGATTTCCAGTGTGCACGCACATGCAAACACCCATGTGCACAACCCCTGTCACAACGCCACCCCATGTGACCTGTGGTTTCCTTTCTTAGTTCTGACTCTGCCTTTGGTTGTCCCTGGCTTCCATAATTTTCTTGCACCTGTCACTTACCTGTACCCAAAGTCTCTGCTGGAGCTGGGGAATTGCTCTTGGCACAAGAGGTGTGTCACACCACTGGCCATGTCACTCAGGGGAAGGGAGTGTCCCTTCATCCTGCTGCCCACGGCAGGTGCTGATCCCCGCTCCCAGCAGCTGCCCCTGCCTCCCTCGGCTGGCCGCCTCTGCACGTTGTCCGTGCTGGGTGCTGCGTGCAGGACCCTCCCCTCGTCCTCTTTTCTGAAGCACAGCATGGCATCAAACCCAGGGCCTTGTGAGTGCCAAGTGTGTGCCCCCCACGCACCACCCAAGTCCCCACAGGAGAGGCGGTGCATGGACACTTGGCTTATTTCAAAGCACTTTTGAATTTTATTATCCCATGTGAAACAGAGTATGCTGTAGAGATACTTGAATGAGTGTGTGCATGTGTGTGCACATGTGTGTACACGTGCACCCATGTGGATGCATATGTGTGTGCGTGCACACACATGTACATTTTGCTCCAACTGAAACCATCCCAGTCCAGAGCCTCCCCCCCCCACTAAGTTGGTTGAGGTTGCTCGTGTGCCTGGCCCCCTGTCTCAGAGGGCGTGCCTACGGTGTGCGTGAGCAGCGGCAGAGGTTGAAGCAGCACCCGGCTCCTGCTTGGAGAGATGCCCGGGCACCTCAGCTGGGCAGGAGCCCAGGGAGCTCCTCTCAGGTGGGCCTCCAGCAGCAGACCTGGCTCCTAGGGCCCGTCCTCCACGCCCCCTTTTCCTCGGCACTGGTGCGCCTTGGCGCCTGCTGGGCCTCCTTTTGAGGCGGTCTGCCAGGGAGGCCCACCTGCTCTCTGAGACCTCGCGTGCTGCCGGGCTCACGACCTCCCTCCCCCCTCCAGCTGTCCCGGTCGCAGGCACACACCTCACACGCTTCCTTCTGCAGTCTCTGGCTCCCCCAGTAGACAGCCTCTGCTCCATGCGCAGCGCCGCGGTGGCTTCCCACAGACGGGCCTGCGAGAAAGCCCTGGCCCTGGGCCACGAGGCTCGGGCGCGACGCCCCCACTGCACGCCACTCGCCCAGCGCTCTCATCCCCCAGGTGCTTTCAAAAAGGAAAATGCTCTTCCTTTGATGATGTGAAGAGCTGGGGAGCCATTTAAGATTCTTGCTGGATTCGTTTTATGAAAAGAACAAATTAATTTTCAAATATGTAAAAAGTACTCCAAGTCTTAAATGTGTGATTTGTGAGAATTTTTATACATACGATGAATATCATTTTGTGCTCATCGTATTAAATATTAACCCTCAAGAGATACGCGGCACCCGGGGAAATCCCAGCGCACCTTCTTAGCACTTCAATGCGACGCTCCTTTAATCATGCCTGCGACGCACAGGCCCTCTGCTACTGGGGGAGGAGGACGGTGCCTGGGACCTGATGTGCTTTAGCACTGGGTTGCCAGGTGTGGGCGGGCGCCTGATGCCTTGCTCTCTTTCCCCAAATACTTCCCTGGACCCAGGGAGCGGTCAGGCAGACAGCCTCACGCCAAGGCCTGGTGGTTGGCAGGGCACGGAGAGTGCGTGACTGCTCTCCAGGCGCTCTCCCAGCCCGAGACGGGCAGGACGTGGGTGCAGGGAAGGTCTCCATGTGTCCAGGCTTCAGGGTTCTCGTTGTCACTTAGTTACCTGCAGCCTGAATGCTGTGGCCCTGTTTGTAGCTTTCCACTACTACACATGAGCTCTATAAGGCAGCAACAGTATCTCCAGGTCCCGATTTTCTAATGTGGGCAAATTTGTTACTGTAGCAGAAACTATAAAGATTTAAAAAAAAAAAAAAAAAAGTAGCCTTTAAAACAGGAGACTATTAAATTTAAATTTAATTAGAAGTTTATAAAAAATAAGTGTCATCCCAGTAGCTCAGGCGGCTGAGACGGGAGGATCATGAGTTCAAAGCCAGCCTCAGCAACAGTGAGGTAGCAACAGCGAGGCACCAACCAACTCACTGAGACCCTGTCTCTAAATAAAAAATTCGAAATAGGGCTGGGGATGTGATTCAGTGCCCAAGTGCCCCTGAGTTCAATCCCTGGTAGTCACCCCCAAAAGTGTCATTATTCTCAATTTTAAAACAGATATTATCGTTTTAAAATTAAGATGCTTCATTGTTTTTAAAGCATTAAATCTTAAGAGTAACACTGAATCTTCAATTATTCAATTCTCAATATTGAATAAGAAACCAAAAACCCACTTACGGCATAGGACATTTATACTAAATATAAAAAGAAAGCCCCCAGTACCAGGAGCTACTTGACGTCACCAAGAGGAGGTGTGAGATTCCTGAAGCTTTAAGGGAAGACCTGCCACCAATTTGCACCTGCTCATGTGACTTGGTCATAAGTCCCACAGGGGTCTGGGGGCAGAGCTGCCAGGCCCCTCCAGCCATGGCGGCAGCGAGGGGAGATTTGCCCCTGGAGAAAGGCAAAGCATGACTCCTACATCCAGACCTGCGGTCGCCACAGTGGAATGAGCTGCCCCAACGTCCCAACCTCCTCCCCGCGCTCAGCCCGGGGCGCCCGCCCCCCTCCCCGCGCCCCGCCCCTCTCCCTGCGCCCGCCCTCCTCCCTGTCCTCGTCTGTCTCCGAGAGGCCACCCTGAATGCAGACGGGGTCTTAAGTGACGTCCTCGAGTGAACATGGAGCAGTGGGGAGAAGCCAGTCAGCCCGGAAGGGGGCCTCAGAGAGCCAGAGGGGCCTCACAGCTGTGCCCTCTGCCCGCCACCTGCCAGCCCGCCACCTGGACGCCACCCCACTGGAGCTGGCCCTCGGCACCCGAGGGCACCAGTGGACACCCGAGGGCACCAGTGGAGGTGCCCTTCTTCTGTTCGTCTTTCATGGCGATGGATTGAATGAATTCCAAACAGTGAATCTAAATTAAGATTAAAGAAATGAGACAGTTGATCTGGATGATCATAGCTAAGTCATGGCAGAGGAAGATAGGCGTTTGTGGCTGGACTCCCCTTTCCCTGTGGAGCTCGCCCCGAGAGCCCAGAGTCGGGCTGAAGCGCTGACAGGAACGTCGCACGGCCGCCCTTGTGCGGGAACAGAGCCCCCACGCCAGCGCAGCCCGTCACTGCCTCCCCGGTGGCTCTGAGCAGACATGACGGAGATGGCCTGGTGGGGCCATCCGCGCACCCGGAAGGACTTCACGTTGAGAAGAATGAGACATTTGTGGAAGAACTTTCCAGAAAAGAGGTTTATTTTCGAACCAAACGACACGTGCTCTGCTGGTCCCGAGAGCAGACGAGCAGGGTTGCACCGCGAAAGCCCCGCTGGCTGTCCTGATGTCAGCGAGGACAGCAGCCCTCCACCCTCCTTCCCAGTGTGCACTGCTGCTCTGGCTCAGGACACCAGGCCACACCAGGTGCCGCTGCAGCCGCTCCGACACTTCCGGGACTGTCCCTTGCAGGTGGCTCCCTTCACCTGCAGCTGCTCCTCGTATGAAGCCAGAGCTGAGGCCGGGCCAGGAGCAGCAGCCTCCCACCATGGCCCTGTGCAGCTCTTGGAGCCTCTGCTGAGAGGCCACGGAGGGAGACCGTCCATGGCTCACTTTCCCCAGAGGCCCTGGAACTGCACCGCCAGGCAGTGACGCGGCCAACTCCGTCCCCGAGCTCTTGGCTCCTGGCTCCTCTGCAGCACCTTTGTTGACAGTGGCCCTGATGCACTTCACACTTGAGACTCGTTGACACAAAATCCAGGGCTCAGAAATGCTGTGCCATTTATTTTGCAAATTACCGGGCACTCAGCCAAGGAAGGGAGGCGGGGGAGGGCAGCCCGAGGACCCGGGTCCCTGTGCCATCAGTGATGTCCAGGACCGCGGCATCTCAGGTGCAGGAAAGCCTTGTAGAAGCGCCCAGCGATCGTCCAGCCAGAGTCATTCCTGAGTCAGGTCCATTTACTTATTCAGTTTAAAAATTTCAGAAATTTCATGTTTTCAGTTGGCAGCTTTTCCCAGTATTAAATAATGCCTAGACTTTTCCTTTCATATTAATTACATCTCCATTATCTAGTCCCATCCAATCAAAAGATGTCAACTCTGGTGCCCGCGGCTCTTACTGTGCTCTCTAAACCTGGTCAGGACAGGTGGCACCTTCCCGGCCACTTGGTCTTGGTTCTCATCGATGTCTTTTTGCAAGATGATGCGGAATCTCTGCACATTCTCCCAGTTCCTTTCTTTTTCCGTCGGCGTCGCCCCAGCCCGCTCCCAGCAGCCCCAGCAGTCTTCATCGCCTCTGCTTCCGCAGGTTCAATCTGTCTGGACTTGGGTCTCCAGGCCTGGCTCATTCCACTTGAAAGTCCTCCAGGTTCGTCTGTTGCTGCCTGAAGCAATGGCCGCTTGGAGCAACGAAGCCGCGGGAAGAAGTTCAGAGGCGAACTGGAAACAAACAGCTTTTTATTCTGATAACTTTTCTCTCTGGCTCTAACAACGACTAACACGCACCACACACCACCAAAAAATGGCGCAGACCAGATCAGCAATCTCGGCTAAAGTCACTCGAGATCCCGGGCCAAGTCCCGTGAGACTACGGAAGGCGGCAATGCCCAAATCTCCATGGCCCATAGTCAACCGCAATTTAAGCCATCTCCCCAAACAGGGCTCCTGCATTTGTCCATGCTGTTCTTGATGCCAAGCTTCCTGTTTCCGGGTGGAGAAGTGTTCCTCCGAGAGTGTGCCACGTTGCCTTCCCGTCCCCACCTCTGGCCCGCACCTGACTGCACTCAGCACTGGTGGGCATCTCTGCCGCTCACTGGTCTCGTCCCCTTTGGCTGCACACGCAGGAGCGTGATCTGCAAGGCAACAGTTGTGCTCGCGTGTCTGAGGATCGCAGCACTGTTCTGTGCGACGCTGGTGTCGAGGGTAGCCCCAGTGGTGCCCGGAGCGGGTCCCTCCCTGCACGCCCTGCAGGGCTTGCTGCCTCCTCTGCTGAGGAGGGCCCTCGGGCAGGCCTAGGCGTGCTGGTATTCCAGCTTGCAGGCTTGCAAGCGATTCTAACAAATACCTGCGGCTCGGCTGCTGAGCCAGGTGTGCGGTCCTCCTCTGATTCTAAACCTTGCTCTCCTTTATATTGGGGTGTAACTGGAATTTGCTTTTAGAGAACCCTTGGTACTTCAGTTCAGGCCAGTGGCCCACTGTGTCACATGCTGTCTCCCCTGTCTACTTGCTATGTCATCTCCAGGGTGACTGGTGACAGGAGATGTCACCTGGTAGAAGGGGTTTTCACCAAGGTAAGCAGAGCCCCAATCCCTAAGTGCTGACTGGACACCGCACATCCTTCTAGAGGGAGTTCCTGGAAAACACCTTGTTCTAGAATCCTTGGCCTTGGGGGAGGAAATGTGTTAATTCATTTTTCCAAACAGTCATCAGGGGCGCTGACCTGGCTCCAGCGCTGTGATAGCTGTGAGTGGGACGAAGAGCCCAGCATTCGTGGGACTCACACGGTGGAGACGATCATGAGAGAGAGACGGGTCCTGCTGTGGCCGGTGGTGCCCCCGACAAGGGGGCACAGCAACGGGTCACTTCCTGGTGACCGCTTTCCCATTCTCCGTGTGGAATGGCCACTGTCTCCAGTCCTCAGGTGAGGACCTGAGCTGTCCTCTTGGCCACCTGCTGAGCCACAGTACTAAGTGTGGAGCTGAAGTGTCCCCAAAGGCCCGGGGGTTGAAGGCGTGGCCCCAGCCTGTGCCGCTGTTGGAACTGGGAACCTCGAGGAGGTGGCCTGGGGAAAAGGGCAGGTCACTGGGGCACGCCCTCGAAGGGCTTGCTCGACCCTCCCCTCTTCCTCTCGCCTCCTTTCCGGCCTCGGCGAGGTCATCGCCTGCTGGACCCCACACTCCCCATGAGGTCTGCCCCACACAGCCCTGGCGACAGGAGGGAACGAGCAGGACACCTCAAATAGCACGAGCTGGTCATCTCGGGTGTCACGCCACGGTGACGGAAAGTGGCCAGCACACAGGGGCCTTCCCTGGTGCTCGGTGGGGCCGAAAGCTCCCCCGCACTGCCTGGGCCTCTGGGCTCCGGCGTGAGGGAGCGCCAGGCAGCACCAGAACCAGACCCAGCTCTGGAGTGCGGCCGTGGAGAGGGGGTGAACTCCTCGTCCGGCTCTGGGGTGCGGCTGTGGAGAGGGGGTGAACTCCTCGTCCAGCTCTGGAGTGCGGCCGTGGAGAGGGGGTGAACTCCTCGTCCGGCTCTGGGGTGCGGCTGTGGAGAGGGGGTGAACTCCTCGTCCGGCTCTGGGGTGCGGCTGTGGAGAGGGGGTGAACTCCTCGTCCAGCTCTGGGGTGCGGCCGTGGAGAGGGGGTGAACTCCTCGTCCAGGCTCTGGGGTGCGGCCGTGGAGAGGGGGTGAACTCCTCGTCCGGCTCTGGGGTGCGGCCGTGGAGAGGGGGTGAACTCCTCGTCCAGCTCTGGGGTGCGGCCGTGGAGAGGGGGTGAACTCCTCGTCCGGCTCTGGGGTGCGGCTGTGGAGAGGGGGTGAACTCCTCGTCCAGCTCTGGGGTGCGGCCGTGGAGAGGGGGTGAACTCCTCGTCCGGCTCTGGGGTGCGGCCGTGGAGAGGGGGTGAACTCCTCGTCCAGCTCTGGGGTGCGGCCGTGGAGAGGGGGTGAACTCCTCGTCCAGCTCTGGGGTGCGGCCGTGGAGAGGGGGTGAACTCCTCGTCCAGCTCTGGGGTGCGGCCGTGGAGAGGGGGTGAACTCCTCGTCCAGCTCTGGGGCGCGGCCGTGGAGACGGGGTGAACTCCTCGTCCAGTAACATGGTGGAGGGGCGGGACAAGGACGGGGAGGGGGAGAGAAAGAGAATTTAAATCACAGAAGAAAGGAAAGGAGCGCACATTTTATTTTGATATTCAGTGGCATTTCTTAATATAGGAACTTTTGACAAATGACGAAAACATCACCATCTCACATTACCTGCCTTTAGGAAATCTTGGGTGCTAAAAATAAGGACATTTTTATACAGAACAGGGATATTTCCTGACTGTGCCACGGAAGTGACTGAGTCAGTCAACATCCTCTCAAACCAGAATGTCAGATGACTTTAATGACATCTTCAAGATCTCCGAGAAGAAATGAATCATGATGAAACTTGCTCCTGGGGACACGGTGTTCGTTCTCCCCATTCTCCTCGCAGAATGCAATTAACGCAAGGTAGCAGATAAATTTCCGGGACGTACCGACTGTGGAAGCTGGAAGGAGGGCCAGGGCTGGAATCCTGAAGCCCGGGAAGGGCCAGTGCTGACCCGAGTGGCCGCTTTTGCCTGAGATGCCCGGCCTGAGTCTGAGGGAGTCAGGAACCCAGAGAAGCCAGCAGGGAGACGGGAAGCTGAGCAAAGAAATCTTCCAGCAAAGAAACAGAAGATACAGAAAAGCAAGTGGAAATTTCAAAACTAAGAATATAGTGACTCCAATAAAAAAAAAGTCAAGGTGCTAACTTGACACTGACACTGTTTCTTCAAAACAGAATGTGAGAAGTTTTTGCCAGGTTTGAGTAACAGAGAAATAGCCTGGGGAAATGTCCCCAGCAGGCAGAGACACATGGGACCATAGCAAACACGCAACACTCATGTCATCGGGGGTCCCTGAAGGAGAAGCAGGGACTGAAAATACCTTACAACACAATGTTTCAAAAGTATTCCAGCCGGGTGCTGTGGTGCACGCCTGTAATCCCAGCACTTTGGGAGGCTGAGGCAGGAGAATCACGAGTTCAAAGCCAGCCTCAGCAATGGCAAGGCATTTAGCAACTCAGTGAGACCCTGTCTCTAATAAAATACAAAAAGGGCTGGGGAGTGGCCCAGTGGTCGAGTGCCCCTGAGTTCAATCCCCGGTACCAAAAAAAAAAAAAAGCATTCCAGTATGAAAAAAGACACAAACCTATGGATTGAAGAAGCCAAGCGACACTTCTTCAGAAAAGAAAAAAAAAAAAAAAATTCAGCCGGGCGCGGTGGCTCACGCCTGTAATCCCAGCACTTGGGAGGCTGAGGCAGGAGGATTGCGAGTTCAAAGCCAGCCTCAGCAATGGCAAGGCACTTAGCAACTCAGTGAGACCCTGTCTCTAATAAAATACAAAAAAGGGCTGGGGATGTGGCCCAGTGGTCGAGTGCCCCTGAGTTCAATCCCTGGTACCAAAAAAAAAAAAAAAAGAAAAGAAAAGAAAAGAAAAAAAAATTCAACAGAACAAATTCCCAAAGATTTGTACCAGAGCTCATCCTAGACAAACTTCTGAAAACTAAAGACAATGCAAAAAGTCTTGAAAAAGGTAAAAGAGAAACTCCTTACCTATGGGAAAACTTATCCAAATTATAGTCAATTTTTCAAAAGGAACAATGGAAACCAGAAAGAAGGGGCACAACATTATTCTAGTTACTGGAAGCAAAGAATCATCCATGTAAAGTTCTTCCCTAACAAGAGTGTCTGGAAGAAGGACGGGAATGTGGAGACCCTTTGGACAATGCAAACTAAGACAATGTGCCACCTGGCAATGTGCCGTAAAAGAAAGAATAAGGGGATCTCTTTAAATGGAAAAACTTGATAAGAACATAAATTTTAGAATATCAGGAATAAAGGAAGAAGAGCAAGAAGAGTACAACTATGGAAAAGTACAATGTTTTCCGTTTCTCTTGATTTTTTCAAATTATGTTCAAAGATTGAAACAACAATTTTATAACACTGCAGACAAGGAGGATAATATGACACAAAGAGAATTTTCTGACACTTCCATGAACTGCCAAAAAGTTGTCACAAATTTGTTGATATAAATTATATATGAATAATAATGTGAAACCTGAGTACACCAAGAAATTTTACAGAGAAATAACATCATGGATGTGGTGAAACTGAATTTGAAAACAACGTTCAGATAACCCCTAGGAAGGCTGGAAAAAGAAGCAGAGCAATGAGAAATAGAGAACAAATTAGAAACCAAAACAAAGATCACACTCAAATCCTGAGACATCAATCAACACACTAAATTTAAATGGCTCAAATACTTCAATTGAAAGACAGAGATTGGGACAGTGGATTTAAAAAGTTAGCCCATCTTTAAGCAGTCTAAATTAAACTCTCTTCAAACACAACAAATCACAAGGATTCAAAGTAAAAGGATATTTTAATGTAATATCTATTCAAATCCCAGCAAGGATTTTTATAGACATAGACATTATTCAAAATTTGCATTAAAATAAAAATGAACTAGGGTTTTTATATATATATATATATATATAAAAAAAAGGCAAAAAAAAAAAAAAATGCAGTAGGAGCAACAAGTCCCCCAGGTTCCTGGGCGTGGGCAGTTAACAGTGACGGGGCCGTCTGGTGCTGGTGAGCTGCCACGCAGAGCAGGGACCAGTGGAAACCCAGACACAGACCCGCAGTGTGCCCAGGCTACTTTTGACAGAATGCCAAAAGCAAATCAGTGGACAATGAGTTTTTCAAAATGATGTTAGGTACAATCAGAAAAGTATAGGCAATGGGGGAAAAAAGAAGGAAGGAAGGAGGGAAGGAAGGAGGGAAGGAAGGAAGGAAGGAAGGAGAAGAAAAGAAAAGAAGGAGGAAAGGGAAGAGAAGAGAAAAAAAAGGGGGAAAAGAAAGAAAGGAAAATAGAGTAATTAGAAAATATTTGGGTTTTGTTGCAAGGTAAATAATTCTTAGATTTGACACAAATCATGATGCATAAAAGGAAAAACTGATAAATAGGACTTCCACAAAATTAAAACTTTTTACTCTACGGGGGAAAAAATGATAAGAGCATGAAACATCAAGCTACAGAAGGGAAGAAAATATTTGCAAACCACATGGGCATCAAAGTGAGTACTCAGATAATATAAGAGACTCTCCAAGTTCAATGTTGAGAAAATAATTCAAGTACAAATTGGGAAAGAGTTACGAACAAACATTTCACCAACGACTATATAGAGACGTAGAACAGCACATAAAAATATATTCAACGTCACCAACAATTAGGGACAGGCAAATTGGCATCCCAGTAAGACATGATCACACATCTATCAAAATTTCCACAATTAAAAGCAGTGACACCAAAGACTGCCAGGATCTGCAGAGGCCGACTCGCTGAAGCGCTTCTGGTGAGAAGGGAAAGGGGTGCCGTGGGGAAGGAAGGCGGTCTGGCACTTTCTTAAAAAGCTCAATGTGCAGCAGCCATGGCCTCGCAAGTGTGCTCTGGTGGGAAACTCACGCGCGCAGCAGTTTAGGTGTCATGGCCAAACTGGGGAAAGCAGACGTCCTTCAGGGGCAAGCGGTGCCCAACCCGTGGCAGTCCACACCACGGAATAGCACCCGGCCGTAGGGTGGAGAGAGCTGCTGGCACGGCAGCTGGCCAGACCTCCCGAGAACTCTGCGGCCCAGCTCCACAAGGTCACGCTGCACGGCCGCCCTTGGCGAACCCCGTAAAATGCTGAATGTCTGGAGAGTTCATGGGGGGTCTCCAGGGCTCAGGAGGGCATGGGTGTGGGGTGTGGACCTAGAGGTGCTGGGAGAGGCCTCTGCCAGGGGGGATGATGGGCACCTCTGAGGGCAGCAGCCGGCCCTGGCGTGATGCCCCTGGGTCGATCACACCATGCACCCTTGAGAACTGAGGTGCGTGGCATCTGTCCTTCCTGACAAAGGTGCGTGGGTCCTCAGCTTTCTCAAAATTAAAATAATAACTTAAAATATATATACAAAGCTTGACCAGTTTACACATATTGAAAAAATTTAGAATGCAGTCAACTACTTATGCAGGTCTCAGGACAATAGGCTAATAGAGAGGGGATAGAGTTACAGTTAGATGCCACCAATGTAACACACGTGCAGAGAGAAAACACCCTGTGTTTACCCTCATTGGAATAAAAAGTAAATAGCAGCACCTTTGCATCTTTGAGGGTCAACACCATTTGAGCAGCATGTAGTTAGGCACCTGCTACGGTCACCTCCATTAGTCCCTCTGTGGATTTTTTCTTAGACAATTGACTCATCCTCCAGCAAAAAGCCAGAGGGAAGCAGACACATTCTCCAGACCAGAGAACATACCGTAGGAGCCGCTTCTTGGTTTTGCTGATGGTTGGAGGAAGAAAGGCGGGAAGGTCTCTAAGTCTCTAAGATTTGCATTTTCCTAATGAAAATAAAGCTCAGAACCTCCTGATCTAGTCCTCGAAATGTCTGGGTGCTGACGAAGCAGTGTGACAAGGCTCATGGGGGGGGGGCCTCCCCAGCCCTAAACTCACCCTGACAAAAAAAATCCCAATTCAGTCTGCCTGGGTGGGGCCCAGGAGCCTATTCAAGTGTCCCCAAGTGCCAGGGTTGGGGCTGTGGTGGCTCTGAACGTCATGGAGAGTGGGGTCGGGAAGCCTTTGGGACCGTGGCCTCCCCAGAAGTGAGGCTGCCCCACTGGTGATGGGCAGCAGCGGTGAGTGCCCAGAAACAAGTTCAGGCTCGTCTTTCTTCAAGGCCTGTTTCAACAGTGCGCGAGAACACCTGTTTCTCTTTAATCCCACGGATCATTCCTCCCGTTCATGTTTGAGAAACTACTCATTTGGAAACGAAAGTGATCAAGATGACGCCCAGTAGCCACGCTGTTCCAGCAGGTCCCACTTCCTGAGGACGTTGGCACGTCACTTCACGTCTCTTCCTGTTCAGGAAAAGCAGCGGCTCTGTGCCCACCGCCTTGCCCGGAGCGCTGCGCTCGTGCCTGCTGCAGTGCCGACTTCCAGACCTCTCAGCGCCCAGCTCCGGGTTGCAGAGACGTGGGCTCCAGAGCCCCTCGGGTGTCTGGCAAAACGCATTTCACTCTGCAAATTCAGGAGTGTCTGTGGCGTCCATGGAGCCCATGCCAGGCTTTCAAACGAGCGGGGCATCGCCCTTCCTTGCTTTTGCACAAAGATGCATGTGCCAGCTTACCTTGCAAACATGAGAACTGGGCACCCAGGGCTCCAGGTGCCCAGGACAGACAGGACCCGGTGCAGGGCCCAGTGCAGGGCTGGCTTTCTGAGCAGTGTCGCCATGGCTGTTGGGATGTAGTTGAAGAGGAAGCCATGGTTCTTTCCAGCCACCTCAGTAAGGCCGCCTGTTGAACAACTGGGATCTGGGGGTGGCCGCTGACCAGATGGAGGTCCCCCGCAGAAGGCCACTTGCTACAGCTGGGCAATCTTACTCCACGGTGCCGAACACCTGTTGAGCCATTCTTCCTCCATCAGGGCCCTGCCGAGCTGACTGACTGGCCTGTCGTCCACTACCTTAGGCCTGGCACCATCTACAGACAGCAGGGCTTCTCAAGAAGCCCAGGAGTGACCAGCAGAGCCAAGTCCAGGCCCGTTCTCTGAGAGGGTGGCCGGTGCTGGTGGGATGGTCATCAGTCCAGGATGCTAGGTACCGTGGGGTCCTCTGAGACGAGGACCGCAGGGCCAGCAGGGCTGGTCTGCCCCCATGAGCTAGGCCTGGCCGGGTCTGCACAAGGGCGCCGGCTCCCTGACTGGTTTGGGTCACTGGCTGCAATGGGCATGCAGTGGAGGGACACCCTGGCACCTGCAGCACTAGCCACTGGCCTTTGGCCTCAAGGGACAGGCTTTTTTTCGTCGTGTGTCTGCAGTGTGGTCAGGAGCAGAAAGAGACGTGTCACTGCTAGAGCCGGCCTCCCAGTGCTGTGCGTGACCATGTGCTCTGTGGCTCCGGGGGCTCAAGTTGGTGTCAGGGCAGCCAGAGGCTCACAGACCATGAAACGCGGCGGGAAGACTGGACCTGTCCACGCAGGCAGCCGCAGCGGGCTCTGAGGAGCGCCGTGCCCGCCGTCCGCCGCCCAGGCCCCAGCCTCGCTCCCGTGGCCTGCTCTCTGAGGAGTTTTAAGCTCTACGGCACATGATTTAGCTTTTCTGAGAATCCGAGTCTGAATTAATCATAGTTCTGCTAAAGGGGGAAAAAGATATTAGATGCCCAAGCTAAAATAAAATGAAGTCAACTTTTTTCCTTTCTTTATTAGGTTTTAATGGTATTATTATAATAATTAAGCTTTTCATTAATTTTTTCATGCTTATTGAGTTACAGTTCCCTGCAGATTTGAATCATATTTAACGTATGATCATGGCGGTCCATTTTTAGAAGGAGATGTGAGTGTGGCGACGTGGGGTTCCACCTAGGCCTCTCGGATTCGGCGTGAGGGAGGCGGAGGCGGCTGCAGCTCGCTGCCTGACCGGCGTCCCCAGCAGTGCCCTCACTCCCTGCCCGGGGTCGGCCAGCAGCAGGCCCAGCGGCCAGTCAGCCTCCCCCAGAGCTGGGGCTCTCTGGGGTGGACAACTCTCGTGGGGTCACTGTGCTGTGGCCAGATCTGCCCTGGGGGGTCACTCCTGGCCCGGACTCAGAGCAGAGCAGCCGCCCACGGCCACGCTGCCCTCGGGCGGAGGCCCCGGTGGCCTGCTCCCCACACTCGGCTCTCGGTGCCGAGTGGCCACTAGCAGACTCGGAGGCACTGCCTGACCAGGGCCACCAGACCAGCCTGGGCCCAGTCTCAGCCAGGATGGCGAGCACCCCTCTGAACACAGGGGTGTGCGGTGCAGGCCACCGTCCCCAGGACACTGTGCAGTCTCCGAGGACTCCGCAGCTCTGGACTCCTGGCACGGAGCTCACAGGCTGAACCCGTGGCGGCCACGCTTTCTCCCCACACCGGGAGCTGACTCCTGAGAGGCCCCGTGCACGCCCGACCTCGGCCTGCAAGGCGCTGGCTGCGAGCTCCCAGCCAGAGCCTGGAAGGAGCCAGAGCGCTGTGGAGGGGCACGGCCACCATTCCTGAGATGCCAGGAGGCTGCCCAGTGCTGGCCCAGTCCTTGGACCTCGGTGCTGCGTGAGCTGCGGTGACTGGGCTGGAGAAGGCGTAACGGAGGCCGGCTCACCAGGGGCAGGGCACTGGATGCCTGTCAGCTCATGCGCCCTGGGGGTGGCCCTGGGACCACCACCATGCCAGCCTGTGTTGACGCCACCCAGGAGGACTCCTGGGGCTCACTAGCACCCTGAGCTTGTGGCCTACAAGAGGCAAGAGGTCCCACCGGTCCAGCACCTGGTGACCTTGGGCCTCAAGCCTCAAGGTCGTGCTGGTGCCTGCTCCAGAGCCTGCAGTCCTCCTCCAGCTCTGTCCGGGACAAGGCAGCCACTGGGGGAGAGCAGCCCTCAGCAAGGAGCCGGGTCCTGGGACGCAGACCCAGGCGTGTGACTTGCGTTGCACTGGATTGGGCCATCGTTGGGGACCGTGACGAGCTCAGCTGAGCCAGGCCAGGCCGACGCTCCCTGCCCGCCTCGTCTCCCGTCTGTCGGACCAAGGGGGAGCCTGAGGGGAGCTGGAGGAGCCCAGGGGGCCTTGGCAGGGAAATAGTGTCGCCAAAGTAGGCCAGGGAGCAGGCGCACAAGCGTCCACCTCCTTGTCCATGCGACGTCCCCGCGGCGTGGGCTCAGCTGGGGCCCAGGTGCTGAGAAGGCCCCGGCGTGCGTCCCGTGTCTCAGCCTCCGGAGCAGCCGCCGCCGTGCAGAGCAGACGCTGGGCCACTAGAGAGTCGTTCCTTCCTCGCCACGCATCACCTTGTGCTGGCACGTGAGTGTGTGCTCAGCCTGTGCCCACACACGCTGATTACCTGTGTGCATGGTCAAGGGCCTAGGTGTGTGAGAGTGGTCAAGTGTCTTGGTGTGTGTGTGCACATGGCCAGGGGCCTAGGTGTGTGTGTGTGTGCATGGTCAAGGGCCTAGGTGTGTGAGTGTAGTCAAGGGCCCAGGCATGTGTGTGCATGGTCAAGGGCTTAGGTGTGTCAGTGTCCATGGTCAAGGGCCTAGGTGTGTGAGTGTAGCCAAGGGCCTAGGCGTGTGTGTGCATGGTCAAGGGCCTAGGTGTGTGAGTGTGCATGGTCAAGGACCTAGGTGTGTGAGTGTAGCCAAGGGCCTAGGCGTGTGTGTGCATGGTCAAGGGCCTAGGTGTGTGAGTGTGCATGGTCAAGGACCTAGGTGTGTGAGTGTGGTCAAGGGCCTAGGTGTGTGAGTGTAGTCAAGGGCCTAGGTGTGTGCACATGGTCAAGTGCCTAGGTGTGTGAGTGTGGTCAAGGGCCTAGGCGTGTGTGTGCACATGGTCAAGGGCCTAGGTGTGTGCACATGGTCAAGGGCCTAGGTGTGTGAGTGTGGTCAAGGGCCTAGGTGTGTGCACATGGTCAAGGGCCTAGGTGTGTGAGTGTAGTCAAGGGCCTAGGTGTGTGCACATGGTCAAGGGCCTAGGTGTGTGTGTGTGGTCAAGGGCCTAGGCGTGTGCACAGGGCCAGGAGGCCTAGGCGTGTGTGTGTGCATGGCCAAGGGCCTAGGCGTGTGTACACATGGCCAGGGGCCTAGGCGTGTGTGTGTGCATGGTCAGGGGCCTAGGCGTGTGTGTGTGCATGGCCAGGGGCCTAGGCGTGTGTGTGTGCATGGTCAGGGGCCTAGGCGTGTGTACACATGGTCAGGGGCCTAGGCGTGTGTACACATGGCCAGGGGCCTAGGCGTGTGTGTGTGCATGGTCAGGGGCCTAGGCGTGTGTGTGTGCATGGCCAGGGGCCTAGGCGTGTGTACACATGGCCAGGGGCCTAGGCGTGTGTGTGCGCATGGCCAGGGGCCTAGGCGTGTGTGTGCACATGGTCAGGGGCCTAGGCGTGTGTGTGCATGGTCAGGGGCCTAGGCGTGTGTGTGTGCATGGTCAGGGGCCTAGGCGTGTGTGTGTGCATGGCCAGGGGCCTAGGCGTGTGTGTGCATGGCCAGGGGCCTAGGCGTGTGTGTGCATGGTCAGGGGCCTAGGCGTGTGTGTGTGTGCATGGTCATGGGGGGCCTAGGCGTGTGTGTGTGCATGGCCAGGGGCCTAGGCGTGTGTGTGCATGGCCAGGGGCCTAGGCGTGTGTGTGCGCATGGTCAGGGGCCTAGGCGTGTGTGTGCATGGCCAGGGGCCTAGGCGTGTGTGTGCGCATGGCCCAGGGGGTGTGTGTACCTAGGCGTGTGTGCGCATGGCCAGGGGCCTAGGCGTGTGTGCGCATGGTCAGGGGCCTAGGCGTGTGTGTGGCATGGTCAGGGGCCTAGGCGTGTGTGTGCGCATGGTCAGGGGCCTAGGCGTGTGTGTGCATGGCCAGGGGCCTAGGCGTGTGTGCGCATGGTCAGGGGCCTAGGCGTGTGTGTGCATGGCCAGGGGCCTAGGCGTGTGTGTGCATGGCCAGGGGCCTAGGCGTGTGTGTGCGCATGGCCAGGGGCCTAGGCGTGTGTGTGTGTGCATGGCCAGGGGGCCTAGGCGTGTGTGTGCGCATGGCCAGGGGCCTAGGCGTGTGTGTGCGCATGGCCAGGGGCCTAGGCGTGTGTGTGCATGGTCAGGGGCCTAGGCGTGTGTGTGTGCATGGTCAGGGGCCTAGGCGTGTGTGTGCGCATGGTCAGGGGCCTAGGCGTGTGTGTGCGCATGGTCAGGGGCCTAGGCGTGTGTGCGCATGGTCAGGGGCCTAGGCGTGTGTGTGTGCATGGTCAGGGGCCTAGGCGTGTGTGTGCGCATGGTCAGGGGCCTAGGCGTGTGTGCGCATGGTCAGGGGCCTAGGCGTGTGTGCGCATGGTCAGGGGCCTAGGCGTGTGTGTGCGCATGGTCAGGGGGGGCCTAGGCGTGTGTGCGCATGGCCAGGGGCCTAGGCGTGTGTGTGCGCATGGTCAGGGGCCTAGGCGTGTGTGCGCATGGTCCAGGGGCCTAGGCGTGTGTGTGCGCATGGTCAGGGGCCTAGGCGTGTGTGCGCATGGCCAGGGGCCTAGGCGTGTGTGTGCACATGGCCAGGGGCCTAGGCGTGTGTGTGCGCATGGCCAGGGGCCTAGGCGTGTGTGTGCATGGTCAGGGGCCTAGGCGTGTGTGTGCATGGCCAGGGGCCTAGGCGTGTGTGTGTGCATGGCCAGGGGCCTAGGCGTGTGTACACATGGCCAGGGGCCTAGGCGTGTGTGTGCGCATGGCCAGGGGCCTAGGCGTGTGTGTGCGCATGGTCAGGGGCCTAGGCGTGTGTACACATGGCCAGGGGCCTAGGCGTGTGTGTGTGCATGGCCAGGGGCCTAGGCGTGTGTACACATGGCCAGGGGCCTAGGCGTGTGTGTGCGCATGGTCAGGGGCCTAGGCGTGTGTGCGCATGGTCAGGGGCCTAGGCGTGTGTGTGTGCATGGTCAGGGGCCTAGGCGTGTGTGTGTGCATGGCCAGGGGCCTAGGCGTGTGTGTGTGCATGGCCAGGGGCCTAGGCGTGTGTGTGTGCGCATGGTCAGGGGCCTAGGCGTGTGTGCGCATGGTCAGGGGCCTAGGCGTGTGTGTGTGTGCATGGTCAGGGGCCTAGGCGTGTGTGTGTGCATGGTCAGGGGCCTAGGCGTGTGTGTGCGCATGGCCAGGGGCCTAGGCGTGTGTGCGCATGGTCAGGGGCCTAGGCGTGTGTGTGCACATGGCCAGGGGCCTAGGCGTGTGTGTGTGCATGGCCAGGGGCCTAGGCGTGTGTGTGTGCGCATGGCCAGGGGCCTAGGCGTGTGTGTGTGCATGGCCAGGGGCCTAGGCGTGTGTGTGCATGGCCAGGGGCCTAGGCGTGTGTGCGCATGGCCAGGGGCCTAGGCGTGTGTGCGCATGGTCAGGGGCCTAGGCGTGTGTGTGCGCATGGCCAGGGGCCTAGGCGTGTGTGCGCATGGCCAGGGGCCTAGGCGTGTGTGCGCATGGCCAGGGGCCTAGGCGTGTGTGTGCGCATGGCCAGGGGCCTAGGCGTGTGTGTGCGCATGGCCAGGGGCCTAGGCGTGTGTGCGCATGGCCAGGGGCCTAGGCGTGTGTGCGCATGGTCCAGGGGCCTAGGCGTGTGTGTGCGCATGGTCAGGGGCCTAGGCGTGTGTGTGCGCATGGTCAGGGGCCTAGGCGTGTGTGCGCATGGCCAGGGGCCTAGGCGTGTGTGCGCATGGCCAGGGGCCTAGGCGTGTGTGTGCGCATGGCCAGGGGCCTAGGCGTGTGTGCGCATGGTCAGGGGCCTAGGCGTGTGTGTGCATGGCCAGGGGCCTAGGCGTGTGTGTGTGCATGGCCAGGGGCCTAGGCGTGTGTACACATGGCCAGGGGCCTAGGCGTGTGTGTGCGCATGGCCAGGGGCCTAGGCGTGTGTGTGCGCATGGTCAGGGGCCTAGGCGTGTGTACACATGGCCAGGGGCCTAGGCGTGTGTGTGTGCATGGCCAGGGGCCTAGGCGTGTGTACACATGGCCAGGGGCCTAGGCGTGTGTGTGCGCATGGTCAGGGGCCTAGGCGTGTGTGCGCATGGTCAGGGGCCTAGGCGTGTGTGTGTGCATGGTCAGGGGCCTAGGCGTGTGTGTGTGCATGGTCAGGGGCCTAGGCGTGTGTGTGCGCATGGCCAGGGGCCTAGGCGTGTGTGCGCATGGTCAGGGGCCTAGGCGTGTGTGTGTGCATGGTCAGGGGCCTAGGCGTGTGTGTGCATGGCCAAGGGCCTAGGCGTGTGTGTGTGCGCATGGTCAGGGGCCTAGGCGTGTGTGTGTGCATGGCCAAGGGCCTAGGCGTGTGTGTGCACATGGCCAGGGGCCTAGGCGTGTGTACACATGGCCAAGGGCCTAGGCGTGTGTGTGCGCATGGTCAGGGGCCTAGGCGTGTGTGTGTGCATGGTCAGGGGCCTAGGCGTGTGTGTGCGCATGGCCAGGGGCCTAGGCGTGTGTGCGCATGGTCAGGGGCCTAGGCGTGTGTGTGTGCATGGTCAGGGGCCTAGGCGTGTGTGTGCATGGCCAGGGCCTAGGCGTGTGTGTGCGCATGGTCAGGGGCCTAGGCGTGTGTGTGTGCATGGCCAAGGGCCTAGGCGTGTGTGTACATGGCCAGGGGCCTAGGCGTGTGTACACATGGCCAGGGGCCTAGGCGTGTGTGTGTGCATGGCCAGGGGCCTAGGCGTGTGTGCGCATGGTCAGGGGCCTAGGCGTGTGTGTGCGCATGGCCAGGGGCCTAGGCGTGTGTGTGTGCATGGCCAGGGGCCTAGGCGTGTGTGCGCATGGTCAGGGGCCTAGGCGTGTGTGCGCATGGTCAGGGGCCTAGGCGTGTGTGAGCATGGTCAGGGGCCTAGGCGTGTGTGCGCATGGTCAGGGGCCTAGGCGTGTGTGTGCGCATGGTCAGGGGCCTAGGCGTGTGTGCGCATGGTCAGGGGCCTAGGCGTGTGTGCGCATGGTCAGGGGCCTAGGCGTGTGTGTGTGCATGGCCAGGGGCCTAGGCGTGTGTGTGCGCATGGTCAGGGGCCTAGGCGTGTGTGTGCATGGCCAGGGGCCTAGGCGTGTGTGCGCATGGTCAGGGGCCTAGGCGTGTGTGTGTGCATGGCCAAGGGGCCTAGGGGCCTAGGCGTGTGTGTGTGCATGGCCAGGGGCCTAGGCGTGTGTGTGTGCATGGCCAGGGGCCTAGGCGTGTGTGCGCATGGTCAGGGGCCTAGGCGTGTGTGCGCATGGTCAGGGGCCTAGGCGTGTGTGTGTGCATGGTCAGGGGCCTAGGCGTGTGTGTGCGCATGGTCAGGGGCCTAGGCGTGTGTGCGCATGGTCAGGGGCCTAGGCGTGTGTGTGTGCATGGTCAGGGGCCTAGGCGTGTGTGTGTGCGCATGGTCAGGGGCCTAGGCGTGTGTGTGTGCATGGTCAGGGGCCTAGGCGTGTGCACAGGGCCAGGAGCCTAGGCGTGTGTGTGCGCATGGTCAGGGGCCTAGGCGTGTGTGTGCGCATGGTCAGGGGCCTAGGCGTGTGTGTGTGTGCATGGTCAGGGGCCTAGGCGTGTGTGTGTGCATGGTCAGGGGCCTAGGCGTGTGTGCGCATGGTCAGGGGCCTAGGCGTGTGTGCGCATGGTCAGGGGCCTAGGCGTGTGTGTGTGCATGGTCAGGGGCCTAGGCGTGTGTGTGCGCATGGTCAGGGGCCTAGGCGTGTGTGTGTGCATGGTCAGGGGCCTAGGCGTGTGCACAGGGCCAGGAGCCTAGGCGTGTGTGTGTGCATGGCCAGGGGCCTAGGCGTGTGTGCGCATGGTCAGGGGCCTAGGCGTGTGTGCGCATGGTCAGGGGCCTAGGCGTGTGTGTGTGTGCATGGTCAGGGGCCTAGGCGTGTGTGCGCATGGTCAGGGGCCTAGGCGTGTGTGCGCATGGTCAGGGGCCTAGGCGTGTGTGTGTGCATGGTCAGGGGCCTAGGCGTGTGTGTGTGCATGGTCAGGGGCCTAGGCGTGTGCACAGGGCCAGGAGCCTAGGCGTGTGTGTGCGCATGGTCAGGGGCCTAGGCGTGTGTGCGCATGGTCAGGGGCCTAGGCGTGTGTGTGTGCATGGTCAGGGGCCTAGGCGTGTGTGTGTGCATGGTCAGGGGCCTAGGCGTGTGTGCGCATGGTCAGGGGCCTAGGCGTGTTTGCGCATGGTCAGGGGCCTAGGCGTGTGTGTGTGCATGGTCAGGGGCCTAGGCGTGTGTGTGTGCATGGTCAGGGGCCTAGGCGTGTGCACAGGGCCAGGAGCCTAGGCGTGTGTGTGTGTGCATGGCCAGGGGCCTAGGCGTGTGCACAGGGCCAGGAGCCTAGGCGTGTGTGTGTGCATGGCCAGGGGCCTAGGCGTGTGTGTGTGCATGGTCAGGGGCCTAGGCGTGTGTGTGTGCATGGTCAGGGGCCTAGGCGTGTGTGCACAGGGCCAGGGGAGCCTAGGCGTGTGTGTGTGCATGGCCAGGGGCCTAGGCGTGTGTGCGCATGGTCAGGGGCCTAGGCGTGTGTGCGCATGGTCAGGGGCCTAGGCGTGTGTGTGTGCATGGTCAGGGGCCTAGGCGTGTGTGCGCATGGTCAGGGGCCTAGGCGTGTGTGTGTGTGCATGGTCAGGGGCCTAGGCGTGTGTGTGCGCATGGTCAGGGGCCTAGGCGTGTGTGTGCGCATGGTCAGGGGCCTAGGCGTGTGCACAGGGCCAGGAGCCTAGGCGTGTGTGTGCGCATGGTCAGGGGCCTAGGCGTGTGTGTGTGCATGGCCAGGGGCCTAGGTGTGTGTGCGCATGGCCAGGAGCCTAGGCGTGTGTGTGTGCATGGCCAGGGGCCTAGGCGTGTGTGCGCATGGTCAGGGGCCTAGGCGTGTGTGTGTGCATGGCCAGGGGCCTAGGCGTGTGTGCGCATGTGTTGCCGCCTGAAGCGATGGCCGCTTGGAGCAACGGAGCCGCGGGAGGAAGCTCAGAGGCAAACTGGAGACAAACAGCTTTTTATTCTGATAACTTTTCTCTCTGGCTCTAACAACGACTAACACGCACCACACACACCACCAAAAATGGCGCTGACCCGATCAGCAATCTCGGCCAAGTTACTCGAGATCCCGGGCCAAATCCTGCGAGATCCCGGCCAAGTCCCGTGAGACTACGGAAGGCGACAATGCCCAAATCCTTATGGCCCATAGTCAACCGCAATTTAAGCCATCTCCCCAAACAGGGCTCCTGCATGCATGGCCAGGGGCCTAGGCGTGTGTGTGCGCATGGCCAGGGGCCTAGGCGTGTGTGTGCACATGGCCAGGGGCCTAGGCGTGTGTGCACATGGTCAAGGGCCTAGGCATGTGTGTACGCATGTCCGGGGCCTAGGCGTGTGTGCGCATGTCCGGGGCCTTGGCCTGCCCAGCGCACGCAGGCACGCAGGTGGGAGCAGAGCCAGCGTCCGTGCAGAGATGAGTCCACTCAGCTCGTCCCCACAGGGGGCAGGTATGGCGTGAGGCCTTGTGTGTGTCAGAGTCAGGGCATTGGCCTGGCTGCTGTCCATCCCCTGAGCTTCCCCCCACCGTACCTCGCTCAGGCCCTCAGGACAGCTGTTTCTGGGGCGTCAGAGGGGGGACCATGGATTCTCCCTCACCCCCGTGATCTGCCTTTGATTCCCAGGGATCTCCTTGGAAGTGGCCTCTTCCATGCCTGCTCCACACACTGGGCTCTGTTCCCAGGGTCTGTCACTCTGCCAGAGCCCTCCAGGGTTCCTGACCCGAGGTCACATGGCAGAAATCATTCCCAAGAGGAACCGGCTCCCTGAGGATGGTCTTCTCTAGCACATCTCTGATTTCAAAAAGGGAAACACCCTCTGCCTGCTGTGATCCTAAATGCAAAAGCAAATCAGGAAGCGCCCAAAGGGCAGCCCCAGGCCCAGGCGGAGCCCAAAGGGCAGCCCCAGGCCCAGGCGGAGCCCAAAGGGCAGCCCCAGGCCCAGGCGGAGCCCAACTGGCAGCCCGGGGCCCCGGGCGGAGCCGTGGGAAGCGTGGGAACCAAGGGGAGGAGGCGAGGAGGCAAGCAGTGGCTTCCGAGAGCTTTTACTTTTATTACAAGAGCAACACACTACTGAAGATTCAGATAATCAAAATGAAGATAGAATACAGCTGTTGTCTCACTACGCAGAGATAAATCCTGTTAGCATTTCTTAAATAACAGTCTAGCCATGCTGCCATATGCTACTTTATGAGTTATTTTAATAGTGGTCATTAAAACTGGATCATGAGATGTCTGCTTTTTGAAAACTGTATCTCACTTGTGCAGTAATGTGCGGTGATTATGTGTGATGATGCCGTGCTATCAGACACAACTTAGCAATGCCATCGCATTAGTCACGTTCTGTAAATACCACGAGTTATTTAATAAATCCCCATGGTAGGATAGCCAGCCTATTAGTATTACTAACATCATTATGAGTAGTTTAAAAAGGATGAATGTTCTTATAGCTGAATTTTGCCATGATATAAAAGTTCAAGCAAGGAATGCAAACTTGTATGTGGAATAGTGTCTATTCATAGCTACTCAAAATGTGTCCTACGTGAACAGGGGCTGCACGACAGGACGGTGCGTCTGTGAAGCGCCTCTGGGTACTAACCAACAGAGCACCTCACGGGAACAGGGAAGCCACCAAGCAGCTTCTAAAACTGCTCTCAGCTGACAAACGTAGCTCGTGCCTGAAAGGGACCCACGCTCCTAGTTCCATGCAGGCAAGAACGGCCGGGGTCTCACACGCCACAACTTTGCTTCCATGTAAACCTGAGTCCCCTCTGCCCAGGGCCAGGCCTCTGAGGTCTCTGGGACTGTGCTGTTTGAGACCAGAGCCTTGGGAGCCTGGCGGGGATTCCCCAGGGACCACCCCATAGATGTTCTGCCCGAGGGTCAGGAACCCTGAGCACGCGGTCTGTTTCTCAGGGTGTGGCTACGTGTCGGGGCCTGGCCTGCAGCACCACCCTCAGATCAGCTGTCCCCTGGATCTGTGGTCCCTCCCTTGTGGACACCTCAGGGCTGGAGGAGTCACCTAGACCTCAAGGACGCCACAGAGGCTTGCGTAAGGGACATGAACTAGTGAAGGATATGCAAAGCTTCAAGGCCTTTTGAAAGTCAGCATCGGGCAACGACCCTCAGGGTCAAGGAGACATGTCCTCCAACCCAGCAGCTGACCCTGGAGGCCTGTCCTGGGCACCACATGGCACCACTGGGCACAGAGGCGGGGAGCTGGCCACCAGCTTGTCAGCACAGTGCCACAGCAGGTGTGTGGAAGAGAAGGACCGCAGAGAGGTGGGGGGAGGAGAAAGAGCAGGGGGGTCCCAGGTCCACCACTCGCCCCAGGGACCAGGCAGGAAGGCTCCGCCTGAAAGGGCTGGGTGACAAGGGTGACAAGGGCCTTGACTCCTCAGTGCTCATCCCCCAGCGGGATGGTCCCAGGGACTGCAGGAGCTGGGGTGTGGCTGAGGGGCCGCACCTGGGGACCTGACTTGGGGTTTGTATTCTGTCCCTGGGCGAGCAGAGCTCTGCCTCTCAGCTTCCTGGCGCCATGTCCCCAGCCGCGTTCCTCCACACGCTCTTCCACCATGATGTTCTGCCGCACGTTGGACCCTGAGGAGTGGAGCCGGCCGCCGATGGGCTGAGACCTCTGAAACCGCGAGCCCAAAGTGAACTTTGCCTCCTCTCGACTTGTCCGTGCCAGGCCTTTGGTCCCAGCAGTGGAAAAGCTGACTAAAGGACTGCGCAAGCCCAGCAGGACCGGGAGGGCCCCAGGTAAGGACCAGCCCAAAGGGATCTGGGCGAGCTTTCCTAAGCCACAGCTGCTCACGATGACGCGCAGCCACACTCACAGCCGGACCCAGCTCTGAACACGCTCGCGGCGCCTCCCCTGCTCCCCAATTGCCTCTCGCTGTGTCTCGGCAATTTGACTTCCTCCTCTGAACGTCCACCTCGCCCCTCTGTCTGGCACACCAGGGCCTCAGCTGGCAAGGACTGTTGATCCAAGATGCAAAGAAAAGACCATCACTCCAATCTTAAATCAAATTAAAGCAAGCAATGTGTACACTGAGCTCGGGATCAGCCTGCTCTCCGGGAAGACGCGGTTTTCATAACTCAAAGAGTTACAAAAAAAAAAAAAAAAAAAGATCTTGGAACTTACAGCTAGCAGGGTTCAGACATACACAATACAAGGGCAAACAGCCAATTAATGACCTACAGGGCACTGCATGCCATGTGGGGAGTGAAGTCCGGCCCCACATCGCAGTTCATGGGGCGCCACGAGGTTTGAGGGAGGGTTGTATCTGGTCCAGGAGAGCCAGGCCTGTGGAACTCAGAGCACGGGCAGGAATTCCAAACCAGATTTGCCCCTGAGTTTGGTCAGGCCAAATAAATATCTCAGTAAAACAGAATAGAACTCTCTTTTTTATTTTTTGAACTTTATGGCTCCCAACCTTAGGATAGAATTAGGTTGGGTTCATCAATGGCATTTGAAGAAGTGCTAAGCCTGGTGGTCCCATGAGCTAATGCGCGTCCCATTGATGAATATGATGGTGAGGGGTGGCAAATTGGGGCCTACCTGTCCAAAGCAGTCCTCTCTGGGTGCTCTCGCCACGTGCGATCCCGCCATAGCCTGGGATCACGGAATTCATCCCTTCGAGAGCTGAGGGCTGCAGAAACATTATTGATAGTTATGTTGTGGGATCTCCCTGATGCAGAGACACTCTGACCAATGTGACAAGGACTCTCTGGACCAAGTGCTCCTCGGCCCCCTCTCAACCTCTTCTCCATGAGCTCTGACATTGGTCAGTTGAATCCCATTTAAGAAAACCCCCCACTGAGCCTGTGGAGGGAGCATCCCCCCTGGGTGTCCAGTCAGTGTCCTCTTCCTGCACCCCAGTGCCTAGGTCAGTTCTTCTTGGTAGCCTTCCATCTCTTCCCTGGCCCTCTCCTTAGCTGTACCTCTCTGCTGGTCCCCATTTTACCTGGTGTTGGACTCGGTCCCTCACTCCTATTGCAACAGACTTGAAGGAATAAAGTCCTCCCTATTGCAATAAGTGTTAGGCTGGTTTCTCTTTGGTGATCTTCTTGCAGGCAGTGCTTTGAGGAAATGGCTCTTGTGAGTTCCCTTTCTAAGCTCCAAGTCTTCTTAGTGGGTCACAGATGCTTACAGAGCGGTTGTTTGACCAGATGTGGGGAGGAGGTGGTGGCATTTAAAGTCCTGGGCCCTGGCTGAGGACCACTCCAGAGACACTTCAACTTGGTGACATGTGGATGCCACATGCAGGCAGGGAGTCAGGAAATCTTCCAAAACTAGATGGCACCTGGCTGCAGTGATCTGCGGGCATGCGCTTCCAAAGTGACAGACAGGCCGCATGAACTTCCACCCCCTGCCCACGCTGTGAGAGCCGTGGCCCAGGGCCTCGCCCACAGCCACGCAGGTGGGAAGGCTGGAGAAAGCTCAAGTTCCGTTCTTGAGACTTGCCTCAGCTCTGCCTCAGTGTTCAGCAGATGCCTCTGTGGACTGTGGGCTGATATTCCTGGGCATCAGCTGGCCAGGGAGGGCACAGGGCAACCTTGAATCTCAGCACCTACAAGGTGAAACTGCTGATTGAAAATGGATGCGGTTAGCAGGGGCTGGGAGCAGGGACCAGCACGGCGAGCCCTTAAGTATTACCATATAAATGAAACCGCGTCGGAGGTGGTAAAAATGTTTTGAGAATGCTTTTTTTCTAAGGAATGGTTTGTAAGTTGCTTTATTTATTGAATACTCGCCTGGATATCCCCAAAGTGTCTTATTTTGAAAGCTGTGTGGACATCCCAGCCCAGCAAGAGAGGGCGGGGGCATCGCTCCTACCGTGGTGGCAGGCTTGGGGAGCCCTCCTGCCCTGAATACCAAGTGAACACTCTAATATTTTTATGTAAAAAATTCTGAAAGTATCACGGAATGCATTTGCTGACATTTAAAGTGCAGCAATTTACAGGCCTAGCAAGCCAGCGTCTGTCCTTCTGCAGGAAAAAGACAGCGGCAACACAGCCACGTCCCCCCAGGCAGATAACAAGGAGGCACTTGTGCGCCCGTTTCCTGGCCTTGGCCTTGGAGGAACATGCCTGTTGGTGGCGATGACCCTGCAGGGAGGTGATGGCAGAGAGGGCTGGCCTCTGTCTGGCCTTGTGGCCTTGGCGGACAGCACCAGCCCAGCACTGCGAATCGGCAGAAGTCAATGTCTGCCACCAGCAAGACTTTTCTTCAGTGGTCGCAACAATTTACAAACCAATAGTTTAAAAGACGTTTAGAACTAATGCAGGTGAAGTTATTCTTGAAACATATCTTCAGACTCGCTAGAACTTCTTAGTGCCAGTTCAAGGTACAATCACGACAGGGCCCAGCACCGTCAGGATAGTGCTGGTCTCCCCCTTTCTGGAAATCCCGTTCCAATCTCTGCCTCTTCCTCCCCACCCATCCTTAGACTGAGTCCTGAGTGCATAACAAAGGAGTGATTCCAAAATGCCCCAGCAGGTGCACAAGGCCCCAGCTTCCTATGAGGACAACCGGTGTCATTATGTCATCTCCCAAGGCCAAGGGGAAGGGGACATAACCTTCCCGGAGCTCGTCCAGTCCTGAAGGCTGGACACTCCCTCCTTGCTGCTCCAGGGGCAGCTCTGGCTGGGCCCCTTGCTGTCATTTAGAGTACCCACCTGGAGAGTGGCGGGCCAAGCCATCTCTCTGCCCAGCTCTTTATCACGTGTTGCCTGAGCTCTGAGACTGATGGAGTTTTCGGAACCTTGTGTGCCACCACGCTCAAGACAGTCTGGCAGAAACCCAGGGGTCACCTCTGGGTCCCGGCGTCTCCTGAGAGCCTCCGCAAGGGACAGCCAGCCTGCCCTCACTCTGACAGCACGGTCTGAGAATGTCACCATGTCTGAGGCACATGAACTTTCTTTCTGCCACAAATACCATCAGACTCAGGTGCACTAGACCCCAAGGCTTCCTGGGGCTCTCCTTGAGATGTTTAAGGGCCAGAAAGGCATGGACCCATCTCATGAAAAGTGTCACTACTCCAGGTTCATTTGGAATGGGGAGGTGGCAGGTGCTAGGAGAAGGGGCAGAGGGTGGACTTCCTCACTACCTAAGGTGGCCTGATACTGCCTCCCTATGTAGCAAACTTAGCAAGTAAGCAAACGCAGCTTCACATGAGCCGGTGTTTGTAACAGATAATGGGAGGTCCAGCCAATCCTTGCAGCTGAGATCAGCCTATCACAGCTGCCAGTCACTCCTGAGCCAATCGCCGCACAGCCCACACTGTCGGCCGGCATTGCTGGGCAGAGCTCTCTAGACCGCTCCTGGTTCTGAACACTGCCTGACTCATGGATTGCTCCCTATTCAAATAAGTGGCTAGATTTAATTTGCCTGCCATTTTACTTTAGGCACTCTCGGGGGTGTGTGCCACTAAGCCCCCAGGCTGTAGACAGCTCTCTGAACCTACACTTGGCGGGCTTGGCCTCACCCGTCTCCCTGTCTGAGGGAAAGGCACTCAAGGAATTAGAAAAAATAAAGCAGAGAACATGAAGATTCCCCCGTCTGGCCCAGGGTGAAGGAAAAGCAGGGAGGGCAGGGCTGGCCTGGAGTGGCCGATGGCCTGCTCTCCTGCTCTCGGAGCGAGGAGCTGCCTCTGCCCGTGCCAGTGCTTTAGTGCCAGGTCCACGGCAGAATTCCTGCAGACTGGGGGTCCCAAGGACGCCCTCTCACAATATCACTGAGAGCCAATTACCGACACTGCGGCCTCACAGCTGCTTTTCCCTGTAAGCTGGCAGAAACGCTCTCTAATAAACATTTATGAGACCGTCAGATGCCGCCGTCCCTCCTTGCAGTGCCACGCGGCTGGCAGCGATGGCTCCTGAGAGGCGTTCTACCTGAGTGCCCCTTGCCAGACGGACGAGTCTCGTTCCAACAGTTGACTTTTGTGTAGAGAATTTGCTTGGCATGCCCAAGCTGCTCACATCAATCTATTATTAAAGGAGAAAACAAACCTGCCAACGCTGAAGACAGAGGCACGTTGTTCCTGGCTGCACTTTCTTTTCCAAGTGAGGTCAGAGCAGACCACCTTCAAAAACTGCAGGCGACCCCATGCCCCTTGCGCTGTCCCCTCCAGCCCACGTGTGTTCTCCAAGGCCATTTTGTTGTCTTCAGCAAGTATTCCTGGGCCCAGCTCGGGCCAGGCAGGCTGCGCTGCAGTCCAAGGAGTAAACATAAACGGATATTGTCCTTGACATGTCGTGAACGTGTCTGTCTCTTGTATCTGCAGAGAGCACCAGGCCTCTGGGCCTCTCTGTGCCTTGCTTCATTTTTAATGATGGTCCCTGGAAAGCAGGGAGAGCAAGATGTTGTCACCTTGGCACATTTCCTCCCTGATCAAGCATGGCTGGCCGCCCTGCTGAACCTCCAGGCCACCAGGAGTTCAGAGGAGAGGAGACCGGATCCCTGTGTCCCAGCCTCCCCAGCCCCCTCCTTCTTCATAGAGGCAGAGCCCGACTCAGACCCACCACTCCAGCTGTGGGTGGGAAATAGGGGGTCTGTGTTTCAGAGAAAAGTCCCACCATTGTTGCTGGTGGATAAGTGGACCGTGTTGCAGATCCCGCCAGCCCAGCTCCTGATGTGCCCACCCATAGCAGATACACGCGGCCACACGCAATGTGGGTGTGAATGCATGGACACAAAGCACGACACATATTTGCAGGAGCCCTGTTTGGGGAGATGGCTAAGATTGCGGTTGACTATGGGCCATGGACATGTTTGGGCATTGCCGCCTTCCGTAGTCTCACGGGACTTGGCCTGGGATCTCGCGGGACTTGGCCCAGGATCTCGAGAGACTTGAGCCGTGACTCAGCAGATCGGGCCAGCGCCATTCCTGCTCGGGCGCGTGAGATGAGACCTGAGAGAGAACGGACGGGGTTATCGCTATTGTGTAGATATATTGTAGTTTCTTGTAAGAGTACGTGCCTTGGTTTCTTGTGAGAGTGTGTATGTGGTGTTAGAAATTACAAGAGACAGAGAGAGAAAGATAAAAGAATTTTTTCATTTCCATCCTGTTTCCAGGCTCCTTCCCACGGCGCCGCCGTTCCGGGCTGCAAATCCCTTTCCGGCGGCAACACATGCTCACACCTGTGCACACACTGAAAACATACACACAAGTGCATGTGAAGCTGCGAAATCTGAACGACCTCCGACTGAGGCTGCACCAAGGTCAGTCCTTGGGGACACGGGTGGGAGGAAAGCAGAATCTCTATTAATTTTTAAACTACCTTGTAAATATCAATAGCTCAAAATAAAACCTTCAAAGCTTTATTTTAAACAAATTCAGAAGTAAGGCGATCATAAGATTGACGTCACAGTTGAGTTCTTCGGGTGATCACACACCCATGCACACACTGCCCACACGCACACCTGCAGTGTGAGCACGTGTTCCACAGGTGTCCTCTGCTATTCACTGGACTCTTCACAGAGCTGCTTAGAAGAACAGGCGGTAGATAGAGTGAGCATGGACAGGCCTCCCGGCCACTCCAGGGACTCTCATCCTCACGATTCTGCCCTGCCACTGTTGGAGGAGCAGGTGCTGCTCCCAGACCCGCCCCCCTGCCTCGGCACCTGTGCCTCCGGCTCCCCCCTGCTGGCACCACTTGGCCCTGTCCCGTCAGGTGCACACTTTCCGAGTGGCGTGGCACTGGAAATGCACATTCCTGTTGCTGTTTTCACCGGGTTTGAGCCTAGGCTGACACTATTTTAGAGACAGTAAAATCAAAGTGCTGCTTGGACAACCCAGAGGCTTTGGCTGCTTGCTTCTGCCTTAGCCATGCTGCAAGAGACCACCCATCTTGACACCAAGAGCCCAAGGTTTGTTGAGCAACAGTGCAAAAAGCTCACATGCCAAAGGGCAACAAAGTGAGTGCCACACCCGGCCCTGCCCTGGCCTGTATCCCATGGCCCCGCCAACCTGCATGTCTGAGGGCCACAAGCCTGGACACAGGGGCCACCCGAAAACACCCAACTTAAAGTGGAACTGAGTTCTGGGCCTGCTCCACCGAAGCTTCTCAGCCCTGGTTGGTGAGCAGCTCACAGGCCCTGGTCTGCACAGCTAATTCACTAATGGGGTGCTCAGGACCCCACAGGACCCCACCCCGGGACCCTGGATTGACTGTGGAGGTGTGAAGGCCGTCTCTGAACTCTGCTGTCTTCCTGAGCAGGACCACCCAGCCTGTGGCAGACACCCAAGACCCATTTTTGCTGCTGTCCAAGTCTCCTGACGCAAAGAGAGAGCCTGGGGCACGCACGAGCCCCGGGAGCTCTGGGAAGCTGGCGGCCACAGCGGCTTCTGTTCCCAGGGAGTCCCCAGCACAGCGTCCCCAGCACCTGTGTGATCCTGGTGCATAATGAGGTCACTGCTCTCTGACCCCTGGACTGACCTCAGAGAGCACAGGTCCTCAGACAGCGGGGACTGGCACAGGGCCTTGGTCCGCTCGTCCAGGCTGCTGACCGGGTTCTGCCTTTTCTCACCCTGGTCGAGGCCTGTCTTAGGGGCCGTCACACACCACAGCCTCCACTGAGCACAGGGCTCCAACCTGCAGACCGTCCCACCCCTGGGCGCCTGTCTCCCGGTGGCCCTCCCCCATTCTCCAGGTGAAGTCTGCTCCCCTGAGGCCCGTGGTCAGCCTCCTCCCCACAGCAGTGTGACCCACGACGTGCCACAGCAGGCAGGGCAGGAAAGAGCGCCCCCTCCTGGCCGAGGCATCTGCTGGAGGACATCGAGGGGCCAGGACCTGCACCCGGGCAACTTCAGAACTGTAGGGTGGGAGGGACCTGCAGTGTGGCCGGCACCAACCTAGATGCCCTCACCTTGCCCTCTCCCCCAGGAGGCCTCCCCCACTCTGGATGGGCCTGGGACCCTAAACTGAGCCGCAGGCCTGTCTTGAGCAGGTGCTTTCCTGGTCACTGGGGATCCCAGTCCTCAGCTCTGCCAGGGCCTGCCACTGCCCATGCCATCCTTACCCTGGTGGGACCAGGCCAGCCTAGAAGTCCAGGAGCTGCCACGGGGGAGGCCACCGTCCTGCAGGGCCGGTGCTGCGGAGGGAGCCTGGCTGGGGGTCCGGGCTCCCGAACCTGCCTGCTTCTCCCAGCGAGAAGGGCACAGAGCAACGCGGAGCCTGTGCTGCAGCCCCGGCCTCGCGCCTCCTTCTGGTGGGACTGCTGACTCCTTCCTCTCCACCCACGCCTCAGTCGACCCCAGTGGGGCCTGTCCCTCAGCAAATGGAGCAGCAGCCTGCCACACGAGTCGTGTCGTGAGAGCAGGAAGTGAGTGTGACATAGACAAGGCCTGTGCAGAAGCGGCAGCCCCCGGAGGGACAGGAGGCCCTCCCTCCAGCAAAGTCAGGTGGCCCTGGGACAACACCTTCCAAAGAGCAGCTCCTGCTCCCTCCCAGCCTGCTGCGTGTCCACGCGGCGCCGTCTCGTCACGTCAAATACAGAAACAGAAGAGAAAGAGCGAGGGCCGAGCGTGCCAGAGGCCCGGCAGCCAGGCCGCAGCGGGGCCGTGGGGTCCCTGGTAGAACCGCGCAGCTCCTTCAGTCTCCACTGCTCTGTCACCACTGCACAGAAGAGAAGAGACCTCAGGGCCCTTGACAACCGAGAGACGGCCAGGGGTCTGATCCCGGCTTACAGAGATGAGCTTTGAAACAGATGGGACGCTCCTTCACCAGATGGCCACGAAGGAGCAAAGAGACAAGTGAACTGGGACCGGGAACGACCGGGCAGAAGCCGTCAGTCGAGGTCACTTACTTCATGTTGACACTCGAGCACATCCAGAGGGGACGTGGTGCCGTGAAGAATCCACCACGGGCCAAGGACAGGAACCCGGCACCCAGCAAGTGCCAGCCGAGGAGACGACCACGCAAGCCGGCCGCAGCTCCCCGCCACTGCCCTGTGCCAACAGAGCCGCCTGCACAACTCTGCCCCTCGCCCTGCAGGCCATTGTCCTCCAGGACACCCAGGGTGGCCTGGGTCCAGCGTGCTCTGTGTCCTCTGATGATGGCCGTCACTGGACAGAATCGCCGGCCAGCCCTGAGCCCCAGGTGTCCAGTCGGAGACCTGCTCCACGATGGTCCTGCCGGCCCTCAGCCCCATGAGCCCGCATGCGTCCAGAGAGAGCCGCCCACCGCCCAGCCCGGTCACCCGCTCTGCGCAGGGGGCCTTCGCCACGTCCCGCCATCCACCAGGCGCCTGTTTACAAGGCTTGCTTGCTCCACCTGGGAGGGAGGGGGCTGAGCCCCTCAGACACAAGCTGAGGGTGATGGCCCCAGAGAGGGACACGGGGCAGGACTGCCTGCCAGGGAGGGGAGTGGGTGTGTGCCCAGACTGGAGCCCGGGGCTCAGGCCCCCTCACCAGGTGAACGGCGGGCAGCACTGGCTCCCGCCCCGTGGACTGCACGCTCAGGGTGGGTGCTGCGTCTGGGCCAGCTCCCGCTCTGCGCCCAGTGAGGCCCGTCGCCTTTCTCTGCAGGGTGGTCAGACTCTGAACAGTCTAAACCAGATGTCACTCTAAGATCGGGCCACAACTGATTATCTAATCCAAGGAAACGGCTTCTTCCTTTCTCTACCATAGGGGGACGACACTCGTGTACTTGGGTGGCAATGCCCCAGTCAGCCCACTAGTTATTGACGCTGGTCTCAGCTAAAGCAGGCTGATGATGCTCTGTGCAAGGGCGCTGACCCAAGATGCCACACAACTAGCAGCATCTGTTCAAGACTCACCCATGCTCCCCTGAGTCCCCCACCCACCCCTCCACCCACCCATCCACCCACATATCCCCACCTATTACCACCCACTCATTCACCCGTCTCCATCCACCACCCACTGATGCCTTCCTCCATCCAGCCACTTGCCCATCCACGTCTCCAGTCACCCACCCATCATTTCCTCCACCTAGCCTTTCACCTCTCCCCCACCCACCCACCCACCCATCACCCACCAACTCTTCCAGCCATTCATCTACAACCTACCCATTCACCCACTCAGGAACTTCCACCAAACCACAGAATTGGTGGCACCCCTGAGACACGCCCACACAGTCCTTCAGGTGACCGGGTGGACCCCTTGCACTGAGTGGACATTTCTACCTACAGTAGCAGGAGAGAAACAGGAGCCCCTCACCCTCCGGGCATTTTAAGGAGTCTGCCCTTCAGCACTGAGAATGTCCCTTCCTTTTGTGTGCAGGGTTGTAATCGGAGTCGGGAGGGACGTTTCTATTTGATGCCACAACAAAGTTACCGGAGGTGCAGCTGCACCGAGGGCCACGGGTCTACACCCACTGACCCTTAATGAACACTCGTCCCCAAGTCCATCACAGGCCCACTTGCCTTTGTGTCTAATGAGATGCACGCAAGCACTGGCGCGACCTTCGACATCCGATGATGAATGTGACGACGCTCCCTGTCATTTCTACCCACGAGGTTGAATAGAGGCTCTAAACAAACAAGTGAATAAACAACCGCAGTGGAGGTCAACCACCGCCGTGGACCTACTGCGCTGCAAGGGGACTCTGGCTCCTGACCCGAGATCAGGACGCCACAGTCTGAGGCCAGCGTCGATGGACGAGGGCCCCGTGTCAGGACTCCACCCTGCGCGGTGGCCCCCAAAGCCACCTCAGCCCAGGTGGCTACGCACTGCAACACCAGCTTCTGGTCACTTCTGGGGACGGCGCAGGAGGAGGGACCAGTGCATGATTTAATTGCTTTTCCTCCCCCTCAGGTCTGCATATTATATTATATTGAAAAGTAATTATGCAGCAAAAGTAAAATGTCAGCCGGGCTGCCTGTGAGGCCCCCACAGATGTGAATCATTCTCTTCCGCGCGTCTCGGAGACGTCGCTATACCTCCGGTCACACACCACGGCGCGCGCTCCTGGGCGGCAGTATCTACGCACACAAGATGAGATTTGCTGTGTTTTTTTTGCTTCCTTGCAGCATCTAGATCCCAAGCTGAGTGGCCTTGTTGGCAATGATTGATTACCCAATATCTAATTAAACCTGATCCAATCACTTATTATGCAGAGTGGAACAAACAAACTGAAGGCGACTGTCAGCCTGTGATTGATGATGTGGCCAGCCCGGCTTCTGTGGCTCCTAATGTCCCGACGCTTGTTACAACAGACAGAGCCGCACCGGACCAAGCGCCTGTCACTCCCTGCCCACTGCCGGCCACCCTCCCCTGCCCCCAAGAGCACTTTGGGACGAGAAGTGGATGGGCGTGGGATAGGGGAGTCCAGGTCCTGGTGGCAGAGGCTCTGCTGGGGTCAGTTACATAACGGGATCAAAGTCTTCACCCAATCTCATCTCCGAGCAGCCGCGCGTGGAGGGCCCAGGAGGGGCGGGAGCCGTGTGTGCTGCAGCTGTGAGCGTCCTCAGCCGCGCCTGCGCCAGCCGCCTGCCTGCCCAGTGCCACGCTGTCTGTGTGCGTGTGTGTCCAGGAGCTGCTCAGGGCGCAGTGGGTAGGGACCCTCAGGGAGAGTGACAGATAGGACATTGCAGAGACCCTCGCAGGGTCACGATTTCTTTCTATTGTCTGCCAGGCAGGATTCTCTTAGCAGCTCTCATTTATAAATTTTTCAGTTTTAATGTTTTAATTATTTAAAATGCAAATAGGTTCAAGAAGAAAGCAGCAGAAAATACAAATTCCCTAAACAAACTCCCCTCGTGAAGGGGCCTCTGCAGGGGTGCAGAGCCGGCCTCGTCGGGGACCTTCGTGTCAGCAGAGCTCCCTGTGGCCCCGTCCTCAGTGGGAGGCAGTGTGCAACTCAGGGTGCACCTGGAGATGGGCGTGTGGCCTGGCCCTGAGCTGCTCTGGGGCGTGTGGGCCCCAGAGGTGCAGCACCAGCGGCAGATTCCTGGACCAGAGAACCGACACAGTGGGGAGAGGGCCGAGCACTGGTCGCTGAAGACCCCTCTCGCCCACCCAGTGCTGCCCGCAGCTGCTGTGCAGTGGCCCTCCAGCCCATGGATGTCCCCATGAGGCGGAGCCTGTGGCCCTTGGCCCCACAGCTTGGTCCCATCTGGAAGTCTGGAGAAGGGTGTGGAAGGATGGGACTGGGACAGTCGCCACGTGTGCTCTCCCGCCCTCGGGCCTCCTCCTGCCACGGGGCCTCCTGGGCCAGAGCCGGCGTGGGACTGCAGCTGCTCAGGAGGCATGGTCTCTGCGTAGCAAAAGCACAGAGCTGTGCAGGTGGCTTGAGACGTGCGCGTGCTCCTGGGCTGAAGGGCCAAGCTCTTGTCAAATTCCAAGGACTTGCAAAGTTAAAAATGATAATAAAGGGCAGAGGAAAAGGTAAGAACTCGAGGCCACTCATCCCTGCTGTCCCGCGGGGTGGGAAAGTGAGGAGCTGGAACCAAAAAGCCAGGTTCACGTCCTGCTCTAAATGTGGCAGACTCTCCTGACCTCCCGGAGCCGGACTCCTTCACCTGTGAAACAGGTAAACTGATCTGCTGCGAGCAAAGGCAGACAGGGGCCAGGAAGCCGGGAGCCGCGGTGTGGGGTGGACAGGCGCGCAGGACAGAGGTCGAGGCTGGCTCCGGGCTCCCGTGGCTCTCGGCGGGCTGTGGGCAGCTCCTTCCCTGCAGGTGACAGCACACACTGGACACACGGCCCACTGTGCGTTGCCACCCAGGGCGACTCTCGGTCCACCCACGTCACCAGCCTGCTAAGTCCTGCTGAACGGCAGGAAGGTGGGACAGTCATGAGGGGTCCACTCGGTGCTTCCCGGCCTCAGGCCTGCGGTCCCTGGTGGCTGGCGGCAGCGTAGGCCTCCTCTCTCCCCAGGGGCCCTGACCCCTCCCCTCTGCCCGGCCTGCTCCCCGACACAGGGCTCCAGACCTGGGCTGATGCCAGCTACCTGTTTTAAGAATCGCTGAGGGTTGGACTGAACCGATGGGCAAAGGTTGTCAGAGCGGCAGATGTGGCCTGCTCTGGAGAGCACAGCTGCTCCAACGGTCCCCACCTTTCGAGGAGAACCAAGTGCATCCTAACGGGCAGCAGGCGCAGAGGGCTGGGCGTGCACGGCACTGTCTTGCGTGGCCAATGCGTCCCGCACCTGCTCTGTGAGGAAGCTGCAGCCCACGGTGGCCCCTTGCAGGCCACTGCTGCAGGGACCCAGGGAGCCAGGGTCGGTGCTGAGACCCAGGCTGGAGGGGGAGGCGTCTGGAAGCCCCTCCTGAGAGTGGGGAGCCGTCTCTGAGACCAGACGCAGAGAGGCCCCAACCCTGAGCCCAGGGGCTCCTGCCAGAGTCCTGAGCCATTCCCCTCAGATCCGCCCGTGCGTGTCCTCTCTCCCGTCTCAGCAGGTGGCATCTTATTTTCATAATCACGAAATCGAGATAGAAAGTAAACGGCACAGAGGTGACTCCAGACTGCGCGGAAATAGGCGATTTTAGACTGAAGTCAACTGGGATGTTATGAAATGAAGTCATTTCTTTCTCTTTCCCTGTCTTTGATATGGAGCTCGGGGAAATAGGAGTCTGCAGAGCAGATGAAGGGCAGAGAGTTATTTCTAGAGTAAACCGGGATCCGGAGGGCCTGGAGCCCGGGCTCGAGTTCTGCAGAAGGGGCTTGAGCCCGGGGCTCTGCAGAGCCGGCTCAGAACCCAGAAGAGACGCCCCCTCTGCCGTCGCTCTGCCAGCCAGGATGCTCACCAACCATTGGCCAGTCGAGTGTGTCACCCCGCCAGGCTGTGCAGGCGCCCCAAACACAAGTCTGGGACTCGAATTTGGTTCCTCTCCATACGGCAGACAAGTGCCGTGCATCAGGACCCAGAGGGCGGCACCGAGGAGCGGGGTCAGCGCGCAGAGGGTCCCGGGGGGCTCGCCACGCCTCTCTCCAAATTTTCAGTTCAATTAATCTGTGGAAATTCAGTGTCTGATCCCCGTGACAGTAGCCTCTGGCTTCTTCAGAGTGACTGCCGAGGAAAAATTATCTGACACACATCAAACAAGCAGGAAACGACACTGGACAGCATTAATCAAAACTTTCTCATTTCCCGAAGAATTAAGCATTAAATAATTAATCCCAGCACTACAGGCAGCTGTAAAAGAGGCCTCGTGCCTCCCTGCTGGTAAGAATTTGTCCTTGTCTGAAAGACTAGATTGATATATTTATTATTTATCAGATTAATCATGGCCAGGAACATTATAGATTGGCAGCCGGGCCCAGCCAGCGGTGGCGTCTGCGTCATCTGAGGGGCCGCAAAGCGTGGAGAGAAGGCCCCGCCCTGGCAAGGGTGCAAAATGTGGTTTTGAAAAGAGGAACAGAAGAAAGCAGAGGAAGGGGAGAGCTGACGGGGAGGTGTCAGGCCAGGGCCAGGTCCTGTCCCTGCTCCCTGGGGCCTGGGGACAGGGCTCCCTGGAGAGGGCCAGGGCTCACCCCCGGGCCTGCCCCGTCCCTGGTCGGGGACTCTTCATCCCCTCGCCTCTGCGCCTGCCCCAGCGCGGCCGCAGGCAGCCTCCACTTACCCTCGGTAGCGTGTCCTCAAGGTTGGAAGTGGTGAGCCGGCTCGAGGGGACAGGGGACAGCGAGTGCATGGCCCAGGCACTGCTGCGGCTCAGGCCCGCTGGAGCAGTGAGACCAAGAGCCCACCACCCCCGCAGATGAGCAGCCAGGGTCCTGCTCGTGGCCTTGGGCTGAGCGCACCTCGTGCGGCCCGCAGCCGGGATCAGAGGTCCTTTCCGAACCACACGGGGAGCGGCGTGGCTGGTCCGTAGGTGTTCAAGGAAAGGGTCACACAGGCAGCTGAAATGGGTGCTTTTCTGCAGGGCTGCTCGGGGCTCTGCAAGGCTGAAGGGCGTGGTGGGACATGGCTGGCTGGCAGAGAGCGCATTCCCCGCTGGGCTGGAGCACGCTTTCAGGTGCTGGCTGTCACCAGGGAGTGCCAGTCCCCCAGCCAAATTTCTGCAGCCCGGGTCCCTCCTGGCTCAGGCACGAGGCTGATCAGAGCCCAGGAGGAGCCGCGAGGGCCGGCCAGGCCCTCCATCCACTGGGTGGCTGCCCTGACCGAGAGGCAACTCCTGAGCTCTGTGAAGGGAGAGCCCCAGTGACACCGCTGTCCCCAGGCCTCCCTCCAGCAGCTTCTGGGGCAGCTCCAGGGCATGCCAGGGCCCTGTGGCCACGTGGGAAACTCCGGTCAGAGGTCTGCTCATAGCTCCGGTTCCCTAAGTCACCAGCCACGGTGGGTACTAGCACAGGGGAACGCACCCTGTGACAAAGAGCTATAAACGCGTATTGAGAACGATTCTGGAGGGAATTCAAGCAGGGTAACTGTGACTCTCCTGGAGTAAGAGCCCCCGACCCTCAGTTCTCGAGCAGTGGCTCCAGATCACACTCGCACCTGTCCTCGCTGGCGTGACCTAATCCCGGCTGCCGCAGGAGACCTTCACACTGAGCCCCTTCTGCAGAGAGCGTCACCTCCCATTACGCCACCAGACCCTGTCCCCCCGTCCTAGTGACCACTACCGGCCAACCACAGAGCCACCATGGCGCCCCCGTGCTGAGATCGGTGGCAGGCAGGCCTCCCTCCGGGAAGCGCCGGCGCTGGCCCTGTGAGAGAGGGCTCCCCGCAGCACCTGTGCACGGGAGGGACCCGCGCGCCCCCACAGGGTGTGGGAGTTTCAGTGCACGACCTTTTCCTAAAGCAATCTTTGGCTAGCAGATTAGGACAAAATATGCTGTTTTGAGTATGGAAAAGCTAAGATACTAATAGCTCACTGTGACCATCTGATGCCACAACTTTCCCAGACAAGTCCACCCTTCTCTCGGTAATGACTCACTTAGTGCAATACACAGGCCACCTGTTTAAAAATATATTGAGAGTCCGCTCATGCCTCTTGGGAATGCAAAGGAACCATCATCAGAGAATTTAGAAAGGGGAGGTGAGGGGCATGAATAATTGAATTTCCATTGCCCAGCAAATTTGCAAACCATTTGAAGTCATCATTTTTTTCCTTTTAGTCTGATTAACTAGATGCTGCTTTTCCCGTTTCCAATATCACAACCAGGGCGTGCTGAGCCCTATGTGGAGCTGCCCCAGGCGTCCCCTTGGGAGCTGGCCCTGCGGGGGAGGCCAGCAACATGGCTGGTGACACCAGCCCCAGCCCACGTCAGGTGAGGAGAGGCGCAGACTGCAGTGGCCTCAGGTGACCCACACAGGTGCAGCCATCACTTTGAGCATGGCCTCAACAGAAAGCTGCGACACAAAAGCCCTCTGCCAACTGAGCCTTCCCTCCGGGCTGCTTCAGGAAGGCCTGCCCCAGGTGCGAGGGGATTGGCAGCCACCACTCAGCAGGGCAGTCCCCCGAAAAGCTGTGGCTCGGGTCTGTGCGTGGTGTCAGGTGTGGGTGCCCACCGAGACACCAGTCCTCAGCCCGACGAGCCATCACGGAGACACGCCAAGTTGGCGTTGCCGCCCTTCTGCCCCTTTTGACCACAGGTCGGCTCAGATCCCTGCTGTGGTCGGAAGGTTGGTGTCCCCCACAGGTCCTGCTCTCAGCCAGGGGTGGCATTAGGAGGCAGAGTCTTAGGAAGGGACAGGTCTTGAGGCCTCGTGTGGGGTGCCACGGTTGGACCGGGATGACCTCAAAAGCTCAGGCCCAGCAGTGTCCAAAGGTGGGACTTTGGGGAGGGGATTGGACCTGGGGGTTCTGACCTGAGAGTGGATTAATCCACTGGAGGCCGGGGGCGGGGACCTACCTGGAGCCGTCACTGGGGTGTGCCTGTGAGGTCTGTCTGCCCCCGCCCCCCTCTGCTTCCTGCTGCGCCAGCTTCCCCCATGCCCTCCCAGCTGGACCCTTCTGCCCTGGGGCCAGCTGACCTGCACTGAGTCCCTGCAGCCGTGAGCCGGGATAGACCTGTCCTCCTCTCAGCTGTCCCTGTGACACAGGGTCAGTGCCTTACAAACCAGACCCAGAGAGTCACCTCACCTCCATCTGCCTCGTGGGGGACCAGCGAGAACTCAGTCCCTGCACACCAGGACGGGCCCGGGCCCTCGGAGTGCCCTGGACATCCCCCCACACCAGGACGGGCCCTCGGAGTGCCCTGGACGTCCCCCCACACCAGGACGGGCCCTCGGAGTGCCCTGGACGTCCCCCCACACCAGGACGGGCCCTCGGAGTGCCCTGGACGTCCCCCCACACCAGGACGGGCCCTCGGAGTGCCCTGGACGTCCCCCCACACCAGGACGGGCCCTCGGAGTGCCCTGGACGTCCCCCCACACCAGGACGGGCCCTCGGAGTGCCCTGGACGTCCCCCCACACCAGGACGGGCCCTCGGAGTGCCCTGGACGTCCCCACACACCAGGACGGGCCCTCGGAGTGCCCTGGATGTCCCCCCACACCAGGACGGGCCCTCGGAGTGCCCTGGACGTCCCCACACACCAGGAAGGGCCCTCGGAGTGCCCTGGACGTCCCCCACACCAGGACGGGCCCTCGGAGTGCCCTGGACGTCCCCCACACCAGGAAGGGCCCTCGGAGTGCCCTGGACGTCCCCCACACCAGGAAGGGCCCTCGGAGTGCCCTGGACGTCCCCCACACCAGGAAGGGCCCTCGGAGTGCCCTGGACGTCCCCCACACCAGGAAGGGCCCTCGGAGTGCCCTGGACGTCCCCCACACCAGGACGGGCCCTCGGAGTGACCTGGACGTCCCCCACACCAGGACGGGCCCTCGGAGTGACCTGGACGTCCCCCTGAAGGGCAAAGCATCACACCGGGGACAGCCGTGCAGCCAAAAGATTTATTTAACAGCCTTCGTAGCCGGTAGCGAAAACCGGAGAAGAGGTGCTCTGGTCGAAGGTCGAAGAGGTGGGAGAGGGGAGTCAGGGAGAAGGGAGTGTGCAAGCTCTGGTGGGAGAAGGGAGTCAGGGAGAGGGGAGTGTGCAAGCTCTGGACAGAAGGTGGGTGCTTGGTCGCACCGGCTGGGATCTCTGGAGCTGTCGGCTAAAGCAGCTGCTGTCTGGCTGGAGGCTGGAGCTGTCAGCTGGGAGCGGCCGTCGGGCTGAAGGTGGTCGGTCTGGAGCTGTCGGCTGGGGCAGCTGCCGTCGGCTGGAGGCCATGGGTCTGGAGCTGCTGCAGTGGCTTCCTCCTCCTCTCTGCAGCGATGAGCCGATGTCTTCCTCCTCTCAGCAGTGACGATCCGATGTTGGTGTCCGTGTGTCTCTCTCTGTCTGTCTGATCTGAGTCTCTCAGACAGGGCCTTATATAGGGATTTCTGGTGGGGGGTGCACTAGAGCAACCCCAAACACCATTGGCTAGAACAGGGTGTCCTTTAAGCCTATTGGCTCTTGCCTGGGGAAAAGAAACATTCTGCCTGGAGAAGGAACATCCTGTCTGGAACATCTTGAAACAAGGTTGCTTCTCTTAGGGTGTGGAAAACTCTGAGGGCGGGGGAGGGTAAGCTATCTATCACCCCCCACACCAGGACGGGCCCTCGGAGTGACCTGGACGTCCCCCCACACCAGGTCGGGCCCTCGGAGTGCCCTGGACGTCCCCCCACACCAGGACAGGCCCTCGGAGTGACCTGGATGTCCCCCCACACCAGGACCAGCCCTAGGAGTGACCTGGACTTCACCTGCGGCTCTTGGTCACAGCAGCCCCAACTGAGAGGAGCCCTCACTCCTCGGCCCCTGTCTGCAGCCCCTCAGGTGTGGGTGGGTGATCATGGCTCTCCCCACACACAGCTGAGGTCCCAGCTGGCAGACTGGTGCTGCACACAGTAGGGCAGCGTCTGTGTTAACTGTGCCCTGAAGACACCTCTGTGTGGACTCCGGGACCAGAGCTGCTTCCTTGGGGGTCTCAGTCCCCTGGGAACCTGCAGCAGCTGATCGCAGGGCGGTGTGAGCAACTCCGAGAACGCCCTTTCCTGAAGGGTTTGCCTTGCCATCATTGTAAGTCTAGAACAAGGCCAGCGTCAAGGACGGCGCCCTGTCAGCCTGGGACAGAGGAAGGGGCCGTGACAGTGCTGCTCGGGAGCCTGCAGGCGGGCCCAGACCCATAGTCCAAACCACAGCCCTCGAGAGACCCACTTAGAGACTGTTCTAGACTTGAGAACTGTAAATGCGTCAGTACAGTGTGTAACTTTCTGGTAGATATAAGTGATCTATTCAAGAGGAAGGCATTTTAAAGGGATCAGTTATGATGAATGGAACTTAAAAAAAAAATCAAAGGATTTTTTTCCCCATAATCATTTCTAGGGCAAGGAGAATTATTAGTGAATTTTATAAAAATTCGAAAATCCTTTTATTCCAATACCATGTTAATTATAAGAAAACCGTAAGAAGACAGAAAAGCCACACAAAGCGCTGAAGTAGCAACAGTCCCAGTATGAAACCCTGCCGGGGAGAGAGGGAGGGACTTACGGGTCTCACCTGTGAATTTGCCTTCAAGCAGGAGAGCCAGCCGTAGCGTGTCAGGGACGCTGCGAGCTGGTTTCTGAAGAAGGCCATTATTTAAAATGAAATTCTGGACATGAAAGTTAAGCATGTGATGTTTTAAAAGGTAACGCTGAAACCACACCATCCCCAGGGCCGAAGACTCCGGCTGGCACCTGCCTGGTGGAGAGGCCTTGCATGGGGCCCGGCACCTCCCTTCCCCCCAGGCTCCTGTCCCTGTGTCCCTGCCCCAGGTCCTTGGATCCTGCTGCAGCCTGACAGCAGCTGTCCAGGTTGGGGGGGAGGGGGGTTTCACACCATGGAGATCAGCGGACTCTGGAACTTGGGGTGTGGTCTCCTGTCTCGCTGTCTAGACCCGTGAAGGTGCGGGACATTAACCTGAAGTGCGTCACCCCTCAGCTGTTTTATTGTGAACGCAGGACAGAGCAGACCCCCTGGTGTTTGAAAAGGACTGCACACGTCAGCGTAGAAGTCGCTGCTCTGGGCAGACGAGCGAAGTTCCAAACACGTCTCCCTTGCAGAGCAGGACTCCCTCATCATCAGTGCAACTGGAAACTGATTGTCACTTGCACCCATGGGCTGGCTCGTGGTAAGACTTGAGCAAATCCAAAGAACCATCCTGAGCAACAACTTCTTATGTGGCCTGTTATGGTGTGGATGTGAAGGGTCCCCCAAAAGCTCGTGTGTGGGACAGTGCAAGAGGTTTAGAGGAGAGATGACTGGGTTGTGACAGCTCTAACACAGTCAGTGAATTAACCCCTGATGGGATTAACTGAGTGGTGACTGAAGTGGCTGAGGTGGGGCTTGGGGACGTGCCTTTGGGACAGACATTTTGTATCTGGCAAGTGGAGTCTCTCTCTGCTTCCTGATCATCCTGTGAGCGGCTTCCCTCCACCACGCTCTTCAGCCGTGATGTCCTGCCTCACCTCCAGCCCCGCGGAACGGAGCTGCTGTCTGCGGACTGAGACCCCTGGAACCATGAGCCCCCACATAAATGTATCCTCCTTAAAACCATTCTTATCAGATCTCGCAGTCGCAGAGGTGAAAAAGCTGGCCCAAGCATGGCCTTCACGATGGGATCGAATCAGCATGATGTGCTGTTCATGTGCCACACACTCTTCATATCAGCAAGGATCCATTTTAGATATGATGTTTGTGCGTATACGCATGTAGTCTTCTCAGGCATCAAGATATCTAGCAGCACTTGGCATCAAATAGATACCTGATAACTGGTATCTGAAGAGAGCAATCACGACACCAAAATCAAAATGGATTTACCAAAAAAGTATCAAATAGATTTCTCCCCAAAAAAGTAAGGTGGTTTACGTTAGCAAAGTATTAATGGATTAAGTCAGATTATCAGGTTAACTATTAGGAAGACAAGCCATATAGACAGGTGCAAATCATATTTTCATTTATATTAATTACATTTAATAATTGCATGTATGTTAAATTGGTAGATATCACTAACTTCAGAAATCTATTAAAGAGCAGTCACTTAACCTGAAGAGGACTATCCGCCTCACCCCGCCTTCAGTGTCGCTGACTGGGGAGCACCTGCAGGATCCCACGAGCCCGCCAGCTCGGGCACCCTTTCCCTTGGACTCGGGTGCTATGGAGTGTGGCTCAGACTCCCCAGGGAGGCCAGCTTCCATGTTGCTACCCAGGAGCCCTGTGGCTAGGCCAGCTTCTGGGCGCAACTAAAGTCAACCAAGCAAAGCAAACAGCGCTATGTTGGGTGGAGACGTGCTCACGCCAATACCAGGTCAGAGGCACCATATTTTGGACCAGCCTCCAGCAACAGACACCATAGGCATGGCCGTGGAGGACACCTGCTAGGGAGACGGTACCACACTTCCTCAACCAAGAGCGGCCAGGGAATGGGCAGCACCCCGGTGAAGAAGAGGGCTTCCATAAACTGGGAGGTTTAAATGAAATCGAGTCAGAGTCAAAATCGAAAATGTGTAGGTTGTTTTTATTTGCGAGTTAGTGGGGGGGGGGGCATTTTAGGGACAGGTGACAAGTGTTCTGAAAATTTACTGGAAATAACAAAATACTGGCCGGTGGCTTTCTGTCTTCCTCCCCCTGTGCCTCCCCCTCTGTCCTCCTCTCTCTCCCTCTTCCCCTCACATCACTTTTATTTCCTTTACAAAAACACCTAATCTAATCTGGAAGATTGTAAAAACATGTTGTAAGGTCACGGTTACTAGGCAAGTTTGACTTTGATGCCAAAACACACAAATGAAGGAAGCAGGTCTGCTCTGGGATATGAGCGTTAGTATTCCATACGTGATAGGTAAGTGCAGCCAATGAGCGGGCATCAGAGCCCGTGAGAACAAGATCACTTGAAAGGTTAGATGCAAAACCATGGAAGACATGAAATGCAAGGAAAGTGCCTTGGCTGCCAACCCTGGGTGCAAAGGAGCTCCCTGGGTATGCAGGCTTTCCGAGAGAGACACCCGGCGAGCCGTGACCGCGTGCACAGTGAACACACTTGCACACGCGAAAACCACGGCACATAGAGAGTATTGCAGCAGCCGAGATCTAGGAAAACTCATAACTGCAGTGAGAAAGATATTAAGACCTCAGCTGAAGAGAAAAACCGAGGACAGTAGCTCCTGGGGGCACGTCTCCAACAAACAGGCTCACAGGTGGTGACTCTGACAAAAACAAACCACCGGAGAGGAGATTCTCACCGGCCGACTCTGTGGAGTTGGGAGAGCTGAAGACCCCGCCCAGAGCCGGAGAAGGCGGCCTCACGTCCATCACCCCTGCCAGGTGGGCATCCTCACAACCTGCAGGGACGGCAGCGATTATTGATTGTGGGATGAGCCCGAGTTCATCATAGAAGGTTTTGTTGGGACGAGAAGTGTGGAGAGAACCTAAAACAACCCCCAGGTGAGGGTTCATGTTCTCCTCCGAGGGCAGTCGGTGTCTGTGTGTGTGTTCGTGGGATCACAGAGTTGATATGTGCACGTGCAAATGATTTCCACAGAAAACAGGTCATGTGGGACACATCATTCTCTTCTTGGCCTTCCCAACGTGATGGATACGGTGCCCTCCTTTGCCGACTTGCGTAAGTACCCTCCAGAACACGCCTTCAATGGCGTGACTCTCCCCGACGGCTGTGGCGGTGGGTACTTGTGACTGCAGGTTGCTGTGAGGTAAACAAATTTAAGCATTCCTTGGATCACCACCTGGTGTCCACTGGTGACCCAGGGCTCCTGTGGTGACCAGGAGCCTCAGCCCTGAGCCACTGGGTTTCCACCCTGTGGGCGAGAAGCCAGGCGCAGCAGGGCCCCTGCAGGACAAGGACCTGGGGAAAGTCCCTACCTCACCCCCCACAGCCGTCCAGGTGCCTGCCCCGCGCCCGGGGCCTTGCAGAGCTCTGGGCTTTGCCAGTGCTGTGGGGTCAGGTCCTTTCAACGGGCTGCCTCCGGGGCCCCGCGGCCTGGCTCGCTTCCTGGCTGCTCTGGCCTGGAGGCCGCTCAACCGCTCTCCAGCTCTGCTCATCTGCAGGTACCTTCCGACAGTCCTGTGGGGACGGGGACTGCTGTGGCCACCTCCACTGGATGTGACAATTCTGGCTATTCTGTACTATAGAGGTCACGTCACGTAAATGAAACCCCAAAGCTTTCTAACTGCCACTGACTTTATTTTAAAAGGAACAAAAAAGACAGGAAACGAGACTGCACAAATTAAGATAATAAAATCAGCATTTTCCACCCACGTGTAGAGGTGGCGTGCGCAGCCATCGCTGGGCTTTGATAATAAGAGTCTAATCTTATTTTAGTTTTAAGAAATAGGACATTCATCTTATTAGAAATAAATATTTCATACAAGCTTTCATAATTCCTCTGCAGCAGACTGCGGTTGGGGGGCCGTGCGCTGTCCTCTCGGGGTGGGGGCTGGCCCCGAGTTTGATTATTTCTTCATTGAAGTTGTTTCTTCCCACTGAGCATTAATACTTTGAATTTGTGTCATTAATTTCCTACCTGACCTTGAGCTATGTTTTTATTACATTAAAGAGCTCTGGAGTCGATTGTGTTCACTTAGGAGTGAGTAGGGGGCGATCCGACGGAGACGCGGCGGCGCTGTTCCGTGCTGCGGGCCCTGTCCCCCCAGCCGCCGCCCGGCATCGCCACTGCCCACGGACAGGCCTAGAGGACTGGCCGTTCCTCTGGGCCAGCAGGTGCCTGCCCGAGCCACCTCAGCTCATGCCCAAGCCTGCGCCTCCTTGCGAGACACCACACATCAAGGACAAGCCACCCGCCGGTGGCACCTCCTCTGCTGCCAGGGCCACAGAGGGTGGCCCCGCCGAGAGCCTCCGCTGGCTGCACTGGTGCTGCCGGGTCTGAGCTGTCCTGGGCACCGTGAAGAGGAGGGAGGGGTGCGGCCAGAGGGCTGAAGGACTGCCCTGGCATTTCACCCTGGCCCGTGGCCCGGTCCCTGGGGACCACGGCTGAGGAGGGTCCTTCCACCATGACTGGTGAACTGCTCTTCCAGTAGCACATTGAAAGCAGGGGCGTGTGGCAGGGAGTCATCACAGAAGGCCCGTCCCTTTGCCTCCCACTGTCCCTTGCAAGCCGCCCCCGGGCCCTGGGCTTGGCCCTTCGTGACAGCTCAAGGGCTTCCATGTCCTTGGGAGCCGATTTAACTGTCCCGTCCACGCGCCCTTAAGGGCGGTCACGGTCTGAAGTCAAGGTCTGTGGGCACAGGACGCTCCCAGAACAGGGAGGCCTCCCCTCGCCGGGGTCGGCGCCTCCCCCGCACCCACAGCCTCCCAGGGTTGGGGTGCAGAGGGACAGTGGCAGACAGAGAGCGAGGCAGGGTAGGACCGGGAAGGCACTGGTGGCAGGCTGTGTCTAAGGAGGGCCACACACACTGTCCCTGCTGGCGTATGGCCGCCCCATGGTCCCCCTGGGCAGGTCTAAAATGCCTGCAGGCTGCTCTTCCCGGAGGACCGGCATTGCCCAGAAGCACGCGGTGGTCTTCAGCAAGCGGTGGGCAGCGGGCTCAGTCCTGCTCAGGCCAATGCTGAGGGACGTCCAGGCACAGGCAGGAGCCGCGGCCCTCTGGAGCCTCGCCGCAGGAGGCTGCCCTCCAGGGTCTGAGCTCTGATCCCCACCAGCTGAGAGCTCCCACCTGAAGGCCACCGTCACTGTCTCCCCACCCTGGTTTGGGACTCAAGCTCAGTGGGTACCTGGTCCCCAAGGCTCCCTGCAGCCAGCTAGACACGGCTACCTGCAGAGCAGGCTTCCTTCCACGCCTCTGGCCCTGGAGCGAGGCTGGGGCTCCTGCAGTTTCTCTCCCTGCTTCAGGGTTCCTTTCTAAGCCAGCCTCCACCGCCTTTCCACCAAGGGACACTGCAGAGGCCACCCCTAAAGGAAGGAGGTACACAGGACCTCTGGGGTGCGCCCTGTCCAGCGGCCCTCCACCACTCCTAGCTTGTAGGCAAGGAGCGGGTCGGAGCTCAGAGCCGCTGTTCTGGGTGGCTTGGCCAGCAGCCTGTGGGGACAGAGGGCCAGGCAGCCCCAGGGTCTAGGCAGGAGACCCTGACATGAGCCCAGGTCACTGGCTCCTCCTCACTGCCACAGCCCGTGTCCCTTTGGCATGTGACCACCCACTGACCAGGCTTTTCCTGATTGTGGGTGTCTCCACTGCTGGTGTAGGCAGGCAGGGCTCTGTGTCCCCGCGGCTGGTGCAGGCAGGACTCAGTGTCCCCGCAGCTGGGGCAGGCAGGGCTCTGTGTCCCCGCGGCTGGTGCAGGCAGGGCTGGTGCAGGCAGGGCTCAGTGTCCCCGCGACTGGGGCAGGCAGGGCTCAGTGTCCCCGCGGCTGGTGTAGGCAGGACTCAGTGTCCCACGGCTGGTGCAGGCAGGGCTCTGTGTCCCCGCGGCTGGTGCAGGCAGGGCTCTGTGTCCCCGCGGCTGGTGCAGGCAGGGCTCTGTGTCCCCGCGGCTGGTGCAGGCAGGGCTCTGTGTCCCCGCGGCTGGTGCAGGCAGGGCTCTGTGTCCCCGCGGCTGGTGCAGGCGGGCGGCTGGTGCAGGCAGGGCTCTGTGTCCCCGCGGCTGGTGCAGGCAGGGCTCTGTGTCCCCGCGGGCTGGTGCAGGCAGGGCTCTGTGTCCCCGCGGGCTGGTGTAGACAGGGCTCTGTGTCCCACGGCTGGTGCAGGCAGGGCTCAGTGTCCCCGCGGCTGGTGTAGACAGGGCTCTGTGTCCCACGGACACATGAGGACCTTCTGACTGCCCTGGGTGGGGACTTTCTATTTGCAGGAGAATGAGCTCAGTGGGGCCACCAGGGGCCCCAGACTCCTTTTAGCTTCTAGCCACCAACAGAGCCCTTGAACGTGACAGCTATTTAAGCAGACCCTGGAGCCTCCTGTGAGTCATCAACATGAAGACCTGGGCGACACCAAACAGGTCAGGCCTCAGCCGAGAGCCCGCTCCAGGACCTCGAGGTGGGCACGTCGGGCGGGAGGCAGAGGCTGCCGAGGGCGGAGGCTCTTATGTGCTGTGCCCAGGGGCTGCCTGGTAATTTGTTAGGCAAATACCAGCGATGTACACGCAGGCCCAGGGGACTACTGTCAGGTGTCCTACTTACAAATTCTTAATTAGATTTCCTGTTAGTATGGACTCTCCAAAGATCTGAAACCAGCCTGTGGTGGCAGGGCTCCTGGGCCCCGCGGCCTCCCTCTGAGCTGCCTGGGCCGTCCTGGATGCGGCTCCTGCACTTGGGAGTCAGGGAGAGGCCAGAGAGGAGCGCTGGCCACAGGCCCACCCCAGGCCCGCTGGGCAGGCCACTTCCACACTCTGGGCCTGCCCTCTGCCGATGTCACCGGGTGTCCGCTTGCTGAAGCGAGGTGTTTTCTAGGGTTCCAGACGGGGGGGGCTTCACCAGTTGCCCCCGGATCTAAGCCTTCAGAGTCTTCCGTCGGCACGGCAGCGGGGCTCCTGCTGCTCTGCTTCCTCCGGGGGACTTGCAGGGCAGCTCTCCCTGGGCCTGGATGCCGTCCACACAGTGAGGTGTCCCACAGCGTCCCAAGCCTGCCACAACTGCCGAGGTGCACTCCCCTCCCTGGGAAGGCCACCCCTGCCGAGGACGTGGCAGGGGCCTCCGTCGGCTCCACGTGCACCTGAGGCCCGTGAGGGCGTTTCTCCAAGAGCACCCCAAAGAGGCCTCTGCGGACCCCGACCCCACGCCGCGGAGAGACAAGCACAGAGGGACCAGGCCCGGACCCCGACCCCCACGCCGCAGAGACAAGCACAGAGGGACCAGGCCCAGTGGGCCTGCACCTAGACACGAGCACGTCCCAAGATTTCCTGACAGGGACTCCTGATTCTAGAAGATCGCGGAGTCCCCGGAATGCAGGCGTCAGGTCCGAGGGCGGGCGAAGCCGGCTGTGGCCTGGGAGCCCCATGGTGTGCATTTGTGGGAGGGTGGAAGGTGACCCAGCCCTCCAGGGGGCCAGGCGCCTGCCCACCTGTGCCCTAAGCTGCGGGGCCCTCTTAGGACCTCCTCGTGGAACCCAGGTGGCCTCCTGGCCCCAGAGGTGGCCCTCGAGACCTCTTACCTACATAGACCCATGGGGCGTCCCAGGCCTTGGTCACCCTTCAGGGCACGTCCGCAGGTGGCTGCCTCCAGGCCTCTGTCCAAGGCTGGCGAGGGGTGGGTGTTGCGGGTGCACATCAGCTGGACCTGGGCTGCTGGCTGGTCACTGTGCCCTGTGGACCACTGGAGAAGAAGGCCGTTTCTCCATGTTGCAGGAAGGAGGAGTGAGCCCTCCCGGGCAGGAGAGCCCAGCTGCAGGCCACTCTGCAGGCAGAGGCAGGGGCCGCCTCCGCCCAGGCAGCCACGCCAGGCTGCCCTGCCGGAGTGAGATGACAGGAGCCGTCCTCACATCTGGGTCGCTAGCATTGGCCACGGCTTCTAGCCGAGAGTCCCGTGGAACCTGAGCAGTCGGCACGGTGGAGGCAGTGCTGCCCCATGGCCGGGCCAAGGCCCCAGGCCCAGCGCGGGCAGAGGGTCCCCTCACACCTCCCCACCCCCAGCCTCCTTTCCGCTCACCTACAGCCTGTGGGCCGCAGGGGCACACGTTGCGAAGGGTGCGTGGGTGCAGCAGGAACGGGGCACAGGAGCACGGCCACCAGTGCCGGCGGCTCTGTCAGAGGAGGAGAGGAAGGGGCCAGGAGGCCGGGAGGGCACGCAGGACCTGGGGTGCAGAATGTGCGGGAGCCTAGGCACCGGGGACCAGGCCTGTCTGTGGGTTTGAAAGTGCCAGTGCCACTCCCAGGGTTCTGTGCCCCGGGGCTGGCGGAGGCTGTTGGCAGTGGCCCCCTGAGACCATGGTGGGGTCGCTGTCTGGCCCTGGCCTGGCCCTAGGCCTGGCTGGTGTCAACCCCACGTTCTCTGTGGTGACGGCCACGGGTCTTTGTTGCTGCCTGAAGCGATGGCCGCTTGGAGCAACGAAGTCGTGGGAAGAAGTTCAGAGGTGAACTGGAAACAAACAGCATTTTATTCTGATAACTTTTCTCTCTGGCTCTAACAACAACTAACACACACCAAACACACCACCACAAAATGGCACTGACCCGATCAGCAATCTCGGCTCAAGTCACTCGAGATCCCGGGCCAAGTCCCGTGAGACTACGGAAGGCGGCAATGCCCAAATCTCCATGGCCCATAGTCAACCGCAATTTAAGCCATCTCCCCCCAAACAGGGCTCCTGCAGGTCTTGCCCCACCCACCCCTCGTGCCCGCAGCCACAGGTGCTGCGTCCTTCCCAAAGGCGCTGGGGACAATAGTCTCGGCAAACGAGGCTGCCCCGCCTTCGCTTCAGTGAGGGGTCTCCACGCAGCGCTGAGTCCCTGGCCCCTCCAGCCAGCGGATAGGAGGCCACAGCCAGGGACCTCCAAGCACTGTAAGCTGCCTGTCATGGCTAGCCACAAACGCCGCGGAGGAAAACTCTCGGAGGCAGAGTAAAGATACTACTACTTTTACTTCTACTTTCTTAGAGAGAGCTTAGAGAGAGAAAGAAAGATTTTTCTTCTTCTTAGAAAGAGCTTAGAGAGAAAGATTAGAGATAGCTTTTTCTTCTTTCTTCTTCTTAGAGCTTAGAGAGAAAGATAGAGCTTTTCTTCTTAGAGCTTAGAGAGAAAGAGAGAGAGCTTGAAAGGGAGAGATTTCTTCTTTAGAGAGAGAGAGAGCTTAGCTTTTAGAGCTTCTTTCTTCTTTCTTCTTTCTTCCTCGGCAGCCTCAGCTTGACTCTGACCAGCAATTACTTCTTCTATCTGGTTTCTCTTCTGTAACCGCTCTGCCTACATTCTGGCCGCTCTGATTCTTTTCTTCTTCTCTGACCCGAACTCTTCTTCCAACCGAGCGAGTGCATGACTGACTGAATGAATTCATTCTTCTCCTGACTCCGACCACTTTCACCCGGTTATATACCTTTAGCTTTGCGGGTGCCTCACGTGCATTTACAGGTGCGTCACATACATACTTATTATCAGGTGGAACTTATGGCTTCCAGCTGACCGCAATAACCATCTCCCTAATTGGGGCTCCTTCAAAGCACCTGTGCACAGGAGCATGGCCCAGATGACCCTTCGCCCCTGGAGGCACCTCTGCCCCCAGGGCTCCTTCCTGCCCCACCCAAGGCCCACAGCCCTGCACAACACACCATGCAGACGTGCAGCCAAACCTCAGCATCCACACAGACACACGGACACACAGAAGCACACACAGCCACGGAGAGAAAAAGGCACACGTAGTGAGCAAGTGTACACACCTGTTGCCGCCTGAAGCGATGGCCGCTTGGAGCAACTACACCGCGGGAACAAGTTCAGAGGCAGGCAGACTGGAAACAAACAGGCTTTTTATTCTGGTAGCTTTTCTCTCTGGCTCTAACAACAACTCCCACACGCACCACACACCACCAAAATGGTGCCAATCTGATCTGCCAAGTCACGGCTCAAGTCTCTCGAGATCCTGGGCCAAGTCCCGCGAGATCCCGGGTCAAGTCCCCCGAGACCATGGAAGGCGGCAATGCCCGACCATGGCCCGCAGCCAACCACAATCTCAGCCATCACCACAATCAGGGCTCCTGCATTTCCCCCCTTTTGTTTTAAAAGAGGGGATGCTCTAGGATGCCCATGTGCAACCAACATTCTTACCCGTCATCGGATAATCAAGGCTGTGGCCTTGACTCCTTTCTTAGGTTGATATGTCAGCCACATGAGACTGTCCCGTGCGACTGTGCCAGTCTTAGGTTGTCCCCCTCTGGGGATCTTACCCGTCATTGGCTAACCAGCCATCCAATGGAGCCCTTTAGGATCGACTGTGTATGATGACTAACAGCCGTCCAATTGTGAGGAGATGTTGTGGCTTTAAGGCGACAAGCCTTTTGGTGACGAGCCAAATTGCATAGCATATCAAATTCTTTAAACAAATCAGCTGCCCTAAGTTCAATCAAGTAACACAGTGAGTTCTTAGACAAATACCCGCAAGGCATTTTCCCGTAAAGTCCCAAACAATGAAAGATCAAAATGTCCACTTGTTATAACACGTTGATGTAGGAGGCCCCATGCATGTAGAGCAGAGGCCACACTGCTGGTGAGGTTGTTTGATGCTTGAGCAGCAGGGATGCTTGCAGCGACCGTAATCCCTGCAGCTGTAGCAGCAGCAATCTTTTTTATGTCTAGACAATGCCACCGGCAAATCTTCAGGGTCCGCTACCTAGAAACTCAAGCATCAATTATTAAAGGAAAGGCAGTGCTATTCCAGCACTGAGTAAAGAGGTGAGTTGTCAAACTAAAAAATAGAATTATTAGATTAGAAAATTAAAGATGATTTCTGCTCACACACATTGCAGCCTGAGCTCCCACAAACATACGCTGGCAAAATATCATATTTAGAACAAAATAAAGAAACACTGAGGGTATTTACTGCATTAACAATAGATTAAAGAAAAGGTAAAGGCACTTTGGAGAAATAATTTGTTAGCTGGAACCCTCGAGTCTCTGCATACACAGCAATCCTTTACCTGTTGAGATAATTCAAATTAATCAGCTATTTAGCAAATGAAGTTAATAACAAATAAACAATCTTATGGCAAAACACCAAAATATCAGTTTATACAGCACTAGTCATATTTTTCACTAAAGTCCCTGGGACACCTATAAATCAAAATTGAAGGTACCTTCACTTATAAAATTATTTACCCAAATTGAATACTCTTAAACTTAAATGAATTAGAGTTATTTGGATCCATATATATATGTATGTATATATATATATTTTTTTTCATAAGCGCTTTGTTATTTTTGACGTCACACTGGACAGATGCACATACAAACATATATTTGTGACGTCACATTAAAATGAAATTTAGACAAATACACAACATAAACACATATATAAAAAGAGAAAAAAAATACAATTGTGTGCTAAATAAAGAGAGATCTCCTTGTCCCAGCCGGGAGGAAATGACACTTAAGTTGTGAAATATTTTGAAGGACTCTTTTAAGGGAAATATTCCATATCTTCATCTGGGTCCTCTTCATTTTGTACATTTTTTTATTAATTTTAATTCCACAACAACTTCATCTTGATCCTTTTGATTTTGTACCTGCTTTATTAATCTAAATGGTATCCATATTGGAGAGGATTCGTGCTTTGGAAAAACACAAACAGATCCTCTCCCCCAAATTAATACTGGATCTGGACCCTTCCATGTACCTGAAAGAACATCCTTCCAGTAAACCAAAGGTTTATGTTGTTGGTGTGGGTTCCAATGTCTGTCTCCAGCAGAATAACCATCAGAGTCTAAAGTTAAAAAATTTAAGGTAAACAGGGCAACTGCCAATCTGTCCCTAGGATTTTTCCAATTTCCTTCTTTTTTGTTTTAATAACATAACTTTCAGTGTGCATTTTGCTCTTTCAATAATGCCCTGACCCTGAGGATTGTATGGGATGCCTATTTTATGGGATATATTGAATTTTGCACAAAACTGTTTGAAAGATGAGGACGTATATGCAGGGCCATTATCTGTTTTAAGCATTTTGGGGATGCCCAATGCAGCAAAGGCTTTCAACCAATGAGATGTAACATCTTTAACTTTTTCTCCAGAATGTAAGGAAGCAAAAATCATGCCTGAACACATATCTATGGTCACATGAATAAATCGCAATTTTCCAAAGCTTGGCTCATGAGTAACATCCATCTGCCACAAATGATTGGGCATTAATACTCTAGGGTTAATGCCAAAATGAGGATTGGGCAAATGTGTCATACAAGATTTACAATATTTTACAATTGTTCTGGCTTGCTCTTTTGTGATTTTAAACCTACGTTGCAAGGTGGTGCTGTTGACATGAAACTGGGAGTGAAATAAAGTAGCTTGTTGTAGCGCTGAAAGTATAAATATTGTTTTTTTTAGGTCATCAGCCGTTTGATTACCTCCATGAAGGGGACCAGGCAAGTTAGTATGTGCTCTAATATGGCCTTCGAATAGAGGTTCTTTTCTTGCCCACAAAAGTTTTTGTATTTGATAAAACAATTTAAAGGCTGGAGTATGAGGTGCTATTGGTCCTGCTAACTCTAATTTTGGGACAGCAAGTACAATATAGTGGCTATCTGAAAAAACGTTTATGGGCTGGTCTCTAAAATTTTCTAGAGCTCTTACCACAGCTTCCAATTCCACTAGTTGAGCTGATTTGTGTGCAGTTATGTAAGTCATATTTTCTTTTTTGTGACTACTGCAGCAGTACCATTTGAGGACCCATCTGTAAATACATTAAATGCCTTAGGAATAGGCTGATTTTTTATTACCTGTGGAAATATAATAGGATGATTAATACAAAAATATAATATAAGAGACTTAGGAAGATGATTATCAAAATTTGCAGAAGTAGAGCATCTAGCTATAGCCCAATAATGATTGGGCTATAAATATTCATTGAAGCATAAATATTCAATCTGTGACGATGAATAGGGAGTAATAATAGTAGCAGGGTGAATGCCAAATATTTTAGTAGAAGTCTTAAGTCCTTGAAGAATAAGTTTAGCCACCATGGAGGTATAAGACTCAATTATACTCTTAGAAGAGATGGGCAAATATATCCATAATAAAGGCCCTTGTTGCCAAAATACTCCTGTGGGTGTATATTGTGAAGAAATAATAATCAAATCAGCGGTTGAGTTAAATCTGTCACAATGAGCTCCTTCAATGGCTTTTTCTACTAACTTTAAAGCTTTCCTAGCATCAGGAGTCAATGTTCACAGTGAGGATGGATCTGGGTCCCCTTGAAGGATATCAAATAAAGGTTTTAGTTGGCCAGTAGTGAGGTTTAGTGAAGGGCAAAGCCAATTAATGTCTCCTAGTAGTTTTTGGAAATCATTGAGGGTGGTCAAATGTTCTTTATTTATTAAAATGTTGGGGGGTCTAACAAAGGCATCCATGATTTTAAATCCTAAATATAATATGGGTGATCTGCTTTGAACTTTTTTCTTCTACTATATATAATCCATATTTTTTAAATTTTTCTACCACGTCACTGAATATATTAAATAAGATTTTTTGATTAGGGTGGGCCAGTAAAACATCATCCATGTAATGTAGACACATGAGGTTTGGATATTTATTTTTGATGGGTTGGATAGCCTTGTCCACATATATTTGGCATATGGTGGGGCTATTAGCCATTCTCTGTGGCAAAACCTTCCATTGATATCTCTGATCAGGGCCATTATTGTTAATAGAAGGAACTGAAAAAGCAAACCTGGGGGCATCCAGAGGATGTAGGGGAATAGAAAAGAAGCAATCCTTTATATCAAGAGTAATAAGATGGAAATTTTTTGAAATAGCTACAGGATTAGGAAGTCCAGGTTGAATAGGGCCCAAGATTTGCTTGGTTTTATTAATTTGTCTAAGATCATGTAACAATCGCCATTTTCCTGATTTTTTCTTGATCACAAATATGGGGGAATTCCAGGGAGAGGTGGAAGGTTCTATATGTCCTGCTTCTAGTTGTTCCTGAACTAGTAGGTGGGCCACTTGTAATTTCTCTTTAGATAGGGGCCACTGAGGGACCCACACTGGCTTACCAGAAAGCCATGGTATTTTCAAAATTATTTTCTCAGTGGCCCCGAAGAAAAATGTCTTTTTCCTTTATGATAATGATTTCTTTTAGGGTTAAGCTTACCCTGTACTTTTTGATAATGATTTCTTTTAGGGTTAAGATTACCCTGTAGATTTTCATATTTAACACCTGTAGACTTGGTTGCAGGGTGTACTCCCACTTGTTGTAAAATATCTCTTCCCCATAAAGTAACTGGTAGGTTAGGTAAAACATGAGGCTGAAACGTTCCTTTATGTCCTTCATCATTCTCCCATTTTAAAATTACCACACTTTTTTCTGGGAGGTTATTATATCCCAAGCCTCTTAAACTGGTTGAAGCTTTTTGCAGAGGCCAATGCTTGGGCCATTGACGTAAATTAATGATGGAAGAATCAGCTCCAGTATCTATTAGTCCCTCCATTTCTATTCCTTGGATTTTTATTTTACACATAGGCCTCCTTGAACAGTCTCGAACCCAGCAAGCCATGGGTCTCGAATCAGTGGAACAAAATCCTCTATTCTTCCTTTTTTTAAGGCATACTCATTTTAAATGAATTATGTAAATTTGGAAGGAGAAGCAGCTGAGCAATTCTATCTCTTTGATTAACAGAACTTATACTTTGGGGTGAGCTAAGCATTATTTTTATTTCCCCTTTGTAGTCTGAGTTTATTACACCTGGGGTCACTTACAAACCTAATAAGCTTTCAGGACTTTTCCAAGAATAAGTCCTACAGTCCCTGAGGGAAGAGGTCCCCTGAGTCCTGTGGGAATCAGTTGAACCCCCATTTCAGGTGTTAACACTATTCGGGCGGTGGAACAGTGGTCTAATCCTGCATTTCCTCCTGTTCCTTTGCGAGGGAGTGGATGGGTAGTAGGGATTATGTTGGGGAAGCATCTGAGTGGATGCTTGAGGATACTCCTCCTCCAATGCCTCGTACATTTGTGGGCCCTGGGGCATTGGGCCCCGTGCCCCGTTTTTTTAATTCCTGGACAAAAGATTTCCATGGATGTCAAATTTTGAATAGCATTTATTGGCCCAATGATTTCCCTTTTTACACCTGGGGCAGCGGCCTGGGGCACCGTATGAGCTTGGTCTTATTTCTCTTTGGGGATTTTGTCTAGAATAGCCTGATTGATTGTGATAATTTTGCCTGGAATATCCTGATTGATTATAATGTCTAGGTTGAGCCCTTGTGAAATTTTGAGGGGCAGCATCTCTCATAGCTGCTGCAATCACATTTCTTGTGACAAAGGCATCATTTATATCTTTACATAGTTGTATATATATGGAAAGATCCTTTTTATTTCTCCATGGCCTGATGGCTTCCTGGCAATATTTATTAGCATTTTCATATGCTAATTGAACAACTAATGGCATAACTTGATCGACCTCTCCAAACACTCTACCTGCAGTTCTCAAAAGTAGATCAGCAAATTCAGCATATGGTTCATTAGGTCCTTTTTGACAAGCTACCTTGCAAATCGCCAGGGCCTTGTAAAGTTTTCCATGCCTGTAATGCAGCTACATAGATCTGAGCATATACGCCTGGCATATAATATTTTTTTGAGCCTGTGAGTCTGCGAATTGCCCCTCTCCTGTGAGCATTTCTACATTCTGATCTCCAAACCCTGCAGCTGCGTTTCTTTTAGCTGTTTCTATACACAGTTCTTGGAATTGTGATCGCCAAACCAAGTATTGTCCGCCACTTAAAACAGCTTTGCATAGACTTTTCCAGTCTGAGGGGGTTAAGCTAAAGGTGTTAAGGGCCTCTAGCATGCTCAGCATGAAAGGAGCTTGTGGTCCATATGTCATTACTGCCTCTTTGAGATTTTTTTATTGTTTTGAAATCTATTGAGAGGTGGGCCCTCTGTCCATCAATTTCAAATACTGGCAGTTCCCAATTTATCTGTGAGTTACCCTCGAGAGCATGTAAGCGCTCAGAAAGACTTTTTATTTCTGTTCCTAGGTATGCAAATGCCTAGTAATACCCTTCATGTTTTCTGTAATGGATTCCACCCATAGAGGAGTAGAGGACATGAGTGGTTCCTCTACTTGACGGTCCTTTTTCTTGGTCTTTTTTAGTTTCTTTTTTCTCATTTTCTCAGGATCACTTTTAGTAGATTCCTCACTACTGTTAATTTCACTGACAGCAATATCCTGAGTCCCAGGTTCAATGGAGAGCCAGTATCCTTCAGCTATCTCCAATAAATCCTGAATAGCTCTAACAGCTCGGATTTTTGTCATTTTGGGGATGCTTCTAATACTCTCCTTACTGGTCTTAGTTGACTCAGCGGAAGCTACGCTTTCATGATCGCCTTCACATTTTTCTAAATCCTCCTCACTAACGACAGACTCAGCTATATCAAAGAATTCATCAAGAGCCTTGTACACTTGGGTCTTAGTTATTTTTTAACCCATTTAAACCGCTCTGACTAGAGACTCCTGCGAGGTTCCTTAGTTCTTACCTGCCGTGCTGAATTCCCCGTACAGGCCACCACCTGTAGCAGCCTGAAGCGATGGCCGCTTGGAGCAACTACGCTGTGGGAACAAGTTCAGAGGCAGACTGGAAACAAACAGGCTTTTTATTCTGGTAGCTTTTCTCTCTGGCTCTAACAACAACTCCCACACGCACCACACACCACCAAACTGGCGCCAACCCGATCTGCCAAGTCACGGCTCAAGTCTCTCGAGATCCTGGGCCAAGTCCCGCGAGATCCCGGGTCAAGTCCCGCGAGACCATGGAAGGCGGCAATGCCCGACCATGGCCTGCAGCCAACCGCAATCTCAGCCATCTACCCAATCAGAGCTCCTGCACACACACAGACACCCGGGGCGCATGCACAGACGCACGTGTGCGCGCACACACACACACACACACACAGAGTCACACAAACATACCATAAAACACAAAGACAGATGCACAGAGAACTGTATACACGTGAAAACATGCACATAAACACATAGCACACAGCCACATACACACCTATCTATGTGTCTGTGCACACACATACAGATACACACGCGTGCTTATATATGCACACACCTGTGCATCAACACATAGACACATACATACAATGCACAGACACAACAACTCTACACACACACATCCACAACACACACTCACATGCACTCACCCCACACACGTGGATACGTGGCTTGTGGGACTTGGGCCTCTGTGCCTTGAAGTCGGGACTGTCTCCTCATGTCAATACTGACGCCTGTGGACAAGATGGTCTCCAAGACTCTGAGCCCTAAGACTCAGACTCAGTTTCCCAGCTTGACAGGGAGACTCGTGCAGAAGCCAGCAGCCCATGACATCTGGTGTTCAATTCCCCAGACACCCAGGACTCAGTGAATGCTCACCTCACCCCAACACACATGTGCACACGCGCACACACACACACAAACACAGAATAACATAAGCACACATACACTCACACACAGGGGGTGGGCAGGCAGGGGCCCATACGGTGCCTGAGGCTGGCCCTGCAGCAGGAAGCCATTTCCAACTACCAGCCCTAGCCAGGAGCTAAGAGGAGCCTTCTCCACAACACCTACTGTCTCTGGTGAACCCTGAAAACATGATACACCATGCACACGTGCTCACACACATGCTCACATTGACCTACACATGTGTACCCTCATGACACAAATACACCATGCACACGTGCTCACATGCATGCACGCATTGACACGCATATGTGTACCCTCATGACACAAATACACCATGGACACGTGCTCACACGCATGCATGCATGGACACACATACGTGTACCCTCATGACACAAATACACCATTCACACGTGCTCACATGCATGCACGCATTGACACGCATATGTGTACCCTCATGACACAAATACACCATGGACACGTGCTCACACGCATGCATGCATGGACACACATACGTGTACCCTCATGACACAAATACACCATTCACACGTGCTCACACGCATGCACACATTGACACACACATGTGTGCCCTCATGACACAGATACACCATTCACACGTGCTCACACGCATGCACGCATTGACACACATGTGTGTGCCCTCATGACACAAATGCACCATGCACACATGCTCACACGCATGCACGTATTGACACACACATGTGTGCCCTCATGACACAAATGCACACATGCTTAAATGCATGCACACATTGACCTGCACATGTGTACCCTCATGACACAAATGCACCATGCACACGTGCTCACACACATGCACACATTGACACGCACATGTGTACCCTCATGACACAAATACACCATGCACACGTGCTCACACACATGCATGCAAGGACACACATGCATGTACCCTCATGACACAAATACACCCATGCACACGTGCTCACACGCATGATCACATTGACATGCACATGTGTACCCTCATGACACAAATACACCATGCACACGTGTTCACACACATGCATGCACATTGACACACACATGTGTACACTCATGACACAAATACACCCATGCACATGTGCTCACACGCATACACATACTGACCTGTACATGTGTACCCTCATGGCACAAATACACCCATGCACATGTGCCCACACACATGCACACATTGACACACACGTGTACCCTCATGACACAAATGCACACTTGCTTAAACGCATGCACACATTGACCTGCACATGTGTACCCTCATGACACAAATACACCCATGCACACGTGCTCACATGCATGCACATACTGACCTGTACATGTGTACCTTCATGGCACAAATACACCCATGCACACGTGCTCACATGCATGCACACACTGACATGCACACGTGTACCCTCATGGCACAAATACACCATGCACACGTGCTCACACACATGCTCACATTGACACGCACATGTGTACCCTCATGACACAAATACACCATGCACACGTGCTCACACGCATGCATGCATGGACACACATACGTGTACCCTCATGACACAAATACACCATTCACACGTGCTCACACGCATGCACGCATTGACACACACATGTGTGCCCTCATGACACAAATGCACACATGCTTAAACGCATGCACACATTGACCTGCACATGTGTACCCTCATGACACAAATACACCATGCACACGTGCTCACACACATGCACACACTGACACACACATGTGTACCCTCATGACACAAATACACCATGCACAGGTGCTCACATGCATGCATGCATGGACACACATACATGTACCCTCATGACACAAATACACTCATGCACACGTGCTCACACGCATGCTCACATTGACATGCACATGTGTACCCTCATGACACAAATATACCATGCACACGTGCTCACACGCATGCACGCATTGACACACACATGTGTACCCTCACGACACGAATACACCCATGCACATGTGCTCACACGCATACACATACTGACCTGTACATGTGTACCCTCATGGCACAAATACACCCATGCACATGTGCCCACACACATGCACACATTGACACACACGTGTACCCTCATGACACAAATGCACACTTGCTTAAACGCATGCACACATTGACCTGCACATGTGTACCCTCATGACCCAAATACACCATGCACACATGCTCACATGAATGCACACACTGACATGCACATGTGTACCCTCATGACACAAATACACCATGCACACATGCTCACATGCATGTACACACTACCATGCACATGTGTACCCTCACGACCCAAATACACCATGCACACGTGCTCACATGCATGCACACGCTGACATACACATGCGTACCCTCATGACACAAATACACCATGCACACGTGCTCACATGCATGCACACACTGACATACACATGCGTACCCTCATGACACAAATACACCATGCACACGTGCTCACATGCACACACACACTGACATGCACATGCATACCCTCATGTGAACACACACACGTTGAAGCGTGTAAGCTGGAGCGTCCATCTCGCAAAGCCGTCTGTCTGCCAGCACTTGGAAGGTGCTTCCTGCCTCACATAAATGAAGGTGCGAGCTGAGCAGACCGGCTGAGGTGGCTCATCTGAAATGCGTTTCCTAAGTAGATAGGTGTGATGCTTTCCAGAAATCGACACACTTCTCTGAGAGCATGGGCTTGGAACGAGCGAGCTTGAGGCTGGAATGTCTTCCGAATCTTGTGCGCAGAGACGTGAGTGCCACCTATGGAGTGAGAGAAGAGCCATGTGCGTCCTCAAGCCCGAGCCAAGCCGAGAGTGAAAGAGGGGACAGGGGACGAGTCCTAGGGGTGATGGGAAAGGACACGGCACGGCAACTGCAGCCCTTGACTGAGGTTTTTGCCTATATTATAGGGTTTTTTTAAAGAGGTTTGGAATCGTGGTTTTTTTTTTTTTTCTCAATTTAAGTTATAAATTTAATTAAATTCAGCATATGAGAGGTCTGAATCTTTCTTAAAACGTCAGATATGAATATATAATTTTTTTTTCAATTGTAAATACTAGGGAATATAATTAGAATGAAAAAATAAGATCATTGGAAGATGAGAGGGCCTGGTTTTAAAGCATGGTCTTTGTATGTTAGTTTCAGGAAAACGAAATGGCATGAAGAAAGGCTTCTGGGAGTGGCGGCTTCCTCCGCCGAGGGCAGGGCGACCATCCGCCGCCCACCCGCGTGGTTCTTTGATCTCCCTGGGCCTTGGCAGGCGCGGCAGTGAGGTGCTGCTCTGGCCACCTCTGGAAAGCTTTCTCTCTCCTGGGCCCGCCCCTCCCCACCTGGTCCCCGGCAACTGTTTCTTTCTCGTGATGAGAAGGGTTTTGATGGCAGCGACGGGAGGGGACGTGGAGCCCTTTATCTGACTCCCCTCTGCTGCTCCAAGCCTCCAACCTGCGAATGCATCCCACGCGCAACTTCAGTCGTATCGGCACTATCTACAGAAAAACCAGGATGGAAAGCAGAGGGCAGCCTACCACACGCAAACACAGGTGCACACTCACGCACGCACAAAAGGAGAGGAAAGGAAGGGACGGGACGCGTGCTGGAAACAGCGTGTCGTCTCCAAAGGACCCATCTCTGCTCGCAGGCGCACCTCCCCGCCTCGCGAAGGCAGGCCGCTCGGTCTCATCACCAGCCACACAGTGCAAGACCCCGTCCAAAGAGGAGGCCCACGGACGTCCCCACTTTCCATTAAAATGATTTCAGAAAGCTTTTTTTCTCCTGCTGAAAGAACCCATTTTGCAAGATGATTTAGCTCAAAATCTGCTGGGAGTAACCCCTGACATAAAGTCATATTGTGTTGGAGTTTAGTCCTAAATTCATACATCAATTATTTACTGTCAACGCCGATTGTATAAGTGTAGAAAATTACCAGGAATGATATTTTCTCTCAGGCAGAAAAAATGTGATACAGCAGATCCACCCCACCTAATGTGCCGCCCCCTGTCCAGGGCCCAGAATTATTTATGCATTAGAAAACAGTGTGCGGGGCCAAAGGGAAAAGACGGGGAGAAAGACAGACACATTATTTTAAACCTTTCATAACACCCATAAATATTTCATAACAAATAAATAAAGAATGTCGGGCTTGTGTGGAGACAGCTGTAGAGGCACGGTTCAGCGGTCCGCAGAGCTCCGGGGACCCGCGCTTGCCCTCCACTGAGCCCCCATTTCCTTTTAATCACCCACCAGTGCACTGTGGGTAGGGGCGCGCCAGGTGAGCGCCGTGCTGAAGGTTATGCGCATGATGCCACTTTAATCTGATCACAGTGTTTTTCTTTCCTATTTATTTTTTTAAGACAGAAAATTCAGGAAAATGTGTGTGTCGGGGTTGCTCCTTGCGTGGCTAGCGATCTTATCAAAAGTCTCCTTTTGGAATTTTTATACCGACCCACGTTGCCTCTGCGATTTTATCCCAAATAAAAAGCAATGATTTTGCAGCACAAGGAGCCCGTGTTTTGAGACTAGCACCCTCGAGGCAGAGGTGGCCGTGGCACTGAGACAGGCCCAGGGTGCCCTTCCCGACACGCCCTTCCTATGCTCCTCCATGACAACCTTCCTGCAAACAAAGAGAGGAAAGGAAACAGAGGTGCGTGCGCCCTGGCAGAGCAGTGAGCTCCTGTGAGTGGCGGCAGGGCAGGCCCGTGTGTCACGTGGCCCACCTGGGGCATGGCTGGGCTGACCCATGAGCTGTGGGCAGGGGTAGCTCACCATGGGGCAGAGAGGTGACCGCAGTACCCGGGCAGATGCGTGCTGTGAGCCGTGAGGCACGGCCCTGCACTGCAGGGTCTGTGGGAAGGAGGGGGCTGCACAGGCCTGTCTCTGAGCAGGGTGGCCTCTTCTGCACAGCTGAGGAGTCACAGCCCGCTGGTGGCTGACCTGTGGCCACTTAGCACCTGACTCTGGCCACAGTGGGGCTCAGAGGTGACTCTCAGGGTCCCTCCTAGAATGAAGACCACAGTGTCCTGTAGAGCAGAGGGCACAGACAAGGGCGAGTGGCAAGGGGCCTTGACCCAGGCTGGCAGGATGTGGGGCAGTGGGGGTCAGTCTGCAGGCCAGCCACCTGCAGCCTCCTCGCCCTGGCTGCTGGTGCCCCCGTGGTCCATGCACTGCAGAGGGGAGGTGGCTCCCCGAGGCCCCCAGCACTGCCCCTGGGGGTCCTTTGTGAGTCTCCAACGTTATCCGCTCACCATCTGCATCCCCCAAACCTGCATGTTGAAACCGTAACCCCCAGGCAAAAGAGGTGCCACTTTGGAGAGGTGACGTGGTCACAGGGTGGGGCTGATAATGGCACTGTTGCCTTACAGAGGGTCCGGCCCCCACCCTCTCTCTGCCACACAGCGATGTGCCGAGTATGCCCTCTATAAACCAGGACCAGGCCCACAGAAACTGACCTGTGAACCCCTCATCTTGACCTTCCAGCCCCAGAGCCATGGGAAATACCTCTTATCTACCCCATGTCCCCACACCTGTCCTTGTTTGTCACGGCGACCCAAGCTGACTGGTACACTCCCATGTGGCACCTCCCAGTAAGGCCTGCTGGGGCTTGTTCCTTAAGGTCAAACTCAGAAGACTCCTCGATGGGCCCAGGGCGGTTTCAAGGCCTCTCTCTGCATTCCAGGAACTCTTCTTTCTATGATCTCTCCCGGGACCAAGTCCTAGCCCTTTAGCGAGTTCTGCCCAGCATCCTGGGGTCTGGGCCTCTCTCTCCAACTCTGTCTGGGGTGGGGACCCGCATGGCCAGAAGCAGCCCTCTCTGTCCTCAGAACTCAGGAGAAGGTGCACCGGGAGAACTAACTGAATCATAGTTCAAACTTTTAATAAATCGCTCATCATTTTTTAAACATTTGAGGATACAACAAAGATCTCAAATAACCTGCTAAATATTCATTTCATTAATAATTAAGCACACATTTATTTTTTACTAATTATCGCATGCATTGCTGAATGTTCACTGCGAGTTCATCACCGTAGTTTCAAGTTCAAAAGGAAGTTTGGCTCAGCCCTCTGAACCCATGGTCCCCAGCCCGAGAACGCACGCCATGGTTCTCCTCCCGTGACGTCACCAGCACGAGAGTCCACCATTGCCACTGCCACAGGCACCCCAGAAAGAGCCCCGTCGGGGCATGGGGACGCCTCACCACTGCCGGGGAAGCCAGCTGCTCCCCGTCCCGTGGCCCCAGGAAAGGGGATCGTGGGTCATCCTGGGGGAAAGAGGAGGTCGAGCAGACGCGAGGATGGTGGAGGGGCGTGTGGTGGTGAGAGAGGGGCAGCACAGGGAGGAAGAGGACCCCAGCAAACAGAAGGACAGGGACAGGCTCCAGAGGCGCCCGCGGCGCGAGGAGAGCAGCCTGCCGCGTGCCCTCGGAGCCCCGGAAGCCTCCCCTGCGCTTGGCGGCTCCTGCGCTGCCCGGGTCAGCTCACCGGCGGGTGCTGCGCTTGCAGGTGGAGACCAGCGGCCTTCCAGATGCCACTCTCCACCAACGCCAGGGCCTTGTTTATTATTTACTTGTTTATTTATCTACTTTTGGGTTCTCTTTGTTGGTGGTGGTTTGTTACTTATTTTTTAACAAGGAAACTTTATTTTTAGAATATCAATAGCGTGAATCTTAGGAACCTGGTTGGCTGTGCTCGGGTCCCTCCATTACTTCTGAGTGTGCATGAAGAGCCTGCTGGGTATCTAGGGGAGATCATGTTATTTCGAGGTCCAGGCAGAGGCTGAAGTCCTGCACCTCTCTCAGGTGTGTCTTGGACAGAAAGCAGAGCCCAGAGTCCTCAGCGGCACCCACTGGACCTGCCCGGGCCCCCCAGGCCCCTGGCTGCTGGCGGCCGGTCTCCCTCCCCAGCCTGCGGCACCTGCAGTGCTCGGGACCCACGCTGGGGGGCCGGGCCTTCAGGTTCTGAGCGCCACTTCCTCTAGTGGCCGACAGAACCCCCAGCGACGCCCCGCCCCGGGCTCAAGGACTGTGCTTTGTGGCACCTCCAGGAGCCCCGTTGGGATCAACTCCCAAGGCTCTGAGGAGACAGGGCTCAGGGCCACGTGGGGACCCCGCACTGCCGTCCAGCCAGGTGCTGATGGAGACCAGGCCAGAGTGGGCCTCCAGTGGCCCTGAGGAAGCTCCTGGGCCTCGAGGGACCTGCCGCCAGCCGGGCCCTGCATGGCCACAGCCTTTCCACCAGCCCAGGGCTCTGGCTTCTGAGATGGGCATCGCAGGTCAGCTAACACAGGGGACACTGCCTCGGTCGTGGTGGCCTCTGTTGGGCCAGTGATGAGAGCCACGTGGCGGGGCCCACGGCCTACAGCTCAGCCTTGCTCTGCCAGCTCTGACCAAGGCTGTCGTGCCTGGCACTAGAAGAGTGCGCCGAGGAGGAGGAGGCCACGGGGTCTCTCGCGAGAGGACACCTTCCCACCTGTTCTCAGGGGACAAGGCCCCCCAAGGGCCTGGTGTCTCAGGCAGGAGGGCTGCCAGCGTTCCAATTTGATAAGAAATGCCACATGTATTTTCATCAGTGGCTGACAGGGATGCGGGTGACCTTGGTCACTGGGGCACCGGGTCCCTCGTGAGTGCAGGCGTTGCCTCAGTCTCCCCTGGACACACCCAGTGGTACTCAGCCGGTTGGGCAGGGCTGTGTCCCCAGAGACCCCCACTGTGAGCTCAGCTTCCTCGGTTAAAGGACAGGCGCTCATAGCGGGCACCACTGGTCACCAAGCACCAGGCGTCCTGCCCGTGCTGGGCACACACCAGCCGGCAGGCCCAGTCACTGTCATCAGGAACGTTCAGTCACTAGACCATGCGCAGACCAGGGACACGAAGCAGGTAGACCAAGTGCACAGATTGCACAGATGCAAGTCGAAGACGTGCCTGTGAGCTCCGCGGGCTCACGTCCGGGAGCCGCGGTCGGCAACGCGTCTCCGGGTTGGTTGGATAAGCACGCCTGCTGTGCCCCTCTGGGAGCCCGCAGTCCCCACAGTCCCTCCAGGGTGTGGATGACGCGGTGCGGGCTGGGGCAGCTCGAGGCTGTGAGTCGGCCTTGTGTGGCCACCTCGGGGCAGGGCCTCGGGGAGGTCGAGGCACCTGGCACAGGGAGGCCGAGGGCCACGCGGGCGTCTGCCCCAGAGGCACGCTCCCCGCAGAGGGCCCCAGAGCTGGCAGGTTGGGATTCCCATAACAAGGGTGATGAGGGGCACGTGCCAAGGCTCCTGTCCTGGCCCTCCTGTCCTGGGGCTGGTGGTCACTGGTGTGAGCCGACAGATCTGCTGGGGCAGCGAGTGGCTACCACAGCTCTCCAGGACCTTGGCTCAAGAGGCCCCAGGTGCTTCTCCGTCCCGTGACGGGCAGGCAACAGCATGGCAGGAAGAAGCTGAGGCCGCTGAACCAGGACCTCCCTTGACCCACCGAGGAGCAGGGATTGCCCACGCCGCGGCTCCGCAGCAGGGCAAGCCCTCCTGGCAAAGACCTGAGCCAGGCTCCCTCATGGCCCTCAGGCAAGGGGAGGGGGCCTGGCACACACAGAGTGGGCCCAGAGAGTTCTCTGTGACCCTGGGCTGCTCCAGAAGCACCCACAGCCCACCTTGCAGGCACAGGGGACGCTGGAAGCCAGGGAGCTGGGCAGCCCCAGGCGCAGCCAGAGAAGAGTCCAGAACAAGGGCAGTGGGGACGGACCGGGCTTCCAGGAAGATGCACAGATTCTAAAAGCATGTGCCCCGACAGCGTGCCGAAATAGGGGAGGCAGGAACTGAAGGGTCTGGAGGAGAAACGGACAATCTGTGTGAAAGGCGAGGCCTCAACAGGCTGCAGACCGGCAGACCAAGAAAGCAGAAAACCAAGCAGGATGCTGCTGACCTGAGAGCTCAGCCCATCACCGCCGTCTAGCTGACGTTCACGAGACAGTCCGTCCCCGCGTAGCAGGGTGCGCGCTCTTCTCAAGCCCACGCGGAACGTTCTCCAAGACAGGTGACGTTCTGGGCCACAGGACATCTCGACACATGTGAAAGACTAGAGATCAATCCAGTGTGTCCTCAGGTGACAATGGCATTGAAAGAGGAGTTGGTGACAGAAATTTGTAAATGCTTAGAAAAGGGTGTCTAGGTAACACAGAGACCATGGATTTCTCAAGAAACATTTTTAAATATTTTGCATCAAATAAAAACAAAAGCATAACTGGTCAAAGTCGTGGCGCACAGATGGACAGTGCGCTCACAGCCCTGGCGGAGATTCACAAGTGAAGGGAGCGCCGAGCCCTGCACTCTCAGCTCTCACTTTGGGAAAGCAGAGAAAGAAGAGTGGCTGAAGCCAAGAGGAAGCAAAGAAAACAAACAACAGAGATCACCATAGAGATCAATAAGACTGAAAACAGGAAAAATGTAAGCTGATTCTGTGGAAAGATCAGAAAAAAATTTATAAACTACCAGCCAGATCTTGGTTGGACAAGGAGAGAGAGAAACTGTGATCAGAAATGAAAGGTCACCCCTCTTGACTCCATGGACATTCAGTGTCTAGTTCAGAAGCACCGTGAACCCCTGTGCACCCACAGCTGGGTGACTTGAAGGGAGAAGACTTTTCCTTGAAAGATAAAAAAAGGCAAAGAGAAATGGATAACCTGAGTAACTCTGTAGCTACTGGAGTAATAAATCAAGAATTGATCAGATTCCAAATCAGAAATTACAAGGCCTCCATGATTCCACCAATCAATTCTTCCAATTATCTAAGGAAAAACTGTTCCAAATTCTCCCTGACCTGTTCCAGATTAGAGGGGTGAGAAGAAGGTGCCCAGCTCATTCTGCGAAGCCAGCCTCACCCAGAACCAGCGCCTGGCAGACACGAGGAGGGGCACTGCCGGAGGCTGCCAGGGGGGAGCCACAGAAGCTCTAAGCACAAGCCACCAGCCACGCCCCACTACACAGCGCAGTCCAGCTCGCAGCCCACTAGGGCTGGAAGTCAGGGTGACCCGGCACGTACAGGGACCGAAGAACTAGAGATCACGCGACCTCCCACTGGTACTGAAGAAGCATTTGGCAAAGGTGAACATTTCAGAGAAAACCTCTCAGCAAACTAGTAACAGGGGAACTTTGAGAATCCCAAGTTTAGAAGATGTGTACGAAGCCTCCAGGTGGCTTCATACGGAAAAGAGAGCAACGGGAAGCTTCCCTGCCCAAGTCAAGGAGGCGGGCGCGGCGGGTCCCCTCATCTGTGAGCATCACGCCGCAGCTCCTGGCCCGTGCCAGAGCACAGCAAAGGAAATAAGGGCTCTGGAAGCACGGAAGTAGGTCTGTCTCTACTGGCAAGGACACGACCACTTATTTAGAAAATACCCAAAGCACTCCGAATGAGGTGACGGCCACAGCGAGGCTGCAGGACATAGGTGAGGGAACTGAGCAGCACTGCCCACAGTCCAGCGACGGACACTGGGAACTTGAAGTTTAAATATGCTATTTAAATGTGCCATTATAAATATGCCATTTATAATAGCACCAAACATGAAAGAAATAATTACAATCTACCAAGTATGGACAGGTCTACATATTATCAATTCAAAAACTGACCCCAAAAAATCAAGATCTAAGTGAATGGAGAGATGTTCTGTGCTTGTGTATTGAAAAACTCAATAATGATAAGTGCCATTTTTTTTGTATAATTCTACAAAATCCCAATAAAATATCAAGTAACTGTTTTTCAGATGGTTACAAACGGACTCTGAATTCACATGGAAAGGCAAAGTCCCGGTGGCCAAAATAACAGTAAGAAAGGACAGACAGAGGCCTCGCACACCCCAGCTTCAAGAGCTGGGCAGGGCTACATCATCAAGGCAGTGTGGTGTCAGCAAAAGACGGACACTGGGTCCAGGGAAGAGCAGAGTCCAAAAGAGCCGACTAGCCTTTGCCAAAGAACAGAAGCAGCTCACAGTAAAAGGGGGGCTGGAGAAACCATAAGCCCTTATGCAAAAAAAAAAAAAAAAAAAAAATTAAAACATCAATGATCCTTGGCTTAGAATTTAATCCTTTACAAGAATTAACTCCAGCTGGATCACACCCCTAATTGTAAAATGCACAATGTTCAGACCTCCTGAAGAAAACGCAGCACCCTGAGCTTGGTGACTGTCTTGAACACAACACTCATAACCCAGTGCTTGAAAGAAAAATCACGTTTCGCTTTGTTGAAAGCAAACATTTGTGCTCCACGGAAGACATGAAGGGAATGAACAGCCAGGCTCAGTCTTGGAGAAAGATTCTGCAAGACACATCAGAGGAAGGCGTTTTCCCATGAGCGCATCCACACACATAAAACACGGATAAGGTGACAATCGACACAGCTTGGAAATGGGCGAAGACCTGGACAGACACCTCCCCCAGAGACGTGACCGGAAAATGAGCCCATGGAAACACACTCGGCCTCACCTGCCATCAGAGCACCGCAAGCGGAAGCAAAGGGGACACTGGCACACGCCACTCAGCGTGGCCACAACACCTGGAGTGGCCAGTGCTGCAGGGCCCTGAGCACCGGGGTCTCGTGGTGGCTGTTGGCAACACGAGACACAAACACGTGGAGGATGGAGTGGCAGATCCCTTGTCACACCTGTCGCAAGGGCAAATCTGGGAAAACACACCTTGCATAGACTTAGTCCTTTCAGAAGTAAAGCCAGCTGGTGGCACCCGGATGTTGAATGCACAGCTGCCAGGGGTCTGCATCAGAAGCAGCGAGTCATCACCGTGCAATGGCGTGGAGGGAGCTTGGACCTGCACAGCCAAGGGGACGTGCAGTGCATCTGGAGGGGCGCACGGCGTGAGTCCTTCGCCACGGCACTGGGCAGCCAGAGCTGGAGGGACAGAGAGCACCCGTGGTCAACAGGTGCTGGGGTGTGGTAGCAGGGTGCAGCCGGGTAGGTGAGGCGCACAAGGACTTTTAGGGCAGTGAAAGTGTTCTGTATGACGCTGTGGTGGTGAGCACAAAACAGTGAGCATCGTCGAGACCTGGGAGCTTGACGGAACAGAGCGAGCCTTGATCAATGCAAATTTCAAGAACTTCATGTGGTACGGGTTTTACTTTTCCTCTAGGAGTTTCTCCAAAAGCCCATTATTTGGGTCTAATTGTAGGGGGAAATAATCTTGGAAAATCTCAATTCTTAAGGTTATGAAAAAGGAAGGAGGAGAAGGCAGAGGAGGAAAAGAATGAGAAATGAAGATGTGTTGGTCCACTTTCCATTACTGTAATGAAATACCAGAGATAACTAACTTTAGAGGGGAAAGGTTCATTCTGGCTCACAGGTTTGGAGGCTTCTGCTTGTGCTCAGGTGGGCCCTCTCCACTGGGCCTGGCATGGGCTCATAAGCAGAAGCCTCCCGTTCACCCTGTGGACAGGAATGAAAGAGGTAGAAGAAGCAACTGGGGTCCTCAGTCCCCTTCCAGGGCCCATCTCAGTGACCTAAAGACCTCCCACTAGGTCCCACTCCTGAAGGTGCCCACCCCCGATGGTGCCATGGGAGGGGTCGGAGGCTCCGACACATGGGGCTTTGGTGAACACTGCAGACCCAGGCATAGCACAAAGGAGAGGCGGGAGGGAGAGAGGGAGGGGAGCAGGGAAGGGAGAGAGGGGGGTGGAGAGAGGCAGGGAGGAGGGGAGAGAAACCGCTGCGACCACAGGGAGCCCACGCTGAGCTCAGCCAAGTTAGCTACCCACTGAAAAGCAGGGGTAGCAAAACCCCTCGGGCACATGACAGGAAGTCTCAGCAGATAACTAGCAACGCCCACCACACGGCCCCAAATGGATGATCACACGAAGAAACAGAAGACCAGGGCAGGAAGAGGAGGACCCACTCTGACCGATGGTAGAAAAGGCAGGATTTAAAGACAGGTTCAAGGGCTGTGTTCAACTATGTGCAAGGACATAAATGAAAACATACACCCAATGAATGAAAATCTAGGAAAATCTCATCAGAGAAATAGAAGAGGAAATTCTAGAACTGAAAACTACAAAACAAACAACAACAACAAAAAATCACTGTGGTCTTAACAGCAGCTTGCACTTGGCCAAAGCTGATGAATTTGAAGAGAGATGAACATGAGGCCCCAACATGAAGAGCAGAGAAAGAGACTGAAAACCTGGAGTCGAGAGTCGGTGAACAGGCAAAGGCTTGGGAAGAAGCCAGGCCCAGGTCTGTGGTCCTCAGACTGCCGCCAGCTCCAAAGGGAAGGCCTTGCAATCCGACAGGAAACGGAGCCTGAGCCAGGGGACGGTGGCTTCAGCGGCTTTGAGAGAGGAGCTGCCTCCTGCTCCCGTGCAGAGAGAAGGGCACGGCAGCCCAGAACCGCGCTCAGAGCAAGGTCCTCCCGGCAGGCAACGCCGTCTCAGGAAGGACACCCAGGTTGTGCCAGGGAAGCCCCCAGGACAAGGCAGCCCCCTCCCGCCACGTGAGCAGCTCGGGCCTGACCGTGGGCCGGTTCCTCCTAAATTCCTTGAAGCGCAGGCGACTCAGAGGAGAATGGAGAGCGGTGTCTTTCGGTTCTGTCGCGGTGGACATCTTCTTACGGAAGTCACCCTGCCACGTGGGGCTGTGTGGGACCTGCGGCTGCCACAGTCTCCCCTTCACTTGAGCGCGCAGGCTGAGGCCGCTGCGTCTTCCTAGAAGCCAGGCGGCTCCGACTTACAGACTCTGCTCTAGAATTCTTTTCCCTATGGTGGTGCTGAAGTGGTTTGCATCCAGTTGGAGCTGCCTTCAAAACCTCATGTCCATGGCTTCCTGGGCTAGTGATGGGCAGTGGGGTCTTCTCTCCTGGGCAGCAGCTTCAGCCAGTGCAGCTCCCAGCGAACCACAATAAGGAGGGACACAACCCACACACTAGTGCGCTACATGCTGAGCTACCATGCTTGGTGGGTCAGGCGTGTGAAATACATTCTCTTTTTTCTTTCTTTCTTTCCTTCCTTTCTTCCTTCCTTCCTTCCTTCCTTCTTTCTTTCTTTCTTTCTTTCTTTCTTCATCTATTGGCACCAGAAATTGAACCCAGGGTGCCTGGCTAACCACTAAGCCACATCCCCTCCACCCCCTTTTTTTTTAAATTTTGAGATAGAGTCTCACTGAGTTGCTTATAGTCTCACTAAATTCCTGAGGCTGGCTTTGAACTCATGTTCCTCCGGCCTCAGCCTCCCGTGCCCCTGGGATTACAGGTGTGTTTCACAGTGCCCCGTGTGAGATACATTTTCAACTTACAGTGGGCGTGTTCAGACACAACCCCGTCACATTGAGAGGCATCTGCCATCTGTACAGCAACCACTGAAATAGGAACGGGAAGAGACACAACTAGAAAGTGGACAGATGGCTTCAAATGAATCTCCAATTTTCAGGTAATCTAGAAGATAAAAAGGGAAAAGAAGAAATGGGGACAAAGTAGCAAATGGAAAGAGAACAGTGAGTTAGAACAGCAGACCCAGGTCCATCCGAGTCATTCCCGAGGGACGCCGCCGTCTGCAGCCTGACTCTGCAAGGCCCTGCGTGCCGGAGTGCAGGTGGCAGGTGAGGAAGCTGAGGGCACCGTTGGAGGTCTTCAAGCTCACAGGTGCTGAAAGTGCCAGGCCACTGCCCGGGTGTCCACCTGACTGCAGGTCCCATCCACACAGGCCACAAAGGGCACCTTGGTGCTGATGTGTGGTCCTGGAGACGCAGGAGCTGACAAGGGAAGGAAGCAAGGAGGGGTGGCCAGGCGGGCTCCTGCGGCAGCAGCCTGGGGGCGGCTGTGGGCCGGCCTGCCTGCCAGACGCCCCGGGCGCCAGCCAGGGAGCTTGGAGCACGTGGGCTTTTCTTTGGGCACTTATGAAAGATGTAAGGGGCCGAGGAGTCACTGGACTTCCTGGTGTGCCCGCACCCCCTGCAGATTCCACACCCGGGGACAGGGTCCCTGGTGGGCAGCACTGCGGCTCCCACTGAGGACCCAGGACGCTGCGGACATCGGCAAGGAGGTGGTGGGTGTGCTGGAGCCCCCAGTCCTGGGGCAAGCTGCGTCCTCGGTCACTCCCCCACCAGACCCCGAAGCCCAGACCGCGCCCCAGCACCGTCCATAACGTGCCAAGCAGCGCTGGCTGGAACCAACCCAAGACCACAGCCAGGGGCGCCGCCCCTCAGGGGCCGGCCTGTTTCTTTGCTCCAATGAGGAATGTAGCGCGCAGGAGCAGGGGGTCCCGCCTCCCCGACGGGGCTCTCTGTGAGCTTCTGCAGGGCGGGTGCTGGCTGGGGAGTCCGAGATCCAGCCTCCATGTGCCGCCTCTCACCAAACCAAGGAGGCGAACCCCGGGGAGGCTTGGTCGGAAGGCTGGGAGGCCAGGGGTGGAGCCCAGAGCGGCCTCAGTGCAGGGCTTGCTGCATTTCATGAATGGACCTACAAGGGCGCTGCGTGGAGGCCTCCCGCCGGGCACGGGCTCCAGGCCAGGGCACGGCACTGCCAGTCGCCAGGCGGCTCATCACCCTCCCCTGGCAGAGGCGGGCAAGCCCAAGGCAGCCGCCGGTCCCCGGTGGCCGTGGACGCAGGTTCTGCAGGACGTGGTGGTGTGCAGACGGTACTATGATACACCAGTGTGTGGTCACCCCAGAAAGGTTCAAGTGGCTGTCCTCTGTCTGATCCAGGGGTCACCAGAGAAGGCAGCATCAGGGACATGCAGAGTCCAGAGGTCGTCTGATGAGGTTGCTGAGCAAAGCGTTGCTAGGGCACCAGCCGAGGGAGCCGGCGGTCGGGTCATCAGACCTGGCGGCGAGGAGGCGGCCCCGGAGGCCTGAGATGAGCTGCACGTCCTGGCTCCTTGGTGCTCCCGAACCCAGGCACAGGTGTGGGGAGGGGACGTCCCTGCGGTCCCGGGGTCGCGCCCTGGTGGTCCTCAGTTGTCTTGGTGGCTCAGGAAGGCTGGACGGGCTGCAGCCAGGCTCTCTTCCCCAGGAGGCCGGCTCTGAGAGCCCACGGTGGTGGAAGGGTCCCCCGTGGCCAGGCCTTGCCCTGGAGAACAGGCTCCGGCCACTTGCAGGAGGCTCATGCCCCGCGCCCGAGAGAGCAGGAGGGGACTTCTCTTATCTTCACTTTGGGGACCTGTTAGAGCTCCTGGAGGGACAACTCAGAGGCGGGGACCACAGGCCTGGGCGCTGGCGTCTCGGGCCAGCCCTGGGCCCCATGTCGGTGGGCGTGGTGCAGCAGACGCGCTGGCCACTCGGGGCGTTCTGACCCCTCCCTGTGCAGCCCTCCACACCCAGGAGGGGCCTCCTGCACAGGAGGACCTGGAACTGCGGGCGGGCGCCAGGCAACAGTGTCCCTCAGAGAAGACGTGGCCTCACAGGGGGTCAGCACGCCGTGCCCCAAAGCTCATCCTGAGGGGAGGCTGGGTGCCAGGCCCCCAGGCTGCCCACGCAGCCTGCCTCTGAGCCACGCAGCAGCGCCCGGGGCGTGGGGGTCTGGCCAGTCACCACGCGCTCAGGCTGCCTGGACATCGGCTTGTCCTGTCTGCCCCTGTCCTCTCCCTGGCCAGGTGTCTGGTCAGTCCTGAGTGCCAGCCCACGCCCACCAGGAATCCTGCCTTTTCCTTTCAGACTCAGCTCAGTGCTCGCACCACGCGCCCCTCACTGACCTGGCCCACGGCCTCCCGCAGCCCGGCGCGGGGCCTGGCCTCTCTATGTCGCTCAGGGCACTGAGGCTGGGGGGCGGCTCCTGAGCGTCTCTGGGCTGACGCTGGCTGTGCCGGCGCTCACGGGCTTGGGCAGCGGGCACGGCTGCCACCTCCCAGGAGGCCCGACTACTGGGTGTTTCCCACACTCCCCAGGGTGGGGCGGACCTGGCGGTGTGCCCAAGGTGGCCGCGCGCTGCAGGAGCTGAGGAAGGACGAGAGGGGAGGGGCCTGTGCCTGAGGGAAGGTGGAGGAGGACACCGGGCCCTGGAGGTGGACACGGTCATTTCAGTGCTGACCAACCTGAAATGACCCTGCCCCAGACGTTGTGTTCACTCGCGTCAGACAGAAGCAAGGACTGGCTGCTCTTGCCCAGGTGGTGGAAGGTCAGGCTCACCACGTAAACCTGCCTGTCCGTGCGGGCAGGGGAGCACGGGGTCCAGGGCACCCGCACGTCCCCTTGGTGTGACCCCAGACCCGGCTCCATGCCACCCACGCGGTCTGCGCCCACTCCTGGAGCTCTGCTCTGGGCACAGCCTGCCTTCACAGAGGGTCAGCTGCACGTCGCGCCGCAGTGGCTGAGGCAGTGACAGCTGCCTGCAGGTGCCAAGAAAACTGGCCGCGACAGTAAGGACCTGCTCGCATCAGTGGACGGTTTGGAACCCCGGGGGCCTGTGAGGGCGTCTGCCCCATGCCTGAGGCCGGGGCCTGGTGCGCTTGTGCACCGGGTGAGCGAGGGGCCCTCGGCACCAGGAGCCAGCGGAGAGGAGCCTCACCCCTCCCGCACCAGCGCCTCTGGTCTGTCCTGGGGCTCTGGGGAAGAGGGGGCAGGACACAGAATCCCCTGACTTGGCATTTAAAATGATAAGGCAATGACAGGGCCACCGAGGTGCTCGGCCAGCGGCCCGAGGCCTCCCGCTGCTGGACAGGGAGCCCTCCACGGGCCAACTGGTGCTCGCTTCGGCCGAGGTGGTCCAGCTGTGGGCAGCCTTGCCCTCACCCCCAAGCCCTGCCCCCTAGTTCACAGGGTCCAGTGAGTGTTCCAAAGTGTACCAAAGGGACGTGGAATTTGCATGGGCACCAGCCACCACCAGCTCCCCTGTGACCTGCTTTTGTTCCTATTCTTCTTGGCGATGACCACAGTGTTCTGTGGCTGGCAAATGACTCTCACTGAATAGTCCCCGACTGTGACCTCGTCAGTGGAGTGACCCATCTGAAGGGTTGGTAACCGTGAGGACTGGCTGGCGGTAGCTGTAGAAGGTGGCCTGTGGCTGCAGACACCAGGTCCCCGGGAGCCTGCCCGTGGGGCCACGCCTGTCCCTGGCCCTCTTCTCTCTCTCTGCTTCCGGCTGCCCCAGCAGACTGCAGTGCTCCCCAGCACGGCTCCGCCTCACCTCAGGCGAGGAGGGAGGGAGGCCTTGTTCCCGCCATCACCCAGTTTACTCTCCCCGTGCGTCTTTTGACGTCATGCCGCGCGCCTCAGATACACACAAAAACGGTTATTTTTAAAACAGATGAACCACGGTGCTTGTGTCGGATTTCACTGTGCCGACGCGTGTAGAGCCCCGAGCTAGGAATGGTTCTCACATTTTTAAACAGTTGATGAAAAATGCCCCAAAAAGAACATTTTACAACATGTGAAAATTGCTTTAGATTCAAATGTCAGTCCCTGGGTAGTTTTGCTGGGCACAGGGCCACTCACTCTTCACACGTGGCCTGTGGCTGACCACGTGCTCCACAGCAGAGCTGGCGGCGTGGCGGACTGCGTGGCCCCAGCCTGAGGTGTTCCCAGATGCCTAGGTGTTCCCTGGCCCCTGTGAGGCAGGAGCTCAGGGCCTGCCACCCCCTGCAGGAGGCCGCGGGTCCCAGCCGGGGGAGTGGGCTTGAAGAGCCACTGCCCAGTGCCTGATGGAGGGGGGCGTCCAGGTGGAGACCGCAGGGCTGGCCACTCCCAGCACCCCCTGCAGTGCTGCCACCGTCCGGGGCACCTCAGAGCCACCAGCTGTAGGTGTGTGCAGCCGGCGGACGGCCACCGCTCCCAAGGTCAGCCAGCGGGTGTCCACATCACCAGCCCCTGAGGTGGAACAGCGATCGAGATCACGAAAATCACCTTGTGCTCTGGGGGCCCCCCCCCCCCCCCCCCCCACTATGACCAAGGGACCACGGGACCCCGTCGTCTTCTCAGACACGAGTGATCTACACTTTCTCATCGGTGGTCTGTGGTCTCTGTTTATTTCTTTGTGCACGATCCTAGAGCCCGGGCCCACAGAGGCCCCGTCAGGGTTTCCAGGGCCTCCGTCCATGTCCTCGGTGCCTCTCTGAGTGAGTGTGTGGCCCCCTGCATGCCCACCGCAGTGGGCAGGGCTCTGCTGTGTGACCGCGGTTGTTGTGGGTGCGTCACGGTAGCCTGCGGAAGCTGCGACCCCTTTGTTGGCAAAGGAGACAGGTGGACTCTTTGGGGATTTTTCTACCTCTTTTGTTAGGTGACCGTTGAATGTTCTGTTCCTGTTTTCGATTGCTTTCTGTTGGTTTTAAGTTCCCACATAAGAACTGCTTCGCTCAACGGCGGCCTGTCTTCACGTTTGCTGAACGCGTGTGTGTTGACGGCGCTGGCCTTGGCCGTTGGTGGCCTCACGGCCTGCTCTGGCCCGGGCACTGCTCTGTCCTCCTGACCCTCCTTCTCGTGGTCATCCAGCCGGGTCCGTGGCCCTCAGCCTCCCTCCCCGCTCCTCCAGGCCCCTCCCCGGGGCTGCTCCTGGCAGTGGCAGGGAGGCTGCCCGCAGGAGGCCTCTAGTGCGTGCTGAATGACCGGAGAGGAGGCCCCGAGTGCAGGCTGGCGCGGCTGCCGGGGAGGGAGCCGGGCCTCCTTTTCAGCTTCCCCCTGAAACGTCCATTGCCCTGAAGCGCTGCCGGGAGGGCCTGGGCCAGGCGCCTGCGTGGACGGCCCGGAGAGAGGCCGCCTCTCGGGCTCCGCGCGGCTCCCTGCACAGGAGCCAAGGCCCTTCTCCAGACTGAAGGTGGGGCTCTGGCTTCCGGACTGGAGACCCTGGGCTCCAGGGAGTGGCCCTCTCTGTCCCCGCCCAGGGCACGTGACCCCACCATGCGGCAGTCACAGAGGAACGTGGGGATTGCTCGGCTGTGGATCCCAGAGGCTCTGAGCAGCACCACAGAAGCCTGGATTCCAGGATCAGCCAGCCAGACCCCGCCTGGCCGTGGCCTGTCCTTGGCAGCCCCCAGCCCACCCTCTGCTCCCCGCCCTCCCCCTCAGGTAAGGAAGGACCTGCACGTGCTGGCCACAGACCCTGGGAAGCACCTGAGCTGGACGCCGGGAGCCGGGTGCCCAGTCCTCTCATGGCGTTCAAGTCCAGGTTCACCCAGAGCTAAGCGCACACCTCCCGTCCAGCTCTGCAGCTGCCCCTTACTCGGAGACCTGGGGACAGTGCTGGGATTGCTGGCCAGGTCAGTGTTGGAAGGAGGAAGTCAGGCGCAGGTGAGTCAGACCTGGGTACCGTCCAGGGCTGGGGGAGGCGGCGTGCCGGGCGCTGACCACGGGGGAGACCCAGGTTTTCCAGAACATTAGATCCACTGGGCTGCTTGGCCTCCAAGGCCACGGGCACCGTCTTCTCCCGGCAGTGCCTCCCAGGTTCACGGAGGCTCAGACTCGGCCTGCGAGACCCCGTGGAGACCCCGGAGGCTGCGCTCCCCCACGCGGGCCCTGCTCCTGGGGCTTCCCCAGCTCTCTGCTGGTGACCTTGGCAGTTCCTCCAGGAGCACAACTGCCACCCTCTCCCTCCCTTGTCCCCTTGTTGTCACAGGTTGGCCTGGATAAAGGTGTCATTATCAGCAGGCCCACAGTGGGTCCAGACACCCCAGTCAAGACGTCCCGCAGATGAAGTATTGATCGGCCCTCGCTGGGCAGCAGTGCCCTCGGGAGAGCGTGCGGTGGCGGGGCTGGCCACGCGGGCACAGAGGAGGCATTCAGTGGAGTCCAGGCCTGCGATTATAATTACTCCCTACACCACTAAACGTCAGGACTGCGTTATTTATGGACCACAACCAATGGCCGTCTGTGGGCTACACATTGAAAATTCATTTGACAAACCACCCCGTGTCTGCACCGCTTGCTTTCTTCCAAGGACGGCTGAGAGTTAACCCTGCAGCTGCCGGCCAGGCCCTGGCACAGGCCGCTCCGCAGCAGGACCCCCAGGTCCAGACGCACTCCAGCAGAGCAAGGGGCTCTCGTGAGCACGGGGCTCTCGTGACTCAGCACAAGGTGGAGAGGCCTCCGAAGAAGGCAGGGCTCCCGGCCAGGCCCCATCACAGGCCCCCCCCTGTCACAGGCCCCTGGTCCTCCGAGGAAGGCAGGGCTCCCCAGGCCAGGCCCCATCCCGGCCACAGGCCCTGTCACAGGGCCCCCGGCCAGGCCCCATGGCCCTGTCCTCCGAAGAAGGCAGGGCTCCCCCTGTCAGCCAGGCCCCCAGCCACAGGCCCCGGGTCCTCCGAAGAAGGCAGGGCTCCTGGCCAGGCCCCGGCACAGGCCCCGGGTCCTCCGAAGAAGGCAGGGCTCCCGGCCAGGCCCCAGCACAGGCCCCGGGTCCTCCGAAGAAGGGCAGGGCTCCTGGCCAGGCCCCGGCACAGGCCGGTCTGCTGCAAGCACCCTGCTCAAGGCGGAGCCCAGCAGCTGGCCTTTCCCAATCTGGGCGGCGCAGACAGTGCATGCTCCGGGTCAGCGAGAGGGAGGTCAGTGGGGAGCCACTGCAGCCCACAGCCCTGGCCTCACAGCTGTGTACACCAGGGAGGCCAGAGACGGCTGGGCTCCGGTGCCAGCAGAGCTGGACTTAGATGTCCACAAACAGGGACCTCTTAGAGTGGCCATTCAAAATGCCCACACCCTGAACGTGTCCCGTGCACAGATGTCCATCTGTCCTCCAGGAGAAAGAAGGCCAGTGGACATGTGCGTGCTGGAGCCCTGCACTGGCTGGACGTCAGGTGACCCCCAAGGCCAAGTGTGGAGGGCTTGGTCCCAGGTGGCATCATTAGGAGGCAGTGGGACCTTTGAGTTGTGGGTGGCAGGTCCTCAGGTCCTTCCTTGGGGGCTGCCCCTGGATGGGCTTGTGAGACCTGTGTCCTCTGTCCCTTTGCTCCTGGTTCAAGACACAAACATCTGTTCCCACGTATATTCTCACCGCGTGCCACCCTCTGCCACCTCTCTAGAGGCCAAACCAAGGGGCTGCCCAATCTTCACTTTGAACCTCCAAAACTGAGAGCTGAATAGACCTCTTTTTTCACAAGCAGCCTGTGTCGGGCGTTTTGTTACAGTGATGGAAACTGAGCGACTCCTGAAGGAAGCTGGCTGGGGCCTTGTTCCGGATACCGCAGAAGGGTCTCCTGGCACCTCCAGGTGACAGGATCAAATGGCTACATCTTCAGCTGTCCCCTGTCCCAGAAAGAGCAGCACTGGAAGCTGAGGAACCCCCTCGGTTGTTCCGACTGGCTCATGGGCAGATTCTGTGAGGTCAGTTCAGCAACACTCCAAGGCCGTCGCCCCATCACAGAGGAAATGGGAACCCAGGGAGGGAAGAGCGGCGTCTGCATGGGAGGGCAGAGGAGCCTCCCTGGGGGGGCCGGGAGGCCCCTGCTGCAGCGTGGTGGCTGTGGGAGCTGCAAAGAAGCCAGGGGTGCGACGGCCTCCGGAGAGCTCCAGGAGCCTCCACCTGGACCCTCTGGGTTGAACTCCGTGGCGGGAGTTTGGCACCCACAGCTGCCTGGCCTCCCGAGGGCCGCGAAGCCTCCAGCCTCCACGCTGACGCCCTGCCTCCTGGGAGCAGCAGGGCGGCTTCTGTCCTCCTGCTGGTGCCACAGATGCCACACTTGGGGACGGTAGATTTGATTCAGTTCAGGACTAAGTGCACCTTAAACGTGACCTGAGCAGCCGCTGACCTGTGCGCACGCGGCAGTGGCTCAGGAGCCCGGTGGCAGTAGTGTCCTCAGGACTGCCAAGAGCCACCGGGAGCCAGCCGCCTCGCCTGGGGGGACAGGCTGGTCGGGCTCCTGAGAGGCCCCTGGACCAGGCTCCTGAAGGAGGGGAAGGGTGGCCCTGTGATGGCGCTGGGGTCGGAGGACGTCAATGGGGCAGCCCCAGGCCCTCCTGAGGTCCCCACAGCCCCTGCCCAGAATGAGGCCAGAAGGCGGAGGGCGGGAAGAGCCTGCGGACCCCCGCCGGCTCCCCAGGAGGAAGTCTGGAGGCCCCTTTCCTTCTCCCTCTGGGGGAACAAGGTCGGGGAAGGTGACAGCAGAGCTGGGAGGACAATGGCCCCTCCAGCAAGGGTTTTGTGGCGTCAAAGGGCTTACCGCAAATTAAGCCTGCGGTTTGCTGTGGCTAAAGTAACAGCCAGGGCCTGGTCGGAGGCCCCTGGAGTGAGGCCCAGTATCACGCGGGCACTGCCCTTCCCTGGCACCGGCACCAGTGTGTGGCCGCCTGGGCCGTCTCACAGAGGAGCACAGCAGCCCCACCAGCGGCACGTGGGCTGTGAGGACTGAGAGGCGGACAGAGCGGGAGCAGAGGGCCGCGGAGGCCTGGAAGGCTGGGCAGTGGGGAGGGAGTCACCCGTCTTTCCATGCTCTGTCTGCATGCCTGTAGGTGTGGAGGACTCCAACCTCGGTCCCCCGTCGAGGGGACAAAACTAACATCTTAAATTCCAAATTAGAACTCTGTAACTATCATGTCATGTTTATTAATGTATTGAAGGCCACACAAACTAACAGCTCTAAAATACTCCAGAAAATGAGCAAATATTGCAAAACTATAAAAAATAATTTTGTGATGCTTTAGAAGAATATGCAATAAAATGATGATAAAATATCACCCAGTGAAGATGAATTATCACATGGTTGTCTATTTAGCTACAACCTTCCCTCCTTCCACTACCCCCAGTACTGAAAGTCTAGCTTGAGGCCACCTCAGGTGAAGAATGAGGGTCTTATATTTCCAACATTTTGAGATTCTGGACATTTGAATACAGGGCCTGAAATGTCACATTTGTTTATCAAAGTGATTCCAATTCCTCGAACAGGATGATTGATCTTGAGTACTCCATAAATATTCATTGGGTGGGTAGGTGAGTGGATGGATGGATGGGTGGATGGATGGTTGGGTGGGTGGATGGATGGATGGATGGACGGAGGATGGTTGGGTGGGTGGATGGATGGATGGATGGATGGACGGAGGATGGTTGGGTGGGTGGATGGATGGATGGATGGACGGAGGATGGTTGGGTGGGTGGATGGTTGGGTGGGTGGGTGGATGGATAGACGGATGGATGGATGGACGGATGGATGGGTGGATGGGTGGATGGATGGATGGATGGATGGATGGATGGTTGGGTGGGTGGATGGATGGACAGATGGATGGTTGGGTGAGTGGATGGATGGATGGGTGGATGGTTGGGTGGGTGGGTGGATGGATAGACAGATGGATGGATGGACGGATGGATGGGTGGATGGGTGGATGGATGGATGGATGGATGGATGGATGGATGGGGGTGGGTGGATGGATGGACAGATGGATGGTTGGGTGGGTGGATGGATGGATGGATGGACAGATGGATGGTTGGGTGGATAGATGGATGGACGGGTGGATGGGTGAATAGACGGATGGATGGGTGGATGGGTGGATGGATGGATGGTGGATGGTGGGTGGGTGGGTGGATGGATAGACGGATGGATGGATGGACGGATGGATGGGTGGATGGGTGGATGGATGGACAGATGGATGGTTGGGTGGGTGGATGGATGGATGGATGGACAGATGGATGGTTGGGTGGATGGATGGATGACAGGTGGATGGGTGGATGGACGGATGGATGGGTGGATGGGTGGATGGATGGATGGATGGATGGTTGGGTGGGTGGACGGACGGATGGATGGATGGACGGATGGATGGGTGGATGGGTGGATGAGTGCATGGGGATGGACAGATGGTTGGATCCTTGGGTTGATTGATGGATACCACACATCCTAGACTCAGGTTTGCCAGAAAACTTGCCCTCAGCACTAGTCCTGTCCCATTTCCCATCTGAAGCCGTGTGTCTTCTCATTAGACCTCACACACAGAACCAAACCACTTGCAAACCCTGACCAAGCTTCGCTGTCCTCTTCTCCTCCCTCTTGCTGTCTTCTGCCATCCTCCCTTCCCTTCTCCCACTACCCACGTTCAACCTCAGAGTAAAGCACAGCTGAACTGTGCTCTTTGGCTTTGGAGACGCTTTGCCACAGAAGGGCCGAAGCCACTCGCAATGCCTGCACTTTGTCTGAGTCAGGAGGACCTGGAAGGAGGGCCCAGGGGTGGGGCCAGCCTGTCCCTTCACAGTGGTGTGCTGACAGCCTCACCGCAGCTCCTCAGAATGTGGCTGCACTTGGAGATGGGGACTCTAAGGAAGTGATTGAGGTCACATTAGGCCCCTCGGAGTTACATGGGCCCTACAGAGTATGACCAGTGTCCACAAAGGTCAGAAGACTGGACACAGACTTGCACAGACAAAAGCCCAGGAAAGGACAGAAGAGAAGATGCACGATCCCCCAGGCCTTAGAAGGAAGCAGCCCTGACTTCCCCTTGCCCTTGTCTTCCAGCCTCTGGCTCTAAGAGAAACGCATCCCTTTGGCCCCCAAGGCACAGTCTGCAGTTACTTGTCACAGTGGCCAACAAGACAGGGTGGGAGGAAGTGGGGTGCCCTGAATCCTGACCAGCCACTGACTTGCAGTTTTTGTGGAGGACACTGATGGCCCAAGGGCCATTACACTTTCTCTACCTTGGTGTGGCAGTCAGAAATGTGTCCCTCCAACATCCACCTGCCTAAGTCCTCACCCGGAACATGGCTATCTTTGGAGATGGCCTTCACTGAGCGGAGTCTGGGTAGGTGAGTCCACGGGGGTGGCCCTATTTCAATGTGATAGTGGCCTTATAAGAAAAGCAGGATACAGACACACCCTGGGAAACGGTGTGAGCGCAGCGCACAGGGAGAAGACGGTGTGCGCAGGTCAGGGAAGGAGGCCCCACCTCACCTGCTTAGACTTCCAGCCCCAGGGCTGTGTCGTTTCAGCCCCAGTCTGTGGTCCTTTGTTTGGGTGGCCCTAGAGAACTGATGCACAGAGTGTCAGCAAAAAGACCCTTCTCCAAGGGCTTGGGGTGAGGTGCAGCTGGCAAATCTTGCCCAGGACACCCCCAGGTAGGTCCCAGGTGCCGTGTACAGCCGTCTCCTCCCGCGTGGGCTGTGGCTGGCAGGAGGGGGCCTGGGAGAAGGGCAGTGCCTAGCCTTTGGAGGGCCTGCACGTGCTGTGCCTGCTGCTCTGAGGACACAGGCCCCGGAGGACGGCCTGCACTTCTGGAAACGTGCTGGGCGAGTCGCAGCCCTCCAAGACGGTAGACTGGAAGCTCACGCGTTGCCTGAGGAGCACCCGAAACCACCGCCCCTCCGTATTTCACAACAGCTCCCCATAAGGCGAAGAAGGTGTCTTCTCAGACCGAATCTCTGGGCCACAGGGAAGTGGGACCCGCAGAGAAACAGGCGCAGACGTGACGCGACCTGGGCTAATGACGGCAGCTGTCACGGTTGCCCCACCGCACGACTCTGTCTTACTGACCTGAACTAGGGCCAGACCAACCCTCAAACAGCTGGAGGGCACCGGCGATGTGTGGCCCAGGGGCCGCCTGCGGAGCTCGAGACCGCACTCCCCTGCTCAGCACGGGCTGCTGACCACCGCCCTGGGGGCCAGGGCTGGGTGCTCCCTGCCCTGTCCCCGCTGTCCACCATGGAGGCCGTCACATCAGCACTGGCAGGGCCCGTGGAAACTTCTTCCACAGCATCGCATCCACCGGACGTGTGCAAACGTCGTCGTCCAGGCCAGCGCGAGCGTGGTCCTGCCTGGGGTGGCCTTCTGCGGGAACACGGAGGCCCAGGCTGCTTTAATGCACCCAGAAAGCCCTCGGGAAAGCAGAACGTCCTTGCTCCTTATTTTGAGGTCTGTTGTGATGACGGAAGTCACGCTGGCAAGGAGGACGACCAGAATCCGCGAGCACAGAGGTGGCCGCGAAAGGCACCGTCACTGCGGATATTGTGCCCACGACGTCCCGCGTCTCCCCGTCTTTTTGTTGCTATAATTTCAAACTTGGACACGCGTCTCTATAGCACATCTCAAGAACAGGCCATTTTTAAAATTAATTTTTAATAATGTGTAATAATCCGAGTGGCCCTGGTCTGTGTGGAGAATTAGAATTCCTCTGATAGAAAAAGAAATATTTGTGCAGAGTTTTATGAGCAAAGCTGCCCCGAGGCTTCCCGGGCTGATTGAGGAAGTGGCAGCGCTTAACCCTTGCCTGCTGGGCTCCTGGCTCCCGTCTTGGCCAAGAGTGCGCTGAGTCACTGTCATCATCGCGTCAACAGGGGCGAGGACGAGGGGCTTCCGATGCCACAGGAAGGCTCTGGGACTGAGCACACGTTTGGTTTAAAGTGCCCAGAGACCACGAGGTCACAGATAAGCAGATTTATCCACCCAGGCGTGGAGGAGATGCCAGGGTGGGCAGCAGCTGGCCTCCCCGGCAGTGTCCTGGGGTCCTGCTGGGCCAAGCGTCCTGCTCCCACCCCTCTTCCTGGCGGTGTGCAGACCGCGGGGCCGGCCAGGACCAGAGACCATTCATGCTCCCTTGGAATAAATCGCTGTTAAGGTGGCCTCAGATTGCACACCTGTCCACTCCAGGGTCCCGTAGTAGAGGGTCAGTGCACATTATGACCTGAATGCCACCTCCACTGTCCAGAGGTGTCCTGCCCCAGCGTGGCCCCAAGGTCCCACCGGCTCCACTCCCCTGCCCAGTTCTGCTGGTGGGAAGTGTATTCCTGGATGACCTCCAGGGAGATCAGAACCCTGACCTGGAGCTGGCTGTGCCCAGGGACAAGCGCTGGCCTAGAGCAGGCGAGGCCTGGCGTCCCCAGGACTGCAGAAGTCAGGCACAGACACAAAGCCGAGTGCGCGGGCCAGCACACGTTCCTCCAAAGCCAGCTGAGGAGACGTGTGGGCAGCTCTCGGCCAGGGGCATCGGGCCTCCCCACGGAGCCCCCGGGTTGGAGGGCGGGAGGCTGGTCTCAAGAGGCTGTTTCCCCTGTGGTGCTGGGCTGGCCTCCGCCCAAGGCCTGCGAGGCAAGTGCTCCCCCACCAACCCCAAGCCACGTCCCCAGCCTCAGGCCACCTCTCTGCGGGCTGCTTGGAGCAGGGACACCTCTGGCGGCAAGCTCCACCTCTGGTGGATGGCGGCCAGGGCGAGCGTGTGACACTGGAGCGGACTGGCCTCCCAGGGAGACGCCAAGACAAGAGGAGCCGCCTGCGACACTGAGAGCTGCAGCTCAGGTGGCCTGCGCTCTGGGGCAGGTGACGTGCCGGCCCTGGGGGGCCACAGCAAGGTGAGCAGTCTCGCTGGCCCAGAGCAGCCTGGAGCACCCCGCTGCTGTGCAGGGTGGCGGCCCTCCGCCCCAGGAGCAGCACCCTCCTGGTGCAGTCGCTGGAGGCGCACGGTGTCCTGGGGCATGGCCAGCCTCCTCCTGGACGAGCCCTGGGCCCCCCTCGTGCAGGGCTTCAGCCACCTCCTCCAGTCCAGGCGGGCTGGACCGCGGTCCTGCCCTGTCTCTGCCTCACGGTCTGTCCCTCTTCACATCACTCTCTCATCCTGCAAGTGTCACGAGTGCCATCTGGAAATGAGGAGGAGTGTGGCTCTCCCTGCTCAGGAGCCCGTTGCCCAAGCCCCAGTGACCTTTCCTGTGCTGTCCTGTCTGCATGAAGCTGTGGGAGCGCCAGAGTGGCCGTCACATTTGGTAGCTCTGCGGGTCCTGCTGCCACTCTGTCCTCGGCATCACTAAGCCAGCAAGATGTGCCCAGCCACCTCCCAGCATGACACCACAGGGCAGCGAGTGCTCTCGTCTGTGCGGACCGACCCTGGGACCTGCAGCAAGACCCTCTCAGAGCTCAGGCCCTGGGACCTGCAGCAAGACCCTCTCAGAGCTCAGGCCCTGGGGACCTGCAGCAAGACCCTCTCAGAGCTCAGGCCCTGGGGACCTGCAGCAAGACCCTCTCAGAGCCCAGACACTGGGGACCTGCAGCAAGACCCTCTCAGAGCTCAGGACCCTCTCAGAGCCCTGGGACCTGCAGCAAGACCCTCTCAGAGCTCAGACCCTGGAACCTGCAGCAAGACCCTCAGAGCTCAGAGCCCAGACCCTGGGGACCTGCAGCAAGACCCTCTCAGAGCCCAGACCCTGGGACCTGCAGCAAGACCCTCTCAGAGCCAGACCCTGGGGACCTGCAGCAAGACCCTCTCAGAGCCCAGACCTGGGGACCTGCAGCAAGACCCTCTCAGAGCTCAGGCCCTGGGGACCTGCAGCAAGACCCTCTAGAGCCCAGACCCTGGGACCTGCAGCAAGACCCTCTCAGAGCCCAGACCCTGGGGACCTGCAGCAAGACCCTCTCAGAGCTCAGGCCCTGGGGACCTGCAGCAAGACCCTCTCAGAGCCCAGACCCTGGGGACCTGCAGCAAGACCCTCTCAGAGCCCAGACCCTGGGACCTGCAGCAAGACCCTCTCAGAGCCCAGACCCTGGGGACCTGCAGCAAGACCCTCTCAGAGCCCAGACCCTGGGGACCTGCAGCAAGACCCTCTCAGAGCCCAGACCCTGGGGACCTGCAGCAAGACCCTCTCAGAGCCCAGACCCTGGGGACCTGCAGCAAGACCCTCTCAGAGCCCAGACCCTGGGGACCTGCAGCAAGACCCTCTCAGAGCCCAGACCCTGGGGACCTGCAGCAAGACCCTCTCAGAGCCCAGACCCTGGGGACCTGCAGCAAGACCCTCTCAGAGCCCAGACCCTGGGGACCTGCAGCAAGACCCTCTCAGAGCCCAGACCCTGGGGACCTGCAGCAAGACCCTCTCAGAGCTCAGACCCTGGGACCTGCAGCAAGACCCTCTCAGAGCTCAGGCCCTGGGACCTGCAGCAAGACCCTCTCAGAGCTCAGGCCCTGGGACCTGCAGCAAGACCCTCTCAGAGCTCAGGGCCCTGGGACCTGCAGCAAGACCCTCTCAGAGCTCAGGCCCTGGGACCTGCAGCAAGACCCTCTCAGAGCTCAGGCCCTGGGACCTGCAGCAAGACCCTCTCAGAGCCCAGAGGGACCTGCAGCCCCTCTCAGAGCTCAGACCCTGGGGACCTGCAGCAAGACCCTCTCAGAGCCCAGACCCTGGGGACCTGCAGCAAGACCCTCTCAGAGCCCAGACCCTGGGGACCTGCAGCAAGACCCTCTCAGAGCCCAGACCCTGGGGACCTGCAGCAAGACCCTCTCAGAGCCCAGACCCTGGGGACCTGCAGCAAGACCCTCTCAGAGCTCAGACCCTGGGGACCTGCAGCAAGACCCCCTGGGGGACCTCAGGGCTCAGGCCCTGGGACCTGCAGCAAGACCCTCTCAGAGCCCAGACCCTGGGGACCTGCAGCAAGACCCTCTCAGAGCTCAGACCCTGGGGACCTGCAGCAAGACCCTCTCAGAGCTCAGGCCCTGGGACCTGCAGCAAGACCCTCTCAGAGCTCAGGCCCTGGGACCTGCAGCAAGACCCTCTCAGAGCTCAGGCCCTGGGGCAGCAAGACCCTCTCAGAGCTCAGACCCTGGGGACCTTCAGCCTGCAGCAAGACCCTCTCAGAGCTCAGGCCCTGGGGACCTGCAGCAAGACCCTCTCAGAGCTCAGGCCCTGGGACCTGCAGCAAGACCCTCTCTCAGAGCTCAGGCCCTGGGACCTGCAGCAAGACCCTCTCAGAGCTCAGGCCCTGGGACCTGCAGCAAGACCCTCTCAGAGCTCAGACCCTGGGGACCTGCAGCAAGACCCTCTCAGAGCCCAGACCCTGGGGACCTGCAGCAAGACCCTCTCAGAGCCCAGACCCTGGGGACCTGCAGCAAGACCCTCTCAGAGCCCAGACCCTGGGGACCTGCAGCAAGACCCTCTCAGAGCCCAGACCCTGGGGACCTGCAGCAAGACCCTCTCAGAGCCCAGACCCTGGGGACCTGCAGCAAGACCCTCTCAGAGCTCAGGCCCTGGGGACCTGCAGCAAGACCCTCTCAGAGCCCAGACCCTGGGGACCTGCAGCAAGACCCTCTCAGAGCTCAGGCCCTGGGGACCTGCAGCAAGACGCTCTCAGAGCCCAGACCCTGGGGACCTGCAGCAAGACGCTCTCAGAGCCCAGACCCTGGGGACCTGCAGGAAGACCCTCTCAGAGCCCAGACCCTGGGGACCTGCAGGAAGACCCTCTCAGAGCTCTCTACGGGACTCGGTGGGCTCTCATGGGAACCGTGTCCGTCTTTGTCCCTGCACTCTGTGACCGCCCCGGAGTCCAGCCCAGCCCCAGCGGCTGGTCTCCAGCCTGTGGGAATCCCTAGGGCCCCTCGAGCGCACGCCTGGGCTCTGCGCTCGGCCGCCACCTGCCTGGTCCTCCTCACCTGCACCCGAGGGTGGCCTCCCTCAGCTGCCAGTGAGGGCTGACCCTGAGCCAGGCTGTCCGTCACCATGAGCCCAGCTCACTCCTCTGGTCCCAAAATGTGTTCGGCGTCCAGTCGAGTCTGGGGAAGGGGACAGGGCCGCCGCCAGGAGCTGCATCTGTGATGGCCACCCCAGGAAGGAGGACGTGGGGAGAGGCAGGGTCCCTCGCTGGGGCTGCCTTTCCTTCACTCCTGTGGCCCCCGTGAGCAGCACGCCCTCCACCACGGCCCGGCTGTTCACAGGGACCGGCAGGACCACTGAGGAGGGCCTAGCCTGCGGCCTGTGGGGGACACGCCTGTTCTGGGGGGTCTCTGTAGGGGCTTTGCTCCAAGGCTTGGCAGGGTCAGGAGACCACCAGGGTTGGCAGCGCTACATGGACCCAGGCCCAGCAGGACCTGTGCCACCCTTGCCCTCCGCAGAGCAGGGAGCAGGCGTGAGTGGGCCCGCTGACCCTCTGCCCGAGGGGCCCCTCAGCACAGAGGCGGCAGCAGGCAGCCCTGAGGGAGGGACCAGGGCTCTGGCCTCTCTCCTCCCACCCGGCACCTCCCAGCCTCTGGAGCCAGAGGGCAGCAGGACCAGCAGCACCTCAGCAGGGGGCTGGTGGTCTCAGGGCCTGTGGAGGGGCCGGGGGAGGCCTGGTCAGGGGCTCCACAGTCAGCCCCAGGTCCTTGGCAGGAGGAGTGAAGTGTTGGTCATTACAGGGAGTTCAGATGAGTTTATCAAGGTCTTGGAAATAACTGTGAAACCTTCTGTGATCATTAAAACATTTCTTAAAATAAAATGGAGGGACTCAAGGAGGCCTGCTCTGGGTCAGAGGAAGCCGTCCCATGTGCACAGCACTGGACCTCAAGGTGGGGGAGCAAGCCCCGAGAACCCGTCCCCGGGAGCCACGTGCAAACAGACCTCTTCCCCCCAGGATCTCGGTGCCCCCAGAAAACCACGCCCGGCTCCGTCCCCGTCACTGCGCGCAGCAGCGAGCGCTGCCTCCGGCCTTCTCAGACGAGGCGCTCGCCGCCCCAGCTCTGGACCCTGCGACCTCGCCTTCTGCACACACCGCGACAGCGGGAGCCTCGCAGAGCTCCCTCTGGTAAGCTGAGGGAAGCCACCCTTGCCCCCGCCTCTGTCCTTCACAGGCCTGCTCTTCCCACGAGAGCCTCAGCCGAGAGTGCTGAGGCTGCAGCCTGTGCGGGCGTTGTCCTGGGTCCAGACTCCTAGAAGTGTGCAAGTAACTAAAACAGAGAGATCACCAAGTGGACGAGGACAGCCTGCCTGCCAACCTCCCGGGTCACAGATCTCTGCAGGGGACAGCATAGTTTCGAAAATGAAACGATTTTTCCAAGAGGGTTCCTCAAAGAAAACAAAGGTCTAAAAGAAAATTCCAACGTGTGTCCTTCCTTGGAAAATGTATGAAATTTTGAATTCTAGTTGAAAGAAAACTTGAAATACCCCTCCCTAAACTACAAACATATTCTAGTTGTAAAATGGGTTCTATTTTACTTAACTTTTATTTATAGTATCAAACCAGTGAGAAATAAACCCCTCCAGAAGAGAAGAAAACCGGATAAACACCTTTTAATCAAACAGAAGAAAGGACCAACCACCAAGCTAAGAGGAAGCCGCTGATGAGCAGGCGTGGTTCCTTCCAGAGCTGGGCAGAGGAAGCCGCTGAAGAGCAGGCGTGGTTCCTTCCAGAGCACCTTTACCAAGAGGATGAGAATGGGCACAAAGCCCAGCGAGCCCCTGTACCCTGCCCTGCCCACGGGTGACAGACATTCTGGAGTGTTCTGACGTGGGCCTCCAGGGGAGCCCCTGTTCCTGGGCAGTAAGGAAAGCAGTGCAGGCTGACTGGGGCCAGGCCTCTGTCCGACCTCCCTGTGACCAGACGACACCTCAAGGAGCACCTGAAGTGTCCTAAGTGGGGCACTGGCCCAGAGTCTCTGGCCTGCACCACGCCCACTTGTGGAGGGCAGGCGAGGGGCTCCTCCTTCATACCCACCCAGAGCCCTGGTGACCTGGGAAGGCTGCCCCAGAGACAGGACCCAGGAGGTGTGTCAAACAGGGCCATCTGCTGGCCAGGCCAGGGGCAGGGCCAGCCCCACACAGGCAGGACGGCTCAGGCAGCACGGAGGCCTGTTCCCGGACGCAAGTGGGCAGTGTCCCGGGACAGGCTGGTGAGCCTGGCAAGCATGTTTCCCACAGCTGTGCCGCGGGAGCCGAGCCAGGCCTGTGAGCCGCGTGTGCCGCCCTGCGTGCGCTGCCCTGCGTGCTGTCCTAGCCCCCGCACCGCAGCACGCAGCACCATGGGGTGCGCCACCCAGGCACCTGCCCTTGCCTCTCCATGTGCGAGCCGGTGTGTGGTCAGTCTGTGCTTGGGCACTGGCCACCAAGTGTCCTTCTGTGGACACAGATGGGCCTCGTGTCCTTGAGCTGGCATCAGGGCATGCTGCCCTCAGGCAGGCGGGTGGGCAGTGCGGGACCCGCCCTGGCGGAAGGACGGCGGCTCTGGGGCCGCCTTCCCCACCCACCCCGCATCACCCTCAGGCTGCTCCCACCCCCGCTGCACCCTCTTCACGGTGCCCTGCTCTGGGCGGGGCTGGTGGCTCCCCGCCACCTGCTGCAGAACTTCCCGGTGGCTCCTTGCACCTGGCACAGTGCGGGCACCTCAGGCCACATGCAGAGGTCTGTCCCCAGAACCCAGCGCAGCCGTGGGATCCTAGGGTGGGGGTCTCCCGGGCCGAGTCACTGGTGACAGGGACGCAAGGGCATGACCCGTGAATGATGAGACAGGATTATTTACCAGCCGGGCTCTCTGCAGGGTTTTCAAGGCAACTTTTGAAGCCCTGCTCACGTTTTACGTGAGTTCCGGCGACTTCTCAGGAGAGACTGCGGCTGCTCTGTGAAGATCTGCACCCTCCTCGGGCACGGGCCTTCATGCCCAGGAAAATCCTGAAGCCTCCGCCCAAACTTCCAGAGCCAGAGCTCCCCCAGGGCTGGAGTGGCACCAGCTCCTCGAGGGCCCCAGGATGCAAGTGTGCAGCTGCTGGCCTCGCCTTTTAACTGTGCCAGAGCTGGGCGGGGCAGGGCAATGCCCGCCTGCGCAGGTCTAATTATTGGAATGTCCTCTGAGCTCAGGTTAAACAATGCCTTGCTCTCGGGGTAAAATATAAAACACAGAGGTGCTGAGTTGTGAAAAGAGTGTGTTTGGGAGCCCCTGGTCCCTGAATAGACTTGTTAAATACCATGGCTGATGTATGCTGCCGGGAGGAGGCCAGGCCAGCCCCAGCAAGGCCGCCGGCCAGGGCTCCTTTGGAGGGGCACTGAGAGCCACACTGGGCCCCTCCTGCATTTCCCTTCCATTTCTGCCATGCAAAGATAATCAGGTTTATGTAAAGTATGTGTGCTCTTTTGACAGCCCTGTCCCTCATTAATTCACTCACACCCAGCCCCATTGTTCCCCAAGTGTTTGAAATGCGGATGGGGACCCGGCTTTTCTAATCCTGTCAATCACTGTTAGCATTTTCCCGCAGTTGCCATGGCTGGGGCCAAAGTTCATGAAAACACAGAATGAGAGCCAACAAAAACAAGAATAAAGACTTATTTGAGATACTCTTTTTAAAGGACATCTACCATGCACAAAACATGGGAAGTGAATGTAGACAAGTTTGGACACTCTGCGCGCAGAGAGGAGAGAGGCAAAGGAAGAATTTGAAAATCAAATAGCCTATAAAAACTTGACCCAAGAGTCTCTGGGAAAAACCCGATGAATTGCTCCCTCGTAGAACAATGTTCTTTCTCTCGTGTGTTCTTCTTGGGGACAATGCCTCATATATTATAACACATGCCACCGGGGCTTTACACCGTTGTAAGCCAGCTCAGACCCACAGAATGCTGATGGCCAACAACAAGAGCTTGTGCGCCCCTAATGCGCTCTTTCTCTGGCTTCACTAAAAACAAGCACTGGGAAAATTATTCATGCATAGAGGCCAACAAAGCCAGGATGGAGATTTGCGATGTCACACAGCGAGATCATGTGACACCCTCAAAAAAAAGGACAACACGCATTCACCCAGAGACATTGTTAAATTCCCATTTCATCTGCATGAGTGCACCTCGGCCAGGGCGCCTCACGCCTGTGTTGCTGGCACTGATTTGGGACACCACGTGAACCAGCAAGACGCGATGGCCGGGCCGAGCTGCCGAGTCCCAGCAGACCTGCAGGTTCCTCCCAGCCCGCCGGGGCTTTCCCAGGAGGCCTGCAGGGCATCAGAGCGTGGGCTGCAGCCCAGCTCAGCAAGGCGATGGCGCCGGAAGCGGGCTGTCCTGAATGCTGGCCCCAGCAGAAGGCGGGAGGGTCTGAGGATCGGCCTGGGCTGAGCTTTCCACCTTAATCGTTGTCTGTGCTTTAAGGTGTGAAATGCCCACGCCAGCCAGGCTGGCTGAGCACGGAGAGGGCATCGGCAGCACCTCGCCCCGATGCTGAGCACAAGGGCACTAAACGGCTCTGCTGACCGAGGCCCCTCCAGAGGTAGCAGAAAACAGGGAGATCTCCACCCAAGATAGGAGGAGACTCAAGAATCCAACCACGGCTCTAAAGGCCGACACCAGGAAGGAGGCACCTTCCACGGGCATACAGAAGGGAGACCCTCCCAAACGCCAAGCCCTCTTAAGACCTACCCTAAATCTAATGCACAAAAAAAGACTAAATACAGGCCAACCCTGACCACAACCCTACCCCAACAATAAGACCAACCTTAACCCAGACCTTAAACTAGCTCCAATCTCAAACGTAATCTTGAATGTAACCCCAAACTTAATGCTAACACTGATCACGACCCAACCATGACCACAAGCCCGACTCTAGCCTTAGACCTGACCCGAATCCCAACCCTAACACTAACCTTAACCCAGATCAAGCCCTAACCCTAGGCCTAAACCCAACTCCAAGTCTATCTTAACCCTAAAGCCAACAACAAAACCAACCCTAACCCAAACTTCAATGCCAACCCTAACCTAATCCTAACCCTGACCCAATCCCTACACTAATCCTAACCCTAAACCCAAACCCAAACCAAATCCCAAGTCTAACCCCACCATAATCCCAATCCTAAACCCAACCCAACCTCAAACCTAACCCTTAAATCTCCCTCTAACCTTCACCCTAACCCAGCCCTAATCGTGACCCCACCCCAGCCCCACCCCAGCCGTGCCCCACATCATAGCATCACCACCTAGGGAGTCCCTCCCTCCTTCCGCTTGCCATGCACTGGCTCCTCTCTGTCCCCTCTGGTGACTTCTCCCTGAGGTGCACCTGCCCAGCACCTTCTCCTGAGGACACCTCCAGGACTGGAGCCCACCCACCCCTTGCCGGCCCTGCCGACCTCAGTTCCCCAGGCTGGTCACTGTCACAGGCCTGTGCACATCTGCTGCCTGGCCCTGGTCTGGGAGCCAGCGGTGCCGGGCTGGGCTTCTCCCTTCCCTTTGCACCTGTAGCCCTCACTGCAGCAGGCGCACCCGGCTCCTGCGGGTGACAGACGCTGCTCCCGCGGCGGCTGCGGGGCTGAGGGGCAAGACTGGTTCCAGCACCCTCGGCAGTGCCTGCCCTGGCCTGCCCTGTGCCTGGGGAGGCCCATCACCCTCTGGGTCTGGCCACGGAGGCGCACGTGCCCTGTGCCCACCCAGCCTGCCCTCGGCTCCTCTGCCTGAGGACATGTGTGCTCTCTTCTCGTTCACTGTGCCCGCCTGTCATGGCCCTGACGCTGATTTGGACCCAGACGAAGTATAAAGAGCTGCCGCCCTCGGTCCCCGCATCTGTGCAGGAGTGAGAGTTCACACACAGGCGTGGCTTGAGACCAGCACCCCCCCCACACTGAGAAGCACCGCCCTACGTAGACCAGCTCGGGCGTCTGCCAGCTGTCTCGCACCCTGGAATCTGACACACAGCACCCAGAGCAGGCAAGTTGATTCTTGGTGAGGAATCCATTTATTCGCTTCTTATTTATTGCCTCTTTAGTGACATTTTAACGTCTGACGACTTTTCTCCACAGCATGCAGATGCGGATAGGATTTCAGTGCTGAGTCTCGTAATTGTCCGCAGCTGGCTGGTGGGAGGTCCTGGAATACTCAGGAGCCCCGGCCGCGAGTGCTGGGTGGTGCAGGGACCGGGGACTTCCATCACCCGGGGCTGTGTCCGAGGAGCCCCAACCCAGGGACAGCCACACGGGAACGGCTGTGCGGTTCGTAAACACACTGACATTTTCCTTTGGTCTTTTTCCTGTTGAATGGTTTTTGAAAAAAGAATACAAACTCAGCAAATTCAAGAGTATTTTTCTGGGCTTCCTCGTTCCCATCTCACGAAGCTTACATAGCTCACTCTTTAATCAAATGGTATATTAGTTTAATAAAAACTCCTATTCATTCTCACCCTGCAGCATTAACACTCTGTGTTTTCAAGGACCTATATTTCTCCCTTTATATTTTGCAGGGCTCCTTATAATAGATTCTCTCTGGTGCATTCATAATTGATCACTTTCTTCGATGCTAATGGCTCTCAAGCCTTCTCGGGCTTGGACTTGGACTCCGCCTGACTCCACATCGCATCTCCCTTGCGCTCTCGGTTTCTCTCGGGGCAGTTTAGCCAGCTCTCAATCTTTCATGACCACTAAAGAAGAGAGATGTTTCAATAATCTCAAACCATAGATGAGTGCAAATATTTAATACATTGTCCTGCAATGACTTGGAGTATAAAAATCAAACTAATTAAGACTTCAAAGTATCATGATTTTAAAAGACATTGTGCCAAAGTTCAGCTCTTCTTCCAGCCATCACCAACACTGGGCATGGTCATGTTGGGTGCTTCCGGAGATTCTTTTTCCTTTAAAGCAGCTTGAATCTTGAATCTCATGACTTTTCTCTTGGTTAAAACTGAGATCCTACAGACCTTTCACATTTGAGACATTTGAAAATCATGGAATGTATATTAAAATATTTTCTATTTCAAGGATTTTGCTGACACAGGTAGGATTTCCACAAATGTATTTGAAATAGGAAGGGCAGTTTAACACGACGTGTTGGCCTTCCTGGTTAATAGTAGAATTAGGGTTGATTCCTTAAACACAGATAGATGCAGCCCCTCTTACTGCAGGGTTGGGTCCCCATAGACCTATTGAAATGCATTGAATGCACCTCGGCACACAGATGCGCAGCTTGGCTTAGACCTGCCCAGACCCTTCCATCAGCCACAGCTGGGCAGAATCACCAAACGCAAAGCCCATTTGATGCTCACGTGCTGAACTTCCCAAGTGCATGCATGCAGATGGATGTTTTGATAAAAAACACACACACACAAAAAAATGTCTGAGCCATCCGTGGTAGCCATGCCTGTGACCCTAGTGACTTGGGAAAAGCAGGAGGATGGCAAGTTTCAGGGAAGCCTGGGCAACTTAGCAAGACCCTGTCTCAAAATAAAATGAAAAGGGCTGGTGTTCAGCTCAGAGGTAGAGTGATTGCTTAGCACGTGCAAGGCCCTGGGTTCAATCCTGAACCAAACAATCATATACATCTGAAAAAACATTGGTGACACGTACGTCGTAGAGGACAGCTCTTTCTCCTCGTGACCACGGGGCTGGCGTGGCCGCATCTCTCCACCACTGCCCAACATCACAGTGCACGTCGCTAGCCCAGGAAAAGATGGAAAATCAGAATTCAAAGTACAGCTTCTCCCGAAGGCACAGTGCTTTCACACCATCGTAAATCTGAATCAGACAACTGCCGGTTTCCAATCAAGCAGGCTGGCAGAAGTGAGTTTAAAAAAACAACGCAAACTTCTACAGACTTGCTCATAACCGTGATCCAAACATAATGTCAGGAAAAAGTGACTTTCAGCCCATTTGAAACTATACCAAACTGTCAAAGAGCAACTCTTAAACTCTGGAGAAAATCTAGGAGACCTGCAAGAGACCTGGCGCCTGTAGTCTGACACTGCCCACAAAGTCCCCGTCCCTTCCCGGGGCTGGCTCCAGCCACAGAGCGCAGCACTTCCTGGCAACCCTTTCAGAGGAAGGAAATCAGGAGGCGTCTTCCTGGGCTCGGGCTCTCCCGGCTCCTCAGAAGAGCTGGCCTGGTGTAAGCTGCCTGTCACGGCCAGCCATTGCGCCGCGGGAGAAAAACTCGGAGGCAGAGTAAAGCTATTACTACTTTTACTTCTACTTTCTTAGAGAGAGCTTAGAGAGGGAAAGAAAGATTTTTAGAGAGAAAGATTAGAGAGAGCTTTTCTTCTTGTCTTCTTAGGTTAGAGAGAAAGAAAGAAAGAGAGAGCTTAGCTTAGAGAAAGATTATTTTTTAGAGCTTCTTTCTTCTTTCTTCTTTCTTCCTCGGGAGCCTCGGCCTAACTCTGACCAGCCATTACTTCTTCTATCTGGTTTCTCTTCTGTAACCGCTCTGCCTACGTTCTGGCCGCTCTGATTCTCCGACCCGACCCGAACTCTTCTTCTGACCGACGGAGCGACTGCATGACTGACTGAATGAATTCATTCTCCTAACTCGGACCGCTTTCACCCGGTTATATACCTTCAGCTTTGCGGGTGCCTACAGGTGCGTCACATACATATCAGGTGGAACTTATGGCTTCCAGCTAGCTGCAATAACCCTTCCTAATTGGGGCTCCTTCAGCCTGGGTGTGGTCCCTGGTCCTGCACAGGCTACTGCCACAGTCCCCTCTGAGCACTGCCCTACCCAGTGGAGGAGGCCACGTCCCAGGGGGCTGGGGCCTCGGTCACAATGGCAGCGTCAGAGATGAAGCCAGGCTCTCGCTCCTGTCTTCCATTCCGGTTCCCAGTGTCGGCGACCCGAAAACGGTAGGGAAAAGACCTGGAATGGAACTCCAGCCAGAGAGGCATCTCCAAGCAAATGAACCCTGCTGCTCGGCTTTGCAACTTGGAGACCAGAGCACCTGACAAGGACAGCACGGAGGGCTGGGGCTGGGGCTCAGTGGCGGAGCGCTGGCCTGGCACGGTGAGGCACTGGCTCGATCCTCAGCACCACATGTGGATAAGTGAAGTAAAGGTCCATTGATAACTAAAAAGAAACACACATAAAAAAAAAGTTTTTGAATTTTTTTAGAAATAAAAAAGAAAAAAAGAAGGACATGGAGGAGGAAGAGTCTACCTTGGCTCACGGCTTCAGGGGTCCAGTCCGTGGCCACGCTCCCTGTTGGTGTGGGTCCAAGGTGAGGCAAGGACGTGGCAGAGGAGTGGTTCTGCTCTCGGCCACTGGGAAGCCAAGAGGGAGGGAAGGAGCAGCACGGCAGAGGCACCTTCCAGGGCAGCCCCAGTGTCCCCTCCTCCAGCCACGCCCCACCTGCCCTCAGTCCCCACACGGTCAGTCCAGTTAAACGAGGATGGAGCGATGAGGTCACTTAGAGCTGCCACATCGACCGTGTCACGCCTACACGTCCCTGCGCTGACGCGGGGGCTTTGGGGACCTGCAGCTGCACATTCTCCACAGTGTCTCTGCCAGGCGGAAGCTGGGCGCCCAGGCGGCCTGGAGGAGGCAGGAAGAGGTTGGGCCTCTCTGGCACACTCAGGCCCTGCAGGGGTGGCCATGACACCCTCTCCGGCACCTCTCCAGTGTGTGACAGTGTCCATGCAGAGCCTGCTGCCACCCCCCTGCTGCTGCAGCTCCCCTGGCAAGATGCCAGCTGCGCCTCCGTCCTCCTGGCTCATGTGCCCAAGGCAACACCAAGGGTTGGGTTCTGTCCCACCTGCTTCCTCAGCTCTGGAGAGCAAAACTGGAGTTCTGCCATGCTGAGGATTCTAGGTGGCAGCACCCAGAGACCATCTGTGGAAGCCACGAGGGCTCAGGAACGCCCAGGACCTGGGAGCAAGGCGGAGACTCCCGCAAGGCTGCTCTGGACAGCCTCTCCGGGCAGACACAGCTAAACCCAGGTCCCACCGCGCTCTGTCCTGCTGGGCTCCCATTCCTCCCGGAGGCCGGGTGCCCAGCTGCCGCAGGGGTCACGGGGGTGCAGGGGCCAGTTTGTCCTCCAGCAGCTGCAGCAGGGGCCGGAGCAGTGTGGCCGGCGGACAGAGGGTCCTCAGCTCCCATCTTGATTGCCCACATGTGCGCTCCCTGGTCCTGCTCAGAGCCCCGCTGCCCCCCGAGGGCTGGGCAGGGCCTAAGAGGAAAAGCCCCCTCTGAGCAGCCTGGAGGTCAGCTGACTCCCCCGAGTCCAGGTCCTGTCCAGGGAGGGACAAGAGTCTCCCGTCCTTTCTTCAGGAGCATGACAGGAAATACAGATCGCTTCCCAGGCCTCGGCCAATCCCTGCAGGGCTGCGTGAGGGAGCCTGCCAGGTGCCCAGGAGTCTGCTGCGCCCGGTCTGAGCCCCAGGTGACAACTCCAGCCGCTTCCAGAAAGCGCCCTTCCTTGCAGTGCACAGGGCAAGAGCGAGTCTCTGCTGCCAGTGATCGTTTGCGTCAGGCCTCTCCTCTCGTCCCCAGGAGAAAGACAGCCAACGTGCTCTGACTGGTGGTGCTTCTGGAAGGAGCGCAGGGGTCTTCTGAAGTCCCCCGAGTCTACGCAACGGGATACCGCACAGAACTCGAAACACTTCCCCAGGAAAACTGCGGCATTGCAGCCCTCGGTGCTGAGGGACCCTGCGTGTCTGGGGCTCCTCTCCTCGGCACCGTCTCCAGGGGGCACGTGGACAGTCTGCTGGGCGGACGCGGAGGGACCCGGTGCCATTCCCGCACCTCGGGAGACCGGCCCCTGTCTGGAGAGTGGGCGTGCGGAGCCGCGGGGCGTGGGGGGGGACGTTCAGAATGCGGCCGAGTCTCGAGTCCCCGGCCTTCCAGAAGGGCTTGTTTCGTGGGGACGACTCACGCACCAAGCACCTGCTCGAACCCGGGCTGGCTCTGGGGGTCGGAGCGCTGCCTCTCCTGGCAGAGCTGGGTCTTTTGCAGTGGGGTCACAGTGGGTCACAGTGGGTCACAGCAGCCCCACTATGGGCAGCAGCACGCCCGTGGCCCTTTCAGCTCAGCTACAGAGTGGGCGTCACTTCCCACAGTGGCTCTGGGGCCCAGCTCAGTGCTTGCCCACCAGGTGGACGCTGGACCTCAGCTCAGGACCGCCTGGGAGCACAGCCCCGCGTTCAGCCGTGGCACTGAGCTGGGTGCATCTGCCGTTAGTGTGGGTTGGGACTGACTGGCGAGAGGCCCTGAGACCCCCGGGGCCTCTGCCTTCCCGGAGAGGACAGGACAAGCACGGAAGCACCGGCCACTCCTCACCCTCCACTCTGGTGCCCTTACAGCAGCAAACCAGGGGACTGGCCCCTGCTGCTGGGCGAGCAAGCCCCGTGGGGAAGAAGAGTGGGGGTCCAGCCCAGCAGTGTCCTGCCTGGGGAGCCCGCAGGCCCACTGCACCAGCGAGGGTGGCAGGACCCCAACACTGTGTGACTGCTCACTATTGTCACCTGCTCTCGATTAATCCCGCTCTGAGTGGCATCTGCACACCCAGAAATCTCATACTACTTAATTAAATTAGCGACACATTTGTCTCCCCCTTTTTCCCATCAAAGGGTTGTGCTCTGGAGAAATCAAACCTTTGTTCCCCGCTACTCCGTATAATTTCCACCCTTCTCTCCCCTTCCCTCGCCCAGCCCTGGCTCAGATGCTTAATTGCAGCTGGTAATAGGGAGCTCTTGGGGCCAGCGGAGCATGTCCCGGGAGCAGCCAGCCAGGCCTGCTGGTCGGGGGCCGCAGGTCAGGGGCCCTGAGTGCCATGGCTGGGCACTGCATGCTGAGTCACACCTTCCAGCTGAAACGCCTGCCCTCTCCAGAGGCGAGGTGAAGAAAGGACGTGGCCAGGACAAGAGGTGGAGGCCGAGGCCAGGCCACCGGCTCCCCTTCCAGCTGAGGGCACAGAATGACGGTCTGCACACGCTGCCCGGACGCTGCACGGTGGGCAGGGAAGACCCCACCTAGTGCAGCCTCCATCAAGGGCTGAGCCCCAGAGGTGCCAAGCGAAGACCAGCTACAGCAGCAGGCTGAGGGGGACATCCCGCGCCCTGCTCTCGGTCACTGGCAGGGAGTTCGCGTGGGGAAAATTCTGGGCTCCCTGCGCCCACACCAATCTGTCCAGGTGCCTCAGAGGTCACCACAGCTGGCCTTTGCTGGGTTTGTGGTGCAAGTGCTGACTCGCTGCACCTGCTGGGTCCCTACTGGGCCTACTACGTCACTGAGCAACACCTAGCCCTCTTCACCCACTCAGCCTCAGGGAAGGCCTGCAAGGAGGAAGGCCGAGCCTGGGGTCTAGGAGGACCACTGGGGAGTGCTGCTGAGCACGGGGTCGACACCACAGGGACACCCAGGCACCTGCTGGAGCAGGGTGGGGCAGTCCACTGCTGTCCCATCCTAGTGGTTACCGAAGAGGAAGACGTTGTGTGGAGGTACAAGTGACTAACGGCACTCAGCACCCTCTTGGCTTCATGAGGCCCGCGTGAGCAGGAGCAGAAGGAGATGGCCTCTGCTGACGTCCCCAGGGCCACTGCGGGGCAATGGCTCCCCTCCTGCATAGGTAGTGTGGACACGCAGCCTCGGGCCCTGCTGCAGCCCAAGTCCACTGAGGAAGCTCAGCCCTGACGGGTCAGACAGAGACAGTCAGGACGGCAAGGTCCGCACACCTCCAGCAGAAGTGGAGTGTGCAGGCAGGAGCGTGCGTGGTGTCGGGCCGGGAGTGACACGCGGGCCTGCACGGTGGAGGAGAGGGCGTCGCCGCCGGAAGCGATGGCCGCTTGGAGCAACGAAGCCGCAGGAAGAAGTTCAGAGGCGAACTGGAAACAAACAGCCTTTTTATTCTGATAACTTTTCTCTCTGGCTCTAACAACGACTTTAACACGCACCACACACACCACCAAACAACCAACACACACAAATGGCGCAGACCTGATCAGCAATCTCCCTCAAGTCCCGCGAGATCCCAGGCCAAGTCCCGTGAGACTACGGAAGGCGGCAATGCCCAAACATCTCCATGGCTCGTAGTCAACCACAATCTTAGCCATCTCCCCAAACAGGGCTCCTGCAAGAGGGGCCGCGGTGCACGCGCGGGCCTGGAAGACGGCGTGCACATCCATCAGCCCGGCCGTCAGGAAGGGCTTGGCATCCTTCTTTCATAATGGGATTACCCGATCTCGCTAATGATGAAATATCACCAATCACACAACAACGGGGTCATTACTGGTGGATTATCTGACAAATGATGCACCCAAATAGACTTCTCAGAAGCACCTTGAAAATATACTAAAGTAACTCAAGTTCATTATGAATGTCAAGACATCTCATTCATTATTTCAAATCAAAAATGCAATTTACGGAACGCAGCCCAGTGGAGTGTTTACGGGTTTGAATATGCACAGGGGGGAGGAGGGGCTTCCTGGGCATGCCAAGGTTCCCAACTGCGCTGAAGAACAGGGGAGAGCCACTCAGGGGACAGATGGGGGGGGCGGGGGAGAGACAGGACTCCCCAGGCTACAGGTCCAAGCACACAGAGGAGCACGGAGCCCGAGGAGCTGCCTGAGGGAGGGCAGGAGTTTCCCCAGGAGGGAGGCACCCGGGAGGGAGCGCGTGGAGGAGCAGAGGGGGCCGAAACCACCCCGAAACAGAAGCTAGGCTTGGACACGGTGCTGTTGGCCTGGCCCGCACCTCGGTGCCTGGTTCCTCTCCATTTGGGGTGTAGGGGGCAACTCTGGGGAGGCTTGGGACTTTCTCCAGCCTCGGCCAGTGGGGTGGAAGGGGACAGTCTGTGCCTGTGACTCCAGTGCTGCTTCCTTTTCCAGACCACGGGCGCCAGAGAGAGCCGCCCTGACACGGGCGTCAGCAGTGCACAGACACATCCTACGGAGACCAGGGTGTGGGACCCGGGCAGCCCCCAAGGCCACGCCCACAGATGGCATGCACACAGTCAGGGCAAGCCTCTGCCAGCGGGTGGCCCAGCCCACTGTGGGGTCCAGCACCTCACCAGGCCTCTCCTTGAGGGGCAGCGAGCAAGCAGGGGACGTCCCCACCCCAGGACGGCAGTTGGCCCAGCAGCTTCATGGAAGGAGCAGGTTCCTAGGTGGGACCCCAAATCGTGACTTGCTGTTTTCTCTGCCACAGAATGGAGTGCCCACCGCCCCTCTCCCCCGGGGAGATGCCAGGTGCGGTTACTGAACGGAGCTTGTCTCGAGCTTGCTTTCTTGTCCTTGCTATCACACACGCGGACGATGACTCCGACCCTGCTCTTTCCTCCGCCTCGTGACCTGGGCCTGTGGGGACTTGCCGTCCACAGCCTCCGTCACTGGAACTGACTTCCTCGGGTGCAGGGATCCGTTCAGTTTTCCTGACTCCCGCGCAAGAGGCACCATCTCCATTGCTGAAGTCAGCCCCGTCAGTGTCTCCCTCCATTTAAACACTGGCTCTGCCAACTAGGGGCTTCACTCCCCACCAACACCTCCGCCCCAGCAGTGGCCTCCACGCTGCCTACTGCAGGGTCACATGCTCTGAGCAGGACGCACTAGAGAGGCCCTCCAGGCCTCCCTGGCCCTGCCCCAGGCTCTCTGAACACGACAATCCCTGCAGTTTCTAGGCACCTAGATCTAGCAGCACCACATGCCACCACTGAAGGGCCTGTCCTCAGGATGTCACGAGACGCTCTCTTTAGAAACAATCAAGGTGTGCCCCTCGTGGCCAGCTCCATCCATAATCTACCAAGAAGAAGCCCCCTTTCTAGCATGGCCGCCTCTCCAGCACACTACATCACTGACCGCTGGCTCATTGTGACTTCTCCCCAGTCACCGTAGGTGGGTGGCAGGCAGCCATGGGCAGTGGGGACAAGGCGATCCAGAGAATGATTCTGTAGACAGGAGCAAGGGTCAGGTTAGGGAGAGGGAAATTGGGGCAGATCATGGGGAGGGAACCCAAGACAGTGTCAGAAGCCGTGCCCAGAACTGCGTGTTCTACACAGAAAGAGCACACCTGAGGGTCACGGGGGTCCCAGTCGGTCCCCTGGCATGTGCACTAGGCCACTGGTATCTGCAGGTGACCTCAGCAAATCACCATGCCATGGCAGCACCATCAGCATGTGGCCTTGACCTTCCCGATGGCTTTAGGGGGAATGCTGGGACAGCATGCGTGCCCTATGTCCGGAGTTCTGTAACCTGTCAATCAAGGCTGCCAATCACATGACCAGGACGGAGGCGGAGCCAGAGTCAGGCAGACTGAGGGCGGTCCTGGGCCATCCCTCTGCTCTCCACCTGTCAATCAAGTCTGCCAATCACATGACCAGGACGGAAGCGGAGCCAGAGTCAAGCAGACTTGAGGGCGGTCCTGGGCCATCCCTCTGCTCTGTTCCGCTGAAGAGACCCCCTGCTGGCCTGGTCCATCCACTAGGCCTCCCACTGACGTCAGGGCCTCCTGCTCAGCAGGACCCCCGCTTCCTGGGCCTGCGCGTCCCTGCAGTCTAACGAACCCCCACTCACGGAGGCCCTGCGCCTGCGTCTCGGCTGAGGTCTTCCTTGGAGACCCGCACACCACTACCCTGGGACAGTGCGCCCAGGGACAGCGGAGGGGGCGTTGAGTGACAGAACTGTTCCCTTCTCCAGACAGAGAGGAAGCTGAGCTCCGCAGGAGGCGCCCACCGGCCACCGGACAGCTGTCGCCAGGGGTTTGTGGGTGCCCCGGAGGGACTGATGCCCTGGGGCCTTTCTACACAGTCAGGGCGAGGCGCGTGGCCTGTGGCCTGCCTGACCACCCGGGCTCTCCAGGAGCCCCGCCTCTGCCCTCTGGCCGTCAGGCCCTCTGTGCGAGGGACTGTAGCCACCAGCGTCCCCACTCTGCCGCGGCATCTCCGCTCCTGCTCTCCACCTGCCTGGTTCCCACGTGCCCCCTTCTCTACAGCGTGACTCGACCGGCTCTGCCAGGCCCTGGCGCACATGTCCCCAAAGCCACTGTCTCACAGGCTTGGGCCCAGCCCCGGTGCGGGTGGGAGGAGGGTGGCAACGTAGGACCCGTGGCCGAGGGAAGGGTCCTCGGGTCATCAGGGACATACCCTTGAAGGGATGGCGGGACCCCAGGCTCTCCTCCTCCTCCTCCTTTCCTGCAGAGTAGCCTCGCTTCGCTGCGTGCTCCACCACGACACTGCCTCACGACAGCCCAAGCAGACAAGGCCAGAAGTCACGACGGGCACCTCCAGACTCGGAGCCACCATCAGCCTTCCCTTCTTGTGCTAATTGTCTCAGCCTCTTCATCACAGTGCTGGAAAGCTGACTCACACACACTCGACCCAGTTCCATGACCTATCAAGCAGGTATGTCGAGAAATTTGGTGCCTCGAAGGACTTTGCACGTGTGTCACATGCCATCACACGACGGGGAAATGAGACTAACATACAGGAAGACATTAATGACGCTAAAAGGAGCACAGAATGGGACTGGTGATGAAGTCAGAAGAGGGAATAAAAACTGCAGACAAAAATACATGGAACAGAAAGCTTCCTGAAGGTGGGAGTGTCCCCAAAGACACCCAAGTGTCCTAAAGCCAAAAATGAAGCCAAAGAAACAAGCCTGTGAGGCCGGAGGGCTCAGAAGCACAAAGCAGGGCTGGAATGAGACCAAGAGGGGAGTCCTCGTGGGAAACCCCGAGCTCGGGACAGAGGAGTGCCCAGACCCAGGGACCTGCTGGGACAGCAGGGGACAGCCTGCGACACTCACCTCCAGGAGCAGAGGGACGCTCCAGAGCATCTGGCGGCCAAAAGAAAAGCAGGAGTCATGGCTTACCTGGGAGATGCCCCAAGCTCCGTGCAGGGCAAGGCGGAGGCTCAGAGGGGACGACGGGGTCCTAAGAGCCTGACCCATCAGTGGGGGTCCCCTCAAGGGGACTGAGTGGCCGTCTCTGCAGGAGCTGCCTCCAGCCGCCTCTGCACAGCGTGTCTGTGTAGTCCTCTACGTGTGTGTCATTCCAACGCAGCTGGTGACAAGTGTCCTCAGGGCAACACAAAGCCTTCAGCAGCATCACTAGCCTCACAGCAGACCCCTACTGCGGGGTCTCGCTGCCCACAGCCTCCACCAGAGTCAATGAGGGCAGTGCATGGGTGTGTGCATGGGTGTGTGCAAGGTGTGTAGCATGGGGTGTGCATGCATGTGCATGGGTGTGTGCATGGGTGTGTGGTATGGGGATGTGCACAGGTATGTGCGTGGGTGTGTGACATGGGGTGTGCATGCATGTGCATGGGTATGTGGCATGGGATGTGCACACATGTGTATGGGTGTATGTGTGTGTGGCATGGGGTGTGCATACATGTGCATGGGTGTGTGCATGGGTATGTGGCATGGGGTGTACATGGGTATGCGTGGGTGTGTGGTATGGGGTATACATGGGTGTGCATGGATGTGTGCATGGTGTGTAGGATAGGTGTGCATGGGTGTGTTCATGTGTATGTGGCATGGGGTATGCACAGGTATGTGTGGTGTGTGTGTGTGGGTGTGTGATATGGGGTGTGCATATGTGTGCATGGGTGTGTGTGTGGATGTGTGGCATGGAGTGTGCATGAGGGTGTGCATGGGTGTGTTCATGGGTATGTGGCATGGGGTGTGCGCAGGTATGTGTGGTGTGTGCATGGGTGTGTGGTATGGGGTGTGCATATGTGTGCATGGGTGTATGTGTGGGTGTGTGATATGGGGTGTGCATATGTGTGCATGGGTGTGTGTGTGGATGTGTGGCATGGAGTGTGCATAGGTGTGTGCATGGGTGTGTAGTATGGGGATGTGCATGCATGTGCGTGGGTGTGGGGGATGTGTCTGGGTGTGCCTGGAGGGTGCTGGCCCACAGCTTAGTGCCGTCCAACCCACTATCACAGAACTCTCCTGGGGCAGGGCGGTCTCCGCGCCGCCCTCCACGCCGCCCCAGGTCCTGGCTCAGCCCCGCCCGCCCCAGGTGCCCGTCAGTCGTATGAGCAAGGACTGAAGGCGATGGATGCCTTTGCCTGGTGTCTATGGCCGAGGCCTTTCAGATGCGAGCTGTGTTTGGTATGGGAGTGTGGTATGTGTGTGGGTGTGTGGTATGGAGTGTGCATGGGTGTGCACGGGTGTGCTGCTGAGCCCCTGATGGCCCTGCCCACTCCACACCCTGCTTTAAGATGACTCAAGCCTCACTAACAGAAGCCATCCTTTCTCCCTTGCCTGACTGTCCCGGAAAGGGCCTTCCGTAATCTGCAGAACTCAGCTGAGGCCGAGGCAGGGGTTGATCCGCCCTGTTCCTGTCCGCATCTCAGTGCTGCGATTTCAGCTCATTCCCTGATTTCTGCTCATGCTCTGGGTGTCGGAGTCTGTTTATTCCATCCCCACGGGAGCTCCCAGCTCTCTCCAGAGCCCTCTCCTGGTGGTGGGGAGGTGACATGGGGCCTGAGACCTGGGCCAGCAGCATGGCTTCCAGGGCCAGCTACAGCAGAGCCTGAGCACTCAGGGTCCCTCCCCCCCAGGCCCGCCACACGCCCGTGCCTTCTGTCCCTTAATACAGACTGGGAGGTTGGAAACCCCAGGAGGCCAAGTAAAGTCAATTTACTCATAAAAAAGGCCATGTGTTATGATAGGATTCAGATTTTCAATTGAATGCTGTAAAGAGAAGTTTTAAAAGTCACATATAATTTGATTTAATAGGGTCGCTTCCCTGCTCAGCAGGAAAATGGGATGCAGACAGAGTGTGATTCTCATTTAAATGTCTTCATATGAGAGGTGACATGCACCATCAATCTTCTGGTGACAAGCCAGGAGGGCAGGGATTATTGATGTTTAGTAGCCACGAGATTATAAACAGGGAAATTGAAAGCGATCCTTAATTGACAGGGCCTGTCTGTCACCGTGGGAAAGCGTGGCCCTTTCCCCACAGAGAGAAGGAAACACGGAAGAGTCGCCAGGTGCGCGGCCCCCGCCCCACCGCACGGGGCCCGCCCTGGAGCCCGGGCTCAGCCCAGCCCGTTTGCTCCTGCGGCGGCTCCCTGGTGGCAGAAGTGCTGCAGAGTCTCAGCACCCTGCATCCGTGTCACCAGTGGGCTGTGGGGTCCAGGCACCTGGGCCAGGTGGCACTCAGCAGTGCAGGGACCTGGGGTCCGGAGCACAGGGCTGTGGCTGAGGCTCCCTCCTGGGTTCTGCCCCCAGGAGGCTGGGTCGGGGCGCTGGCCGCCCCGTGAAGGCTCGCGTCAGCTTCCCGAGGCTGTGGTGGCGTCTTATAGTGTGGGACCCGCGGCCCACCCTGCACGTCATGGTGGGGTCGGGGAGGACGAGTGTGCGGTCACTGCGGGAGCCCACACACAGGCATGGGGAGCCCTGGCAGCGCGTCCACCCCAGAATAATTCAGCCCCCACAGACTCGGACGCGTGTGCTCTCTGGAGGTCGGATTTGTGCACAAATGGCCACACAGGACACACGGGGCTCATTCGTGCTGGGCGTGCCCCAGGCCGGGACCGAGATGCTGGGATCCAGAGAGCAGCTGCCTGCTCTGGTGGCCCCGGGCCAAGCTGGGAGGGGTTGGCCGCTCCTGTCCCAAGGGCTTCCAGGTAGGGAAGTGCGTGGCCAGGTGTCCACCAAACTTGCCCACGAGCCTCTGTGATTGGGTGGAGCCGTCCTGGCTCGGCAGCAGAGGACAGCGTCCTCTGGCAGGTGGCTCCTCCAGGGACAGCACAGCCTGCCCTGTCCTGCTCCAAATCCCTCACTGATGGGCCCAGACACGGGGAGCTGCTCAAATAGCCAGGTGAAAGCGCAGGGAGGAGCAGAAAGCAGACCCTGGGCCCCAGATGGCGTGGTCGAGACCAGCAACCGTTCACAGGAGGAAGATCGGATGGCTGGAACTAGGAGCAGCAGGAAAGGTGACACGATCAGAAAGCCTCGCAGCAGTTTCTGACCACACACACACAGAGCAGGGAGATGGAGACGGGACAGCAGGAACAGCCTGGGCTGTGGCAGGCAGGACAAGAGCTGTCCCCACCCTGCCTTCCTGGCCGTCCACGCTTGGGAAGGAAAGGGTAGGTGTCCTTGTCCCATGACGACCTGGGACCATGAAGCCTGTGCAAGTACTCAACGAGGCACTGCAGCAGCAGCTGCTGCATGGACTTGCAGCACCCGGCAGGCTCGGAGGACAGCGGCAGGCACTGACCACGCCCAGCACCCAGAACAGAGGCTGGGGGAGGCCGCCCTGCAGCAGCTCTGGGCAACCAGGACCCCTGTGCATCATGGGAAAGAGCTGGCTCGTGTTGGGAGGCTCCCTGGCACAGCATGGCAGCGGTGGGTCACCTGGAAGGGTCTGGAGGCCCCGAGGAGGGCCCAAGTGCTCCAGGATGCCCTGCTCCTGTGCCTCACAGGCCGCCGAGGCTCCAGGTGGACCCTGTCCCCAAGCTGGAGAACACCAGGACCCGGCAGCCTCCGGCCCAGCGTGCAGGGACAATTCCCAGGGGCGGGCTGCCACCAAAAGCAAGCCCTGCCCATCCAGAGGGTGCTTCACAGGGCCAGTGTGCTTAGGGGTCTGGGACCCATGGCGTGGTGGCCAGTGTGCAGACCAGAGAGGGCAGGCACGCCTCCAGCACGGCCTGCAGGCGCCCTGCGCAGACCCCAGGTGCTGCTGGCCCTGGCTCTCCACAGCCCAGAGGTGAGACGCTCCCTCCGGCCACTCCACCAGGAGCACCTCCCTTGAGGGCCCTGCCGGTGGGCACCTGCCACAGTGCCCCAGCACCTCCCCTGGTGGCCCTGCCCGTGGGCACCTCCCCCTGACGGGTCTGCCTGCGGGCATGCCACAGTGCCCTCACCTCCCCCTGGTGGCCCTGCCTGTGGGCCTGCCACATGCCCCAGCACCTCCCCCTGGTGGCCCTGCCCGTGGGACCTGCCACATGCCCCAGCACCTCCCCCTGGTGGCCCCCCGTGGGCCCCACATGCCCCAGCACCTCCCCCTGGTGGCCCTGCCCGTGGGCCTGCCACATGCCCCAGCACCTCCCCCTGGTGGCCCTGCCCGTGGGCCTGCCACATGCCATAGCACCTCCCCGTGGTGGCCCTGCCCGTGGGACCTGCCACAGTGCCCCAGCACCTCCCCCTGGTGGCCCTGCCCGTGGGACCTGCCACATGCCCCAGCACCTCCCCCTGGTGGCCCTGCCCGTGGACCTGCCACATGCCCCAGCACCTCCCCCTGGTGGCCCTGCCCGTGGGCCTGCCACATGCCCCAGCACCTCCCCCTGGTGGCCCTGCCCGTGGGCCTGCCACATGCCCCAGCACCTCCCCCTGGTGGCCCTGCCCGTGGGCCTGCCACATGCCCCAGCACCTCCCCCTGGTGGCCCTGCCCGTGGGCCTGCCACATGCCCCAGCACCTCCCCCTGGTGGCCCTGCCCGTGGCCTGCCACATGCCCCTGCCACATAGCACCTCCCCCTGGTGGCCCTGCCCGTGGGCCTGCCACATGCCATAGCACCTCCCCCTGGTGGCCCTGCCCGTGGACCTGCCATGGTCCCCCAACCACAGTGCTGTTTCAGCAGAGTGTAAGACTGATGCTTAACAGGACCTGTCACCCAGTAAAAATGTCCTAAACGCTCACGTTAATTACAGCACTTCATTATCCCTTTTCTTTCGCACACGGTGGCTGGCACCCCTGGGCTCTGGAAAAGCGAATGTGTCTGAGGCGAGGCCGCGGCTCATCTGCTCTCCCCCAGCAGGGAGACGATGGCTGGACGCCAAGCCCAGCGTGAGGAGACAGTCACAGACACGCATCTCCCAGACGGAGGCTCCCGGGCAGGGGCTGGTGATGCCAGGGGAGGGGGAGAGGGAGCAGGGTTCGTGGACCAGAACATTTGGTCCCATGGCAAAGCCACCCAGGGCCACATGCTGGTGCACCCTCCCCTGCTCCTTCACCTGCTCACCCACGTGGCAGGGCTCCCTCGGGGGCCTGGGCCCAGCAGGAAACCCCAGCTCCGCTTGAACAGGCCTCCTGGTGCCCTATAGATGGGCACGTCCCTGGGCCACGTCTCCTCCCTGTAGAACAGGTAGGTCTTCCTGGCACGGGCCAGCCTGGGGCAGGAGTGGGCATCTCTGGCACATCCTGCAGGACATACCCGCACAGAGACCTCCCTCAGGCCTCCCTGTGGCAGCTTCCTCCTCGTGCCAAGCGCCTCCCTGTGGCAGCTTCCTCCTCGTGCCAAGCGCCTCCCCTGTGGCAGCTTCCTCCTCGTGCCAAGCGCCTCCCTGTGGCACAGAGCTGCCAGGGTGTGGGTGTTCACTCGGGGAAGGGCTACGTCCGCCGGGCCCTGGTCCCCTGGTTAACCTAGACTAGCGTCCTCACCTGCCGTACCCACTCCCCTCCCCTGACAGGTGGGGATACAACAGCACAGCTTCGTGGAGTCCAGGAGAACTGGACCAGGCTCTGGCCAGCGTGGGCACATTGCTGACCATCACCAGGGCCCCCAGGGACCGACACCTGGGTCTGGACCCTGAGGTGCTGCGACCTTATAAATAAGGTTGTCACTCTCTGTCATTCCCTTACCCCGCGTGGCGGACAGAGCAAGACCACTGCTGCGCACCAAGTCTGGGCTGGGAATCTCCCACGGGGGAGAGAAGCAGACGGGAGGGCCTCGTGGCACCCGGGAAACGCAAATCAGGAATCTGCTCGCCACAGCCTGCGCCTGTGGGTCTGCTTTGTGGGACTGTCCCCACAGAGGCCCACGTGGAGGGGACACAGCGTGGGGGGCGAGGAGTGAGCGGCGACTCCATCCCGTGGTTCTGTTGTGGCTGTGGGTGGAACCCAGAGGCTGGCACGTGCCAGGCCAGTGCCCCCAGCTCACAGGTGGCAATGTTCACGCCAACCCAAGCCTGCTCCCTGCAGAGGCCCCAGGCACATGCAGTTCTCCCCGGCGGGACCGTGTCCCTCAGCCTGCCGAGCCCAGGCCTGGGAAGCAGGACCTCTGTGCTCCTGGTCAGTGACGCATGTGCAGGGTCACCCACCTCTGCTTCTCAGCCACCCCGTGGGGACCAGCAGTACTAGAGCCAGCCTGGGAAGCTGTTGGGGCACAGGGCCGGGCGCGGGCAGGTGGCCGCAGGAGCAGGCGTGAAGCACGTCGCTCACTGGTAGGGCTGCTCTTCGGGAGGCGCCAGGAACCTCACTTTAGTGGAGACCCATGCTATGCCGCAGGGCGGGGCACAGTGGGCCTGGGTCAGGGCACGCCTAGCCTAGCCCTACCTTCCAAGCTGCCGTCTGCTGCCTCTGCCTGTCTGAGACCTTCCTCTGTACAAGGCTGGCCCTGGTCTGGGAGGCAGGAGTGAGCTGCATCAGAAAATTAAAGGCATTCCTTGAATTTCTACCCTCATGTTGGATCAAAGATGGGAATAATGTGGAGTGTTGCCGCCTGAAGCCATGGCCGCTTGGAGCAACAAAGCCGCAGGAGGAAGTTCAGAGGCGAACTGGAAACAAACAGCTTTTTATTCTGATAACTTTTCTCTCTGGCTCTAACAACGACTAACACGCACCACACACACCACCAAAAAATGGCGCTGACCCGATCAGCAATCTCTGCTCAAGTCACTCGAGATCCCGGGCCAAGTCCCGTGAGACTACGGAAGGCGGTAATGCCCAAATCTCCATGGCCCATAGTCAACCGCAATTTAAGCCATCTCCCCACACAGGGCTCCTGCAGTGGAGAACCTCAGGCCTTCCGAAGGCAGTCTCATTACCGTGCAGACCACAGTGAATGCAGTGTCAGCTCCACCCCAGCCCCAACGGTACCAGTACAAAACTTGGAGGATGACCACACTCGGGGCTGTGGCAAAAATCCTCAAAACTACCACTGGAAGATTGGCTGACCTGTGACATCCACACCCTGATGAGTTTATCTCCACATGCAATGGTGAAATGTGCCACAAGGGTCCTGTGTAAGGACCAAGTTGTATAAATCGTATTTCCCAATGTTTAGTAATCGACCAGCTCTGACTGAGCCTGAGCATTCTAATATCTGTCTGACAGACACGATAATTAAAGTAATAATCTAAGCTTATTCCAAGAGCTACACATCTCGCTAACCAGAGGAGGCCATTGGACACAGCTCAGAAACCATGTCCAGGAAGCAGGAAGTTGGCAGAAAAGGCCACTCTTCCTTGCAAGGTGCAGAAACACACAAAGGAGTCTCCCCCGACGTTTGAGTGTGGTGAAGAAGCCTGGGGAAGCAGACGTGGGCAGGAGCTGTGAAGCTGGGGCAGCCCACGGTGGGCAGGGATAGCCTCCCGCTGCCACCGCCGGCCCTGACCTGGAGAGCAGAGGTGAGGCAGGTCACGGCTCCGTGGCCACCTTCGAGGTTTGGGGATGATGCAGTGGCCTTGCCGTTCTTGTCACCTACCATCTCATAAAGTAGGTGAGACCCGCCTGGCACTGGGGGCATCTCTTAGACAGAAACTCAAGGTGGGAACTGGAACCCGGGGCTCGTGTGTGACTGAGGCAGGAGGCGCGTCTCCCACAGACAGCAGAGGAGGGACAGGAAAGGAGGGGCCTCCCTCCAACCTGCAGGGGGACAGTGGGTCTGGAGGACACTGGAGGACACGCTGCCCCCTCCAACACTGACCACGAGGCCTTCTGACCTGGAACACCTGCTTCTGCCCTCACAGCTGCCACCACCGCAGCCCTGCCTCAGGTCCCTTGTCCTCACCCCTGGCACCACCAGCCACAAGCAGAACCCTCCCCCAGAGTCTTCCTCTTTCTAAAAGACATGTCAAAACCACCAGGTGAGACCCGTCCTCTCGATTATGTAAATGAGGGGTTGAATTATGCACTTCTGATGGTCTGATGGAGCCCAGAGTTTGAAGAGCTTGCTTGGCCCGCGCTGGCCTCCCTCACAGCTCACAACGGCAGCATTAAGTGAGCTCACAACGTCCTCATTTTCTCCCTTGGCTGGAAGCCCATGCCACCCGACTGCTGGGGCACAGGTGGAAATCAAGGTGCTGAAGCCCTGCCTGTAGGAAGAGGCCCTTTCAGCAAGCATGGGAGGGGTCTGCTCTGGTGGTGAGAGGTGGCCATGGTGGGGTGACTGGGTGAGAATGAGATGATCAGGCAGGTGTCAAGTGTGAGAATGAAGGTGCTGACAAAATGATGGTGGCTGTGGTGGTGGTGATAAAGATGATGATCATGGAGGTCACTCTAGTGATAGTGGTGATGGTGACCATGATGATAATGGTGACAGTGGTAATGGTGACTGTGGTGGTGATGGAAGGTGGGTTGTTGCTAATGGTGGTGCTTCTGGTGACAGTGATGCTGGTAACCATGATGACAGTCATGATGTTAGTGACAGTAATGATGATAATCATGATGACTGTCATGACATTGGTGACAGTGGTGACAGTGACCATGATAATGGTGGAAGCTGGATTATTGGTAATGGTGATGATTCTGGTGACAGTGGTGCTGGTGACCTTGATGACAGTCATGATGTTGGTGACATTAGTGATGGTACTGTGATGGTGGTAGAAGTTGGGTTGTTGGTAATGGTGGTGGGCATGCTGACAGTGTTGGCACTGATGGTGGTGGCTGAGTGATCATTTTGATGACGGTGGAGACACTGGAATGGTCATGTGGGATGGTGGTGTTAGTGAGGATAAAGTTATTGCTGGTGGTGATGGTGAAGGTAAGGATGTATTTGCACTGTTGATGGTGATGGTGATGGTAATGGATGGTCATAGTGAAAATGATGGTGATGGATGGTGATGGCAATAGATGGTGATGATGATGATGATGGTGATGGTGATGGTGATAGATGGTTATGGTGATAGTGATGGTGATGGTGAGAGTAATGGATGGTGATGGTGATAGATGCTGATGGTGATGGATGATGATGGTGATGATGATGGATGGTGATGGTGATGGATGGTGATGATGATGGTGATGATGATGATAATGGTGATGTTGAGAGTGTTGGATGGTGATGGTGATGGTGATGGATGCTGATGGTGATGGTGATAATGATGGTGATAATGATGGATGGTGATAGTGATGGTGATGGATGGTGATGGTAATGGATGGTGATGGTGATGGTGATAGTGATGGCGATAATGATGGTGATGGTGATGATGATGGTGGTGGTGATAGTGATGGCGATAATGATGGTGATGGTGATGATGATGGTGGTGGTGATAGTGATGGCGATAATGATGGTGATGGTGATGATGATGGTGATGGTGATGGTGTGGTGATGGTGATGGTGATAGTGATATGATAGATGGTGATGGTGATGGTGATGGAATGGTGATAGTGATGGGATGGTGATGGTGTTGGTGATGGTGATGGTGATGGTGATGGATGGTGATGGTGATGGTGATGGTGATGGTGTTGGTGATGGTGATGGTGATGGTGATGGTGATGGTGATGGTGATGGTGTTGGTAATGGATGGTTATGGTGATGGTGATGGTGATGGTGTTGGTGATGGTGATGGTGATGGTGATGGTAATGGATGGTGATGGTGATGGTGATGATGATGGAATGGTGATAGTGATGGGATGGTGATGGTGATGGTGTTGGTGATGGTGATGGAATGGTGATAGTGATGGGATGGTGATGGTGTTGGTGATGGTGATGGTGATGGTGATAGTGATGGGATGGTGATGGTGTGGTGATGGGATGGTGATGGTGTTGGTGATGGTGATGGTGATGGTGATGGTGATGGATGGTGATGGTGATGGAGATGGTGATGGTGATCATGATGGGATAGTGATGGGATGGTGATGGGATGGTGATGATCAGCAGGTGGGTGGACAGCGTGGTATGAGCCCACGGGAAGCACTGCTTGGCCCTGAAGATGACACTGAGGCACGTGGTGCTGAGTGGTAGAGCTGGAGGGCATCACATCCGGTGCAACCAGCAGAGTCAGGGAACCAAGGGCCGGATCATCCTCTTGCAAGCGGAAGTTAAAGCAAATGAAGAAACAAGGGGGTTCCGTGGAAATAGGGGGAGGTCAATGGGACAGAGGAAGGGGAGGGTGGGGAGGGAGAGGGGAGGAACTGCAGAAAGAAATCGACCAGAGGATGCCACGTACCCGTGTGAACAGACCACAGTGAACTCCACCTTCATGCACACCTGTAAAGCACCAATTAGAAAACAGCAAGTACGTACACAGAAGGAAGACCACAGAGGACCCAAAGGGGGACGGGAAGGGGACAGGAAGGGGGACGGGTCAGGGAGGAGGTAGGGAAGGGAAAGCTCTGGGGCTGGAATAGAGCAAGCTCAACATCCTCCCCATGCAGGTGTGGCCATGTCAAAATAACCCCAGCATCAGGTGTAACGAGAGTGCGCCAACAAAACGTTTTTAAAAAAGCGAGAGAAATGCATTGTGTAGGTATTAAAGGAGCTGTTTTAAGGACGGCAAGAACTCTCAATGAAAGAGACTGCTAAAGGTGAAAAGAAGTGGCATGTTTCTCTATTAAAATGTCAAAAACTAATCAACTGGAGGAAGGCTTATCACATGTCTAAATTATGAAATGTGCCAAGAGTAGCACCGAAGTCCAGAGGAGTTGGGACATTGCAGTTCCCAGGTTCTTGTGCCACATGTGAGGCGGTGTGAGACACAGGTGTGAGACACAGGTGTGAGGCGCAGATGTGAGACGCAGATGTGAGACACAGGTGTGAGACACAGGTGTGAGACGCAGGTGTGAGACACAGGTGTGAGACACATGGAAGCCATACCAACCACATCTTCAGATAGTGACGTAGTGATGTGGAGCGGCCACTGACAAACACTTACAGAAGATGTGGCAAGGGCATCAGTCTAAACCAACCACACCAATAGTAACCCAAAGCACAAATGGTCTGAATAGCCACATTTAAAAGCAGATTAGACTTTATAAAAAATAAATAAATAAAAAAAAAACAAGACCTAGATGTTCTGCCTCAAAAACTCCCTGCACGTGAAGAGTGAGACGTACGGCGTGCTACCACTAATCAAAGAAAGCTCAAGGAGTGACGTTAACATCCGGAGTAAATGTTGGAGCAAAGAATGTCAACAGGACCAAAGAGAATCGCTTTATGATAATAATGCATCCAATCTATCTAAGATCCACAAAAATCTTAAATATTTATGCAACAACTTTCAGCTTGAAAATACACGAAGCACAAACTGATAGAACCAAAGTTTTTCTGGCTTTAGAGGAATACACAACTATGTTAAAAATGTCAACAACTTTTTTAACATAATTTTCCTCAATAATTTATACAGCAAGTAGAACACAGCAGAACACAAAGGCTCGGCAGTCTCTGGAGCTAGTCTGACCTCAGTCGTGCACACAGAACACGATGCGTGTGTCTGACGAGCACACGCCGCGCTCCTAGGACGGCTGAGCAACTCCAGTTCCAAAGACAGGAAAGCCACCGGTTTCACGGACACACAAGGGGATCGCCACGCAGGCTGGTCAGCCTGCCCTGCCTGTGCTCTGCCTGAGACACGTCGGCTCACACAGACGGAGGGTTCACTCTGTCTTGAGGCTGAAGGGTTCGGTCCATGGTTGTTTGGCCCTGTTGGTTCTGGGCCTGTGGCAAGGCATCGTGGGAGGAGCACTGGGTGGAGGTTGCTCACCTCATGGAGGCCAGGAGGCTAAGAGAGAGACAAGAGGGGACAGGCTCCCAGGTCCCGTCCAAGGGGACCTCCAAGGTCATCTGCCTGATGAGTTCACTTCCTCCCAGTGGGCCCTGCCCCTAAAGCTTCCCCCGCCGACAGTGCCCAGGCTGGGGCCAAGCCTCTGACAGGCAGGCCTTTGGAGGACAGCCCAGATCCGATCAGCAGCACAGGCTGCGCCACGCATGGACCAGAGGAGCTCACACCAGAGCACGCTCTCTGGCCACAGAGGAATGGGATTCAGAGTCAGTGCAGGAAGGGTGCCTGGAAAGCCCCGACCTGGTTCGTACTGGTTCCTTTTAGGTCTACGTGACAGTAGGGTGCACTCTGGCGTGTTCTACATACATGCAGTAGGACTGATTCTCATTAGGATCCCATTCTGGAGGCTGCCCGTGATGTGGAGTGACCCTGGTCGTGTATTAAACACAAGGACAGGAAAGTTACGTCCAGTTAATTCTACTGTCCTTTCTCTTCCCCTCCCCATCCCTTCCCAAACTAAATAAAATACTTCAATGAAGTGTTTCTAAAGAAGAAACCCAAATGAAATTTTTGAAACATTTGAGCTGAGAACCATAATGACATATCAAAATCTGTGGGGCTGCAGCCTAACCAGTGCTGAGGCTACTTACTAGTGATGATGCTCAAATATCTGCATTATTAAAAATAAATGTCTCAAATTAATAGCCTCATCTCCTTCCTTAAGAATTTAGAAAAACAGCAAACTAAACCTCAAAGAAGAATCAAAACTAAAGATAATAGCAGTTAATGGTATAAGAGGAAGAATAAGAACAAAGAAAAATCAAAATTGATCTAATTTGGAACCAAAAGCTGGTTCTTTAAGAATACCAATAAAACTGATAGACCTGAGACTATATTGATCAGGATAAAAAATAGATAAATTGGTGGTTGAATGAGATGGATATCATTATCCTAAATGCATGATTGAAGATCTGAATGGTACTTATATACTTTGTATACAAGCAGTTGTATGTAAAAAGATACTATACTTGTGCATGATGAATAAGTAAATAAATAATTTAAAAAATTTTAAAAAATAAAAGACACAAATTTTTAATATCAGGAATGATATTAAACCTATAGACATTATGAGCATAATAATGGAATAATGTGATTATCTTTGTGGCCTTAAATTTGACACTTAGATAAAAAGAACACATTTATTTGAAGAAGCAGCACTTTGGATCTCTCTGAGACAGGATGAGCAGCCCGTCGCCTGCCTCAGAAGTCTGGGCTGTAGATAAGTCTGCCCATGGAGCAATCACTGGTGGGGTCTCCACACACTGAGGGAACTGTCATTCAACAAACCCTTCCAGAAAAATGAAGAACAGACAACATCCCCCAACTTACTAGGCCAGCATGACACTGATTCCAAAACCAGGCAAAAAGATATTCCAAGAGAACTTTAAACCAATATCCCTCAAAAATATAGATGTGAAGACTCTAAACAAACTGTTTAGTAAGTCAGAGGCAACAAATCTAAAGTGGACTATAACCAAATGAGGTTCACATCAGAATGCAAAACCATTTTAAAATTAAATGGTCAGTGTAATTCACCATGTAAATCAAACTCCTGAAAATTCCTATGATCATCATAACATACAAATGTCTACACAAAATCCAACTTTTATCACTGGCAAAAATCCTTAGCAAAGGCTACCTACAAACCAAAAAAACAGCAGTCACAACAAAAACCTCCAGTGAACACAAAACGCTTCCACCTCCCAGGACCCGGAGCAAGGCTAGGCTGTCTGCTGTCGGCACTGGGGCTCAACACTGCATGGAAGGCCCCTCCCGGCACAGGAGGTTGTGGGTGACATCCAGGTGTGGAAGAGTCCTCCATCCAGAATGGAAAGTGTCTGCTTGTTTAAGATGACACCATCACCCGGGTGGAGAATCCTGTGCAGTATACAAGAGGCAGCCAGAATTAGTGAGCTAAGCTAGCACAGTTGCAGGACTCAAGGGAAACAAAGGCAGTGTGAGAGCACCGATCATACTCCCTGTGCAAGCTGTAAACACAGGGAACTTTTAATTTTAAAAATATCATTTATAAGAGCATTAAAGTTATTAAGTGCTTAAGAGATAAACTTGACAAAAGATGAGTAAGAGCATTAAAAACTGTAAAGCATTGCTTAGGGGTAGCAAAGAAAACCTAAGCAAATGGGAATCGATTTACCTGCATTCATGGACTAGCAGATTCAATTTTGTTAAGATACTGATTTTTCTTCACATTGAACAGAATTCCAGGCACTTTCTTTGTAGAAGTTAGCAACCAGAATCTAAAATTAAATTAAAACACAAAGGACCTTAATTAGCCAAAAGAATCAAGAAGAAGAACAAAGCTCAAACACCCACACAGTTGCTCCAGGATTTAGGATAAAGTTACAGTAACCAAAACTGTGTGGCATTTGCATGAAAATAGGCAAATATATAAATAGAACAAAACAGACCTTCTAAAATAGACTTATGCATGTGAGATCAACTGCTTTCTGCAAAAGGATGATTTCCAACAATGGATACTGGAACAATTGCATGACATGGACCAAGATCTCTACCTCATATCATATGCAAAATCCAAGATCCCTACCTCACATCATATGCAAACTCCAAGATCCCTACCTCACATCATATGCAAAATCCAAGATCCCTACCTCATGTTATATGCAACATCCAAGATCCTTACCTCACGCCATATATAAATCACCTTGATGAGGAAAAGCCAAAGTTAAAACTTCTTGAAAAAAATATAGAAAACATTCTAGCATTGTTTTATAGTGACTTCCTAAATGCTTTACAACATGCACAAAGTATGAAGAAAAATCAATAAGTTGGGCTTATCCAATTTAAAGACATTTGTTCTTCAAAACTTAAAATTATCGAGATTGAAGTGTGAATTTCAGTGCTTCATCTCCTTATGTCCCTGCTTGTGGGGATGGCAGCTGGGGGAGGCTCTTCAGTCTAGATCTCCAGGGGGGTGTGAAGCCAGCAGCCCTCAGGGTTCCGGGAAGTGCCTTCCCCACTGCAGGACACTGAAGAAGCTGGGCTGGCCTCCCTCTGCCGGGGTGGGCGATGCAGGTGCTTCCTGGCTTTGTCCTCCACCCTTGACAAGCGAGAGGGCCAGCCCTGTGCGCCGGGTGCCTCGGGCCGTGCTAGGGTGGGTTGTCCCTCCACTTCCCACACCCCTTTCTGAAGCACCCCCGCTGGCTTTGCGTTATGGAGAGGGGAGGATTTGTGCTTTCTTGCTTGCATCTTTTCAAACCCTCTCCTCCGGCAGCCCTCGGCCTCGCTGGCTCCTCACAGCTTCTGCTGGACAGCCAGGAGGAGGGGTTCCTGGCACAGGGGCAGTGCCCGGTGTGCTGTGGTCTTCCTGGTTCTTTCCTGCTCGGAGCTGGAGCAGGTCTCTGCTGTCCTCAGGGTGGCAGGTGTGAGCTTGTCCTGCCCTGCTGGAGTCAGGACAGAAACGTGGCACTCAGGGTGACCAACACCTGCACCCAGAGGCCACGGGCACCACAGCTTCCACGATGCCCCGAAACAAACGAGTGAAAAGGAGCCAAGGAAACAGTTTCTGAGTGCATGCTCCCCATTCTAGAGAGATCTTCCGGAGCACCTCGGTCCCTCGTCCACCCACACCCGCACGGTGGCTCCTCTCCCTCTGACTCCCTGGACGGGGCGGGAGCCCTGGGGGATGCGGGAGGCCACTGGGTGGAAGGGAGGCTTCTCCCCTGCCAGGAGATGCTCCTGCTCCCGCTAATGCGTTGACGCGCGGCAGCGCCCGGGTGAGGCCTTGCTGGTGGGTCGCGCGGGTGGAAGCCCCGCCTTCTCCCGGCTACGCGCCAGAGCCCCGCAGGTGCACGCACAGGCCATCGACTGACCGCACCAACAGCTGAGGGCTCTGCGGGACAGAGGCAGTCCTTCCTGAGACACCAGGCTCCCCAGGACAGTGGGGAGGAGCAGCACAGCCTACAGGTGCTCCATGGTTTTGACCAGAAGCGAGACACCAGGCAGCACTGCCCCCAGCTCTGGAGGGGGCGTGGCTGGGAGGCGCCTGGACCCCGTGCTCATTGGTGCAGTGCTGAGTGATGGTGGCCTGGGTGCGTGCCAGGGCCACACCACAACACGCCATCCACCTGTCCTCCTGAGGAGGGACTTGTCCCCAGGACGGAAACTTACCAAAGCGGAAGTCCAGATGGACCTAAGGGCTGGAGGCTAGGTCCATGACGGAGGGACAAGGCCGCCTCTGGCAAGGAGCCCTGGGTGGCGGTCACTAGGTCCCTCCACCAGCGAGCTGCAGGCAGCAGGCCCTGAGGACTTAGATGACCCTGAGAACTGAGCTGTGGCTCCCTCTGTCTGGAGGTGACAGCCAGTGGCACCAAGGGTATCCGTTGGCCCCTGTCTGGAGGTGATCGTCACCTGAGGCCTGGCAGGTCAGCTGGTCAGCCACACAAAAGTCTGCCCAGTATGGTGCATGCCACAGTGGCCTTGGACAGGGGTCTCCGTGGGCCAAGCCAGGGAGCTGAAGGACATCACGCTGGCTTGTCGACCGGGCCTCCGGCCAGCAGCCCGTCCCTGAGCAGCAGGGGAGACGCGTTCATGGAGGAGCCGTGTGCAGAGGAGAGGAGGCCTCCCGGGGCCTTGGAGGCAGTGTGGCCTGCCGCCCTGGGTTCCGGACACCTGTGCTGCAGGACACGGGGCCATTGATTCCTGACGTCTTAAGCCACCTGCTTTTGGCACAGAGATCATTGGGGTTTAGGGAGGAGGCTCTGAGGACGCAACACAAATGGCAGAGAGGACAAGCTGGTGCTGGGTGGATACCTTTAAGACAGGCAGGAAGGACACTGAGACACAAAGCCGGAAGGTGGGACAGGGTCTTGGGCATCACACTCTTCCTCTGCCTTTCCCAGCTGTGTGATCTTTGGATGTGTACTCAACCTCTCTGTGCCCCTGTTCCCAAATGTAAAAAGGGGCAATAACCCTGCCCACCACGTGGAGACACTCTGAGGGCAAAACAAATTAATAAGCACAAATCACCCAGAAACGGGAAGTATAAATGGTGTCGTGATCTTCCTCTTTATTTCTCAACAAAGCCAACATGAGGTGTTCGGATGAGGGCATTGGGGGAGCAGCCGCCCGGTGGCTGGGAGCAGCGGACCTCGCTGGGTTTCCGAGGACGTGGGTGAAGGGCAGCCAGAGGCCAGCAGCCTGGCCGGCTTCCGCGCGTCTGCGCGTCTGGAGTGCCATTTTGGAGTCCAGTTCGTCCAGTGCCATCCAAAAGCCGGGTGTGACAGCTGCTCCTACTTTTCTGGGGAAACCTGGAGGCCAGAGGGCCCGGGTCAAGAGGACCTGTGCCCAGACCCCAGAGCAGGTGGGCAGTGCCCAGGACCCCTCCCGCTGCCTGGCTGGTGGAGGCTGGAGCGGGGCCGGCCATGGGACCCGAGGAGGCAGCCTTCTTCCGCTGGGAGGTGTGGCCAGGAGAAAGAGCCCGCCCCAGGGCAGAGAGGACCTGGCCTGTGTAGTCGCCTGAAGCGATGGCCGCTTGGAGCAAAGAAGCCGCGGGAAGAAGTTTAGAGACAAACTGGAAACAAACAGCTCTTTATTCTGATAACTTTTCTCTCTGGCTCTAACTACACCCCGACACAACCCCGACACACCGTCCACGCTCCTCTAACCTCCAAAATGGCGCAGACCTCCTCCGCAATCTTGCTCAAATCCCTCGAGATCTCCGGCCAAGTCTCGCAAGATCCCAGGCCAAGTCCCGTGAGACGACGGAAGGCGCCAATGCCCAAACATGTCCAAAGCCCGTAGTCAACCGCAATTTAAGCCATCTCCCCAAACAGGGCTCCTGCATTTGACTACAGGCCTGGACATGGCCCCCCCGGCCACTGCACTTCCCCCGCCGGCCACCTTCGCAGGCAGCAGGAGTGTGGCCCTGGGGGCACAGGAGGGGTGCCGTCCTGCCTCCCAGACTCCTCCAGGGCCGCCTGAGGCTGCCTCCACCTGAGCGTGTGCTGTGCGCGTGTCCACGGGCCTGTGCTCACTTGTGCCGTGCACTGGGACAGTCGTGTCTCCAGCCTCTGTGCAGAGGCGAGGCCCTGGGCTCCCCGCTCTGTCGGAGAGGGGCGGGGCCTCGCTCTGGCTCGGGTTGGGGTCAGCTCTGTGGCACAGAGGCCAGAGTGGAGCGTGGCCAGGCAGGACTCTGTCGGGCTCGCCGCAGCAACCCGAGTCCTGCCCGGCAGCCCTGCCACGGATCCCAAGGAGGTCCAGACAGCACCATCTCCTCCCCTCCCAGGGCCGCCTCTTGCCGGTGTGCTGAGGGAGGTTCCCCGCCCTGCCTGGCCACCTCCCCGAGCCCCGGCTCTGAGCCTCCCTCCGTCACTAGTGACACCTGCAGCTGCGAGATGTGTGCAGCTCTGGGCGAAGCCCAGGCCCGCTGGCCATGGGGCAGTGAGACTGGCCCTTCAGCATCTCCGGGGCCCTGTGACGCAGTGCAGAGCAGCATGTGGTGTCCATGACCAGCCTCAGAGTCCAGCCAGAGCCGGCCTTACAGCCCGGGCAGGTCACCCCTGCACTGCCCTCTCCACCTGGAGATTCCAGGGCTGGACCACAGCGTGGGGCAGGGCCCGGAGGGAGCCGTGGCCTCCTGTCCTGTGCGGGGAGAAGCACCCACGCAGCCCCGCTGTCGCAGCCTTCAGCAGCCGGTCACTGCGCTGGCTGGCCGCAGGCCTGAGCCCGGCCCTTCGGCTCTGCTGTGGTCACATGACCATCGGAGTGTCCTCGCTCTGGGCCTTGAGGGTCAGGAAGGCGCCTAGCAGTCGAAACATCCCTGACCTGGGAAAGAGGAAGAGCTGCCAAATTCAGGGCCTGAGGTCGGGAGGGCTGAGGCCTGGCCGGCGCACCACAGGCCGCGAGGACTCCGCCCGGGGCCAGGCTGGCTGGAGGTTGTGGGACGGGACAAGGACTCGGGAGAGTGTGGAAGCCCTTGAGGGGCCCCCCTGTCCCTCGGGAGGGAGGGCTTGCTCTGGAGCCCAGGTGGATGGCAATGGTGGACTGGGCTGCCCGTGGGCGGAAGCCGGCCGAGCCACGGCACCACAGAGAGGGTCGTCCAAGAGCCGTGCCTCCCGGGGAGGAGACAGGAGCCTGGACCTGGGACCTGGCGGCCTTTCTCACCAGGCCACATCTCCAAACTCGTAGGCCAGGGCGCAGACAGCAGAGGGCCGCCCCCGACAAGGGGTCGGCTTAAAGCCGTGACATTCCAGGCCCCGTCAGCCCTCCTGCGAGCTCTGGCTGTCCCCCAGCAGGCCCCGAAGTGTTCACCAAGGCTCGGCTTCACTCACATTGTGGTGTTTGGAAATAAATTTACTTTTAAATAAATCATACGACACGTGCGTTACAAATCACAGTAATTATGATCAGGGAAAATGTCAGGCACTGACTCACAAATAAATCAGCCGTTCTCCCAGCAAGCGATCGGGTGATAAATGGGCCACTGATGCCTTGCACACTTCTTATCCAGATGCCATCTGTGGAGCTCGGCGTGCTCAGACGCCCAGGCTCTCCGCGAGCCATCGCGACCTGCTCGGGCGGCTCGGCCGCTCTCCAGTCCAGTCCAGTCGGAGTCGGAGCCGCACGGCCTTCGTGCTCCGCCCAGCGCGTCCCCTTGTTCTGAGGAGCCAGGACGCGGGGAGAGGCCCCGCCGCTCCACACCCCAGCCGGGCTCAGACCTTGCTCTGCTGCTTGGGCCCTTCAAAGGCCTCAGGCCACCAGAGGTGCTGCCTCCCTGGCAGGGACAGGCACAGGTGGCTTCAGTCTGCTGATCGGGAAAACTGGCCCCGCCCAAAGGCTGAGAGGCCGTGGGGCGGCTTTGATATCTGCCCGAGTGCTGCCCATCTAAATAGTGTAAGAAACATCAAGGAGATTTGTGTTTCCTTAAATACAGGATCAAGGTGAGAGAGAGGAGAGGAACAGAGAAACAGGCACAGGACAGACAGACAGACAGACACAGGCAGAGAGGCGGGAGAGGCACCGAGGGAGACACAGAGGTGAGCCCACGTCAGCCTCCCTCGGCCTGGCCTTCCCGGAGCAGCAGGGGCAGGAGTCCTGCTCAGATGCGGCGTCTCCTGCCTCTGACCTGCCGGGTCCGCGTCCTGGCTTGGGCTCCAGCGCCTGCCACAGGGGCCGTCGAGAAGCTGTCCCTACACTCTGGGGCCCGCCCACTGTGTGGGCACCGCCTCAGCCCCTCGACCCCCACTCCCTGTCCTGGGGATGGGAAGGGGGCTGGCGCGGACCACGGGCCGTTGCCCTGCGGGGGGAGCCGTGCAGAGGTGGGAATGGGCGAGGGCAGGGGCTCTGGTTTCAAAGGACCTCCCGGCACACCCCTGTGTCTGAGTCACCCAGTGGACATGTCTGCACCTGAAATGCAGATCCCTAGGCCAAATCCCAGCCTCTGATGCCAGCCTGCTCTGCGAGATTCTGCCTGAGAGAGGCCAGTCGTGGCCGCATCAGCACCTGAGGACAAGGGAGGGCCAGCAGCAGACGACCTCCCTAATGCCTCCCCACCAGAGCCAGCTTAGACGGTTAAGCCACCCAGGGGTGACACGCTCGTGTGTAGACACAGACCACACAAAGCTGATGAAATGGTCACACAGATCGGAAGCAGTCCAGAGCTGCAAGCCCACCGAGGGGGCTCATGGGGCTGTGTTGGTTCTCAAGCGCAGCGCGGGCCTTGGACGCCACGCCTCTGCAAAGCCACGGCGCTCCCAGGGGCCTGCTCAGCACCAGGCCTGTGGCACAGAAGTCCACCCCAGCACCCCACCAGGTCCCACCGGCAGCCCTTCCCCGTGACAGCCGCCCCACCCGACTCGATGCAGCAAGGACACAGCAGTCTCTGCTCTGCAGACCAGGACGAGGGGACCACCAGGCCCCCCAGGGCGCGGTGCTCCTCAAGGACAGGGCTGCAGAGTGCGGACTGCACCTCACGTGCCAAAGCCCTGTCCAGAGAGTTAAGGGTGAGACGGAGACCACCGAGAGCGCGCGACGCCAGAGCACTACGTGAGACTCAGGTGGACTCAGGGCACAGGAGACGCTGCCCGCGGTCACCAAAGGCAGAAATCGCCCAAAGCCAACTCGATGGACTTGACTAAAACTGAAAAGCTACAGCAAGTGGAAAACCCTTCCGAGACAGGAAGATGCGGAAGCCCTCATTACACATCTCTGAGACTCGACCGGAAAGGGCGGTGTAAAACCCAACAGGTGCACAGGAAGAGCTCAGGAAAAGTCACCCCAAAAGCAAGGGGCGCTATCATGGGGACAAGCGTCCACACCACCCCAGACCAGATGGGAGCCAGGCTGGGTGGCACGCAGATGGGCATAGAGGGCCCGGGCTGGCCAGTCCACGCAGCTTCACCACAGCCCACTTAGGATGGAGCCAAAGACCACCCGCACTGCTCGCAGGAGCCGCGGGCAGGAGCTCAGTGCCCCCTTCCAATGGCGCAGACCTGCAGAGCGCCAAGAGGCCGCCTCTGGCCACCCCGCGTCTGAGAACAGCACGCAGCTGCACGCCCAGCAGCCGCAGTGAGTGGGTGGACACACACGTTCTTTTAAAAAGTCCACCTTCATCTGATTCCTACTTGACGACACGGTGACACATTCATGATCCCTTTGCTACATTTACACCCGAACTCCAGATGAGAATCAAAGAAAACTCCTGAGGTTCCATTTTTCCTCCACAGGTTGGTGGCGTCCAGAAACGTGCGTCAGGTCTCTGGAACCCCCTCCTGACCCCGCAGGCTCCGCAGGGAAACAGCAGAGAATGACTGGCCCGCGTCCCCGCCACCCAGAGGTGCTCCGTGCAGAGGGCTGAGCGGCACCCCGGCACCGAGGAACGGGCACTGAGGTCCTGGGCACAGACCCCAGGCTGGGGCCACACAGCTCGTGGGACTCGGAGTGTGAGGCGGGGCCACGGGTCTCCAGTGGGACTCTTCCCCTCCCGGCGGGGTCCTCAGGGCCAGGGACGTGGCCCTGCCCACGCCGCCCCAGCCTGGGGTCTCGGCCCTTCTCCAGCCCTTGGAGACGGCATCGCACAGGCCTGTCTTCCTCAAGGACCTAAATCTTCCCCGTCAGGACAGCCGTGCCCTATAAATAACCCAGACATCCGCCTCCGTGGGGTTCCATAATTCTCCTGCTCTCCCTCGAGGCTGAAGGCTCCTGAAGCAGCGCGGAGCCTGGCCAGCCATGTGCAGAGGCCCCGCCCAGGCCAGGCCTCTCCCGCAGAAGCCATGGATCATGCCGGCACCGGCCGCTCTGGCCGCCGCTTGGTTGACTCAAGGGCTCCAGAGGAAGCCGGCACAATCGCCAACAGGCTTCACTGAAATGAAAACATCATTTCTCCGTCCGTCCATCTCAGGGAAGTCTGAACTGCCTCTGATAATTAATCCACGGAGAGAAATCAATACCACAACTGCTTGGAGAAGTAACAACCGTGGCAAGATCAACCCTCCTGGCCCGGCGAGCCCTCCTGCAGGCACACAGGCCCGCTGCAGATGTGGGCTCCGAACAGACGCTGCTTTCTCTCCCCAAACAGCCCCACCCCAAAAGTCAATTACCCCGAACTGCTTTAGGTGGTACGGCACTTCGGTTATAAAAGCAGTCTTTGTTCTCCAAATGTTGACTAGTTGCTTTTCCTTTTCCCTTTAGGTATAGAAGACAAGCCTACAATTTGCTAGTTGGAAATAGACTGAAAGAAATAGCAGATGGCTTGTGAATGATGAGAAAGATTCAGATTGTCCCTGAGAGCCATTTGTAGATCCAGGGTGGTGGTTGTTCTGTTTAGTCATTTTACTTTTATTGTTGAACTTTCCCTTAGAAGCCCAGGTGAGCCAGCAGCACAAGCTGACCATGGGTTGGGGTCTAGCCCGTGGCCCACCATCAAGTGTCACAGCTTCACAGGCTGAAGAAGTGAATGAGGGCACTTATTCATAAGGAGCAATGGGGTGTTGACTTCTCCACAGGGCTGTCGCTCGTGGAGAGTGAAAGCTGAAACAGAATAAGTGACCCAACATGGCGCACCACTAAGCTCGGGTGAGAAGAGTATCTTCTTGGCGAACGGCTCGCACTCAGCAGCCTCCGGGATCCCTGCGTCCGGCGGGGCTACCAAGGAACACAGCGCATGGTAGGTGTCTTGTTTGGGGCGTGTGCTCACATTTTCTCCGTCGATTCTTGCAACGACCCACATGGTAGGTCTACGGTTGCTCATGGATGGAGTCAGGCTGCGTGGATCTCAACCCTGGCTTCACCTTCTCGTCCAGCCCTGGGCCAGGTGCCTGCCCTCTCTGTGCCTCTGATGCCCTGCTCGTCCCTGTGAACAGCAGCTCTCGTGGACCTGGGTGCCAATGGCTTCATGTGCAGGACAGCCCAGGACAGGGCTCAGGTGCGCCCAGAGCCAGCTGATGTTGGCTGCTCTATGGTCACCCCAGAGCTTGCTCAGTCCACACAGTGAGGAGGACGCAGAGAAGAACTTGGCCATGACCTCGAGACTCCAGACTCCTCGCCATGTCTAGTGCGTCCAGAGGTGAAGGAAGAGGGAAAGTGTGACATCAGCCTGCTTTAAAACCCAGCGTGCACACTAGACGAGGCCGCGAGTTCTTGAAAGCCGAGGAACCCGCAGGCAGCCTGCGGCCTGCCCCTGCAGCCCCTTCCTTCCTCCAAGGAGCACGGCGAGGCCCGCGGAGGATCTACATCAAGTTTTCCGTCATAACACAAATACGTTCATCGCATTACAATTCGGGGGTCAGACAAAGAAAATATTGAGGAAATGTGTTCAAAGTCCTACTTGAAAAGGCCACTGCAGACAACCCATTGTGGCCCCTGGGCAGTCCCTGCAAGTGTGGGCATTCCTGATCACTCAAGAAGTAAATGTCAGGGTCGTCCTGAGCCATGAGGCTGTGCGACCTGGAACACGCCCCTGCTCTGTGGACTGCAAGCCAGCGGCAAGGGGCTTGACGTCGGGGTGTGGCTCAGTGGTAGAGCACTTGCCTAGCTGAGGCCTGGGCTCCATCCCCAGCAGAACACACACACACACACACAGGTGTTAAAACAAACACACAGAACAAAAGTTGGTCTGGGCTGGGAAAAAGGAACATCAGCGTATGTCCAGACAGATCTTCCCCTTGGTGAATTTCTGTCTCACCAGGGTGTCCAACACGCGTGTCTAAGTAACGCGTGCCCAGACCTCACGGTGTGCGTCCTCCAAAGAATTCCAGGAAGAGGGTCCTTACCCTCCCCCAGCTCCACACGGCAAGGGAGGTCTCACAGGCCCGCGTTTGCATTCTGCAGAAGACAAGGGCCACGGCCCTGCTCAGAAGAAGGTGCCACAATTTCCCAGGGCCTCCTGGGCCACAGCATGATTCCCCAGCTGCACGGCTCTGTGCAAAGGCACCTGGGTGGGGAGCCCTGCCAGGGGCTAAGAGCTCAGTTCATTACAACTGCCACCAGAGTCCATCCGAGCCTGCTCTCCCGCTCCTCCCTCCTCAGACACACTTCGGAATAGATTGAAACGATTTTGGAATCTCCCTCTGGGGAGACACAAGAGCTCTTAGCAGAAGTTGGTTTTCCACTATCGCTCCGTGCCTGCTCACCACAGCCCGGGCGCACGGCACCAGCATTCATTCCAGAGTCTGCAGCAACACCCACTCCAACCGCAGTCACCATCGCCACAAAACGGGGACCCCCAGCAGAGCGTGTCCCCAGAGCCACTGTCACTGCACAGGGCCAGCCCCTCCAGGACCCTGGCCTATGTCTTGGGGGAAGGAGAGCCAGGAGGAAGGAGGGTCGGATGAGGGGGTGGGTGCAGAGGGCTTTCTGTCCACCCTCCCAGGTACAGCTGCCCCTCTGGACACGGGGCAGTGAGGACCAGGACCAGAGTCTCATCCAGACACCACGCCATGCAGTCCAGCATCCTCAAAGTAGCCCCAGGGTCACAGAGCCAGGCCTGGCACAGTGTTCCGATGGCATGAGCACAGTCAGGACTCCAGGAATGACAGGAGGGAGGCCCGATGGTCTGACGCGGGTGCTGTGCTCAGTGCCAGCCAGGCTCCCAAAGCCACGTCTGCTCCAGCGGCCCACAGGTCCCTTCCCTTACGCCTGCTGCCGACTGCCGCCAAGCCCCGGCCAGGGGACCAGTGTCAAAAATGGGTGGATTTGGTGCTGATTGACGGGTGCGGCTCGGAAGCTGTCTCAATTACCTACATGCAAAGGCTGTTATTCTTCTGCTACAAGCGGTAGTCATGTCTGAGTGGCCCGATTGGCAAGGCTTTGGCCTGCCTTGTCCACTTAAAAGATCATTAATCACCACCCCAGTTTATAAATCAAGCAGGCCAGCTCCGAGCGCGGCGACGAGGTCGGAGTGCGCAGGAGCACTTAGCCCGTTCCCAGCCCGGCCCGTGTCGCTCCACCTCCAGCAGCCAGCCCATCCATCATCCGCGCCCACTGAGGCAGAATGGTGCTGACAGAAGAATGCCCCGGAGCCAAACAATAGGGTCCCTCAGCACTCGGGGACAGGAGCTCTTCAAAATTTCCAACCAGTTCCTTAGCCTTTTGTGTTAACAAAACCTATTCATTTCAGGATTTGGCAGTTCAAATTATTTCAGACAAGACCCCAAGACAAATGGCTATATGATAGAGTCACACAGGCGCAAGTGGCAGCAGGGGGAGGAGAGACGGCTGCTCTGGCACAGCGAGAAGGTGGGTCAGGCAGGAGGCCCGCACCAGGCCGGCTGGGAGCCTCCCAGGCCCCTCGACGGCCCCGGGGCAGAGCAGATCCGCCGGGAATCGGAATCCGGAGCCTGTGGGACCCTTCCATGTTCGCCCAGGGCACAGATGTTTAAGACCTCACCTGTGACAGGCACCTCTAGAGAAGGCAGACAGTGCGACTCTCCTTCCCGCTCAGCATTCCTTGCTAAGTCGCCTTTACATATTCCAGATTGGTTTTTACATTTTTTTCTGCAAAGAGGAGATATCTATTGTCCATTGTCCTGAAGAAAGCATGAGAGACGGGCCTAAGTGGGCCTGACAGTTCCCATTTCCCACACTCTGGCCGGAGACTGGTTCGCAGGGCTTGGAAATTGTGTTTGGAGCAGGGTAATGACGTGTGATCATTTCCTGCCACACGTCAAACAGAAGCCCGGGGTGACGCCCGTGGCCTGCGTTGCCCAGAGAGCGATGTGGAGGAGGAGACAGGCCACAGAGGTCGTGCCGGATCTGTGGGCACGAAGCCCGTGAAAGCACAAGGGGACAGGTGGAGAGAGAGCTGACCACCACGGCTCGAGGGCGGCCAGAATGCCAAGCCAGTGCCCTTCCCCATCCATCCTACGTAAAGACCCCAGGCCACAGGCCACAGCAGAGAGTGCTCAGCCATGCTGGGAACTGGGTGGCCAGGAGCTGGGGAGCTGGTGACCCACAAAACAAGCGCCTGCAGGCTGCAACCCTGCACACCTTGACCCACAGGCACAAGTTCGCTCTCACGTGGCCGCGCACGAGGGGAAAGGCTCAGGACTCCTGTACGGAGGTGAGCCTGGGGCTCTGCTCTCCCCCTGGGTCAAGAGAGCCATGCCCCAGGAGACAGCTCCGTGGTGGGTCACGGCTCAGGCAGGAGCCTGCCCCTTCCAGCCTCTTGAGTTGGTCTCTACTACCTGCAAATGATGTTGATACGTCACCTTCCTGGGAAAATGGCACAAAAATCTCACTCACCTGTCCCCACCCCAGGAGAGCCAGGAGCCAGCCATCCAGACAGGCCTCCAGGACGCAGCCTCTCAGCCGGAGGCACGTCCTGGGCAGCCCTGCCTGGGCACATCCGCCACAGCGTGAAGGGGTGAGGGACAGAAGGCCAGGCCCGGGTCCCCAAAACCCTCTGGACCTGTCCTTGATCCCACCATCCAGGCCTCCAACTCTAGGACACTCTGTCTGGGCGAGTGGCACAGGACCAGGGAGACCTCGTCCTCTCCTGCACTGAAGACAGCACAGCCCCAGCACAGGGGCTGTCGGCCCTTCTGGCCTCATCTCTGGGAAGACCCAGGTTGCATCACCTCCCCAGGGCACCAAGGCCACATCAAGTTGTGACCCGCTCCTCTGCCCTTGGCCAGCAATGAAGGGCTCCGAGCTGGCTATAATGGCCCGGTGATGAAGGCGGGTAATTAAATGATGGCATCGTCTTCTCTGGCCCCGAATGGAGGCGCTCAGAGCCTGCAGGTCCCCACAGGCCCCTGCCCTCTCTGACTTCCCATTCAGCTTAGCCAGCCGCAGGGCTCGCGCCCCACCTCACCACCAACGGGCCTCCCTCCTGGCCTCCTGGCCTCCCACCCTGCTCTCAGGACAGGGCAGAGAACCCAAGTGGCTGGAAGAAGTAAGGCTTGCAGGTGTCACGCAAGCTGTCACACAAACTGTCACACCACCTGTCTGAAGGAGAGACTCAGGGGCCCCAATGTGCCCACCATTGAAATGCACGCCCACCATGGAGCACACACCCACTAGGGAGCACACGCCCACCATGGAAGCACACGCCTCCCATGGAGCAAACGCCCCCCATGGAGCACACGACCCCCATGGTGCACACGCACCCCCATGGAGCACACGCCCCCATGGAGCACACGCCCACCCAGGGAGCACACGACCCCCCCATGGAGCACACGCCCCCATGGTGCACACGCCCCACACCCCCCAGGGAGCACACGACCCCCATGGGAGCACAACGCCCCCCCATGGAGCACACGCCCACCCAGGGAGCACACGCCCCCATGGAGCACACGCCCCCATGGTGCACACGCCCCCCCACCCATGGAGCACACGCCCCCCCATGGAGCACACGCCCCCCTGGGATGGTGCACACGCCCCCCATGGAGCACACGACCCCCCATGGTGCACACGCCCCCCATGGTGCACACGCCCACCCAGGGAGCAAAAGCCCTCATGGAGCACACGCCCCCGTGGAGCACACGCCCCCATGGTGCCCACACGCCCCCCATGGAGCACACGCCCCCCCCATGGTGCACACGCCCCCCATGGAGCACACGCCCCCCCATGGTGCACACGCCCACCCATGGGAGCACACGCCCCCCCCATGGAGCACGCCCCCAGGGAGCCCCCCCCCCCATGGTGCACACGCCCCCCCATGGAGCACACGACCCCATGGTGCACAACGCCCCCCATGGAGCACACGCCCCACCCAGGGAGCACACGCCCCCCATGGAGCACACGCCACCCATGGGAGCCATGGTGCACACGCCCCCCGTGGACGACCCCCCCGTGGTGCACACGCCCCCCCATGGAGCACACGCCCCCATGGAGCACACGCACACCCCCATGGAGCACACGCACCCCCCACGCCCCCCCATGGAGCACACACGCAACACACGCCCCCCATGGAGCACACGCCCCCAATGGAGCACACGCCCAACCATGGAGCACACGCCCCCCATGGAGCACACGCCCCCCATGGTGCACACGCCCCCATGGAGCACATGCCCCCCATGGTACACACACGCACCCCCCCATGGAGCACACGCCCCCCATGGTGCACACGCCCACCCAGGGAGCAAACGCCCCCCATGGAGCACACGCCCCCCCCCATGGAGCACACGCCCCCCCCATGGAGCACACGCCCCCATGGTGCACACGCCCCCCCATGGAGCACACGGACCCCATGGTGCACACGCCCACCCAGGGAGCAACACGCCCCCCATGGAGCACACGCCCCCCATGGTGCCACGACCCCCATGGAGCACACGCCCCCCATGGTGCACACGCCCCCCCATGGAGCACACGCCCCCCCCATGGTGCACACACGCCCACCCAGGGAGCACACGCCCCCCATGGAGCACACGCCCCCCATGGTGTGCACACGCCCCCATGGTGCACACGCCCACCCTATGGAGCAAAAGCCCTCATGGAGCACACGCCCCCGTGGAGCACACGCCCCCCATGGAACCACACCGCCCCCCCATGGAGCACACGACCCCCGATGGAGCACACGCCCACGTGGAGCACCCACGCCACCCATGGAACACACGCCCCCTTATGGAGCACACGCCCTCTTATGGAGCACACGCCCCCCCCACCCATGGAGCACACGCCCTCCCCCCCATGGAGCACACGCCCCACCATGAGAACACGCCCTCATGGAGCACACGCCCCATGGAGCACACGCCCACCGTGGAGCACACGCCCCCCATGGGAGCACACCCCTCATGGAGCACACGCCCCCCATGGAGCACAACGCACAACCCATGGAGCACACCCCCCGTGGAGCACACACCCCCCACGCCCCTCATTGGAGCACAGCCCTCACACGGCCCCCGTGGAGCACAACGCCCACCATGGAGCACACGCCCGCCCATGGAGCAAACGCCCCCCATGGAGCACACGCCACCCTTATGGAAGCACACAGCCCCACCTTATGGAGCAACACGCCCACCATGGAGCGCCGCCCCCATGGAGCACACGCCCGCGCGCCCCCCCCCCCATGGAGCAACACGCCCTCCCGATGGAGCACACGCCCCCCGTGGAGAGCCAAACCACGCCCCCATGGAGCACAACGCCCACCTTATGGAATGCACACGGCCCCCCATGGAGCACACACGCCCCCGTGGGAGCCCACAACGCCCCCATGGAGCACACGCCCCCGTGGACGGGCCCACCAGGAGCACACGCCCCCGTTGGAGGCACACGCCCACCATGGAGCACATGCCCCCCGTGGAGCACACAGAGCCCACCATGGAGCACTCGCCCCCCGTGGAGCACGACGCCCCCATGCCACACGGCCCCCGTGGAGCACACGCCCACCATGGAGCACACGCCCCCGTTATGGAGCAACACGCCCCCGTGGAGCAAACACGGCCCCCCGTGGAAAAGCAACACGCCCGAACCATGGAGCAACAAAAACTCGCCGCCCCCGTGGAGAACACGCCCACTCAAGGAGCACACGCCCCCGTGGAGCACACACGGGCCCCCATGGTGCACACGGCCCCCTTATGGAAGCACATGCCCACCGATGGAGCACACGCCCATCCATGGAGCACCACGACCCTCTATGGAGCACACGCCCCCCATGGGAAGCCACACGCCCCCCCTTATGGAGGGGGGGGGGCACGCCACGCCCACCTATGGAGCACACGCCCTCCGTGGAGCAACCCACGGCCCTTCATTTGGAAAGGGCACACGCCCCCATGGAGAACCTACGCCCCGACCACCATGGAGCACACGACCCCGTTGGAAAAGACCACACGCCCACCATGGAGCCACAAGCCCCCCGTAAGGGAAGCCCACACCACAAACCCCCTCCCATGGGGGGGAGGGCAAACCACGCCCCCCTTATGGAGCACATCGCCACCATGGAGCACACGCCCCCCATGGAAGGCACACACGGCCCATACATGGAGCACACGCCCCCCATGGGAGCACACCGCCCACCCAATGGAGTTTACCACGCCCCCATTGGAGCACATTTGCCCTCATGGGAAAGCACTCGGCCCACACATGGGGAGCACACGGGCCCCCCATGGGAGTACACGCCCCCCCATGGGAGCACCACGCCCCGTGGAGCAACAAGGCCCACGTTGGGAGCACACTGCCCCACCATGGAGCCACCCACCCGCCCCCATGGAAAAGGCCACAGGCCACCTTAATTGGAGGCCACACGGGCCCCCCCACCATGGAAAGCCACCCACGCCCCCCATGGAGCCACACGCCCCATGTTGAGGGCCACACGGCCCACCATGGGAGCAACACGCCCCCTTATGGAAAGGCACCTCGCCCCCGTGGAAGGGGCACAAAAGCCCACCATGGAATTTTAAAACCCACCCCGCCCCTCCATTTGGAGCACACGACCCCCCCGTGGAAGGGCAACGGCCCTCATGGGGAGCCACACGGGCCCCGTGGGAGGGCACACCGCTCCCCATTTGGAGCACAACGGGCGGGCCCCCCCGTGGAGAGCCACCCACGGCCCACCCAATGGAGGCCAACGGCCCCCCGTGGAGCACACCCGCCCCCCCATGGAAGCACCAACACGCCCCCCATGGAGCACACGCCCCCTTATGGGAGTCACTCGCCCGCCCCGAGGAGCACAAGCCCACCATGGATTTACACGCCCCGTCATGGAGCACACGCCCCCGTGGAGCACACGCCCTCAAGGACCATGGAGCACCACGTTCAGCACACCGCCCCCGTGGAGCACACTCCCCACCATGGAAGCCACCCGCCTCCCATGGAGCAAACGCACCCCCATGGAGCACATGCCCCCATGGTACCACGCACCCCCATAGCACACGCCCCCCATGTGCACACGCCCACCCAGGGATCAACGCCCCCATGGAGCACAACCCCCCCATCGGAGCACACGCCCCCCATGGAGCACACAGCCCCAATGGTGCACACGCCCCCCCATGGAGCACACGACCCCCATGGTGCACACGCACGCCACTCCAGGGAGCAAAACGCCCCCCATGGAGCACACGCACCCCATGTGCACACGGACCGACCCAAGGAGCACACGCCCCTCCTGTGCACACGGCCACCGATAACCGCCCCCCCATGGAGCACACGCCCCCCCATGGTGCAACACGCCCACGGCCACCAGGGAGCACAACGCCGCCCCATGGGGAGCACCCGCCCGCCCCCATGGTGCAGACTACGCCCACCCATGGTGCATCTCACACGCCCACAGACCCCAGGGAGCAAAAGGCCCCTCAAGGAGGCACACGACAGCCGCCCCCGTGGAGCACACGCCCCCCAATGGACCACATGCCCCCCCCCATGGAGCACACGACCCCCGTGGAGCACACGCCCCCGTGAGCACACGCCCCCCGTCGGAACACACGCCGCCCCTTAATGGAGCACACGCCCTCTTATGGAGCACACGCCCCCCCCATGGAGCACACGCCCCCCCCCATTGGAGCACACCACCCCCAATAGAGCACACGCCATCATAGAGCACACGCCCTCATCATAGAGCACACACGCCCTCATGAGCACACGCCCCCCTGGAATAACACGCCCTCATGGAAGCACCACACATGGAGCACATCGCCCCCGTGGAGCACACACCCCCCATGGAGCACACGCCCCCTTATGGAGCACACGCCCTCATGGAGAGCACACGCCCCCGTGGAGCACACGCCCACCATGGAGCACACGCCCCCAGTGGAGCACACACCCCCCATGGAGCACACGCCCCCTTATGGAGCACATGCCCACCGTGGAGCACACGCCCCCATGGAGCACACGCCCCCATGGAGCACACGCCCCCCCATGGAGCACACGCCCCCCATGGAGTACACGCCCCCGTGGAGCACACGCCCCCGTGGAGCACACGCCCCCGTGGAGCACACGCCCACCATGGAGCACATGCCCCCCGTGGAGCACAACGCCCCCCATGGAGCACACGCCCCCGTGGAGCACACGCCCACCATGGAGCACACGCCCCCCTGGAGCACACGCCCCCATGTTATGGAGCACACGCCCACCATGGAGCACTCGCCCCCATGGAGCACAGGCCCCTGTGGAGCACACGCCCACCATGGAGCACACGCCCCCTTATGGAGCACACTCGCCCCCGTGGAGCACAAGCCCACCATGGATTACACGCCCTCATGGAGCACACGCCCCCCGTGGAGCACACGCCCTCAAGGAGCACACGCCCCCGTGGAGCACACGCCCCTCATGGAGCACACGCCCCCCGTGGAGCACACGCCCACCATGGAGCACACGCCCTCCATGGAGCACACGCCCTTATGGAGCACACGCCCTCATGGAGCACACGCCCGCCATGGAGCACACCGCCCACCATGGAGCACACGCCCTCCATGGAGCACACGCCCTCATGGAGCACACGCCCCCCATGGAGCACACGACCACCATGGAGGCACTCGCCCCCGTGGAGCACACACCCCCATGGAGCACACGCCCCCTTATGGAGCACACGCCCTCATGGAGCACACGCCCCGTGGAGCACACGCCCCCACCATGGAGCACACGCCCCCGTGGAGCACACACCCCCCATGGAGCACACGCCCCCTTATGGAGCACATGCCCACCGTGGAGCACACGCCCCCATGGAGCACACGCCCTCATGGAGCACACGCCCCCCATGGAGCACACGCCCCCCATGGAGTACACGCCCCGTGGAGCACACGCCCCCGTGGAGCACACGCCCCCGTGGACACACGCCCATGGAGCACATGCCCCCGTGGAGCACACGCCCCCCCATGGAGCACACGCCCCCGTGGAGCACACGCCCACCATGGAGCACACGCCCCCGTGGAGCACACGCCCCCATGGAGCACAGGCCCCTTATGGAGCACACGCCCACCATGGAGCACACGCCCCCCATGGAGCACAGGCCCCCTGTGGAGCACACGCCCACCATGGAGCACACGCCCCCTTATGGAGCACTCGCCCCCGTGGAGCACAAGCCCACCATGGATTACACGCCCTCATGGAGCACACGCCCCCCGTGGAGCACACGCCCTCAAGGAGCACACGCCCCCGTGGAGCACACGCTCCCCATGGAGCACACGCCCCCCGTGGAGCACACGCCCACCATGGAGCACACGCCCCCCGTGGAGCACACGCCCCCCATGGAGCACACGCCCCCCATGGAGCACACGCCCCCATGGAGCACACGCCCCCATGGAGCACATGCCCACCATGGAAGAACCTCCTCTGGGTGAGCCAATCCTCACCACCAGCTCCGAGCATGCTCTGCATGGGCCCCTGAGGCTGCCGCAGGACTTGGCCAGGCAGGTTCTCATCTTAATGAGGGGCAGTGGAGCCCAGCTCACCCAGGACACGGCTGCAGTCCCCATCCTGCACTAAGCAGCCAGGCCCTGCTCTGCTGCCTCAGGTCTCTGCCCGGTGGCTGCCAACCTCATCAGGCCCTCAAGCAGCCGCCCCCTCCACGCTTCCCTGGAACTGCCTGGCTGGGGGTGAGCCCCCACTGCCAGGAGAAAGGAGTGACCACAGGGCAGGGGTCAACAGCTGTCTGGCATCTGTCCATCTGCTACAGAAGGACCTGCTTCCACGTCCCACGTGTCTGAGGCAGGCAAACTAAAGAAGGGAGGCCTCTGGGCTCTGCTGCCTTGCAGGACAGGAGACCAATGCCTGGCACTCACGAGGACTTTCTCCTGAAGTGAGCCTGTCTCAGGCCACATGTGCAAAATGAGGGCCAGGTTTTCGCACTGTGATCCCGTCTAGCAGCTGGGCCATTAGGGTCCCAAGACCCTCAGAAACAGCCCGCTGATGGCCACTGAGCACAGACTTGGGGTGCTGGGGCGCTGCAGAGGAGCCCACCCTCTGGGCAGCCCTCTTTGGCCTCAGCCTCACTCGCACACGCTGACCACTCGGCCGCTCCGTGTTTTCAGGAGTCCCCCCGGTGACCCCAGGCAGATTCCTCGCCCCATGCCTCAGCTGCCGTCTGCTGAGGGTGGTGAGCGTGTCCCAGCACAGAGGTGTCTTGTGGTGGGGCGGTGTGCACCTGCAGCGGCCCCTCCCCTGGCAGGTGGGTTTCCAGATCTTCAGTGGCCTCCGAAGATGCCTGTAGCCTCTGCGAGGACTAGCACCTCTTCCCTGCCACTGAACCCTTGCTCCAGGGCCCAGAACAATGCCCACTTCATGCCGGCCCCAAACCAAGCCCTCAACAGAGCTTCCACACTGCTGCTTCCACGAGAGGCTCTCGGCACAAGGCTCCTCCGTCACACCTCCTCATCCCACCCAGACACCGGGGGGTGGCCGCCCTCGTCCTGGCTCAGCCCATGACACATTGCAGAAGCATGTCCCTCCTGGGGCCTCCTCAGCCTCCTGTCCGAGGTCTATGATCCCAGGGAGGCCTGCCCAGCAGGAGTCGGCCCCTGGGCTTCTCTCCTCGCCCTCCGCAGCTTCCTGTACTGCTGGTTTTCCTCAGAGGTGCTGCCTGGATCTACCCCACTCCCCGCCACCTGCCTTGGTCACTGCTTCAACCCTCGTGCCTCAGCCTGCCGGGCCAGGCCACTGTCTGCAGTGTGAGCTGTGCGCCTTGGACCCTGGTCTGCTCAGCATAGCTGTCCCTGAGCTGGCCCTCCTTTCCCACCTGTTAAACGGGGCTAGTGAAGGGCTGACCCCAGGACTAGGCTGGGCCACACGGTTGACAAGCAAGACTCTCGACTCCGTCACGAGCACCAGGTCGCACTGCTGCCACGTCACGGTGTTTCTGGGGAGCACTCTGCGACCCACCGCTCCCGCGATCAAAGCCTCCCGCTGCCTAGCAGTCAGTCCCTGGCGATAAGCGAGGTGGCCCTGTCGGGCATGGACACCACTAATTGCTGGCCACACCACATCATGGACGTCACCTCTGACTGCTCACAGCCCTGAGGGCCCAGGGACCCATCTGTCCACCCGATGTCTCCACCCGGCCCCTTGTGCACACCTTGCCTGTCCAGCAGCCACGGCACAGGTCCTGCCTCCAGTGCCCCAGGGAACGCCACCGGCTGGCCGCTCTCGAGCCCGCCCCGGGACCCCATGCCCACAGACTCAGGAAGCCTGGGCACTCCCTCTTCAGCACCAGTGGGGATGCAAACCCCAAGGTGCCCGTCTGCACCCCTAAACCCACCACAGTAAACACCCCGCAGCCGCCTCCGCCTGCTTCTCAGCTGCCCCAGGGCAACCGGGGGTCTGCTCTGCTCTCCTGGAGGGCCACCATGCAAGAGCCTTCCCTGACATCCGCCGTGTGGGGCCGGCACGACATCCAGAGCAGCAAGTGCCAGTGCCCGGCCCTCTGTCCTCTAGGCTATGGAACAGGAGCTCAGGGTGAGGACCTGCTCTCCCTGCCTCGTCCTCTTCCCCTGAACTCACTCACAGTGGAGCAGGGGCTTGCATGACCCCATGACCAGGGGAGGCCCTGCAGGAGGCGCACCTGCCCCTGGGCTCTGGAGCAGGCCCCCGGCTGCCTGGCACAGCCTGGCTGCCTGGCACAGCCCTGCAGGAGGAGGGTCGCCTGCCCCTGGGCCCTGGAGCAGGCCCCCGGCTGCCTGGCACAGCCCTGCAGGAGGGGCGCCTGCCCCTGGGCCCTGGAGCAGGCCCTGGCTGCCTGGCACAGCCCTGCAGGAGGGTCGCCTGCCCCTGGGCCCTGGAGCAGGCCCTGGCTGCCTGGCACAGCCCTGCAGGAGGCGCGCCTGCCCCTGGGCCCTGGAGCAGGGCCCCGGCTGCCTGGCACAGCCCTGCAGGAGGGGCGCCTGCCCCTGGGCCCTGGAGCAGGCCCCGGCTGCCTGGCACAGCCCTGCAGGAGGGTCGCCTGCCCCTGGGCCCTGGAGCAGGCCCCGGCTGCCTGGCACAGCCCTGCAGGAGGCGCGCCTGCCCCTGGGCCCTGGAGCAGCCCCCTGGCTGCCTGGCACAGCCCTGCAGGAGGGGCGCCTGCCCCTGGGCCCTGGAGCAGGCCCCTGGCTGCCTGGCACAGCCCTGCAGGAGGCGCGCCTGCCCCTGGGCCTGGAGCAGGCCCCTGCCTGGCTGCCTGGCCCCTGGGCTCTGGACAGCCCTGCAGGAGGCGCGCCTGCCCCTGGGCTCTGGAGCAGCCCCCTGGCTGCCTGGCACAGCCCTGCAGGAGGCGCACCTGCCCCTGGGCTCTGGAGCAGCCCCGGCTGCCTGGCACACAGCCCTGCAGGAGGGGCGCCTGCCCCTGGGCCCTGGAGCAGGCCCCGGCTGCCTGGCACAGCCCTGCAGGAGGCGCGCCTGCCCCTGGGCCCTGGAGCAGGCCCCGGCTGCCTGGCACAGCCCTGCAGGAGGCGCACCTGCCCCTGGGCCCTGGAGCAGCCCCCGGCTGCCTGGCACAGCCCTGCAGGAGTGGCACCTGCCCCTGGGCCCTGGAGCAGCCCCGGCTGCCTGGCACAGCCCTGCAGGAGGGCACCTGCCCCTGGGCTCTGGAGCAGCCCCCGGCTGCCTGGCACAGCCTGCAGGTGTAGTGGCACCTGCCCCTGGGCCCTGGAGCAGGCCCCGGCTGCCTGGCACAGCCCTGCAGGAGGCGCGCCTGCCCCTGGGCTCTGGAGCAGGCCCGGCTGCCTGGCACAGCCCTGCAGGAGGGTCACCTGCCCCTGGGCCCTGGAGCAGCCCCGGCTGCATGGCACAGCCCTGCAGGAGTGGCACCTGCCCCTGGGGCCCTGGAGCAGCCCCTGGCTGCCTGGCACAGCCCTGCAGGAGGCGCGCCTGCCCCTGGGCTCTGGAGCACAGCCCCGGCTGCTGGCCACAGCCCTGCAGGAGGCGCGCCTGCCCTTGGACCCTGGTGCAGCCCCGGCTGCCTGGCACAGCCTGCGGGGGGTCACCTGCCCCTGGGCCTGGAGCAGCCCGGCCTGCCTGGCCACAGCCCTGCAGGAGTGGTCACCTGGCCCTGGGGCCCTTGGCGCAGGCCCTGGCTGCCTGGCACAGCTCCTGCAGGAGGCAACCTGCCCCTGGGCCCTGGAGCAGCCCCTGGTCTGCCTTGGCACCAGCCTTGCAGGAGGCGTCTCTGCCCTGGGCCCTGGAGCAGGGCCCCGGCTGCCTGGCACAGCCCTGCAGCGAGGGGCATCCTGCCCTGGGCCCTGGGAGCAGGCCCATGGCCTGCCTGGCACAAAGGCCCTGCAGGAGGGTCACCTGCCCCTGGGCTGGAAAAGCAGGGCCCCTGGCTGCCTGAGCACAGGCCCTGCAGGAGTGGGCACTGCCCTGGGCCTGGGAGCAGCCCCTGGATGGGCAAAGCCTGCAGGAGGCGCACCTGCCCCTGGGCCAGGAGCAGACCCGGCCCCGGCTGCCTGGCACAGCCCTGCATGGCACAGCCTGCAGGACACCTGCCCCTGGGCCCTGGAGCAGCAGGAGGGGGCCCGGCTGCCCATGGCACAGCCCTGCAGGAGTGGCACCTGCCCCCTGGGCCCAGGATGCCAAGGCCCCGGGCTGCCTGGCCACAGCACTGCAGGAGGGGCGCCTGCCCCTGGGCCCTGGAGCAGCCCCTGGCTTGCCTGGCACGAGCCATGCAGGAGTGACACCTGCCCCTGGGCCTGGAGCAGCCCAGCTGCCTGGGACAGCTGAGGGGGTCACTGCCCTGAGCTTGGGCAGGCCTCGGCTGCCTGGCACAGACTGCTGGAGGGGTCACCTGCCCCTGGGCTGGAGCAGCCCCTGGCTGCCTGGCAAGCCCTGCAAAAGGGCAACCTGCCCTGGGGCTCCTGGAGGAGGCCCCCGGCTGCCCCTGGCACAGCCTGCAGGAGGCGCACCTGCCCCTGGAGCTCTGGAGCAGCCCCGGCTGCTGGCCACAGCCCTGCAGGAGGGTCACCTGCCCTGAACCTGGAGCAGGCCCGGCTGCCTGGCACAGCCCTTGCAGGGAGTGGCTCACTGCCCTTGGGCCCTGGTGCAGGCCCTGGGTGCCTGGCACAGCCCTGCAGGAGTGGTTTCACTGCCCCTGGGGCCCTGGAGCAAGCCCCAAGCTGCCTGGTGAGACAGCCCTGCAGGTGGGTCACTGCCCTGGGCCTGGAGGCCCTGGATTTTTTTTTGCAGGCACAGCCTGCTAGGAGGGTCACTGCCCTGGGCTCTGGAGCAGCCCCTGGATGCTGGCACAGCCCTGCAGGAGTGCGCACCTGCCCCTGGGCCCTGGAGCAGGGCCCCGGCTGCTGGCACAGCCCTGCAGGAGGGGCACCTGCCCCTGGGCCCCTGGAGCAGGCCCCTGGCTGCCTGGGCACAGCCCTGCAGGAGGGTCACCATGCCCCTGGGCCCTGGAGCAGGCCCGGCTGCCTGGGACAGCCTGCAGGAGGGTCACCTGCCCTGGCCCCTGGAGCAGCCCCTGGCTGCCTGGACAGCCGCTGCAGGAGGGTCACTGCCCCCTGGGCCCTGGAGCAGGCCCCTGGCTGCCCCGCCCTGGCAAGCCCTGCAGGAGGGTCACCTGCCCTGGGCCCTGGAGCAGGGCCCCGGCTGCTGGCACATCCCTGCAGGAGGGGCGCTGCCTGGGCCTGGAGCAGGCCCCGGCTGCCTGGGACAGCCCTGCAGGAGGGAGCACCTGCCCCTGGGCCCTGGAGCAGGCCCGGGCTGCCTGGCACAGCCATGACAGGAGGTCGCGCTGCCCCTGGGCCGCCCTGGAAGCAGGGCCCCGGCTGCCCCTGGCACAGCCCTGCAGGAGGCGCGCCTGCCCCTGGGCCCCTGGAGCAAGGCCCTGCTGCACTGGCACAGCCCTGCAGGAGGGTGTCGCCTCCCCGGCCCTGGACAGCCGGCCCCTGGCTGCCTGGCACAGCCCTGCAGGAGGCGTCGCCTGCCCCATGGGGCCCCGTGGAGCAGAGCCCCGGCTGCCTGGCGACAGCCCTGCAGGAGAGTGCGCCTGCCCCCTTGGCCCTGGAAGCAGGCCCCTGGCTGCCCTGGCACAAGCCCTGCAGGAGGCGTCGCCTGCCCCTGGGCTCCTGGAGCCAGGGCCCCGGCCTGCCCTGGCACAGCCCTGCAGGAGGCCGCGCCTGCCCCCTGATACCCTGGAGCAGCCCCTGGCTGCCTGCACAGCCCTGGCAGGAGGGTCAACCTGCCCCTGGGCCCTGGAGCAGGCCCCCGGCTGCCTGGCACACCGCCCTGGCAGGAGGCGCGCCAGCCCCTGGGCCCTGGGAGCAATGGCCCCCGGCTTGCCCTGGCACAGCCCTGCAGGAGGCGCGCCTGCCCCTGGGCTCTGGATCAGCCCCTGGCATGCCTGCACAGGCCCTGGGCCCTAGCCTGGCACAGCCCGGCAGGAGTGGGCACCTGCCCCTGGGCCCTGGAGCAGCCCCTGGCTGCCTGGGCACAGCCCTGCAGAGGCGCAACCTGCCCCTGGGCCCTGGAGCAGCCCCGGCTGCCTGGCACCAGCCCTGCAGGAGGGTCCTGCCCCTGGGCCCTGGAGCAGGCCCCGGCTGCCCTGGGGCACAGCCCTGCAGGAGTGCGGCACCTGCCCCTGGGCCCTGGAGCATCGCCCCCCGGCTGCCTGGCACAGCCCTGCAGAGTGGCAACCTGCCCTGGGCCCTGGAGCAGGCCCCGGCTGCCTGGCACAGCCGCTGGCAGGAGGCGCACCTGCCCTGGCTCTGACAGCCCCCGGCTGCCTGCACAGCCCTGCAGGAGTGGCAAACCGTGCCCTCTGGGCCCTGGAGCAGGCCCCGGCTGCCTGGCACAGCCCCTGCAGGAGGCGCTCCTGCCCCTGGGCTCTAGGAGCATGGCCCCGGCTGCTGGCACAGCCCTGCAGGAGGGTCACCTGCCCTCTGTGCCCTGGAGCAGCCCCAGGCTGCCTGCACAGCCCTGCCAGGAGTGGCACCTGCCCCTGGGCCCTGGAGCAAGAGCTCCTGGCTGCCCTGGCACACGCCCTGCAGGAGGCGCGCGACTTCCCCTAGGGCCCAGGGATGCAGCCGCCCCGGCTGCCTGGCACAGCCCTAGCAGGAGGCGCGCCTGCCCCTGGAACCCGGGGGAGCAGCCCCGCTGCCCTGGCACAGCCCTGCAAGGAGGTCACCTGCCCCTGGCCCTGGAGCAGCCCGGCTGCCTGGCACAGCCCTGCGGAAGGGTCACCAGCTCCCTGGGCCCTGGAGCAGGCCCCGGCTCGGCCTGCACACACAGCCCTGCAGGAGTTGGCACCTGCCCCTGGGGCCCCTGGAGCAGCCCCTGGCTGCCTGGCACAGCCCCTGTGCAGGAGGCGCGCCTGCCCCCGGGCTTCTGGAGCGCACCCCGGCTGCCTGGCACAGCCCTGCAGGAGGCGCGCCTGCCCCCTGTACCCGTGAGCAAGGCCCCCGCTGCCTGGCACACAGCGCCCTGCAGGAGAGCAAGCCCCGCTGCCTGGCACAGCCCTGCAGGAGTGGTTCACCTGCCCCTGGGCCCTGAGCAGCCCCTGCCCCTGGCTGCCTGGCACAGCCCTGCAGAGAGGGGCAACTGCCCCTGGGCCCCTGGAGCTTGCCCCCGGCTGCCTGGCACAGCCCGGCAGAGGGGCAACTGCCCCCTGGGCCCCTGGAGCTGCCCCTGGCTGCCTGGCACAGCCCTGCAGGAGGCGCACCTGCCCCTGGGCCCTGGAGCAGCCCCGGCTTGCCTGGCACAGCCCGGCAGGAGGGTCACCTGCCCCTGGCCCCTGGAGCAGGCCCCCGCTGCCTGGCACAGCCCTCAGAGTGGCACCTGCCCCTGGGCCCCCCTGGAGCAGCCCCCGGCTGCCTGGCACAGCCCTGCAGGAGGGTCACCTGCCCCTGGGCCCTGGAGCAGGCCCCGGCTGCCTGGCACAGCCCTGCAGGAGGGGCGCCTGCCCCTGGGCCCTGGAGCAGCCCCCGGCTGCCTGGCACAGCCCTGCAGGAAGTGACACCTGCCCCTGGGGCCCTGGAGCAGGCCCCGGCTGCTGGCACAGCCCTGCAGGAGGGGCGCCTGCCCCTGGGCCCTGGAGGAGCCCCCGGCTGCCTGGCACAGCCCTGCAGGAGGGGGGGCGCCTGCCCCTGGGCCCTGGAGCAGGCCCCGGCTGCCTGGCACAGCCCTGCAGGAGTGGCACCTGCCCCTGGGCCCTGGAGCAGCCCCTGGCTGCCTGGCCAACAGCAGCCCTGCAGGAGTGGCAACCTGCCCCTGGGCCCTGGAGCAGCCCCAGCTGCCTGGCACAGCCCTGCAGGAGGGTCACCTGCCCCTGGGCTCTGGAGCAGGCCTCGGCTGCCTGGCACAGCCCTGCAGGAGGGTCACCTGCCCCTGGGCCCTGGAGCAGCCCTGGCTGCCTGGCACAGCCCTGCAAAAGGCGCACCTGCCCCTGGGCTCTGGAGCAGGCCCCGCTGCCTGGCACAGCCCTGCAGGAGGCGCACCTGCCCCTGGGCTCTGGAGCAGCCCCGGCTGCCTGGCACAGCCCTGCAGGAGGGTCACCTGCCCCTGGACCCTGGAGCAGGCCCCGGCTGCCTGGCATACAGCCCTGCAAAGAGGGTCACGCTGCCCCTCGGCCCATAGGGAGCATGTTCCCCGGCTGCCCTGGCACAGCCCGTGCCGGAGGGTCACCCTGCCCCCTGGGCCCTGGAGCAGGCCCCCGGCTGCCTGGGACAGCCCTGCAGGAGGGTCACCTGCCCCTGGGGGGGCCTCCAGGAGCAGCCCCTGGGCTGCCCTGGCACAAGCCCTGAGCAGGAGGGTCACCTGCCCCTAGGCTCTGTAGAGCACAGGCCCCCTGGGCTGCCCTGGCACAGCCCCTGCAGGAGTGGGCACCTGCCCCTGGGGCCCTGGAGCAGACCTCCCGGCTGCCTGGGACAGCCCTGCAGGAGTGGTCAACCTGCCCCCTGGGCCCTGGAGCAGCCCCAGCTGCCTGGCACAAGCCCTGCAGGAGGGTCACCTGCCCCTGGGGCTCTGGAGCAGGCCGCGGTCTGCTGGCCACAGCCCCTGCAGGAGGGGGCACCTGCCCCTGGGGCCCTGGAGCAGCCCCCTGCTGCCTGGCATCAGTCCCTGCTAAAGGCGCTCCTGCCCCTGGGCTCTGGAGCAGGCCCCGGCTGCCTGGCACAGCCCTGCAGGAGCGCCCCCCACCTGCCCCTGGGCTCTGGAGCAGGCCCCGGCTGCCTGGCACAGCCCTGGCAGGAGGGTCACCTGCCCCTGGAACCCTGGAGCAGGCCCCGGCTGCCTGGCACAGCCCTGCAGGAGGGTCACCTGCCCCTCGGCCTGGAGCAGGCCCCGGCTGCCTGGCACAGCCCTGCAGGAGGTCACCTGCCCCTGGGCCCTGGAGCAGGCCCCGGCTGCCTGGGACAGCCCTGCAGGAGGGTCACCTGCCCCTGGGCCCTGGAGCAGCCCCTGGCTGCCTGGCACAGCCCTGCAGGAGGGTCACCTGCCCCTGGGCTCTGGAGCAGCCCCTGGCTGCCTGGCACAGCCCTGCAGGAGTGGCACCTGCCCCTGGGCCCTGGAGCAGGCCCCGGCTGCCTGGGACAGCCCTGCAGGAGGGTCACCTGCCCCTGGGGCCCTGGAGCAGCCCCTGGCTGCCTGGCACAGCCCTGCAGGAGGGTCACCTGCCCCTGGGCCCTGGAGCAGGCCCCGGCTGCCTGGGACAGCCCTGCAGGAGGGTCACCTGCCCCTGGGCCCTGGAGCAGCCCCTGGCTGCCTGGCACAGCCCTGCAGGAGGGTCACCTGCCCCTGGGCCCCTGGAGCAGGCCCCGGGCTGCCTGGCACAGCCCTGCAGGAGGGTCACCTGCCCCTGGGCCCTGGAGCAGGCCCCGGCTGCCTGGCACAGCCCTGCAGGAGGGGCGCCTGCCCCTGGGCCCTGGAGCAGGCCCCGGCTGCCTGGCACAGCCCTGCAGGAGGGGCGCCTGCCCCTGGGCCCTGGAGCAGGCCCCGGCTGCATGGCACAGCCCTGCAGGAGGCGCGCCTGCCCCTGGGCCCTGGAGCAGGCCCCGGCTGCCTGGCACAGCCCTGCAGGAGGCGCGCCTGCCCCTGGGCCCTGGAGCAGGCCCCGGCTGCCTGGCACAGCCCTGCAGGAGGCGCGCCTGCCCCTGGGCCCTGGAGCAGGCCCCGGCTGCCTGGCACAGCCCTGCAGGAGGTGCGCCTGCCCCTGGGCCCTGGAGCAGGCCCCGGCTGCCTGGCACAGCCCTGCAGGAGGCTCACCTTTCCCTGGGCTCTGGAGCAGCCCCGGCTGCCTGGCACAGCCCTGCAGGAGGGTCACCTGCCCCTGGGCCCTGGAGCAGGCCCTTGGCTGCCTGGCACAGCCCTGCAGGAGGCGCACCTGCCCCTGGGCTCTGGAGCAGGCCCTTGGCTGCCTGGCACAGCCCTGCAGGAGGGTCACCTGCCCCTGGGCCCTGGAGCAGGCCCCGGCTGCCTGGCACAGCCCTGCAGGAGGCGCACCTGCCCCTGGGCTCTGGAGCAGCCCCCGGCTGCCTGGCACAGCCCTGCAGGAGGGTCACCTGCCCCTGGGCCCTGGAGCAGCCCCGGCTGCCTGGCACAGCCCTGCAGGAGGGTCACCTGCCCCTGGGCCCTGGAGCAGGCCCCGGCTGCCTGGCACAGCCCTGCAGGAGGGTCACCCTGCCCCTGGGCTCTGGAGTAGGCCCTTGGCTGCCTGGCACAGCCCTGCAGGAGGGGCACCTGCCCCTGGGCCCTGGAGCAGCCCCGGCTGCCTGGCACAGCCCTGCAGGAGGGTCACCTGCCCCTGGACCCTGGAGCAGGCCCTGGCTGCCTGGCACAGCCCTGCAGGAGGGTCACCTGCCCCTGGGCCCTGGAGCAGGCCCTGGCTGCCTGGCACAGCCCTGCAGGAGGGTCACCTGCCCCTGGGCCCTGGAGCAGGCCCCCAGGCTGCCTGGCACAGCCCTGCAGGAGGGTCACCTGCCCCTGGGCCCTGGAGCAGGCCCCGGCTGCCTGGCACAGCCCTGCAGGAGGGTCACCTGCCCCTGGGCCCTGGAGCAGGCCCCGGCTGCCTGGCACAGCCCTGCAGGAGGGTCACCTGCCCCTGGGCTCTGGAGCAGCCCTGGCTGCCTGGCACAGCCCTGCAGGAGGGTCACCTGCCCCTGGGCTCTGGAGCAGGCCCCGGCTGCCTGGCACAGCCCTGCAGGAGGCGCACCTGCCCCTGGGCCCTGGAGCAGGCCCCTGGCTGCCTGGCACAGCCCTGCAGGAGGGGCGCCTGCCCCTGGGCCCTGGAGCAGGCCCCGGCTGCCTGGCACAGCCCTGCAGGAGGCGCGCCTGCCCCTGGGCCCTGGAGCAGGCCCCCCGGCTGCCTGGCACAGCCCTGCAGGAGGGGCACCTGCCCCTGGGCTCTGGAGCAGCCCCTGGCTGCCTGGCACAGCCCTGCAGGAGGGGCGCCTGCCCCTGGGCTCTGGAGCAGCCCCTGGCTGCCTGGCACCAGGTCTGACAGTGCCACAGCAATCAGTGGTGTCTGTGCCCGACAGGGACACCTTGAGAAGACGATGACATCCTTGTCCACCCCGGGGGGCGTCCCCCTGGACGGCTGGCCCTGCTGCGTTGGCTTCACAGAGGCAGGAGGCTGGGTGGCTCCATCACCTCCTGAGCTCCGGGCACTCTGGCGATGTGACAAGTGTGCAAACCGCCCTCCGAAGGCAGCACAAATTACTCGACTCAATTATTCATGCTGGCCCGATCCCCTCCTCCACCCCCGCCCACTGTCAGAGTGGCCTCCACCGCAGACGAGGCACAGTGCTCTGTCCCCAGACCGCCCAGAGGTGGTGATTAATATTTTAAAGCAGTTGATGATAATTGCATGATAACTTTATTGGCCGGGCTCCGTCAAAGACGGGATGGGCTCCGAGCCTCGGAGTGACAGGAGACCCGCTGCGGCGCCCTCTCAGGGGCTGCAGCGGCCAGCACCTCTCATCAGCCCTGCCAAAGCCACGCAGGGTCTTGTCCACCCGGGAGCAGGCTTTGAGGTAGGGAACCCACTTCCAAGGTTCTCGCGTGGTTCCTGAGTCACCTGCTTCCGCCCAGCTCCAGCGCCACCAGGGTGTGGTGATCACTAGGGCAGGCGGGCGGGCGAGGCGGGCGAGGCGGGAGAGGCCCGAGAAGCAGGAAGAGAAGCTCAGGGCACGGCACCCTGGAGAGTGAGAAAGCAGCCCACTGGGTAGGGGAGGAAGGCCACCGGGAAGGTGGACGAAGCCCCGGAGGGCGTGGGACACGCTGAACCTTGAAAGCAGCCCTTGGGCCACCTGCAAGCTTGGGCAGGGCGCCTTGCCTTCCTTCCTGCGGGAGGCAGGGCACCTTGGCCGGGCTGCTCCGAGCTACTCACAGAAATGGAGGGGAACAAAAGAAGGGCAGCGGCAAGAGCCAGCACCTGCAGGAGGCTGGAGCCTGCTGTTTGCCACTGTCTCGGCTCACAGCAGAGACGTCCCGACTTCGCAGACACGGCAGCTGCCGTCTTCAGGGTGCTTCGGGTGATGCCGGCGCCTTCCCCACCCCCGGACCCCAGCTCCTCTTCCCGCGGCTGCCCTGCCAACCACGCTGACCATGTGGCTTTTCCTGCAGAGCCCCTCGTTCTGAGTTGACCTGGTCCCTCCAGGAACGGGTAGCAGCGCGGCCACTTCTATGAGGGAGGTCAGCAGGCGCTAGGTCCAGGAGGCAGGAGAGAAGCGCAGGCCGCGCCCCGGGTTGCAGACGCGCCTCGTCCTGGACCCCCACTCCCGCGCCCCGCTTGTTCTCCAGACCTAGCACAACTGCCGCCCACGTGGCCTTTCAGGACTGCTCGCTGAGGCTAGTGGGAAAGGCCAGTGGAAGCTGCCGCTCTGGGCTCACAGCAGAACTCTGCGGGGCCTCCAGGCAGGAGACCCCAGAGCACGCTGCGGGGAAGAGGCTTGAGCACCTGGACGTTGGCCCAGGTCCAGGTGGCCTTGCCGCAGCCGCTTAAGCCGTCCTGGTCCAGGAAGAGGAGGGCTCCCCTTTAGCCTTGAAGACCTCAAAAAAGACTTGTGAGGTCTCAGTGAGGCGGCAGGGCAGAGGACTTCAGGGGGCCTAAAAGCTGTGGGCAGCAGACTGGTGGCCAGCAAGAAACTGAAGCCTCAGTTCTTCAACCACCAGGAACCAATTCCTCGAACCACCGTGTGATCGGAAAAGGACCCTGAGCTCCAGAAAGTGCGCCCTGGCACTCTGCCCAGACCCCTGGCTGGTGGGAAGAGCGAGAGAGGGCACGGCCTGCCCTGCCCCACTGTGCCCGTTGCCTGGGGAACTGGCAGAGCAGGGCTGCCGCCACCGTTAGGAAGACACCCACCTGCGCGGGACACGGTGGTCCGCAGGGAAGACTCAAGTATGTGTAGAGCGTCTCTCTAGAAAACACCCACCCACACCCACAGGTGTCACCCCCCGACCCTGGAACCAGCCAGCGTCTCTCTCATCTGGGGAAAACAGTAAGCGTCACCCTGTCCCGCGGAAGACGTGCTGAAGATCTCAGGACGAAGCTCACTCTGGATATCCAGGTGCCCCCAAAACAGCCACCTGCATCCTCATAGGAGGGACACAGGGAGCGTGGGGCCGTCCACAGGAGGGTGGCACTGTGCCAGCAGAGGGTGCAGTGGGCAGCCCTGGTGCAGAGCCCTGGAGCCTGATAGATGGGCTACCCACCCCCCCCCCCCCCAGAGTTCTCCACATCCTGAGAGAAGCAACCTTGTTTCATTCTCCAGGCAGGGTGTTTCTTCCCCCGGGCAGGATGTTTCTTTTTTCTTTTCCCCGGGCAAGAGCTAATAGGCTTAAAGGTCGCCCTGTTCTATGGGCAAAGAGCCAATGGCGTTGGGGTTGCTCTGGTGCACCTCCCACCAGAAATCCCTATATAGGACCCTGTTCGAGAGACTCAGAACACAGACAGACACACGGACACACACATCAGCTCATCGCTGCTGAGAGGAGGAAGCCACTGCAACAGCTCCAGACCCATTGCCTCCAGCCGACGGCAGCTACCCCAGCTGACAGCTCCAGACCCATCACCTTCAGCCCGACGGCCGCTCCCAGCTGACAGCTCCAGCCTCCAGCCAGACAGCAGCTGCTTTGGCTGATAGCTCCAGAGATCCTAGCCGGTGCAACCAAGCACCCACCTTCTGTCCAGAGCTTGCACACTCCCCTCTCCCTGACTCCCCTCTCCCACCAGAGCTTGCACACTCCCTTCTCCATGACTCCCCTCTCCCAGCACCTCTTCGACCTTCGACCAGAGCACCTCTTCTCTGGTTTTGCTACCAGCCACGAAGGCTGTTGAATAACTCTCTTGGCTGCACGCTGTCCCCGTGTGACGTTTTGCCCTTCAGAGCCACCACCGAGGCAGGAGGGGCAGCAGGCTCCCCTCGTGGAGGGCCTGCCCAGGACGCACTTTGGTTTGGACCCATGACGTCTGGGAGGCAGTGGCTTCTCTGACCTCTGCCACCTCCTGGGCGTTGTCTCTTGCTTCCCCCCAGGAAGCCCCTGAACTCTGCCCCACCCCGGGCGGGCGTGTCCCTGCTGTTTCCATCAGAAAGGTGGGAAACGGTGTGTGGAGCGCGTGCAGGGCTCAAGCACACGTGTGTCAACGTGAACGGCGTGTGCAGGAGTGAGCGGCCCGCGGCCAGCCTTCACAAGGTGAGCACCCAGGGTGCACGGCAGGACGCAGCTCGGGGCTGGAGCGCTTCCCAGCCTGCGGGCCCTGGTTCTGTGCTCCATCCTCGTGACTGGCAACACAGAACCCCGCGAATGCAGGCCCAGTGGGTAGCTGTGGTTCTGGGGAGGGGGGGACCCCAACCTGCAGAGCGCCTTCTCTATACACAGGTGGGCTCACCTAAGGTGGAAGCTCGTGCTGGTTCACCATGTCGCCCTGCTACTGCTGCTCTTATTTTTCCCAGTAAGGAATGCAAGAATAAACGGCGACCTTTGACATGGGCGTCTGGTCCCCACGACACTTCCTGGCACACACACAGCCCGTCCGCACGACTCGGGCTGCAGAACCTGACAGCAGGGCGCTGGCGCGAGGGCCGGCCGGCGCACTCTGTGGCGTCTCCCTGCTGAATGGCTTAAACTCCGCTGCTGTTTTAATGTCCTCATAATGTGCCATTCATTTTGCCGCCACATCTCTGAACAGATCTAATCTCCATCCCCTACTCCCCATTTTTCTGGACTCTTTAATAACGACCCCGCAGCGGCATGGCGGGATGGAACTACCTCTGAAGAATGTTGTAATAAGGAGGCGCCAGGCCGCGGCGAGGCCTCGCTTACTTTTGATTTAGAAAGACAACATTTAATCTGAGCACTCAGAACCCAGGGTATACATCTTGTGCTCCCGGAGCGGGTGAGTCCCCTGCGTCTGGGGAAGGCAGACGCCTCCCGCCCCACCCACGGGGGACCACTGCGGCCCCTCACTTCCGAGGCTGGGGCTCAGCTCCATGTCACCAGGGTGCTCCAGCACTGGGCAAGTGGGACTCCCGGCAGATGGCACCAAGGAGGCCTGGTCCTCCTGCCCTGCCCAGATACAGCCATCCTCAGCCGGAGGGCAAGTGGCCAGCACAGGGGCAGGGCAGAGCCGCAGAAGGACAGAGAGGTCCTGAGGGTCGGCACGCCTGGCCCTACCCTCCTGGACTTCCTTTTGGTTTTTACTCCCCCACATTTTCATCCCTCAGCATCGGTGCTGTTTTGTGAGTGCATGTTGGCTCACGTGACTCTGCGTCCCGTGGGCCCGCCCCGATGCAGAGAACACGGTCTGCCTGCACAGCTCTTCTTTCCACTTGCCCAGACCAGTCTGTGTTGGGCTCGCTCCTGTCGACCACAAAGGTGACAATGACGGCACCGCCTTCACCCTCCGCAGGACCACAGCTGACAGCTCAGTAACCAGATTCCCACAGCACCCCTGCCGCAACCCCTATGGTGGTCCCGGCTCACTCCACAGTGTCTACACAGAGGTAAGACAGTGGTCCCAAACACTTGTTAAGCAAAGGAAGAAGAAGAAGAAGGTGGGGGCGACTGGTTGGGCCGCCAACTCACCATCTCCTGTACACAGGTCTGTGCCCCATCTGTGCAGTGAGTGTCCAGTCTCTGCGTGACTCTGCAAGGTGGGAATGACCTGGGCAGGTGGCCTCCTACCACAGGGAGTCCGCAGACTCGATGCCAGCTGGGGCCACTGTGGAGAGAAGGACAGGGCTCGCGCTGAGGCGCTCCAAGTTCTTTTCTGAAACACGTGGGGCCTCTGGCCTGTGGGGACTGACGACAATGAGGCTGCAGCGGGCGTCACCAGCTGGCATCTGCCGAACGCCAGAGAATCTCTTGTTCTGGGGCCCAGGACACATGTGTCTGTGATTCTGCGATGTCACCACTAGATGGCACAACGCCCGTCTTGGCAGAAGCAGGCTTGTGCTCCAGGGGTCCATGCAGGTCCGGGGCCTGTGCGGACACCACCACGCTCCTTCCCTTCAGAAAAGGCCACTCTCAGAGGCGAGGAGCCGGAGCTGGAAGCAGAGTACCTCTCAGACCTGTCCCCTTCGCTGACCCTGCTTTTTCGTGGAACCAACACAAGCTCTGCTCTAGAAGTCTCTTTTCCTGATGTGCTAGGGCTGGGGCAGGGGAGGACAAGGTGTCACAGAGAAGGCTGGAGAGCTAGCAATGTCATAATCAATCCCAAAGTGCACCAAATAGACCCAGCTGATATTCATGGTGGCTCACAGGTCCAGAAGGCGTGGTCACCAGAGCAAGTAAGACCCATGCTCACCACAGGCCTGGGCATTCATGCCTCCTTCTCAACTGACCAGCACACTCCCCAGGCCCGCCGTTCCAGGCTGGGCCCTTGGTTTTGTTTTTTTTGTTTGTTTGTTTTGTTTTTTGTTTTGTCAGCGCTGCAAGGAACTGTGCAGGGGGCCGCCCTTGGGCCTTGGCAGGACACCCGGGGTCTGCAGCCCAGCTCCCCGGGCCCTGCCCAGGCCTCCGGAACTCCACAGCGCACCAACAACAGCAGAGCTGACCTGAAACCCCAGTGCAGAAGGAGCAGGGTCCCACAGGTGCCACCTGGGCAGGACCCCCTGGAGAGAGGCTGCTCTGGAAATGATCGGTCCTCAGACAGCCCACCGCTTCGTCCCTTACGATGGCTGCCACCTCTCACTGAATCTGCAAACCGAGGAATTGAGGCAGCGGACACCTGCGTGAACACGTCTGGCTTCCCTCTGGGTCCTGCTGCACTGGCCACCATAGAAGGCCAGCTGTCACCACCCCCGTGCTCCGTCCTGCCCTGGACAGCTGGCATTTGCACAGCCCTGCCAGGCTGCAGAAACCGTCGGGCACCAGCCTGTGTGGCAGACAGCAGGACAGCAATGGCACTGTCCCTGACTGCTCACCACAGTGCTCTGCGTGGCCTTTCCCTGGAGGCCAGGGAGTCTCTAACCCTAACCCTGAGCCCAGGGAAAAGACAGCCTTGAGAAGGTGTCCGCACCCCAACGAGGGCGTGCCCAGGAAAGGTGAGGCAGCAGCAGGGCGTGGCCCTGCGTCCCTGAGCACTGGCAAGATCCAGTGCCTAAGCCAAAGAAGCAGGGAATGCTGGGAAAACAAGAAAGGAGGAGCCCAGGGAGCTGGCCCGGGAGGTGGGCTCTGCGGGGACACAGGGCTCCCCGTGTGCGGGCAGGTGGTGGGGGAGGTGGGTCTTCGTCAAGGGCTGGTCACAGCGACCCCACAAACTTCCCCACAGACGCAGACTGAGGGGCTCTGCTCTCACGGTGTGCAGGAAGGTGTCACCAGCCACACAGGGCAGGAGGTCACACTGCCACCTCTCCCAGCTTCTGACGCAGGGCCAGGCCCCAGAGACAGCCTGTCCGCTGCTCGTCCGCGTTGCCTCCGCCACAGCAGAGTCCAGAGGCCTCCTGTGCCCGGCACAGGCTTCAAAACCCGCCTCCCCGGGAGGGGCAACGCTGGCTGCAGCTTCCCTCCAGAGAAGAGTGGCAGGCGCCCTCCCCCGGGCCACTCTGCCCGCCTGCACCTCAGACCCCGAACAGCAAAGATGAATTCAGTGGGAACTGGCACGAAGCTCGGTCACTCTCCCAGGCGAGGCCCTCCTGTTCTGGGATCAATCGCCTCTCACCCGGCACCTCGGCCGGGAAGTGTCCTCTCTCCTGTGACTGCTGCTCAGAGGAGCTGGCGACTGCCTCATGGTGGCCACCAGAGGAAACGGAGACCTGTGGGAGGCAGAGCCAGCGGGTGGGGACCTGTCTGTGTCATCGTCCCCAGGCGGTGGCAGGCGGGACTGCTTGGCAGTGTTGGGACCTTTCTCCCCACAGGCCTCCTAAGCCAGGTGAACCCAAACTTTAAAAAGGACCAAGAAGGACAGAACCTGGCCGTCCAGGAGTGGCGCACGGCACGTGTAGGTCTCATTGCAAAGCAGGCCATCTTGAGGTCTGGTGGCTCCTGAGGGCGCAGGTGGGCAGGCCTGGGCTGCTGGAGGGCCACGGGGGAAGCCCAGTGGTCAGGGAGGCCACACTGCATCAGAGCCTGGGTGGCACTGAGGAGGACGGCGGGGGCAGGTCCCTGGTAGGCCCTCCCTGGAAAGGCCCAGTTGTACCACTCACCCGTTTCCTTGGTCGGTGACCCCAAAGCTCATTCCTCTGCACGTGAGCCAGAAGGAGGGAGGGGCTTGCCCTGCTGCATGGTGGGGGGACACGAGGTCGGGACTGGGGCACGGTGCGCTCTGTGTCTGACGGACGTCTGCGTGAACACTGGGTGGGCAGCGGGTCCGTAGGGCCTGGGGTCCAACCCGGGCAGGCTGCACATGTGCTTGGACAGCCCAGCCCAAGGCATCAGGGACGGCTGGCGGGAGGGGAGGGTGACAGGTCCCAGGCCCCTGTCCGGTTCTCTTAGCCTTCAACACCACGAAGGGACACCCACTTCCTGTGAGGACTCAGGCCACAACCACAGCCCATAGGCCAGGACCTGGTCCCATGCCCTCCTCTGCAGCGGGGGAGCTGGGCGTGACGGCTCAAGCTTGGGAACGTGCCCCAGTCCCTCCTGCTGAGTGGACATTGGATGGCACGAGGGAGGCTGTGGTAGGAGGACCACAAGTTCCCGGCCAGCCTCAGCAACTCAGCCAGGCCCTGTCTGAAAATAAAATATAAACAGGACTGGGGGTGTACCTCAGGGGTAGTGCACCCCTAATTCAATCCCCAGGACCACGTAATTAATTTATTTATTTTAAACTTAAGAGGCCTCAGAGAGATACCTGCCTTTCCCCTGTGTGGGGACACAGCCAGAAGACACCATCTGTGAGCCAGGAAGTGGCTCAGCAGACACTGACACTGCTGGTGCCTGGACCGTGGCCCCGGCCGCGGGCTGTGGACAGTCCATTCCTGCTGCAGAGGCCTCAGGTCGGGGCTTCCTGCGGCGGCGGCCCAGGCGGAGGCAGCGGCCCGGTGAGGGGCTCCCGAGAGTGACGGCCAGGCTGGACACCAGCTCCCACGAATGTGCGACCTGGGAGAGTGTTTTAGTCAGCTTTTCACTGCTGATGACCAAGACACCCAACCAGAACGATTTTAGAGGAGGAAGAGTTTATTTGGGGGCAGTGTCACAGAAGGTTGGCTCCATTCCTTGGGGCCCGTGTTGAGGCAGGACATCACGGTACAGGGACGCAGCTCACGTGATGCTCACACAGCAGAGAGACGAGATACAGACCCGAAGGCAGCCCCCAGGGACCCCTCCTCCAGCCACACCGGCCCGCCTTCGGTGACCACTCAGTCACTCCCTATCAGGGCACCAGTGCACGGGCTGGGTTGAGGCTCTCGTAACCCAGTCCCTCCACCTCTAACCTTCTTGCGTCGTCTTGCACATGAGTTCCTGGGCAACACCTCACAGCTAGACCCTCCAGTCACATCCCAGAGCCCCCTCTGCCCAGCGCTCCCCAGTCACGCAGGAACAGCGGGGTGAGCACACGGTGTGCCCCGGCCTCGAGCTGCTCGGGAGGCGCCTCCCGGAGGCCTTGCCTTGCCCAGTCTCGCTCGGTCTCTGCTTCTTTCTGTGCTGAGCACCTGCGTTTGCACGTGCACGTGCTCTGTTTTAAAAGAAGAGATTTGGAAAAGGTGGGTGAAAGGGGGCTGCGGGGCCAGGTGTCCCAGGTGGGGAAGGGAGGTGGCGGGACGGACAGGCTGGAGGACGGACGTGCGCAGCAGGTTGAAGGGCGTGGCCGGGGCTGAGCACTGCTCACAGGCCGTGCGGGGCCGTGGACACTGGCTGGGGCACGTGTCTGGAGGGAGAGGCAGCTGGGCGGGCTGGCCTTGGTGGCTTAGTGCCACAGCACCAAGGACCACACAGGCGATGTTGTGCCAAGGAAACGCACTGCTCAAGGGCTGTGGCAGGTGTCCCCTCACACGCACCCCTCCTCCCCTCCTCCGTACCGTCAGAAGCACGGGCTCGGCCGCCACTCCGCTGGAGAGCATTGCACCTGCAGCCTCGCTGAGACCAAGGTCCCTGGGGCAAGGGAGGCAGGAGGGGGCAGGCGTGCAGGAAGAGGCCCGTATCCAATGCCCACTGCCAAGCTCTGGGCTATGCCCTCCCTGCCCTTCCAGCTGTACCCCACCATCTCTGCCCAAGCTGCTGGACAGACCTGGCCCCTCGAGTCAGCACCTCACCATGGACCCCTTGCTGGCCACAGTCCTGGGCACCACAGGGTGTTGACCCAGGGGCCTGGAGCATTCCCAGCTCCTGACCTCAGTTTTGACAGCTGAAAATGTCCCCAGATATTGTTAATCGTCCCCTGGGTAGGGTGCAGAAGGCAGGGTGACAGGCGGGAGAGCCCCTCTGCCTTGGAGGGAGCTGACCCAGGACTAGACTCGCCACGGCAGAACAGACGGCACCTGGCGCCTCCTCGCGGTGCAAACCAGGGGGTGGGTTCGAGATGCCAGGAGCACCCAGCACCCAGCAGTGAGCTGAGCCCAGGGCAGACGCTCCGAAACGTTCAAGGTGAAACGGTCTAAAAGGAAAGACGCACACTGCTTTCATCCCTCTGTTAATCTTTGAAATCTGATTTATATTGAAATTTGGAGGGTGTCAAAGGACCCCTCGTGCCTCTTGTCCCCGTTTGACCCCGACTTGCACCCCAACTCCTAGGAGATCTGAAACTTCTAGAAAACGTCACTTACACAATCCAGGCATGCAGGAGCTCAGAGCTTCTCACTGACGTGGAGCTGCTGGGGAGCAGCGGCTGCTGGCAGCTGTGCAGCCTCGTGCCTGGAGCCTCCCCCAGGGACCGGGAAGGGCCTCCTCGTCCCTGGAGCCTCCCCTGGGGACTGGGAAGGGCCTCCTCGCACCTGGAGCCTCTCCCGGGGACCTGGAGACTTTCCCGCCTGGAGCCTCTCCCGGGGACCGGGAAGGGCCCCGTGCTCCTCCTTTGCAGCCAGGCGCTCTCTCCACCCCTCTTGGAGTGATCAGATGAGTCTTAATGTCACCTGGTCACGCAGGCGCCTGACTCCCAGACGAGCCTTCCAAAGCTGTCCTGTTCAGCAGCTCCTCCCCTGGGACTTGGCCACTCGGAGGACCCCCCAGTGTCCACCCCAGTAACCTGAGAGGCTCTGTGTCCTCACCTGCACAGCTCACATCAGGGCCATCAAGTCTCCAGCCTGGCAGAGGCTGTCCTCCCTGTGTCACTGGTCCCGGATGGGAAGTGCCCCCCACGTCCCCTCCTTGGTTACAGGGCACCACTTGTCACTGCCGCAGCCCTGACACCAAAGGGAACCAGGAGGGTTCTGGCCGCGGGGCGTGCAGACAGGCTGGACTCGCGCTTCTGCTGGTCCCCTTTGCAGCGGGGAGCCGCGGTGCGGGGCTCCGCTCGGCAACCCTTGCTTTTGACAACCTTGCTCAGGTCCCCTCCCCAACGGCCAGCTCCCCCCACGGCCGTGATGGAAACATCAGCACCGCGTATCTCAGCAGCGCACCCCCAAAGCCACCGCAGCAAGTGCGATGATGCACCGGAACGCCACGGCAGCCACGGTAAGGGACAGGAGAGCCAGACGGAGTCGGCTGTGGATCCAGACGCGGGACCCCGGGTGGCGGAGGGTGATGAAGGGAAGAGCTCCTGTCTAGCACTCCCGGTGTTGAATAAGATTCCTTGTGACTTGCAAAAAAGGAGGAACACAATGAAGAATCATCAGTGCATCCTCCACAGAGGTAATCTACACGTGTTTATTCAATAAACAGAAGATGGTTTATTACCCACATTTGATTTCCATACGCAACTGTTTCCTTATCTGTCACTTGTATCTAAGCAGGGCTCTTTCTACGAATCCGAAAATGAAGAATCCAGCACCGGGCACAGGAAGCTCATTTAACGTCGAGTGCAGTCAGAATCAAGATTTCTTTATTTGTAGTAACAACGCTGTTAAATCAGAAAATTACTCTCCCTTTCTGCACGTCCTCCTGCCTTTACAATTCAGTTGTTTGATCATAAATTGTCGAGCGCTGTGACTGTCTCCTCCACTTTCCACACTGGCCGAGACAGATTAAAAACTCCGGCACCGCCGACCAGTCACGGCATACCATTAGCATATATATGAGATTTGAGGCATTTTCTGATATTCTGCAGCCGAACTCATCTGTCAGCCAGGTGCTGGATTATAAAAACTCTCAGCTTGTTTAGGAAATAAGGGGAGGGAGGGAGGGCCGGAGCGAGAATCAGGACACAGACCCACCTTTCCTCCTCCCGCCCCGGCTCGGCGTCACGTTTCTGAAAGGAGAGGAGTCCAGGACGGGTGGCTGCAAGGCAGAGGCCAGGGCAGGACCGGCCTGCCGAGGGACCCCACCAGAGACGCGTGCCACGCCACTCTAGCTCGAGAAGGGAAGTGCCCATGCACCACCTGGTGCAGTGCCTGGACCTGCTTGCATCTGTGTCACAAAGGGGCCACCAAAGGGTGGAGCAGTCAGGATGGAGCCTCCTGGGGTCTCCAACAGGCAGGAACTGAGGAAACAGCTGGGCTTCCTTGGACTCCTGTCCTTCTGCTTGCTGACCACTGTCACCCATGCTACACCCACAAGACCCTGGCAGCCCCCAAAGGGCAGAGTTGAAGTGTTTGCCCTGACACCTTCACCGACCACGATGGCCCTGTGAGCAGGGTTCCTCCTGGAAGACCCAGCACCCCCATTTGTGCCTGGGTGGTGTCCGACTTCACGTCTCTGCAAGCATGGGGAATGTCCCCAGAGAGCAAGCACAGCGGATGACCGGAGCAGCCTCCACCCTGAGCTCCCATCTGGCTAGCGCAGAGGCTGGTGCGTGGCCCCGGGACAGTCTGTCTACACTTGGTTCTGCTTGTGCAGAGCCACGGACACGGAGCTGCATGTGGCTCAGTGACGGGCGGCCACATCTGGCGTGGCCTGCTGCACAGGAGGCAGGCCACAGCTCTCCCCGTGAGGACCAGAGACAGGGAGGCATGGGACATGAGCTTTAGGAAGAGGCAGGGCACGTCTGGCAGGGGAGGCCACCCACAGGGTAAGACAGGAACAGAGGCTGGGGACGGGACCTGAGGAGTGCGACGTTGCTGTCCTGGACTGCGTCATGCAGGGCCAGCGTGCAGGAAGGACCTTGCCCCACTGGGGGTGGGGGTGGCGTTCGAGCAGGGGTAGCTGGGCCCTGGACAGTGGCAGGTTGTAGGTTCACAGTCCTGGCCTGCGAGGGACATAGACGCCACCAAACGCACGGGGGCCATCGCAGGAAGGCACCGACTGTGCTCTGCAGAAGCAGGTGTGAGGGCAGCGGCGTGTGGCCAGTGGGCCCAGGGCCCGGGCAGGTGTGCTGCTCTTTCTGTCCACTGACTGCCCGCAGCACCTGGCGGTACCCACTGAGATGAAAGCGGAGGCTTGCAGGTGAGGCCGGAGCACCACCTCCAGCCAAAGGACTCATCTCTGGGGAAACTAAGCCAAGACAGTGAAGGGCCCCCAGGGAAACCCAGTGGCCAATTGCTTGCCCTGGCTCTGTCCTGCCATTCTGAAGGAAGAGACCCTAGCTCTAAGTGATGACCCAGGGGTCCCCCAGCCTCACATCAGGGAAGTTCTCCTTTCAATCAGACTTACAGCTCTCACAGACACCACATGCTCATATTGTTTTCAAGTCCCTTCTGAGCAGAGTGGACTGTGTCCTGGACATGCCATCCAGGGACTCCTCCCCAGTCCCAGGAAAGACCAGATGCCACGTTCCCTAGGAGAGGAGACGGAGTGGCTCACCTCCCTGTGGGGACCTGCGGGTGGCCACACTGTCACAGCTCCTGCCAACACAACTGGCTGCCCCGCTACCAGAGTGGACCTGAGCCCTGATGTGGGCTCCCGGAAGGGGGGTTGCCAGGCAGATGCCCCCAAAAGGCAGTGTTTGCCCCCAGCAGCCCACAGCACTGGGACCCTCCGAGGAAGAGAAGCCCTGGAAGCCCAGCGGCAGCCCACGGCGAGGCCCCGCTGCCCTGCTCAGCACCACACCCTGCACACCTGGACAGGCCCCGCTCAGCACCGCACCCTGCACACCCGGACAGGCCCCACTGCCCTGCTCAGCACCACACCCTGCACACCTGGACGGGCCCCGCTGCCCTGCTCAGCACCGCACCCTGCACACCCGGGCAGGCCTGCTCAGCACCGCACCCTGCACACCCGGGTAAGCCCCTCTGCCCTGCTCAGCACCGCACCCTGCACACCCGGGCAACCTGCTCAGCACCGCACCCTGCACACCCGGGCAAGCCCCTCTGCCCTGCTCAGCACCGCACCCTGCACACCCGGGCAGGCCTGCTCAGCACCGCACCCTGCACACCCGGGCAGGCCCTGCCCTGCTCAGCACCGCACCCTGCACACCCGGGCAAGCCCCTCTGCCCTGCTCAGCACCGCACCCTGCACACCCGGGCAGGCCCACTGCCCTGCTCAGCACCGCACCCTGCACACCCGGGCAGGCCTGCTCAGCACCGCACCCTGCACACCCTGCTCAGCACCGCACCCTGCACACCCGGGCAGGCCTGCTCAGCACCGCACCCTGCACACCCGGGCAGGCCTGCTCAGCACCGCACCCTGCACACCCGGGCAGGCCTGCTCAGCACCGCACCCTGCACACCCGGGCAACCTGCTCAGCACCGCACCCTGCACACCTGGACAACCTGCTCTTTGGCCTGAGGAGCAAGACCAGGCCAGCCCGCTCACAGTCACGATGGCGCACAGGCAGGATAGGACACATGGGAACCAGAGCGCGTCCCCAGCCTGGCTAAGTGCAGCCAGCGACTGCAGCCCCCAGGGTCATGGCTTTGGCCTCCCGTCCCCACCTGCTAGGTGGGACAGCTGGGCCTCTGGCAGGGCTTCCCTGCCTCCTGACAGCAGCCCTCAGGGCCCCGAGCCCCACCCTGGAGGGATGCCACTCTCTGCAGTGGACAGCAAAGCCAGTCCCCTCCGTCCTGGGTGCCCGTGGCCCTGCACACGCACCAACAGCCACTCGCTGCAGGCCGTGCACGGGCAGCCGACACTGGAGCCAAGCAGCCCCAGGAGCCGGGCAGACTGACCGCGGGCAGTCATCCAGGGCTGCGGGGACGGACCTCCGCTCTGTGGCGGTAGCGTGGACAACCGCACGGGGGCCTGTGAAGGAAGGGGGGCGGTCGGGGAGGGGCAACTGCAGGCCTCGGGGTCTCGGGCTGAGTGGGGACACCTCGCTCACTGAGGGACAGGGCGCTCTGGGGTTCGTGGGCAGCAGGGACAAGCCCCTGAGCGGCTGGGCGGGGACAACAGAGAGGACAGCAGCCAGCCCAGCCACGCTCTAGGCGAGACAGGAGCAGGCGGGACCCCAGGGCAGGTGGCAGCAGAACCCCCCGCCTGGAGCTGGTGGCCGGGACTGAGGCTGGCGGTCACATGGGCTGTGGGAGGAGGAGTGGGAGGAGGAGGCGCAGCACCGGGTCCGAGGTAGGCACTGGGAGGAAGAGGCTGCGGTCACCCACAGGCGGCCAGGGCGGAGGGAGGAGCGGCCACGCCGGACAGGCCGCGCGTGCTCAGCACAGAGAGGTGGGTGCGGGCATCTCCAGGGCACGGCCGTGCGGGATCCGCAGCCCGGGAAAGGCGTCCTCAGAGGGCATGGGTGTGGACGCACCTGCGTGTGGGCCATCCCGCGTTACCCGCGAGGGGCCGGAGCCGTGGCCCAGGAGCAGGGAGCGCTGGGCTCCGGGGTGGGGTCCGCACTGCGTCTGCCGGGAGCCGGCGGAGGGTGGCAGAGGCCCGCGCCAGGCTCTCACCCTGCCTACCGGTCATCGCCCTCCCGCCTGGGACAGCAGCCCAGAGGCGAGAGGATCTGCCCCGTTCCCACACAGGCCTGGGCACAGGGATGAAGGTCACTCAATGCCATCTGGAGACCAGGAAGGTGGCCCAGAACAGACAGGTGACCACCGTGTCCTGCACTGTGCCGATGCGGAGGCACTGCAGCCTCCTCGCGCCAGAGACTCAGCCCCATGCCACCATGGCGGGGCCCAGAGAGGACCTTCCAAACCTTGGTGGGAGCCACACCCTGACCAGGGCAGCTCTAGACAGACGGGAGGAGGAACTGGAGAAGCAAGGGGTGGGGTGGGGTCGGCCTGGGTCTGTGATCCGGGGGCGGGGTGTTCCCACGTGAAACGGAGGGGAAAGATGAAGACCCCCCAGAGGAAGAGGCCGGGGGAGGGGGGAAGGGGCGAAGGGCTGGGGCCAAGGATGGCAGAGCATGTGACCTGCCGCGTCAGGGGACCAGTGAATAACACGAGACCCGGTGTGACACGTGACACTGTACAACAGGTGACATTGTGTGTCATGTGACACTATGACAGGTGAGACACTGCATGTCATGTGCCCACTTTACCCCGTGTCAGTCCTGTACAACTGGTTTGGGCCACAATCCCAAATGCTAACATGGTTAAAGATTAAAACCCCCAAAGTCTAAAACCCTAAAAGATCAACGTCCCAAAAGTATAATTCTGAGAAAAAGGAATTTTAAAAATTCCTTAAAACACACTTAGTCACATTTTATTGGAATCATTCCAGCAGTGCACTTGGCTTAGTGGGATGAGGGTGGACAGCGCAGGCACAGGGATCAGAGGGGCGGGGACGGCTCCCTCTCCCTGGCGTTGAGCTCCTCGCTCTCGTCTGGGCCCGGTGTGAAGCCGGTCACTGTGGGCTGTGTCCCGGGGGCTGGGGAAGGCGCCCCTCCCTCCTCTCCCTCCGTGTTGGGCCTGCTGTGCCCCCCCCCCCCGCGCCTCCCCGCCGCCCCATCTGCAGGGTCACGGCTCTGCCTTCCGTGGACGGCTCAGCGTCCGCGCGGGAGCGGGAGCACGAGGCGAGTGTGCGCGTCTGGCTGTCTTCTCTCCGCCTGACGCCCTTCCGTGCCGTCCATCTGCTGAGTGGCCGGACTTCATTCACAGTGGGGTTCCAGCCCACTGTGACCAGGCGCCACGTTTCCTGTCCATTCGTGGGCATCTGGCTGGACCGGCTCGGCCCCTGGGGACAGAGCTCCCTGGGGTGCCGATGGCAATGCCGTGGCTGCGTCCTCAGAGCGGGCTGCCCGGTGGTCAGGCAGCTCCTCCTGAGTCGCTGCAGGGGCCTCCACGCGGCTCCCTGCCGTGGCTGGACCGTCCCGCGCTGCCCCGCGGTGCAGGAGGCCTCCCGCTGCAGCGGGCTAGCCACTGCCTGGAGGAGGTCCTGCGTCCTGGCTGTGACCCGCAGGCCCTGGCCAGCAACGAAGTGGGTGTTTCCTGAATCTCTGGCCACGCGAAGTCCTGCGCTGAACAGTCTCTGCTCATGCTTTTGCCTGTTCCAACGGGACTCTGAGAGTTTTGAGCTCCTTGGACCTCTGGGGGCCGCCCGCTGTCACACGGCACTCTGCACGGTTTCCTGCCATTCGGGAAGTCGTCTCTTCGCTCCGTTATTGTTTCCTTGAAGAAGCCTTTTGGTTTATGATTCTGTTTGTCTATTTTTACTTTTGTTTCCTGGGATTTGGGGGTAAAAAAAAAAAAAAAAAAAAAAAACATTGCTTACGCCAGTGTTCTGAAGTGTGTGCCCTGTTTTCTTGTAGCGGTTGCAGAGCCGCGGGGCGCACGCAGGCCTTCATTCTGTGCCTGTGCTCACAGAGCAAGACGCACAGTGGAGCTTGGGCCTTCTGCACGTGGACCGCCCCCCCCCGCACTGGTGTTGAAGGGCTGCCCTCCCTGCAGCGTGTCCTGGGCCTTTCCTCTGCATCATTCAGACAAACGGGAGGAGGATGTAAAGGGGTGGAATTGTTCCTGGCGTCCGCTGTCCCATGTGAGGTGCTGGGGACCTCAGTGCCAGGTCACTGCACGGCAGCAGCACACCCAGGTGCTGCACAGAGCCCCTGATCTGTCCTCTGGCTCGAGGTGCTTTGGTGATGTGGGGCCTTTTATGCTTCCAGGTGAATTTCGGGCTTTTTCTACTTGTGTAAAGAAGGTCATTGGCATTTTGATGGGATTGCATTGAATCTGTTAAATCATTTTGTGCAGTGGGGATATTTTAGCAATATTAATTCTTCCAATTTCTGAACAAGGGTGGTCTTTCCTTTTTTTTCTTTTTTTAACAGCTTCTTTTATCAGAGCTTTACAATTTTGTTGTGAAGGTTTTCACTTTCTTCGTTAATTTCATTCCTGGCCATTTTTATTTGGGTAGTTAATGTGAACAGGATTGCTTTCACTATTCTTTCTCAGAAATATCATCATTGGTATAAAAAATGCTGATGATTTTTGTGTGTTGATATGTCCTGCAACTTTACTGAATTTATTAGTTTTAATAGTCTCTTGGTGGAGCCTTGGTGTTCTATGTGTAGAATCACGGCTCTGTCAACAGAGATCGCTCGACTTCCTCCCTTCCTGAGTGCGTGCCTCTTCTGCCTTCCGCTAATCGCCCAGGTGGAACTTCAGTGCTCTGTGGAGTAGCAGCGTGTGCGTGGACTCCCTTGTCTTGTTCTAATCTCCGAGGACCACTTTTGGCTCTTCCCCACACAGCAAGACGTTGGCGCTGGGATCACTCTCTGCGGCCTTTATTACACTGAGGAGTGTTTCTTCCATACTTTTATCATGAAAGAATACTGCATTTTGGAGCCGGGCGTGGTGGCGCACGCCTGTAATCCCAGCACTTGGGAGGCTGAGGCAGTTGGATCGCGAGTTCAAAGCCAGCCTCATCAATGGCGAGGCACTTAGTAACTCAGTGACACCCTGTCTCTAATAAAATACAAAAAAAAGGGCTGGGGATGTGGCCCAGTGGTCTAGTGCCTCTGAGTTCAATCCCCGGTACAAAAAAAAAAAAAAAAAAGAATACTGCATTTTACTACATGTTTTCCCTGCAACCGTTGGGAAGATCTCTGTCCTTCATTTACTTGGTGCTACGTTTCACATTTATCCGTGTACGTTCAAACCTCCTCCATCCCTGGGACAAATCCAACTTCGTGGTTGTGAATGATCTACTTAATGCGCATTCGGCGTGCTTGTGTCTTGTTGAGGAGCGCTGCGCCTGTGCTCAGGGAGACCCTGGCCTCTGGTTCTCCCTTGCTGCGGCTGTGTCTATCTGGCGTCCTGATCGGGGTGCTCCAGCCTCATAGGAAGCGTTTGGAAGGATGCCTCCCTTTCACCCTTTTGGGATCGTTTGAGACTTGCTGAGTTCTTTCTTAGAAGTCCGGCAGCACTGAGCCGGAGCTGTCTGGTCCAGGCTTTTCTTCCTGTGGGGCAGGTCACTACTGATCCGCTCTCGGCGCTGGCTCCTGGTCTCTTCAGGGTTCGAGTCCCCGTGAGGCTACTTTGGTAGGTGATGTTGCTCAACAGCACGTCCACGTCTTCCAGGTTTTCCAGCTTGCCAGCACGTGGCTGTCCCTGGCAGCCCTGGTGACCCTGGCACTTCCATGGTGTGGGTTGGAATGTTTCCTTCTGCACCTCCGAGTTGGTGTCTTATTTTCTCTCTTTTTCTTAGTCTAGCTGAAGATTTTTAATTTTGTTTCTCTTAAAAAAAAAACTGTTTCGTTGAACGCTTATATTTTTATCTCTATTTCACTGTCTGCCCTGATTTTTATTATTTCTGCCCTTTTGCTAATCATCTTGTGTTTGGCTTGTCCTTGCTTTTCCTGGTCCCTGAGAAGCTCCACTGTGTCAGTTATTGGAACTCTCCCCTTTCCTGTTTTGCCCTGGGCGTCATGGCTAGAAACCTTTCTCTGCTCTGTTTTTGCTGCATCTCATGCATTTTGGTATGTTGTGTTTGGTTTTCATTTTCTCAATGCTTGCAAACTTCCTCTTTCATTCTTCGGCGACCCCCTTCTCTGTGCCGTGGCATGGTGCCCAGTGTCCCTGAGCCTTAGTACTTTCCAGGGTTTCTGTTGTTGCTGATTTATAGTTTTATTCTGCAACGGTCAGAAAAAAGTAGATGATATGATTTGGGGGAGGGGTAACTAGGGATTGAACTCAGGGGCACTCGACCACTGTGCCACATTCCCAGCCCTATTTTGTATTTTATTTAGAGACAGGGTCTCACTGAGTTCTTTAGCGCCTCGCTTTTGCTGAGGCTGGCTTTGAACTCGCGATCCTCCTGCCTCAGCCTCCCGAGCTGCTGGGATTACAGGCATGTGCCACAGCGCCCGGCTATGATATGGTTCTGATTGCTGTAATTCATTGAGATTTGTCCTGTGGCCTAATCTAAAGTCTATTCCACAGAACTTTCTGGAAGCTGGTGAGAAGGGTGTGTCCCTGCAGCTCTTGGATGGGGCTTGGGGCACAGTCCTCTTGGCCTGTGGAGACGGGAACTGCCCTAGTCTTCCGGGCAGTTTGTCCGGATCTTCTGTGCTTGGAGAAAGCGGGGTCTCCGCTGGAGTCCGACTGTCTCTGCCCTTCGGGCCCAACAGTGCAGTGTGGGGCCTCGGGTGCCCCTGTGCGTGCCATCAGCACGTGCTCTTGCTGAGCGGTCCCTGACTGTGGCACCGTGTGCTGCTTGTCATCTTCCCACCGTCTGCGTCTCCCGGCTTGTCTGGCCGAGTGCAGACGCTGCTGGTGGTTCCCACTGTGTGGGAGGGGTTCCTGTCCCGTCACCGTGTGCGTCTGCAGCCTCTGGGTCCCCACGGCGCTGAGGACACTCCATGGCCAGGCAGGCGTGGGGACGTAGGTGCCCACTGTGGACAGTCGGACAGTGGGTGGGACACCAGGAGCCACTTGGGAGGTGCCCTCCCTGGCCAGGCAGCCAGGGTGGCAGGCTCTGGGCACTTTCTCCTCTTCCGATGCCTCTGCCCAGGCCTCCGAGTCCCACAGGCTCGGCCTCCCCCTGGCTGAGTCCCAGCGTTCTGCCCGCCGCTCACCTTGAATGCAGCCACGCTCCTGCAGCCTGGCTCTCTGTGGAGGAGGGGCAGGCCTTGGCAGGCCCGTCCAGCTTTCTTGGAGTCTCCTATTCATGTTCTTAAAAGGGAATTTATTTGAGAAATATATGAAAATGTTGTAGACCAGGCACACAGCAATGCCGGTGGCCCTGGGGCAGTCGTCAGCAGAAGCAGGGCATGCTCGCGAGGAAACGGGCCTGAGGGCAGGTGAGCTGTGCACTCACAGCTCAGGAGGCTGAGACAGGAGGACCGCAGTTCCAGGGCGTCCTGGGCAACGCAGCAAGGCCCTGTCTCGGGATAGAATAGAAAGGGCTGAGGATGTCCCTCGGGTTCCATCTCCAGTTCAAACCAATAAACAAATAGAAAGGAAGGGAGGGAGGGAGGGTGGACAGAAGGGAGGGAGGAGGGAGGGAGGGAGGGGGGAGGGAGAAGGGAGGGAGGAAGGGGAAGGAGGGAGGGAAGGGGGAGGGAAGGAGAAAGAGCAACAGGGGAGGGATGAGGGAGAGAAGAAGGGAGGGAGGGAGGGAGGACAAAAGGAGGGAGGAGGGGAGGGAGGGAGGGTGGACAGAAGGGAGGGAGGAGGGAGGGAAGAAAGAAGGGGGGGGGAGGGAGAAAGAGCGACAGAAAGGAGGGATGAAGGGAGAGAAGAAAGGAGGGAGGGAGGGTGGACAGAAAGGAGGGAGGGAGGGAGGGAGGGTGGACAGAAGGGAGGGAGGAGGGAGGGAAGAAAGAAGGGGGAGGGAGGGAGAAAGAGCGACAGAAAGGAGGGATGAAGGGAGAGAAGAAGGGAGGGAGGGAGGGTGGACAGAAAGGAGGGAGGGAGGGAGGGAGGGTGGACAGAAGGGAGGGAGGAGGGAGGGAAGAAAGAAGGGGGGAGGGAGGGAGAAAGAGCGACAGAAAGGAGGGATGAAGGGAGAGAAGAAGGGAGGGAGGGAGGGTGGACAGAAAGGGAGGGAGGGAGGGAGGGTGGACAGAAAGGGAGGGAGGAGGGGGGAGGGGAGGGAGGAAGGGAGGGGGAGGGAGGGAGGAAGGAAGGGGGGGGAGGGAGGGTGGAGAGAAGAGAGGGAGGGAAGAAGGAAGGGGGTAGGGAGGGAGGAAGAGCGACAGAAGGGAGGAATGAAGGGAGAGAGAAGAAGGGAGGGAGGGAGGGGGCGAACAGGAGGGAGGGAGGGAGGGGGGGGGAGTGGGGGAGGGAGGGGAGGGAGGGGGGAGGGGTGGCAGAGGGGAGGAAGGAAGGGGGGGGAGGGACGGCGGAGGGAGGGAGGGAGGGAGGCAGACAGGAGGGAGGAGGCACCCTTAGCTGTCCTTCCTCATGATTCCCCAGGCAGCGCTTTCTGTCTGAAAGTGACCATTCCAGGTTTTCCCAGGCCAGCTGTCCTGTGGACACCTGCAACTCTCCCTGAGACAAGGAAGTGACCTAACCACCCAGCAGGAGATTTGTGTCAAAGCCTCCGCGTTCTCCGCGTTCTCCGTCCCATCCACCTGCTCCCGCCACTCGGGCCCAGGGCTGCAGTCGCATCTCCCTGGGGTCTGGGCCTGGGGCATGGTGCGGGCTCTCTTCCCCCACGGCTATCCTGAGGGCCCCAGGCCACACTCCGGCCTCCACAGTGCAGCTCATCCCAGAGGCCCACCCTCCACACTCGACCTTCCCACTGTTCACCGCAGGAAGCCCACAGCTCAGGAGCCCAGGCCCAAGCATTCGTTCGTGTAGAGCCTTCTGCTGTTGTAGGGACAGACCAGGCAAGGCACTGAAGATAGCAGGAAAGAGTTTTATTTGCTTGCAGCCAGGTTCAGAGGGTACAGCTCTCCCTGTAGTCAATTAATCCCCTGAACCCCGAGTTCAGGTCGTTTCAGAATTTTATACCCAGCGTATAAGGGGAGGGGCTCAGAAGTTCACAGTTTACAGAAGTTCACATAAAAGCAGTTTTTTCTTTCACTGTTCTGGGCAAGTTAACCCGTCAAGGACAACAACTGAGAAGGGGAGAGCTTCTTCTCCCCTTTCTTTCCTCCCCCTGCCAGCTGTTACCATGGAGCCCAATTGGTCACTTCTCTTATCTTAGAAATGTAGACATCTCTGTGAAGCTCCAGCTCAAGGCCAGAGGCCTTGTTTAAAGAATTTGTCCTTTTATTATCATGTTTTGCATTTTCAAATGCACTTCTACAAACTGCTATACTGGATACATGTTTGTGAAAAACAAATAAAGGGCGTCCAGCACCTGGAGATTTCTTCTAGGCCAGTGACCAAGTAATAGAGCAACAGGAAAATAGGAAGTTTATCTACATTGAGCTCTTTTGTAGAGACTCTTGCTGACAATCCTAAAATCAGCCATGGTGAAGATTTCTGGAGAAGCTTAGTTAAGATTCTCTGTGGAGGAGGGGGCCCTACACTGCCAGCACCTCCACCAAAGGCCTGGGCTTGGCCACGAGGCTGGTCTCAGAGCATTGCTTTGCCTTGGCAGGTCCCTGGGGTGTGGGGATGCCCTGCCAGCCTCTGGCACCTTGGCTATTCCAAGGTCCCCACCCCCCCCCCCTTGGTGACTGTCAGATGAAGACGCTTCTCCACTGCAGTCACAGGCGAAGGCCACCTCCAGGGCAGGCAGGAAGAGGGTCCTGCCCTCCTGTGACAGCTCCATCCTGAGTGTGCAGTGGAGACCCCTCATGACGGGGCAGTGGCAGGGAGCCTCCCTCCCTGGGGCGGTGCAGGCAGAGCCCAGAGCAGGTGTGGAGCCCGGAGCGGCAGCCCCTTCCTCTCCTCCTTGCAGCTCTGTCGTGGGGAGTCGCAGTAGACAGGGAGGCCCTTGGAGTGCCCTGTGGTGCACCGTCCCCCTAGCAACAGAAAACTCCTCACCAGCCTCCACGTTTACAGGTGGCCTGCTTTTCCTGGAACCTCACACCTCTCTGCTCCCAGGTGTCATGGAAGAGGTCATTGCTCAACCTCCCGTGTAAAGACCTGCCTTTCCAACTGGGCCATATTCTGTGAGACCAGATTAGCAAAAAAAACCACATCTCCCTCTTGCACTAGGGAACAACCAATGCAAACCACCAACATCAAGTCCTCCAAGAAGTCATGGGAAAAATGCATGTAGCGTCCTTGGTCCATCTGGTAAAATGACCGTTATTGTTCTGACCTAATGTCAGGGCTCATTGAAGCCAGTTTTTGTTTCATGGATCTGCTTGGTTGTACAGACGATCAAAAATATTGAAAGGCAATGGATTATTTCCTTTTCAAATGATTGATTGCTATAAACTAAATACAGTTCAAGGAAAAACAATGTGCTCATTGATTAACTGCAATGGGCTATTCAAGGGCCATGGTCAATACCAAGCAGCCAGGACTGGGGAAAGACACCCCAAGCCCTCTCTGGATCTCCACCTCCTTCTCTCTTTGCTTTCCAGCTCATGGACGGAGCGGCCATTATCGTCTTTATCACCCTGACACAAAGCAGGGCTCTCCCCACCCCACCCCCCTGGGGACTGTAAAAGTCTCGGGATTGAAAGGGAAACTTGACACAAAACTGCTGCAAGGAGCTGCCGCCCTGCTTGTTTTAGCAGCCTAAGCAGTTTAGAGACCGTGCATTTGCCCTTGAATTATGTTTTTCTTCTCGTGATGATTTGCAGGTCTCGAGAAACATCACCCTTTAAAAAATTTCAAAGGAGACAAAGGAAATGAATAAAATCCCTGCTCCGAGCAGGAAAAAGCAATAGAAGCTGCGTGGAGAAAGCTGCCAATAGGGAGATTTCATGCTTTTGTTAATTAAACGAACAGAGAAAAACAGTGCAATCCGCTGTGTCCTGCATAACAGCTTCCACTAATAAAAGTAATAGACAATTTCCTGCATTCAGTCCTGCTGAATACGATTAGAGCAGGTAATGGAGTTTTGGAAATGGAGGCCCTTGTCTGTCAGGAGGAGGCCGCACACCCCCCCTTCTCTTCTTATTAAATGACTAAGTGCAGTCGCCTGTGTCCTATCTCCACCTCTTGCAACTGTTGGATTGTATTATTTTACATTTTGATTGAAATGATGTCACCGCCAGATAAAAGCCCAGCCTGGCATTGTAATTGAATCGCGAGTTGTTTATTTCTAGTGATCTGAGTGCTGCTCCCCTTGTCCCAACAGCACATGCATAAAAGATCCCTTCTTGTTGAACACGTGGCTGATTAGATCTAGTAAAAAAAAAAAAAAAGGCATCAAACTGGGGTGGGGGCCAAGGGCCTGGAGCTGGGATTATGGGGGAGAATGGGGGGAAAAATTAAATGAGAAGAGACACCATCTGCCAAACTTTCCAAGTGTGACTGGAAGTTTCAATAAATGTATTGTGCCGGGGGTCAGCGCCGGGCAGAGAGCATTGATGGACACATTTAGGTGATGGTTCACGGAGATGTGCACTAGAGAGGCCGTCGACGGGCCCTTCCTAAATGCCAGGCCACGCTCTCGTGGGCAGAATAGCGCTCGTTTCGTCCATAGAACAAATCTGCATCTGCTGCATTGAGCCTCGGAGTGAGCCACGTCCACGGAGAAGACAAGAAGCACCAGATCTGCAGGTCCACATCACCCGTTCCTGCCGCTGCTGCTGTTGCAATGGCCGGTTTCCTCCCCAGATCCTCGAAGACTCTAAGATCTTGGCCTTGCTAACCTGAGCCATTCGCCTCCGCAGTTGGACCCCTGCGAGGAAGGAGCCCTTGCTGGTGCTGCCCCTGTGCCCCTCGGGCCCTGCTCAGGCCTTGCTGTGCCACGAGGAGACTTGGTGTCTGAGGCGAGAACCAAAGAAGGAGAGCTCCAAGCAGCGTCACGCATGCTGTGAATGTCCCCAGCTGTTCCTCTTCTCTGGCCGTGGCCCACGCTTCCCTGGTGACCACCAAACCACCACCCAGCCCCATCCCAGAGGACCGGATTCTTTCCCCTAAAAGTACACAACAGGTCAGAGCCGCTGAGACTGAGCCTCACCCCCAGCATCCGCAGGGAAGTGCAGGAGCGCAGTGCAGGTCCTGGTCATTTGTCGGCTGCACTGGACCAGCTGAGGGCTCCTGGGACTGGTGGGAGACCCCTGAGGGTGCAGCGACCACAGGTGTGCAGGAGTCCTCAGGGTCCCCTAGAGCCACGGCATGCTTGGGTTTGGGGGAATAAGTCCTGAGTTTTGAGGAGAAGGATTAAAGTCAATATTGATGGTGCACTTAAAGATAATTTTATTGTTAGAAGTTTAGACTTTGGAAAGATTAAGTAGAAAGGACAGAATTCCCTATGCCCTCAGCCCCCACACGTGTCTGCGTTTCCCCTTTGTTTCCACCACAGCAGCATCTCACCCTGTTGGGCTACAGTGTGGCAATGCATGAACCAATGTTGACACACTACGATTAGCTAAAAGTCCATCATTTACACAGAGCTCCACTCCGAGCTCAGCACCGTGTAAGGACACGTACTCACCTTCCTACAGCCTGGGAAGTTATTCCTCATGCCTAAAGCGCCCCGTCCCCATCCTGCACCTGCCAGCTTCAGAGCCTCCTCCCGGGGGAGGAGCAACAGCCACAGCCTCCCAGGGGTCTCTGTGGCTCCCACCTGCACGGCTTCCTCCTCGTCTGTCCAGTGCCGAGCCCTGACCGCCTCCCTCAGCTCCCGAGGCACACAGCCCACCTGGTCAGCTCTGTCCGTGGAGGAGCGAGGGAGCAGGGAGGCCAAGATCTATTCACACGACCCCATCAAGTTACCAGTGACATTCTCTACGGAATTAGGGAAAAATGTCCTAAAGTTCAAATGGACAAATAAAAGACCCAAAATAGCCAAAGCCATCCGGAGCAGAGAAGAGCCACGCTGGGGCAGCGCAGCCCTTGCCTGCAAATCGTATTGTAGACTGCTGCGACCCAAACTTCAGGGGCTGGCGTGAAGTCAGACACACCGACCAACGCAAGAGAATAGGAGACCAGAGACGCAGCCCACAGACACAGCACTGGAGGAAACAGCCTTCTTAACAAATGGTGCTGGGAGCCTGGATGTCCACAGGCAAGAATGAGACCAGCCCCGCGTCTCAGCCCGCACAGAAGGCTGCTCCAAGAGGCTCGAAGACCTAAGAAAGACCAGAACCTGCAACTGTTAGAAGAAAACAAAGGGGACACTTTAACGTAGAGGCTCAGGGAACAACTGCCTGGATGGGACCCCAACAGCACAGGAAGAGCAGGAGTGGACACACAGAGCAGCTGCAGCTGGAAACCTCTGCACTGCGCAGGACACACAGCAGGACTCAGGACGGGATGGGAGCAGCCCTCCCCACCGCTGTCCTGACGGAGGATTCCAGAACCCCAGCAGGGCTCCTGGGGCAGGAAGGACCCTCCCCTTCTGCCACACTGGGCACCCTGCTCCCCCACCCTGAGCAAAAGCTGTCCTGACACTCTCCCCGTCCAAGCCCCCGGCTCTTCCGTCTCTGCTCCTGACCCTCCCAGAGCCCTTGTGTCACAAGTTGCCCCACATGGTGGAAGAGACGCGTCAGAGAGTGCTGTCCTGCCGCGCCCCAGGTAGGCCTCAGGGACGACAGCTTTCTGCAGAACCCCTTGGCAAGCCATAGCCCAGGACCCCGTCCGAACGCCCCACGGCCACCTGCACTGGCCACGCCTCCCTTCCACGGGTCCTTGCCCACTACACGGAGCAGCCGCGGTCTCCACGCTACGATCTCAGAGCATCCCTGTGAAGCCGGGCTCCTCCTCCTGTCCCCACCCTGAGTGTCACAGAGACGGCTCCACTGTGGCAGCACCGGCTCTGCACCCACCACACCCCTCCTCAGACTGCCTGTCACCTGCCCTTCCTCCACTGTGACAGTCACCAGGGACTGCAAGGCCTTGAGCCTCCTCCTGCAGGCACGGTGCCCCCCAGGGCTGTGACCCCACCTTCTGTGGGCACGGTGCCCCCCAGGGCTGTGACCCCACCTCCTGCGGGCACAGTGCCCTTCATGGCTGTGACCCCACCTTCTGCGGGGGCACGGTGCCCCCCAGGGCTGTGACCCCACCTCCTGTGGGCACGGTGCCCCCCAGGGCTGTGACCCCACCTCCTGCGGGCATGGTGCCCCCCAGGGCTGTGACCCCACCTCCTACGGGCACGGTGCCCCTCATGGCTGTGACCCCACCTTCTGCGGGCATGGTGCCCCCCAGGGCTGTGACCCCACCTCCTGCGGCCACAGTGCCCTTCATGGCTGTGACCCCACCTCCTGCGGGCACAGTGCCCCCCAGGGCTGTGACCCCACCTCCTGTGGGCACGGTGCCCCTCATGGCTGTGACCCCACCTCCTGCGGGCACGGTGCCCCCCCAGGGCTGTGACCCCACCTCCTGCGGGCACGGTGCCCCCCAGGGCTGTGACCCCACCTCCTGCGGGCACGGTGCCCCCCAGGGCTGTGACCCCACCTCCTGCGGGCACGGTGCCCCCCAGGGCTGTGACCCCACCTCCTGCGGGCACGGTGCCCCCCATGGCTGTGACCCCACCTCCTGCAGGCATGGTACCCCCCAGGGCTGTGACCCCACCTCCTGCGGGCATGGTGCCCCCCAGGGCTGTGACCCCACCTCCTGCAGGCATGGTGCCCCCCAGGGCTGTGACCCCACCTCCTGCAGGCATGGTGCCCCCCAGGGCTGTGACCCCACCTTCTGCAGGCACGGTGCCCCCCCCCAGGGCTGTGACCCCACCTCCTATGGGCACGCTGGTCCCTCATGGGCCCTGATGCCTCCTTCGGCAAGTCCGGCCTCAGGGTTCCCAGCACTGCCCTGGCCAGGAGCCTCCAGCCACGTCCACTGGCCTCCATCTGCTCCTCCCCGCTCCTCCTCCCGTGGATTCAGGTCACCAGGCTCTGTTCCACGTCCACCTTCCTCTCCACACCAGGGGACCGCAGAGTTGTGACAGGAACGGGTGACAGGTGTGCTGAGCTTTCTGTAAAGAGTGTCCTGGGGAGCCCTGCTGCATGGCCCCCAGAGGCCACGACCTGGCATAAGCAGTCAGTAGCCAGTGTCCCCAGTGTTGGCCACACGCCAGTAGGTGGACACACTGCGGCCTTTGTCCCTCAGCTGGGGTGAGGAAGTCTCAGCTCCTTTCTTTGGGTGTGTGATGCTCGTGACATGCATCGGCACGTGGAGCCTCAGCAGGCTGACCGCAGGTGCCTACGTCTGGGCACTGGGTCAGAGGCAGCCTCCTCCACCTGGCCCTGGGGTCCTATGATGGGAAACTCCCGGGCTCTCGTGGTTGCTTCCTGCCCACCTCCTGAACGCAGCCGCATGCAGCGTAGCCTGGTCCCCTTGAGCATGTGACATTTAGGGGCTGACCCCTGGGTGCTCGGTGCTCACATTACGGTGAGCGTTAGTTCTGGGTCTTCTCTAGAGAAGAGCTTCAGACGCTGCAGCAGAGTCCTGCCTGGGTCTCTAATCCGACGCGAGCGTGAACTCGGCACCGGCAGACAGCGGGGACCCGCCTCTGACGCGCCCTGCTCCCCACGCCTGCACACCTGGGGACTCTGCAGAGGCAGCCAGTGGAGAGCCGGGAGAGGCCGGAGGACGTGAGCGGGAGGCCTGACCCTGTCAGGGCACTGGGGTCCTCGGGACAGTGAAGGAAGGTGACCCAGGCCCGCCCTTCCTGCCAGTCAACACAGCTGCACGGAGCCTTGTCACTGCTCTGAACCAAACAGGTGCCCCTCTGGCAACGCCAGGTAAGCCTGGCATCACTAAGAAGGGCCCTGGGCTAGAGCTTCCTTACTGGGAAGTGACCGGGGGAACATTCTCTCCCTACTGGTCCCATACACCCCCAAATCCAGAGACATCCCCAAAGCACCGGACTCCTCTTCACCCCCGGGTGACACCTGCGCTCTTGCCTGGGAAAATCCTTCCACCCTGAGGCCACAGCAGCAGTGACGAGCAGGAGCCCCAGAAGCACCACTGAAGCCAGGTCCGGATGACACCGACGGCCTCGCCTGCCCGCCACTGGACCACAGCCCGCGAAGAGGCCAGGACCCCCACGCCACCCGCGGCAGGGTGTGTGCGTGCTGAGACTGACAGCGTGAACGGGGCCAGTGTCTCCTGACACAGAGACCATGTCCCGGGCACAACGGACATGGCACCAGGGGAGGGCAGGTCGCGGGAGAGGAGGAGTCCTGCACTGCAGACAAGTGGCGCGCGTGCTGAGGGAGTTCCGTCACAGGACCACAGAGCCGCCATGGGACCCTTCCGTAGGCACTCACGAGTTGTCCTGGAATGAATGAGAACGACAGCTTGAACAGAGAAACAGAAGTTGAAGACAACCCAGCAGGAATGAGAGCGAGGGTTCCTATGGAGGAAGCACCGGCCACTCAGCTCTGTGCAGAGAGCAGATGACCACAGCAGGACTCAGGGACGACCAGGACACCAGGAGAACTTCCTCAGCTGCAGCAGAAATCACATTGGGAACAATGAAGAGCCCTAGGGCCCGGGAGGCCGCAGCTGGGTCCAACCATCACACCATGGGGGTCTCGGAAGGACAGGAGCAAGAGCGTGTGCGTGAGCAAGGGCTTGGAGAAGCAGCCCTGGAGGCCCATCTGGCTGAAGGACACCAGCCAAGCGTCCAACAGCAAGAGCCAGGCCAGCAAGGCCACAAGTGAGGCGGGGAAGGGGAGGACAGGACCTGAAAGCCGCGAGGGCGGCCAGCACACCGCCCGCTGTGACACCAAGGCGAAGGCGGCAGATGTCTCGCCTCCAAGTATGAGCAGGGAGAAAGGGGCCGCACCTTCAAGACGTCAGAAAACGGACGGTTCTGAGCTATGGATTCTCTGACCCACAAGACCGTCTTTTAGGCAGAAGGGGAAATGAAGCATTTTTCAAGAAAAGGAGAGAATCTATCTCTGAATTATCAATCATCATTCAACTTATTAGTAAATTTAAGATCGCAAGGATTCTACTGGATTTCTTTAACTATGACAGCATTCAAAAGCAGAATATTTTACCCAAAGTGATCTACAGAGTCAATGAAATCCCCATTAAATTTAGAATGGCAGTTTTCACAGAAACAGAAAAAAATACAAACAAACAACAACAAAAAAGCAGTCCTAAAAATCATGGCATCACTAAAGGGCTCAGGTAGCCAGAGAAATTCTGAGGGACAAGAACAGGCTGAGGCACCCCCACCTGCTTTCGCCATCTCTGGTAACCAGAGAACACACACACTGGCATGAGAATCCGCGGGACAGAGCAGAGGGCACGGAAATCAGCCCACGCTTGCCGCCAGGTGACGTTTGACAAAAGTGCCAAGGGTGCGCGGGAGAAGAGCCCAGGCCACTGTGAACGGGGCTGGGGAACTGGACACCAGTTCAGAAGAGTGAGGCTGGACCTACCCGCGCCACGCACGACATCGGCTCAAGATCAAATGCAGGCGTCCGCATCAGACCCCAGACCATGAAAGTGCTGGAAGGAATCTGAAAACTCCGTGACAGCAGTCTGGGCAAAGATACTTTGGACTTGTACTCCGCGGCCCAAAACCAATCAAACCTTGCATCAAACTAAAAAGCTTCAGAGCCAAGTGAAGAGACAGCTGGCAGAGCAGGGGGCGTGCCTGCCCGCGGGGTCCCACCCAGAGTGCTCGCAGCACCCGACAGCAAGGAAAGCAGCCGGTGCGACGTGGGAGGACCTGCGTGCAGGCTCCTCGGAGGACACGCCACGGCCACAGCGCAGAGAAGCTCAGCTTCCTGAGTCCCCGGAAGACGCCAGTCACCTGCCGCGAGACCCCCTCCCCAGGAGCAGGGCCGGTACCAAGATCAAAGGCGGCAAGAGCTGGGACGTGGGGAGAGGCACCGGGCACCATCATCACGGGAGACCACCCGAAGAGCCCGAGCTGACCGTGGCCAGCCACCCTGGGCCTCACCCACGGGAAACCGGGTCAGCCTGTGGAGGAGACACTGCACCACCACAACAGCCCAGGAGGGGAGTGCACCCCGTGTCGCAGCCAGTGAGAATGACGGGAATGTGGCATGGGCACAGGGCACCAGCTCAGCCTTCAAGGAGAAGGGAAGTCTGCGGTCAGCAGTGGTGTGAACGCGCCTGGGAGACGCTGTGCTGAATGCAGCAAGCCAGGACAGAAGGACAGACCCCCAGTAGACGGTGGAGGGCAGGAGCCAGGAGGCGTCCACGGAGAACACCAAGCTTCCGAAATATGGGTAAAAATCTAAGGTCCTCAGAATATCGTGACTTTAGCATTCTCCATATGGCTGGTCCTAGGAGCAGAGGGAGTGGCCACGTGGCCACCTCCACAGACAGTGAGTGTGCAGCTCCATCCCAAAGCCACTCTGCGTAGTGGCGGCTGCAGAGCCACTGTGCTTCATTCTGCCTCACTCTGCGCAGAAGGGCCCGGGAGACTCAGCCTGCACACAGAGCAGGGCACCGGCCCCTGGGGACACGGAGCGCCTGGCAGGCCCTCCTGCCCGCACACGCCTGGGCATTTGCCTGTGGACGTGTTCAACACCTTTGCAAAATGCCTTCTTATAATTAAGAGGACTTCAATTCTTTCCCACCTCTTCCTCTATCCCAAAATGCTTTGCTCTGGGTGGGGTGGGGGTCAGCTACATGCTGAAAACAGCCCTCCAAGTGACACCCACTCCAAGTGCAAGGGAAGACTTGCCTTGAAGAAAATCTGAGAACTTGAGTAAACCCAACGCAAGAAATGAGCTTGAACCCAGTATCCCTAGGGCAGAGGAACTCAAGGAAAAACTGTTCCCTTCCATTATCAAAATGATGAGGCAATCTCTCCCTCCCTCCCTCCTTCCTTCCCTCCTCCCCTCCTTCCCACTTCCTCCCTCCCTTTTCCCCTTCCCTCCTTCCATCTCTCTCCCTCCTTTCCCCTCCCTCCCTCCCTCCTTTCCTCCCTCCCCTTTCTCCCTCTTTCTCTCCCTCCCTCCCCTCCCTCCTCCCTCCTTCTTTCCCTCCTCCCCTCCTTCTCCCTTCATCCCTCCCTTCCCTCCCTCCTTCCATCTCAGCCCCCTCCCTCCCTCTCTCCTTCCATCTCTCTCTCCCTCCCTAATCTCTCCTTCCCTCCCTCCTCTTTCCCTCCCTCCTCCTTCCTCCTCCTTCCTTCCCTCCTCCCTCCCTCCCTCCTCTTTCTTCCTTTCTCCCTCTTTCTCTCCCTCCCTCCCTCCCTCCCTCCTCCCTCCCCTTCCTTCCCTCCCTCCTCTTTCCCTCCCTCCTCCTCCCTCCCTCCCTCCTCCCTCCCTCCCTCCTCCTTCCCTCCCTCCTCTTTCCCTCCCTCCTCCCTCCTCCCTCCCCTCCCTCTCTCTCCCTCCTTCCCCCCCTTCCTCCCTCCCTCCTCTTTCTTCCTTTCTCCCTCTTTCTCTCCCTCCCTCCCTCCCTCCCCTCCCTCCCTCCTCCTTCCCTCCCTCCTCTTTCCCTCCCTCCTCCTCCCTCCCCCTCCTTCCTCCCCTCCCTCCCTCCCTCCTCTGTCTGCATCAGGCCTCTCTTTGGGGCTCTTGGCTGTAGGATCCCACTCCCCTTCAATGCCCTTGCTCCAAATGCCAACATCTCAAAATAGTTCCCCACATGAGCCTCAGAAACTTCATGAAGGGCAAGAAAAATCACGGTAGCTCTCCATGAAAATGTCTGAGAACCACTTGGAGTGGAATAAAGCCGGGGATTTGTTATCTAAAGTACAGAATGAGGCTGGCCACATTTTATGACAGACATTTAAAATATTAATCATGAACAAACGTGCCCTTTGGCTTCTCCTTAAATCGCATTCCTGATCCCTTAACTTGCCAGGCGGAGCCCAGACCATACAAATTGATAGTTCGTGTTCTTGAGGTCATATACTTTATGCATGACTATGCCATAAATATTTGATAAAATATATTTTGGCACTTATCAGAAATCAAAAGTGTGATGCTGATACAGAGCTTTAAGCACGACCGTGATCACAAAGTTTTAAAGGGATGGGACATGTAGAAAACCAGATTTTGTCCACAGGGCTCTTACAATTTCTTGGCCGAATGACAAAAGTTCTACAAACAAACACAAGAACCTTCAGCTTTCAGTGGAGTGACCCTTCCATGAAGTGGGATTTGGGGCCACTGCGTGTGACGGGTTTTCACGTGGGTCCCATGAGGCGGGCACACCCTGCCTTCACCTCCAGGTGCCCTGGGAGCCAGGAGCCCCCAGCACCGGATCCAGGTCCCCTCTCAGGGCCCTTCACTCCAAGGGAGAACAAGCAAACGTCTCCATGGAGACTGGGACGTGGTGCTTGTGACCACCACGTCCAGCCCCGAGGTGAAAGGAGAGCTATTTAGAAGATCACAGTTGGCCACCCGTGACAGAGCCAGGCACACAGGAAAAGCCCTCAGAGTCCCTCTCTCCTCTCGGTGGGCGGGGCTGCACTGGGAGGAGGCGGGTGGGGGGTAGCTCTGGGGAGGCTGCGGGTGGTTTGAAGAGCACTGCGGGCAGGAGCCCGTGGGAGACAGCGTCAGGAAATTTCAGCAAGTTCTATTTTGTGGAAGAAAACATCTTAAAAGGTTTTCTGGAAAGTGTGTATATGGGGAGAGTATGTGAGAATAAATGTGTGTGTGCATGTGAATGTGTGTATGCATGTGAGTGTACCCATGGGTGTGACTATGTGTGCAAGTGTGAGTGTGCATGTACATAAGTGTGCCTGTATGTGTGACTGTGTGTGTGCATGGGCATGTGTGTGCATGTGAATGTGTGTGAATGTGTGTGCACATGTGAGTGTGTGAGTATGCCTGTACCGAGTTTGTATGAGAGTATATGCACATGAGTGTGCTATGTAAGAATGTATATAGGTGTGTGTATGCTTGTTAGTACGTGAGTGGGTCTATGAATGTGTGTGTGTGCATATGAATGTGTGTGTGTGTGCATGTGAATGTGACTGTGTATGAGTGTACATGTGTGATAGACTATGTCAGTGTGATTGTGTGCATGTGAGTGTACGTATTTGTGTGCATATGTGATGTGTTTGTGTGTAAGAATGTGTGTGAGAATGTGACTGTATAGAAGTGAGAGAGGGTTGTGTATGTGCATTTGTGTGTGTAAGTACATGTGAGTGTGCATAAATATATGCATGTGTGTGCAGGAGAGTGTTTTTGCCTCTGAGTATGTAAATGTATGTGAGGGTACTTGGAGGATGTGTGCATGTGCATACACGAGAGTGTGTGCATGTTAGCATGTGTGCAGGGTGTAGATGTGAATGTGTGTGTGAGCGTGAATCCAAGTGAGTATGTGTGCACATGAGTGTGCATATAAGCGTGTGTGCATGTTGCAGTGATTGTGGATATGTATGTTTGAGTGTGCATATGTACATGTGATTTCATGTGTGTGTGCACTTGAGTGGTCATGTGAGTGTGTATGTGAGTATGGGTGCACTACATGTTCATGAGTGTGAATACATGTGCATGTGTGTGAGTGTGTGCGTGTGATTGTGTCAGTGTGTTGAGCATGAATGTGCAGAAGAGCATGCATGTTTGTGCATATGAGTGTGAGTGTGGGGTGTGTGCATATGTGTGCATGTTCATGTGTGTGCATGCCTAAGTGTGTATGTCCCTGTCTATGTGCATCAGTGTGCACATGTATGAGTGTTCTTGTGTGTGTGCATATGCATGTGCATGTTTGTGCGTGTGAGTGTGTTCCTGAGTATGCATGTATGTGAGTGTTCTTGTGTATATCAGTGTGTCATATGACTGTGGCATGTTTGTGCACGTGACTGTGTGTCCATCCACCTCAGTGCCCTCGTGGACCGGGTGTGGACCACAGCCCTGGCTTTCCCTGGAAGGCGTGGGCTTCATTTACTATTTCCTGGGCACCCAGGGCTCTGGTGTTCCTGTAGCGTCACAGACCAGCAAATGGGAGAGAGACCTTGTCTTCCTCACTGCCAAGTCTGTGGGCTTAAACCACCTCGCTCACTACAGGGTGGAGGCGTTCTCCCAGCGACCTCAGTTCTCAACTGGGCTCCCCTGGGGATGGGCTCCTGTGGTCGTCTCCTCCTTGTTCCCTGGAATCGCGGTTCTTATCACTCCCTTCGACTGTGGCACTTCTGTCTTTCAAGGGGCCATGCGAAAGCCCTGCCGTGGGCCTGCTGGCCATGGCGGACGCTGTCCCCTGACCAGAAGCCTCCTGCACTCTGACCTGAGCTCTCGGCTCCATAGGGTGAGGACATCGTGAGGGAAAAGCAGTGTTGAGCTTCTGGGAGCTTTGGGAGAGGGGAGACTGCGAGCCCGCCACTTATTTCCCAAACTTCAGGATCCCTTGGCTTCCTTGCTGTGAACGGGAAGAGTCCCCTGACCAGCCCCGGGACTTCACCTGGCTGCCCTGGGAGGGGACACTGGTGGCAGAGGCAGGTGAAGTTTCCGGTGGGAGCTTCTCCTGAATGTTCAGGCTCAGACCCCGCGAGGGAAGAGGCAGGGTCCTGCTGGGCCGTGACCCGCGGCCAGGACGAAGCCAGAGCAGGAGTGAGGGCGGGAGAGCAGGAGTGAGGACGGGAGAGCAGGAGTGAGGACAGGAGAGCAGGAGTGAGGACGGGAGAGCAGGAGTGAGGGCGGGAGAGCAAGAGTGAGAGCGGGAGAGCAGGAGTGAGGGCGGGAGAGCAGGAGTGAGGGCGGAGAGCAGGAGTGAGGGCGGAGAGCAGGAGTGAGGGGAGTGGGACGGGAGAGCAGGAGTGAGAGGACGGGAGAGCAGGAGTGAGGGCGGGAGAGCAGGAGTGAGGGCGGGAGAGCAGGAGTGAGAGGGCGGAGAGCAGGAGTGAGGGCGGGAGAGCAGGAGTGAGGGCGGAGAGCAGGAGTGAGGGCGGAGAGCAGGAGTGAGGGCGGAGAGCAGGAGTGAGGGCGGAGAGCAGGAGTGAGGGCGGGAGAGCAGGAGTGAGGGCGGGAGAGCAGGAGTGAGGGCGGGAGAGCAGGAGTGAGGGCGGGAGAGCAGGAGTGAGGGCGGGAGAGAGCAGGAGTGAGGGCGGGAGAGCAGGAGTGAGGGCGGGAGAGCAGGAGTGAGGGCGGGAGAGCAGGAGTGAGGGCGGAGAGCAGGAGTGAGGGCGGAAGAGCAGGAGTGAGGGCGGGGAGAGCAGGAGTGAGGGCGGGAGAGCAGGAGTGAGGGCGGGAGAGCAGGAGTGAGGGCGGGAGCAGGAGTGAGGGCGGGAGAGCAGGAGTGAGGGCAGAAAAGCAGGAGTGAGGGCGGGAGAGCAGGAGTGAGGGCGGGAGAGCAGGAGTGAGGGCGGGGAGAGCAGGAGTGAGGACGGGAGAGCAGGAGTGAGGACGGGAGAGCAGGAGTGAGGGCGGGAGAGCAGGAGTGAGGGCAGAAAAGCAGGAGTGAGGGCGGGAGAGCAGGAGTGAGGGCGGGAGAGCAGGAGTGAGGGCGGGAGAGCAGGAGTGAGGGCGGAGAGCAGGAGTGAGGGCGGGAGAGCAGGAGTGAGGGCGGAGAGCAGGAGTGAGGGCGGGAGAGCAGGAGTGAGGGCGGGAGAGCAGGAGTGAGGGCGGGAGAGCAGGAGTGAGGGCGGTGAAGAGCAGGAGTGAGGGCGGGAGAGCAGGAGTGAGGGCGGGAGAGCAGGAGTGAGGGCGGGAGAGCAGGAGTGAGGGCGGGAGGAGGGCGGGAGAGCAGGAGTGAGGGCGGGAGAGCAGGAGTGAGGGCGGGAGAGCAGGAGTGAGGGCGGGAGAGCAGGACAGGAGTGAGGGCGGGAGAGAGCAGGAGTGAGGGCGGAGAGAGGGCAGGAGTGAGGGCGGGAGAGCAGGAGTGAGGGCGGAGAGCAGGAGTGAGGGCGGGAGAGCAGGAAGTGAGAGCAGGAGTGAGGGCGGAGAGCAGGAGTGAGGGCGGGAGAGCAGGAGTGAGGGGCGGAGAGCAGGAGTGAGGGCGGGGAGGGAGAGCAGGAGTGAGGGCGGAGAGCAGAGTGAGGGCGGGAGAGCAGGAGTGAGGGCGGGAGAGCAGGAGTGAGGGCGGAGAGCAGAGCAGTGAGGGCGGGAGAGCAGGAAAAGCAGGAGTGAGGGCGGGAGAGCAGGAGTGAGGGCGGAGAGCAGGAGTGAGGGCGGGAGAGCAGGAGTGAGGGCGGAGAGCAGGAGTGAGGGCGGGAGAGCAGGAGTGAGGGCGGGAGAGCAGGAGTGAGGGCAGAAAAGCAGGAGTGAGGGCGGGAGAGCAGGAGTGAGGGCGGAGAGCAGGAGTGAGGGCGGGAGAGCAGGAGTGAGGGCGGGAGAGCAGGAGTGAGGGCGGAGATCAGGAGTGAGGCCAGGAGAGCAGGAGCTCCCTGCCATTCAGGCGCTGGCCTCCGCCTTTTCCCCAGAGTCTGCAGCCTGTCCCCGGGGCTGACTAGTCACAGGGCAGTGTGACCTTCTCTTCCAGAAAGACTCCCTCTGCTGTCTGCCGACCTGAAAGGCGCCCTAGCCAGCCCCCGGTCTCCTGACACCCTGACCCTGGACTTCCAGCCCCCACGATGAGGAACAAGTGTCTGTGGTTCAAGCTGCCCGGCCCACAGCGCGCCGTCGCGCCAGCCGGAGCAGACCCGGGTAGCGCCCTGTGCAGCCTGCGCCAGCTGGGGCGCCTGACGGAGGGGCGGGCGCTGCAGAGTGGTCACAGGCAGCCTGCAGGATGTAGCCGGAACCCGGCAGCTGCCGAAGCCACTCAGGCCAGACCTCGAGGAGGCCGGTTCTGAGGGCAGTCTGCTTCGCATCCTGGCCTCTGCCAGGGGCAGGGCCTCCAACAGTGCCTAGTTGCTTGGTTTTCTGCGCCTCCATTTTCTCTGCATGGAACAGAGAGGAGGGTGCTGTCACCAGAAGAACTGAGGGTGTCCCCAGGCGTGCTGCACAAGGTGTGTGCCTGGTGGGAGGCCGAGGAACCCCTTCTCACCCTTGCTAGCAGGGGGAATCCATTGCCCAGTCATCCCACAGTCCCGGGTCACCTTCACCTCTGCCAGGGCATGACGGACAGCAGGCTTCTGGAATGTTCCCTCCCACTCACAGATGCATCACAATGCAGTCCACCAGCAGGGCTGACTCCCAAGTGATGATTTTGTGTGTCAAATTTTATCTGCCACTTGCAAGAAACTGCAATAGTTCTGCCCCATGAGGTTTAGCAAAAGGCTAACTTAGTGACGTGGCGTTTTCCTCCAGAAGGTGACCTCAGTTCCCTTTCTGTAAAGGCTCCTCCCTTGCACAGCCATGCACAGCCGGCTCTCAGAGCCCACGCCCACTGCCGCCGGCCCTGGGCAGGGGCGGCACAGTGTGTGAGGGCCCAGGGCTGGGGTCTCAGCCCAGCCCAGCTTCCTCCCAGATACACCAGCCCAGGTCAGGCAGGCTGTGTGGGCCATGGCTCCGTCAGCACCAGAGCAAGGGCTGGAGACCCAGCAGGGCCTGTTACCAGCAGCAGTGGACCACACAGAGAAACTCTGCGGGCAGGTCTAGGAGTTTCCGGCCAGAGTGAACTCTTTGTCCCAGGCTGTCCTCCGTGCCCAGCCCAGGGAATCCAACGACCTCCTCCTCCTTCACCAGTGAGTGCCTGGCACTAGTGCATGTGGCTGTGTGGCTGTATGGCTGTGGCTTTGTCCCACATCACTGGCCTTCACCGCCATCACAGCAAGAAACCAGTGTCCATGCAAATTGTATTTCAAGGTCCGTTGTTGGAAAGCGGCACCACGGCCAGACATCGCCCTCTCCGGCGGAGCCACCACCTTCCCTGCGCGGGACAGTGGCACGTCCTCCTGCTCTGGCCTTGCTTCTTACATGTCCCAGAAGCCACGACTTCTCAGGCCTATGCACTCTGAAATGCCATCGGTCAGCCCGTTTTTCTTCAGTGCTATTTTGTAGGGTTGACAGATCTGAAAATCGTAATCCAATTTTTTTTTAATTAGCCATTTGTGGTAGCATGGGTTAGACATAAACATTTCCACGAATCAGACATAAATAATGAAAACTAAAAATACAGCGCATTCCCTGTCGCGGGGTAATAGTTTAATTGTGTACAGTTATTCTTACATTAAAAGCTGCATACCTGGCAAGCTTTATCGGGTAACAGGGACTTTTAAATGTGCCAGTGTTTCTACACAAGTAACGCGGGTCAATTGCAAAAAGGATAACCATAATGATTAAATCATTAAAATTTTGTCTATGCTTCACAGAGCATAGAGAAAATTAACTTCCCACCAACCTCATTTTTCTGCTGAACATGAAATAATGATTTTCTGCCAGTATAATTACAAAGCTAACATCTGATAGAGTCAGCATCCAGCGGGGATTATCGCAGGCATGAGTATTAGACCTCATTACCAGCTTGACTGCAAAATTATTACATCTTGTAATTGGAGGGTGAGATTTATATACAGATTGGCCGGGTTTCTGTAAGATTGTAATTACAAGCTCCGTTGGTTTGCTACTTATCACACGGTGCAGGAGGAGGCAAAAACAAGCAGAGGGAAGACCATTTCATTAAGCTGTAACCCCATCAAGGGAGGAGCGCTGTAACGTCCCTGTATTTATTAGGCCAAACAGAGCTGTTTGCAGAAGGGGAGGCCATCTATTACCGCCTGACAAATGGGATTCCATTTATTTAACCTCGGTGATCTATTTCAGTAAAATGTACAAACGAGCCATCCATTTTATGATTCCGGAGTCAACGCTCAATTATCTAAAGGCTAACTGAGTGTTAAAGTGGCCATCTGCTAGGATGAATTCATTGATTTAATTTGCTTCATGTTGCTGAATGGTCCCGGGTAGGCGGGGAGGTGGGCAGAGCCCGCCTGAGCAGAGCAGGCGCGGGGCCGGCGCCGCCTCCCACGAGTGTGTGCGCCTGTGTGCGTGTGCGTGCGCACGCTTAATCCCTCACACAATAGAGGAGGGGATCAATAGCAGCTTAAATTTTATGAGACAAGGAGTTCAGTTGTTCAGCCCGAGCCGGGACACCTTTGCTCTCCGGTAACAAGTCATCTCTGCAGTGGGATTAATATTGACAGGCGGCTTCTTTGTGGCTCATTTGGAGGGCGCCTGGGCCAATTGGCGGGCAGCAGTAATGGAGCTGTTACTGGACTTCGTTTGCAGCTACGGGTCGATGCCTGCCTGGCCACTGCCCAGGAAGGCCGGGCCCCTCGCCCTTGGCATGGGTCAGTCCTCCCTGCAGGCCGACGCTTTAAGATCTCTTTAACAGAGACAGATAAATAAGCCAGCAGGAAAGGAAGTGGGCGCCTCTTTCTGCGGCAGTTCTCGGGGTGGTCAGTGCCCAGTAGCCTGGGGCAGTGTGGGGCGCCGAGAGGACAGACGGACAGGAGGGTGCGGTGGGCCTCACACGCCCTGCTGCCCTCAAGCCGCACACCGGGACCAGACACCAGAACCCCACAGCGGCCCTGGCTCAGCTGTTGAGCCCACGTCCTCCACACGGCCCCCAGGCCCAGCAGCTGGCTCAGGCGGTGTGGTGAAGAGAGGCTCGTGGAAGCAGTGAGGCCCCGGGGCAGGGCTGTCCTGTGGGCCGTCGGGCTCCACGTCAGGGTGTCCGAGCTGTCTCCTCCATACCAGAGCAGGTGATTGCAGGGAGGGGGGCCTGCCCGGCCCCTGGAGCCGCCAGACCCTCCCTCTACTGTGGAAGGCACGTGCACAGGGCTCCCAGATCACAGCCTGTCTCCTGAGGCCCATCCAGCGCGCAGGACGCACGGCCCAGGGCCAGCCAGGAGAACTGCTCTGTGCACACCGCTCTCTCCCGGCCCAGCTCTGCGGTGGCGCCTTGGACGACGAGACCAGGCCTCTGCTCAGAGGTAGTCCTACGCTGATGAGGGCTTAGCTACAGCTCGGAGCCTACATCTAGGTGGGCAGCAGTTGGGTGGCCTTGTCCCCTCTGGTCATGGCTCGACCCCAGGTGTCCGTACGCTCTGGACACCAGACACCCAGCGCTTGGCTGGTTCAGCGCAGACCTCCCATCGTGGTCAGCCCTGCGCTCTCACCAACCTCTGCCCACGCCTGCCCTCTCACTCCCAGCCCGCTGCACGCCTGCCCACCCCTCCGAGCCCTTGGTCCAAAGCCACCTGCAGGGGCAGCTCCGCAGAGCCCTGCCGCCGGTCGAAGGGAGGACTCCCCACCCGTCCGCATGGGCTTCCTGGCCCGGGCCTAGCCTGCCAGGCCCCACGGCCCTGCAGAACGGGCCTTCACGGATTCCTGCGTGGCTCCACAACTGCCTCCTACAGCTTCCCACGCTGGACGCCACCAGCAGGTCAGCACATGGCCAGGTCCAGGCCACCCTCAGCAGGAGCGAGGACCACTCCCTGTGGCCAGGCTGGGGCCTCTCCCTCCTCCTTCCTGCCTGTCCTCACCTCCCGGCCTCTGCTGCAGGACTCTGCCAAGTCCACAAGCACCGGGCCTTGCTGGGGCTCCGGAAGGCCCCCAGCGGCCCCAGCAGGACAGCTCGTCAGCGCAGAGCCGGGGCAACGCGAGCTGCCCTGGCTGCCATGGAGGGGGCTTCCTGCGGGTGGGCGAACCCACAGGTCTTGGCATCCCCACACTGAGCTGAGGTTTGACCAGGAGAGGAACGGAGCTGCCCTGGAAACCCCCGTTGCTGATCTAACAGCCCCGGCCAGCCCTGGCTCCAGCAACCACCGCCCTCCTCAGACTGCACACACGGGCATCGGGCACCCCGCCTTCCCAGGGCCTGTGCCCGGCACGCTGCCTCAGCTACCCACGAGCCCCTCTGCCACAGCAAGGGCAACGTTGTTCTACTTCCTTCCTGGGACAGTTGGAACCAGGCTGTAGCTCACATTTACACGACCCATTCAGCTTCCTGTTGTAAGCACAGGAATCAACTGTCATCATTAAGAAATTCTTACACTTGAAATTTTGAAAACCATTAGTGAGCAGACTCACCTACGAATGGGGATTTATTCGCTTATAAGGTTCATTTTCAGGAAAGCTCTTGGATTTTGCTGGAGACCTGCAGGGTGAAGACGCACCACTGCTCCCGTCAGGTCTCAGGGCTAGGCAACACGAGAGCCCCAGAGGGGAGCGTTTCTCCGCAGTCCAGAAGAGCCCCTGCGCCCTCTCCTCCCTCCCTGCTGCGGGAGCGGCTGCGGCATTTACCGGGAGCGATCGATGAGACGCAGTGGCTCAGCTACTCGCACTAGCTCCAGAAGCCACTGAGGCAGGAAAGCAGCGCAGCTGATCTCAGAACGGCCAAGGTCCTGGCTGGCAGCTGTGTGGGGGTCATTTGCTTTCAAAGGCAGTTGCAAAAACAAACAAACAAAAAAATAACAGGAACCGATTAGTGTCGCGAGCCCCTGGGACGGGACGCAGGTCTGCCTCCAGCCCGAGGTCTGCGGGCCGTGGGGTGGACACCTTCCCAGGCAAGACCCAGGCAACATGGAAACCCTGGGTCGTTGGCTATTGCTCTCAAGGGAACTCAAAGCTGGGGCTGGGCCGCCCTACCTTTGTTATTCCTGTGTTCCACTGTGCACAACGAGGGGTTTATCGTGGAGGGCTGGCACCTGCGTACCACACACTGATCCTCGCTTTGGGCACCACTAACTGGAAGGCATGGTAGAACCCTCCACTGAGGCGGCTGCCTTTCTAGAAGGAGGACTGAGGCCAGGCAGCGGGGTGCAGACCCCACTCCTGGGAGCAGGTGGGACCCTGCCTCCCCAGGCACCTCCCTCTGAGCCTTCATCAGGAGCACCGACTTTCACCCGCGCCTTCAAAGCAATAGCGGTTCAAATCCCAAATCAGGACGTCGAACATTTTCTCAGTACCCACGAGTTCTCACTCACTTCACTCTTTCCACTTCAAAACGTGGAAAAGTACAAGATTAATTTCTGTTGCCGATCCCCTGGGAAATCGCCCAGTTTATGATGAACATCAGCACACAGACCAGACGCGGCCACTTCCCTTCCCATCTAGGGGCGCGGTGCCTCAGGCTGGCGGGAGGGCGGCTGCGTCCCCTCAGGGTGGAGCTGCAGCCATGACCAGCTTCTCCCTTGAAGGACCTCTCCAAAGAGCAAAGCCCTGTGCCACAGCCCTTGGGGCCCCTCTGGGGGACGAGGTGTCATTGAAGGACACTTCTTTCCTCTTCCCCGGGTGCTGTCACCAAAGAAAATTCACAGGATTCATGCCACTCCTCATCTGTGTGACAGACGTGTCCCCTCGTGGCAGGAAGGTAAACGCCGGCCAGCCAGGGTCCTGGCCCAGGGGGCGGGGAGGGAGCCCTGGCGGGGGCTGGAGGCCACGTGCAGAAGAGGCAGCACAGGGTGGGCTGCCTGCCGGGAGCTCGCAGTCCCGCACGTCACCCGCCAGCACTGAGCCTGCTGCCCGGGTCAGGGAGGGCCTGGGCGCCAGGGGGCTGGGCTCTGGACACCAGTGCTCAGCGCAGCACCGCACCAGCCTGGCAGAGCCCACGTAGCAAAGAGTGCCCCGGTGGGACCAGCTGGTGGCAAACAGCGCAAACGCTGCCCAGGGTGACCAACCCGGAGCAGAAAGACTCAGGCGTGGGCTGGGGCACAAGGTGGGCAGAGGGAGGGCCCGCAGGCAGAGTCCAGCTGCGCCCGCGGGGCCGGCCCAGGCGCAGCACCTCCAGGAAAGCTGTCCACATGGTGCGTCACGCTGAGCAGGGGCCGCGGGAGGAAGAGGGCCGCAGGCAAGGCTCGGAGCAGGGCCAGCCACGCGCTCCGCGCAGAGGACGGTCACTGACGCCCCACACCGGCCGGACACTTCCACCACCAGGGCCATCAGTCCCCTCGGAGCTTACACACTTGTGGCTGGAAAGCAGAGACTGAGAAAGGAAGGCCAGCCCCAGCACACACACACACAGACACACACACACACACACACACATGCACACATGCACACACATAAACACACATGTACACACACGAACACACATAAATGCACACACATACACAAACATACAGACCTATACACATATACACATGAATACACACATACACACATGCACATGTACACATACATACTCACACGCACACACATACACATGTACACACATTCACACACATACACACATACACATACACACATACACATATGCACACACACGCACACACGTATACACATAAACACACACACATACACAAACATACAGACCCATACATATATACATGCATGCACACACATACACGCATGCACATGTACACACACATACTCACATGCACACACATACACATGTACACACACATACTCACGTCCACACACATGCACACACATACACATACACACATACACACATGCACACACATAGACACAAAACGCACACACACGTACACACATAAAGACGCACACACATATACATACATATATACACATGCATACACACATACACATGTACACACACTCACACACACATGCACACACATACACATACACACACGTACACACATACACATATGCACACACACACACGCGCGCGCGCACACACACACCAGCGGCTGGTCCCTGAGGTGGGGACTTTCATACAGGGGTCACACTGCAGTCGTGCAGGCCAGGTTGTCAGGGGACCTGGACAGAAGCCCAGGTTGCCAGCTAAGCCAGCTCAGGGGAGACTGCAGAGCGTGGCCCCAGCCCTGGGGACACAGAGAGGGGAGCCGAGAGGCCGCCAGGCCTGGGGGAGCAGCAGGCTGAGCAGGCACCCCGCCACCCCAGCGGGCAGAGGGCGCCCAGGGAGGCAGGTGCTGAAGACCCCTGGGGCGCAGGCCTTCGCGCGTCCTGGCGCCCTCACTTGGTTCTGCCGATGTCTGAGAGGAGGGTCCTGGACGCCTAGTTGGAGTGCGGGTCACCCCTCGCTCTCTTCACTTCACCCAGCTCTGCTTCATGTGCGCTGTAGACTGACCGTGCCCCAGTCCACCACGCTGGAGCCCCACCCCGACACCATGGCGTGAGGAGGGGCCCGGGAGGGCATGAGGGCGGGCCCTGACGAGGGGAGCAGGCCCCCAGGAGACCCAGGAGGGACCTCGCCTCTGCCTGCGAGGACCAGCAAGAAGGGGGCTGTGCGAGCCAGGGGTCGCCCTCCCCAGACACCAGACACCAGACACCCAGCACCGAGAGGCCACTGTCTGCGGCTTGAACCCGGCCTGTGGCACTGCGTGAGAGCAGCCCCAGCTGCAGAGCACGGGTTCTCGGGTTCTCCTCAGCTCTGCCCAGGCCCACCCGTGGAGGAGCACTCGCTCCCTGGCTGCGCGTCACTGTGGGCGCGAGTCCCCGGCCCCGGCTCAGCCATCACTGTGGGCGCGAGTCCCCGGCCCCGGGCTCAGCCGTCACTGTGGGCGCGAGTCCCCGGCCCTGGGCTCAGCCGTCACTGTGGGCGCACAGTCCCCGGCCCCGGCTCAGCCGTCACTGTGGGCGCGAGTCCCCGGCCCTGGGCTCAGCCGTCACTGTGGGCGCGAGTCCCCGGCCCCGGCTCAGCCGTCACTGTGGGCGCGAGTCCCCGGCCCCGGCTCAGCCTTCACTGTGGGCGCGAGTCCCCGGCCCCGGCTCAGCCTTCACTGTGGGCGCGAGTCCCCGGCCCCCGGCTCAGCCGTCACTGTGGGCGCACAGTCCCCGGCCCCGGCTCAGCCGTCACTGTGGGCGCGAGTCCCCGGCCCCGGCTCAGCCGTCACTGTGGGCGCGAGTCCCCGGCCCTGGGCTCAGCCGTCACTGTGGGCGCGAGTCCCCGGCCCTGGGCTCAGCCGTCACTGTGGGCGCGAGTCCCCGGCCCCGGCTCAGCCTTCACTGTGGGCGCACAGTCCCCGGCCCCGGCTCAGCCGTCACTGTGGGCGCGAGTCCCCGGCCCCGGCTCAGCCTTCACTGTGGGCGCGAGTCCCCGGCCCCCGGCTCAGCCGTCACTGTGGGCGCACAGTCCCCGGCCCCGGCTCAGCCTTCACTGTGGGCGCGAGTCCCCGGCCCCCGGCCCAGCCGTCACTGTGGGCGTGCGGTCACCGGTCCCCGGCCCAGCCGTCACTGTGGGCGTGCGGTCACCGTCCCCGGCCCAGCCGTCACTGTGGGCGCGCGGTCCCCGGCCCTGGCTCAGCCGTCACTGTGGGCGCGCGTCCCTGGCCCCCGGCCCAGCCGTCACTGTGGGCGCAAGGTCCCCGGCCCTGGGCCCAGCCCTCACTGTGGGCGCGCGGTCCCCGGCCTCCCACATCCGCTCTTCAGGATGCAAGTGCGGGCTCTTGGCTTTTCTGTGTGATTCAGCGACACCCGCCTTGCCGCCGGTGCCTTTGGAGGATCTCCACTGAACAGTTATTGATACTAGTACAATGACATTGGCCGTCTCGAAGGATTTACATATTTCCTCTTCGATTTTTTTCCCTGATCTCTTTCCCTATTTTGGATTGATTTACTTTTTCTGCATTTCAATTCTACCCCTATGTTTAGCACGATGGCAACTTCTACTCCTATCTGCACACCGTCTTTCTGTCACTCTGTCTGTGACCTGTCTGCCTGTCACCCACCTCACCCGCATCCATGGGCTTGGCCGTGTGGGCTACACTGTGACATCAGACTTCACAGGACCCCTGCCTCCCGTGCTTGCTCAGGCAGTCCCCGTGAACATCCCTACTGTCCGCAGGTCCGCGTTGGTGTAGCGTGTCGACACTTGGCATCTGAAGGTCTGCATTTCCTCCCTTTATGGTATAGCTATTATTCATAATTGAGCTACAAACACTCTAAGCCCTTGGCACAAAGTTGCAAATTTAAATAGTGTATGGTTTCAATGCCATGAAGAGGGCAAGAAGAAAGCTCTTCTCTGAGCTTGTCTGGGTAGCCACCCTCCACACTATGTCCTGGAGTTGTGTCCCTGGAGCTGGGGGCCTGGCGCTGGGGCCTGCTGCGGAGGCTCTGCCCTGCCGGGGCGTCTGGTGGTGAGCCCTTCCTCCAGCCAGAAGACGCCTCCTTCCACCCGTTCTTGTTCTTCTGGTAAGTTCCCTGAGGTGCTGCGTGGGGTTGACATTCACTTTCTTCCTGCCTGTGGCCTCTTTGGTCCCTGCTTCTGGCCAGGAGCCTGCTGACAGAGGTGGCCGTCGACTGGGCTTCTCAGGCTACAGCTTCTACTCACGCCTGATTCGTTTTAAACTGGGTGTGGGGGTGTTCACTGTTCAGGCCTGTGTGCTGGGTTCTGTTGTATTCCTGCAAAGAGCAATGCCTCCTCCTTCTCTACAGTGACTTGGAGCTGGCTCGCTCCTTCCAGAAGGACTCTGCTCTTCTGAGGATCCGTGGCTTTGTTGAGGAGGTGGTGAGGCACCCCCAGGGCTCATTCACGGTCGCTGGAGCGAGGCAGGGCACCCCTGGAGCTCCCGCGATGGCCGGCTAGAGGTCCTCCTAGTCCAGCTCAGCTCTCAGCCTGCGCTGCGTGATGCTGCCCATCCTGGCAGCAAATCCACATGCGGCTCTTTCCTGAGGACAGAGAGGTGTCCCGCCCATCGCTCGGTGTCCCTGCACGGGGTCCCTGGGCCCCGTGCAGCTGGACCGGTGCAGCTGTGGGTCCTGAGGGCCCTAGCCTCCCCGACCTGCCCCCCAGGCTTCCCCTGGGAGGTTTCCCAAGACTCCGCCTCCTCCGCCTCGTGCCCTGGGGCGCACTCCGCAGAGTTCCCTAAGTCACCTTCCAGATTCTGCAGACAGGAGCTGGCTGGAGCCCAAGCCGGGGCTCTGACCACTGCCTTTTCATTTCCCCACACTGTGCCTGGTTCTTTGTCACTCGACCTGTCAGTTTTGTAGCCTCTGCTATTCACCACGCTGCGAACTTCCGCCTATTTCTTGGGCATTTGCTGGAGTCTACTCTGTGGTGTCTGGTGCCCGCGGTATCTGGAGCGGTGGCTCTGCTGCCACCCACCCTTGGGGGCAGCTGTTTTCTCGCTGGTTCTGCCGTGTTTCATTCTGGGCGCGAGCTTTGGGGAACCTGGTGGTGGGAGTTCCACGAGGTCATCGTCCTGGTTCCAGGCGCGCCCCGCCAGGAGAGACCTGCTGTTTGCGGGTGGCAGTGTGAACACAGTGGGTGTCCTCCCGTCCTCTCCTGAGTGTCCAGTCAGGGCTAGGAAACCACTGCAGAGAGGGCGCTCCCTCTGTCCCCTGCCATCTTGAGGACATCAGAGGTCCTCACCGGGGCAGAGTCTCTCGCCTGCCAGCCTCACCTGTCCCACGAGCAGGCCCTGAGCAGTGGTAGCACCCCGGCAGGTCCCAGCTGCAGGGCTGGTGCGCCTGCAGGGCAGGGCTCCCGCAGGTGCCGGGCGGGTGCTCACAGCCCTCCCCGGGGAAGACGAGCCCCAGTCCGGAGAGCACTGGGGACAGAGGAAACCCCGGACACATCACACCCTTGTGCCAGGCATGGCCATGGCAGCCAGCGGTCCTAGGGACTCCGTGGAAGGGCTTTCTCTGAATAGTCAGGACTAGGACCGGACAGGCAAAGTCCAGACTTTTAAATTCTCTTATCAAACATCCTGATACTACGCTACATATGCTCTCAGGCTGGGTTTCATTCCTCACGGCTGCTGTTGCTGTAAAGGCACACCTTGATCTGTTGACCCTTGACCTATTGACCAGCCCTAGTCAATAGCTGTTCTACTCGTTACATTCAAGCACTTTTCCAATCTTCATGGAAATAGAGGTTAAATTGCCTCAACCATTTACCTAAGATGAATTAAGAATTCAAAATTATGACATGTTGCATAAGTTACCAATATAATGATAGATTTCAACGAGAAAAGTAGCAGAAAAAGCTGACGTTGTGGCACTGACGTGAAACAAGTTGGAATGACATCCACCAGGAAAGAGCCATTGCCACTCCATAGCGCTTGGTCAGAGTCCGGCCTGAATGGGGTTGACCTCGACCTACGCCCAGCCCCAGGTCTCAACGCCCAGTTCTGGCCTGGGCCCTTGCGAGAGCTCCCCGAGGAAGCAGGACTCCTGCGACTTCACGTCCGACGCAGCCCAGGGCTGGCGCAAGATGGCCCCCTGCCCGTCATTTTGTCATACGATATCTCATGACTTGTTTATCTGATCAATGAAGAACGCGCTCTCAAGCTGTTCAGTGTTAATGGCCCAGAGCCCTAAAATGGCGAATTATCGACTCTCAGAGACAGGGGCTTTGCACACTCAGATCGGATTTCCTGCTTGAAATTGACATGTTGCAGCTGAATTGTTGGACTCAAGAACGCATACCCATTGCCTCTCACACCGTGGAGACGCCTGGATACGAAGCCCAGAATTATTAGCTAGCTTTCCAAAAGCTTACATCTCGACCCCAAACTGATAGTACAAATATGGCAAGGCTGTGACCGTAGCAAGTACTATTCTAGTGCAGTTGTAGAGGCCCAGCTTCTACACCCCAGGAACCCGGGGTGAGCTGAGTTTGGTCTGAGCTGTTTCACACGCTTGCATGCGTGCACCTCTCCAGCATCCGTTCACTGGTGACGTGTCTCTCCGCGTGCTCTACCTGTGTACGGACCGTGGGCAAGGAGCTGTGAAGTAATAGGGCACAAAAGTGCACAGAGCTCTGGGGCCTGGCCGGAAGGCCCCACAGTGGCCTCAGGGAGGTGGGCAGCAGGCGTGCTGCAGGCAGGAGCCAAATCCCACAGACACGAGGAGCTTTGGAGCCAGGCAGTCCTGGTGCAGCTGGGCCTGCGGCAGCCTGGGGCACTGCGGGCCCTCTCTGCCTCGGAGTTCTTGTCTGTAAAGCAGACTTCATATCAGCTCGCATGGTTGTTATGGACAACTAGCAAGACAGCCTAGTTTAAGTGCTTCTTAACACCCACCTGGTTAATGGAACTCCCCCCTGGATGTTCACTGAGACTAAGTCTCAAGCAAGGGACCTACCAGGGACCTGTGCTCACAGCTGTGAGACAGTGGGTGGCGCCTGGAACGGCAGCTGCCTCACTGACAGCTTCCCGCACCGGCCTCTAGCTTTGCGGGCTCCGCCTTTGCCCATGGCACGGGCTCCCCTCCACTCACAGGCCTCCTTGGCCAGCAGGCGAGAATCACCGCCTTGCACCCTGCAGTCACACTCTTTCTTTCCTAGGCATATTCTCTCAAAGCCAGTGGCCTCTGCTTGTGTGCATCTGCGGGGACAGGGTCCCCCACAGTGGCTGAGCGGGGCACGGAGGCCCAGAAGTCCGCCACACAGCGCCTGTGGTTCGGAGCAGATTTCAGGAGCCTCCCACGCACGCGAGGTGGCTGAGGCCCCGGCGTGGTGACCAGCTTTGCTGCAGTAACCCCCCACTGAGTCCGCACACCTTACATGCACCCCTTGTTAGAGCTGACCTTCTGAAACCGCTAATGGGCTTCCAGAACTGTGCTAGTTTGGTTTTCACTGAGTAAACGAGTCTCAGATGTGCGGGAACAGTCTTGTTGTACCAGCAGAGATCTGGGTCTCTGAAGCCTACGGGCTGAGGGTCTGGTGACCAGGCTTGCCTGCCCACACTGTGGCAGGGGACACTGCAGACCTAAGGCCAGGCCTGTTACTGCTCGGGGCTCTGTGGTCCAGCCCAGGAGCCCGGACAGAAGGGCTGTGGCCAGGGAAGCACAGCTTCCAGCTGGGGGTGTACGATGCACACCAAATCGCAAAAGCAAATTGTGGAGTTCACATGTTGACCTGGTACTTTCTACACATTGGGTTCAATAAAATATATCATTAAAATAAAAAAATAGTGTCAAGGTCAAGTGTTTTAGGGGCTTGGTAGGGAGGAAGAAGCTTTTGATCTGTGAGAGAGGAACAGGCCCAGGAGGAGCCCCACGCTCAGCAGATCCAGTCCCTGTGAAAACCTGCACCCCGGCAGACAGATGGCACTGTCTGCTGCAGGGCCCAGACATGAGTGTGCAGGTCCTGCTCAAGGGCCCCCTGTGTCCTCCTTCCAGCTGAGTCAGATGCACCTTCCTCAGAGGAAAGATTGGCTTGGAGTTCAGACAGCCAGGGCTCAAGTCCTGGCGAGATGAGTTAGTTCAGGGTTCGAGCCTCAGTCTCCTCTTCTGTGAAATGGGCCCGGTGGTGCTGCCCATCACCTCCCAGAGTGATGGCTGTTAGAGCACACATGCCTGTCCACATGCGTGCAATCTCTCGTGTGCACTTGACCCTGGAGATCTCCAACAGCTGCTCACTAGTGCCTACAGACGTTTCCAGCAATAACGTTCGCTTCTGAAAATACTACCAATCCTTGCTTCTACTTTCTTGACCCCACTTGACCACACGTGCACCACCAGTGATCACGAGCCCCCAGGCCTGCAGGAGCCATGTCTGTGGATGCGGGCTAAGCCCTAGCTGGGCACAGTGTGTTGGGCAGGCACCCAGGAGAAGGGGACGGGAGCTCTTCCCACGGTGCCCGGCAGCCTGGAGACGAGGTGCTGATGGAGCCTGGAGCGCACGTGCTGACCCGCAGGCCAGGCGCCGCAGACTGGCCCCGTCGGGGCAACGCGGCCACCACGTGCAAACGTGAAGCAGAGCGTGTTCTCGCGAGAGATCCGGGGAGTCGTCCGATGGCCACAGGAAGAGGACACTGCTGGGTGAGGTCACCTCCCTCTGTCCACAGAGGACACTGCTGGGTGAGGTCACCTCCCTCTGTCCACAGAGCTCCGGAGGGCACAGCATCGTGGAGAACCCACTGGGCGTCAAGTCCATGGAGAAGACCAGGCCCTTCTTTGGCCTTTTTTATTTATTTTTTTTTTTGGACCAAACATGATTTTTAAAATTAAGTACAGAAGGAAAAGCAGCTTCAAGACCCCAAGGATGATGCCTTTCAGTGTCAACAACATTCTAGTGTCCCCTGGAAATGGCCATTATGGAACACCTGCTGTATACAGAAGCACAGGGCACATAGGTGATGGAGAGGGAGTGTGGTGGCAGTGACTTCCCACGTCCTGTGGAGTGCACTGCTCCCATCCAACATCCTCTGAAAGCTGACAGGGCTCATGGGGCCTCAGCCGGGTGCTCAGTGGGACACAGTGCCCATGGCCATCAGTCCTGGAGGACACCAGTTCAGGGAGACAGCTCTGAGAGTGTCGGTGTCCAGCAGCTTTCTGGTGCGGGGAAGTGGGGGCCTGGGGACTCAGCACCCAGCGCCACCAATCTCAGGGCCAGCCCTGAGCCCTAGCAGCACAGCAGGGGTGGCTAGAGGGCAGCGCAAAGGAGCTGCTGTGGAATGCTCGCCACAGCCAAGAGCGCACAGGAGCACCAGGAGCACCAAGAGCACAGGAGCACCAGGAGCACCGGGAGCACCAGGAGCACCAGGAGCACCAGGAGCACCAAGAGCACCAGGAGCACCAGGAGCACCAAGAGCACAGGAGCACCAGGAGCACCGGGAGCACCAGGAGCACCAGGAGCACCAAGAGCACAGGAGCACCAGGAGCACCAGGAGCACCAAGAGCACAGGAGCACCAGGAGCACCAGGAGCACCAAGAGCACAGGAGCACCAGGAGCACCGGGAGCACCAGGAGCACCGGAGCACCAGGAGCACCAGGAGCACCAAGAGCACCAGGAGCACCAGGAGCACCGGGAGCACTGGGAGCACCAGGAGCACAGGAGCACCACCAGGAGCACCAGGAGCACCAGGAGCACCGGAGCACCAGGAGCACCAAGAGCACCAGGAGCACCAGGAGCACCGGGAGCACTGGAGCACCAGGAGCACAGGAGCACCAGGAGCACCAGGAGCACCGGAGCACCAGGACCACCAGGAGCATCGGGAGCACCAGGAGCACCGGGAGCACTGGGAGCACCAGGAGCACCAGGAGCATCGGGAGCACAGGGAGCACCAAGAGCACAGGAGCACCAGGAGCACCGGAGCACCAGGAGCACCAGGAGCACCAAGAGCACAGGAGCACCAGGAGCACCGGAGCACCAGGAGCACCAGGAGCACCAGGAGCACCAAGAGCACCAGGAGCACCAGGAGCATCGGGAGCACAGGAGCACCAGGAGCACCAGGAGCACCAAGAGCACCAGGAGCACCAGGAGCATCGGAGCACTGGGAGCACCAGGAGCACCAGGAGCACCGGGAGCACCAAGAGCACCAAGAGCACAGGAGCACCAGGAGCACAGGAGCACCAGGAGCACCAGGAGCACCGGAGCACCAGGAGCACCAGGAGCACCAAGAGCACCGGGAGCACCAGGAGCATCGGGAGCACCAGGAGCATCGGGAGCACCAGGAGCACCAGGAGCACCAGGAGCACCAGGAGCATCGGGAGCACTGGGAGCACCAGGAGCACCAGGAACACCAGGAGCATCGGGAGCACTGGGAGCACCAGGAGCACCAGGAGCATAGGGAGCACTGGGAGCACCAGGAGCACCAGGAGCATCGGGAGCATCGGAGCACTGGGAGCACTGGGAGCACCAGGAGCACCAGGAGCACCAGGAGCATCGGGAGCACCAGGAGCACCAGGAGCACCAGGAGCATCGGGAGCATCGGGAGCACTGGGTAGCACCAGGAGCACAGGAGCACCAGGAGCATCGGGAGCACCGGGAGCACTGAAAGCACAGGAGCACCAGGAGCACCGGGAGCATCGGGAGCACTGGGAGCACCAAGAGCACCAGGAGCATCGGGAGCACCAAGAGCACCAGGAGCATCGGGAGCACTGGAGCACACAGGAGCACAGGAGCACCAGGAGCATCGGGAGCACTGGGAGCACCAGGAGCACAGGAGCACCAGGAGCATCGGGAGCACTGGGAGCACCAGGAGCACAGGAGCACCAGGAGCATCGGGAGCACCGGGAGCACTGAAAGCACAGGAGCACCAGGAGCACCGGGAGCACCAGGAGCACCAGGAGCACCGGGAGCACCAGGAGCTCCAGGAGCACCAGGAGCACCAGGAGCATCGGGAGCACCGGGAGCACTGAAAGCACAGGAGCACCAAGAGCACCGGGAGCACCAGGAGCACCAGGAGCATCGGGAGCACTGAAAGCACAGGAGCACCAGGAGCACCGGGAGCACTGAAAGCACAGGAGCACCAGGAGCACCGGGAGCACCAGGAGCACCAGGAGCATCGGGAGCACCAGGAGCATCGGGAGCACTGGGAGCACCAGGAGCATCGGGAGCACCAGGAGCATCGGGAGCACCAGGAGCACCAGGAGCACCAGGAGCACCAGGAGCATCGGGAGCACTGGGAGCACCAGGAGCATCGGGAGCACTGGGAGCACCAGGAGCACCAGGAGCATCGGGAGCATCGGGAGCACTGGGAGCACCGGGAGCACCAGGAGCACCAGGAGCACCAGGAGCATCGGGAGCACCAGGAGCACCAGGAGCACCAGGAGCATCGGGAGCACCAGGAGCACCAGGAGCACCAGGAGCATCGGGAGATCGGGAGCACTGGGAGCACGAGGAGCACCCAAGAGCACCAGGAGCATCGGGAGCACTGGGAGCACCAAGAGCACCAGGAGCACCAGGAGCACCAGGAGCATCGGGAGCACTGGGAGCACCAGGAGCACAGGAGCACCAGGAGCATCGGGAGCACTGGAGCACCAGGAGCACAGGAGCACCAGGAGCATCGGGAGCACCGGGAGCACTGAAAGCACAGGAGCACCAGGAGCACCGGGAGCATCGGGAGCACTGGGAGCACCAAGAGCACCAGGAGCATCGGGAGCACTGGGAGCACCAGGAGCACAGGAGCACCAGGAGCATCGGGAGCACTGGGAGCACCAGGAGCACAGGAGCACCAGGAGCATCGGGAGCACCCGGGATCACTGAAAGCACAGGAGCACCAGGAGCACCGGGAGCACCAGGAGCACCAGGAGCACCGGGAGCACCAGGAGCACCAGGAGCACCAGGAGCACCAGGAGCATCGGGAGCACCGGAGCACTGAAAGCACAGGAGCACCAAGAGCACCGGGAGCACCAGGAGCACCAGGAGCATCGGGAGCACTGAAAGCACAGGAGCACCAGGAGCACCGGGAGCACTGAAAGCACAGGAGCACCAGGAGCACCGGGAGCACCAGGAGCACCAGGAGCATCGGGAGCACCAGGAGCACCGGGAGCACCAGGAGCACCAGGAGCACCAGGAGCACCAGGAGCACAGGAGCACCAGGAGCACCAGGAGCATCGGGAGCACTGAAAGCACAGGAGCACCAGGAGCACCAGGACCACCAGGAGCACCAGGAGCACCAGGAGCATCGGGAGCACCGGGAGCACAGGAGCACCGGGAGCACCGGGAGCACTGGGAGCACCAGGAGCACCAGGAGCATCGGGAGCCTTGGGAGCACCAGGAGCATCGGGAGCACTGGGAGCACCAGGAGCACAGGAGCACCAGGAGCATCGGGAGCACCGGGAGCACTGGGAGCACCAGGAGCACCAGGAGCATCGGGAGCACTGGGAGCACCAGGAGCACAGGAGCACCAGGAGCATCGGGAGCACCGGGAGCTCCGGGAGCACTGGGAGCACCAAGAGCACCGGGAGCATCGGGAGCACCAGGAGCACCGGGAGCACCAGGAGCACTGGGAGCACCAGGAGCACCGGGAGCATCGGGAGCACCGGGAGCACTGGGAGCACCAGGAGCACCGGGAGCATCGGGAGCACCGGGAGCACAGGAGCACCAGGAGCACCGGGAGCACCGAGAGCACTGGGAGCACCAGGAGCACCAGGAGCACCAGGAGCATCGGGAGCACCGGGAGCACAGGAGCACCAGGAGCACCAGGAGCACCGGGAGCATCGGGAGCACTGGGAGCACCAGGAGCACCGGGAGCACCGGGAGCACCGGGAGCACCGGGAGCACTAGGAGCAACAGGAGCACCAGGAGCACCGGGAGCACCGGGAGCACCGGGAGCACCGGGAGCACTGGGAGCACCGGGAGCACCGGGAGCACCGGGAGCACCAGGAGCACCAGGAGCACCGGGAGCACTGAAAGCACAGGAGCACCAGGAGCACCGGGAGCACTGAAAGCACAGGAGCACCAGGAGCACCGGGAGCACCAGGAGCACCGGGAGCACCAGGAGCACCAGGAGCACCAGGAGCACCAGGAGCACAGGAGCACCAGGAGCACCAGGAGCATCGGGAGCACTGAAAGCACAGGAGCACCAGGAGCACCAGGACCACCAGGAGCACCAGGAGCACCAGGAGCATCGGGAGCACCGGGAGCACAGGAGCACCGGGAGCACTGGGAGCACCAGGAGCACCAGGAGCATCGGGAGCCTTGGGAGCACCAGGAGCATCGGGAGCACTGGGAGCACCAGGAGCACAGGAGCACCAGGAGCATCGGGAGCACCGGAGCACTGGTGAGCACCAGGAGCACCAGGAGCATCGGGAGCACTGGGAGCACCAGGAGCACAGGAGCACCAGGAGCATCGGGAGCACCGGGAGCACCGGGAGCACTGGGAGCACCAAGAGCACCGGGAGCATCGGGAGCACCAGGAGCACCGGGAGCACCAGGAGCACTGGGAGCACCAGGAGCACCGGGAGCATCGGGAGCACCGGGAGCACTGGGAGCACCAGGAGCACCGGGAGCATCGGGAGCACCGGGAGCACAGGAGCACCAGGAGCACCGGGAGCACCGGGAGCACTGGGAGCACCAGGAGCACCGGGAGCATCGGGAGCACCGGGAGCACAGGAGCACCAGGAGCACCAGGAGCACCGGGAGCATCGGGAGCACTGGGAGCACCAGGAGCACCGGGAGCACCGGGAGCACCGGGAGCACCGGGAGCACTAGGAGCAACAGGAGCACCAGGAGCACCAGGAGCACCGGGAGCACCGGGAGCACCGGGATCACCGGGAGCACCAGGAGCACCAGGAGCACCAGGAGCACCGGGAGCACCAGGAGCACCGGGAGCATCGGGAGCACTGGGAGCACCGGGAGCACCGGGAGCACCAGGAGCACCAGGAGCACCAGGAGCACTGGGAGCACCAGGAGCTCAGGAGCACCAGGAGCATCGGAGCACCGGGAGCACCGGGAGCACCAAGAGCACAGGAGCACCAGGAGCACTGGGAGCACCAGGAGCACCGGGAGCACCGGGAGCACACCAGGAGCACAGGAGCACCAGGAGCACCGGATTCACCTCAGGCTAGGGAAGCGATGGTGGGCGCTGGGCCTTGGGACACACGGGTCGGACCCCAACCACACTCCTGAAAAACCCACCCTGAAGTTTCACAGTTAGCGCACCGCAGAGGACATCCCCGGAGCCAATGCCCAGGGCTCGGCCCTGCGTGCAGTGGACACTCGCGTTGGTGGCCATGAGGTGGCTCCACTTCCCTTCTGTGCCATCGCGGGTGGGGACACCGAGCATGGACACAAGTGGTCCTGCCTGTGCCCTCCAGCTGGCTGTACAGGACCTTCACTTGCCAGCGTGGAGACACGGGTCTGTGGGCTTGGAGCTCCTAGCGCCCAGAGGGAATGCGCCCACCAGGTGTACCCGGGGCACCACAGGCGTCCCAGGGGCCTCGTGCTCTGCCACCCACACCACTCACTTTGGTCTGCTGTGCTGCAGGGAGTCACCAAGCTGGAGACATGCTGGCCTGATCATCAAGAGAAGGGACAATAGCTTGTCTCCAGTGACCCCTCCCCCGTTTTGAGGGCGCATAAGCTGCTCAGCCCTGGTCACCCACACACATGCTCCCCTCCCCTCAGAGCCTGCAGCTGCCTGGGGGGCCATGCTTCCTGCCCTTCTCCTCCCTTCCAGAAACATCCTGGAAATGAGACACACCACTGTCCTGAGGCTGTCCAGTTCCCTGGGCGCCCTGGGTCCCTTGGGGCCCTGCACTGGCTAAGGTGCTGGGCCTCTGGTGAAAAGCTGCCTCTCTAGGCCGAAGCTTCCAGATGCGTCCCCGGGACGGCCACTGTCATATGGTAGCTCTGCATTCGTCGCTCCCAGGAACCTCCCAAATACCCCCATCAGCTACTAGGCTTGAATTCTTACTGGAACTTAAAGTTTGTCTGGGGACCCCTCCACCAACCAAAATATCACAGTGAAATGCACTGGAGTTCCACGAGGGCAAACCAGTACTCACGACAATGGTGAAGTTAGATGAAGACAGAAACGCCGGTCCAACAACTAAGTGTGCAAGGGGTAACTTTTCAATTGCTGGGCGTGAGCCGGGTATTCACCTTGGTTTCAGTGGCTGCGTGCTCGGCCTTAGTGGAGGGAAAGGCGAAGTGTCCAGAGTGCGCACGCCCGGCCCGCTCCAGCGAAAACCCAACGGGCAGAGCGCGACGCTGGGGCACCATCATCAGCCCGAGACGCACAGAGGCCGGAGAAGGAGCCCCCAGCCCCGGACACCCACCTGCTGGGCCCTGCTGGGAGGGAGGGCTTCTGAGGAGGAGCCCTGGCCAGCCACCACGTGGCTCCGCTGCCTCGATGAGCTGAGCACAGGGGAAGGCCAGCGCCCACTCAGTCCCGCTGCATGCGGCGGGGACCCGAGGCCCACCCTGAGGCCCACCCAGATGAGTCTCAGACGCACCAGCCGCAGTGAGGGACCACAGCCGTGGACACTGGGCGTGGCTCGGCCGCAGGGCAGAGGGCAGCAGAAAGAAGGCTGGTTTCTCTCTCTTTTCTTCTTTTTTCTTTTCTATTTTTCTTTTCTTTCTGAGTAAGCGAATGCTTTTCCTGGCAGATCAGGAGGTTCTGGTTCTAGAACAGGACAGCTGGTGAGCACTGCAGGCACGGACCTGGGGGAACCGACCCCCGGGGCCTTGGAGCTGGAGGTCCCTGTGAGGCCTCCTGCTGAGTGACGCCAGCCTCGCCCAGCCGAGGCCAAGAGCCCCGGAACTAAGGGAGATCCTCCCAGCTGCCACTCGGGGGACAGGGACCCGCGAGTCAGCCCTGCAGGCAGAGCCCCAGGTCGCTGGCGTTCCCTACTGAGAACCTTGACACTTGGCCCTGCCTGTGAGAGTCAGCGTCCCGTCCCCCTGAACCTCAAACCAAGATAAGCAAGTCCTCATCAGAGAGGGCCGCGGAGAGCGAGGGGAAGGGAGGAGGCGAGCCAGGCGGCAGAGAAGCGGGGGGGAGATGGAGGAAGGGGAGCAGGAGGCCGAGGGCCGCCCGCAGCCTGTCTCAGCCGGGCCCTCCGCCTCTCTAGAGGAGACACGGGGCCGCACAGACGGCACTGCCCCTCCTTCTGGGCCCTGCCTGTGGGAACCGCCACCCCTAAGTCCTCTGGGAGGTGAGCGTGGACGCTGAGCTTCTTGGAGGGACGGGAAGGGTAGTCCTCCTCGGGCCAGCACGCCCTTGGCTCCAGCCCGGCTCACCCCACCAGCCGCCCACTTCCCAAAGCTCAGCTCAGTTTCCACTGCAGAGGGACACGGATGCAGCAGACAGTCCCCGATGACCCAGAGCAGTCCTCCACCTGGGCCGACTGCCCTCCTGGTGGTCACCGCAGCCTCCTGGCTCCAGCACCACCGGCCTGCACAGCCCCGGGCCGAGCGAACCGTGTTCTGAGAGGTGAGCTGATGCAGAGGCCCTGCCAACCTCAGTCGCTGTGGCAGCGTCCCTCTCCTGGCTCCAGGGTGTCCTCAGAAACGCGGCACTCATAAATCGGCCCTGAGATCTGGAGACGCCGGCTCTGACCTTACAGCCACTGCCGGCACTCAGTCACCCGGACACGATGGCCAGGGGGCAGGTCACGGGAGCTCGTTGGCGTTGTCCACCAGAGATGGCATCCACTGCTCGACCCTGAAGCCAGCGCGCAGATACACCATCAGAGGAGGCGCGGGGCCACCATCCATCAGTGCACCTGGGGGCACCAGGGAAACGGTATTGATTTTTTACAAGCCAGTGCACAGATTTGTCCAACAAAGGAACAGAGATGTCAACCCGCGAACGTGGTGGACTGTCTGCAGCCGGAGGCAGCCTGCACACAACTCTGCAGTGGCTTCCAAAGGGATTATTAGCTTCACTCCGGAGAGGCCAGTGGCCGCCCACAGCCGGCCACGTTATCAGTCCCCCGCGAGTTAGGAAATGCTCAGTGCTCCTCCCAGGGAGGCGTTGACCCATGTGGCCTCTCTCCCAGGAAGCAGCACGAGGCGTGGCCACTACAGGGTCCAGGAAGGGCCCAGACGTGAACTCGGAGAGGAGATCTCTGTGGCTGGCGGCAGGTTCAGATTGCAGAGAGGACCCACTGCAGCCTGCAGTATCTCCCCCCAGCAAGGGCGGGTCGCAGCCTGCTGTCAAGGATCGCTCTTGTCTGACCCGGGGTGCCACGCTCCGAGCCCTCGGGCCTCCGGCCCCTGAGGACTCCTGCAGAAAGAGGTCCCACCTGTGCCCCTCAGAGAAGCATGAGCACGCGCCACGGCGCGGCTGCTGGGAGAGGCGTGCGCGCTGACTGCGTCAACACAGGAGCCTCCGCGGCGCCTGCCTTCCCACACCCTACCGTGGACCCACCTTCCCGGTTCCGCACACGCAGCCATCCTGCCAAGTTAGCAATGCCTGGGAGCCGTGGGGTGTCGGAGAGCCCCAGCAGAGTGTGACTCGCGCTGGGGGAGGACAGGCTGCTTGGGGCAGGAGGACGCGGCCCCTCTGCTTAGCAGGATCCGAGCCCCTCCGCGCCGCGCCTCCTGCGCTGCGGGTTGGGACGTGCCGTCTACCACCCCTTGGTCACGTCTGCTTGATGGAGCCGTGGTGTTGGCTGGAAGTGGGGCACTGCAGCAGCGGGGTGGCCCGCTGCCCCCGACACGAAGGTCCCTAGCGTGAGTTCTGCACGCGGCCTGTTACTATCCCTTCTCCCGTGTGCTCCAGCCCGTACCTGTGTGATTCCTCAGTGGTCATCGTCCTCTGTGACAATGACAGAAGCTTCTGCCTGGGTTCAGTGTCCAGCACCATCAGGAAGAGCGATGGCCTGCATCCAGCTGGCAGTGACCGTATGGCCAGGCAAGCGCCCCCCGCCTGCTGACCTCCAGGAGGAACGCCTACCTGTGGGTGGCCGGTGCCTCAGGACCTGCGGCTACAGGAGCACCGAGAAGGCCCCGCAGTGTGGGTCAGGGCGTCAGCCCCAGCGAGGAGCTCCGTGACCCAAGGACGGGCGTCCTCTGAAACCCACCTCTCAGGCTCAGTGAGTGTGGCCTCCAGGGGACTGAACCCAGGCTGCCGAGGCCCCAGGGCGGGTCTGGCCTCATGTCCCCAGCACCGTCTGGTGACTGGGCCACACTTCACTGGCTGCCATGGTGGGAAAGGGGCCGAGACGGAGCCGTGCTGTGGCCGGCTCTCACCTCTCCCATCAGGGGGCACCGCCTCCCTCTGGCCCAGCCCCGGGTGGGGCGACACCCAGCCATGGCCGCTCCCTGGAGAGGCCAGCATTTGGCTGTCGTGATGAGGAAGTGCGTCTGCGCTGCACACGGCACAGTGCGTGTGTCACTCAGCCGTGTGACCAAGGGCACCAGGGAATGCGCCAGGCTGACCCAAAGGTGCAGGTGTGGCGAGGGAGGAAGGTGGGAGCTCGGATCACGCACCCTCGTGGCTGAGACGTGAGCAGCCCCAGAGCTCTTGTGTGGGACAACAGCACAGGATTCAGAGCAGGACGATGGGGTTAAGCAATCCTTCACCAGTCGGTGGATTAATCCACTTGAGAGGATTGACTGAGTGGTCAGTGCAGGCAGGTGGGTGTGGCTGGAGGAGGGGGTTCCTGGGGCATACCCTCTGGGTTTATATTTTGTCCCAGGTGAGCAGCGTTCTCTCTGCTTCTTGGTGCCGGCTCCTGAGCCGCTGTCCCCTGCCACACCCTCCACCAGGACATTCCGCCTCTTCCTGGGCCCAGAGCTGTCATGGACTGAACCTCTGAAACCATGAGCCAAATAAACTCTTCCTCCTCCACGGTGTTCTTGTGGGGTCTTTTGTCACTGAGACACGGACCCCTTGGCTTGGGGCTTACCTCCAAAGTGGCCACAGTGCTGCAGGAGGCTAGGGCATCAGCACGGCAGCCCTTCGGGCATCCTCCTCCTGGGATCAACGCCTCCTTCAGGTTTCGGAGCCTCGGGTGGCACCACTGTCACCTGAGAGCTGTGATGGAAGTCACCCAGGGTCCTGGTGGATCCCAGCGCCCTTCCCTTCCAGGACCGTGTCTTGTTGAAGCAGGGTTGACTCCTCGGCCTGCGCCCCAGGAGAGGACACTCCAGGGATCGATGCCCACCGGCGCCTCCGAGGGCTTGTCTGCCATTCTGCGAGAACGCGGCAGCGCGCTCGCCAGCTTGTGGTGGCTGGTGAACCACGTGGGGGCCACTCTCCCTGGCTGCTCTGGAGGACACACCAAGCACCTCCCGTGTGGTGGGAGGCCGCCGGGACCACCGCCAGGCGGCCTGTCCTTGGCAGCATTTCACTTCTGCAGCGTCTCTACGACTGTCGTGAACATATTTACCAGCCAGAGGTTGTGGTCACGGGGACAAGGCCGTACTCACACTCTGTCCCCCGCACGGCATCTTTGCCCGACGGCTCCCGTTGCCCGGAACCCCTTGGTGCTGCCCTGCCCTGTCCACTCTCGGGCCTCAGGAAAGCTCTTCCTCACACTGCTGCTCCTCGAGCCTTTGTCAAAGTGTGACCAAGATATAAGTCTTACGTCTAAAGTGTGGCACTTGATAGCTTTCCACAGATGCGCAAAACCACCAAATCTATCTAAATAAGAAGAACTTCCGCCAGCTCAGAGATCTGCCCTCGGAATTCAGATGTTCAGTTCAGTTTTTTCAGTGTTTCTTTGCAAAGCTTCTTCTTGCTCCTGCCTCCTCCTCTCCTGCACGGTCACCACCAGCTTTCTGTCCCCAGAGACTCACTCCCATTCTCTAGGACGGTATAGAGGAGGATCAGAACTGTATGCTAGTCTTTGACTTTTTCACTGAGCACGATGATTTCGAGACTCATCCTAGCGCGGGGTCTCAGCAGGTATCTTTTCTCTTTCTCTTCGTCTGTGTGTCTTAGTGTAAAGAGTCGTGGGCTCCATGGCAAGTTCACACAGATGACACGCCTCGGTCCTGTCCACCGGGCACCTCGCCACCCCTCCCCACACCCACGCCCGCCCCTCTCTGAGTCACCCTGCTACCTCCGTGACATCAGCCCTCCCCACACCCACGCCCCCCCCCTCTCTGAGTCACCCTGCTACCTCCGTGACATCAGCCCTCCACACACCCACGCCCGCCCCTCTCCGATGTCACGCTGCTATGTCCATGACGTCTTCTCCCCTCAATTCCTCACACGAGGGAACGCCACGCTTCTCTTTCTGAGTCTGGCTTATTCTGCTCAACAAGTCCCCAGGTCCCGCCCACCTTCCTGCAGACTGCGTGCCTGGTCCCTCCCTGGTGGAACAGGGCTCCCATGGACGGGTGACGTGAATGCGCATGTCCTCAGGGACCGTGCTGGGATAGCCCTGTCCACAGGGGTCTCTTCAGCGTGCCAACCTTGATTCCTTGAGGCATGTACCAAGGACTGCTCAGGCAGGTCACATGGAAGCTTCACTTGTAGCTTCTGAGAGATTCGACTGATTCCACAGACGCTCCACCAACTCCCACGCCCAGCGAGGGGGCGGGACCCCCGTTCCCAGCAGGGGTCGTGGCTCCTACTCCTGATGCCATTCTCACAGAGGGGTGGGACCAAGCGAGCTTGCTGTCCATTTTCCCGACGGCCAAGGGTGCTGGCACGTCGGCACGTGGACACTGGCCGCGCACTGAGACGCGTCTGCTCATCTCATTCGCCCGTTTGGTGACTGGTTCGGGTGCTGCGTGTTTCAGGCTTTCCACTTTCTGGATACTAGTCCTCCGTCAGAGAGTGCGGGGTCGGGGGCTCCCCTTCCGTGGCCTCCCTTCGCTCCATCGTGTCTCCGCAGCTCAGAGTGTCTCAGGTGGCCACCGCCCCATCGTCCACCTTGCTCCTGCTTCCTGAGCTGCTGGGCCTTCTGCTCATGGAGCCGTCGCCTGATCCTACATGTTCAAGTTTCTCTTATTTCTCTTTTTCTTCTGAGAGTTGCAACGTTCCGGTCTCACACTGAGGTCTTCGACCCGCGTGGAGCTGACCTCCGCAGGTGAGAGACGGGGACCTGGCTGCTTCTTCGGCACAGGGACATCCCGCTCCCCGGCGTCCTGTGTTAGAGGGCTGTCTTGTCCCCACATGTGTTTGGCACCTTGTGGTGAGTTCACACACCAATGACACGCGGCGGTCAAGTCCACTGGTCACCTCACCCCGTGTGGACACCTGTCTCGACACTGCTCTGTGGTCCACGTGTCTGTGTGACTCCAGTGCCGAGCGGTTCGGTCACAGGGACTGAAGCCCGCTGCTGTGACGCCCTCAGCATTTGCTGCTTTTGCTCAGACTTGCTTTGGCTGTTCTGGGCCCTTTCACGTCTCCATGAATTTTTAGGACATTTTCCCCTAGTTCTATGAAGAATGCCATTGATATTTGAGGAGGACTGCATTGAGTCTGTAGGTAGACTGTAAAATGGTCATTTTAACAATATCAATTCTATCCATGAGCACGTGAGATCTTTCCATCTTCTAGTGTATTTTTCATTTCTTTTTTCAGTGTTCTTTGATTTTAATTGTGGAGTCTTTCACTCCCTTGGTTAGGTTTATTCGTAGGTATTTTATTTTTAAGCCATTTTTAATGGAATTATTTTCTTTTTCCTTCATATCACTAGTTATATTCCATTGAATATGTATATTAACAGTTTGATCGTTGACTTGTTGATGGGCATTTGGGTCATTTCCTTATTAGCAAATACAGATACAGCTGCTGTGGACATTGTGTTCCAGTCTTTGTAAGGGCATATGTTTTCATTTCTTCTGAGTAATTTCACAGAAATAGAGAAGCTGAATTGTAAGAGCCTTTGATGAGGAAGGAGCTCTAGACGGCAGCTGGCTGAGAGCCAAGAGGTGGCGCTTACCTGTTTGTCAGAAGCAAGGCTTTGCTCACTACAGCTCACACCTGACCTTTGTGGTGGCTCGTGGGCACTGCGTGCTGCACCTGAAGGTCGGGCTTGTGAGGCACGTGTATGCCTGTTAAGAGAACTAATGCACCTGTGATGGGGAAAGAGTATTTAAAGAGACTGTGGGGGAGGAATCAGAGAAGATAGAGAAGGAGGAAGAAGAAGGAGCAATAAAGGAACCACTCATTCCCAGTCTGCCTCCAATTTCTTTCCCGCGGTATCGTTGCTGCAGGCGGCAACAAGTGGTGGCCCGTGTGGGGAGTCGGCACGGCAGGTAAACTGAGGAACCTCGCAGGAGTCTCTGGCCAGAGCGGTTAAGGGTGAGGGAAAATGGGTTTGGAAATTTCAAGGAACCAAATGGTTAAGGTTATTAGAGATTTGTTAAAGATAGTTAGGGAAGAAGAAAATGGAACAGCAGTAAAATTGAGAACTGTGCAGAAATACGTCCAAACGATAATGAAAGTAAACCCATGGTTTATAGCGATAGGGCTATTTACCATGCCACAATGGGAACTTCATAACCAAGATCTAATAGCGGCAGAAAAACAAGGATTTTTCCTTCCAAAAGGGACGTTTCCAATATGGCATTTAGTTAGGGAATGCCTGCTCTCAACCAGGCCTAAGGTTCAGGAAAGTGTTACTGAAAGTGCCGAAGCTTTGGGACAGGTACAAGAAAGGGAGTCAGTTAGGACTAGTGAGGGTAATATTAGTGAGGAAGAATGAAGTTGGAAAGGCTTATGTAAGGCAGTATTGAGCGGGGGACAATACTTAGTTTTGAGGTTTCAATTCCAAGAGCTCTGTGTTGAAGCCACTCGTAGAAATGCGGCTGCAGGATTTCCAGGTCGTAACATAGACATGTTAACTGGAGAAGGGCAATATGCTGATTTACAGGTTCAAACTCAGTTCGATCCTGGAGGTTACGCTCAAATATACGCCACAGCTGTTAGGGCTTGGAAAATTATGCAAGGAACTGGCCACTTACAGGGTAGCTTGTCTAAAGTAACTCAGGGACCCAATGAGCCATGTGCCGAATTTATTGATCGTCTTTTACAGACAGCAAGTAGAGTTTTGGGCTCTGTTAAGATCAAGCCATGCCATTAGTTGCTCAGCTGGCATATGAAAATGCCAACAAATATTGTCAAGGGTTTACTGGAAAGATGTTCTTTCAGGCACATGTCAGGGCCCAGACCCAGTATTAATTTGGGGCGAGGATCTGTTTGTGTCTTTCCACAGCATGCGTCCTGGCCGGTGTGGATAGCATCAAGATTGATAAAACAGGTGCCAAGTCAAAAGGGCCAAGATGAAGTTGTTGTGGATCCTCCTCTTAATGATTCCCTTACATAGTGGAAAAGAGGTAACGCTTTGGTCGATAGTGAAAGGATGGCCATGGCTGCTGCCTTTAATTTGTCATCAATCCGCGCACCTGCACGAGTTCGTCTCTTTTCCGACAACGGGACCTCGTCTTTGCCTCTTCAGCTAAGAAACTTTTAAGCTGCGCGCTTTTTCCTTCAATGAACTCACAACTTAAAGTCTCATTCCTCCCATCCTAGACGAGAGGATCTCACTCTAGTGTGCGCACAATTGTTTTTTATGTTTTTATGTCTGTGCGTCTGTCCAGATTTCATGTAAATGTGATGTCACAGATAAAAACCGAGTGCTCGTGAAAATTAATTTTTAAAAAATGGATCCAAATACCTTTAATTCATTTAAGTCAAAAGTGTTCGATTCAAATTGGGTAAACAAATAAAAAATGAAGGTACCTTCAAACTTAATTCACAAGTATCTCTAGGACTTCTCTTCAGCAAGGAAAATGACTAATACTGTTCAGCCTGATATTTTGGTATTTGCATGGGATTATTTATTTGTAATTAACTTTGTTTGTTACACAGCTGATTAATTTACAAGGTTAAATTGCTCACTGTGAAATATGCCATCAGGTATTGATTGTTTTCATGAATTGGTCTTTGTCATCAGTGAAACAGGTTAAAGTTTCAACAGGTATAAACAGATGTGTGTGATTCTATATAAGGGCTCATAAAAGGTTGCTGTGTATCCAGAGGCTCAAAAGTTCCAGCTGCTCCAATTAAGAGTACTGTAAACAAAATTTTTTTCTACTTTTCCACAGAAAGTTAAATGCTCTCAGCCTTTCTTTAATCTGTTCTAAGTGTGATATTTTGCCAGCTAATGTTCATGGGAGCTCAAGCAGCAATATATGTAAACAGAGATCAACTTCAGAACTAAAACACCTGACCTAAGATCTAATAGTTCTATTTTTAATGATAGTTTGAATTGCACTCCTACAACTTGTTTCTTGACTCAGTGCTGGAATGGCACTGCCTTTCCTCTAATGATTGTTGCTTGAGTTCCTAGGTACAACCCTATGCCAGTCTTAGCGGGCCCTGAAGACTTGCCGGTGGCATTGTCTAGACATAAAAGAGATGACTGCTGCTGCTACAGCTGCAGGGGTTGCATTGCTGCAAGCATCCCTACTGCTCAAGCATTAAACAACCTCACCACCAATGTGGCCTCTGCTCTACATACACAAGACCTCCTAAATCAACATCTACATTTTTGAATTGTTCTTCTCAATCAACGTGTTGATCTTCTCCAAGAGCAAGTGGACATTTTGGCAGATCTTTCTACCATAGGATGTTTAGGACATTACACAGGACAATGCCTTATGGGTATCCCTTTTCTTAACCTTAGTAGGGCAGCTAATTTGTCTAGAGAACTTAGTATGCTACTTAATGGAACTTGGAACCATGATTTTGATAATCTGTCAAAAATGGGCAGGTATTTTGGGGCTTTGTTTACTATTGCTTATGTAAATACATGCTCGTCAGCACAAAGACAAAATTATAATTAAAAATGCGCTAGCCGGATCATATCCTCATGCTTGGGTGGCTCAATTGGACGCTGGTAGTCAAAGACGGGAAAGTCTCATGTGACCAACATATCAAACTAAGACAGGAGTCAAGGGCACTCTATCTACGGCCTTGATTATCCGATGACGGGTCAGAATGTCGGTGGCACATGCAGACACCTAAGACAGACACAGTCGATCCTGATGTGGTGAGGGTCGTCACCCATCCATTTAAGCTATCCCTCTTTTAAAACAAAAAGGAGGAAATGTAAGAGCCTTTGATGAGGAAGTAGCTCTGAGACGGCGGCTGGCTGAGAGCCAAGAGGTGGCGCTTACTTGTTTGTCAAAAGCAAGGCTTTGTTTACTACAACTTGCACCTGACTTTTATGGTGGCTCATGGGCACTGCGTGCTGCACCTGTAGGTCGGGCTTGTGAGGCACGTGTATGCTTTTTAAGAGAACTAATGCACCTGTGATGGGGAAAGAGTATTTAAAGAGACTGTGGGGGAGGAATCAGAGAAGAGAAGATAGAGAAGGAGGAAGAAGAAGAAGGAACAATAAAGGAACCACTCATTCCCAGTCTGCCTCCGATTTCTTTCCCGCGGTATCGTTGCTGCAGGCAGCAACACTGAATCAGATTATAAGCATGAGTTTAACAGTTTTAAAAATTATTTGCATACCAATGTGAGTATACTGCTAACCTGAACTTAAAATGGATAAGATAGTAAATGTTATGTTGCATTTTTACCACAATTAAAGTTAAAGCAGATAGATTCAGTTAAGGAAAAATCCATGACAATAACGTGCTGTCTCTCTTAGAAGAACTTTTATGTCGCAGTATCTATTGCTAGCATCGGTCATTCATGGCGCGATAGCTTGGGGGTCCAGAAATGCTCATCCATAAGTGAATTCAGCTCCTTCAGGTTTTCATCACAGACTGGCCCAGCATTTAGGTCAATAGCCAGGGCTGTCTTCCGCTGATGGATTGCCGTGTTGCTTCATTAGTTGATAAATCATTGCATGTTGTATGGAACATAAAGAGGAAAACAAGCCTCATCAGACCTCCAGGAAAGTCCACAAGGCTAATCAAAATCTAGAGATAATCACATTGCAGATTCAAGAAGAGCACACACATAAAGCCCTGACCAACAGGGTGGAGCATAAAGGCCCTCCGTTATTACCTGGGGTGGCCTGGTGCCCTGGGGTCCCGCAGAGGACTCACCTCTGAGCAAGCCAGACATGGGTGGGGGCACTTTGACCCTGGTAAGGACCACTTCTCTTTCCCCAGTCCCTTCCGAAGCAAGGTCATTCGCACTTCTTCTTCAAGGTCATTCGCACTTCTTTTTCAAGGGAACACACAGGATCACACACCTGATCCACAGATGTGAGTCTGAAGAACGCAGAGGAGAACACACCTGAGCCACAGGTGCGGGTGTGAGGAACACAGAGAGAACACACCTGAGCCACAGGTGCGGGTGTGAGGAACACAGAGAGAACACACCTGAGCCACAGGTGCGGGTGTGAGGAACGCAGAGGAGAACACACCTGAGCCACAGGTGCAGGTGTGAGGAACACAGAGAACACGCCTGAGCCACAGGTGTGGGTGTGAGGAACACTGAGAACACGCCTGAGCTACAGGTGCGGGTGTGAGGAACACAGAGAGAACACACCTGAGCCACAGGTGCAGGTGTGAGGAACACAGAGAGAACACACCCTGAGCCACAGGTGCAGGAGGAACACAGAGAGAACACACCTGAGCCACAGGTGCGGGTGTGAGGAACACAGAGAGAACACACCTGAGCCACAGGTGCGGGTGTGAGGAACACACACAGAACACACCTGAGCCACAGGTGCAGGTGTGAGGAACACAGAGAGAACACGCCTGAGCCACAGGTGCAGGTGTGAGGAACACCAAGAACACACCTGAGCCACAGGTGCGGGTGTGAGGAACGCAGAGAGAACACACCTGAGCCACAGGTGCGGGTGTGAGGAACGCAGAGAACACACCTGAGCCACAGGTGCGGGTGTGAGGAACACAGAGAGAACACGCCTGAGCCACAGGTGCGGGTGTGAGGAACGCAGAGAGAACACACCTGAGCCACAGGTGCGGGTGTGATGAACACAGAGAGAACACGCCTGAGCCACAGGTGCGGGTGTGAGGAACACAGAGAGAACACACGCCTGAGCCACAGGTGCGGGTGTGATGAACGCAGAGAGAACACACGCCTGAGCCACAGGTGCGGGTGTGAGGAACGCAGAGAGAACACACCTGAGCCACAGGTGCGGGAGTGTGAGGAACGCAGAGAGAACACACCTGAGCCACAGGTGCGGGTGTGAGGAACACAGAGAGAACACACCTGAGCCACAGGTGCGGGTGTGAAGAACACCGAGAACACGCCTGAGCCACAGGTGCGGGTGTGAGGAACACAGAGAACACGCCTGAGCCACAGGTGCAGGTGTGAGGAACACAGAGAGAACACACCTGAGCCACAGGTGCGGGTGTGAGGAACACAGAGAAACACGCCTGAGCCACAGGTGCAGGTGTGAGGAACACAGAGAGAACACGCCTGTGCCACAGGTGCGGGTGTGAGGAACACAGAGAGAACACGCCTGAGCCACAGGTGCGGGTGTGAAGAACACCGAGAACACGCCTGAGCCACAGGTGCAGGTGTGAGGAACACCGAGAACACGCCTGTGCCACAGGTGCGGGTGTGAGGAACACCGAGAACACGCCTGTGCCACAGGTGCGGGTGTGAGGAACACAGAGAGAACACACCTGAGCCACAGGTGCGGGTGTGAGGAACACAGAGAGAACACACCTGAGCCACAGGTGCGGGTGTGAGGAACACAGAGAGAACACACCTGAGCCACAGATGCGGGTGTGAGGAACACAGAGAACACACCTGAGCCACAGGTGCGGGTGTGAGGAACACAGAGAGAACACACCTGAGCCACAGGTGCGGGTGTGAGGAACACAGAGAGAACACACCTGAGCCACAGGTGCGGGTGTGAGGAACACAGAGAGAACACACTTGAGCCACAGGTGCAGGTGTGAGGAACACCGAGAACATGCCTGAGCTACAGGTGCAGGTGTGAGGAACACACAGGATTACACACCTGATCCACAGATGTGAGTCTGAAGAACACAGAGGAGAACACACCTGAGCCACAGGTGCAGGTGTGAGGAATGCAGAGAACACACCTGAGCCACAGGTACGGGCGTGAGGAACGCAGAGAACACACCTGTGCCACAGGTGCAGGTGTGAGGAACACAGAGAGAACATGCCTGTGCCACAGGTGCGGGTGTGAGGCATGCATAGGAGAACACACCTGAGCCACAGGTGCGGGTGTGTGTGAGGAACGCAGAGAACACACCTGAGCCACAGGTGCGGGTGTGAGGCATGCATAGGAGAACACACCACTCGTGGGTAGCCCTGCCAGTCACTGGAGACCGCAGTGTTTTGTCACTTACTGTTTCTCTGAGCCCCGTTATATTCTTTTTAATACGTTGTAATAATTCGGCCACACATGCTTTGTCCTTCAGGAGGAGACCGCTTGCACGGCGGCTGTTTGCTCTGTGTTCTCAGCAGGGGGGAGTTTGCGATTCTCCCATCCCCCAGCGCTGGGCGGTCAGCGAGGTCTCTGTGCAGTGGTGGCTCCTGGTGGTTGTGTCTGCACTGCCCAGGGTCACCTGCTCCCCTCTGAGCACTGGTCACAGCTTCTCTGCCTTTAGTCCTTCTCTGTGGAGCGCCTGTTCCTACCTGCGGGACGGTGCTCCCTCCCTGGGGGGCTGAAGAGCCGTCGCCCACTCTGTCCTCAAGGGCCTCGCTGTTCTGAGGTCAGCAAGGCTCTCCCCCGCCAGCAGCCTGTCTTTTCATTACCCTAATTTTCCAAAGAACAGATGTTTTAATTTTTATAAACAAACCTCAAATTTTACTTTTGCAGCCAGTTCTTCAGGGTCGTGATTAGGAAACCCTCCATAATTCAAGGTCACAAGGACCTTCTCTTCTGTTCTTCTAACTGTCCCTACCACTGTCCGTCCCTCGCTCCCGTGAGGCATAGGGATGGAAGCTCGCCTTTGCCCGTGGTCACCACGGGCTGCCACACCATTTCTATAAAGGGCTGTCCTCTCTCTACTGAATTCATTGCCACTGCATGCGGCCAAGGTCGACCCTTGGTGCGGGAGGCGGTCCTCCTCCCGCTCCCTGCGCGCACCCCTGGGTGTCTGCCTTGCTGCCGGTACTTCGCCCCTGCCTGCCCTGCCTGTGGACCTCAGAAGCCCCGCGTCTTCCCACTCCGTCCTTCACTTTCAACGTTGGCTCGCAGTCAGAAGCCCTCCGCGATGTCTGACTAACTTGAGAATAAGTTTGTCAGCGTCTCTGAACACAAATGCCTGTACCCCCCGCCCCCAGGGCAGCTCTGAGCATGTCAGCTGGGGAAGACATGTCAGCAGCTCAGAGCCAGGCACAGGACCGCGCGTGCGGAGGCTCCTGCACTGTAGAGGTTCTACAGCTTGCGCTGCCCCGGTCTTCCACAGTTTGCTCAGATGCTATTTTAAAATAGCAATTTTTATCTTACTTTTTGTGTCCACTACCACAATAAAGTGCTCCAAAATTTCTGCCAGTCTGAGAGTTTCCCTTGAGCCCATTCTTGACGGACGCCCTCTGGTCCCGGCCCAGGAGACGGTGGCTTCATTTATTCTACACACCACGTTCCTCTTCTAGAACCTTCTGTGCACTCTGTGGCTGCTTCCTTTACGCAACAGGTTGAGTCCATGCTGCTGCCTGCCTTGGCAGCCTGCTGGGAGCTGGGTGGAGTCCACGGCCAGTCTCTCCGCAGTGGGCCTCTCGAGGATCTCGGCCACAGCTTCCGGGAGTGTCCGTGTGCATGTCGTGGGTGCCTGTCACTCCCTTGGATGACCATCTCTTCAGGGAATAACTGGCTGTCTGGCGAGCCTGTGCGAGACGGAGGAGGAACGGCCACACCGCCCGTGATGGCGATGGAGGCCTCGCACGCCACACCAGCAACACTGCGCGGCGCTGCTCTGTGCCCTCTCCAACACGCGGTGTCTCCGTCACGCTCGTCTGCACATTCATCAGCCGTCTCGACATGTGCGCGCCGACTGTGCACGTTCTTTTATGACGTGTGCTTTGGGTTTGTTTTGTCATCTTACTGAGCTTTGGCATTTCTAGCAGATGTCCATTGGGGTCAGGACCCCGCTCTGTGTGGCTTGACAGTTCACATCTGTTGGAGAAGTGTGCCACGGCCCGCCACGTTGTCCCTCTAGGTGGATGTCCCTTGGTGTTAAGGGGAGTGCACACACACAGCTTCGGCCATTGTGAGAGGGGCGTCCCGCACAGCTGACCAGCCCCGGTTGGTTAACAGTGCTGTTCCAGTCTCCCATGCTCTTACTGTTTTTCTGTCTCCTTGCCCTACTGAGAGAGGAATGCTAAAATCTCCAAATACCACCCTGTGCCGGTCTGTTCTCCCCCCAAGCCTGGGCTCGCGCGTGCAGAAGCTTAGTGGTCAAGAGTGCACACACAGGATCCGACTGTCCTCTTGGGACTGACCCCCTATTCCGTGCTGCTGCCTCTGAGCGCCTGTCCTGTTCTGTGCTAATGGGCACTGTGCCAATAAGGCCACACCACCACCCAGGAATTGCTATCTTGGCATTTCACACATCTTTTTCAGTTTTTACTTCTGACTTATCTGGGTCTTTGAAGTTTGTTTTCTGCAGATATTATCAGGTTGAATCTTGGCTTTCCGATTTCTTTCACATCCAGCCTGATAACCTCTGCTCTTTAACTAAAGCATTTGCTGTCCATGGAGTTGGGCTGAACGCCGCCTTCTTGCTCTTTTTCCCTCTCTGCCCCGTTGCAGAAGCTTGCTGGGCCTCCTTGTTCTGCCTGCCTTTGAACTGAGTGAGATTTTAACACTCCCTTTACCCATCAGCACATTAGCTATTCTTCACGCACTACCAGGACGCTCCGCTCGCTCTCGCAGACTTCCTTCTGACTGGACCACGCCCACCCAGGCTGTCCAGGAGGCCCTCACTCCACTCAGTGGTTGTGGAGGTTGATTCATCTTCACCTCCATTCCCAGGGCACCAGGGTGTGACTGAATAATTGAGCTGCAGCATAGCCAAGCTGGCACCTCAATAGGGCCCTCGACTGCTTCACTGAAGGTCTTTGACTGTTGCTTTAGGGCTACAGCATGCACACTTGTCACAATCCAACGTCACTGTCACAGTTCAACGTCAGATAATGCTAAATCACTGCATGTGCGATGTAAAATACTAATGCAATATATTTCCATTCATACTACCCCTTTCATACTCTTATTGTAATATATTTTACATATACTTGCATATGCTACAAACCTCCCAATATATTTTTATTATTTCTGCTTAAGTATTAAATTCTTTAAGTAGTTTTATTTTATCTCCACTTAAAGACTTTCCTTCTTTAATATTTCTTATAGGGCAGGCTAGCCTAACAAATTCTTAGATTTTAGCTGAAAAGCTCATTGTTTTGCTTAATTTTTTAAGGCTGTATTTGTTGGATATTAGATTCTAGATTGACCTTTTTTCCTTTTTTTGTTTTTCTTTTGGCAGTGATGTCAATCAATTGTCTTCCAACTTGCATACTTTCTGATGACATATTAGCAGTTATCCTTATCTTCGTTTTTTTCAAATGCAACATTTGTTTAATAGTATCTTTTAACATTCTTACTTTATCACTAGTTGTCACCAATTTGATTATTGTGTGCCCTTGTTCGATTTTCTTTGAATGTATTCTTCTTGAAGTACATTGAGATTCTTGGATCTGTGGGTTTATAATTGTCATCAAATTTGAGAAATTTTAAGTCATTATTTTTCTAATTCTTCCTTCTGCCCTTATTTTCAAGCTTCCAATTGCATATGTATTAGACAATGGTATTGCTCCACATGTTAAACGATGCTTTGCTGAATGTTTGTTAGTCTTTTGTCTCTGAATGGTTTAATCTGGATAGCTTCTGTGTTGTGTTGCTATCACTGATGCTTTTCTACAGTGTTTAATCGATTCTATTAATCTCCACAAGGATAAATTTCATTTCAGATATTGTTTTGCAGCTCTAGAATTTCCACTTTTAAATATCTTTCATTCGTTTCCTCATGTTCAGGTTTTCCTTCAGATCACTGAAGACGTTGAGTACACGCACAGTAGCTACTGACCAGCCACACCGGGTCCTCCACCACCCCCGGCATTCCTCAGCCTGTCACTTTCAGCTGGCTTCATCATGGCCTGGGCCAACTTTCCTGCTTCTTTAGGTGTCTAGTAATTTTTCAGTAGAGGCTGGACAGAGTGACATTATGCTGCGGAGTGTCTGACTTTGGTTGTCTTTCTTTAAAGAAGGTTGTGATTTTTGCTGCTAATGAGTGAGTCACCTGTGAATGCACTTGGTGCAGGGGACTCCTCTGCGTGCTCATGGGGCAGCCTGGAGTAGGCTGTCCTCTAGGGATACTTTAGACTTGCTTTCAGTGGGTGACCTCACTTGACCTTTATCAAATGCCCTGTATAAACAGGTGCTCTCCACTGTGGCTTGGAAAAGCGTGACTATCCACTTAACCATGTGATCTTCGCATGTTATTTAGTTTTCAACTTTCTGTATTTTCTTTGATCACCTTACATTGCTTCATTTCACACATGCTTTTCTCAGTATTCAGCAAAGATTCGAGGGGACACCACATACATTTCTGAAGTACTTTTCTGCAGTCTCCCTTCTGCCTGGAAACCTTCTCTTCAACTCTCTGCAGCTCTCAGCCACATCAGCATCCCTGAAGCTAAGATCATCATGCTTACTTCAAAGGTCCAGTCTCTGCATCAAGGTCCAAAAAGTGCTTTCAGACAGAGTATCTGTCTGATCATAAAACTCTCCTTGTTTTTCTTCTTACAGTGACCTCAATATTTCGCCATCTGGTGTCATATGTGGATTTTTTTCCCAATTTATTTATTTAATTTAGTTTGTTATATGTGCTCTTAGAGTGCAACTCCTTTCATATTACATATAAAGAGCACACTTTTCCAGGTCATTGGTTTTACACAAAGTATTTTCATACCATTTGAGTTTTTATACATGCACTTAGTATATTGATGTCCAACTCCTTCTGCCATTGTTTCTATCCCCTTGCCTCTTTCCTTTTCCTCCCCCCTTTTTTCTATTTAACATTCCTTCATTCCTCTCATCCCCCTCCCTTGCCATTATAATTCACTATCATCATAGCAAAGGAATTAATCAACCTTTGGTTTTCTGGGATTGGCTGACTTCACTTAGCATTATTTTCTCCAACCCCATCTATTTACCTGCAAATGCCATGATTTTATTCTCTTTTACTGCTGAGTAGTGTTCCATTGTGTATATATACCAAAGTTTCCCTTTCCATTCATCTGCTGATGGGCATCAGGGTTGGTTCCACAATCTAGCTATTGTGAATTGTGCTGCTATAAACATTGATGTGCCTGTGTCCCTGTAGTATGATACTCCTTGGTATAGACCAAGGAGTGGGATAGCTGGGTCAAATGGTGGTTCCATTCCAAGTTTTCCTAGGAATCTTCATACTGCTTTTCAAATTGGCTGCACCAATTTACAGCTCCACCAGCAATGTAAGTTTGTGCCCTTTTCCCCACATCCTCACCAGCATTTATTATTGTTTGTGTTTTTGATAGCTGCCATTCTGACTGGCATGAGATGAAATCTTAGAGTAGTTTTGATTTGCATTTCTCTAATTGCTATAGATGTTAAACATTTTTTTCATATATTTGTTGTTTGATTGCATATCTTCTTTGGAGAAGTGTCTATTCAGTTCCTTAGCCCATTTATTGATTGAGTTGTTTGTTTTTTTGGTATAAATGTTTTTGAGAGCTTTATATATCCTTGAAGTTAATGTTCTGTCTAATGTGCATGTGGTAAAGATTTGCTCCCATTTTGTAGGTTCTCTATTCACCTCACTGATTGTTTCTTTTGCTGAGAAGAAGCTTTTTAGTTTGAATCCATCCCATTTTTTAATGTTTGGTTTTAGTTCTTGCACTATAGGGATCTTATTGAGGAAGTTGGGGCCTAATCCAACATGTTGGAGATTTGAGCCTACTTTTTCCTCTATTAGGTGCAAGGTCTCTGGCTTAATTCCTAGGTCCTTGATCCATTTTGAGTTGGGTTTTGTGTAATAAAATTTCATATTTTTTTTTGTGTGTGTGTGTGTGTGTGTGTGTGTGTGGTACCGGAGATTGAACTCAGGGGCACTCGACCACTGGGCCACATCCCCAGCCCTTTTTTTTGTATTTTATTTAGAGACAGGGTCTCACTGAGTTGCTAAGTGCCTCGCCATTGCTGAGGCTGGCTTTGAACTCGCGATTCTCCTGTCTCAGCCTCCCAAAGTGCTGGGATTACAGGCGTGCGCCACCGCGCCCGGCTAAAATTTCATTTTTATTACATAAGGATTTCCAGTTTTCCCAACACCATTTGTTGAAGAGGCTGTCTTCTTCAATGTATGTTTTTTGGCACATTTGTCTAATATAAGATAACTGTAGATGTGTGGGTTCGTCTCTGTGTCTTCTATTCTGTACCATTGGTCTACTGGTCTATTTTGGTGCCAATACCATGCTGTTTTAGTTACTATTGCTTTGTAGTACAATTTAAGGTCTGAAATAGTAATGCCACCAGCTTCATTCTTCTTGCTAAGAATTGCTTTTTTTTTAATTTTTTATTTTTGGCTATTCTGGGTCCCTTATTTTTCCAGATGAATTTCATGATTTCCTTTTCTATTTCTATGAGGAATAACATTGGTATTTTGATTGGGATTGCATTGAAATTTGTATAGTGCTTTTGGTAGAATAGTCATTTTGACAATATTAGTTCTACTTATCCATGAACAAGTAAATCTTTCCATCTTCTAAGATCTTCTTTAATTTCTTTCTTTAGTGTGCTGTAGTTTTCATTGTACAGGTCTTTCACTTCTTTTGTTAGGTTGATTCCCAAGTATTTTATTGTTTTTGACATTATAGTAAATGGGGTGGATTTCCTAGTTTCTCTTTCTGAGGATTTGTTGCTGATGTACAGAAATGCCTTAGATTTATGGGTATTGATTTTATATCCAGCCACTTTCCTGAATTCATTTATTAGAAGATTTCTAGTGGAGTTTTTTGGATCTTCTGTGTATAGAATCATATCGTCTGCAAATAGTGATAGTTTGAGTCCTTCTTTTCCTATCTGTATCCCTTTTATTTCTTTCGTCTAATTGCATTGGCTAGGGTTTCAAGAACTATGTTAAATAATAGTGGTGAAAGAGGACATCCCTGTCTTGTTCCTGTTTTTAGAGGCAATGCTTTCAGCTTTTCTCCATTTAGGATGATGTTGGCCTGGGGCTTAGCATAGATGGCCTTTACAATGTTGAGGTATGTTCCTGTCATCTCTATTTTTTCTAGCATTTTGAACATGAAGGGGTGCTGTATCTTGTCAAATGCTTTCTCTGTGTCAATTGAGATGATCATATGATTTTTATCTTTGAGTCTATTGATATGGTGAATAACATTTATTGATTTCCTTATGTTGAACCAACCTTGCATTCCTGGAATGAACCCCACTTGATCGTGATGTACTATTTTTTTTTAATGTGTTTTTGTATTCGATTTGCCAGAATTTTATTGAGGATTTTTGCATCTATATTCATTAGTGATATTGGTCTGAAGTTTTCTTTCTTTGATTTGTCTCTGCCTGGTTTTGGAATCAGGGTGATATCGGCCTCATAGGATAAGTGTGGAAGGGTTCCCTCTTTTTCTATTTCATGGAATAGTTTGAGGAGTATTGGTGTTAGTTCTTCTTTAAAGGTCTTGTAGAACTCGGTTGTGTATCCATCTGCACCTGGGCTTTTCTTGGTTGGTAGGTTTTTTATGGCAATATGTGGATTGTTTTTTGTCTGTTGTTTGATGAATTATTTTGTATCTGTCTGGTTGTTTGTTTTGTTAGCACATTTTGTCCCATTTTCTAGCTGCTTACACAAAGTGCAAATGTCTGACTACTATTTCTCCATCTTGACCAAAGTGAAAAATCATCTCACTCTTACAAGACAGTCTTCTCAGACCTGTGCCCCATCCCTCGCCTCTGCAGCCACTGCTCAAGATCTCGTTTCAAGTGGGATGGAACTTACAGAATCACACCTGGCTGGCCTCTGCAGACGTGAAAACGCCACTGTTCCTGTGTTTCATTATTGGGGAGATTCCCTATCATCTTTACAATCAACAGGAAAACCGCTCCAAAATTTGGTGGGAGGGGGTTGTGGCTCAGTGGTAGAGTACTTGCCTAGCATGCGTGAGGCACTGGGTTAGATCCCCAGCACCACATAAAAATAAAAACAAATAAAATAAAGTTATTGTGTCCATCAACAACTAAAAAAATTTTTTTTTAATTTTTTTGCAAAGTTTTCAAGCTATTTTTGTCATTAAGGTTGAAAGATTGGTCATAGCACTCAGCTACTGAGCAGAGGACATGTCCCCTACTCCTGACATTAAGAATTCTATGTACTCCCAAATCTTCCCTGGGGGCTTGCATTGGTAAGGAATGTGTAAGCACCCCTCCTCATTAAATACAGCTTCACTGACAGAAAGCAAGGACTTTGCAGAGCCTAATCCACAGGATGCAGGTGGGGACAAGAAGTATCACCATGGACGAATACCACCATCATTTTTTTAAAGGATTTAAATGGATTCTGAAACATCCAACTAATTAGTTGAGAATCTATACCATGAACATTTATGGAACAAATTACTAATCGAATGTCACATTAGACCACCTAAACCAAAACTTGCAGCACAGTGCCTGCAACATTAAACAGAAATCACTAAAAACGCAGAAGGAAGCAGTGAACACAGGTCTGCTCCCCCCCCCCCAAAAAAAAAAAAAAAACAGAAATTTCTTTCTTATGTCTTTTATTTCTAATACTGATATCACGCTAATACACCTGGACGTGTATCTGGAAGTTTCATGAAGTTCAACAATGCAGTTTCCAAAGCCTTTTTGTTGTTGTTGTTGTTGTAATATTCTAGAACCTGAAACAGAGTGGACACTGGCGACTTGAGGCTGACCCGTGACTGCGTATTGATCAATCATGGTGGTATGCAGCGAGAGCTCCCTTGTGAGTGCTGGCCTCCTCTCAGCCTGGTGCTGTTAAACATGGCCCAAGATCGAGCCTGTGGCGGGAGGCACACTCATCATTTCTGAAGAGTAACGCAACCCCGGGGAGAGCTAATTGTCCAGGTGACTGGGTGAAGGTGTGAAAGGATGAATTTCCATTGCAGCCACAACCCACAGGTGTGGCAGGGCAAACTGGAAATCTCATGCTGAATTCAAAACCAACTCTGCAGAGCTGACCTAGAGACAGTCCATGTGGTGGCCAGGGGTAAAATCAGGACTGTCAGGTAACGTGACATGTCTATCAAATTCTCACTAAAAAGTTGAGCTACATTTCAGGAGGAGAACACTGAGCACATCTGAGGCAGGACCCGCTGGGCGGACACTGCTGTGCTCACCTGGGTTCCTGTGAACACTGCTGGCCAGGAGTTGACCCGAGAGGCGTTGGGGAGTGGCCAGGGGCTCATCCTGTGAGAGGAGAACGCGAGGAAGGAAGCAGGGTCTTGGCCCGGGAAGACACGAGTCCTTGCACACAGCAACGCTGCAGCACAGCCCCTGTGCAGGAGGGAAATGCGGCCTCTCCTCTCCTGACCAAGGACCGCCCAGGGGTGAGGCAGAAGCTACCAAGAGAGCCCCAGCCCTCGCCATGCGCTGCGGGGCATTGTTGGCGCCGTCTGGGTTTCTCAGTCTTTGCTTAATCTTCAAAGAAAGGCAAATAGGTGCCCCTGGGCGAGCAGGGAGCGTCTTGCTGTCCCCAGTCCTCTTCAAGTGCGTGGAGGTCAGGCGAGCGTGCCAGGGAACGGGAAGTGGCCAGAGAGGCCTCCGAGAACCCCGCAGTGCCGCTTTCCTGTGCTCCTCACGGCTCCAGGTGATGGGCAGGTCGGCCGCCTCGGCCCCCTGTGACCTGCTCGTGATGACGCACCTTCCACATCAGGCCTCACTCCAGCAGGCCACCCCAGGGGACGCCGCACGAGCACCGCGCAGCGCAGGGAGCACGTCCCCAGGGCCGTCCTGGACAGTCTCAAGCAGCACAGTGTCTGCACAGCCTCTGAACTCAGGAGCGACTCAGAGGTCAGCGAGGCGACTGCCACGGCGGCTGGCATGCCCCGGGCACACGGTGAGCGCAGCGACCTGCGTCTTCCTGGTGGAGGGGCAGGGAGGGAGGCAGCCCAGGCCACAGCACCACCAGCCTGCTGGGTGCCCTGCAGTGCTCCCCTGGAGCTCGCGGAAAACCAACAGGCACGAGTCCCGCCCCACGTCGCTGGGGACCTTGACCTGGTGCCCAGGGGCAGGCCGCGCAGTGTGTCGGGAGGGCGTCGGGAAGGCGCAGCGGTGCGCGGCCAGCCTGGGGCACTGGGATGGTGGCTCCCATGTGTGTGTGTGTGTGTGTGTGTGTGCGCGCGCGCGTGTGTGAGTGTGTGTGTGCGTGCGCACGTGTGCGTGAGCGTGTGTGTGTGCGTGCGTGTGTGTGCATGTGCGCATGTGCGTGAGCGTGTGTGTGTGCGTGTGTGTGCGTGCGTGTGTGTGCGTGTGTGTGTGCGTGTGCGCGTGTGCCCATGCTGTGTGCTTATCCTTTACCATGCAGAGAGGTCATTCTTCGTTGCGGAAGGAGCAGGCTTGTCCCCTTCCCTCGGGGAAGGCAGGACGCAGCTCCCTGGACCCTGGCGCTGTGGGGCCTCTGTGGGGCTGCGAGCACTGACCTGCAGAAGGTTCCCCGTGGCTCCCGGCTGGCCCCAGTCTCTCCACATGGACTGTAAGGTCCCTGGGGCAGGGGTCCCGGCTTCTGGTGTCGGGTCCCCTGTGTCAGTCACCCGAAGCCGAGTCCTCAACAAAGACATGCTAGGATGCTGAACTGTGCCGCTGCCTTCTAAGTCATTCCGCCTGAAATATGTCGATGGTTTCATTCCCCAATCCCGGCTGGGAAACCCCCTGTCCCAACCATTGGGGGGCAGCATGACCTTCTACCGCTGCATGAGTGAAGCCGGCAGGAGGAACGCGCTCTAGTTTTACAGGCGGAGCGTCCCATCCAAACCCCAAGACCCTGAACACGTTGAGAACCAGCATGGCACCACAGGGGAGGACCGGCAGCTGGGCGCCTGTGATGTCACCACGGAAACGCAGGCGCACCCGAACATGCAGAATCACCTTTGGGCTGAGCACAAGTGTGCGTCAAGCATGAATGAACCCGGCCCTGTGCCCAGGACCCTCCTGGCGCTCGTGAAGGTCTTCCTAAATCTGGAAAAATGTGGACTCCGAGGCCTTTCCTGCCCCAGGCAGTCCAGGTGGGGACATCAGCTGTGAGCAAGGAGGACTCCTGACCAGGACTCTGGAGACGTGGCGGGCTGGCCACCGAGGAGGGAGCGGGAGCACGCCCGGTGCCCTCCCCGCCAGGCGCGAGGACCTGTCTGCACCTGGAGCTGCGGGCAGAGCTGGCAGCAGGACGCGACTCTGGCTTCGGCCTTCAACAGACCAGGGGAGCCTCTGCCCGGGGTTCTGGTGCGGGAGAGCTGCCCAGCGTGGGGGAAAGGACAGTCCCTTCTGGAACGAAGGACGGCGAGCAGGCGGGGCGGGGCTGGCTCAGGAAGGGCTCCCGGCTCCAACCACAACAGCCACGCGTGCAGGCGCTCCTGGGCTCAGAAAGAGGCCTCGGCCACCAAAGTTGTTTCAAAACCGCTTCCAGGAGGTTGGTGTGCACTGGAACGTGAAAAGAGGGAAGCCAGCCGTGCAGGAGAGCCGGGCGGGCTTTCGGTTCACCTCTGCAGAGAAACGCCCGGGGGCTCAGACGCCATCTCTCGCCTTCCAGGCCAGAAGCGCCACTGCGCCTGGATTCCAGACAAGGGCCTCCGTGGCACCACAGAAGGGCCGCCACCGGCAGTGCTGCTGACCTCCCGTCCACAGGCAGCGAGCCCAGTCAGCTAGGAAAGAGCTCCCCGCTCGCTGCGGAGGAGAGGGTGGCCAGCCTGGCCGGTGGCTTCTCCCTAGAGCCACCGAGAGCCGAGCCTCAGGCGCAGCTGCACCTCTCAGGGGCCCTGGGTGACCCTGACATGGAAGGACTCAGGGCACAGCCCAGGAGGGAGGGTGAGTGTGGACCGTGGGCCCCCCTGCTGGGGCTGTCACCAGCGTGAGCTCTGCAGGAAGAGCCAGCGCAGCTAGTGGAAAGCCAGTCCTGCACTGAGCTGCCCACAGAGCTCCAGGGGCAGGTGAGGAGGACAAAGGGAGCGTCCCAGGCCTGGGACACCTCAGGGCAGCTCGTGCTTCTTCTCAGGACCAGGACACCGTGTCTTGGGCCTCCATCTGCAGGGAACAGCTCAGCCCCCACCAGGGAGAGGCTCGGGGCCATTCCTGCTCTGCTGATTCTCCTCTAAGTCAAATCATTCTGCCGCTCGTTGGTGGAGGCACCAGGGACTGGACCAGCGGCTCTTGTGCACTGAGCCTCATCCCCAGCCCTTTTAATTCCTCATTTTGAGACAGGGTCTTGCTGAGTAGCTCAGGGCCTTGCTGAGTTGCCCTGGCTGGCCTCAAAGTTGTGGTCCTCCTGCCTCAACCTCCTGAGTGGCTGGGGCTATGGGCGTGGGCCACGGTGCCAGCTCCTTGTTCATCTTTTAGGCAGGGAAAATGAAGACATGGCTCTCCTCTGGATACCCTTTGAAGTGTGAGTGAAAAAGCGAGCCATCTCAGTCACAGAAGTCCAGCTAGAGTTTGAATATGCATGATGTAGGCCTGCTGCCAAAGTGAAGGGGGGTGCACCCAGGCACTGCTCCCAGCAGGGATCCAGGGAGGCCATCGGCACGTTCCCACCGCTGTGGAGACCACGTCCTCTCTCCAGGTGTCCCCAAGGGCAGACCTGGGAGGAAGGCCGGGACAGGCAACCCAGAGTCATTTGTGACTTGCTGATACAGCTCAGAGCAGGGCAGCCAGCAGGGACTCCCTGGGAGCAGTCCTGCACCAGAGACCAACAGCCAGGAGCCCCCGGGAATCTCGGCTCGGCGGAGACAGAGCAGGCCTTCCTCAACTCAGAGCGAGGCCCTGCCCTGGGCAGCGGGCCTCGGGGGCCAGCTCCAGCAAGCGGCCTGTCTCAAGAAGAAAATGTGCTTAAACTACAAACCCCACATAGCAGAGTTTTCATTTTAGGAAGAAGAAAAATGCTACAAGTGGTGCGTCCCCCACTCCGAAACTCCTAAATCCAAAATGCCCCAGAATCTGAGACTTTGAATGCTGGCCTGATGCTGCAAGTGAAGAGTTCTACGCCCAACAGGTCATCGTCACAACTCCGTGAGATACTGCGTGAGACCGCCTTCCGAACATGCATACGGGGTGTGAGAGATATCCAGCCTATGATCTAAAAAATGATGCACTCAGGTGGGAAAGATTCTGAAGAAATCTTTGGAGAAAAAGAAAATTAGTACTTCTTAAGTCACTTTTGATAGATGGGCTTGGGCCCACAGGCCACACCCCAGCAAGTTTCTGCTTCCTGAGCAAACTTGTTGCATTTCCCCCGGGAGGAGCCAATAGATTCAAAGGTCGCTCTGGTACACCCCCACCAGAAACCGCTACTTCAGCTCCCGGCCTTCTGGAGCTCACGCGCGCTCTCCCACACCTCTTCTCCTTCCGACTGGCCTTAGGCTGGTGGACAAGTCTTGGCTGCACAGTGGTCTCCGGTGTGGTTTTTTGCCCTTCAACTTCTAGCTTTGAATTTGGCACTTCCTGCCTTCTTGCAGCATCAGCTGCCGACTTCATCAGTTTGCGTGAGGAGGCGTGCACCTCTCCGAGCACTGCGCACGCACTGCTACCTGGAGGGCAGAGGGAAGACCTGGGCAGGTGGGCACGCACGGCGCTGCTGCGCAGTCCTGAGACCCAGCAGGCGCCACGCTGGATCCACGCTCCCTGTGCACGCTCCCAGGTGCTTCCACACCAAAGCCAGAGCGAGTGACGGAGCCGCACCCTCCTGTCCGGACCCACCCTGCACTCCCGGGGCCTCAGGTAGGTGGGGTCTGTAGCTGGCCAAGGAAGCGAAGAGCTGCTGGTGGGCTGCAGGGACTGGGGGCTGCGTTTGTGGACACGTTTGTACGTTTTTTATTCAGCAAATATTTGCTGCTGCTGCCTGACGTGGAACACTGCTTGGGCCTTTCCATCCAGACCCTCCTGCACGCAAAGCAGGCACCCAGGTGAGCATGTCTGTCACCTGAAAGGAGTGGACACCAGCACGTCCAGGCTGCCTGGTGTCCAGAGAGGCCCCGGCATCCGGCTGGTGGACTGCCGAGGCCAGACACTCACCAGTGAAAGTCGACAAGCCGTGGAGAGGGGTGGGCTGAGTTAGGACCCCGCAGTGTCCTCATCCTCATCCCCAAACCTCTGAATGTCCCCTCTGTGGCAAAGGGACTTTGCAGAGGGGCTAAGTTAAGGATTTCGAGATGGGAGGTGTTCCTGGACGATCCTGGGAGACCCACAGAATCACAACCTCCTTCTCCAGAGACAGAGACCAGAAAATAGGAGGTGACGGGCAGACAGAAGTAGAGATGGAGGAGGTCACCGGCCCCGGGAGGCCGGTGGCTGCCCAAACCCGGGAAGGCCAGGGAATGGGTCCCATGTCTGGCCCAGCTGCAGGAAGACGGGGCCCGTGGCCTCCAAAGCTGAGAGCACAAATCCCCGCGATCCTAAGGCCAACCGTGGCCTGCTGCAGCAACCCCAGGCCAGGGAGTCACAGGTGGGAGAAGCGGAGAAGAGACCAAGCAGCTGGGGACCCGCACGGCACCTGCCAGCTGAGGCCCAGCCTTGCAAGGGCCCCGTGGCTCACCCAGAAGCTGGGGAGGACACGCAGGTCAGGAAAGGAAGGAGGAAGCGAGAGACGACTTGAGAACCTGAAAGCAGGGCCCGGGGGGGCTCACTCACCCGCCTCCTCACTGCGAGAAGCCTGGCGGGAAGGCTCTGAGAGACCACGTTTCTGCCCGACATTTCGCGTTATTCTTTTTACACGATTGCCTTTCCGTGCTCAGAGTCTACAAGTCTTCATCATCATGATCACATTTCCTTGGAAGTCCTGAGACATGTGGTCAAGCCCGCATGTCAAAATTATGGTCTGGCCAGCACTGTGGCCACACCTGTCACCCTGGTGACTTGGGAGGCTGGGGCAGGAGGATCACAAGCTTGAGGCCAGTCTCAGAAACTTAATGAGGCCCTGTCCCAAAAGAAAGAAGGCTGGGGGTGTAGCTCAGTGGTAGAGCACCCCTGGATTCAATCCCCAGTGCTGCAAAAATAAACAAGGTGTGTGCATAAGTACATAAACAAAATCGCTGTCTCTCCATCCTAACGCCTGGGTCTGGCTGGGCTTGGTGGCTGGAACCTGATCTTTTCCTGGGCATGGTCCCCTGCTTCTTCATGGCCCGCAGGCTTTACTCTGTCCTGGATGCTGTGAAGGACGTGTCACAGAGGCCCGGAGGCTGTCCCCTTCTCTGAGGACGGACGCATTTCTCTAGAAGGTATTTTGCCTCTCTGAGCTCATGACCCAAACTCTGTCTTCCTTACTCAGTGCTCAGACCTGCAGCTGTTTGGTCTCTTTCATGGGGACCTTGGAGTCTCCCTGTGCATGTGGGTGGAGGGAGGCCACAGCCTCCTGCAGAGGTGACCTGCAGTCCTGGCGGCCTCCTCCTGCCGCCCTCCTCTGCTCCTCTGGGGCCTGGACCTGGGCCTGCGGCTCTGCTGGAGTCCTCCGCCGCGCCCCACCCCACCCAGTGCAGAACGTGGGAAGTCCCGGGCAAAAGGCCAGACACCCACAGTTGCCCCTGCGTCCCTCCTTCCCGCCTGGGGAGGCACGCCGCAGTTTTTGGATTTCAGTCGCTGCACTGCCTTCAAGTGGTCGAGTTTTTAAGATCGTTTTTCTTAGGGTCTAGCCTCCTTGCCCGGAGGCGGGCTTGCCAGCAAGCTTCTCGCCCTGGCTTGTTCCCCGGGGACCCTGCGGTCACCTGTCTTTCCTCCGGTGTCGCTCACTCCCCACCGGGTCTGCACGGCTCCTCTGGTGGAGTGGCTGCCGGCAGGACCGTGCCCGGTGTCTACTGGAGGCCAACAGTCCAGACTCCAGCCTGACCCTCCTGCCCAGGCACAGGACTCTGAGAGCGGCCCTGACCCAGGCTACCCCCGCCAGCACACCAACCACCCATGGAGCCCTTGGGCACTGCGCCAGGGAAGCCGGCACCCCGGGAGAGTTCTGGAGGGCGACAGCGGCAGGCGCAGGTGGCCGGCAGGTGGCTCGACCCCTGCCAGGCAGCCTGACGCTCTGACTCGATGGCACGTGGCAGAGCACGGAGCTCGGAGGCAGCAGGAGGCAGGGCCTGGGCACAGCCCTCCTGCAGCCACTGCTGCTCAGGGACCCTCGCCACGCCCAGAAGGCAGGCAGGGAGTCCCCAGCCCAGCTCTCCACCGATGGGAAAATTCATGATACTCACGAAGGAAATAGGAGAAAATCCAACCTGCAAAATCCAGTTCATTGCCCTGCAAACAATACCCGGAAAAAGAGAACTACCGCTTTGAAATGTGGATCCTGTGCTTGGCAGAGATTGAAGTGAGATCCTGGGGGCCTGCCTGAATGCCAAGCCCTGCCCGCTGACCCCAGACCTCCTCTCCATTCCCATCCGCCTGAGCCAACGTGGGGGCTCCCCGTTAATTTCAGAAGGGCACATTAGCTAGAGAAACCGACCATTCGAGTGAGAGGCCTGTTGAGTATTTTTCTCTGATGTCACATTGGACCTTGGTTCTCAAGGGTGGTCTCAGCAGAGGTGATAAGTTTTCCCAGTGACGGTTTCACCAGGGGCAGATCTCATGGCAAACTCTTGGTCAAAGTATGTGAAAAAGACGTTTCCTCTGGTGGCCTTCCTCCTTGAGCTGCCTAGTGGAGTCATGAAGGGAAACAGGCAGATGAGCCCCGCGGTGGCAGCAGACATCCTCCCCGCTCAGAGGAAGGCGAAGAACACACTGTGACAGGAAGGCTCACGGGGCACCCAACCACTGAGCCACACCTTACACCTCCAGCCCTTTTTAGTTAGTTATTATTTATTTTTTATACTAAGTTGCCTACAGCCTCACAAAACTGCTGAGGCTGGCCTCAAACTTGCAATTCCTGCCTCAGCCTCCCAAATTGCTGGGATTACAGGTGTGCACCATGATGCCTGGTTCTGACTTGGGCATTTAGAAGCCCAAACATGCATTCCCAGGTTCCGCCTTCTCGGGTTTGTAATTCCTCTCTCCTGCTACAATGTATCAAGATTGAACAGGGTGGATGTGCTCTGCACCAGGGAGAATGCTCCCTTTTAATTCACAAGGGCTTTGTGTATACATTTCTAACACTAGTCATTTGATTACTTGAGCAAAATAATGTGTTTTCTATATTCATTAATACTTATCCAAGATACGAGATGTATACGAAGACTGCAAACACGCAGCAATCTCCCTTCTTGCACATGGAACCAAAGCTCAAGATTTGTCGGTCTTTTTGCATAATGACAGTTTTATTAAAAGGGACGCTCCTGCTGTACAGAAGACCATTCCTCATAATAGTCACAGCGTGGAAACGGTTCTTCCCTGCTGCTGATGACATATCTCTTTTAATATTCCGTACCTTCTGCGTTATTAGACTTTAAAGCGGATCTGTGCTGACTATTTGGGTATCACTGTCTGAGTCTGGCCCATGGCGTTATCATCTCACATTTCTTTTTCACGTGGCGCACCTGTCCGTGGAGTCGGAGGGGTTCCTGGTCAGGTGCGGGAGAGGCACGCAGAGACAGCAGCCAGGACGTGGAGCCGAAGCAGGTTGTCAGGAACGGGCCCCGCCTGGGGCTCTGCTCCAGCTGGGTGGGCTCGGCACCCCGGGGTGCCTGCTGCTGGCGGGCGTGCCCGCTGTTCCACAGTCCATGCGACCCCAAGGTGAGGCTCACACCTCCATGGCATGAGAGAGGGCAGCTCCTTGAAGGAACTGAACCAACTCTCCCTGAATCCACGTTCACCAGATCTGGAAAAGCAGATGTGGAAAAGTAGGTCAAGTGGAAGTGATGTAGCTGTGTTAGGAATTAAAATAGACAGACTTCGAAATTGTTTTCAACTGAAACTCGCCCTCTGCTCGGGCCTGACGCTCGTGTTCCGTCAGATGCCGGCTGGCGCTGCTCCAAGCAGAGGCTGCAGGAGGGCAGGAGGCCAGCCCGGAGACCCCCTCCAGAGGAGCTGCGGCCAAGGCAGAGCCTCCTCCTAGGTGACTCCCGGTGGCGCTTGGTGACCTGAGTTTAGAGATTCTTTTGATAAGACGCAGGTAATGCCGGGGATGGTCAGTGACCTGGTGCCGGCCTCCCAGGCCAGGAGGCAGACAGCAGCGTGGAAAGGTGGGCGAAGCCAGGGGACAGTGCACCCTGCCTCTCCAGGGGCCTAGCGCTGGGGCCACCTGCAGAACGCAGACGCAGGCCGTCTCGGAGTCGGCCAGGGATCTGACTCAACGCCGGGCGGGAGGCTGGGCCTCCCAGCTGGGACCCAGTGACCACGGGCTACTAACGTCCACATCAGAGACGCCTAGAGACTGTCCCCACTCTGAACGCCTTTCCTGTCATTTTAAAAAGGGCCATCGGGCTCCATCTGACCGCTGTCCCTGTCCCTGACCTCGTTGCCGCCAGGGGCAGAGCCAAGTGGGCATCGTCCCAGCTGAGCTCCACCTCCTGCCCTGCTCTGCAGGTGGCCACCAGGCGAGGACACTGTGAGCTCCGTCCTGTGACCAGGCTGCTGCTGCAAAGGTTGAGCCCCCGGCCCACTGCTTAAAGCGCCCAGTGTGGCCCGCAGACTACACGATCTACTCACACGAAGAGGGAGGGGGGTCTTGGCTCTGGGTCGTTCTGTGTGTTTGCTTTGTAAAGTGGCCCTACAATGCAGAGCCTTAACTGAGGAGGGAGAGCAGGGGCACAGTGAGGAGCAGGATGCCACAGCTGTGTGTGGAGGAAAGACACCAATCTTGACATGTAAATTGTCTCCTAAGCCTAAACATGTTACAGGAGTGCACAGAAAGTCTCAAACAGTAAAAAAAAAAAAAAAAAAAAAAAAAAAAGTTCTCACGGATACCACGCCAAGGCGAAGCCCCACGGGGCCTCACCCACCTGCCCGCAGTGGCCCTGCCCCTGCTCGGTGAGTTAGAGAACAAGGACTGCTGCAGAAACAGCTAGGCCCTGCCCGCCTGCTGCCCAGGACAGGCCCACAAGTGGCCCGGAGAGAAGGCTGCTGCTCCCAACGGCCCTGCACACCCTCAGACCTGCCTGGCTGCACTTGGACATCTACACACAGTTTATGGGTTCAAATAAACACTTAGTACTTAAATATTGACTATTCACATTGAAATATATGAAAGTTAAAATCCTAGTTTTCCCTATGGATTTAAGTGTAATTCACAACCATTATTATCCCAGGTGTAAATCTGGTAAATTACGGGAATCACCCTTCCCGTTTCTTTCTTCAATCACTGTAATTAGAGTTATGCCACCTGGTTTTTTTTCAAACACCACTTTGGTTTACAACCTAGTGAGTGAAATTTCCTTGATCTCTGAAACAGTGTGTCTGAAAATGCAGTAGGTCCAGGGATCTTTGAGATTCGACTTCCCTAACAAGAAAGGCTTGCTTGAATATGCTCACACAGTTCACGGCAAAGACCCATGAACTACCAGGACGTGGGGCGTATTAACCACGCCTTTGCTGAGATGAGTCTGTTTGAAGAATCTCAGAATCCAGCAGCTTAAAGCAAGGTCATGTATCGAGTGCGGACCTCTCGCTCGGGTCTCTGTCCCCGGGTTCCCAGGCTCTGGCCCCCACCCCCGTGGAGCTCATCGGCCTCGTGGCCTGGACCCCAGGCTCCGTAGGGCTGCAGGTGCCCGTCCTTCTCTGGGGAAAGTCAAAGCCCAGGAGGCCAAAAGGACAGCCCAGGGCTCCAGAGCTCCAGAGGTCCCGTCCCCAGAGGTGACCTCACCAAGCGGAGGGTGGAGAGAGTCTCCATTGGCCCTGGTAGGGGCCAGGGGACACCAAAGCAGGGGAGGGGGCATGGAGGCCCAGCCACCATCCAGCTACCATGGAGGCCTCATGCCCACGGCCAACCCCAGACACAGCAGTCACAGGTCCAAGGGGCCAGGCAGGGAAGAACGGCTGCCCTGACCTCAGCTAGCTGGATGTCCAGTCAGAAGACCGCAAGGCAGAAGAAAGACTCAGCCAGGGTCAGAAGTGAGGTCGCGTCCCAGCCTGCGGCAGATTCTGTGGAGGAGAGCAATGGATTTGCCAACCAAAATAAATGAATGGCAGATTAACAGCTGCACAGGGCACCGTCTCCCAAGGACAGAGACCGTCCTGTTTCCTAGCACAGCCACCCAAGGTCTCCAGCATGATCACACTGCAGTTTTCAAAAAAACCCTTAATGAATTTATGAAGTGACGCAAAAGAAAATGAGAAACAAATAACAGAAGTTCAAAACAAAAACCAATTACATGTTTGAAGAATGAACCCCAAATAGCTCTTCAAAAGGGAAATAAAAGCTCCAATTAAAGACTAATTTAAAAAGTGAGTTGAGAACCTGACACTTGAAGATGAACAGGGTGTGGGAAGGCTGAATTCAGAGAACATGCCTGTGTTCAAGAGCTGTTGCCAAGCGCAGGGAGCTGCGGTGGCGTCTGCCCGCTGGAGTCCTGGGCCTCCAGGCCCACGTAGGTTCCGTGCCGACAGCATCGGGGAGGGGATCCCGCGTGGTCTGCGGGGCTGCCACAGCCGTGATGAGGGAATTGAAGACGAAGCAGAGGAGGCTGTAGCTGGCTCTTAGCACGTGCTGGTTTCTGGGGTTTCCTCAGTTCTCTGTGGTCAGATGCAGCCCTTTCATAATTTTAGGGGAGTGTTCTTTCAGGCAAAAAAGGACGCCTCCCTGGACCCGCAGGGGCTCAGGGCCGCGTCTCGCCTGGCCCAGCACCGCCCAGGTGCTCCTGTGTCCTGGCCCGGCTGTTCCTGGGGCTCCTGCGGGAAGCAGGTTTGCAACAGGTGCCTCTGACTGCGTCTTGACTGGCTTCGGGAGGAAGCCGGCCAGGAAGGCAGCCTCTCGCCTGCAGCCCAGGTCCAGGTGGAGACTGCGCAGGTATCCCGGGGCCCACCATCAGCTCCGGGGCACACCGGGCACCAAGGTTCATGGCTCCTGCCGCCTGCTTCTGACCAGCACCCTGTCTGCTTGGCTCTGCCCTGGGGGGTGAGAACCTGGCATCAGTGTCTTTGCGTCTGGTGAGGCCCAGTTCTTTGGGGTGCTCAGTGTGCTGGGGCAGCCGACTCCAAGCAGGAGCCCCCAAGGGGCCGCAGGCCAGGTGAGGCTGCTCCCCCGGGGAAGCATGCACGGACTCGGGCAACGCACTGCAACGCACGTGGCCCCCTGAGGGCGGGACACGTCAGCAGCAGATGCCTCGCATTATCTGACCTGCACTCACAGCAAGGCCCTGCGGCAGGTCTGGGAAGCCATAGATGTCATGGCCCCCGAGCGCCTGTCAGCGGGTCTGTCCGACCCTAGGCTGTGCATTTCAAGCTTGGCTACGCCACCTCCCCAAAACTTTGCTCTCTGGATTGAAATATATCCAATCCCCCCCAAAACACCTTGGTGCAGGAAGAGACCCGTCTGCCGCAGGTCGTGACCTCTCTGAACTGCTGCAAGACCACACACCCCCAATGCTGGACTGGTGGGAGTGTTTGGTTGGGCGATGGGATCTGAAGCCGCCAGAGTGACGTGGTCAAAGTCCGACGTGCCGCTACGGGATGGCTTTGAAGATGGGGTCACTTCATCTCTGTGGGCTCCAGGGCCTCCGTTCAGAAAGGGAAACTGGGATACAGGAACTCGGAGCGGCCAGCACTGACGTCACCCAGAGCCGCGGGTGGGGATGCTCCCGCCCAGCAGGCCTGAGGCTGCGCCGCGTTAGCAGGAGCCCGAGCTCCTGACCACAGGTTGAGGTGCCCGGCTTTTCTCGGCTACAGCTCTTAGCCTCCACTCTGGCTTGACTGGCGCTGCCTCCTTTTTCTATCAGTGTCTGCAGCTTGGGGAAAATGCTTCAGTTGTGATAAGCCAGAATCAAAGGGAAGTGCCTGGGGCCCCAGGAGCCCCGGCAGACAGGGCTCCCCGAGGCCCACGCTGGCCAGGTCTCATCCTGCACAGCCGAGGCCTGAGGAGGCTGCGATGGGTCACAGGGCTTTCCTACCATGTCACCAGCCATGCCACCACCCACACCACCAGCCACCCACTCCCCTTCTGGACACCTCCTTGCCATTGAGAAGCAGGTGTCACCGGAAATGCCACCATAAAAGCACTCTGCACTGGGGCCAGCCATCTGCCCTGGCGCGGCAGCTATTTTAAGTTCCTGGTCCCTTCACAGCCAGTTCACAATCACCCATCACGAGAGAGGGTCAGCGGCAGCACCCGGGCCAACTGGCAGGCAATTAAAAGCCCCGCACGCCCAGCTTTAAACTGAACCGCAGGCCGCGAGTGGAGAGCCTGCGGCCATTGGGGCTCCACAGACTCTAAAGCTCTTAGAATTGTTATGGAAACAACATCTTTGCATGTTGACTCCAAATCAAATAATAAAATAATAACTGAGCTCTCGTTCAGCACCCTGACGACACGCTCCACATTCCAGTCACGTCACTCTTGGTCTTACTTCCACATCCGCCACTAGCGCGGGCACGGCAGTGTTCACAGTCCTGTCCATTCTCGGGGCTGTCCGTGAGCTCCTGCAGGGGCTCAGCTCGTGCGTGACCCCCAAGCCTGACCAGGTGCTCACTGTGCTGGTGTAGCTCCTTCGGGGCTGTCCGTGAGCTCCTGCGGGGGGCTCAGCTCGTGCGTGACCCCCAAGCCTGACCAGGTGCTCACTGTGCTGGTGTAGCTCCTTCGGGGCTGTCCGTGAGCTCCTGCAGGGGCTCAGCTCATGTGCGTGACCCCCAAGTCTGACCAGGTGCTCACTGTGCTGGTGTAGCGCCTTCAGGGCTGTCCGTGAGCTCCTGCAGGGGCTCAGCTCATGTGCGTGACCCCCAAGTCTGACCAGGTGCTCACTGTGCTGGTGTAGCTCCTTCGGGGCTGTCCGTGAGCTCCTGCGGGGGGCTCAGCTCATGTGCGTGCCCCCAAGCCTGACCAGGTGCTCACTGTGCTGGTGTAGCGCCTTCGGGGCTGTCCGTGAGCTCCTGCAGGGGCTCAGCTCATGTGCGTGCCCCCAAGCCTGACCAGGTGCTCACTGTGCTGGTGTAGCTCCTTCGGGGCTGTCCGTGAGCTCCTGCGGGGGGCTCAGCTCATGTGCGTGCCCCCAAGCCTGACCAGGTGCTCACTGTGCTGGTGTAGCGCCTTCGGGGCTGTCCGTGAGCTCCTGCGGGGGCTCAGCTCATGTGCGTGCCCCCAAGCCTGACCAGGTGCTCACTGTGCTGGTGTAGCGCCTTCGGGGCTGTCCGTGAGCTCCTGCAGGGGGGGCTCAGCTCATGTGCGTGCCCCCAAGCCTGACCAGGTGCTCACTGTGCTGGTGTAGCGCCTTCAGGGCTGTCCGTGAGCTCCTGCGGGGGGCTCAGCTCATGTGCGTGCCCCCAAGCCTGACCAGGTGCTCACTGTGCTGGTGTAGCGCCTTCGTCCGCTGCTCTTGCCCTCTGGCTGGAGCTTATTTCTTGTTCTGTAAAGTGCAGATCGAAGGCAGGTCCTCTGCTCTGAGGTGAGTTCACACCTGCATCTTCCTTTAGTCACCATCCCTCCCTCCCACTCCCACGTTCCCTCTGCACTGTGCCTGCTACGTGTTCGAGTCTGCGTCTGCATTCTATCCCACGGTCGAGTTCAGTGTGCTCTGATTTCTGTCTAGCTTGATCTCAAAGCCTAGAGAACCCATGAGCCACACTCACACTGTGCTCTGTGTGTTGCTCCCTGCAAGGGGACCCGTGACATGATTGCGTCCCCTTCTCTTCATGGCTCTTTGGTTTTCCTGGAGTTGTAACTGCCTTGTTTTTCTGGCCTTGACTGCTCTTGCTGTGCCCACGGGACCCAGTGTTCTGAGGTCAGTGAGCTCTCGCACCTCTGCTGCCCTCTCCCCGAGACCTGCCCTAAGGACTCTGTTCTCTTGGGCTCACTCGTCTCTACCCTTGTCATCCTGGAACTCAAATGTCCCTGCGTCCTGAGCTGCACCCACTTTTATCACAGATCCGTGTGTTCTTGGTGGTGTTCTTGAATCCCCACTGTTTTGTTGGAGCTCATCCTTATGTGGGACCCTAAGAAAGGGGCCGAGCGTGAGGGACAAACGGTGAGCCTTTGCAAACGTCCAGTCCATTCAGGGTTGAGGTGTTGCTTTGTGCAGGTGGGAACGCAGTCTGAACGTGGGCAGAGGTCTGAGCCAGAGACTCCCGCGTGGCCTGTGGACGCGACCTGAGCCTCAGCGTGGATGGAAGCCCGAGGAGGCGGAGACCCACACAGAGCAGAGTGGAGAGCAGTCGTGAGGTCCAGGCGCCTGGACAGAGCCATGAGGCCCCTCCTCTGGGGGCCAGGAGGCCCAGACCCAGGAGTCAGGGCAGCCAGGAGGTGGTCTGTGCCCCTCTGGCGGCCACTCTGGAGCCCTCCGTGCACACTTTCCACGGAGCTCGTGTCTTCCCATCTCTCCACGTCCCCCCCCCTGCCCCGTGCAGGTCTGTCTCTGAACCCACCTTTTCCTTAAAGGACCAAGACCTGCAGTCACACTGGAGTGTCCCCCCTTGGGACCTTCTCTTGCTCTGCTTCCCCCCACACCCTCCGTCCCCGTGAGGCTGCACGCAGGGCCACTGCAAGCTGGGACGTCAGCACCTCTCACAGAGAGACCACTGAACCCATGACCCTGCAGCCCACTGCTGCACACCCAGGCCTCAGGCAGCCTCCGCACCTCCAGCCCTCCGCGGAGCACCCCCAACATGTCCTCTCAGGCCTCCATGACCTGCTCACACATCTATATCTGTCACCCCAGCACCTTCCGTAGGCCACTTGTAGCTTTTCAAGAACTTGCTTTTGCCAATCGTATTTCCATTGTAAATAGTAGGTTAGCTGAATGCTGTGCAAAGGAGAAAGGAGAGCGACTGTCATGAAAACCAAGGCAAGTACTCTGGAAAAACTTGCTAGGAAGAAAAGTGACTTCAAATAACCACTATGAGATGAAGGTTGGGCGAGGCAGCCGTCAGAGAGAGCCTCCAGGGACGCGAAGGACCTTCACTCAGACGGGTTTCCAAGTACGTCTTCTGCTCTCAATTTCCTTACTATATTTATTTATTTATTTCTAATTAGGTGTATATGACAGCAGAATGCACTTTGATTCATTGTACACAAATGGGGCACAACTTTTCATTTCTCTGGTTGTACATGATGTGGTCACACTAAATGTGCAGCTATACATGTACCTAGGGCAATGACGTCCATCTCATTCCACCCTCTCCTGCCCCGTGCCCCAGGTCCCTCCCCTCCCTCCCCTTTGCCCAATTGAAGTTCCTCCATTCTTCCCATGACCCCCCCATTATGGATAGCATCCACTTATCAGAGAGAACATTCAGCCTTTGGTTTCAGGGGATTGGCTTTACTTCGCTTAGCATGATGTTCTCCAACTCCATCCATTTACCTGCAAATGCCATGATTTTATTCTCTTTCAATACTGAGTAATATTCCATTGTGTATATATACCACAGTTTCTTTATCCATTCATCTATTGAAGGGCATCTAGGTTGGTTCCATAGTTTAGCTATTGTGAATTGAGCTGCTATAAACATTGATATGGCTGCGTCACTGTAGTGTGCTGATTTTAAGTCCCTTGTGTAAAGACCGAGGAGTGGGATAGCTGGGTTAAACGGTGCTTCCATTCCAAGTTTTCTAAGGAATCTCCATACTGCTTTCCAGAGTGGTTGTACCAATTAGGCCCAAATCTTCATCATGTCAGATTAATTTCATTAATGTCAGTTCTAATTTCCTTAACCAGACTCCTTAAAAGCACAAGAAATAAAGTCAGAAATTAATAAAAGGGAAGGATTCAAACTAAAAAGCTTCTCAGCAAAGGAAACAATCAATAGTGTGAAGAGAGAGCCCACAGAGTGGGAGACCATCTTCACTACATGCACATCAGATAGAAAGCTAATTTCCAGGATATATAAAGAGCTCAAAAAACTTAACACCAAATAAATAAATAACCCAATCAATAAATGAGCTAAGGAAATGAGCAGACACTTCTCAGAAGAAGATATACAATTGGTCAGCAAATATATGAAAAAATGTTCAATTTCTTTAGCAATTAGGGAAATGCAAATCAAAACTACTCTAAGATCTCATCTCACACCACTCAGAATGGCAATCATCAAGAATACAGGCCACAGTGAGTGTTGGTGAGGATGTGGGGAGAGGTACACCCCGGATCCCCGTAAGAGGAACCCAGCTCACAAACTGAAGTCAACAGACTATATATGTGGTCCGTAAGAACAACAACAAGAGAAAGATCTTCTCGATTCCAGTCAGTGAATCTGCGCATAAAGCAAGCCCTGGCCGCACGGCAGGGTGGCAGATGAGGGCCACGCATTTGTCTGAAACGGACGTGGACACTTTTTGTGCTTATTATTGGGTTTACAACCCATGCCTCCACCGTGTCAGCCGCCAGTCTGGACTTCACAGAAAGATGGACCCCAAATTAACAGCACACCCTCAGGCATGCCAAGGGCAGAGCCCAGGGTGAAGCTCCGAGCTGCGGTGGCCGAGCAGGGCTGAGCTCACGCACTGGGCGCGGAGCACTGCTACTGGCCCTCCAGGGGGACGAGCAGTGGACGGTGGGGAGCCGCGACCTGACCCGGGGGCACCAGCAGAAAGCGAGGTCGGATGCAACACACACCGCATGCTCCTGCCCCAGCAAGTCTCGGTGCCTTTGCCCAGCCCATACTTGGTTTTCTCATCCCAGCAGAGGACGGGCCGGGGAAAAGGCAGTGGCCGCGGCAGGAGACCACTCCACACTGCAGCCGTGCACTCCCAGTCTGCAGAGCAGGCAGCAGGCACGGGGGGACCAAGCCGAGCCTGGGACGGTTCCAGACTTTGCAGACTCAGTGAATCCAGGAGCCGGTGAGGTGGAGAGGCCCAGCCCTCCCAGGATGAAGGAGCCCCAATTAGGGAGATGGCTATTGCGGTCAGCTGGAAGCCATAAGTTCCACCTGATAATAAGTATGTATGTGACGCACCTGTAAATGCACGTGAGGCACCCGCAAAGCTAAAGGTATATAACCGGGTGAAAGCGGTTGGAGTCAGGAGAAGAATGAATTCATTCAGTCAGTCATGCAGTCGCTTGGTCAGAAGAAGAAGAGTTCGGGTCGGAGAAGAAGAAAAGAATCAGAGCGGCCAGAACGTAGGCAGAGCGGTTACAGAAGAGAAACCAGATAGAAGAAGTAATTGCTGGTCAGAGTCAAGCCGAGGCTCCCGAGGAAGAAAGAAGAAAGAAGCTCTAAAAGCTAAGCTCTCTCTCTAAAGAAGAAATCTCTCTCTTTCAAGCTCTCTCTCTTTCTCTCTAAGCTCTAAGAAGAAAAGCTCTATCTTTCTCTCTCTCTAAGCTAAGAAGAAAAGAAGAAAGAAGAAAGCTCTCTCTAATCTTTCTCTCTAAGCTCTTTCTAAGAAGAAGAAAAATCTTTCTTTCTCTCTCTAAGCTCTCTCTAAGAAAGTAGAAGTAAAAGTAGTAATAGCTTTACTCTCCTCCGAGTTTTCCTCCCGCGGCGCCGTGGCTGGCCACGACAGGCAGCTTACACCAGGAGGCCCGGAGGGGCACTGCGTCCACAGAACCCGCCTCAGTCTCTTCCCACATCCAGCTCGATAAGCGGGTGTAGCCCTGGCTGCCAGGTGGAGACACTCAGGAAAGGGCCACAGAATTGAGGTGTCCAGAGGACCCAATCACAGTGACCCCTCTCCTCCCGCAGCCAGGAGCATCCTCGTGGGGTGCACTGCAGATCCGGGGGTGCCTCCCACACAGCTGAGCTTCTTGGATGTGCCTTCTCTGTTCCAGGGTCAGAGTCCTGCTGCCTGTTCACACTCACACACACACACACACACACACACACACACACACACGCAGCAGAAGCTCCTCAGGCCTCGGCGCAGCACCCCTGCTGACTCCCGCCCGGCCCGCCGGTCAGGATTTTCATTTCCCCTTTTTGCAGTTGAGGCTGCCAAAATGTCTCAAGGCACCGCAGCTCTGTGATTGATCCGGGCAATTTCCAGGTGCTCCTGCACTCGCGGAGGCGCGCTCTGAGCCTGTCGGCAGGCAGGGACCTTTTGTCACGGGTCACCTGCCTTCCTGGGAGCCCTTGGGGATCCGGGTGGTGCAGAGTGACTCTGGGAGCTGCCTGTCAGGGAGGGGACGAGGCCTGCATGGCTCAGGACGCTTAATCAAGTGCACTATTAGATCACACCCAGTCACAATGACGCCGTCAGGGCACAGGTGGGCGCACGGCTTGGTGAGACATCACTGTGCTCATTGAGATCATGAAAGCAAAACATAGTCTCAGAAAATCTGGAGCATAAAATGATAATTTTATTTAAATTGCCCGCTGTCAGTATTAATGTATTCTTATTTTCCTTCACAGACTTTAAAACGTGTGTGTTCACATACGTGTGTCTATACGTCCGCACACATGCATAATGCACAACTAGAGGCAGGTTGAGTACACAGACTGTATCTCACAGACATAGTGTGTGTGAATGTGTGCATGACTTGGGTAATCCGGGGAAGCTCTGCTGACGGGGCGTCCGTCCCGCTGTCCCGTCCAGCACTCAGCCCCGGCCTCCCCAGGCCTCCCGGGGCAGCGCTCTGCACGGTCATCTGTCAGCTGGCCCCCCGTGTTCATCTAGGCTCTTACAAAAGCAGGTTGCTGCGTCTTCCACTGAACCGCACGGGTGAGAGCCACACAGGGTGACTCTGTGGTCCCTGGGGTTCCCCTTTGCTCGGGGAGGGTCACAGCAACGAGGCAAAGTGCCCCCGATGAGCAGCACTGATGTGCTTTGCACAAAGCCAAAGGGGTCTGTCCACAAAGGGCTGTTCCAGAGAGCTGTCGCCAGCACCGAGTGCTACCTCAAAACCACACGCACGTCCACCTGACGGGTGGGAAGTGGCATTTCGTTTTCTGTCTGATTAATCTGCATGTCCAGGCCCCCCGGATCTGAACGTGTCTCTCACCGCAGTGGTGTCCTGGACTTCTTTTTTTGCTTTACATTCATATTCCTTCTATTTGTAATTTTTTTTTTTTGGTCTTTATGTTTTTCGTATGAATTTCTGTGAAAATAATTGGCAATTAATTTTCTAGCTCTTGAATACAATTTTCAAATGATATCAATTAAAGAGGAAGAGGATTTGAGGCTGTGCTTTCCAGAGCCTCACACCGTGCACCTTGCAAGTCTTTTAAAAGGTCAATGCTTCCTCAAAGTCAGACCTCAATCTGGACAGGCTACTGCCGGAAGGAGCCGGCTTGAAGCGAGCTCAAGTTCTGACTTCCCAAAATGTCAGCCTCGTGAATTCGGCCCTCAAACAGAGTCAGGCGCCTTCTCCACTCAGCAGACGTCCGCTGAGCCATGGGGGCTTTGAACCCGTCCTGAGCCTGAGATTCAGATGCAGAGATGAGACGTGGATTCTTCTCTGGCCTTCCTTAAATCCCGCGAGCCCAGGTCTTTGCCAGCCTGGCATCTCGGGGTTGAAACACGAGAGCGCTCGTGACAACAGTGCAGGTGACATGGGGAGCCTTCTTCAGTCTCTGACAGATCATCTGATCCACGCCAGGAGAGGCCTTCATCCTAATGTCGCCGTGACTCCCCCGCCACGAGGCGGCTCTGTCCCAAGTGCTCTCCTTGCCCCTCAGCCTTGACAAGAGGGAACCAGAGTGGCCCTGGGAGCCCAGCTGAGACCCCAGGGGCTCACGTCTGATGACAGGCATGTGCAAGTGTCCTGATCCCTGCGCCCTAAAGCGATGAGCCCCTCTCCTGCTGCAGCGGAGCACAGGGAGCCCCTTGTCTCGGGAGAAAGGACAGCCACCTAAGTGCTGAGGGCTGGCGCACGCATGCCTCCTCTCTAAAGTGGGGACATCGGTGAATCAAATGACTAGGTAGGAGGGACTGAACTGCACAGAGCCAAGCAAGAGCAGGCCCCACCCACCCGCTCTCTGCCCACAGGACCATGGCAAGGCCAGCTGCCCGCTACCAGAGTGCATGACACCAAAGCTCTGCTAAGGGACAAGTCCACGTGACTTCTGAAAATCAGAGACAAAAGCCGACCAGGTCTGAAGGCTGGTCCTGTTGGTCAGGCATCATGGACCAGGTGGTCCTCCCTGCTGGGCCCTGATGGGAAAACGGGGCATTTGGAAAGGGCTGCAGGCTAAAGCCCACCTACAGGCCCAGGCCTGCAGGACAGGCAGGGGGAGGGACACAGAATGGCGAGGAGCCCCTGAAGACAGTGATGAGGAGGGAGCAGGGCTCTCGGAAGAGGCTGCTGAGTGACAAATTGTGGGCTGGGGATCAGGAGCCCAGGCGGCTGCCGGCGCGTGGAAGCAGCCTGTCACTCTGCCAGGAGAAACAAAGATCTGCCACAGCCTCCTGAGGCCCCGCGGGAGGCTGTAACCCCTTCACACCTTATTGCCGGGAAGTGACTCTGTGATTTGACACATTAAAAGCAAGTTCAGGGGGCTCCTCTCCAGCGGGTTGGAACCTCCAAGTGACAGGCCTTCCCTCCCGGCCTGGCCCCTCCCGCCGAGCCGGGGCTTCACAGGAGCCGCTGGAAAGAGGGGGCGGGGAGGGGGGCTTCACTGGACTGTGTGTCCCCAAGACCGGGAGACACTGGGGCGGCCTTTCGCTGAAAGCTGAAGATGCCACCGCCAACAATCAGCGACAGTAACAATAATGAAACCGTCCTCTCCTGATGTGCGGTCCGGTGGCCGGCCAGCAGGGAGGCTCTGTGGCTGCCCAAACCACGGCCGGCCCCACCTGCACTCCTGTCCAGCGCTGCTCAGCTACCCAAATCCCTGCCCAGCTCCTGCCTACAGCTGCCCAGTCATGCCCCACCCCATGTCCAGCAACGCCCAGTCATGCCCAGTACCAGTAAGGCCCTGTCCAGTTCTGTCCAGTCCTACCCAGCCCCAGTCCCGCGGGCTGGGAGCGCGGCGCTCGAGCCGGCGAGTCCGCGGGCGGCCAGCAGAGGGCGCGCTGCCCGGAGCCCGCCGGACCGCCGCGCTCGGCCGGGACCCGCGGACCCTGCGGACTGGGCGGCGAGCGGGAGGCGCCTGCGCCCGCTGGGCCCGGGGCCGGGCGAGGGGTCGGGACGCGGTGGCTGCGGCGCCGGGAGGGCGGTGGCCGCTGTAAGTCAACGCGTTTGTGCCACCTGTTGGCTCGGGGCCGCACTGCACGAGCCGGGAGGCGGCTCGGGCCAGGGGCGCAGTGCGCTGGCGGGGCCCGCGGCGGCTGCGGAGGAGCCCGGGAAGGCCGGGCCTCGCGAGGCTGCCAGGGCCGGCGAGTGCAAGGAGTCCCGGGAAGGCCCGAGCCGCGCTCTCCCCGGGGCTGCAGTTCCAAACAGTTTTCTTCTTCTATTCTAAGTGATGCGTCGCGATTCGTAGTGCACTCGCGGAGCGCACTGCCACACGTCTCTGGTTGTGCACAAAGTGTCCTCACACATGCACCTAGGGCAATGGTATCCATCTCAGTCTAGATCTGTTTTCTTCTTCTTCTTCACCCTTCTGCCCCCTCCCGGCCCCTCCCTCCCCACTGGCCTTTCTAGAGTTCCTCTAATCCTCCTGTGCTCCAGTCCCAACCCCACTGTGAATCAGCCTCCTTATGTCTGAGAAACATTCGGCATTTGGATTTTGGGGATTGGGTGACTTCACTTAGCATAAACAGCATGCTACAGGGACACAGCCACATCAATGTTTATTGCAACACAACTCACAATCGCTGAACTGTGGAACCAACCTAGATGCCCTTCAGTAGATGAATGGATAAAGAAAATGTGGTATATACACACAATGGAATATTACTCAGCAATAAAAGATAATAAAATAATGGCGTTCCAAACTTATTTTTAATACAGTATTTTAAGAGACTAATTAATAGTTCACTGCCTGGCGTTTTTCCAAGTTCAAGTATCAAAAAGAAAATACCACTTAAACAGCAATAGGTCTCATTATTTTACTTACATTTATCTTTATCTTCTTTTTAATGACTACATATTTTTAAATGCATAAAAAGCTACTATATATAATATGCCACATGAAAAAAATATAAAGGATTACATGAGGTTCAGATTTACTAACCATATATGTGTGTGTGCACTATATATATATGTGTGTGTGTGCAATATATATATATATATATATATATATACATACACATATGGGGGGTCTGTTTTTTATTTTTTATACTGGGGATTGGACAACCCAGGGCTCTTTGCCACAGAGCTACATCCCCAGCCCTTTTCATTTTTTGAGACAGGGTCTCACTAAGTTGCTGAGGCTGGTCTTGAATTCAGCCCCCTGAGCCCCTGAGATAACAGGTATGGCCACTACACAGGGCTACAAACCGTAACTGTGAGTCTGGCCAAATGTGGCCTTTCCTACAGACACTCTGGCTTGTCTTAGGGTGCTTGTTTGGGGCTGTGCAGAATCGAGCCTTCCCTGTATGCTGCACCCTGGGGCTCCTTAGAAAGATGACCAGGGAGGACCTGGTTCTGTTCACCAGGCCCCATAAACATTCTAACCAGAAAAGGAAGCTGTAACAGTAAGAGAATTCATTAGAACAAGATGGCTATTCCCTGCGCCCACGTCAGATGCGTGTGATATGTGATCTATGAGGTTTGTGGTTTTCTGGAATTAATTCCTTCAAACTAAAAACAATCCATCATGAAGTGCGTGCACAAAGATATGAAAGAAGGTTCTAGCTGCAGCTGCTCATGCCCTGGTAATAGAATTGGAGAAGGGCTTTTGCTTTGTTTTGTTCTTTGCAGCTTTGGAACCAGGGCCTTGCACAGGCTAGACAAGTCTATGCCTCTGCTCCTGCAGCCTAGTGCTGTCTGCAAACAAACACGTGCGGAGAACGAGGTGGCGTGGGAGGAGGCCAAAGCCGGAGAGGCAGAATTGGCAGCTAGCGTCTTGTCTTTCTCACCTGCTCTGTCCTCGGTGTGGCTGGCTCCTTGCACTCCCAGTAGCGAATGGGAGACGGTGTGTGATAGGGAGGGTCATACAACTTACCATGGTCGGAGTGCTCTGCGGTAGTTCCTGTTTATCGGTGCACATTTTGTTTATACAACATTGTATACATGCACTAAATATAGCTCTTTTCTTTAATGTGAAAACATAGCACTTATGACTCACAGGAACCTAGCAGGAAAGAAAGACTTTGTATAAACATGAAGATGGGGAGAGGCAGGAGAGACACAGCCCGCCACCCACAGGTGTACACGCGTGCACATGTATGACCGACACTCTGAACAGATAGGTGGCAGGCATATGTCACAGGAAGAGCGGACTCTGTGCTCTCCTCCCTGCACACTACATCGCAACGTCACATGTGTGAAACTAAGTCCTGAGGAGAAAGCCAAGTGCCAGCCGGGACACAGGGCACAGGAAAGGGAGCCTGCCCCCCCCCCAGGACTCTGGGATGCAAGAGCAGTCACGCAGGATTCCAGGATGATTTCAGGGAACACCGCGCATTTCCGAGGCCCCCAACCCCACACACAGATAGAGGGACCAGCCTCCTCCACTCAGCCCGAGAGAGCACGTGTCGGCATGTGTGAAGACTTGGTGGCACAGTGTGGGAGAGAGGAAGCTCGATCCTGTGGCCTGAATATTTTAACACCAGGAACAGGGATATTCTGAATATCGGAAACCTTGGGAAAGTTAATATATGAGGATGTCATTCATATGCCAAGAAGAATTCATTGCAAAGGGACAAGAAAATATATAAAAATACTTTAAAGACATTCTGAATTGGGCATGAAATACCAAAAGTTCCAAGTGACCTTTTGAAAACACGGACCCTCGGTGCAGCCCTCCGGCCCTGCTCCCGTTAGCAGGTACAGCCGAGGCAGACGCACGCCCACTCCATGCTGGGTGTGGCGTCCCCTGGCGGGGCAGGGGGACGACACACGGGGGGCAGTCCAGGTGCCACGGCTCAGGCCCTCCCAGCACTGCGGACGCGACCCTCCGACTCTCCGAAGGACAGGCTGAGACCCGAGTCACCCACAGTGCTCCGTCCTCCTCGCAGCCCAGACACGGCCAAGAAAGGGCACCGATGTGGAGGGCAAGCTCCAGGAACCACAGAGCGTGGAGTCCTTCCCAGGGCCACCTTCCTTCAGCAGCGGGCGCTGGAAGCTCTGGGCGTGTGTGGGCACCAGGAGAAGAACAAGGGCAGTGACGTGGCCAGCGAGGGAGGGAACCTGTGACCTGGAAGCCCGAAGCAGGACGGGAGGGAGGGGCGGTGCAGGCGGTGGGACGAAGCCACGCGGGAGGAGAGCAGCTCCGGGCTTTGGGTCCGAGCGAGGGGACGGGCCACAGCAGGCACCCACCCAGTGCTCACCATGCCAAGATCTCTGCTGGGTGGAGCTGACACGCGGGCAGACGGCAGATGCGTGGCCTTGAGGGTTAGGATCCCGAGAGGACGGACGCCCGTCCTCACGTGGGACCGCAAAGTGAGCCCAGCGGTGCCCAGCGGTGCCCAGCGGTGGTGCACGTCCCTCTGAGCCTCGGGCTCAGGGCAGGGCAGGGCTCATCTGACGGATTTGTGCTGCTGGCCTTGCACTGAGGGAAGGGCTGGACACTGAGTGGGAAGCCCCGGGAGTTTTTTTTTTTTAATTTATTTATTTATTCTAAGTTGTTATCATGTTTGCAGAGTACATTTCATTTCATATTACATATAAAGAGCACAGTTTCTCAAGTGGCTGGTTTTATATAAAGTATTTTTACAACGATTGTGTCTTCATACATGTATTTAGGGTAGTCATGGATAACTCAGTCTGCCATTATTCCTGTCCCCTTGCCCTTCTCCTCCCACCCCCCTCTTTGTTCCATTTAAAGCTCTTTCATTCCTCTCATCCCCTCTCTCTTGCCTTTATAAGTCAGTATCTTCATATCAAAGAGATCATTCAACCTCTGGTTTTTTGGGATTGGCCGACTTCACTTAGCATTATTTTCTCCAACTCCATCCATTTACCTGCAAATGTCATGATTTTATTCTCTTTTACTGCTGAGTAGTGTTCCATTGTGTATATATACCAAAGTTTCCCTATCCATTCATCTGCTGATGGGCATCAGGGTTGGTTCCACAATCTAGCTATTGTGAATTGTGCTGCTATGAACATTGATGTGGCTGTGTCCCTGTAGTAAGCTATTTTTAAGTCCTTTGGGAATAGGCCAAGGAGTGGGATAGCTGGGTCAAATGGTGGTTCCATTCCCAGTTTTCCTAGGAATCTCCATACTGCTTTCCAGATTGGCTTCACCAATTTGCAGTTCCACCAGCAATGTAAGAGTGTGCCTTTTTACCCACATCCTCGCCAGCATTTATTGTTGTTTGTTTGTTTGTTTGTTTGTTTTTTGATATCTGCCATTCTGACTGGAGTAAGATGAAATCTTAGAGTAGTTTTGATTTGCATTTCTCTAATTGCTAGAGATGTTGAACATTTTTTGATATATTTGTTGATTATTTGCATATCATCTTCTGAGAAGTGTCTGTTTAGTTCCTTGGCCCATTTATTGATTGGATTATTTGGTGGTGTTTTTTTTTTTTTTTTTTTTTTTTTTTTTTGGTGTTAAGACTTTTGAGAGCTTTATAAACCCTTGAGGTTAGTGTTTTATCTAATGGGCTTGTGGTAAAGATTTGCTCCCATTCTGTAGGTTCTCTATTCACCTTACTGATTATTTCTTTTGTTGAGAAGAAGCTTTTTAATTTGAATCCATACCATTTATTGATTCTTGGTTTTAGTTCTTGCACTATAGGGGTCTTATTGAGGAAGTTGGGGCCTAAACCAACATGATGGAAATTTGGGCCTACTTTTTCTTCTATTAGGTGCAAGGTCTCTGGTTTAATTCCTAGGTACTTGATCCACTTTGAGTTAAGTTTTGTGCATGATGAGAGAAAGAGATTTAATTTCATTTTATTACATGAGGATTTCCAGTTTTCCCAACACCAATTGTTGAAGAGGCTGTCTTTTCTCCAGTGAACATTTTTGGCACCTTTGTCTAATATAAGACAACTGTAGGTGTGTGGGTTCATCTCTGTGTCTTCTATTCTGTGCCATTGGTCAACTGGTCTATTTTGGTACCAATACCATGCTGTTTTTGTTACTATTGCTTTGTAGTACAATTTAAGGTCTGGAATAGTGATGCCACCAGCTTCATTCTTCCTGTTAAGAATTGCTTTGGCTATTCTGGGTCTCATATTTTTCCAGATGAATTTCATGATTGCTTTTTCTATTTCTATGAGGAATTATATTGGGATTTTGATTGGTATTGCATTGAATCTGTATAGTGCTTTTGGGAGAATGGTCATTTTGACAATATTAGTTCTACTTATCCATGAACAAGGTAGATCTTTCCATCTTCTAAGATCTTCATTAATTTCTTTCTTTATTGTGTTGTAGTTTTCATTGTAGAGATCTTTCACTTCTTTTGTTAAGTGATTCCCAGATTTTTTTTTTTTTTTTTTTTTGAGGCTATAGTAAATGGGGTGGATTTCCTAGTTTCTCTTTCTGAGGTTTTGTTGCTGATGTACAGAAATGCCTTTGATTTATGGATATTGATTTTATATCCAGCCACTTTGCTGAATTCATTTATTAGATTTAGAAGATTTCTGGTGGAATTTTTTAGATCTTCTATGTATAGAATCATATCGTCTGCAAATAGTGATAATTTGAATTCTTCTTTTCCTATCCGTATCCCTTTAATTTCTTTCGTCTGTCTAATTTCTCTGGCTAGGGCTTCAAGAACTATGTTAAATAGGAGTGGTGAAGGCATCCCTGTCTTGTTCCAGTTTTTAGAGGGAATACTTTCAATTTATCTCCATTTAGGATGATGTTGGCTTGGGGTTTAGCATAGATGGCCTTTACGATGTTGAGGTATGTTCCTGTTATCCCTATTTTTGCTAGATTTTGAACATGAAGGAATGTTGTATTTTGTCAAATGCTTTCTCTGCATCTATTGAGATGATCATATGATTTTTATCTTTGAGCCTGTTGATGTGATGTATTACATTTATTGATTTTCTTATATTTTAACCAAACTTGCATCCCTGGAATGAAGCCCACTTGGTCATGGTGCACTATCTTTTTTATGTGTTTTTGTATTTGATTTGCCAGAATTTTATTGAGAATTTTTGCATCTATATTCATTAGAGATATTGGTCTGAAGTTTTCTTTCTTTGATTTGTCTCTGCCTGGTTTTGGAATCAGGGTGATATTGGCCTCATAGAATGAGTCTGGGAGTGTTCCCTCTTTTTCTATTTCATGAAATAGTTTTGAGAAGTGTTGGTGTTATTTCTTCTTTAAACGTCTTGTAGTACTCGGCTGTGTATCCATCCGGTCCTGGGCTTTTATTGGTTGGTAAGTTTTTTATGGTCCTCTATTTCTTTGGTTGAAATTGATCTATTTAAATTGTGGATATCATCCTGATTTAGTTTGGGCATATCATATGTTTTCAAGAAATTTGTCAATGCCTTTGTTATTTTCTATTTTATTTGAGTATAAATTTTCAAAATAATTTCTAATTATCTTCTGTATTTCTATAGTGTCTGTGTGATATTTCCTTTTTCATCGTAGATATTGGTAATTTGTGTTTTCTCTCTTCTTTGTTAGCATAGCTAATAGTTTATCAATTTTATTTATTTTTTCAAAGAAACAACTTTTTGTTCTGTCAATTTTTTCAATTGTTTTTATTTTTTGTTTCAATTTCATTAATTTCAGCTCTAATTTTAATTATTTCCTGTCTTCTACTTCTTTGGGGGTTGATTTGTTCTTCTTTTTCTAGGGCTTAAGATGTAATGTTAGTTCATTTATTTGTTGACTTTTTCTTTTTTGAAGGAATGAGCTCCATGCAATGAACTTTCCTCTTAGTACTGCCTTCAGAGTGTCCCAGAGATTTCGGTATGTGGTATCATTGTTCTCATTTACCTCTAAGAATTTCTTAATCTCCTTCTTAATGTCTTCTGCAACCCATTGATCATTCGATAGCATATTATTTAGTCTCCAGGTGTTAGAGTAGCTTTTTTTTCTTTTTTTTATCATTGATTTCTAATTTCATTCCATTATCATCTGATAGAATGCAGGGTACTACTATCTCTACTATTTTATATTTGCTTAGAGTCGCTTTGTGGCATAATATATGGTCTATTTTTGAGAAGGATCCATGTGCTGCTGAGAAGAAAGTGTATTGGCTCATCGATGGATGATATACTCTATATATGTCAGTTAAGTCTAAGTTATTAATTGTATTATTGAGTTCTATAGTTTTCTTTGTTTAACTTTTGTTTGTAAGATCTATCCAGTGGAGAAAGAGGTGTGTTAAAATCACCTAGAATTATTGTGTTGTGGTCTATTTGATTCTTGAACTTGAGAAGAGTTTGATTGATGAATGTAGATGCTCTTGGGGCATATATATTTATAACAGTTATATCTTGTTGATCTAGGATTCCCTTAAACAGTATGAAATGTCCATCTTTATCTCTTTTGATTAACTTTGGCTTGAAGTCTACTTTATTTGATATGAGGATAGAGACCCCTGCTTGTTTATGTAGACCATGTGAGTGATATATTTTATCCCATCCTTTCACCTTCAGTCTGTGGGCGTCTTTTCCTACGAGATGTGTCTCTTGAAGGCAACATATTATTTGGGTCTGTGTTTTTAATCCAATCTATTAGCCTATGTCTTCTAATTGGTGAGTTTAGGCCATTAACATTCAGGGTTATTATTGAAACATAATTTGTATTACTGGTCATTTTTATTTATTTATTTATTCTTGGTATTTTGGGTATTTAGCTTGACTTGGTTTCTCCTTTGGTTGGTTTTTTCCTTTATTGTAGTTCTTCCCTTTGCAGATTTTCATTGTTATTTTTCATTTCCTCCTTGTGGAATATTTTACCAAGAATGTTCTGTAGAGCAGGCTTTCTTGTAAATTCTTTTAGCTTTTGTTTATTGTGGAAGGTTTTTAGTTCATCCTCAAATCTAAAGCTTAATTTTGCTGGATATAAGATTCTTGGTTGGCATCCCTTATCTTTTAGAGCCTGGTATATGTTGTTCCAGGCTCTCCTGGGTTTGAGGGTCTGGGTTGAAAAATCTGCTGAGATGTGAATTGGTTTTCCCTTGTAGGTAATCTGACTTTTCTCTCTTGCAGCCTTTAAAATTCTATCTTTATTTTGTATGCTAGGCATTTTCATTACAATGTGCCTTGGTGTGGACCTGTTGTAATTTTGTACATTTGGTGTCCTGTAGGCCTCTTGTATTTGATTTTCAAATTCATTCTTCTTGCTTGGGAAATTTTCTGATATTATTTCATTGAAGAGATTGTGCATTCCTTTGGTTTGAATCTCTTTACCTTCCTCTATTCCAATAAATCTTAAATTTGGTCTTTTGATGGTATCCATAATTCTTGGATATTCTGTTCATGGTTTTTCGCCATCTTCACTGTGAGGTCAACTTTATTTTCAAGATTATATGTTTTGTCCTCATTGTCTGAGGTCCTATCTTCCAAGTGGTCCAGTCTGTTGGTGATGCTTTCTATTGAATTTTTTAAGTGGCATACTGTTTTTTTCATTTCAAGAATTTCTGTTTGGTTTTTTCTCAAACTCTCTATCTCTTTCTTGAAGTAATCTTTTGCTACTTGGATTTGTTCTCTTATCTCTTTGTTGGTATGATCGATGGTTGCCTGTATTTGATCTCTTATCTCTTTGTTGGAGAGATCAATTTTTGCCTGTATCTGTTCACTTAGGTCGTTTTTCAAATCTCTTATCATTTTAATTATGTATATCCGGAACTCCTTCTCTGACATTTCACCTACTGTGCTTTCTATGGCTTCTATTATTGTAGTATCTTGGTTTGTTTGGGGCATTTTCCTCCCTTGTTTCTTCATGATGTCTATGTATTTTCCTCTCTTGCAAGGAAAGCCTGAGGTGTTACAGCTTCTGCCCTTTTGTCTTATGAGGTCCCTCCAGGTTACGCAAAACCTCACTTTTTAGGGAAATATCAATATTAGAGCTTTCAATGTACCCAATGCATGTCCATGTACCGGTTAGTTTCTATTTTTACATTTACAGTTTTGTCGCTTTGGCTCCTTAGTAGGTAGGCCGAGCTAGAACGGAGGCAGTTGGGCGGGGCTTGTTCCCCTGCTGTCCTCAGCCGGAATGGCCTCTCCGAGGTGGGTGGGCAGAGCTGGAAAGCCTGCAGGCGGCCCAGCTGGAACTCACTTCAGGAGATCCAGCTGGGAACTCCTGCCAGCAGGCCAAACTGGGAGCTCCCACTGGCAGGTCGAACTGGGAACCCACGCAGGTAGTCTGAACTGGGAGCTCCCACCATCAGGCCGAACTGGGAATTCATGCTGGCAGTCCAAACTGGGAGCTCCGCCCACAGGCCGCAGGGCTGGCAGGCTGAACTGGGATCTCCCCCATGGAGTTTTTAAAGGTATGAGCCCACTGACCATTCATGTCCCACTCTCCTTACACAGGACACCTATGAGGACTTGACTAGAGCAATCTCACAGGCGCCATATAAAATCTCAGGCTTTCATTGGTAACCCAAGCAGGGACACTGGAACTAGCCAGCATCCCAGATACCAGACGCTGTGGTGAAAAGAAAGAGCAACTGGGCAGGAACAGTGCTCGTAGTCAGCAGTGTCACTGACACCTGGGATCTAGGCTGCATAGGAAAGAAGTGGACACACAGACAGCGCTGAGGAGGCACCAGTCACTGCGGCCAAGGAGTGGACCTGGAGGGTTACACAGCAGCCCAGGGCCAAGGCAGCTCCTCCAGGATGGGACACAGAGGTGTGTGGTGTGGGACGTGGGAGACCCACGGGACTGGCCTAGCCCAAGACCGTGAACTCAGAGTGGGGGCTGAGGGGACAGTGAAGGTCACTGGCCATCAGGAGGCTGAGGGACCAGCAGTCAGTGCAGGTGGATCAGGACTGAGTAGACCAGGATGGGGGACAGCAGGTCACCTGAGGATAGGGCAGCACAGCTGGCACCAAGAGCCCAGTGGGTAAGCTGTGAGCAGAGACTCGTGCCCAGGCAGCCAGGGGGAGGCACGCTCAGCCAGGGGGAGGCACGCTCAGCCAGGGAGGTGCAGAGTGAGCCAGCCCCACAGGACCTTGTGCCTGCCAGTGATGGCCGTGGGCAGCCTCAGCAAGCCTCAAGCCTCGGCCTCCTGCCTGCAAGGTGGGAATGACGTAGCTGCAGCGCTCTCTTGATGGGACCTCTGTGGGGGTTAGCTGAGCTCCCCGCGTAGCAGGCTCATGTGTCTGGCCAACAGGGCACTCAGGAGGGCATGTGCCTTTCGTGATCTTGAAACAATCACAGCCCGCGTGGTGCGTGTGCTTGTGAGGACCTGGGAACACATGGGACGTGAACTGGCAAGGGCGGGGGAGGCAGGATGGAAGGCCGGCTGGGGGCGACTCCTGTGCAGGAAACGCTGGCAATTCTTCTAGGTATAGAAAGGGGCCAGGACTGCCACAGCACTGCCAAGGCCGGGGCCTGAGACCCAGGGCCACGTGGAGATGAGCTTGAATGTGCCTTCAAGAGCCGCGTCCAGTGGCAGTGACTGAGCCAGGTGTGAGGGCCAACAGGCCGACTCGCGGCCACCTGTGAGGCTCGAGATCGTCCACCATCTCTGAGGGAGTGAAAACCACCTCCCTGACCTGAGCGGCTTCCTTTCCTACAGTTCTCCTCGTTCGGGAGTGAGGACCCGTGCTGTGCGTTGTCGGTGGGGATTTGGGCAGAGGACAACTCCAGGCAGTGGAGAGGAGGAAGAAGAAATGTCTTCTTGGGTTTTTGTTCTTTGACATTTTAATCTCTGGTTCAAGAATCCTTAAGGAATTGATTTATGTCATTTCATAGCTACTAAATAGTATTTGGGAAACTATGCATGAGAGGCTGAGATCCTCAGGAAGCCCGAGAGAGATGCACTGCTTTGTGTTCTTTTTTTTTTTTTTTTTTTAATATTTATTTATTTGCTTTAGTTGTACACAATGTGTTTATATTTTTACGTGGTGCTGAGGATCGAACCCAGGGCCTTGCACATGCTAGGCAAGCGCTCTACCACTAAGCCACAACCCCAGCCCCCTCCCAGGCTTGTGCTCTTATGCAAACAGTGAGAGCCCTGTTAGCTCTTCACTGGCTAAGCACCTGCAGCTTCCTGAGCTCATGGTGGGAGGCAGCACAACCTGGGCCAGCCCTGCCTGACCACAGAGCTGTGCTGGTCAGAAGTGATGCCTGAAAACCAGGCTCAACTATTAGAACGAGAACAAAAGTGGGAAACTAGAGAGGTAGCAGGGTCGTACGCTGCAGGGGAAATGGCATCTTCAGAACCGATCGGGCAAGTCACTAAACAAGCAATTAGCAAACAAGCAACAACAAACCCCAGAGCTGGATGGAATCACAGTCTAGCAGTAGTACAGAATGTCGGCTAAAATGTGTCCAAAAACACACTGTGAGACATACAGTGGAACTAGAGTGATCCTCTCACAGTAAAAAAAAAAAAAAAAAAAAAAAAAAAAACTGGTAGGTAGAAATGCTTTGATAGAACTCAGGTGTTGAATCCAGCAGATGAAAGTCCTCCAAAGCTATTATGAATATGTCTAAATAATTGAGAAAATTGTGTTTAAAGAATTAAAGGAAAGGGTCATGGCAATGACTGATTGAGACAAGAATGTCAATGGAAATAGGAATTATAAAAAGAAATCAAATGAAAATTCTGAAGTTGAAAAGCACAATACCCAAAATGCAAAGACTCTCAACCAAAGACTTGGACTGGCAGAATAAATATAAAGAAATTTAAAGATACATCCAAGGAAATATTAAATTCAAAAAGCAAAGCAGAGAAAGAATGAAGAAAATGAAACAGAGCCTTTGGGGGCTTGGTACACCAAGATATGCTTAACAGAAGCCAAGAAGGGGTGGAATCAGAGCGGCAGAAAAATATTTGAAGAAATAATAGATGAAAACTTTCCAAATTGATGAGAAATCTGCCCACCCAAGCAGCTTTACACATTCTAAACAAGATAGACACAAGAAGATTCACACTTGGACATACACGGGGCCCTAGTGAGGTCACCGCTGACTTCTCAGGAGAAGGAATGCATGCGAGGGGACATGGGCGTTCCAGACCAAAAGTTCCAGAAGAAAACACTGCCAGCCAAGAATCCTGCAGTCACCCAAGTCACCCATCCAGGATCGAAGCAAACTAAAGACTTTCACAGATGAGCAAACGTGGAGAGGATCTGCTGCTAGTATGCCTGTCTTACAAGAAATGCCATGAAATTCCTTCAGACTGAGAGGGGGTGACACCAGTGGTGACTCGATGGCATGTGAAGAAATAATGAGCAGCATGAAGGTTCTGGTGTGGGTACATGTAAAGACAATCTAAGTGCATTTTCTCCTGTTCTCCAGTTACTTAAAATACAGACTTGAGACGATGACAGAAACCTGTGTTCTTAGCACACATACACACGATACACGAGACAACAACACATAGGAAGAGGGACGAAGCCGGGCTGGAGCAAGCACCACTGTGTTGCCAGAATTAAGTTAGTGTCAACATAACATCGACTGTGACAATGAGAATACTGTCATCACCAAAGCAGTAGTTCCTGAAGAGAATAACATCAAAATGGAATAAAATGGTGCATTAGAAAAATGCTATTGAGCACAAAACAAAGTACTAAAGGAAAAAGCAAACTTCAAAAATGACAGAGAAAGATCCCACCCTATTAGCACAAACTCCAGTGAACACTCAAAAGTCAATATTTGTTTAAACAGATCAGAAATAAAGCAATGGAGAAAACATGATCTAACCTCTGCACATTACAAGAAATACACAAAAAGCTTAAAGCAAGCAACGAAAGAACATACCATGCAAACAGGATCTACACAAAACCTAGAATAGCCACACTGATATCAGACAGAACAAACTTTAAGACAAGACAGTCCAGACAGGTTTTTCATGATGATGAGAAAGTCAATTCGTGGTAGAATGAGATGGCTATCATTACCCTAAGTGCATGTATGAAGACATGAGTGGTGTGAATATACTTTGTATACAACCAGAGATGTGTAAAAATGTGCTCTATAAGTGTAATATGAATTGCAATACATTCTGCTGTCATATATAACAACTTAGAATAAAAGAAAAGGAAAACAAAGAAATTTCATAGATTAATGACATAAAAAAAAGAAAATGTGACAACAAATCCCACTAATATGTGTAATCGTAATGAACGAATAAAAACATTTTTAAAAAGAGTAAAAGAGAGAGAGAGAGAGAGAAAGGTCAATTCACCAAAGAGACATCGTAATAAACACACACACACTTAATAACAGAGTCCCAAAAGACACAAAGCAAAGCTAACAGAAATGAAGGGAGCAACGTATGATTCCACGCTGACCCGTGGGCAGGCTGACACACTACCCAGGAGACCAGCAAGACAAGGAGGTCTGTGGGCACTGCTAGACCCCACCTACCTGGTGTCCAGGGACTGCTCCAGAGCAGCAGCAGGGAGGGTCTTCTCAGAACACAGAGGGCTCCTCAGCACACACCAGCACCAAGCTGCGAAACAACTCTCAGTGCAGTTGAATCAAAGCATGTTCTCCGACACGGAGATTCCTTTAGAAGTCAATGACAGACAGAAATCTGAGAATTTCAAGAATATTTGGAATTTAAAAATATACTTTTCAATGCCTCTGGAACGAAAGAGGCATGCCAGGTCCTCTGTGGCTGGGGACACTGCTCGCTGAGGTGCCTGGTGGTGGATTCATGAGGATCAGTGCTGGACAGCCAGAGACTCAGAGATGCAGGCACAGGAACAGAGAGTGGGAGGGCCCTGCTCAAATCTGACCTGCACCTGCAGGTCGGGAGGTATGAAGGGAGAGGGGCACAGCTGACAGAGCTGCTACAAAATAGTGGCAAGAGAGAAGCCAGTCTGGATTCAGCCGACCTGGGGACCACAAAGCCAGCTACACACGGGAAGTGACGCACTTTCTCCATCTATCAGTGGAGAACAGTGGTAGGGCTGGTGGGTGCACCTTAGGGACACTTCTTCTGCCTCTGCATCTCCCCTGGAGATAGCAGCAAATGGCACCATGGAGCAATAGCCTGCTAGCGAGCCATCTGGATGACCTACACACTGAGATCACCGCCAGGCTCACTCACAGGCTCACACGGGGAACAGGGCTGGCCCACCCCACCACCCCTGTGCACACTGCTTCTCCCTTTCACCAAAGTCTCCTGGTTGCACACAAGTCCCCCAATCTCACCAGAGAGGGTTGGGTCTGCTGGGCAGAGGAGCCTGGCCCCAGGCTCTCTGCAATACCAGGGTGCCCAGGCCAACCATGGACTTTCCAGAGCCGCTTGAGGCTGAAGTATACGTGAGGGAGTCCAGTGCTTCTCCCTGAGAGCACAAAAGACTGTCACGCATGCCAGGAGAAACTGGCTACAGAGCAGGGAATGGAATTGTCCCAGCTTCTTCTACTTCATTTTTATTCCCACCACCACCACCACCTTTTTCTTTCTTTTTCTTCTTGTTTTTTCTTCTTTCTTTCCTCCCCCTTCTCTTCTTTCCATTTTTTAATATCTTCTTTTCCTAACTTTCCATTTGCTCTCTATTTTTATAGCTTACTACTGATTTTATTTTCTTTATTGCCTAATTTTTCAACCTATCTATATAATCACTTATATCTATATAATATAATAATCACTATATCTATATAATCAGTTCCTTTTTCTTTTCATTGGGTAACAGCATTGTAGAGGATATTTGCACTAAGTATTTATTATATGGTAATATCTGGTTTTGCTTTCAAGCTGTTAGTGTTACTGTTGGTATTCTCTCCTCTCCTCTTAAAGTAGAGCTGGTGATTATAGCACTCTGAACACAGAGAATGGGCTCTTTGAGACAGATAAACCTCCAACCTGGAGCGTACCATAAAGATAAATAAGCCCACTAAATATCCTCACATAACAGTGGTTGAGATATACCTCCCCACAGAGGAGCAAATTTCAACATAAAAAACACAGACAACAGGAAAACACATGCAATGAGATGCTTCCAAAAGTTCAAAACTTTCCAACAACTGAATCTATAGATAGCAAAGTGGAGGAAAAGCCAAACAAGAATTCAAAAAGTTGATGGTTAAAATGATCGAGGAATTAAAGAAGAACTAAAGAATAAACTAAGAAAGGCAATACAGGATAAGAGAGAGCACTTCCATAAAGAGAGATTATGAAAAATAATAATCTTGGCAACTAAATGCACAATATTTCAAATAAAAGCCTCACTATTTTACTACAATAGACTAGATGATGTGGAAGAAAGAATATCAGTGCCCAAAGAGAAAGATTGGTGAACTAGACCTTTAAGACACTAATAAAAACCAAACTATGAAGAAAATGTAAGAGTTCTGGGACAACACTAAAAGTCTAAATTTAAGACTCACAGAACTTGAATTAGTGGAGTTACAGGCTTATGACACATAAATTTTAAGAGAAATAGTAGCAAAAATCTCCCTAATCTTGGGAATGAAGTGTACATTCAGGTATTGGAGACAATTAGAACTCCAAATAGACAGGAACAGAAAAGAATCACTCTACAAAGTATTATAGTTAAAATGACAAAAATTCAGAACAAAGAAAGAATTTTAAAAGCTGCAAGAAAGAACTGACAAGTCACTTATAAAGACAAACTTAACAGAATAAGAGCACATTTTTCAACAGAAATTGTAAAGGCTGTGAAAACATAGAGTGATGTATATCAAGTCCTGAAAGAAAGTAAGTAGCAAACTAGATTGCAATATCCAGCAAAGTTATCTATGAGAATTGAAGAATAAAAACCTTCCAACATAAATACAAACTAAAGTAATTTATGGTCACTAAGCCAGCATTGCAAAAAATACTAAAAAAGAATACTACACACAGAAGAAGATAAGGAAGTTACAACAAGAGAGTACTGAAAAGGATAAATCAATTTGAAGAGTAGATAAGCAAATGAGAATAAGGAATAAATCAAGCATTAGAAATAAAACAACAGGAAGTAATATGGACCTCTTTATAAATATACAGAATGTAAATGATCTTAATTCTTCAATTTAAAAGCAAGACCCAACTATATGCTGTCTGTAAGAAACACACCTCACAGGGGGTGGGGGGACATTCACACACTTAAAGTAATATTTTGTGCAAACCAAGAATGTGAAAGTTCACTACAAGGAAATTTACAGAATGCTGGCAAAAGAAATAGAGGACACTAGAAGAAAGTTCATGGATAGAGAGAATAAGTATTATTAAAATGGTCATACTACCAAAAGCAATCTACAGATTCAATGCAATTCTCATCAAAATAACAATGATATTCTTCATGGAACTAAAAAATATGATCCAAAAATATAAAAGCAAAAAAGACCCCAAAAGCCAAAAGCAGCTTCAAAGTCTGCAGAACCACATGTTCAGGTCAGTCACAGCAACAACCCCACTCTCAGCACTAAGTTCTGCTTTAGTCAGAGTTTTCATCGCTGTGACCAAAAGAGCAGACAAGAACAACATGGAGAGGGAAAGAATCATTTTGGTTCACTGTTTCAGAGTGCCGGTCCTGGGTTGCCCCTAGCTCGGGCCGGGTGAGGCAGAACACCATGGCAAAGGGCATGGTGGGGAAGCAGCTCAGCACATGGCATCTAAGAAGCAGAGAGAGGTCACTCAGCAGGGACAAGACTTAAAGATCAGTGTCACGCCCCCAGCGACCTACCTTCTCCAGCCTACACATTCTGATTCTAGAACTCACCACACAGGTCAGGGCAGGAGACCGGGTGGCACTTGCAGGAGGGTGACTGAGCAGATGGATGAGGAGCGCTGAGGCCCACAGCACACCTGCACGTGGAGGCCGACGAGTCTGCAGCCATGGTGCCAAGGCCCCTGCAGGTCTGGACGGCCCCAGTCAGGGCACATGCAATTGCCACGCAGCAGCCCTGGGAACGGGGCCTTCAGGGGTGCTGGCTCCACCTTCGATGGAGGCTGCTATCTCAGGAGCTGGTACTTGCAGGTCCAGGTCCCCGGCTCTCTGCCCCGACCACCTTGTGTGCTCTCTCAGAACAGGTGGCCTCCCCAACATCATGACGACAAGAGACCCTGCTGAACGCAGGACCAGGCCTAGGTCCCTGTTCTCTGTCAACTGTCCACCCTCGGGGGCTCCACGACAGCAGCACAAAGTGGGCCAGGGCAGCTCAGCTTAGACCTTCTCCCCGGGGAGTTGTCAGCCTGGCAGCTGGCTCCCACCGCACTGGCCTGTCCTGTCTCAGGTGGGTCCTACTGTGGAGAATTGGTCTGTGGGCTAATTACCTGCTTCAGGCTGTGGGGGAAGCCAGTCTGTCAGGCCCACGCTGCCTCTGCCTCCTGCAGGAAGTGCCCCCCGCAGCAGGCGGCTGCAGGGCACACACCACACCCACACCCAGTGTGCTTGGCGGCCTTCCAGGCCTCAGGAGATTGTCTGCTCACTCCCCACCCTCCAGCCAGGGCCTCAGGTCAGAGAGGAGTGGCCCCCGCCCAGCCCAAAGGTGGGGCCTCAGGACCATTGCCGGAAAGTGAGCACAGCTACGGCTCCACTCAGATCCCCGGGGCAACACCAGCAAGCGAGTCCCCAGAGGGAAGCTTGTCATATATTAGAGGAAAGTAATGATTTGCTAATTTAATCACTGGCATTGCGAAAGTTTTATTATTTGGGTAAGAGGAAAAACTCATAGAAATTAGGTGCCTAAATTGTCTTATTAATCTCCAGCACCTTATTAAATATGCTGGATATTTTTCACACAGTCAAATAATCTTTAGGAAACGAGTATGGATTCTTCTTCGCGCTTCCAATTTGGTCAGTGCGAATTATGCTTTGAGTCATCTCTATCCCAACGTCCTGGACGCCAGAAGCTAAAGTAGACTAGTGCCTAAAAGGAGAAGGGAACGAAGCAGCCAGACACTCAAGCTTGCTCACTGTGGCTCCCCAGATCTGCTCTTTTCCTTCAAAATAAATGAATTCAAAAACAGGGCGGGGAGGGGGGAGCGTTTGAAAGCCAGCAGAAGTGCTATTACGAGTCGGGTTGCCATTTCCCCTGAGATCTCTGAGCTCTTCGGGAAGCGAGGGCTGGGGGTGGACGCCACGCGCACTGCCACGCCTTCAGAGGTCACGTTTTCCAGATAGTACGGAGACACTGTCACCAGCAGAACAAGGGTATTTTCGCGGCAGGAGGAGCCTGCTGTGAGGCCAGAAGTGCTACAGAAAGCGCAGCGCAACTCCTGGAGGCGCCCACGCTGTGCCCTTGAGCAAGCCCTGGTGCCCCACCTCCCAACACAGCCCCGAGTGGGCACCCACAAACCTGTCCGAGCTGACCCTTCCTGGACAAACCATCCTCGATTCGTTTCCCAACAGAAAATGAGCAAAGCAAGACCTACTAGAAAAACTGGAGGGCAAACCGGTCCTGCCTCAGCTCCTTCTGCAAGCTCAGGACCCCAGCCACCACTCCTGGACAGCCGCCTCGCCCTCCCAGCAGCCACACCCTCCCGGTCGCCACGCCCCCCCCCGGCGCCACGCCCTCCAGGCCGCCACGCCCCCAGCCACGCCCTCCCTGCTCGCACCTGTGGAGTGCACGTGCACCCTCCTGCTCCACCAGAGCACCAGCAGCGGCACCAGGCACCCAGGTCCACCCTGCAGTTACGCCAAGGTCCACGGTCCTGGACCCGGGGACCCCACTGTGGCACCTTCAGGAAAGACCCGAGACCAACTTCCTGGAAGGCTTCACTTACTGTCGTTTTTTCATGCGTGTCATATTTTTTTAGAGATTTTTTTTTAAGATGGACACAATATCTTTATTTATTTTATCTATTTTTTATGTGATGCTGAGGATTGAACCCATTGCCTCCCATGTGCAAGGCCAGCTCTCTACGGGTGAGCTATAACCCCAGCCTGCAAGTTTGTTGCTTCAACTGCACGTGAGACTCCTACTGATACCTTCCCAATCAGAATAGCCACCCGGTCCCCACCTCTGACCGGCCCCAGGCCTGTCCCCAGACCCCACCCTAGTCCCCACCCCAGTCCCCAGCTCAGACCCTCCCCAGAACCCTGCCCAGGCCCCACCTCAGACCCTCCCCAGACCCCTCCCCAGGTCCCTCCCCAGGTCCCACCCCAGTCCCCACCTCAGACCCTCCCCAGACCCCTCCCCAGGCCCCCACCCCAGTCCCCTCCCCAGGTCCCTCCCCAGGTCCCACCCCAGTCCCCACCTCAGACCCTCCCCAGGCCCCTCCCTAGGCCCCATCACTGGCCTCTCCCCAGTCCCCACCTCAGACCCTCCCCAGGCCCCTCCCTAGGCCCCTCCCCAGGCCCTCCCCAAAGCCTCTCTTGCCTGGTCAAGTCATGTGTTATGAAGCTGTCTTTAGTACAAGCCATTTTGAAAAGTAGACAATTATACTCTGAAAGACATTGTCTTTGCTTCATTTGAGGTAGATAATAGCAAACAAAATTAGTGTACTCAAAGCTCATGTTGCAACATAATTATCTAAAAGAAAAATCAAAATTTAAGACCTAGAGCATGCCACCATACAACTATTAATCCAATCCCATTCTTAAGTTCTACATACTAATAGGAGTTATTACAGAAATTGCTAGAACAATCTACTGAGAACGAGGCTTTATTATTCTGTATTTAAGCAGTTTTTTTCCAGTGGTCTTTAAATAATTAGTAGCTCTTTCGCTGTTTTTACTTTATGGTATTCACAAAGTTAATAAGCTTTCTCAGTTTGTTTTCTTATCTCAGAAAAGAAGATGAATTTTTTTAAGTCCAAATCAATCTGTAATCAAAGTAAATGTAAAAGGATCATATTCAGCAGTTCAAAGAGGTAGGCCTTGTTTATGACATACACAGGTAACATCGAATTGAAAGCAAAAATAGCTGGGCTGTATCAACGAAATACTGAGGAAAAAACCTCTATAGCAATATTTATGTCAGACAAAATGGCAAAATATAGTTTAAATTTAAAAATCATTAGGAATAAAAAGAGATGATATGTAATAACAAAAATAACAATTTGTCAAGAAAACATGGTGTCCCTAAACTAGTATATACCTAAGAATATAATCCCCCAAAAAAAAAATGAAACAATAGAAATTAAAGAGAAAGAACAAACTCACAATCGCAGTGGGAGATTTTAGTGCTTCCTTAATGTCATGTTTCAGTCATTCAAGACCTTTGTGACCTGAGAGTCACTCGTAAAAGCAATCTGAAAAGAGGAAAACATGATATAAATGTACAGCGTGCATACCGTCATTGCCTATGAAGATGGCACGCAACGTGCTGGCCGTTCGTCCCTGGCCCAGGGACGCTCAGGGCCCACCTGGATGTGTTCTGTGAAGGCGTCCATATGCTCCCCGTGGGGCTCCTGAGGCTCAGATGCTCCTGTCACATCTCAGGAGCAGGTGTCCGCCATCGCTGCCCACAGGGTCTCACTTCGGACAGGCACGGCAGGTGCAGCGGGAGTGCCCTCTGCCAGGGGTTGCGCTCTTCCCTGTGGGCTTGCAGGCCTGGGTGCCCTGCAGGGGAGGCCTGCTTCGCCTGGAAATGCACACGCCCGCATGTCGTTGGCCAGGGACGCTTCTGTCCCGCCCAGTGTCTGCATCCCTCCCGTGGTGCCGCCAGGGTCCAGGTGTCTCCAGAGCTCCCGGGAGGTGGGGAGCTGGGTGTGGAGGTGCTGGGACAGGGAGGCTGTTGAGGGCACACATTGGCTGGTGTGTTTTTTGTTTGTTTGTTTGTTTGTTTGTTTTTTGTACTGGGGATTGAACTCAGGGGCACTCGACCACTGGGCCACATCCCCAGCCCTTTTTTTTTGTATTTTATTAGAGACAGGGTCTCACTGAGTTGCTAAGTGCCTCGCCATGGCTGAGGCTGGCTTTGAACTCGCGATCCTCCTGCCTCAGCCTCCCAAGTACTGGGATGGCTGGTGTTTTAATCAGCTGTTTCGCTGCTGTGACTAAAGGAGCCAACCAGAACAACTGTAGAGGAGGAAAAGTTCATTTGAGGGCTGATGGTTTTAGAGGTCTTAGTCCATAGGAGGCCAGCGCCACTCCTCAGGGCTCAAGGTGAGACAGAACATCTTGGCAGAAGAGTGTGGCAGAGGGAATCAGCTCGCATGCTGATCAGGAAGCAGAGAGAGAGCCACTTGCCAGATACAAATATACACCCCCAAGCCACACCCGCAATGCCCACCTCCTCCAGCCACACCCAACTGGCCTCCCATTACCACTCAGTTAATCCTATCAGGGACTGATTTACTGATTGAGTTAAGACTCCTACACCCCAGTCATTTCTCCTCTGAACCGTCTTGCATTGTCTCACTTGTGGGTTTGTGGGGACCTCTCCCACCCAAACCATAACCTTGGGAACCCCAAGACTGTGAGGATTCATACCAGTAGGTGGGAGAGTTGAAAACCAAGAAAGGTTTATTTTGGGGGGAAAGAAGCAAAGAGTTGCTAAAGATGGGTGAGCAGAGGGGCTTTGGATCCCAGAGGCATGAGGCTACATGCAAGGGAAGCCTTGCAAACCAGCAGCAGCTCAGGGGATGTGACAGAAAGGGGAACAGGAGCAAGGCCCAAGCCATGAGCACGCGGCAGGGAAGGAGCCGGCGCTCCAGCAGACACAGATATGGAAACAGTGCCCCACAGACAGGCTGCGGGGAGGACTTCACCCGGCCCAGGGCACAGGGACCAGGACCCCACCAGGCCCACGGCAGCAGGGCCAGCAGCATTCTCCTTGTGACCTGTCCCAAGGCATGGCCTTCCCCCACAGGTCTCAGAGCAGAGCCGAGTGCTCCTCTGTCCCTCTGGCCTGGGTACCAGGCTGCTCCAGGGCTGTTCCGCCTGCTCCCTGCTGCGCGGCGGAGTCTCCTCCCATTCTTCCTCCATCACAGTCGCCACCTGCCTCTGCCCCACCTGCCCCAGCCCCAATGGCTTTCTCTGTGTAGCAGGAAACCAACGACCTTTGCATGGTTTATTTCTCACCAAGCAGCCAGAAGATGCAGCAGCCTGTTCATCAGATAAACCCTGAGCAAACACACTCGATGCGATGGACAGCCAGGCTCTGGCTGCAGGCCAGTGGCCACGTCCACAGTGGCTGAACGCCACTGCATGGGCAGGGCCATCCCACAGGGGAGGGTTCTCAATGGAAGGTCAGCTGCTCCAGCAGGTGGGACAAATCAGGACTAAGAAACTATCACAAACGCTGGGAGCCACTCCCTGGTGTTTTCCAAGAAGGGGCCTCATTTGGCTCTGCCTGGCTTGTGGCCGCAGGCCTGTTGCCTGAATCCCACCCTGGACGTGAGACCTGACATGAGGTAAGAAGCTCAAAGGAGGAAGCCTCAGAAACAGCACTCTATGTGAAGGTTCCCCAGTGTCCTTCCTCCTGGGGACAGTGACCCCAGCTCTGCACAGAGCCTGCCCCAGGTGTCCTTCCTCCTCCTGGGGACAGTGATGCCCGGCTCTGCTCTGAGGCTGGGGGAGCACACTCCCTGGTCTTGGACACAGCCAGGTCAATGCAATGGACCCCTAGACCTGCTGTCACCAGCTTCGGGAGCCTTGTCCTGTGGATAGACAGCAGCCCCAGGGCTGGGAATGGTGGCTGTTGCCGCCTGGAGCGATGGCCGCTTGGAGCAATGAAGCCGCGGGAAGAAGTTCAGAGGCGAACTGGAAACAAACAGCTTTTTATTCTGATAACTTTTCTCTCTGGCTCTAACAATGACTAACACGCACCACACACCACCAAAAAATGGCGCTGACCGGATCAGCAATCTCGGCCAAGTCACTCGAGATCCCGGGCCAAGTCCCGCGAGATCCCGGGCCAAGTCCCGTGAGACTACGGAAGGCGGCAATGCCCAAATCTCCATGGCCCATAGTCAACCGCAATTTAAGCCATCTCCCCAAACAGGGCTCCAGCAGGTGGTGGTCAACGAGGCCTCATTGGGTTGAGGGGCTGCCACAGGCCTAGTGCAAACACTGGAGGGAGGGCGGGGTCAGCCCAGCTATAGAGAGGTGGAAGCCCCCAGGGCACTCAGGGGGCCTCTGGTAAACGCTAGGACAGGGTTGAGGACAGGACCAAGACCTGGGGGACAGGTGGCAGAGCAGGAAGGAGTAGAGAATCCTGGAGTGGAGAGAGACGGGAGAAGACCTGGAGGCCACTCAGGGAAGTGCTCAGAGGCAGTGACGGTGGCACTGTGTCAGGAGGGCAGCCTGCAGGGAGGGCCCCACAGTGGGAGAGGGCACCGGGGGAGAGGGTGAAACAGCGCTTTGCATGCCTCTACTTGGTCAAGAGCTGGCAGTGAGCGTGCACAGCGAGCTCCTCACATGCCAGGGCTGTGCACCTGCACCCGTCTTTATGTCCACAGGAAGAAAAGCCTGGAAAGTCGGTCCGCAAGAAGCCACCAGCCCCCGAGGGTGGCGGCTACAGGTGAGCCGTGTCTGGAGTGCTACTCTTTATACTGAGGTTTGGGGTGACCACATAGACAGGTAGACAGCGCCAGTTGTTTCTCCAGCACCGAGACCGAGGACTCAACCTTGAACCCCAGCAGGAGGGAGGCCACGTGTGCAGGGGCACCCAGAGGCCAGGCAGGGTCAGCGGCTCAAGTCAGGGAAGATTTCATGCTGTGTGCCTCCCGGGAGGGCCAGCCCCCAAGTCCCCAAGTGCCACAGACCCAGGGCCGCTCACAGCCGCTGCCACAGAGCAGATGTGGACCACGCCTCTCTGCAGTTAGACTCTGTTCTTCCTGTTCTTCCCTCTGTGTCACCCTCTCCTCTCTCTCTCTCCCCCCCCTTTCTCTCCCTCTCTCTCTCTGTCCCAATCACCAGCCAGGATACACTGTCGGTAGGCTCTAGTTGTTGAGCGGTTCGTGAGAAGCACTTCCTTCCTCTCACCCAAGGGCCTGTGCGGACCGTGACTGGCAGGCCGTCCCATCACTGCCCCACTTGGGGGGCCTCCTCAGCATCTTCTGCCAGAGAGAAGCAGCTGCTCGGAGCTCTGTCCACGCAGGCCAGAGCCCACGGAAGGACTGGCTCCCACACTCGCAGGACCACGCTCGTCCTGTCCTCCCTAAGGTAGCTAGGGAGGTGCCTGCAGGACGGGGTGACTGCCAGCGCATGCTTCTGCGTCCCGTCGACTGCACGGGCACCTTCACCGAGACAGCGCCTAGAGAGCCCTGGACTCTCCTGGCGGGAAGCACGCAGTCACGGATGGAGGGAACGGGAAGCTCTCCTGCACTCGCCACCACACCGTTCCGGGTCCTCCCCGTCCCCAGACAGGCTGCCAGTGGCCACGGGGACAGCACTTTGCTGGGCACTCCCACTAGTGCCCCATGTGAGCTGGGAGCAGCCTGCCGCTGGGCCAGACCTGGCCAGCAGTCAGAGGGGCTGCTGCTCTGACCAGGGGCTGTGGGCAGCTGAGCCTCCTGCTGACCCCTACAGTCACTGGGGTACACTGTGCCCTAAGTGTTCCCTCTGTCACTGGAGCCAGTGAGCAGAGCTCTCCCCAGGCTCGGGGCCACATAGGGGACAGTGTGTAGGAAGAGGGGTGTCCTGAGTCCTGTGCAGAGGGGCCTGGAGGCACGGGGTGGGGGTGGCCAGGAGGGTGGCAGCACCCCGGAGGCTGGAGCGTGGACCGGCGTGCTGGGGGAGGGAGAGACGAGGGCGATCAGCCGGTGTGTCTCTAAGCCAGCTCCTGGAAATGCTGCCTCTGGCTGGCTCTGAAATCCCACGCACTGCCTGCTGGCTTTGTCCCTGCCCTACTGAGGGTCAGCAGCAAGGCAGGCCTACATCTGGGCCCTGCCCTGCCCCTGCAATCCTGTGTGCCAGGCTCCAGGCGCATCCCAGCAGCCCCAGAGCCGCTCTCCTCTGCTCCCCTAATGCCCGGAGATGCAGTTCAGAGCCAAAGACGGACACTGGCAGCGACCGGTCCTCTAACGGCTGTGAGGAGCCACCCCCCGGGGCGTGCGGTGAGGAGCTGTCAGGCCGATCACATCAGCACCGCCACCTGCTCATTCACCTCTCCTGGCTTCGCTCCAAACACGCTGTGATCCTTGGTGCTCCTGACCTTCAGCGTCCGCTGCCCCGAAAGCACTCCTGCCACCAGCATCCCTTGGCATCGGCCACCAGGCGAAGCCCCTTTCCCTTGGCAGTGGTGGACAAGTGTCTTCACGATTGCTTCCAGAGGAAGGGGGGTGACATGCCCAGCAGCCGACCCTAGCCCTGCCTCCGCTGGGAAGACCCCGGGGCTTGTCAGAGAAGGAAGGTCTCTGAGCTGGAGAAGGAGCCCCGGCAGGCACGCAGGGAACGCACCAGTGACTCTACTGTCCTCACAGAGCCGCTGCCCCGAGTCCCTTGGGTCTGCCTGCAGTTCTGCGGTGTGGGGCAGTGTGTTTCCAAGGCTCATGGGAAAGCTTGTCCTTGCTGCTCCGGAGCTCTCCGGAGAACCACAGATGGCTTAAGCACCACTCAAGACCCATCTGGGACGGCGCCACAGGTGCCAGAGCTGATCACAGGAGCCGGCACTACAGCGCCTTCCACGGCCCCCCGCACACCTGCTCTGCAGGAGCAAATGCGGGGGCTGTCGCCTTTGCGTTCCAGGAGGGGGAGCTTAGCCCTTAGATCTCGAACACCCCACGTGCGGGTGGGAACCAGTGCCAAGTGAACCGGGGCCAGGTCCAAGTCACCAGCAGCAGAACTGGCGCTCACTTGGTCACTTAATGAAAAAGCCCTTCTAGTCCCCACCCACATCTGCACCAGAGCCAGCATGTCCCCTCAGCGAGTCGGACCTTGCTGGGCTTCGGAGTGGCCAGACGCTCACTGTCGGTGCAGGAGTCGGGGTAGACAGCACTGGCGAGGACAAGCGGCCATGGTGGAAAAATGTCACACGCCTCAGAGCAGAGGCAGGGACAAGAAGCCATCACGTACACGGATCACGCGGACACAGGACAGCTGAGGACGGTGGGCTGTGCTAGCCGGGCCGCCTTTCACCGGCTGGGGCCGCGGACCTTGCCCTCCGCCTCGGCTGACCTCGGAGCTTCCAGCTACCGTGGAGGCTCTGCATGCCGTCCGCTGGGCAGGGGGACCGGCTGTCCTGTTGTGCGACGTCATCGGCTCTTCCGCTGCGGATGTGCAGTCTGTCACTTGGCCCACGTGCCTCGGCGGCCCTGCTGCCCCTGCCCTGCGCTTCACTGCACTGCCCGCGCTGTCAGACGCCGACTGCCGTCTCCACGGACCTCCTTTCACTGACGTGTGTGGACTCTGGGTTCTCAGGACAGACGCCTGCACACCGCGGGCCTTGCACACCGCGGGCCTTTGCACACTGGCACAGTGGGCACACGCCTGTGTGGCCTCCTCCTGGGCACTGGGGCTCCTCCCCGGGTGCTGCACGGTGCAGGCCAGCGGGGCCAGCTTCAAGAGGATGAGCCCAGCGTCCTTCCCCAGGTCAGCGAGCTGGGCCTGAGCCTCCTTCGGGACACTTCAGTGGCTCCCAGGCGGCCAGGCATTTGAGTCGCCTGCGAGAACTCCCTTAAGTGGGAAGGGCAGAAATGTAGAAGCTGGGACTTCATCCTTCTAAAAGAAAAATATTTTAAGCTCACAAGTATTTTGAAAAGCAGAAAAGACAAAATAATCCCATAGCCTCGTCCAGATGAGAGCACGATGATCTGACCTGTCCCCCAGGGTCTCCTTGCTTGTTTGGTGTTTATTTGGGGGCGATGCCTGGCGTGGGCATCAGCTCCTGACAGCCGTCTCCCCAAAGAGGGAGAAGGAGGCTCCAGAGGGTGAGCCCCTACGGACCGTCCTGCAGGGCGGGGTCCGGGCTGTGGGCCCACCTTCCACAGGACAGTGCTGGGCGTCAGCAAGGTGCGCCTCCGCCCTGGCGCCTGCCCACACTCCCGGCAGCTGCCCGGTCCTATCAGACGAGGAAGGAGTGGGACGGGAGCGGCGGCAGCCCCGAGTAACTCGCCATCAATGGGATCACGCCGTCCACCTCCACCCCCAGCCCCTGCTGAACAGGAGGTGGGAGACGCGCGCCGCCTCGTGGTGCTCCAGAGCGACTCCCTCCTCCGCCGTTGACGGGAGAAGCCTCAGGGGAGCCCAGCTGGGGAGCGCCTTGGGGGCATACCGTTCTTGGTCAGAGGATCCTTTAGGAAGACCCAGGAATGGCCGACTGGGTGACAGACGGTTTCCATGGCTCCCCGCAGCTTCTCCCCAAAGGCTCGTCCTGGAGTTTGAAGGTCACACCCCTCCTGCAGAAGTTCCCATCCAACCCAGGCCATGAGCCTGGCACACTAGAGTGTCCTCACCCTTTCTGGGACGGAACTGGAGGTGCTTGGCTTCCCGGCCCTGTGCCAGCCTGGCTCCGCGCGAGGAGGGCTCCGTGCCGCAGCTCATTCCCTTCAGGACATTGAGATCTTGTCCTCCACGTCTGTGAGACAGACTTTTGGACTTGTCATTTGTGTTAAAAGAAAGCTGGCATTTTTCATGAGATCAAAGCAACTCATGCTCATTACAAAAATTCAGGAAGCTGAGATAAACCAGAAGAAAACGGAGATCACGCAGGATCTCGGTTGTTAGTGAGCCCCACACAGCTGACGTCCAGCATGTTCTTACAGTCATCCCCCGCCCGCGGATCAAAGGACAGTCTTTGTTTTTTCAAAACTGGAATCACGCAGACCATGCCGTGTGCAATTTGATTTCTCTTACCTGACTGCAGCATGGCGTTTCCTGTGTCACTGAGCATTGCCTGTAGGACGCGGCCGTTCAACGGATGGACAGCGAAAGTCTCCCACTTCCAGGCTGGTCTCCGGGGCTGCAGGAGCACCCAGGTGGCTTTGAAAGCAGATTTATTCTCAGGCTCGGGGGCTTGGGAATTCAGAATTAGGGTCTCTGCAGGGCGTGCTCCCTGCTGAGGTCCTGGGCAGGGCTTGCTGCAGCCTCTGTGGGGACACTTTCTCTGACCTTGCCCCTGCTCCACGTTGAAGCTGTCACTTGATCAGCAGCTCAGGTGCTGGTCACCTGTGGGCCTCCAGGACCACTTTCTCGGCATCAACACCAGAACTGGGACTATTTAAGCAGGCACACGTCCCCAGTCTTCATGGAAAGGTCGAGAAAACAACAGAGGTCGTGTGTTGTCCGCGGCGTCCTCTGGCTTGGAGACTGAGTGGCCACACAGCCGCCATGCCAGCATGGCTTCCAGGCTGCCAAGGGACAGGCGTGGCTCTGAGGCACACAAATGGTGACACCGTTTCACAGCAGGGAGGGACCCCGAGGTGCTGCTCAGGCCCCATCTCATGTCCCTCTTCTACTCCAGGGAGTGTCCCAGCCAGAGGCCCATGGTCTGTGACAGGGTCAGCTCCCAGGCCCTCCTTAAGCCTTCTGGACTTTCTTGGAGAACTCAGAAGGAGTGTCACTGTGAGGAGCCACCCGTGATCTGTGTCGTGTGGAAACAGGGTCCCTGTTGATTTAGTCAAGATGAGGTCTTGGCGGGCCCTGATCCAGCACGACTGTGTCCTCAGGGAAGCAGGACACGTGGACGGACAGACAGGTGCAGAGGCAAGGTGACGCGAGGCTCTGGCAAGTGCCGTCACCAAGCCAAGGACACTCAAGGCTGCCGGCGGCCAGAAGCGGGCCTGCAGCGGCGGTCCCCCACGGTCCCCGGGGAACCAGCCCTGCCGACACCAGGGGCCTCCTCCTAGGCCTGAGCCCTGAGACGCCCGTTCTGCTGATCGGCCCCAGGTCTGGCGCTGTCACAGTGCCACAGGAAGCCAGGCTGCTGCGGAAGTCCAGGCGGCACTCGCCAAGGAGCTCCTGAGACACTTGCTGCACCCACACCGCAGGCGACTCCGGTCCCATCTGCAGGTTCCTGACTCATGGGGACAGTCTTTCCTTCAACTCCTCCAGACAACCAGGACAAGCCACAGCGGACAGGACGCGCAATAGGAGGTGCACGGGGGCTGCGCCACACACCCGAAAAGAGGTCAGAGTCCAGGCACCGGGCAGCAGGACGCGCGCGCCTCTGCCTCTTCCTGGGTGGACCCGAGATCTCCTCCCTGCTTGAATGGCCAGTGCCTGCTCAGTCTAAGAGCATCGTGACCAAGATGCCAAGTGAGCACCGACCTGATGACAGCCACACGTGCCTGGTGCCGGCGGGGGCTGCAGGGGCCTCCTGCCACCCCTCCCTGCCCAAGAGCAGCTCACCTGCCACCAGGCCTGCCGCACCGTCCCCCTGTGGGCAGGTCATAACAGCCATCACACTCTGCAGTTTCTGCACCACCTTTTATCTCTTCACTGTTACAAAGCACATGCAGATGTGTTGCTGCCTGAAGCGATGGCCGCTTGGAGCAATGAAGCTGCGGGAAGAAGTTCAGAGGCAAACTGGAGACAAACAGCTTTTTATTCTGATAACTTTTCTCTCTGGCTCTAACAACGACTAACACGCGCCACACACACCCACCAAAATGGCGCAGACCCGATCAGCAATCTCGGCCAAGTCACTCGAGATCCCGGGCCAAGTCCCGTGAGACTACGGAAGGCGACAATGCCCAAATCTCCACGGCTCATAGTCAACCACAATTCAAGCCATCTCCCCAAACAGGGCTCTTGCACAGATGTGTCGAGAAACAGATGTGACAGGGTGGCCAGGCAGGTGCGGCCTCACGGGACCTGCTTCAACTCACGTCTCCCTAAGCAGAGGTGGAGGGGACAAGGACCACCACTCCTGCGACTCACACCTGTGGGAGGTGGCAGGTGGACAGCGTGGACAGGCGTCTGGGCACCGCCGCTCACTGGCTTTGGCCTTGGCAAGAGGCTGTGCCTCCGTCCTCTCCTGTGCACTGGGGCACAGGTGCCGGCGCCCCTAGAGAGGACTAGGACTACATGGGTCACGGCATGGCCCCAGGTGATAGGAGCCGCACTGCCACCTCCCTGCTGTGAGACGCCAGGCCACAAGCTGCAAGGCGGCGGGTGCCATGTGCATCCTGCTGTCTCATGAGCAGGGACATCCTGGCCGGTCACCCGGCTCACTCTGTGTCACACTGCAGCGTGTATGAAGGAGTGGTGCCAGGCACGCGAAGGGAGAGCCCGCAGACGAGCGGGCAGCAGCCTCCCCCCGGGCTCCCTGTCTACACCACAGGCGTGTGTGCAGCCTCCCCCCGGGCTCCCTGTCTACACCACAGGCGTGTGTGCAGCCTTCCCCCCCCGGGCTCCCTGTCTACACCACAGGCGTGTGTGCAGCAGCCACCCCCACGGGCTCCCTGTCTACACCACAGGCGTGTGTGCAGCCTCCCCCCCGGGCTCCCTGTCTACACCACAGGCGTGTGCAGCGGCCCTCCCACCACAGGCTCCCTGTCTACACCACAGGCATGTGTGCAGCAGCCTCCCACCACAGGCTCCCTGTCTACACCACAGGCGTGTGCAGCGGCCCTCCCACCACAGGCTCCCTGTCTACAGGCTCAGCCAACCGTGGGTAGGAAACATTTCCCCACTGTCACGTCTGAGCTTCTGAAGAGCTGGGCTCCTCTCCTGTGAGTGCTTCCTGAAGTCTAGCCGCCTGCTGCGCAGCAGGGGTGCGGGTCGGCACGTGCTCTAGAGAGGCTTGGAGCCCCGGGAGGGGGTCAGGTGACGCGCTCTGCGCACTCACTGGGGCCGCCCTCCCTGCCCTCCCTGCCACTCTCAGGAGGGGCCACCCTCTGCACCAGCCCCACAGACAGGACCAGAACCAGGTGCGCGAACTCTCCACCCTCTGCGTGAGCCCCTGGAGCATCCGGGACCTGGGCGAACCCTAGGGAGGCGTCTTCCTGGGGTCTTGTCCCGTCCCCAGAGGCAACTGTAGACGGATCTGTCTTCGAGCCCTGGCCCAGGTGAGGGCAGAGGCCGGCCAGCCTCTCCAGTCTGCAGGGCAAGCGAAGCCGGCAGAGCGGCGGGGGTCCTTTCCTCTGGAGGCCTCCTGGGGCCCTGCAGCAGCCTGTGTCCGCCCAGCCTCTGCCGCTGGGATGAAGACGCCTCCCTAGGGTGCACTCAGAGCCCACTGGTGAAGTGCAGCCTCACCTGGGGAACACCGGTAGGGGGTGCCTGCCTGTGCGTGTGGCACCCAGCCCAGCACACTGAAGCATGAGGCTGTCACTCTGCGATGCAGCTGCCACAAGGACCTTGTCCCAGAATCCAGGATCCCCCAAGGAGTCCTGAGGCAGACCACTCCACAGCCACGCCAGGAGCGGCAGCAGGGTGGGTGGTGGCCCCGATAGGCCATCCCAGGTCAGCTCAGCAGGAGAGCGGCAGCCCACCATCGATGGCCCAGCCTCTGTCTTCCCAAAGCAGACCCTTGTTTCCAAGAGAATGAGAAACTTCGTGTCCCAGGAGACCGGCTCGGCAGGGCTGCCTGTCGGAAGTGCCCTGGTCCCCCGCCTGAGTCCCTGGGGTCTGGTGTTGGGGCCTCTGTCTCGGGCCTGGAGACGAGTCAGGTGCCCTGAAGCAGAAGGTGCTAGAGGGCACCAGGAGTCCGCCAAGCCCCGGCACAGCTGTGCTCGTGATCTGGACACTAGACATGGTCACTCTTCCATTTTCTTAAATGCTCTACACAGAGAAGAAGGGCTAAAGTGAATCGCGGAGCAAGAGGGTGCTATGGTTTGAACGGGAGAGGTCCTTCCAAAGCGCGTGGATGAGACCGCGCAGGGTTAGAGGGGAGGTGCTGGGTCGTGAGAGCCTTAGCCCGTCAGTGAATCAGTCCCCTGGTGGGGTTCACTGGGTGGTGACTGAAGGCGGGTCCCTGGAGGGGTGGCTTTGTCCCTGGAGGGGTGGCTTTGTCCCGGGAGGGTGGCATCTGGAGAGCGGTCTCTCTCCTTATCACCATGTGAGCTGCGTCCCTCTGCCGTGATGTCCTGCCTCACCTCGAGCCCTGAGGAATGGAGCTGCTGTCTGTGGACTGAGGCCTCTGAGACCTGAGCCCCCAGGTAACCTTTCCCTCCCCTAAAATCGTTCTTGTCAGATCTTTAAGTCGCAGCAGTGAAAAAAACTGACTAACGCAGAGGGGGACCTTCTACGTGGCCATTTGTCCACAGGACTCCATCCACAGGCCCAAGGGACTTCCAAGAGCCAGAGTCTCAGGAGGTCCACGGAGCACGCTTCGCTCCCATTTTCTCTGGAGATGACAGCCTAGTCAGGTCCTCACCCGAGATGAACCTCGGTGACCATCCGAAGACGGCTGCAGCACCAGGGCAGGAGCAGCAGCTTCCCTCAGCAAGCTTCCGGGACCAGGGTGCAGACCCCCGCTGGCGGGCGGGCAGGCCACACCCTGCCGCACACCCTGGGGGACAGGGCTCTGCCCACCCGCTGACACAGCCCCCGGAGCAGGCTGCAGCGCTCCTCTCCCACCCGCTCGCCGGGCTCCCACGCCCGCCACTCTGCCAGGCTCGGCCCTGAGGCCAGGTCTCCACGGTGCTCCACGCCCCAGGAACCCCTGGGCTTTCAGGACTCCTGTGACTGTTGGAAAGGTGGCCCGGAGCTGCCCGCGACCAGGGCAGGGGGAGGTGGTCTGGACCTGAAGGCCGCGTCCACCAGCACGGGCCATGCACGGTGCAGGAGCTGCTGGGGCCGAGGGTCTGAGAATGGGCAGCACAGGCACTGGAGGAATGCCCGCGAACCAGGGGAGCGCCGGGGAGCGCCCGGGAACCACACGGAGCCCACGCAGACAGCCCTGGGGGCCCCCCGCGGGGTCGGCTGCAACCCAATCCCTCCAAAAAAGAAATGAAAATCAGGGAGACCCAGCGGAGGCCTGTTTGGCAAGTTCTGTGCTTGCTGTGGAGGAAGATAATTTGCCACATAAATAATGAATTAGATGTGTGTCAACGTGGAATTAGTTCCTGGAATGGTTGGCACAGCAGTTGTGTGATTCCAGGTCACCGCGGGCGTCAATTCCCCAAGACGCGGGACAGATCTGTTCAAGGTTCCCGTTATTACCCACCCTCGATGGAATGTCTTCACGGGGTCTCGCTAATTCTATTGAGATGTGGCTGAGAGTCAAGGAGTATTCAGATGTGCAAATATCCTTCTCCAATTGAAAAGGGCCCAGCAGATGAGCCATCGCCGTGGCTCTGTGCTCCTACATTGGTATTGGGTGTGACTCTCTTTGCTGGGATTTCAAAGCTTCAGACCATCCGTGCAGAAAGATCTCTTTTTCCTCCCTCTTTTTATGGGAAGTCCACTGCCATCCATGTCCAGGCCGGCGGGAGCTCAGGTGACAGTGGTGAGCTGCAGGCCTCCGCCCAGGGGACAGACTAAGGCAGGCACAGCTGTGAGCCCAGGAACCGTCCACCCGGTCCTGAGCTGTGCGTCCTATAGGCGAGGCCGCAGAGGCCAAGCACAGCCCAGGGCTTTCAGGGCTGCCCAGCCCCCAGGGCCTCTGCCCGGCCCCAGGAGGAAGCTCACACAACACAGGACCATACTCACCCAAATGGGCCAGGCCACCAGCGACACTTTGATCCTCCTCAAACTCCAGCACAACCCAGGACCTAGAATCAGAGGGGACAGTGGAGCCCCCAGTCCTGCCAGGAAGCATTCCTAACCAAGCGCAGGAGAGGCCTGCTCCTGCTGGAACTTGCAGATGGCTGGATGCCGCTGGAAAGAACCCCAAGTTCCTGCCACGCTCCAAGTTGAGACATCCCTCCTCTCCCAGGTCTGGGAAGACGCCATCCCTTGGTTTCCGCCCCGCGGCTGGAGTCACCAGCCTCCTCAACGCTGGGCTCCCTGGGCCCGGGGAAGCCGGGCATGGCTCCAGGTGGCCCCAGGTCCTCGGGGCTTCTCCATCCTAGTGGGGGTGGCTTGGCAAGATGGAAGGACTGGAAGGACCTGGAAGGACCTGGAGCGCAGGCTCCCTCTCGCCAGGCACCTGTGACATTTAGCCAAGTGCCCCTTTGTGGAGAGTCCTGAGGTCGTGGACTGGAGAGCGGCTTCCTCCCAGAACAAAAGCCACCTTCCGTGACGAAGGCAAACCAGCAGCTTTGGGGCCTGGCCCCACCACAGCCCTTCCTGACCCCACCCGCCCTGGTCCCAGGCTCCAGTCAATCCCTCCTTTCCAGCAGGGCTGGCAGGGCTGTCACTGTGGGTCAGCAGAGTGGCCTGCCACCGTCCTCCAGTCACAGGGCCCACGCAGGGGAGCTATTGCCAGTGTGGGGTGCAGGGACACGTGTGCTTCCGAGTGCAGCCCCCTGAGATCATCTGCAGGCTAGAAATGCTTTCTGACACTTATTGTCATCCCGTGTTCCAACCGAAAAACAAATAAACAAGCTTGCTTGCAAGCAACTTTAAAAGCACGCTTTTGAAAGGAAAATTCCCAAAGGATGCTTGGAGTCAGGGCTGAGCGATCAGCTGGGTCAAGTGGAGACCCTCCCCCACGCACACAGTGCCACCTGGGGCACTGGGATCCTGCGGACCTGGTCTGGGTTGGGCTTCACTGCTGACCAGGAGACCACCTGAGTCTACCTGGCCTAGCTGTGAGGGCATGTTGGGCCAGGAGACCCTTGGTCCCCAGGTCCCACTCAGAGGCAGGGTGGGTAGGGGGCAGGGTCCCACCTTCCCCCAGACGGTCTTGGCCTCTCCCAAGGGCCCCTCCTCCACCCTGCTATCCCATGAGTAGCAGACCCTCTTCCCAGCTGCTCCACCCCCAAGGAGTTGGGGGCTGTGAGGGTGGGGGCTAAGAGGCAGATCTTGGAGAAGGGCAGGTCTGGGGTAGAAAAGCGTAGGCACTGGGTGCACCACAGGTCGACTAGAGGCCGGGTGAGAATCAGCCAAGGTGGGGCTGAGCAGATGCCGGGCCCAGGGAACACAAGGGGACAGCCAGACAGCTGTCACCTCCATAGTGGGTGTGGGCACGTCAGAGAGGCTGGGTCTCTGGCTCTCCGTTTGCAGACCCATGGGATGGGCAGGTTAAGCCCTGACTCCGCCCACCGGGGCAGGGCACTCACAGGCGCAGGGCTGACTCCGCCCACCTGGGGCAGGGCACACACAGATGCAGGGCTGACTCCGCCCACTAGGGCCAGATGCACACACAGGTGCAGGACTGACTCCGCCCACCTGGGGCAGAGCGCACAGGTGCAGGGGTCACTCCGCCCGCCTGGGGCAGATGCACACCTAGCCTCCCTGCTCAAAGCCCTTCTCCTCGGGCCCAGCGCCCTGCTCCACAGGCTGAGACCACAGGCTGACACACAATCTCTCTTCCACCCTCAGGGATCGGCCCTGTTCTTCAGGTCAATACCTGGTTATGTCGACGTCCCAACTGTGCACCCTGGTTCCCCTCCATTGAGCCTGCAGCTGGGGCCTGTGTGCAGCAAGACGGCTCTCAGGAGTGCGGGGCGGCTCTGTCCACACAGCCCTCCGTGTACCTGTGGTCCCTACTGCATGAGAGTAACTGTGACTAAGCACTCTAGGCCAGGTCCTCTGCATCCCGCCCAGCCCATGTGACAGGTCTGTTCCCTCGTGTGGTTGGAATCTGATGCCTACCTCAGCTTCCTGTGCCATGACTTCAGCAATGTTTCAGGTCACCCAGCCTTCAGGAGCCTTCCTGCCTCATCCAGGGCCCTGGGGACAGAAACTGTGCGTGTCCCCAGACTTCCCACCCCAGCACTTCAGCGTGCACATGCCTTGCAGGAGGTGCTGGGGTCTCAGGCCTCCCTCCTCCGCTGCAGTTTCCAGGAAGGCTCCTCTGGTGTCGCTCACCCAACAACGCACGCGCCCTCACCAATCACATTTACACACACGCAACGTGCACACGCTCACACCCATGCACACACGCACACTGACCTTGTCTCTGGAATCAGGGTGGAGGCAGAGAAGGACAGTCATCAGCATTCACTTCCTGTCCCCTGCTGCGTGGCTCAGACAACCTTCGGACCAAAGCCCACCTGTCCTCGCACCTGCTTTATGGAGAAGTTCATCTGGTATTTGGGAAACACTTCCACATGGCAAACCTTCATGATCATCCCTGATTTCTGAGATGCTGTCTTGCTCTGACCCCACCATATCATTATTTTGGCAGTAAAAATGCGAGTAATGGACTTTTTTTTGTATTATTGCCTTAAACATCTTTGCAACAACAATGGAGGCCTGCATTGCATGGGAAGCGTCAGATCAGAGAAAGGATGAGAAGGTAAGGCCACGCTCTTCAAAGCGGTTTCCACAGCTCCGATCTGTAGTGACAGAAGGCAGATGGTGGTCGCCTGGGGCAGGGTTGGGGTGGTGGCTGGGGGAGAGGCCCAGGGCGCCGGGGTGGGGGATGCTGGCTGTCCCCTTGGCACAGTGGATACAGGCACACACACGCCTGACACACTCGCTGAGCTGCAGCCCAGAATGGTGCGTTTCACTGCACATGAATTGCACCTCAACTAAGGTTATTTTTTAAAAAACGGCATTTCTCTTATGTTGTCTCTGTAACCTCAAGGTGGGGGACTCTTCCTCAGGACGGCATCGCAGGAAGCCTCAGAATTTCAGGAGGGCCGCGGGCGTGGTGCCTGTGACTTGCAGGCACCACCTTGTTCTCTGGGAGAACCCAACTACTGGGCAGCCGCTGTCCTTCAGGGCCTCAGCCACGACTTGGCGAGGTGTCCCGAGGCAGACGCGTCTGGGAGGCTGTCAGCCCCCAGAGACAGAGCCATGTCTGAGAACAAAGCCAGGTGGCCGTGGCCCTTGTGGCCTGGCTTTCCCCCAGCCACCTGCTCAGCAGGAGCCTGATCCAGCCTCCGGCCTGGAGTGGCCCTTTCCAACGGCCCTGGCTCTGGCAGGGACCTCTGCATCGCCGGCCACTGCTGCAGGCCGAGTGCGCATGGCTTGGTGTCATTCCTGTGACTTTTTCTCTCATCCGGGCCACTTTGCCTGCATGTAAGCGGCTCTGTGGGCACACTGGGGCTTGTTGTTCTGAGTGGCCATGTCGTGGTCTGGACCTGTGGTGTGCTGTCCTCTGAAATGCCCCTGCCCCTGCCCCCTTGGACAGGGCAGGTGTTGAGGAGATCCCGGGATGCTGCTCCTGAAGGCACCGCGCAGGGACAGGACGAGTCCCTCCTCAGTTGACCTGGACTGAACCGCGGAGCCCAGGGACCACAGCCCTCCACCTGGGACAGGAGAGGAGGTTCAAGGTCTCTGGGATTGGAGTGAAGCCGGCACTGGTTCTCGGCTGCTGGCTTCTGTGCTGGCACAGAGGGAGGACACGTGGACACCAGAGCTGGAAGAGGACCCAGAGGAGGCCCTGGCCTCGCCACGCCCGCCTGCAGCCTGGAGAGGCCCGGCCCAGGCCCAGCCAGGCCAGGCCCGCCCTCCTGCGGGTTGTGCTCTTCTGCGTCATCTACAGAGCAGCTGACAGCAAGGCCAGACCAAGAGGTGGCCTGGGTGGCTCTGGAGTGTCCTGAAAACCCACACCCTGCAGCTTTGTCCCCACCGGGTGCCCCAGGAGGTGGTGGGCCTTCAGGGTGGCCTGTGGGAGGCAGCGAGGCTGTGGGGCGCCCTGGCAGGGACACGGGCCCAACCTCTCCTCTCTTCCCATCACTGCCAGCAGCCGAGAAGTGAGCAGCCCCTCCCTGGGTCCCCACTTACGTCCTCTGAGGCCGCCGGTCCGAAGCAGCATGGCCCATCACCATGGACTGAAACCTCTGAAGCCGTGAGCCAGAATAAACCTTCCTTCCTTGTACGCGGCTGGTCTCGGTGCTTTGTCTCAGGGACGCAGAGCTGCCCGGCAGCCGGGACCCCCAGTGGGCGTGGGGTGGGAGTCACCTGGGCTGGAGGCTAGTCCCGCCCCGCTTGCCCCACCCAGCGCACACGCACTCAGGAAGACCTCGTCACGGTCCAGTCCTTTCAGATTAAGACGGAAACGCACACGGTAAGTATGCCGACAACCCCGCGGAGAAGCCAGCCTGCGGCCACCTCCTGGCCCAGCTCCGGCCTGCTTCCAGCTCCAAACCCCCGGCGGGTACCGGATGCTGGGCCTGAGCTCCTCCAGGGGCGCTGGAGAGTCCTGCCTGGCCACAGCAGGCTTCCGCCAGCACCGCCCCTTCCCGATCTTGCCCACAGCCCACATCCGCTGCCACCACACGGTGGTCACCCGGTCCACCTGGGCGATGGCGCCACGAGAGGACACGCTCTGCGGTCTAACCTCGTGAGGACACAGGGAGCAGGTGTCAGTGTGGCCGGGGTCCCCTCCTAGGTCGCTGCATTGGGAGAAGCTGGCCCAAAGGGACTCCCAGGCTCACCACCACCCCAGCCTGGGCCACAGCCGCCCCCCACCCACACAGACAGATCACAAAGGCGGTCAGTGGGCTGCTGGCCCCAGCTCCCGTGCACCAACGCGAACCGCAGGGGTCCCGAGCCGCACCCTGGCGCCAGAGCCTGCAGCCCACAGCTCAGGAGGGCCGGAGGCCTCGGACGCTCTGAGAGGCGCCTGCGCGGCTGTGAGCCTGCCGGTCCTCCTTCTGCGTCTCCAAGCGCAGGTTTGCAGGCTCAGAATCTCATAGGGGGCGTCGCGCCCAGCCCAGCCGCTGCCTCCACCACCCCGTGCCATCTGCGTTGTCAAAACCTTCCTCGGTGCTCGGCCCCCACCGCTGCTCCCCCACCTGGTCTCCGGCATTGGGAGACACCAGCATGCAGTGGCTCCAAGCAGCGGGGAGGGCGGGTCTCCTGGCGGCCCTTCCACACGAGAGCCTGGGGTTCTGCCCCAATTACCTCAATGCCAAAGTGAGTCTGTTTGGAAAGTTTCAGCAAGACTGGCTCATCTGGGCTGGGGCGGGGCTCAGTGGCGGAGCTGGCCTGGCCTGTGGGAGGTTCCATCCTCAGCACCATATAGAATTAACAAGTAAAATAAAGGTATCGTGTCATTCACAACTGAAATAAAAAAACAAAAAATCCTACTCATCTGTTTCACTACATCACGAGTTTGGAGGAGAACGATCGAGGAGATAAAGAAAACACACAGAGCTCTCTCAATAGAGCATCGCTTTACACCAGAACAGCTGCAGGGCCAGGGTGCCGAGGGGACAGCGGGGACAGGGAGGGTCAGAAGCCTGAGGAGGGCCCCTCTCTGTGTCCTCCGCTGAAACCCTTACGGAGGGTCCAAACTAATTAAGATGTGATTTGCGTCCTGTGTTCGAGGGGACAGGTGGCAAGGCGGGTGCTCCTGAGGTTTCCACAGGAAGAGACCCACGTGCAGGTCACCCCGCGTGTGCCCTGCAGCAGGTGACCGTCCTGACCATGGCTGTGGAATTCACGTTCATGCAGAAAGCCTGGCTGTGAGAGGAAATGGCTTTGAAGTGGGGGCACGTGCTCTGATGGTGGTCTGCTGGCGCAGGAAGCTCCCACCTACACTCCTGACCCTCTTCCCGGGAGGACACCGGTCACGTCTCCCGCGGCCATTTCCTCAGTGTTGGCACTAGACGCTCCCTCAGAGTCAGATGCTTATTCTGCATCTAATCCAACAGTGAGCATAGTCATCATTTTCTGAACTTCCTATCAAAACACACCACCAGGTCTAGCTCCCTGGATTTCATCATGGAAACCACAAAAGAATGAAGCAAACTTTCAACTCTACATCTGAAGGGCAAAAATCACACCGGGGGACAGCCATGCAGCCAAGAGATTTATTCAACAGCCTTTGCGGCTGGTTGGAGGTTGAAGAAGTGCTGGGAGAGGGGAGTCAGGGAGAGGGGAGTGTGCAAGCTCTGGTGGGAGAGGGGAGTCAGGGAGAGGGGAGTGTGCAAGCTCTGGTGGGAGAGGGGAGTCAGGGACAGGGGAGTGTGCAAGCTCTGGTGGGAGAGGGGAGTCAGGGAGAGGGGAGTGTGCAAGCTCTGGTGGGAGAGGGGAGTCAGGGAGAGGGGAGTGTGCAAGCTCTGGTGGGAGAGGGGAGTCAGGGACAGGGGAGTGTGCAAGCTCTGGTGGGAGAGGGGAGTCAGGGACAGGGGAGTGTGCAAGCTCTGGTGGGAGAGGGGAGTCAGGGACAGGGGAGTGTGCCAGCTCTGAATGGAAAGTGGGTGCCTGGTCGCACCAGCTGGGATCTCTGGAGCTGTCGGCTGGGGACCTGCAGTTGGGCTGAAGGCGGCGGGTCTGGAGCTGTCGGCTGGGGCAGCTGCCATCCGGTGGGCAGCTGCCGTCGGGCTGGAGGCGACGGGTCTGAGGCTGGTGCAGCGGCTTCCTCCCCTCCGCAGGGTCGAGCTGTTGTGTGAGTGGCTTCCTCCTCTCAGCAGCAAGGAGCTATTGTGTTCTGAGTCTCTCGAACATGGCCCTATATAGGGATTTCTGGTGGGGGGTGCACCAGAGCAACCCCAACGCCTTTGGCTCTTTGCCCATGGAACAGGGCGAGCTTTAAGCCTATAGGCTCCTGCCCGGGGAAGAAACATCCTGCCCGGAAAATGAAACAAGGCTGCTTTGCTCAGGATGTGGAAACCTCTGGAGGGGAGGGTAGCCCATCTAGCAACATCCGCGATTCTGCCCTGGACCTGACCCACGGACACCTGAATGGCCCTCCTAGCTCCCTTCTGCGGACGTGGTCATTCAAGTCTCCCTCACACTCAGTTCCTCTTGAGCTACCTGGCTTCACCTGCTCCTGGAAAACCTTGCTGGTCCTGTTTGATGGTTGACCCCCTCCTCGGCTACCAAGGATTCACGCAAGACCCCAAGCAGGTCATTTTCCCCTGAAGGCACCCTCGTGGCCCTTGCCCACGGCCTTTTCCCTTGACCCTCACTGTGACCTCCACAGATGGCCACCCATGATCTTGCCCAGGACAATTGTCATGACCTTCACTTCAGCCACTGCTGAGGGCCATAGCCCAGGATCACGCCACCCACGACCACCTCCAAGGACCACTACCCATGACCTTCACCATGACCTCCTGTGACCATCACCAGGAGGCCACGACTGCAGAAGTCCCCACTGTGGGAGGGAACTTGCACCCTGGGGTCACCCTGGGGTCTAGAGAGCAGACCAGGGCAGGGGGCCGGTGAGGACCTCAGAGAGCACCATTCCTGGGAAGAAAAGAGGAGCGAGCCCTTCAGAGAGGACAGCAGGTGCCAGATGTGACATAGGAAGCAAAGGGGACAACAGACAGGCCAGGTCCGCTCCGTGCCTGGCAGCTCTTGGACACTCAAATCCTCACACAGAGGACGACCAGCCACAGACGAGTCGTCACCTCCCAGAGCGTCGGCCTGGGTGACAGCTGCCCTGGTGCAGCACCGTGGGCCGAGCCTCAGCTGGCGCGGGCGGGGCTCGGACACTCAGCATTACCTGAAGAGAGCAAGCCTGCGTCCCGGAGAGCGAGCTTGGGAAAAGCGCCACGGTGCGGCGCATCAGTCTGTGAGCCGGGCCTGGCCAGAGCCGGGAGACAGGAGGCCGGCCCGGGAAGGCCCACAGTGCACCAGAGTGGCTGACCGTGGCGGGGGCCCGGGAAGGCCCACGGTGCACCAGAGCGGCTGACCGTGGCGGGGGCCCGGGAAGGCCCACGGTGCACCAGAGCGGCTGACCGTGGCGGGGGCCCGGGAAGGCCCACGGTGCACCAGAGCGGCTGACCGTGGCGGGGGCCCGGGAAGGCCCACGGTGCACCAGAGCGGCTGACCGTGGCGGGGGCGTCTTCAGTGCGGGCTTCGTCCACTTCCAGCAGCTGGACATGGCAGCCGCTGGCCTCCATTGAAACGTGACCTGGGGGCCTGGGTCCCAGCAGTCCTGCGGGGCTGCCCTCCACAGGCCTGGCCCTGTTTCCTGACTCTTCCCATGTCACCCAGCCTGTGGTGGCCTTCTCAGGACACGCCTGCGGGGCTCCTTGCTGAGCGCAGGGCCCTCCTCGCTCTGCTTGCCTGCACCCCCAGACGCTGCCCCCCGGGGAGTGTGCCCTGTCCTGAGGCGGCAGGGTCGGGCCGTCTGTGTCCCCACAGGGCCACCTCTCACTGTCCCACCTGGCTCCTGGTGGTCCTGCGAACACACGTGAGCACGTGCCCTCGAGCGTGTGTGAGAGCGTGTGTGTGTGCCCGCGGGCGCCGCACACAGATGTCCTGTGAAGGGCACGCGCGCCCCGGGGGGCGTGCAGACACCTGCTGTGTCCAGCGCCCTGGCTGCGAAGCGCCGGCCGAGTGGGACAAGAGAAGCCAAAGCCCCCGTGTCGAGCTCTCATATGAGAAGCCGTCTGTCTGTGAATCTTCCTTTACTTTGGTGCAATATAGAGACGCACAAATATTAAGGTTGCGAGCTTTAATATTTAACCAGCGGCCGGTCTGGGGAGTGCGCTTCTCATTTCCACGAGGGCCGAGCAGCAGGGACTGCTCTAATCGACACCACGCATGGGGGAGGGGCGAGAGCCACGGGGCACAATATGTTCTGTGGGTCACCAGCACACGTCCTGGAGGAGCCGCTGAACTAGAACAGCATCTTCGTTATTAATCCGGAAATTGCGTTTTTAGAACTGATATTGTCGACTACATAAGTCCCTATTTTTTCCCCAGTGGAGATTTTTCCTCTGAAAATCAAACAAACTCCCCTTTGTTCCCTGTGAGGTGGAGGCCAGCCCCGGTGGCCAGCCCCATGACCTCCACAGATGGCCACCCACGATCAGGACGATTGTCACGACCCTCACTTCAGCCATTGCTCAAGTAGTAGTAGTGGTCTGCATGACACGGGAAGCAAGGGGACGACAGACAGACCAGGCCCCCATGCCTGGCAGCTCTTGGACACTCACTTCAAACCCACGTAGTCTGCACAGCCTCCTGTGCCCAGGCCTGCTTCCAGAGACCTGCCCTTCAACCATCCCCACGGGCAGTGACCTTGCAGATGGCCTGTCCGTGAAGGCAGGACAGTCGTGGGGTCATGGGTGACAGGGACAGTGTGGGTGGCTGCTGCAGGGGTTCCGGGCACTGAGACCTTCCCTTACCTGGAGGTCGAGGTCAGTCTGAGCCACAGGACAGGGCTGGCGCAGCTGCCCACAGGACAGGCATTGCCTCCCGGCGTATTTTCTAAGAAACAAGCGTGAGCGTGGGGGGGGTCCTTGGGATGTGCCCCCCCCACCCGCCCAAGCCCAGGAGGCCTTCCGCAGCACCCGGAAGAGGCCCCGCCCCAAGCCCCTCTCCCAGTGGGCTGTCCAGAGGCTGCTGTGGGACAAGGAAGGGCCTCGCCCCGAGGGAGCCACAGGTGACTCGCCTGGGCTTGGGGACAAGGCTCCTGGTCCTGCTCGGCCTCCATTCACAGCCGTCCGTTTCCCTGCCTGAGGCTGGAGTGGCCACACCTGCCCACTTGCCAGGGCTACAGCGAGGCTCCGGGGAACCCCAGGCACGCGTGGACTTGTGGGCACACCTGGACCACTCGCTCACGTACCCTTCCCCAGCCCCCGCCCTGCTCAGGACAGCAGCAGGGGCCAGCAGCGGCCAGCAGCTGAGGGCGGGAAGCCCTCCCGGTGACCGAGGCTTGGGCCTGGCTTAGAAAGCACAGGGGCCGAGCTGGTGGAAGTGGCCTAACAGAATCCACCGTCCTGCCCGCGAGGGAGCTAGATCACGTGACCTCCGCTGTGTGAGGGTTAGGGAACAGTGCCCAGCACGGGGCACCTGTCGGACATGGTGTAGAAGCAGCGTCAGGCCCCGAGCAGGGCAGGCCCAGGAGAAATGAGAGAGGAGAGGACTGCAGACCCCACGCCCCATGGAAGGCCATCTGAGGACAGGCGGGGCCTGTCATTGTGGGTGGCCGGCAGTCAGTGCTGCCTTAACACAGCGCGGTCATGGTGGGACATCTCGTCAGCTCCAGGACCAAGTCACAGGTCACCGTCCTGGGTTCCCACGGGCTCCCCTTGAGGTGGCTCCTCAGCACAGAGGCCACTTCCCGTGGCGACATGGACACTGGAACCCACGTTCGCCCACAGCATCATGCCTCGGTGTGGAGCCGTCCGCCTGGCCCAGGCCTGCAGCCCTGCAGGGGGACGCCGCTCAGACCTCCGTCTCCAGGCAGCGGCTTGGAGTCGCTCGGGTTCTCGGTACTGTCACGGGAATGGGCTTTTAACCCCGTTGGAAGCACTGCCTCGCCTGGTTCCCACCCTGCCCGTCGGCGGGTGCAGAGCCACCTGCTGTGCCGGCCCAGCCCCCCACCCAGTAGACATGGCACCCCCTCCCCGGAGCTTCCTGGAGCCTGAGTCTTCCCAACTCAGCCCAAGAAGCCTCTGCCCCCCCAAGACCAGGGTTTTCTCCGCTGTTTTCTCTGGAAACTTGGTGGGTTTTCCACATTTACGTCTACCAGCACTGGGAGTAAATCTCATGTGGTACGAGAAATTGACCACTTTTTCCACCCATAATGGGTCTCCATTTGTTCTAGAAAGAACGGGAAGATCCTCTTTTCTCCACTGAGTCTCCCTCATGCCTTTGCCACATCAGTCGAGGTGTACACAGCGCGTTTCTGGCTTCCCTACCCGCCCTGCTCTGTCTGGTCTGTCTGTGAGGACGCCCCTGCCTGGGCTGCGGCACCTTCGTGCCCAGTGCTGGAACCGGCTGCGACGGTGCTCCCGATCTGTAGTTCTGTTCCCAGATTATTCAGCTGCCCTAGGCACTTTGCCTCTCCTCGTGGAAGTAGACTGTCAGTTCCACCCAAAAGTGGGCCTGCTGGGACTCTGATTGGCGTTGCACTGGGAGGACGGGCACCCTGAGGGCACTGGTCCCCACACGCCACCATGCTAAGTCTCTCCACCTACTTAGGTCCGCTTTAATAACTCCTCAAAGTTTTGCAATTTTTAACATATAGACCTTACCCATGCTTCATCAGATCATCCTGGGCATTTCCTGCTTTATGATATTTGAGCCTTTTTGCCACTTTGACTTCTGGCTATTGACAGTGTATAAAGCGCGATGGACTCCCACCTTGACCTCACCCTGCACCTTAGCTGGTCCAGCTCACAGTCCCTCCAGTGCTGCTGCTGCCACGGGATTGCCTAGGTGGACGGGCATGTGGTGTGGATGTCCTCTCCGTCCGAAGGCTCCTGTGGCCTCCGGGCACAGCCTCCTGCCTGCCTGGCACCGCTCGTCGCATCAGGTGGTGTCCTTGCCAGCTCTGGCCCCTGCAGGAAAGGTGCCTGGACTCTGGCCACACAGCGGGGTCCGCTGGCCATGTCACTTCCCAGAGGTTTGCTGCATTCAGTAACGAAACTGCCTCAGCCCGGGGTTTTCTTTGCAAGAAGGTTAGTCACCTCTCTTTCCCAGAGAGGTGACTGTTCGGCCTCTCTGTTTCTTCCTGCGTGCATTCTGGTGTTTTCTGTGTCTCAAGAAAGATGTTCGTTTTATTTAAGTTTTAAAATGTACTGACATAAGGTTCATTCACAATATTCCCTAACAGCAGAGGTGTTCCGAGACCCCACAGGAATGCCCCGGTCATCACTGGCACTGGCCATCTGGGCTTTCGCGCCTTTGTTTCTCTGACCTATTTGACTTGAGCTTTACCAACTTCATGATGTCAAGGAATCGGCTCTGAGCTCCCCGCTTCTCTCTGACATTCCCTGCTCTTCTAATTGACCCATGCGTGCCTGTTCTGATGCTGTGCTCTTTCTTCTCTTATACGGGGTCTCTTGCTCAGTTCTTGTGTATGCTCTGTGCTCACTATAGTCTGTCTTCTTATTCTGTTGATTACTGGAAAAAGCATATTGAAATCAATGTTAGTCGTTTTGCATTTTGGATTCATTCTTGAAGCATCTTCAGTTTTTGCTTTACGTATTTGGACACCTGTTCTATGTTCATAAACATTTAGGATCATTATGCTTTTTGGTTACTTGATGATTTTGTCTTTATGAATGTTCTACTCCATCCCTAATCATAGCCTTTGCTCTGAAATACGCTTTGTCTCTTCAGCTATCTATTGACTAATGTTACTTTAATATTTATTTTTATATCATTTTACTTTTAATCTATTTTGTCTTTGTTTTTTGTTTTGTTTTGTTTTGTTTTGTTTTGATACTGGGGATTGAACACAGGGTGCTTAACCACTGGACCACATCTTTTAAATTTTTAAACCACATTTTTAGATTTTTTTATTTTATTTGAGACAGGGCTTGCTAAGTTGTTTAGGGTCTTGCTAAGTCGCTGAGGCTGGGCTTGCACTTGAGATTCTTCTGCCTCACCCTCCCATGTCACTGGGATTATAGATGTGCATCACTATGCCTGGCTGCCTTTGTATTTAAAAAGTGAGTTTCCTCAGTAGAGCATATAATTGGGATTTGTTCACACAATCTGAAAATTTCTGCCTTCCAAGCAGGGTTTTTGACCATTTACATTTAGTGTAATTATTGTGCTGGTTGGTTTTAAGTCTACCACTTTTCCATTTGCTTTTGAATTCTCCCACTATTCTTCACTTGCTTTGTCCTATTTCGCTGTCTTCTCCTGGAGCAAGTGCATTTTAGGATGCATTTTGTCTCCTTTACTGTCTCATCAGCAGTCTTTCTACTTTCTGGTGTTTCAGTGGTTGCGTGGGGTTTGCAGCGCACACTGACCACACAGTCCACGCCCAAGCAGTCTGCACGTGGAGTGTGGAAACACTGCAGACTCGCACCTCCGTCTTCTCCGTCTCCCTTCCCAGCCCGTGTGACGCACACTTTGCTTCCTCACGGATCACAACCCCAGGTCACATCATTTCTATTTTCATAGAGCTTGAACAATCACCTTTCAGAAATCTGACTGATAGAAAAGTCACTGTTTACCTCACTAGCTGCCGTTCCTGGGCTTTTCTTCCCTTTGTGTAGACCCCGTTCCCCATCTGGTCAGTTTCCTTCTCCCAAAGGAACTCCTTTACCACTTGTTTCCACGCAGGTCTGTTGATGAGGACCCTCATCTGTCACGTGCCTAAAAGGTCTCCAATTCTCCACATGTCTGGAAGATGCTCTCCCTGTGCAAAGAAGCTAGGCAGGAGGTTCTTTTTTCAGTATTTCACATCTTACTTTGCTATCGTCTTACCCACCTTGTTTGTGATTTTAAAAATGTGCTTTCATCTTCATCTTTGTTCTGCTGGACATTGTTGGAATTTTTCCCCATCCACAGACGCATTTAAGATTTTTTCTCTGCTGGGTGTGGTGGTCACACCTGTGATCCCAGAGACTTGGAGGCTGAGGCAGGAGATTCACGAGTCAAGGCCAGACTCAGCAATTTAGCGAGACCCTGTCTCACTAAAAATAAAAAGGGCTGGGGTGTAGGTCAGTGGTAAAGCACCCCTGGGTTCAATCCCCAATACAAAAATAAACAAATAAATAAGTCATCTTTATCATGGGCTTCATACAATTTTATGATGATATACATTATTGTAGACTTCTCTGTTTCTTGTTCAGGGGGGTTGTTATAACTCTTGGGTCTGTGAGTTTATAATTTTCATAAATTTGGAAATTCTCCAATTCCTACTTATTCCAACACCCCCTCCCATTTCCTGCTTCTGTGCACACCTGTTGATTATCGATCAGATGCCAGACATCGTCTGTTCTACCTGTTTTTGTACTGGATGATTCTATTTCTCTACATATCCTTGAACCACACTCTGGGATGTGGTGGGTTATTGGAAATGGCTTGTTTGACCCTTGCTTCTACTTTTGCTGGATTTAGAATCACACTGGGACCAGGGCGGCACTTGATCTGTGCTTGAGTTGCTCCTTGCTGCAGTTCAGCCCTGGATTGCTCTTGAGGACAAGCTCCGCGCTCTGGTGACAGGAAGGGCGGGGCCCACTGCCTGACCCCTGTGCCCCCATCCTCTGGGGCAGCCTCCGCACATGCACGCCTGGTCAGCGCTCCAGTGAGCCCCCGAGGGACCCGGGGCAGCCCTCTGCCCTCTGGGCTCCCATCCTCTCCCCTGGGCGCCGGCCAGGCCCTCCTGGGGCTCTACCCTGTCAGTCATCGTGGCCGGCCAGCACTAAGCGCCACCGCCTGGGCAGACCCGCCCTGAGGGTTTCTCCCTCTGGAAGCCCGCAGCCCGAGCCAAGGGGGCAGCTCCTGCACAGCGGCCGAGGCCTCTCTGTCAGAGGCGGGCACCCAGGGCTCAGGGGCTCCCTCCCCGTCCCAGGCACTGCTGCCTCCTTGGCCTGGCCTGAGACAGCGAGACGCCCCCACCCTGGGGCTCCAGTGCTTGCGGGGGGGAGGCCCGTGCTCAGGTGCTCCGGCCTGGCTCACGGGCGTGCCCGAGGTCTGCTGAGGACCAGAGTCGCGTAGGAGGACTTGGGGACGCTCACACACACCCCATGCCCCTCCATACACAGCGCGTTCCCCACACACCCAGATCTGGAGCAGCTTCTAAGACCCCGTTTCCACACCTGGCGATTATTTCGGGAGTAAGTATTTTCTTGGTGTGTCCTTCAGTTTTTAAACAAGTAGCAATTTTAAACGAATATGCTGCAACTTTAAAGGCTACACAAATTTAGTAAAATATCTCATATATGAACAAAAATTTGCACTTACCAGACTGAATACTGTGTCTCTTGAATTGCGCTCTACTTACTTTGGTTTTTAAACACTAACGGCAATTCCAGATCGTCACTAGAGTGACAGACCTGAGCATGGCGAATCCATTCTGTGCGCGTTGTCACTATGCCGTCAGCTCTCCAGTTCGCGTCTGCCGTCTAAACACAGGGACAGGTCCAGGCCTTGCAGGTGACAGAAACCAGCTCCAACCTGAGCTGTTGCCGCCTGAAGCGATGGCCACTTGGATCAACGAAGCCGCGAGAAAAAGTTCAGAGGCGAACTGGAAACAAACAGCTTTTTATTCTGATAACTTTTCTCTCTGGCTCTAACAACAACTAACACACACCACACAACACCAAAAAATGGCGCTGACCCGATCAGCAATCTCGGCTCAAGTCACTTGATATCCCGGGCCAAGTCCCGCGAGATCCCGGGCCAAGTCCCGTGAGACTAGAGAAGGCAACAATGCCCAAATATCCATGGCCCGTAGTCAACCGCAATTTAAGCCATCTCCCCAAACAGGGCTCCTGCATTTCCCCCCTTTTGTTTTAAAAGAGGGGATGCTCTAGGACGTCTATGTGCAACCAACATTCTTACCCGTCATCGGATAATCAAGGCTGTGCCCTTGACTCCTGTCTTAGGTTGATATATCGGCCACATGAGACTGTCCGGTGAGTCTGTGCCTGTCTTAGGTTGTCCCCCTCTGGGGATCTTACCCGTCATTGGCTAACCAGCCATCCAATGGAGCCCTTTAGGATCGACTGTGTAAGATGACTAACAGCCGTCCAATTGTGAGGAGATGTTGCAGCTTTTAGGCGACAAGCCTTTTGGTGATGAGCCAAATTGCATAGCATATCAAATTGTTTAAACAAATCAGCTGTTCTAAGTTCCATCAAGTAACACACTGAATTTTCTAGACAAATACCCGCAAGGCATTGTCCCGTAAAGTCCCAAACAATGAAAGATCAAAATGTCCATTTGTTATAACATGTTGATGTAGGAGGCCCCATGCATGTAGAGCAGAGGCCACACTGTTGGTGAGGTTGTTTGACGCTTGAGCAGCAGGGATGCTTGCGGTGACCACGATCCCTGCAGCTGTAGCAGCAGACGTCTTTTTTATGTCTAGACAATGCCACCAGCAAATCTTCAGGCTCGCTACCTAGAAACTCAAGCATCAATTATTAAAGGAAAGGCAGTGATATTGCAGCACTGAATCAAGAGGCGAGTTGTCAAACTACAAAATAGAATAATTAGATTAGAAAATTAAAGTTGATTTTTGTTCACACACATCGCTGGTTGAGCTTCTACAAACATAAGTTGGGAAAATATCATATTTAGAACAAAACAAAGAAAGACTGAGGGTAATTACTGCATTAAAGATAGATTAAAGAAAAGGTAAAGGCACTTTGGAGAAATAATTTGTTAGCTGGAACCCTTGAGTCTCTGTATACAGAGCAATCTTTTACCTGTTGAGATAATTGAAATTAATGAGCTATTAAACAAATGAAGTTAATAACAAATAAACAATCTTATGTCAAAACACCAAAATATCAGGTTATATAGCACTAGTCATATTGTTTGCTAAAGAGAAGTCCCAGGGACACCTATAAATCAAAATTGAAAGTACCTTCATTTATAAAATTATTTACTCTTAATTGAATACTCTTTAACCTAAAATGAATTAAAGTTATTTGGATCCATATATATATATTCTTTTTCATAAGCGCTTTGTTATTTGTGACGTCACACTGGACAGATGCACAAACATACAAACATATATTTGTGACGTCACATTAACATGAAATGTAGACAAATGTTCAGACATAAAGACATGTATAAAAAGAAAAAAAATACAATTGTGTGCACACTAAAGAGAGATCTCCTCGTCCCGGCCGGGAGGAATGACACTTAACCTGTGAAATATTTTGAAGGACTCTTTTGAGGGAATCATTCTGTACCTTCATCTTGGTCCGCTTGATTTTGTACCTTTTTTATTAATCTTGATTCTTCAACAACTTCATCTTGATCATTTTGATGTGGTACCTGCTTTATTAATCTAGATGGTATCCATATTGGAGAGGATTCGTGTTTTGGAAAAACACAAACAGATCCTCTCCCCCAAATTAATACTGGATCTGGACCCTTCCCTGTACCTGAAAGAACATCCTTCCAGTAAACCAAAGGTTTATGTTGTTGGTGTGGATTCCAATGTCTGTCTCCAGCAAAATAACCATTAGAGTCTAAAGTTAAAAAATTTGAGGTAAACAGGGCAACTGCCAATCTGTCCTTAGGATTTTTCCAATTTCCTTCTTTTTGTTTTAATAACATAATTTTCACTGTGCGGTTTGCTCTTTCAATAATGCCCTGACCCTGAGGATTGTATGGGATGCATGTTTTATGGGATATATTGAATTTTGCGCAAAACTGAAAGATGAGCACATATATGCAGGGCCATTATCTGTTTTTAAGCATTTTGGGGATGCCCAATGCAGCAAAAGGTTGCAAACAATGAGATGTAACATCTTTAACTTTTCCTCCAGAATGTAAGGAAGCAAAAATCATGCCTGAGCATGTATCTATGGTAACATGAATAAATCGCAATTTCCAAAACTTGGCTCATGAGTAACATCCATCTGCCACAAATGATTGGGCATTAATCCTCTAGGGTTAACACCAAAATGAGGATTGGGCAAATGTGTCATACAAGATTTACAATCTTTTACAATTGTTCTGGCTTGCTCCTTTGTGATTTTAAACCTATGTTGCAAGGTGGTGCTGTTGACATGAAACTGGGAGTGAAATAAAGTAGCTTGTTGGAGCACTGAAAGTATAAATATTGTTTTTGTAAGTTCATCAGCCTTTTGATTACCTTCATGGAGGGGGCCAGGCAAATTAGTATGTGCTCTAATATGGCCTACGAATAGAGGTTCTTTTCTTTTTTTTTTTTTTTTTTTTTTTTTGGTACCGGGGATTGAACTCAGGGGCACTCGACCACTGGGCCACATCCCCAGCCCTTTTTTGTATTTTATTAGAGACAGGGTCTCACTGAGTTACTAAGTGCCTCGCCATTGCTGAGGCTGGCTTTGAACTCGCAATCCTCCTGCCTCAGCCTCCCAAAGTGCTGGGATTACAGGCGTGCGCCACCGCGCCCGGCTAGAGGTTCTTTTCTAGCCCACAAAAGTTTTTGTATTTGATAAAACAATTTAAAGGCTGGAGTATGAGGTGCTATTGGTCCTGCTAACTCTAATTTGGGGACGGCTTGTACAATATAGTGGCTATCTGAAAAACTGTTTACGGGCTGGTCCCTAAAATTTTCCAGAGCTCTTACCACAGCTTCCAATTCCACTAGTTGAGCTGATTTGTGTGCAGTTATGTAAGTCATATTTTCTTTTTTAGTGACTACTGTAGCAGTACCATTTGAGGACCCATCTGTAAATACATTAAATGCCTTAGGAATATGTTGATTTTTTATTACCTATGGAAATATAATAGGATGATTAATACAAAAAGATAATATAGGAGACTTAGGAAGATGATTATCAAAATTTGCAGAAGTAGAGCATTTAGCTATAGCCCAATCATTATCATTGAAGCATAAATATTCAATCTGTGATGATGAATAGGGAGTAATAATAGTAGCAGGGTGAATGCCAAATATTTTAGTAGAAGTCTTAAGTCTTTGAAGAATAAGTTTAGCCACCATGGAAGTATAAGATTCAATTATACTTGTAGGAGAGACGGGCAAATGTATCCATAATAAAGGCCCTTGTTGCCAAAATACTCCTGTGGGTGTATATTGTGAAGAAATAATAATCAACATCAGCGGTTGAGTTAAATCAAATCTATCACAATGAGCTCCTTCGATGGATTTTTCTACTAACTTTAAAGCTTTCCTAGCATCAGGAGTCAATGTTCGCGGTGAAGATGGATTAGAGTCTCCGCGAAGGATGTCAAATAAAGGTTTTAGTTGGCCAGTAGTGAGATTAAGTGTAGGGCGAAGCCAATTAATGTCTCCCAGTAGTTTTTGGAAATCATTGAGGGTGGTCAAATGTTCTTTATTTATTAGAATTTTTTGGGGTCTAACAAAAGTATGCTCTGGTGGTAGGTCTCGCGCGGACGCGGAGCGCCTTTGGGCAGCAGCGAGCACCTCTGGGGCTTCGGCTGAGGGGGAGCAGCACGTCCCGTGGCAGGAGAACAGAGGCCTGAGGTGCCGGCCGCCGCTCGCTCACGGACCACCCGCCCTCCTCCACCTGGCAGCCTGTGCCGCCGCCCCTTCACAGAGGCAGTCGCCGCGGCTGGCAGCAGCACAGTGGCGGCCTGGGTGCTGCCGAGTGCCCCGGGTTCAGCCCCGCTCCGTGGCTGTGCGCTCAGCCCCTTCTGATCACGCGCTGCTAACGCAGCGGCTCAGCGCAGAGCTTGGTGCTCGGGGCTGGTCGAGGCAACGCTCTTCCTTCTTTTTATTGAGATGAGATTCACTGTTTCATCCAGTTAAAGTAGAGAATCCAGTGGCTCTCCTGAGCTCGCAGCGTCACTCCGTCACCATGGGCTCCAGAGCACTCACCTCAGAAGGCGCCGCAGACAGGAGGGTCGCTCCTCATCTCCTGTGCCTGGAGCCCTGGCAGTCAACCTTCTGGGCTCCTGTGTGGCTCTGCCTTCCCTGGGCATGTGCCACTCCTGCGGAGTGTGGTCTCCTAGGGTGGGCTTCTTCCTCTCAGCACAAAGTTGCCTAGGCTATCGTGTTGCCGCATGTATTGGGACTCCATCCCTTTTCATGGGTGAATAGTATTCTGCTGCGTGCACTCATCCCAGTTGGTTCACTCCAGTGGTGGACCTCGGGTGGCTCCCATCTTGTCGCTGTTACAATGGGGCAATGAACATCCCTGCACAAGTTTCTGTTGGAACATCTGCCTCAGTTCCTCTGGGTGTGCACCTAGGAGTGCGGTCACTGGATCACAGAAGGAGACTCTGTGTCAGCTCTGGGAGGAACTGTCCACGGCTGCCCTTCTTCGCGCCTGGCCACAGTGTGCGAGGGTGCCGGGCGGTGCTTGCTGTTTCCTGTTACCACGCTGTGGCCGTTGTTCCTGGGGCCAGCCCCGTGGGTGTGGAGCGAGCCTCGCTGGGCCTGGGTCTGCGCTCCCAATGGCTGAGGGCTGGGTGGGCTGCACACACTCACTGGCCATCTGCTCCTGCCCGTGGACGAGCTTCCTGTCCACGCGCTCTGCCACCTCCGGGCCGGCCCCTCCTCTCTGTGGCTGGGTGTCTTGGTCACGCTCTGGTCACCAGACCCCACAGAGACGTGGCTCGCCAGCGCTCCTCACACGCGGGGCTGGGCTCGCTCGCTCTGCGGCGTGGCCTGCAGTGCACACACGCCTCGTCCTGATGAAGCCTGTCGCCCTTCCTCCTGCTGCGGCTTGTCCTCCCAACGCCACGATCACGAGGCATGCGTCTCACCCGAGGCCAGGAGACACGCACGGCTCCTGTGTCCTGGCCAGCGTGGCCTTGGCGCTCTCGGTCGGCCTCCGACGCCTTTCTGACTGACCCCTCACACCAGGCGGCGTAGGGTCCCAGTCAGGCCCCGGGTGTGGACGAGCCGCGCCCAGCCTGCTTGTCGGAAGAGCCGCCTCGGTGTTCCCAAGCCGCTGCCCGTGGCGTGGGCTCTCCAGCCCCTCTGTGTCCTTGCCCTGGGCGCCTGTCTGCCCTGCAGCTCCGGGCTGCCCGCAGCCGGGGACAAGGCAGGCGGCGGGTCTTGCTGGAGGTCGTTCTGGCTATTCGGGACTCCTCGCAACCCCATCCAGACGTGAAGATCAGCTTTTCCATTCCTGAAGAAGATAAATGACCCCTCTGGGATTCGGGCCAGGACCACAGAGCACTGGGGCTGTTGTCCCGATGTCGACAGCACTGTCTCCACCCTGAGCCTGGGACGCCGTCCCCTTGCCGACTTTCTCCAACAGCGTCTTCTGGCTCAGTGCGCAGCTGCTCCTGGGGTTTGTTCTTCGATCGTGCTGTGAGCGAGCTCTCCGTGACCGCCGCCCAGCCGCCGTGGTTTCTGATGAGCAGGGCGCGGCCCCCTCGTGTGGCTCCTGCGTCCCCAGGCCTGCTGGACTCTGGGAGCTGCCGTCTGTGCTGTGACAGGTGTGCCGGGGCCGCTCCGCTCTCCCCCCCCCTCCGGGCACCGTGCGTCCTTTCTCACGTGATCGCCCTGCGAGGACTTCACGCGATGCCCGGAAGCCTGAGGAGGGACTCACCTGCTCCTGGTCTTCGGTGTCACCGCACGGCCATGTTAGCTGTGGCTTTTCCACCTGCGTTGGGGCGTGTTGGAGAGAACGCTGCCTGCCTTTGGTCTGCGGGGAGGAGCCGTCGGGACTCTGAGAACGGAGCGACTGTGGGCTGTCCACAGCGCCGACGGGGCTGTTCGTGGCCGTGGACACTCGGTCTGCAACGCTGTGACCGCAGGAACACCGGCCACTCGGTGTCCAGAACCTCCCAGGAGAGCGCAGCTGTCTCGGGGCCGAGAAACGCGCAGGGTTTCTTCAGAAAGCTTGTCCCGGAACACAAGAGGCCTGCTGCTCTGCTCTCGATGGGCCCTCCCGCACCCCAGCAGACGTCAGAGGCACAGGCAGAGAGGGGTGCAGTGCCCCTGGCCCCAGGCCCCGGGGCTCAGCCCAGCCGCACCTGGACCAGCACTCTCCCGGCCCTGAGCCTGCGGCGGCTCCGCACACTCCCGTCACGCGGTGTCGACAGTTCACGCCACTCACGGAGGACGGCACCCCCCGAGCAGGGTGCTGGAGGCCACCTCCACACCTCCGCAAGTCCCCGAGTCCGAGCCGTGCCGCTGTGAGTCAAGGTCTCTGCAGAGGTCTTCCCCTGCCGCAGAGCTCCTGGCCGAGCGCTCCTCACGCCCGCCTCACCCGAGGTCGGCCCAGCTCCGCGCACCCTCCCAGGCCTCAGCGTGCTGGGCCCGTGAGCTGGAATGCGGCCTGCGTGAGGGTCTCAGGGCTCAGCACACTGAACCGGAAGTTGTGGTGAGCACGCTGACCACACCAGCCCCGTCTCCATGGCGGCCTGGCCCTCAGGGGCCCAGCATGGCCCTTTCCTTCTGCTGTCCTGCCGCTGGCCTTTCAGCCCACTGGCTGCAACTCCTAAGGGTGTTCCTAGCTCACTGACCATCAGGACCCTCAGACGGATCTGCCCAGCAACAGGCTGTGCCCAAAGCTTGCCTATGCCATGACAGAGTGGGTCCAGCTCTCTGGGACTGGTCTCTGGGGGTCTCTTTTCCACTCCATCGCCACAGCCTCCTCGGCTGTCCAGTGGGCTTCAGCTGGACCCAGGGAGCCCACCTCAGGCCTCCAAGGAGAACCAAGAGCTCCCCACAAGCACCCACCCCAGCTCGGTGCCCTTGGGCTCGAGGCAATGCAAGCTGCTCCCAAGTCCCCGGAGGAGGGCTCACGGCCCACCTGCTCTCGTCCACTTGGACAGCACAGCCAGCAGGGTGCCGTGCAGACCCGCGGTCGCGCCGAGAGCCACCCACGTGTGCAGACCATCAGCAGGGCGGTGAGGGGCAGTGGGAGCCACCGCGGGACTCAGGGCTCTGGGCACGCACTCCCGGAGGCCGAGCATGCCTGGGGGAAGGCCAGAGGCCCAGCAGCAGGACAGGGAGGACTGAGGATGTGGAACCAGCCGTCAGGACGTCTCCGGGACAGGACTGCAGCCAGCCAGCCCACTTAAGCAAAGCCAGGAGATGTCGCTCCCAGCAGGGGAGGGTCCCCACACCTAGAGCAAGCGTGGAGCGGGCGGCAGGCATCGTGTCCACTCGGGAGGCCCCAGGAGGAAGCCCGAGGCATCTTCAGGATTGCCCCTGTGCACAGAGCCCCTTCGCCAGTCCCTGACCACACGTGGCACACAGAGATGCAGGGTCTGCTGGACGCTGCGTGGCTGGTGAGGAGCAGAGAGAAGGGCACAGCTGCCCTCCGTCCGCCCAGGACACGACGCCAGCGCACCGCGCTTCTGACTCATCCCAGCACTGCTGGAGGCCCCAGGTGACCCCGGGACTCTGGGGACAAGCTGCTTCTTCTGGCTCCCACTGGTGGCATTTCCACCGTGTGCCTTGCTCCAGGGCCACGGTGCCAGCTTGTCTGCACCCCCCGGTGGGAAGGCTGCGCCCGGGCAGAAGCTGGCAGCTCGCTGGCTCTGGGCTCCCTAAAGGGTCGCGACCAGAGGCAGAAGCTGATGTGAAGAGCACAGCACCCCTGCTGTCAAAGGCAGAGCCACAGACACCGGTGGCCAGGAGCCAGGGGGTGAGGTGGGCATGAAGGTGAGGCCTTCCGGAGTGTCCCATGCCCTCAGAAGCTGGGACAGAGAGGCCACCACAAACCTGGTGCATCTATGAAGGCCTGGTGAGCATCTGTCCCTCCTGCCTGCCGTAGGGCTGATGTCCTAACATCATGTGTTTAAACGTGTTTATTTAGGGCCAAAAAAGCGTTTTTAGTGCATTTTAAAAAGGAAGCTTCTTCCCTGCTGACGTGTCCTCCATATTGGTAGGAGCAGTCTGGCTGCTCTAACAGACCAAATGTGAGCTCGAACCCCAGAAACTGTCACTTCTCTCTCCAGGTCCAGAGCTGGGGACGGGGTGTGAGGGTCTCTGCTCCACACGGGCACCCAGGGCCCCAGGCTCTGCTCCACACGGGCACCCAGGGCCCCAGGCTCTTCTCCACACGGGCACCCAGGGCCCCAGGCTCCACACGGGCACCCAGGGCCCCAGGCTCTGCTCCACACGGGCACCCAGGGCCCCAGGCTCTGCTCCACACGGGCACCCAGGGCCCCAGGCTCCGCAGTGCTCACACTTGGCCCCGGAGCTGCAGCCGCGCGTGGGACAGGGAGCGCGGGGCAGATGTCCTGGGCCAACGCTGGGAGCGGCACCCCCTCACACCCGAGCCCCGCGTCAGACTGAGTGCAAGGAAACCTTAATTCGGCTGTGATTTAGCCGAGTGCCGGGAGCGAGGGAGTGCTAAGTGCACTGCGGTGGGTCCCACCCCTCTCAGAAGGTGATCTAGCCCAATCTGGGCTAGACCTGTTGTCCTCAAAGATGGTGGTGTGACACGGAAAGTGGCTGCCCAGTGGTCCAGCGCCCCTCCTTGCCGACTGAGAGGCTGGAGGAGACCCAGGGCTGGGCGGAAAGGCTCAGAGTGGCCCCTGGGTGTGCGGCTCTGAGTGGCTCCTGCGTCCCTGACTCTGTGCAGCGCTGGAGGTCACGCTTCCCCAGGACCTTCCCTGGAGGCTTGCTGGGGGGCACAGAACCAGGGGCCTCGGGGTGCTGACGCGCGTACCCACGCCGTGGCTGCCGGCTGCCTCTGGAAGGGACACTTCTGGCCCCGGGTTGCCAAGGGTGACTGGACTCTGCTCCTCTTACCAGGGCCGCCCGACTGTAAGCGGCTGGAAAGCAGGCACGGGCCTCGCGCTGCCCCCAGCAGGGCCTGCTGCTGCGTGAACCCCCAGAGCCCAGTTAATATTTAACAGTGGAGATGGCGCAATCCCAGGCGACCCTGGCGTCCATTAGCCGCTCTGCCGCTCTGCTCCTGCGTGGAGGTGTCGTCAACTCACATCCATCTGCTCCTGCGTCGCGCACCGGGCCTCAGGGGCTGAGAAGTCGGTCAGTCGTCAAAAGCCGCCGCGGCTGTTCTCACACGATTTGCCCTGTGATCACACCCAGGATGCAGGTAGTCAGGCTCAGGCGGTGAGACTCGGGTTCCGTCCAGGGCCCCTGGCCCTCTCAGATTTATGTGTGGGGCTATTTTATTAAAATATGGGGACACAACTTTAAGAGAAGAGGTTCAATAAAATGAGTTCAAAAAGGGAGATAACAATATTTTTTCAACTTTCAAGTGGTTCTCACAAAAATATCTCTAAACACTTTGCGTGGAGTTACGAGGTCATGAAGGGAGTGATTTTGGAAAAGACAGTGTGCGGAGAAGAGCCAGACGTGAATCTCGAGGAAACAGGACTGGAGGGTCTTCAGATGCAGCGGGGACTGGCCCCGGGAGATTGCAAAAGGCAAATTCTGCTTTCTTTTTGTGGGACTTTTTAAGGTCCTGAGGATGCTCCGTTGGGTGTGCGGTGCATCCGACAGGACAGACACGCTGCTTTTCCTCCTCTCGTGACAGAAGTCCCCAGAGACACCTGAAGCCTACTTCAACCTAGCTTTGCAATCGACAGGACCCGGGCCTTGCACACCCAGCCAAGCTCAGCGTGGCCGTCGCCCTGCCTGCAACAGACAGGTGTGCGAGTCCCAGCGACAAAGCGTGCTCAGCCCCACCTCTGCCTGACCTGGCCGTCGGTGTCCCACAGTGCCCAGGCAACCAGGAGACACATGGCAGCCTGGGCACAGGAGGCTGCGCAGATCACGGCTCGCTGTTGCTTCCAATGCAGAAAGACAAGAAGAAAACAGCTCGTGTCCAAAAGAAAGGAGGAAAGAGCCACGAAGGGGCCCCCGCACCCCGCCCCAGGGAGCTCCCTCCCGAATCAGCTCTCCCTGCCCACCCACCCCTGTGGGTGCCGCCCTCCTGAGCCAGCAAGACCTGCCCGCAGAGCAGAGCCCTTGCCCTCTCGGGCGGGTGTCCGCAGGATGGCTGGTCACTGGCACCCTGTGGGACATGGCTCCCAGTGGGAAGGTGGCAGTGGAGATGGCACCAGGCGCACAGCGCAGAGCCCTCCACGCTGCCTAAGTGCTTCCAAGAGGAGGCTCGAACTGCTCTTCAGCAGCAGACGAGCCTCTCCACCCTGACCTGTCCCGGCACAGGCCTGCAGGTGCTGCTGACTGTCCCGAGTGGGGCCCCGCGCCCTGCTGTGGGGACCCCGTGCCCTGCTGTGGGGCCCCCGCGCCCCTGCTGTGGGGACCCCGCGCCCTGCTGCGGGCACCCGCGCCCTGCTGTGGGGCCCCCGCGCCCTGCTGTGGGGACCCCGCGCCCTGCTGCGGGCACCCGCGCCCTGCTGTGGGGCCCCCGCGCCCTGCTGTGGGGCACCCACGCCCTGCTGCGGGCCCCCGCGCCCTGCTGTGGGGCCCCCGCGCCCTGCTGCAGGCACCCACACCCGAGCACTCGGCCAGCACAAAGAGATGAGGGGCGCGAGGCCAGGGAGCAAGCCCAGATAGCCCTGCCCAGCGCCCGGCCAGCGAGGCTGAGGGGAGCCGGCACGGGGACCTGGGGTGTCCACCACGGCTGGGAGGACCCCGAGTCACCCGTGGCCACGCAGTCGTGTTGATACATCTGTATTTTGGGACGACTACAAGGATTTGATGAACACAAATATCTCTTCTAAAAAGTGGTCTCCCGAGTGTGTCCAACTGACCGACGTCAGAGAGCCACTGCCCCATGGCTCAGAACCGCTGTGGTGCCCAGGTCACACGTCTGCCTCAGTTCTTCATCAAATAGACAATTTTCTGCTTGTCTTGGTTTTTATTTTTTTTTTTTTTTAATGGGGAAAAAATCATGATGGTCTTTATTGGAGGAACTGAGGTCACCTGGTCCCCGAGGTCAAATCTACCTTAACTACCCCGTGGACTTCGCGCCAGGCAGAGGCCAGCTCTCGCGGTGCTCTGGAGAGATGGACAAAGCCACCTCCACAGGACACGGAGCCTGAGCTTCCTGCCCGAGGACGCACCAGGGAGCCTGGGAATGCCCCCTGCGGCGAGGCCCGCCCTGCGCTGGCAGAGGCATGTGGGCTGGAGCCCAGCCTGGACCGTCCCCACGCCCGCTCAGCCCCACGCACATGGCAGACTCCAGGGAGCAGACGGGCCAGCCGCCCGGGCACCACGCCTGGAACTCCTCCCAGGTGGGCCACACGCCCGCCAGCCCAGCCCCTCGGGCCGCTCAGGTTTCCATCTCCATCCCGACCTGGCCTCCCTCCCGGCAGAGCTGCAGTGCCTGCGTCCTGTGGGCCAGCGCCAGCCCAGAGAAGCAGAGCAGAGGCACAGACGCCTGGCGACATGTCCCCCGGCTGCGTTGGAAAGTAAAGAGAAACAGGTGGAAGTGATTTTAATGCCGTGTGCATTTAACCCCATACGCTCAGGACGTCACCATCACGCCTGCACTCGGTGCAAAATGTCACTGAGACACTTGACCTCGCTCCTCACTGTCTCTGACACCGGCACACACGTGACCTGTGGGTGTCCCAGTGCTGGGGGCGTGGGGGCGCAGGGGCTGTCGGGCCAGGCAGTGAGACGCCAGGCAAGCTGGGGTGCCCTGGTGGGATCAGTGTCTACATGAGCTGGAATTTTCCCCAATTCACGCATTTATTTCCTTTTTTTTTTTTTTTACTTCATGTGATTTTTAAAGGAGAAAGGGGCGCAGCGCAGGCCTGCAGGGCTGTCTCCAACAGGTGGCAGGTGTCCCTGGAGGCCCTGGCCAGCAGCTCCGGGCAGGGCTCACGGTTTGTGTCTGCAGGTCCAGGTGAGTGCTGCGGGCAGGCTCGCCCTGAGCGTGCTCGGTCTAGAGCATGGACGCACCCTGGCACTGGCCCACTTGGAGTCAGCGCCAGTCCTCTGTCTCCAGGAAGCAGCTGTTGGTCGTATGTGTAGGAAGGTGACCTCTAGCCTGGGGAACCCAGCCGCCCTGCAGCACTCGCAGGCCCCTTTGGAGGGGAACAGTGCACAGCCACCAGGGCACTCAGGAGTGAACTCAGAACTGAACACCCTGCCAGCCCCGGGTGGCCCGGAGACAGCGCCACAGGCAGCTGCCGCAGCCCAGCCTCTCTGTGCCCCAGGACTGCGTGGCAGAGCCCAGGATACACAGGAAGGAGAGGCTGAAGCAAAACCAGTTAGTGAGTGTCGCAGTCGTGGCTGCTAGCACCCAGGGACTTAGGGTGCTGAGAAGTGGGGGCGTCCTCGTGCCCCGGAGCCCCTCTGTATCTGCACCACAGAAGCAGGGAGCCCTGGCCCGCAGCTGCTGGGCTCAGAGGCCCTGCCAGGCTCAGGCAGAACCAGGGGCTGCCCAGCAAGGCCAGCTTCACTCGGGAGAAGCACGTGGCCTGGGCCACCCGACGCTGGGCCTCCACCCGGCTCCCTCCAGGGGTCAGTCAGCAGGTGCAGGAGCATGGCTGAGGGAGTCAGGCGTGACCGCCAGGACACGGGCACTGGAGCGCCTGTGTGGTTGGAGGTGTCCCACGTGGATTGGCCTGGCTCCTGGGACAGGCTCTCTCCGCTGCTGGAAACCTGCTGAGAACAGCCGCCCACTGCCCGCCCAGGGTGGGGCGCAGACACCTGCACGCAGCCAGCAGCGTTTTAAGAGCACTTAATAATATGTTGGCACATCACGTCACCCAAACGCAAGCGACAACAGCCGCAGTCTCGTAAAAGGGGTGCAGACAAAGGCTGCTCTCTGCCCGTGGTGGGAGGGGCTCTGCGGCCTGGGCACCAGCGACCAGCACTCCCACCTGGGCCTGGTCCTCAGGCAGAGCAAGGCCTGCCGAGGGGCGCGGGGAGCCATGCATGGCCACGCTGGGAACACCACGCTGGAAACGCCACGCTGGGAACAGCCACGCTGGGAAGGCCATGCATGGCCACACTGGGAATGACCACACTGGGAAGGCCACTCTGGGAACGGCCATGCTGGGAACAGCCACGCTGAGAACACCATGCATGCCCACACTGGGAATGCCCACACTGGGAATGCCCACGCTGGGAATGACCACGCTGGGAATGACCACGCTGGGAATGGCCACACTGGGAAGGCCACTCTGGGAACGCCACGCTGGGAACACTCTTTGGGCGCGCCTTCAGGGACATGCAGTCAGCTTGCAAACGAGGGTGCTGTGAAGGGGTTGGCCAAGGGCACCAGGCGGCAGGGCCAGCCCTCCACCTCCCGCAGCTGGCTGCCTCCCTGGGCAGGCTGTCCCCTGACCCCAGGTTCTCAAGGTCCTGTGGAGGTTGGTTGGGCTGTTATCTACCTACAATTTCTGTCATCACAATTAAAACTGAGGAATGAACTAAAATTTGATTAATTCATTTTAAAATTACCATGGTAGATCTTGACCTTGTTGGTTATCATTCCATGTATTTTTCTCAACCATTTAAAAATAGTAAAAGCCAATCCCAGACTCTGGCCATCAGGTGCCAACCCCAATGCAGGGCAGAGCTGTCCAGTCAGTGACCACCGGCAGCATGTAGTGGCCACAGAGAGATGTTCTGTGAGTGCAGGTGGATTCCAAAGGGCGGTGCAAAATCGAATTGGAGTGCCCCGCGACACTCTGTCCCTGGCTGCAGGAGCCCTGTTTGGGGATTGACTTGAATTGCAGTTGACTATGAGCCGTGGAGATTTGGCCATTGTCGCCACCCGTAGTCTCACGGGATTTGTTGCGGGATCTCGAGTGACTTGGCCGAAATTGCTGATCGGGTCAGCGCCATTTTAGTGGTGTGTTTGGCGTGTGTTAGTTGTTGTTAGAACCAGAGAGAAAAGTTATCAGAATAAAAAGCTGTTTGTCTCCAGTTTGCTTCTGAAATTCTTCCCGCGGCTCCGTTGCTCCAAGCGCTTCAGGCAGCAACACCTGGCAGTGCGAGCTGCAGCCACAGGTCGGGTGTGCCAGGCCACCACACTGTGCTACTGCTATGTCTCATGCCACCACGTCCCACCACGCGCCCCCCCTGTGCCCACGCCGCCCACATCCCACGTCCCACCACGCTCCCCCTGTGCCCAGTCCACCACATCCCACCATGCGCCCCCTGTGCCCAGTCCACCACATCCCGCCACGCTCCCCCTGTGCCCAGTCCACCACGTCCCGCCACGCTCCCCCACCACGTGCCCAGTCCACCACGTCCCGCCACGCTCCCCCTGTGCCCACGCTGCCACGTCCCGCCACGCTCCCCCTGTGCCCAGTCCACCACGTCCCGCCACGCTCCCCCCCCTGTGCCCAGTCCACCACATTCCGCCACGTCCCGCCACGCTCCCCCTGTGCCCAGTCCACCACGTCCCGCCACGCGCCCCCTGTGCCCAGTCCACCACATCCCGCCACGCTCCCCCTGTGCCCAGTCCACCACGTCCCGCCACGCTCCCCCCCTGTGCCCAGTCCACCACGTCCCGCCACGCTCCCCCTGTGCCCAGTCCACCACGTCCCGCCACGCTCCCCCTGTGCCCAGTCCACCACATCCCACCATGCGCCCCCTGTGCCCAGTCCACCACGTCCCGCCACGCTCCCCCTGTGCCCAGTCCACCACATCCCACCATGCGCCCCCTGTGCCCAGTCCACCACGTCCCGCCACGCTCCCCCTGTGCCCAGTCCACCACGTCCCGCCACGCTCCCCCCTGTGCCCACGCTGCCACGTCCCGCCACGCTCCCCCTGTGCCCAGTCCACCACGTCCCGCCACGCTCCCCCTGTGCCCACGCCGCCACGTCCCGCCACGCTCCCCCTGTGCCCACGCCATCATTTCCCCTGTTGCTTTTACTTTCCCGATGTGACTCTGAAGTCCTGGGAAGTGCAGGATGTCTGGTCCCGTCTGAGGGGCTCTGGACCAGCCCTGACTCACAGAAGCACGTGAGCCACAGGGTCATTTAAAATGTTCTAATAGTTTCATGGGAAAGTGAGGCCACACTGTCTCCTGAGGTCGCACGGAGCAGCACGACTGTCCGGCTGCTGTGTGCGCACATGCCCCCGCCGCACTTCTGGACAGACAGCTCCCATCGCTCAACTAATGCCAGGAGTAGAACCTCCCTCTGTGGCCTGCAGGAAGAGGGAGGAGAGGGAAAGGACTAGAGGGCTGGGAAGCAGATTCCAGGGCAAGAGGCTGCGAGCCGCGCCGGGTGTTTCCATGGCCAACTGAGCAGCCGTCCTGGGCTGCACTGATGGTGGGGACGCGGGGCCTCTCGTGGCCAGCAGAGACAGCTTCAACTCCACTGCACGTTTGAGCAAATCACCCAATCCTAGTGCTGGCCTTGCGGTCACCCCCAGCCTGGTGGTGACGGAGCGGAGCTCCTGGCTCGAGGCGCGGCGCCGCGAGGGAGCCAGGCGGGCACTCCCTCCCGTCCTGCGCGCTCGCTGCTGCGATGCTGACCCGCAGGAAGAGGCTCTGCCCTGACGGTGCTTGTGTTTAGAGGGCACACAGACACCAGGGCATGGAGGTGTGAGGGTTGTGGCCAGGACAGAGGGAGAGTCCCTCGAGGCCACCTGGGGGTGGGGAGGACAGGGTGGAGTCAGGAAGCCTGGCCACTCGGCCTGGATTCAAATCCCAGCTCGGCCTCCATGGCTGAGGGGCTTCAGGTGGGTCCGGAACCCGCCGGCCCAAGCTCTCCATTTCCAGCCCCTCCTGGGCCTCTCGCTCTGAACCCAGCACTTAAAACACAGCCTGACCCACCGGGACCCACGTCCTCGGATACTGTCCCGGCCAGGCCCTGTGCCAGGCCCCAGCACGCACCAGTGGTGGCACAGCCGCTATCCACCAGAGGCAGGGCACTGAGCCTGCCGTGTCCCGCACGCTGCTGCCCGCAGGCCTGGCCCCTGAGGGGAGGGCCTGCCCGCCCGTGGTCTTCTGCACCACCAGGCCCTGTGTCCTGGGCCTGTGGACTCCCTGCATCCCGGGACACTCGGGGCTCACTGTCCACGGATGACTCGCCTGCTCCTCACGCAGCCCTGGGCCGCTCTCCTCTCCAGCTCTGAGCTTGGGGCCTGGCCCAGACACTGCGGGAGGAGTGGGGATTCGAGGCCCATCGTCCAGGACTCCGCTTCTGCGCCCAGTCCACACCAGGCTCTCTGCCCTGGGAGCCTCTCCCACCAGGGAGAGCAAGAGTGTGAAGAGAGGGCCATGAGTGTGAGGGTCCTGTGCACACGTGTGGTACTGCGGTGTGCGCCTGTGCAGGGGCATGTGGCACCATGTGCCCTGCAGCTGCCCCTCACGTCCCGCGCCCTGCACTGATGCCCTGGACCCCCACAGCTGGACGGGAGCCCTGCAGCACTCCCGGCACAAGCCCCTGTCCCAGGGAAGCTCCGTCCAGCGTCCTTTCCCGGGAGGAAGGGCCAAGCTGAGGGCGCTGGAGGGAGCGGCCTCATGCTCGATGGCCGCTACAGAGAGCCGCTGGTCCTCGTCACTCCCCAGCAGGCACACCGGGGACTTCCTGGAACGGATCAGTGGACCCCGAGCTGCTGCTCCAAGACAAGTCCACGTCGGGGTCCTGGCAGCCTCAGCACCAGCCGACGGCGCGACCTGTTCCACCTGCGGCTCCCCCGGGGACGCCTGACCCACCACACAGCGCTGAGCAGGAGTGAGACGCCGCCTGGCCCGCATGCCCTGCTCGAGGACACGAGACAGCGCCTCAGCACCGCGCTGGGGCCATTCACACAGCAAGGGCACCAGCAAGCTTCTGAACAGTGTAGAACCCAGGGCGCCCGGCGGACCGCGGAGAGCACCGAGCTCCAGAGGGAGCCGAGTGCCGGAGGGCGAGGCGGACGCGCTCCACCGCGGCTGGGAATGCGGCTCAGGTGGCCCACTGCCCCCACGTGTCTGCGAGGACCCAAAAGCGCACACATTTTGGGGAGTGTGAGGACCCACCCACATGGAAGGAACGAAGGGGACGGAGGGTGACGCGAGGGCTGGAGAGAGGACGGGGGAGGCCACGACAGAGCTGGGCCTGGGCGCTCTGGAGAGCGTGCCACGCGGGAGCTGGGCGGCTGGAGAAGGTGCCAGACAGGCGCTCCCAGGCCCCCGGGAGCCAGGAGCCCCGGCAAGCTGCAACCACCGGCTCCTTGGGTTGCGGTCCTGAGGCTCCCGGCAGCCGGCTCCGGCCGCGCAGCAGCAGGACACACGCGAGCTCTTCAGCGAACGGGAGGCCGGGGCAGAACCGCGCCCCACCGAGCCAGCACCGTCCACGGAGGAGAGGACGACCTCGCCACCGAGACCTGCTTCCAACGGGAAGGCTGGCTCGCCGCGGGAGCCCCGTCCTGTCTGAGAGCACCAGGCTCTCCGAGGAGGTGGTTCTCCTAGTGGGGGGCTTTAATGACTTAGGTGCTACCTAACAAGGACCACTGGGGGACAAATTCCTACTGGGAGAAACACAAGGGTCAAGCCCTCCGAAGGGCTGGAGATGAGGGGAGCTTGGGAACTGCCGGTTGAGATGGGCTCAGGTGACATTCGGGACGTGGGTCCTGCTGTCTTAAGGAGACCGACTCGCCCTCTGCCTCTGCACTTGAGCCGCTGAGTGGCCGCCCACCCCAAGCTGCGCTGACCCTGAAGCCAGGCGCACAGGAGGGCTCCCAGCGAGGACACACGTGGCCCGGATGGGGGCTTTCTGTGCCACATTGGTCCAGTCCCCAAGGGTTCAACCACATTTTAGCCAGAAAATGTGTTCCTTCTAGCGAGGACCTCACCTTGTGCTCAGCCACACCAGAGCAAGTGGCATTCCACAGGTCACCACACGTGGTCACATTGGAGCAGGGGCCTCAGAACAGGGCGATGACCTGTTGTCACTCATGGGGACGTCACAGCAGGGAGACGTCCTGTGTTGTCACACAGGGGTGGGGGGTTGGGTGGCTGCACCACAGTTAGGTGAGCATGGGCAGAGCTGACCCGGGCTGTGGCAGGTCACCTGACAGCTTCCTGCAGTGTCCAGTAGGCTGCCACCACTAAGCAGCTCAGGAGCACCAGACGCCCTGCCACAGGCCTGCCGCTGGACATCCTGACCAGGACCCACAGGCACCCAGGCAGGCCCTTCACGTCACAGGGCACCTTCTCACCGCGTCACTGCACAAGAGGGGCGAGGGCGCGCCAGGTGAAAGGCAGCTCAGCCCCAGAGCAGCTGGTGCCCGGCCTGCCCGGGACCCTGCCAGGACCTGCCCTGCTCACACGCACCTGCCCTGTTCACACGCAACTGCCCTGCTCACACGCACCTGCCCTGCTCACACACACCTGCCCTTCTCACACACACACTGAAGGAGCCCTAATTAGGAAGGGCTGTTGTAGCTAGCTGGAAGCCATGGGTTCCACCTGATATGTATGTGACGCACCTGTAGGCACCCGCAAACCTGAAGGTATATAACCGGGTGAAAGCGGTCCGAGTTAGGAGAACGAATTCATTCGGTCAGTCGGGCAGCCACTCGGTCGGTCAGAAGAATCAGAGCGGCCAGAACATAGGCAGAGCGGTTACAGAAGAGAAACCAGATAGAAGAAGTAATGATTGGTCAGAGTTAGGCCGAGGCTCCTGAGGAAGACAGAAGACAGAAGAAGGAAGAAAGAAGAGAGAAGAAAGAAGCTCTAATCTTACTCTAAGCTAGTCTCTCTCTAAGCTCTCTAAGAAAGTAGAAGTAAAAGTAGCAAAAGCTATACTCTGCCTCCGAGAATTTTCCTCCCGTGGCGGCGCCGTGGCTGGCCGTGACAGGCAGCTTACAAATGGTGGTCCGTCCGGGGCTCGGCAGGCAGAGAAGAAAAGCTAAGAAATAAGAGCAACGAAAAAGCATAGCCTCAGACTCAGTTGAGACCAGCAAAAAGAGTAGTAAACAAGAGAGCATAGCCTCTGACTCAGTTGAGGCCAGTTAAAAATTAAGCCGAAGCAGAGTAGCCGGCCAAAAGCCGAAAAAAAGCCGAAGCGAGCTGGCCAAAAGCCGAAGCAGAGTAGCCGGCCAAAAGCCATAAAAAATATAGAGAAAAAGCCTTGAGCTTTAGTATAAAGAAAAAAGCCATGAGCTTAAAAGAAAATAGAGAATTAAATAGCATGGTAAAAACCATGCAGAAAAAAAGCCATTGAGCTTTGGCAAGAAAGCCATAAAGAAAAATAAAGAAGAGGAAAAAAAAAAAAAAAAAAAAAAAGTCAAAGCCGCTTATGCAATTGTGCTTAACTAGGTGCGTTAGCTGCTCCTCAGCATTAGGCTTCCTTAAAGCCACAGCACCTTCTCAAAAAGGGCTCAAATATCCACCCTTTCAAAAATAAAAGGTGAAAAGCTAGGTAGGGACAAGAAAATAAAAGAAAATAGAGAAAATAAAATAGAGAAAATAGAACAAAAGCACCTTTTTAAACTAAAGGGAAGGAATATGAAGGAGCCCTAATTAGGAAGGGCTGTTGTAGCTAGCTGGAAGCCATGGGTTCCACCTGATATGTATGTGACGCACCTGTAGGCACCCGCAAACCTGAAGGTATATAACCGGGTGAAAGCGGTCCGAGTTAGGAGAACGAATTCATTCGGTCAGTCGGGCAGCCACTCGGTCGGTCAGAAGAATCAGAGCGGCCAGAACATAGGCAGAGCGGTTACAGAAGAGAAACCAGATAGAAGAAGTAATGATTGGTCAGAGTTAGGCCGAGGCTCCTGAGGAAGACAGAAGACAGAAGAAGGAAGAAAGAAGAGAGAAGAAAGAAGCTCTAATCTTACTCTAAGCTAAGCTCTACTCTAAGCTCTATCTTTCTTTACTCTAATCTTTACAAGAAGAAAAGCTTGCTTTAATCTTTCTCTCTAAAAATCTTTCTTTCCCTCTCTAGGCTCTAAGAAAGTAGAAGTAAAAGTAGTAAAAGCTTAACTCTGCCTCCGAGAGTTTTTCCTCCCGGTTTTCGGTACCAGGCAGCTTACAACACACCATCCCTTCTCACACGCATCTTCCCTTCTCACACACACCTGCCCTTCTCACACACACCTTCCCTTCTCACACGCACCTTCCCTTCTCACACACACCTTCCCTTCTCACACGCACCTGCCCTGCTCACACGCACCTGCCCTTCTCACACACACCTGCCCTTCTTATACACACCTGCCCTTCTCACACACACACCTGCCCTTCTCACACACACCATCCCTTTTCACACACACCTGCCCTTCTCACACACACCTTCCCTTCTCACACACACCTGCCCTTCTCACACGCACCATCCCTTCTCACACACACCTGCCCTTCTCACACGCACCATCCCTTCTCACACACACCTGCCCTTCTCACACACACCTTCCCTTCTCACACGCACCTGCCCTGCTCACACACACCTTCCCTTCTCACACGCACCTGCCCTGCTCACACGCACCTTCCCTTCTCACACACACCTGCCCTTCTCACACACACCTGCCCTGCTCACACACACCTGCCCTTCTCACACACACCTTCCCTTCTCACACACACCATCCCTTCTCACACACACCTGCCCTTCTCACACACACCTGCCCTTCTCACACACACCTTCCCTTCTCACACACACCTGCCCTGCTCACACACACCTGCCCTGCTCACACGCACCTTCCCTTCTCACACACACCATCCCTTCTCACACACACCTGCTCTGCTCACACACACCTTCCCTTCTCACACACACCTGCCCTTCTCACACACACCTTCCCTTCTCACACACACCTGCCCTGCTCACACACACCTTCCCTTCTCACACACACCTGCCCTGCTCACACACACCTTCCCTTCTCACACACACCTGCCCTGCTCACACACACCTTCCCTTCTCACACACACCTGCCCTGCTCACACACACCTGCCCTGCTCACACGCACTTTGCCCCTCCTTCTCCCACTGCAGGCTCCGGCCTCCCTCACACTGGGCAGCGTCCTTTCCCAGGCCTCTGCGTGCACAGCTCATCCTCTTTCTCTGCGCCTTCCCCACCCAGTCCCTCCGTCTTTGGTTGGGGAGGCTGGTTTTCCCTCTGGACGCCAGCAAGATGGTGACATCCAGGATCCAGTGAGGTGACCCTGGGCCGAGTCTGGAGGGAGGCCCGGGGCCAGCAGGAGCATCTCAGGTCGGTGCCGAGCTGGACTCCTCGAGCAGCTGCTCCTCCGAGCCCTTCTGGGTGTCCGTGCAGTCCTAGTGGAGAGCTGCAGTGCCTGTGTGCTGGACTCCGGCAGCTGTTTCCAGAACATGCAGAAATGCAAGGGGGAGCAGCCAAGACCCGCATGAGAAGGGAGAGGGTGGACCACCAGGGCCGAGGTGCGTGGGACCACAGTGTCAGCACAGGAAGTGACAGCGACCACACACAGTGGTGACCAGACTCAGGCTCACCTGTGGAAAGGCCTGCTGGGGACACTGGCAGCTTCCCACAGTGCAGCTGAGCCATCAGACCCTCCTGGAAAACGACCAGCAGCCCCTCATGGCAGGCAGAAAGGTCTGAGGGCGATGCCGGCTCCTGGGGTCCAACCCCGAGTGTCCCACGGAGGCTCCTGGGCTGACAGCCTGGTCCGCAAGGCAGCCTGCTCAGGGGTGGGGTCTGGCGGTGATGGGGTCTGGAGGGCTCTGACCTCACTAGTGGATTAATCCACTGATGGCTTCGTAGCTTAGCTGGCTGTTGGAGGTGGTGAAACTGGGAAGTGGCCTGGCTGCAGGAGGCAGGGCTCTGGGGCTGTGCCTGGCCTACATTCTGGCCCAGCCACCTGTCTTCTCTGCTCTCTGCTCTGTCCCCTCCCTCCCCGCCTCCCGGCCACCCCGAGCTGAGCATCTCTGCTCCCCACACGCTCTGCTGTGCGCCCTGTGCCACGACAGCCCCAGGACCAGTGGAGTCCAGTGAGCACAGACTGCAGCCTCTGAAGCCATGAGCCAAGACAGGCCTTTCCTCCTTCAAGGGACTTTCTCAGCAGCATGTCACATGCTAGGACACCACCCGGGTGTAGAAGGAAAAAGTGAGCAAGTAACAATAAACAAAACTTGCAAATGTTAACATGGGGAGATTTTCATGATTTGGGGTCCACGAAGGGATTTCATAAGGAAGGAGGGTGCTGCAGCACACCAGGGCACAGGAGGGCACTGCACCAGGGCGCAGGAGGGCACTGCACCAGGGCGCAGGAGGGCACTACACCAGGGCGCAGTCCTACACACTCGCTGCCAAGTGCAGAGCAGAACACCACGCAGGCCACCCTTCAGTAACTCCTCTCTGAACCAATGAGGAAGAGAGAGGTGCCCAAGGCCCAGCAGGCCATTGACTGAGCAGCACTTCACCAAAGGTGCTACCCAGTGGGCGTAGGCCATGGGAACATGGTGAGCTCGCCCCGTCAGGCAAGGTGGGTGCACCAGGGAAGACCAGCAGCAGGTGCTGCTGCAGTGAGATCAACCAGGTGACCATGGACTGAAGGGTCTGCGCAGCTGGGCACTGCCCCGTGCCAGGACAGAAGACAAGGGTCAAGCTGGACCTGAACACACTCAGCCCAAGTGACCTGCAGTCCCACAGGGAAGACCCAGCAGCCTGCAAGTGAGGGCTATCAAAGGGGTGTTTAGGGAGCTCCTGAGGCCATTCACAGTGAGCCCCACACCACCTGCAGCAGGACAGAAAACAGTCACACGCACACAGGGCAGGGTCTACAAGGGCCCGGCCACAGACGGCGAGCGGACTCCGCCGGCAGAGCTGAGCGCAGAGGCCAGACAGGCAAGACCACCCCTGTCGCGGTGTAGATAGGAGGTGACCCTCGAAAGCTCACGTGCGCACCATGCAAGAGGGCTTAGAGGTGAAATGGCCGGTTATGAGAGCCTTGGTCCAGGCAGTGCGTGCACCCCTGCTGGGGACTGTGCGGGTGGGCGGGGCTGCAGGAGGCGGATCTCTGGGGCGTGCCCGTGGGGTGTCTGCTGTGTCATGGTGACGGGAGCTCTCTCTGCTTCAGGGTTCGGGACCTGAGCTGCTTTCCTCGGCCCCGCCCTTCCACCGGGACGTTCTGCCTCGCCCTGGGCCCAGAGCGATGGAGTCTGCCGGGTAAGGACTGAGACCTCTGAAACTGCAAGCGACACATAAACTTCTCCTTCTCTAAAACTGTTCTTGTCAGGTCTTTTGGTCACAGAAACAAAAAAATTTACTAGAACAGCATCATGCACTGAGGTCAAGACCAGGCATGGCCAGGCTGCTGTGGGACACCAGGCTGGTGGCCTCCATGGCCAGAGGCCAGGTGTTGGGGGCTGAGGGCGCTTAATATGCTAATCAAGGTCAAATTTTGTGGAATGCAGAGTTTACTTTGTGAAAATGTACTTTTATATATGTAGTTATGCTTTAATAACCTAGTCTGTTTGTAATCCAGTTGGGATAGAGGAAATGTGCCTGTGAGCAGTTATCCGAAACCCTGGGCGCTGTGTGCGTGCCGAGCGCAAAAGGAGCCTGTGGACCTGAGGACTGAGAAAATGTTTCTTGGGAGCTTACCCAGTGTGGCCGTGAAAAGCAGGTAGAGGATAAACAGAAAGATGAGAGTGGGTCAATACGTTCTAGATAGATAGATAGATAGATAGACGATAGATAGATAGATGATAGATGGATAGATAGATAGATAGATAGATAGATAGATAGATAGATAGAGAAACCCGTAGATAGATAGATAGATAGATAGATAGATAGATAGATGATAGATAGATAGATGATAGATAGATAGATAGATAAATAGATAGATGATAGATGGATAGATAGATGATAGATGGATAGATAGATGATAGATGATAGATAGATGGATGGATAATATATGATGGATAGATAGTATAGATAGATATATGATAGATAACAGATGGATAGATAGATAGATGATAGATACATAGGTGGATAAATGGATAGATAGTCGGAGAGACGGATAGATAGATGGATAGACAGACAGATGATACATACATAAGATGGATGGTGGGAAAGAGATGATCCGCAGATGATAGATCATGGAAGAGAGAAGATAGATGAGACAAAGGAGAGAGGAGAGAGAGAGTGGATAGACGTGGAAGGCACATGTAGCAGAAACATAGATAACAGCACCGATGGTAGAGGTTGGATGCATGGACAGATGGATTTATGGATGGATGGCTGAAAGGATGGATGGACAGATGTAGATAAGTAGTAGCTGGCAGACTGAGACGGGAGGAGGACTTCTGGAACAGCAGCCTTGCACACAGACGGGGAGGCTGAGCCAGGCGTAGCACAGGGGGCACAGCGGCGAGGCTGGTGCAGGGTGGAGGCCGACTCATCGGCTCAGAACGAGATGGGAAGATGGCTGAAGCTACACCAGGACTCAACAGAACAAGGCCTGAGAGACCCGAGTATCAGCTGAAGCACAAGAATTATCTCTACTTTACAATAAGCTAGTTCTCAACAAGTATGTGCGTCTAAATAAATAATGTCCAAAGTATGTTGTGATCACATTTCCAATAATCAAGTATTTTCCCCTATTCATCTGGTAACTTTTATTTCCGAAGTCTCCCAACAGAGTTGACTTGGAGTTTTCTAACCATGTTTGCTTTTACGAAAACAAGGACACCAGCAAGGAGAGGGAAGGCCCAGATCCAGGAGGGACACAGCAGGTGGAGGAAGGCCTTGCTCCAGGAGGGACACAGCAGGTGGAGGAAGGCCCAGCTCCAGGAGGGACACAGCAGGTGGAGGAAGGCCCTGCTCCAGGAGGGACACAGCAGGTGGTGGAAGGCCCAGCTCCAGGAGGGACACAGCAGGTGGTGGAAGGCCCAGCTCCAGGAGGGACACAGCAGGTGGTGGAAGGCCCTGCTCCAGGAGGGACACAGCAGGTGGAGGAAGGCCCAGCTCCAAGAGGGACACAGCAGGTGGTGGAAGGCCCAGCTCCAGGAGGGACACAGCAGGTGGAGGAAGGCCCTGCTCCAGGAGGGACACAGCAGGTGGTGGAAGGCCCAGCTCCAGGAGGGACACAGCAGGTGGTGGAAGGCCCTGCTCCAGGAGGGACACAGCAGGTGGTGGAAGGCCCAGCTCCAGGAGGGACACAGCAGGTGGAGGAAGGCCCTGCTCCAGGAGGGACACAGCAGGTGGAGGAAGGCCCTGCTCCAGGAGGGACACAGCAGGTGGAGGAAGGCCTTGCTCCAGGAGGGACACAGCAGGTGGAGGAAGGCCCTGCTCCAGGAGGGACACAGCAGGTGGAGGAAGGCCCTGCTCCAGGAGGGACACAGCAGGTGGAGGAAGGCCTTGCTCCAGGAGGGACACAGCAGGTGGAGGAAGGCCCAGCTCCAAGAGGGACACAGCAGGTGGAGGAAGGCCCAGCTCCAAGAGGGACACAGCAGGTGGAGGAAGGCCCAGCTCCAAGAGGGACACAGCAGGTGGTGGAAGGCCTTGCTCCAGGAGGGACACAGCAGGGAGAGGAAGGTCCTGGTGCAGGAGGGACACAGCAGGTGTTGGAAGGCCCTGCTCCAGGAGGGACACAGCAGGTGGAGGAAGGCCCTGCTCCAGGAGGGACACAGCAGGTGGAGGAAGGCCCTGCTCCAGGAGGGACACAGCAGGTGTTGGAAGGCCCTGCTCCAGGAGGGACACAGCAGGTGGTAGAAGGCCCAGCTCCAGGAGGGACACAGCAGGTGTTGGAAGGCCTTGCTCCAGGAGGGACACAGCAGGTGGAGGAAGGCCCTGCTCCAGGAGGGACACAGCAGGGAGAGGAAGGTCCTGGTGCAGGAGGGACACTAGCAGGCTCAGAGGGCACCTGGCAGGGGATGCACCTGGGCTGCTGCAGGGGGCCTTGACCTAATGACCCTGGACAGAACCTAAAACGCCCTCCCATCCCTCCAAGTCCTGGAGTCGCTGGGCAGATGCAGGCTTTGGAGGAGCTCATGGGTCCATCCCCGGGGCTCGGATGTGGTCGTGCCGTGGTCACAACCTCCTCTGCACTCCTAGGTGCTGGGCTGTGCTCTCCTTCCTCCTCCATCCTGAGGCACCCCTGGTCACTGGTCTGTCCTCGGGCCTCAGTGGACGTGGGGCTATGCACACTTCCAACAACGGACCTGCACTTGGTGAGTTCCCAGGCTTCGGTGGAGTGTGTGTGGTCAAATGGCAGGGACAGGGTCCTGCCTGGCATTCCATCCGCAGGCCCTCGTGGTCCCCAGCACTGTGAAAGACTGTGGGTCACGTTTTTGCTGTTTATGTTCTGTTTTATTTCGGGGTTGTGCACGCTGTCCCTCGTGAGGCAAGGGCTCTAGCACCCACACCCTGGCCCTGTGAACGCACCTGATTCCTTGTGGAAGAGTCAGCTGAGCGCGGACACGTATGATAAGTTGATCAAGAGTCTTTGATTACTTGAAAGGAAACGCTGAGAATCTTGGGTTAAAACGGAGAAACAGGAAGTGATCTCCCTGCTGTAGGAAGCAGCAGTAAGCTGCCGTTCTGAACCCTTCAACTCGGATTCTCCAACCCCACGACACAAAGTCAGTAAGATGATCCACTCCCCCACCACTGGACAGGCAGCCATGCAGTGTCGGTCATGTGTCCCCGTGTTGTCTGTAGAGATGCCAGGGGACCAGAGGCGCAGTACCCTGGAGGCCCACAGAGCCCAGGGACGTGCCCGCTGAACACCTGGAAAACCAGACCGTGGGCCTTGCAGGGGGGACAGCTGCTGCTTCCTCTCCTAGGAGGTCACTGAGGGCCAAGGCCACAGCTGGGGGGAACTGGCACTCCAAGCCACTCACTGGGCCCCGCAACCCCCGACGCTTAGCACAGCGCATCTCACCCCATCCTGAGCAGGATGAAGGTACCGTCCAAGTGACGCGAGCAACTCCCAGAGCCCAAGGCAGCATGCTGCATCTTATCATGTCAAGAAAGTCAGCTTGGAAGCACAGAAGCGTCCCTCACTTAAGAGAAGGGCTGTTGCCGCCTGAAGATATGGCCGCTTGGAGCAACGAAGCCACGGGAAGAAGTTCGGAGGCGAACTGGAAACAAACAGCTTTTTTATTCTGATAACTTTTCTCTCTGGCTCTAACAACAACTTTAACACACACCACACACTCTAAACAACCAACACACCAAAAGGCACAGACCCGATCAGCAATCTTGGCTCAAGTCTCTCGAGATCCCGGGCCAAATCCTGTGAGACTACGGAAGGCGGCAATGCCCAAACATCTCCATGGCCCGTAGTCAACCACAATCTTAGCCATCTCCCCAAACAGGGCTCCTGCAAAGGGTCACCACAGATGTCCCTGCATTAGGTGCTGGGCATCTCCGCAGTGTCCTATGGACTCAGCCCCACCTGGCTGTGACCCCGTATCAGTGGTCTGCACTGTCCCTGCCACCAAGCATGCTCAGCTTGTTGGGGGACATGCGCCCAATTTATTTGGGACCAACTAGCACGGTCACATTTCTGCTGTTGGAGAACCTCCTCGGCTGCCGATGGGCCCGCAGTGAACTTCTGAGGCGGGCCGGGAGCTGCTGTACCTGAGCCACGAGCCCCGCGGCCCGACCATCAGCCGCAGCCGGGGAGGAGAGGTGACAGGCACCTTTACAGCGAGGCCTGCTGGCGTCAGGGTGCTGTGCCCGCCGTGCTCTGGGCACCACATGGTGACACAACGGTGGCGCTGTTCTCACTAACACGAGTGAGGGTCTTCGCGCACCCCGAGTCTGGTGGCGTGCTGTTTCTGGGGGCTCTTCCCTCTGAGGAAGACGCAAGAGGCGTGTGAGGACACACCCAGCATTCCCCTCCCAGGCCAGCGGGGCGAGAACGGGCCCGAGTGCTGTGACCTCAGGAAGAGGCCCCTTGGCGGGGGCTTCTCACCACGCCCACCAAGCAAACCGTTGCTGAGCCCCGGGGTCCCCACTCCGGCCTGCTGAGGGCATTGCGGGGCCAAAGGGCTTCCCCAGGGGCATTTCAGGTTAAGACGGGGAGGCCGCAGGGAGACGAGGGTCCTGACTGAAGAGGGCGGAGTCTACATCGCGATCCCGAGAGGGTCTGGCTCAGTCTCGTGCCAACAGAAGCGCAGCGCAGCGCCGAGACGGGCCTCGGAAGCCTCGGGTCCCGGGAGGTGAGCCCCGAGGGGCAGGGAGCGCTGGTGACCTGCTGCACTTCCAGCGGCTGCCATTGCTGCCCGGACGGGATCAGTCACTGCGAGGCTGCTCTTCTGGGAGGAAGGACGCCATCCTCACGTGCGCAGAGGAAGGTCCTCCTGAGCCCACGGCAGCGGACACCGTCCTCTAGACAGTGTGGATGCCATGTCCTTGCTCCATGACAACTGCCCAGGCTTGCAGGCCCTCCAGTCCCAAGTAGGAAGGGTGGGCCGGCTCGGGCGCAGGCCGTCCTGGGGAGGGGCGGGGCTGAGGCAGAGCCCCGGGTTCCTGTTTCACTTCATGTTGGGACGATTAAGTGTACCCAGAGCCACCTGGATCCCCAGGGGGAGAGCAGGCAGGAGCGAGGGCGCGGGGGGAGGCGGTGGGCGCGGCTGTCTGAACTGCAGGCAGGCAGGGGTGCGGCGCGGAGGGGAGCGGCGATGACGGATGAGCAGCGGGGCGCCCAGGCCGTGATCACGGCGTGCCGCCTCGGGCAGCGCCAGGTGTTGGAGGGAGCAGGACACCGGGCAAGCGGGGACAGACTCCAGAGGCTGGGGAATCCCCGGGACGTGGTTCCAGCGTGAGCCGGCGTGGGGAGCTGGCCTGCGGGGTCCCTCGTGGGGCAGGCCGGGGACGCCCCCAAGGAAGAGGGCGGGGCCAGGGCTCCTCCCGCGCCACCTGTGTTCAGGGGCTCCGGAACGCCAGTGAGACTTGCCAGGCACAGACACACAGGACACCCGGCAGGAAGCCGGCTTTTCAGGACCCCCTGAGTGTCTGTGTTGTCACCGTCACACCTTGAAGATCCACCAGGGGACGGTGTAAGGAGCGGCCTCACCTTCCACAGACAGGGCGCGCCGCGCACCAGCCTGGGCTAGGTTACTGCTCTGAGCATGGTCACCTACCCTCTGTCTATTTTTGTGTGTGATGGCTCATTTGTCACCTGCTAGTGGTGACATTTCCAGCTCTGTAACTGGAGCTTTCTGTGTATCGAGACACGACACATGGTCTGTCCTCAGTGGCCACTGGCTGATTCCAGATTTGACCGATGGGAGACTCAGGGTCACACCAGTGGTCCACCCCATCAGCGTGCCCCAGAGACACGTGGGCGTGCACCTGGCCCCGGCCCTGCAGCCCCAGCCGCTGAGAAGGGAGCCGTCCTGGTGGGGGGGGCTGAGCGGCCCGAGCACATGCGGGACAGCCCCCTCTCCCTCTCCCCGGGCCTGCCTGCCCTGCGCAGGGACCCGTCCACAGGGCCTGGGCCAGAGCGAGGACACGAGGAGACCCCTGCACCCTGGCTGTCCCCACAGCCCCGGCGTCCGCGCCTGGAGCTTGTCAGCCAGCTGGCCTCCGTCTCAGGTCTGGCACGACTTTCTCCCCGCAGCCGGCTGGGGGCTCGGCGGCTGCGTGGCACGTGGCTTCTCTGACGGCTGATGGCAAGAGATCGGCTTACGAATTGATCTGGGCCTGGCCAGGCAGGTCCGAAATCCGAAGGGTCAGCCAGCAGAACGCTGCTGGAACTCACGGGGCCACCGCTGCCTGTGGGTGAGCGCCCTTGCCAGGTGGCCCAGCTATGCTCCTGGGACTTCCACCTGTCCACCCAGACCACGCAGACAGGCAGGGTCACTCCGTCATTACGGTCACTCAGTGGTGGCACGGGCCCACGGGTGGATTCCGGCACAGCACCGCGGTGACAGGGCAAGCCCTTCAGGCTGCAGCTGCCCCTCTGGCTCTAACGCTGACCACCAGGCCATCCTGCTGGGCAAACAGGAGGGAAACACCCAAAGCACTAAAATAGCAGCAAGCCAAAGCACCTTTTTGCCTTTGGTTCATCTGAGCCTAGCCAGGCTTGCGGATCTCCAAGTGCACAGTAAGTAAATAAAGTATAGCACTTCGCCCAGCACGGCCGCCGTCAGAGTGACGAGATCTCTGTGCGAGGGTGCAGGCTGGGGTGACCCTTCCTTGGCTATGTCCCACTACCAGGAGCCAGTAGGGTGGGACCCAGGCTCGAGGGGAGGGACGGGGAAGGTCACTGGGAGCTGGAGGCCTAGGGCCCCCGGCTGGCTTGGCAAGCAGCCTCTTGTTTGGTCCGGGCCCTCCACGGTTCCTCCTGGCCCCTGTTTTCAGGGTGCACATGACCAAGTGCGTGGTCGGTCACCCCTCCAGCCGCTGTCTCCCAGGGGAAACCAGGCAGGAGGCAGTGACCGCAGGCCTTTGGTCCGCCGCAGGTATATTGGCGCAGATGCAGCCCCCAGGTACTGAGCTGCTGGTTTTGTCTTAGTAACCCCAGCTTCCCATAGAACAGTCAGACGGCCACACTGCTCATCCTCAGAGCTCAGTCTGCCATCAAGGGAGGCCTCCGCCCTCCCCTGTGCCACCACCTCAGATGTCCTTCTGCAGACTCTGATGTCCACAGCAAGACCTGCTCGTTTGAAGGACAGGCGCGTGTGGGAACCACGCCACTCCTGTGCTCGCGGCTGTGAGCTGGTGTGCACCCCTCACGACTGGAGGCCAGGAAACACTCGTCAGAGCTCCACAGGGAAGGGTTCAAGTTCACGACTCAGACCTAAGGGAGGGAGAGCTCAGAGAGGAACTGGCGTCACCCCAGCCCCGGGCTTTAACCCATGACGTGAGCCCACCTCTGTCACAGCACAAAGGTGTGCTCCAGCGTCACAAAGAACAGCCCAGCCAGTGGGCCTTCAGGAGAGCGTCGAAGCCTAGGGACAGCCTGGAGGGTCCCCAGGGGCTGGGTCGAGCAGAGCTCCGATGTTGCAAAGAGCCTATGACCAAAGCTCCTCCTGGCCAGAGCTGCAGGCGGACCCACCAATGTGGCAGCAGGCAGGCCCAAAGGCAGGCCCACCAAGCAGCAGAGGCGGGCTGTCTGGGCCCAGTGACACGCGCTCCCACGCGAACCAGCAGGAGGGACGCAGCAGAAGGCCGGCGCTGGTCCCTCCTCCACGCGCTTCCTGCTCTCCTTTGGAGACACCCAGCCTGGTGCGTGCCCAGCCCCTCTCACGTCCATACCAGCCCACCAGAGCCCTGGCCCTGCCGGTGCCCTCGGGGGCCGTCTCCACGGTCACCAGCGTCGCTCGACCATCGCCGTCTTCAGACACACGGAGAGGGCGGCAGAACTGGCGAGCGCCCTCCAGCCACTTACCCAGGCTCCAGGGAAGGGAGGGGACCCCAAGGCGTGCACCCTGCCGTCCAGCTGCCTGACACCCGCTCGCCTCGGCTGTCCACTCCTCACCCTCCAAACCTGGAGCAAACACTCGCTGGTGTGAAGGCCGACATTTGGAGGTCACTGCGCTCAGCCTCAACTGACAGGCTGGACTGGGCTCAGGAAGGGAGGTCGTGCGGGACGGAGCAGGACGGTGGGTGGAGGAATGGTGGCCCTGTCCGGCGTCCTCCAGCTGCCAGGGCACCAGCCTGTGCTTCCAGAAGCCATCTCAAGTGGATGGGCCCCAGAAACCACCCTGTGAGCCCTCCTGAGCTCCTGCCACCAAGCTGGTGCAGAACACAGCGTGGCTTCACTCCGCGGCCGGTGACAGCGACGACCAGGCGTCTTCCCCATGCCTGGCTGAGCTCACTCCTCCGGGAAGCTCCACGCCAGTGCCTATGGCCAGGGAGCCTCCGGCAAGGGCAGCGGTGCCAACTTGCTGGTGGGAAAGCCGGGCAGCCCAGGCGGCCACTGCAGCAGGTGCCGCCACGCCCAGGAGGAGCCGCCCTCCAGTTCCACAGTCTCCCGACACGGGGCACAGGTGGGCTGCGTGCTGGCCCCCCCTTGCCCAGAGTCTGTTCTTCGAACACACGCCAGGAGCAAGTCGTTTTGCACTTGAAGAGCCAAGAAAATCCCTCTCAAAACAGTCACTCCCCAGCCGCATACAGTCGGGACTTCTTTTTCTAATATTGATCATACTGGAAATGATAAAATATTTACCTGTGAATTTTAGGTTTTTATGCCCTTAAACTACAGAGCTTTAATATTTATTAACTGGATCCAACTGTTTTCTGCAATTTAAGCTCCCAGGATTAACCAAGACTGAAAAGTAAATTTCATAAGGCTTCTCATTACATTTTGGAAAGCCCTCCAACCAAAGATTTTTCAGTCTTATAGAAAAGAAGTTATATAAAAAGCAATATTCCAGACCAAAAGTTGGGAATGTAAATGTTTGAACTTTTTTTTATCTGAGCTCAAAATATTATTTGGTAAGTATCCTGGAGCCCTGGGTCATGTCCTCAATTGGCCCTGGGACCCACCTGAAGGCAGAGGAACACTGTTGCTTTGGTTAGGTCTGCAAATCCTGGACCCCAGAATCATTCCCACAGAGCTATCTGTAGTGGGCCCATGAGGTGGTAGTGTGAGAACAAACCTCTTTACACTAACTCTGATATCATCTGCACAAAAGGAGTAGGTAAGTAATCTAAAATTAGTTAAGTTCAAATTTCTTGCTGATGGAAATTGTATATAAATTCTGCTCATTCTAAAAATGGCTATTCTAGTCACTAAATTATCACGGACCAGAGAACTGCATACCATATGCAGACAATTTTATTTATTGAATAACACAAAGTTTTGGAATAAAACGGTACTTCCCATGTGACTTATGCTATGTATATATTTTTGGAACCCATGATAATCAAATTATTTCGAAAATAAATATTGCAAGGTTTGAGCTTTTTTAGCTTTTATTTGTAAGATTTGAAGATTTGAAAACAGTCCTGAGCCTCATTTCATTTGAACAGCTGAAGTTCTAAAATCCCAGGTGATCGGAGCTGTATTCTTACTAAACAACAGTTCTGAGGAATTGAGAGACGTATTTGCCGGGCAGTCCGTGTATTCATTTCATTGTACAACACAACCCAGGAGATTTGAGGCATTTAAAATAAATTTTCCTGTTTTCTCTCCCCTGCAATTGATTCCTCACTGTAGAGAAACTCATCTGTTTGGACTGCTGACAGCGCGGCGAGCTGGAGGGAAGCTGGCCAGCGTCCATCTCCTCGGGGCCTCCTGGTGCACCGCCCCCGGCTGCGGACCTGGCCGCGCAGGAAGGCAGATCCGACCCGCAGCAGGGCCGGAGCGCCCGAGGAACGTCACCCCTCTGCAGGTCCTCGGATGGCTCCCTCCCCCACGGCAGGCTCCTCGTCATCAGCCAGCGCTCGGAGCTCCTGGCCAGCCCGTCATCGGGATCCCAGCTCCTCCCTGGAGGCCCAGCCATAGCAGCAAGGGACGCCTGCTGGCCGTCAGAGCCGGGTGCCCGAGCTCAGCACTGTGGGACGGCGTGTGGCCCTTCTCTCTCCTTGGCCCAGACAGACGGAACCTCTCGCCAGCCCACTGAGGAGGGAGGCCCGTCCTCAGGGAGCAAAACCGTGTTTGAGAACAAAACAGACGCCACTGCCCACGAGGAAGCACTCCCTACCACGGCACGGCAGGGACAGGCAGGGGACCTGGGCTGGAGCCACGCCAGGGCCTCGGGGTCTCTGTGCCAGGCAGGCACAGGCGAGCTCCACGAGGACTGGGCCAGGCAGGAGACAGACTGGAGGCCGCAGGGCCCAGGCAGAGGGACGAGGGATGGAGCTGAGATGAAGGAGGCGGACATGAGCCCACCAGGGCACTGGACGTGGACATGGTGTGGACGCAGGCGCGGCCATCCCAGCTGTGACACAGCAGCTGAGGGCCTCCAGCGGGAAGCCAGGGACCTGAGCCACAGCTGCCCCAGATGCCCTGAGTCCAGCCAGGCCAGGAGGACCACGGTGGGGTGGGCCAGTGGCACAAGCGGAGAGACCCTGCGTGGCCCGGCACTGTGGTGGGTGCAGGGCACTCGGGCAGCGGCGGGAAGCTGGAGGCCGGGCTGAGGGCCAGGCCACGCAGGGCCACGGGCGTCCTGCCCACTCCCGCAGGAAGCCCCGCAGGAGGGGAGGGCAGCCCAGAGCCTCCCAGCCCGCCCTCGCGCTGTGGCACCAGCTCCAGGCTGAGGCCCTGACCCAGGCGTGGGCACACGCTGGGCACAGGACAAGAGGGGGCAGCATGGACCCCACCCACGGCCAGGCCCCCACCTCAGTGCACCCCCGTCCTGTCCTGGCCAGAGCAGAGGACCATGAGGGAGGGGCAGCCCCAGCAAGCCTGCCACCAAGGCAGGGCTGACCCCACATGTCACACAGCACCCCACACGCCACACGCCACACACACCACACACCACACACAACACACATAGCACACCACATGCCACACATAGCACACCACACACACAACACACAACACACAACACACCACACACACAACACACAACACACCACACACAGCACACCACACACACAACACACACAGCACACCACACGCCACACACAGCACACACAACACACACAGCACCCCACACGCCACACACACCACACACACCACACACCATACACAGCACACCACACAACACAGCACACACAATACACAACACACAGCACACACAGCAAACCACAACGCCATGCACACCACACACACCACACACAATACACAACACACAGCACACACAATACACAACACACAGCACACACAGCAAACCACACGCCATGCACACCACACACACCACACACAATACACAACACACAGCACACACAATACACAACACACAGCACACACAACACACACAGCACCCCACACGCCACACACACCACACACAGCACACACAACACACCAGACCACACACACAGCACACACACAACATGGCACTCACAACACATAACACACAGTACACACAACACACAGGACACATAACACACTCCACACATGCCACACACTTGTATACCAACACCCAGTGCACACACACCGCAGCACACACACTGCACATGACATACACATGCCACCGTAGACACTACAACACACACGTGCACACACTCACACTCACAGGACAGGTGCTGGATCTGAAGCACCCCATTGAAGCCACAAGGACAGGCCAATGGCAGGGCCTGTTTCCCTTTTGAGTCAGAAGGTGACACAGGAAACTTACCATAAAACCAAAGTTTGGGGTGCAGGGCTATGGTCAGCTGTGTCCCCCAAAGTTCACATGTGCGAAACTTTATTTATTTATTTATTTATTTATTTATTTATTTATTTATTTATTGGTACTAGGGATTAAACTCAGGGGCACTCGACCACTGGGCCACATCCCCAGCCATTTTGTGTATTTTATTAGAGACAGGGTCTCACTGAGTTGCTAAGTGCCTCGCCATTGCTGAGGCTGGCTTTGAACTCACGATCCTCCTGCCTCAGCCTCCCAAGTGCTGGGATTACAGGCGTGTGCCACTGCACCCAGCATGTGTGCGAAACTTAGCCCCAGATTCAGGTGTGGATGGCACTTGGAGGTGGGCACTGGAGGTGGGCACTGGAGGTAGGTACTAGGAGGTGGGCACTGGAAGTGGGCACTGTAGGTGGACACTTGGAGGTGGGCACTGGAGGTGGGCACTGGAGGTGAACACTTGGAGGTGGACACTGGAGGTGGGCACTAGAGGTGGGCACTGGAGGTGGGCACTTGGAGGTGGGCACTGGTAGTGGGCACTGGGGGTGGACACTTGGAGGTGGGCACTGGAGGTGGACACTTGGAGGTAGGCACTTGGAGGTGGGCACTGGAGGTGGGCACTGGAGGTGGGCACTGGAGGTGGGCACTGGAGGTGGACACTTGGAGGTGGGCACTGGAGGTGGGCACTTGGAGGTGGGCACTGGTAGTGGGCACTGGGGGTGGACACTTGGAGGTGGGCACTGGAGGTGGGTACTAGGAGGTGGGCACTGGTAGTGGGCACTCGGGGTGGACACTTGGAGGTGGGGTACTGGAGGTGGGCACTGAAGTGGGTACTTGGAGGTGGGCACTTGGAGGTGGGCACTGGAGGTGGGCACTGGAGGTGGGCACTTGGAGGTGGGCACTTGGAGGTGGGCACTGGAGGTGGAGACTTGGAGGTGGGCACTGGAGGTGGGCACTGGAGGTGGGTACTTGGAGGTGGGCACTTGGAGGTGGGCACTGAAGGTGGGTACTGAGGTGGGCACTTGGAGGTGGGCACTGGAGGTGGGCACTTGGAGGTGGGCACTGGAGGTGGGCACTTGGAGGTGGGCACTGGAGGTGGGCACTGGAGGTGGGCACTTGGAGGTGGGCACTGGAGGTGGGCACTGGAGGTGGGCACTGGAGGTGGGCACTTGGAGGTGGGCACTGGAGGTGGGCACTTGGAGATGGGCACTGGAGGTGGGCACTGGAGGTGGGCACTGGAGGTGGGCACTGGAGGTGGGCACTGGAGGTAGGCACTTGGAGGTGGGCACTTGGAGGTGGGCACTGGAGGTAGGCACTGGAGGTGGGCACTTGGAGGTGGGCACTGGAGGTGGGCACTGGAGGTGGGCACTGGAGGTGGGCACTTGGAGGTGGGTACTGAGGTGGGCACTGGAGGTGGGCACTTGGAGGTGGGCATTGGAGGTGGGTACTGAGGTGGGCACTTGGAGGTGGGCATTGGAGGTGGGCACTGGAGGTGGGCACTGGAGGTAGGCACTTGGAGGTGGGCACTTGGAGGTGGGCACTGGAGGTGGTGGAGACTTGGAGGTGGGCACTGGAGGTGGGCACTGGAGGTGGGTACTTGGAGGTGGGCACTTGGAGGTGGGCACTTGGAGGTGGGTACTGAGGTGGGCACTTGGAGGTGGGCACTGGAGGTGGGCACTTGGAGGTGGGCACTGGAGGTGGGCACTTGGAGGTGGGCACTGGAGGTGGGCACTTGGAGATGGGCACTGGAGGTGGGCACTGGAGGTGGGCACTTGGAGGTGGGCATTGGAGGTAGGCACTGGAGGTGGGTACTGAGGTGGGCACTTGGAGGTGGGCATTGGAGGTGGGCACTGGAGGTGGGCACTGGAGGTAGGCACTTGGAGGTGGGCACTTGGAGGTGGGCATTGGAGGTAGGCACTGGAGGTGGGCACTTGGAGGTGGGCATTGGAGGTGGGCACTGAATGTAGGCACTTGGAGGTGGGCACTTGGAGGTGGGCATTGGAGGTAGGCACTGGAGGTGGGCACTGGGTGTGGGCATTGTAGGTGTCGGAGGCTGAGGCCCTGAGGGAGCCCCAAGCTGGCCACCTACGCAGGCCTTGGTGCCATGACACAATGGAGGCCCTCCCCAGGGCCCAGCAGGTGCCGGGCCCCCGCTCTTGGACTTCCCTCCTCCAGAACCAGGAGAGGCCAGCTCCCGTTCTCTACGAGTTCCCAGGTGTGCGGCATTTTGTTATAGCAGCAGAGAACGGACTAAGACAACCAGCAGAGAGGCAGACGATTCATCGTGGAGGCCTGAACGCCACGTCAGCAGCGCACCAGAGCTGCCGGAGGGGGTGTCGGACGGTGCCGGTGATTCTGGTTAGTGGGACACGTAAAGCCGGGTACATCGTGTTTGCAGCTCCGCAGACGCGTGTGGTGCCTGCAGAGAACTTACTGGAGACCCCAGCCTAGTGGTACTATCTACTCCCCCGACCCCAGACAAGCACGTCTGAGGATCACGCCGGGGGCTCAGTAAATACTCCATCAACATGACGAAATGCATCAGCAGAGCCCCTTACACTGCAGTCACCGCGGTTCCCAGAACAGTCATCCGTGGGAGGCCCCAAGGAGCAGCGGCCTTCAGGGCCAGTTTGCACAGGAAGCTCCTTCTGAGAATCCCCGCCAGACAGCGGGCACCGCAGTGCACAGTGAGGCTCAGCCCTGGGCGCCCGCTGCCGCCTCCTGCAGCGAAGGGAGAGGCAGCCAGGCGCAGGGAGGAAAGCCTCACGGCTTGCTGTCGGAGGAGGTTCCAGTCTGCAGGGCAGTGAGCCCTGCCCCGCACACCCAGCACGCCCACCATAGTCCGTCCGCACACCCCCACCGGGTCCTTGCTGAATCGGTCTCACCAGTGACTTCGCCCTCGGACAGCTTCCCCAGCTCAGGAACGGATGCCACAGAGCTTGCCCTTCTGTTGTTGTCAATCGCATCAATCTCAGTGGAAAAGTGAAGCGTTGTAGCCGTGAACCAGCAGAAGGAAGCCACCGTTACCCACGCAGGTTCTGAGCAGGCATTTCTCTGTGACACAGTTTCAGCAACCTCAGGGCAAACTCCAAAGCAGTTCACATTCACACGAAAAAGATAATAGCAGCAGCTCTGCAATTGAATTTGCCAGATAATCATGAAAAATTTTAAAACACTTTGTATTCAAATTAAGCCATTTATTTTGCTGATATCATGCACTTCTCAATCACAAAGTCGAAGCCGTTGATCAGCCGTAAAAACAACACTCGAGGGTTCGGTGACTCTCCGGGAGACTGAAGAGTCGGCAGCTTTTCAGAGGTGCTTGCCGCGTTCTTCTGGAGCCTTCCCTCTGGCCAGCGTGTGCTGTGGGGGTTGCTGGGTTACCACGATGTCCACTTTGGCCACACACTTGACAACTGACCCAAGCGCCCGTCAGACAGAGGAGAGCAGGCAGTTAGTGGAAGCACACCTGCAGCTGGAGCGAAAGCCTTCGCACGTTGGCCGGGCTGGGGCTGAGGAGGGCAGCCCACGGCAGGCTCCGAAGGCCGTGCAGCTGGACGCACCAGCAGAAGGGCCAGCTCGCTATGCTGTTGCTTTGGGTAAGAAGCTGCGCTGGCCTGCAGCCCTCGCTTTATGCTAAGGGGCCTTGTGTGCAGCAGCTTCCCCCAAAACCTACAGATCTTACCTAAAGGCCCTGCTCTGCCGGCTCAAGCCTGTGGGACCCCCAGGGCTGGCCTCCGTGAATGCCCACCTTCCCAGACTGCAGGGCCACACCCAGACTTCTTACAGTGCGAGTGAAGGGCCCATCTACGGGAAAGCCAGGGCACCCTGTCCCTGCTACGGGCGGAACCCGAGGCCCAGCGCCTCCTGCTGCGGACAGTGTGATGCGCTGGAACCGCCCTGACCTGGACGTGCTGGTCTCCACCCCCAGCTGCACTGGGCCCTGGTGCACTGGGGCCCAGGTCACTGTGGGGACACGATCCAGGCAGGAATCAAGGTCACCGGAGTGTGGTGTACCCTCACAGCAACAGAAAGCAGACCAAGACACCTCTGTCCTTGTCATGGGCTGTTGGGGACATTAAGAACACGTCAGCTGGGCGAGGTGGCGCACACCTGTAATCCCAGCACTTTGGGAGGCTGAGGCAGGAGGACCGCGAGTTCAAAGCCAGCGTCAGCAATGGCGAGGCACTTAGCAACTCAGTGAGACCCTGTCTCTAAATAAAATACAAAAAAGGGCTGGGGATGTGGCCCAGTGGTCGAGTGCCCCTGAGTTCAATCCCCAGTACCACAAAAAAAAAAAAAAAAAAAAAAAAAAGACCACGTCAGCCGAAAGAATAGAAAAACCTAACTCTCTGGTTGTCTCCCACTTCCTGATACGTGGACTCGGCCTAGCCCAGAGGCATTGCCCTGACGCATGACGAGAGGTCAGACCGCCTCAAGGATGGGCTGGTGGCTCCGCCAATGCCATCTGCTCGTGCTCCCTGCGCCCCTATGATCTTTCTGCTGATGGGCCCATGTCTTCTATAAAGGCCGTCCACCTTCCTCAACAAACTGAGTTCCTGCTTTGACTGGCCTCCCTGGTGTCTCTGATTGTCCTCCGCCGTGAGGGCTGAGTGTGGGCCACCAGCCGACTCCTGCCTCTTCCCGATTCTGCCTCACCGCTGGGGCGTGCTCTCCCAGCCTTCTCTGCCGTCCAGAGAGGGCTAATCCCGGGTCCGGGGGAGCTAAAAACCCCAACAATGGGCCCTTCAGAAGGTGCAGGACCTGGAGCTGCTGGTGAGAAAGTCCAAGACTCAGGCCGGGGTGGCGGCTGCGGGGAGGGGAATGCTTCCTGGCCTAACTGGGAAGTCCCTGCCCCTCGTGATGCCCAGAGCCCAGGAGGACGGCCCCAGGGCAGCCCACACCTCCAGCCTGGCCGAGTCCTCAGCAGTCCCAGGTGTGAAAGGACGATTGTACCGGGGCAAGGGACAGGGCTGGGACTAGGGGAGCCACCCAGCAGAAGGGTCAGGCCGGGAGTGGGGAGGCCCTTGAACTGGCCAGCAGGAGTCCTGCCCCAGCTGGAGGCAGCCGACCGCGGGGGCAGGCCTGGCACCTGGCGGCAGGCGGGCCCAGGAGGCCTCTGGGCAGAGCCCTCCAGCTCAGGCCCTCTGCCTGGCCGTGCAAGGCCTGCGTGTCTGCCAGGAGCCAGCTGTTCTTAGCTGTAGTGGTCCCACTCGCTTTCCAGACCCGGTGCCCAGGAGGACTCGCTCTCAGGGACAGGCCGGTCACCCCGAGGTGGGCTGGACTCTCCCGGGCTGGAGCAGGGTCTGCCTTGGGTCTGGAAGCCGTGCGTGGCCTTCTCAGCCTTGCTGGGCCCGTGGGGTCTTGTGAGGACAGTCAGGCGGCAAAGCAGGCGGCAGTCGTCCCCCCACAGTCAGAAGTGCAGCGAAATCCAGACCAAGTGGCCGTGTCCGGAGAGGAGCTCTGGCAGAGATGGCAGAGTCCCAGTGTCCCCGTCCCAGGTCCGCCCGGGCGAGCGTTCTCGCTTCCTTCCCACGGACGCGTGCTGTCTGTGCCTCTGCCAACCAGGAGAGGCTGGTGACACAGCCGCCACAGGCCAAGGCAGGCGAGTTGGACAGCCAGGCCCAGAGCCCGGCCTGAGGGCACCAGGTCTGCCACGCCAGGCGGCCACCCATGGTGCTCGGGCTTCCTGGTTCCTGGCACAAGGGGAAACCCGCCAAGGAGGAGGAACAGAGGCGAGGCCACCGGAGCTGCGGCTCTCGCCCCTCAGAGCTGCTGGGCTCAGCCACGTGCATGCTCCCGCCCAGGTCCACACAGGTCTGCAAGGGCAGGCGGGAGGCTCTGTGGGCCGGCCCCGCTTCCCCACGCAGTCCTGCTCATACGAGCTACCTGGTGTCCGCCCGTCTGTGCGCAGCCAGGGAGCGGGCCTCACACCCTGGCCTCTGCAGAGAGGAGGCCAGCCACTGCGAGAAAGAGGCAGAGGCGTGCCTGAGGCTGGCGCAGGCTGGCCTTCCCGATAGGAGCGGGCAGCAGCGGACACTTCTGTGGGGGCCTTGTGCGGCGGAGTGGAAGGAGACGCGGTGACGCCTGGATGGCCAGGCCACCCCCGAGTCGTCCCTCGCCTCTCGCTGGCTCCCGAGAGAAGGCCCCGACGCTCAGCCCTGGAACCCTGCACGATTGCACCAGGTCTGCCGAGGCTGCTGAGGCTTCCTGGAAGGGGAGAGGCCGCGCAGCCTCGTGCACCCCCGGGGCCCGGCTCGCTCAGGCGGAAGCAGCACGAATCCCATCACCTGCCCTGCTGCAGGTGTGCTAATGGAGGACAGCGAGCAGGTCCCTCGGTAGAAGCCTCCCGAGCCACTTTGTTCTTCTGTTTTCTCAGGAAAAAGGTTCTTTGGCTACAGCTCTGGCCTTTAAAGTCACAAGTGCAAATCTCAGTGTGTTTCCCGGTGATTTCTTGTTCATTGCAAAGCCAGTGCGCCTTGTTATCTACATTGAAGTCCAATCAGGCTGGGGTTAGGCTGACTCTGGATGATTCATTTAGGTGGCATCAGCCCACCAGACCCTGTGAGAGCAACGCTCAGAAACAAGGAGACTGGTATGCGCCACCCGTGAGACCCACGACACGTGCAGCCACAGGAAAGGGATCCTAACCGGCATAGGTTATGCTCCGTGTATGTTAATGTACCAAAATCCACTCTATTTCATGTATATCTAAAAAGCACAAAACAAAGAAAGAGAGAAAGAAACAAGGGGAATGTGAAGGGTCCGAAGCCACTTCTATGGGGATTCAGCTTTTCCTCACAATTTTGAGCTTTCTTCAGTGGTGACGCACCGATGAGAACACACGTCCACCCCAGGACACCGTCTCCACAACAGCATTGCTCTCGACAAAGCTAGAAAGAGACCAACCGTCCATCCCGGCAGTTAGGTACAGAGAAGGCCACCCCACAGAGTGAGTGACAGCTCCCGAGAGCTCTCCTTCTGCACGTGCTGAGCCTCACAGCAGGAGCCAGGTGGTGCCACGGAGGCCGCACTTCCAGAGAAAGAAAAATACAGACAGAACCAGCAGCAGGTCAGTGGCTGCCAGAGACTGGGGTGGGAGAGGGGTCGGCGGACACCAGAGCTTCTGGGGAGGAGGAAGGGAGGGTTCTAGAAAGCACTGTTGGTTAAAACTCACACTGAACACTTGGAATTGCTTTCTGCAAGAACAAGACCTCGGTAGATCTGAAAACTGTTCTGAGGAACGCTGCTTTTCACATTGGAATTCTATATTTAGCCAAACTTCCAACCGAGCATGAAGGTAAGGGTATTTCCAAAGCTTCAAGATCTCAAAAACAAACAAAAAGGCTCCCACGAACCCTTCCTTAGGAAGCTACTGAGAGACAGGCCTTAGCAGACCCAGAAAGAGATAAAGAAGACACATGATCCAGCAAGAAAGGAGGCCCAGCCAAAACCCAGAACCCCCCAGCGCTGGCAGGGAGGGGAGCGTGTCCCTGGGGGAGGAGGCGCTTAGGGGCATGATGTGTCTGCATATTTAGAAACTTTGTTACTAGACTTTTAAGAGATCAGTGACAGTGAGTGGAAAATTTGGCATTCTTTTCATGGAAAATTAAATAGTGAAACAATCATGTAAATATTAACACCAGGGAAAACAAAAAGTTGCATAACAAAGGAAAAATAATCTCAGTGCACCACTTAGCCTAACAGTAAATGAAAAGTAACTTAACCAAGTCCGTGATAAGAGGATGTTAAGAATACAGGAAGTCACACTGGAAGAGACAGAGAATCTAAGGGTCAGACTTTACCATTACAGGGCGAGGTCCACAGACATGCTCTAAAAATAAGAAATCAACAACTGGTAGGAGAACAATGTTTTTTGAAACAAATAGCTGATGAGAGAAGAAACAAAATAATTGCTTCTATGGAGCAAGTTTGGTAGGTGCAGTGCTTGGGGTTGGAACTGGATAGACCTTTTAGCCTTGTTTTATTTTTTGACTATGCTCATATTGGTTTTCCAAATAATGAAACTATTTTGAAAAGAAAGAATGTTAAAAAAAAAAAAATAGGTACAATAAAAAGAATAATGCTCAAAAAAGTTAAAAGCATGAAAATTAGGACCAGGCAGTGACACACGCCTGTCATCCCAGCAGCTTGGGAGGCTGAGGCAGGAGGATTTCGAGTTCAACGCCAGCCTCAGCAATTTAGCAAGACCCTAAGCAAATCAGCAGTGAGACCCTATCTCCAAATAAAATATCCTAAAAAGGGTTGGGGATGTGGCTCAGTGGTTAAGTGCCTCTGGGATCAATCTCTAGTACAAAGGGGGGGCAGGCAGGTGCATCAGGGCTCCTCCTTCTGGATGGAGCCCCCGGTGCTCTCCCAGGCCCTCCCGGACGGACGCTCACCGTCAGCACTGGTGATGGTCAGCTTTGAGTGCTGTGACCAAGATACCCGAGAAGAACCGTGCGGAGGAGGGAAGTTCATTTGGCTCCTGGCCTCAGAGTCCCAGTCCACAGACGGCCCTCTCCACTGCTCTGGGCAGAGCACCCCGGGGAGCACCTGGAGGAGGAAGCTGCTCAGCTCACGGTAGCGCCAGGAAACAGAGAGGGCCAGGGAAGAGGCTGCGGGGAAGATGCGCCTTACAGTGACCACCTCCCCAGCCGTGCCCCGCCTGCCCACCGTCACCACCCGGTCAGTCCATTCCAACTAGGATGGCCTGAGAGGGGACAGCTCATCAGCCACTCACTTCACCTCTGAACACTCCTGCATTACAGGGGACTTAGGGGGACACCCCATATCAAGCCACAGCACCCCATAAGGTCAACAAGTTTCCTCCAGGGTGCAAGGAACAAAGCTTTATGCAAAAAATACACAAAACAGGGTGAGTATCTGGGGGTGGGTGTCCAGTTGCTTGATGTGAGCTTTGCACATCGTGTCCACAGGTCCTAACATCACCGTGCATCCCAAATTGCAGGTAGTTGTCAATAAATATACACAATTATGTGTACGGTTTACAATGAACAAAATTGTGAGACCTACAGGGACACATGCACGGGGCTAATCACAGACTCAACAGCCCCCAAGCCTGTCCTTCCTGCTTTCCCAGGATGCTACCCCTCACTGGGCTCAGGCTGCCCCAGCTCTGGCTGGCTGTGGTCCCTACACCTGGACACAAACCTGTGTTCCTTGTTCCTGGAGTGAGTAGAGGGTCGGGTGCGTTCACCTTTGAATCTTATTCTTTGCCTCTGACCTAGAACCTGGGCATTGAGAGGCTCCACAGGACCACACCCAGCCTCCTGCGGTCCACTCTCTCTGAGCTGGGGGGTCGCCTCTCAGCACTCCCAGCAACAGGAGGCATTCCAGGTAGCTCTTGCTGCAGAAAGCCCACCCACTGAGCGTCCCCACCCCGTGGCTGGCCTCCACGTGCTGCTGGCCTCTGCGAGGAAGGCGAGGAAGCCTCCTGAGCGTCTGCTCCAGGCCTGAGGTCTCCACGGCCCCGGGTTGGCACTTCCGGTTCCATTGGTCCAGGCGAGTCACACGGCCAGGACAGATGCCAGGGCTGGGCTCTCCCCTCGAGGGCAGTGCAGGGAGGAACCTCGTGGGGAAGGGGCGATGTGGCCGCGAGGAGGACAAAGAGCTCTGGGCAGGTCTGCAGGCCGCCCCCTCCTCAGTCACAGCCTCCCAGAATGAATGGTGGCCTCTGGAACGTTCCAAGAGGCACGTGCTGAGAAACCGGGTCCAAAGAGCCAGGTCTCTGCCTCGACCACGCGCAGCCTGGGTCACCTGCACCTGGACAATGCGCCACAGCTGACAGACCCCGGCCCGGCCCACCCCGCGGGGCTCTCTGGGGCCCGCAGCCCCGCGGGCAGCAGCGCGGGGCGGGCGGCCTGCACGGCCGCGGGACTTCTCTGGGTGCAGCAGCACATCTCTATTTCCCACAGATTGTTTTTCTTGATTAAAAACTGATTTTCTACGGTGCTTTCAGAATTGCTTTTCATTGCCTTTGGAGGAATAGAGGGAAGGAATAAAAAACTGCCGTAAATAATCTTTCCGGGAAGGAGACTGAAGACAGGAGAAACTAATTTGTCTGATTCTGCTCTCTGTGAAATGAGCACGCGCGGAACGGACGCTCTGCCTGCCCCGCGCATCGCCTCCCTGCCGGGGACGTGGAGCAGCCGAGGGCCGCCACAGGCCTGCAGGCCCCGGGGTGCGCAGCCAGCGGGTCCCCGGTGCCCAGGGTGCCCGGGCCTGGGCTGAGTGCTCGCCCCCCCCCCCCCACCCCGGGCGGGGAACGGAACTGCAGCCTCACCAAGGCAGCCCCGTTTGATATCCCAGGGCAGGACTGAAGCCCTCGGGCACCGCAGAGGCAGCTGGGCACCGCAGACCTCCCCACCCAGGGGCGCGGCCGTCCCCTCGGAGGAGGCGGGCAATGCCGCAGCGCGCTTCAGGCCCCGCTCACCGGCTCCCCGAAACACGACGCTTAAAAATGAAAGAGCAGAGCGAGGGAAGGCCTCCTCTCTCCAGAGACCACGCGCTGGGCCGCCAGCCAGGGGACGCGTCCACCTGGTCATTACTCCCTGACCAGGTGAAGGGTGGCCTCCAGCAGCACGGGCCCAGATCCACAGGCCAGGCCCCACCCCAGCTGTGGGAGAGGCCCCGAGCCCTGTGGAGCCCACTGCTGTGCCCCGAGCGGTCAGGAAGCAGAGCGCCCTGCAGCGCGCGGCCTCCCCGGAGCGCGTCCTCCCTGGCCAGGCGGGGCAGAGAGCGCTGGGGTCAGCGGGTCTGACAGCCGGACGGACGGCTGACGCAGGCGGAGGCGGGAGCAGGGAGGACTCTACCCCGCTCCCAGCTGTGTGGCACTCCGGAGCACGAGCCAGCCCTCCCTGGGACACCTGTGGGGCACAGTGGAGCCCTGGGGACCAGGAGGGCTGCAGAGGGCAGCTGTGTCCTGGACAAATACGCCACGACAGCCTGTCCCCTGTGCGGGATGCTTCCTTAGCCCAGTCTTTCCCGCCTGGAACGTCACAGCTGGAGGAATAGCAAGGGTGGCCCCCAGAGGACCGTCCACTCAGGCTGAGAGAGCGGCCTGAGGCAGCGTTGCCCGTGTCCTCCGCAGCCCACCCCGCCAGCTTCCCGGGGCCAGAGGCCCCCCTGCTGAGGAGCCGGCGCAGCTGCCTGGAGGCCCAGCAGGGCCGTGGTGCCCGGGCTCTCCGTGGAGCGCCTGGTGGGGCGCCCGGTGGGGCCCGCGGCGTTGAGCCCACTCTGGCCGTCCCACGTGTCCGTTTAAGGCAATGGCGTCGGTGTCACTTTTAGTATGTCCACAAAATCACACAACTGTCACTAGGGACATCTTTATCCCCCAAGAGAACCCTGTGCTCGCTAGTAGCCGCCCCTCCCGCCCGTCCGAGGCCGGAGGCCCTGAGGCCGCCACCTGCCCTGAACGTGCCCACGGCAGCGGAAGCCGCGTCTCTGCCTCCACAGGATGACGCCTGACGTGGGCCCTCACGGGACGCTGCGGAGGCTCGGGAAGGGAGGACTTCCCGGGTGGGCTCCCGTCCACCCCCACGCAGGGCCACACCTGCCCGCCCCCTTGCTCATCCAGGACAGGCCGGGCATCAGGTGGCTGGTGGAGACATCCTCTCTCAGGGGCCAGTGCCCTCTGACCCTGGGCAGACCTTGGTCCTCCTCAGCCTGCAGGAAGAGCCGGCTGACCACGGTGTCCCCCCACGTCCCTGGGCCACAGCAAGCCAGAGGCCGTGGACAGCTCTAGGCCAAGCCCCAGCAGGGCACCAGGCCTAAAAGTGACCAGGGCTCCAAGCTGCTGGCCCCGGGGCAGTGCTGCCTCCCTCCCCGCCCGGGGCTTCCTGGGTCCAGAGGAAAGCAGCGGGGCCACCAGGGCCACCAGGGCCACCAGGGCCACCAGGGCCAGCAGGGCCAGCAGGGCCACCAGGGCCACCAGGGCCACCAGGGCCACCAGGCCAGCAGGGCCAGCAGGGCCACTCTGAAGGACCAGAAGCAAAGGAGGGCTCCCTCTTGGCGGTGCCCACAGACACTGATGGGGACGACATTGTCACGAGTGTGGCGGGTGGCCTCCTGCAGGATGAGGAAGCAGCGGGACTTTCCTGGGCCAGGGCTCATGGACCCCAGCTGGCCCCGGCCTGGCCTTCTGCATCTCGGTGGAGGAAGCCCCGTGGGTCCTGCAGAGGCGGCAGGTGCCAGGACCCAGCAGGGCCAGTGGCCCCGGCAGGAAGAGCCACTGGGTGTGAACCCCCCAGGCCCACAGCAGCCACGTGCTCCTCAGACTTCCTGCTTGGCCACCCTGCAGGCCCTGCCTTCCCCCAGGTCCCCAGAGTCACCATGCCGCAGGCTGAGGGCCCCTGACGCTGCAGATGGGCAGGCAGCCCTGATCGCCAGGTCCACTCCCGGCCACCTGGCCTGGGAAGACCGCTGGGCTTCTGCCCTGCCAATAGCCTCAGGGACATGGGGCAAGCCCAGCCAGGTGAGGCCCCCAGGGCCTCTGCAGAAGGCTCACGGCCAGCGTCAGTGAGGTGCAAGTGCCGGAGGCCAGCCTCTCCTGTGACGCTCAGGTGGCCTTTGGGGACAGGCTGGGCTGATAATGCCCTGGCCAGCTGCAGCCCAAGGCTCCCAGTGCCCCCTCCACCCTCAGTTCCAGAGAGGAGGGACAATCTGGACCTCCTCCTTACTGCGAGCTAGCTGGTGGGACTGCACCCCCGGCTCCGGGTGCCCCACCCTCTGCCTCGGTCCAAGCTTAGGGAGCAATCCCTGGTCAGGTTGGTCAGGGGGACTGCGGACCAGGACTCAGGGAGACCAGGGCCACGCGGGGGGGCTCCATCCCTGGGCCACGTGGGGGGCTCCATCCCTGGGCCACGTGGGGGGGCTCCATCCCTGGGCCACGTGGGGGGGCTCCATCCCTGGGCCACGTGGGGGGGCTCCATCCCAGGGCCACGTGGGGGGGCTCCATCCCTGGGCCACATGGAAGGGCTCCATCCCTGGGACACATGGGGGGGCTCCATCCCTGGGCCACGTGGGGGGGCTCCATCCCTGGGACACGTGGGGGGGCTCCATCCCTGGGCCACGCGGGGCTCCATCCCTGGGACACGTGGGGGGCTCCATCCCAGGGCCACGTGGGGGGGCTCCATCCCTGGGCCACATGGGGGGGCTCCATCCCTGGGCCACGTGGGGGGCTCCATCCCTGGGACACGAGGGGGGGCTCCATCCCTGGGCCACATGGGGGGGCTCCATCCCAGGGCCACATGGGGGGCTCCATTCCTGGGACACACGTGGGGGGGGCTCCATCCCTGGGCCACGTGGGGGGGCTCCATCCCTGGGCCACGTGGGGGGGCTCCATCCCTGGGCCACGTGGGGGGGCTCCATCCCTGGGCCACGTGGGGGGGCTCCATACCTGGGCCACGTGGGGGGGCTCCATCCCAGGGCCACGTGGGGGGGCTCCATCCCAGGGCCACGTGGGGGGGCTCCATCCCTGGGCCACGTGGGGGGGCTCCATCCCAGGGCCACGTGGGGAGGCTCCATCCCTGGGACACGTAGGGGGGGGCTCCATCCCTGGGCCACGTGGGGGGGCTCCATTCCTGGGCCACGTGGGGGGGGCTCCATCCCAGGGCCACGTGGGGGGGCTCCATCCCTGGGCCACGTGGGGGGGCTCCATCCCTGGGCCACGTGGGGGGGCTCCATCCCTGGGCCACGTGGGGTGGGGTCGCTGTGAGACCCCAGAGCCTGCTCCAGCAGTCCAGGCAGGCGCCCACGCTTCCTGCCCACGCTCTTGGTGGCAGTGTGTTGGCGCGGCGTCCGTGCGCTGGCGCTGGCTCTGCCTGGACTCACCGGCTGGGCTCGGGCCACCCTCAGAACAACCCCTGCAGCAGGCTGGCTGGGCATTGCCGCTGACAGAGGGCAGAGCAAGGCTGCAATGCTGGCCACTGGGCAGAGTCCTCGTGGCCTCCAGCACAGCGGACATGCCCTAAGTTCTCACTGAATGACTAGAGCCCGTGCCCTCCAACCCTCATTTCCCACTGCCAGCAATATGAATGTAATGGCTGGCACTCCAGTAACCATCTTGGACCCTGGTGTGACCTTGACAATACAATCCATGCGCTGGGACTATAGGGCAGAGAAACAAAAGAGTCTGTCATCTCTGATGACTCTAGAGTCAAGAGGACTGCCTTGGACTTGGTACCTACAGGTCGGCTTGCACGAGCGAGCCACTTTAGTTTGGGTGTTTTGTTACAAGCATCTGAACAGAATTCCTACTGCGAACACTTGGGCTGCCCTGGTGTTCTGCGCTCCGGTTGCCTCACCAGCATTAGGGTGCACACTGGCTCTACTGGCAGCGTGACCCAGCTGGCTGTGATGCTGCGATGGCCACTTCTGCACACTGGGCTCGTGGCTCCAGCCCCAGGGTGCGACCTCTGCGCTCGCTCCCGTCGCCCAGTGTGCTCCACAGCAGTGCTGGATAACAGTGCCCCCAGGCGCTCTGCACGCGCTCCTCACGGTGTCACAGGCTGGCTCTTGGCGCTTATGCCCAAGTCTGCAGGCGGCCAGTGGCCCCACGCTCAGAGCCTGCAGGTGCTGGCTGCAGGTGCTGGGGGCCAGCCCAGGCCACCCACAAGGTGGCTGAGCCCCAAGGGCAGGCACATTGGGAGCCTTTGTTTACATCACATCTGTGACACCCTGGGCCACAGCAGCTCCACTGAGAGCAGGATGGACACTGGTGGGAGGCAGAGCCCGGGCCAGCGGCATCAGCCAGGCAGGAAGGCACGCTGCCCTCGGAGCGCTGCATGTCTCCAGGGCTGATTCTGGAAGACGAAGCCAGCGACCTAAGCAGCACCACCTCCGGGCAGGAAGCAGGTGTCTATGGAACCAGGCTCTGTGTCCTGCAGTGAGCCACGCCAGAGCACGCTAGCCACTGCTCAGACGGCTGCTGATACTGACTGCACGGATGCAGAAACAAGTGAAAGCCTGTGTGGGCAGCGAAGGGGAGTGAAGAAATAGAAGCAGTATGTCAGGAGGCGGGGCTGGCGCACCGGGAGCGCATGTGAGCTTGGCCGTGCACACACTGGTGAAGAGTGTCGGGACATGGACAGCCACCTCACCATCCTGCTCCACAAGAACCTGCCCTTCTGGCTCCTGAAATTAGCGACTGGCATTTTCTAACATGTCTTGACCCATCTCTGACATCCTATCCATCATATTAAGTTTTCAAATAACCTTTAGTTTTATATATTTTCTCTGTTGCTTATCTGGTTTCTACTGTGTTGATTTTTTTTTTCTTATTTTTGTTATATTCTGTTTTCTCTGAATTTATTTTCCTTCTCTTCTTCTGACTTCTTAAGGGAATACAATTGAATTCCAAGTTTATTTTCTTTACTGCATCCATCTGGTGCTATGAATCTCCCTCCCAGCACTGCTTTGGCTGCATCCAGCAGGCTTTATGGTCCGACTTCACTCATATTAGAATGCTGTTTCTCTCCATTGGGTTTTAGCTAATATTTGATGTGTTCCTTCAAATTCATATCCGTTTTGAGCTCTTCTTTTTCCCAGTAGTTGCTCTAGTCATCACCTTTGCACTCGTAACTGATCACAGCGTATCTTGAGTTAATGTCACATCGATTCATGCATTATGCTGTTTTCCCTCCAAACTTGTATACTATTGTGGTCATATGTTTTATCTCTATACATATTGTAAACTCATAATACATGTTTAAATTTATTTTTGTTGCTTCAGTAGATCTTAAAGGAATTGAGGAAAATTGTATTTAAAAGAATCCAATGTTTACAAATTCCAGTACTCTTTGTTCTTTTTTAATTTGTTTCCAGTTGGTATGTGATGACTGCACAAAGTCATGAAATACAGTAGGTGCATGTGCACCAAATGTGCAATGGCCTGTTCAGGGTAGCTGAGATGTCCATCACCCACACTGTTTCTTTCTTCTTGTTAGGAACATTTGAAACCCTCTCCTCAGCTATTTTGGAGTATTCAGCTCACTGCTGCCACCCCCCAGTGAGCTATGCCACAGAACACAAGAAGCCATTCTGTCCACTGGCTCCCTGTGCCTGCGGGCTGCCCCTCCACTGTCCACTTGTGTAAGAACCGCTTGGCCTCCTAGCGTCAGGGCCTGGCAATAGGCACGTCACTTGGCCTCTAGCAGAGGTGCATCAGCTGATTCTCGGCTGTGCGGTGTTCTCAGAGCAGGCAGGACTGCGGCAGAACCGCTCATCCTTGCCTGCCTGCGTCGTGCCACCAGCCGCCGTGGCCACCGCTGTCCCCTGGGTTTCTGGGCCTCCTCTAGACTCCCCCTCACTGGGGCACCTGGTGATCTGCCTATGCTGTGCCCGTCTGCTGTCTTGTGTTTCTCCTGCTGGAAGTTCACCGGCCTCCGGGGGTGGCACCTGGGGGATCCCGCCTGCCAGTGCCCCTGTGTCTCTCCTGGGCCTGGGCGTCCCTCCTCCCCGGGGACCCCTCTGCACGGGCACTGGAGCGCGGGGGCGGTCGCTCGTGTTTCCACGGCTGCACTCCGTGGCTTTCTTCCACCACTGTTTCTGTCTAGCAGTTTGAATGTCCCCGCTGACCTGTTTCAGATCCCTCTCCTTCCTCCGGCCGTGTCCAGTTCACCTTCAACCCCCTCCGAGCGTCTTCACGTGAGAAGTCGCCCTCGTCTGCTGGGTCCTCCTGCAGGAGGCTGCTGCCCGTCTCCCAGCGGGCGCCCCCGCGGGTCATGGTGCCTGTGGGCTCTGAAGCCTCGGAACGGCTCCTCAGCACCTCTGTCGTCCCGCACTGCACCACGTGAGGCTGGCTCGCTCTCGCTCCCTTCCCTCCTCCACGCATTCCTGTGTTCTGCCTTCACGGAACGCCCGCCATGCTTCTGTACCCAGGCACCCGGGGACATTTTCAGAGGCTTTGGACTCGGTCGCCTTCCTCGGAAGAGAACTGAGCTTTGTTCGGGCAGATACTAAATTACTGGTAGGCTTTAAAAGAAAGTCTCAAATGCAGGGTCTTAGTAACAAATTCCATTTAGAATTTTAATTTTTCATTAGAACCTAATAACTCTTAATTTGGATTTAGAATATTTTAATTTCAGGGTAGATTTAAATAAATGGGGAGGGGTAAAGTGGACTTCAGGATAAGACAGCCACCCCAGTCATCTGCAAGCTGACATGGGGGTGAGCCTGTGGCTTCCACAGCACAGCCGTGTCCCCCCCCTCAGTCCCATGTAGGGCTTGACTGCTGGGGAGGCGCTGCAAGGCTCTGCCTGGGGAGTCAGGGTGGCCCAGGGTGGCCGCTGTGACAGCAATCCCCACTCTGAGGATCTGCCTCAGTAACTTGGGGCTGGCCGTCAGACAACTGCGGGGAGGGTCTGGAGGGACAGTGACAGCCTGGAGGCCTCTCCTCCGTGTGCGGCAGGCAGGGTCCGCTCACGGGAGCCTACGCCGGGGAGGGAGCCTACGCCGGGGAGGGAGCCTGGGGAGCTTCCGGGGTCTGTGTGGGAAGGCACCCAGGCACGCGAGGAAGCTGGCCTCCAGCAGCACCCTGGCCACCTCCCTCGCTGAGGGGGACACACGTCTGCCCACGCATGTCCCAGGCCACAGAGCTCCCTCCCTCTCCCCAAGCCCTGGCCCTGTGCTCCGGCGTCTGCTGGGGCTGGGCGCTGGCCGCAGCAGGGCCACCACGCATCTGCTGCGCTGGCGTCCACTCCGGCCTTCAGGGGCGCTCTCTCTTGCTGGTTAAGACGCCCAAGCCTGGATGAAGCTGTGGTATCTGCAGGAGAACGGAGAGAGCTGGAGAGGGTCCTGCTACGTGAGATAAGCCGATCCCAAACCAAGGCCAGACGTCCTCTCCGGTAGAGGGAGCTGAGCCTTGATGGGGCAGGGCGGGGAGGACGGGCTCTGGATTGGCAGAGGGGAGTGGGGGAGGGGAGGGGAGCAGGGTGGGAGGACGTGGAACGAGACGGGCATTGTCACCCTACGCACACGTGTGATCGCACACACGGTGTGACTGCACACCCGGTGTGACTGCGTCACAGCCAGAGAAATGGGCTCATGCTCCTCGTGTGCAACGTGTCAAGACGCGCTCTGTCGTGTGTGACTAACCGGAACAAATGTAGAAATGTGTTTTAAACACGTACAGGGTGACAGTTGGGGTCCATCTTTCTCAAGTGACGCACCCAGGAAGACCACAGGCACCGGAGCGCCTCAGTGGTGGAGGCAGCGACCCAGGCTTCATGGCCGCTGCGTCCCCAGCAGGACACGGGCTGCCCGAGCCCGGCAGCCACCTCGGTCTATCACTCAGGAGCCGGGCCTCGGAACCAGGAGCCAGGGCTGAGCCGAAGACCCTAGGACCTGGCTCTGGGACGTCCAGGGACAGGAAGGGAGGCCCAGCTCCCCTCCAGCTTCTCCCCTGACGCTCCTGCCTCGGCGTGACAGTGACCGCAAGTTGTAACTCAGCTAAGCTGGGACAGTAGCTCCGAGTGCCCAGGTGAAGTCTGTGGTGATGAGAGTTTCAACCACCCGTGTCAGAGACACAGTCCCCAAAGAGAAAGTGCGTCCAGCAGCAATGACACCGAGAGTCTCGGGGCTCGCCGTCCCTGGGGTGCCTCTCAGTGTGGGCACCGCGGACACTGGGGGTCTCCTGGGCACCTCTGACACTGGGGGTCTCCTGGGCACCGCGGACATTGGGGGTCTCCTGGGCACCGCGGACACTGGGGGTCTCCTGGGCACCGCGGACACTGGGGGTCTCCTGGGCACCGCGGACACTGGGGGTCTCCTGGGTACCTCTGACACTGGGGGTCTCCTGGGCACCACGGACACTTGGGGGTCTCCTGGGCACCACGGACACTGGGGATCTCCTGGGTACCTCTGACACTGGGGTCTCCTGGGCACCGCGGACACTGGGGGTCTCCTGGGCACCGCGGACACTGGGGTCTCCTGGGTACCTCTGACACTGGGGGTCTCCTGGGCACCGTGGACACTGGGGGTCTCCTGGGCACCTCTGACACTGGGGTCTCCTGGGCACCGCGGACACTGGGGGTCTCCTGGGCACCGTGGACACTGGGGTCTCCTGGGCACCGTGGACACTGGGGGTCTCCTGGGTACCTCTGACACTGGGGGTCTCCTGGGCACCTCTGACACTGGGGGTCTCCTGGGCACCTCTGACACTGGGGGTCTCCTGGGCACCTCTGACACTGGGGGTCTCCTGGGCACCTCTGACACTGGGGGTCTCCTGGGCACCTCTGACACTGGGGGTCTCCTGGGCACCTCTGACACTGGGGGGTCTCCTGGGTACCATGGACACTGGGGGTCTCCTGGGCACCGCGGACACTGGGGGTCTCCTGGGCACCGCGGACACTGGGGGTCTCCTGGGTACCTCTGACACTGGGGGTCTCCTGGGTACCTCTGACACTGGGGGTCTCCTGGGCACCGTGGACACTGGGGGTCTCCTGGGCACCTCTGACACTGGGGGTCTCCTGGGTACCTCTGACACTGGGGGTCTCCTGGGTACCTCTGACACTGGGGGTCTCCTGGGCACCGTGGACACTGGGGGTCTCCTGGGCACCTCTGACACTGGGGGTCTCCTGGGCACCTCTGACACTGGGGGTCTCCTGGGCACCTCTGACACTGGGGGTCTCCTGGGTACCGTGGACACTGGGGGGTCTCCTGGGTACCTCTGACACTGGGGGTCTCCTGGGCACCGTGGACACTGGGGGTCTCCTGGGCACCTCTGACACTGGGGGTCTCCTGGGCACCTCTGACACTGGGGGTCTCCTGGGCACCTCTGACACTGGGGGTCTCCTGGGTACCTCTGACACTGGGGTCTCCTGGGCACCTCTGACACTGGGGGTCTCCTGGGCACCTCTGACACTGGGGGTCTCCTGGGCACCGCGGACACTGGGGGTCTCCTGGGCACCTCTGACACTGGGGGTCTCCTGGGTACCTCTGACACTGGGGGTCTCCTGGGTACCTCTGACACTGGGGGTCTCCTGGGCACCGTGGACACTGGGGGTCTCCTGGGCACCTCTGACACTGGGGGTCTCCTGGGCACCTCTGACACTGGGGGTCTCCTGGGCACCTCTGACACTGGGGGTCTCCTGGGCACCGTGGACACTGGGGGTCTCCTGGGCACCTCTGACACTGGGGGTCTCCTGGGCACCTCTGACACTGGGGGTCTCCTGGGCACCTCTGACACTGGGGGTCTCCTGGGCACCTCTGACACTGGGGGTCTCCTGGGCACCTCTGACACTGGGGGTCTCCTGGGCACCTCTGACACTGGGGGTCTCCTGGGCACCTCTGACACTGGGGGTCTCCTGGGCACCTCTGACACTGGGGGTCTCCTGGGCACCTCTGACACTGGGGGGTCTCCTGGGCACCTCTGACACTGGGGGTCTCCTGGGCACCGCGGACACTGGGGGTCTCCTGGGCACCTCTGACACTGGGGGGTCTCCTGGGCACCTCTGACACTGGGGGTCTCCTGGGCACCGCGGACACTGGGGGTCTCCTGGGCACCGCGGACACTGGGGGTCTCCTGGGCACCGCGGACACTGGGGGGTCTCCTGGGCACCTCTGACACTGGGGGTCTCCTGGGTACCTCTGACACTGGGGGTCTCCTGGGCACCTCTGACACTGGGGGTCTCCTGGGCACCGCGGACACTGGGGGTCTCCTGGGTACCGTGGACACTTGGGGGTCTCCTGGGCACCTCTGACACTGGGGGTCTCCTGGGCACCTCTGACACTGGGGGTCTCCTGGGCACCTCTGACACTGGGGGGTCTCCTGGGCACCACGGACACTTGGGGGTCTCCTGGGTACCGTGGACACTGGGGGTCTCCTGGGCACCGCGGACACTGGGGGTCTCCTGGGCACCTCTGACACTGGGGGTCTCCTGGGCACCTCTGACACTGGGGGTCTCCTGGGCACCTCTGACACTGGGGGTCTCCTGGGCACCTCTGACACTGGGGTCTCCTGGGCACCTCTGACACTGGGGGTCTCCTGGGCACTTCTGACACTGGCGGTCTCCTGGGCACCACGGACACTGGGGGTCTCCTGGGCACCACGGACACTGAGGGAGGTTTGGCAGTGTCCTGCACTCCTGTGGCCCGAGGTGGCCCCCGGGACCAGCACCCACACAGCAGGAGGTGTGGCCAGTGCCTGGGGCCTGACCTGCTCCAAGATGGCCCCACAGGTCATCAGGAAGCCCTCGAGGAGGTTCGGGGTGGGGTCCTCGTGGCTGTGGTCAGTGCCTTCCTCAGTTCCCACAGGTGGGCCTTGCTGGACGGCCCCTAGGAGACAAGGGGGGAAAGACGTGGGTGTGAGCAATGTGACCCCCAGTCAGGGACGACAGGCCACCACTTCCTGCACCATGTCCTCTAGTGGACCAGTGCATCCAGCCCCACCGGAGGGTGGGTGGCCCAGGGCTGGAGCTGTTCCAGGGCCACTGGCCACGCTGAGAGCAGGCACCCCAGGGGCCCGCCCAGCGGTCAGCCAGGACTTCTGTGCTGCGGAGAAGGAGCTGCCTTTTCCCAGGCGTGGCGTCGCGGCGCTGTGACCTGGAGCGCCCACGGAGCCCGGGGCCTCCTCGGCCAGCTCTTCCTGAGTCTCAAGATGGGGCCACGGGTTCGACCCTGGGAAGGTGGACGAGCGACCTGCCCCTCTCCTGCCACCCTGCTGGCAGACCCCGGAGGGCTCAGGAGAGACCTCACCAACGGCTGGTGAAGGGCCGCGACTCCGGGGACCTGCTACCCCTGGGCACTGAAGAGACCTGGGGAGGGCGGCAGAAGGAAGGGCAGCCCCGCAGAGTGCCCCGCACCTGCCCTGTGCCCACCCCACCAGAGCCGGGCCTGGGACCTGCCTCTGGCGAGCCACGCCCGCCGTGGGGTAGGAAGAACCCACGCCCACGTTCCGCTCTCTACCACGGTCGCCCTGGTGCCACACTGGACACCAGGTGAACGCAGCACACAGCTCGAGACCCGGCCCCGTGAAGCACCCTCACTCTTCTCACAAGTCCAGGTCCACCGATGCCCGCTTCCTGCCTTCTGCCAACCAGCCACTCGCACCCACGATGCCCAAAGGTCCAGGAAAGCTTGGAGAAAGTGTGCCCTTGGGACACACAGACCAATGGGGGCTGAGGACAAGGGTGACAGGAGGCTGGGGGCTCAGGGATGCCGGGGAGCCCACAGGCGGCCGGCCTTGGCTGCAGCGGCCCACGCTGATGCCCTGGCCCAGGTAGGTACTGCCAGGGCTCAGGGCCCTCCTGGCACGTCCAGTTACAGCATCTTGCCTTGTATGCCCAGGGCCAGTGCCCTTGGGCTGCCCTCCCCTGGGCGGGGCTGGACCTGGTGACTGGATAGAGCAGACAGAGGCAGAGGTGAGCACAGGTCTGCAAGAGCAAAGGGGCAGAAAGCAGGGGTCTTTAGGGCCGTGGCTCCAAACCCTCCCCTGTGCCAGGGGAGCTGCCGAGGGCCTGCAGACCGCCCTGTCCCCACCGTCCTCGTGGCCTCTGGACCTGCGACGGGTTCCCAGGGGGGTCTGGAGGCGGCGCCCAGGACAATGTGCCATTTGCTTTTTTTAAAGAAAACTGCAGCAGCCTGTGGGGCGGTCGTGAGAACAGAGATCTACTAGCCTGTCTCCCGTGGTGGCAACGGAATTCATCCTGAGAAAAAGAAAACATGTTTTCCCAACAGCTGAAACGCGCTCCAATTGCGTGACATGGCATTTCCTCTCATTGATTGGAAAATGGCTCCAAGAATAAACAGAAGCTGGGAGAGAGACCCCGTGCCACTTCATCCTCGGGACATGGGTCCCGGAGCCCACCGCGGCGGGGGAGGCAGGGACAGGCTGGGGGACGGGAGTGTGGCCGGCTGGCCCTCCGGCAGGCCGGCTCCTGCCTCCCCACTTGAGTGGGGCCGCACGGTGCCCGGTCCTGAGTTCATCGGCTGTGAACACCCTCTGCCCCCAGAGGTCACCTGTGGGCAGTGGCAGACCCAGACCTGAAGTGGAAGTGTCCGCGATGCGCCCAGAGCGTCGTGTTGCTTAGAGCAGAAGCTGTCCAAGACTCCCAGGGCCACATCAGAGGGACAGAGGACTCCATGCCACACGTGACCCCCCATGACAATAACAGGATCAAAGCATCATGGGCCATCTTGAGACCAAGGGCGGGCCTAGACCCTCGGAGGACCCGCCCTCCGCCTGTGGCGGCCGAGACCCGCTCCGCGTCCGCCCACCTCGCTCCTGCGGCCACGTGGCTGCCCCCGGCAGGTGTCCAGCTACTGAGAAGTGGAGAGGACCCCGACCACACCTTTTCCAGACCCCCGCACAGCATAGCCCCCGCAATGCTCCCCAGCAGAGGGGACACCGAGGAGAGGGTGGCCTCCTGGAGCTTGGGGTGGGGACACAGCCCCAACGCCGAACCCAGCCCAAGAGACTCCCAGCTGCAAGTGCTGATCCACGTGTCACCCAGGGCCCACAGAGGAGCTAGCCACACCGGGGACCGGAGCAGCCAACTCGGGAGCGAGGGCTCTGCGGCCTCCAGCTAGAGCAGCAAGTCGGCAGCCCAAGGAGGGAGGGGCCGGTGGGATCCAGAGGCCCAAGCCCTGGGGACTCTGCCCAGCACCGCATGCAGATGACCTGGTGCTGACAAGAGCCACGCGGTGCTCCTGCCGGGGGCTCTGGGCTGCCAACGGCCGCAGGGCAGCTTGTGAGCGTCTCCTCCTGCCCACGCTGGCACGTGCCCCCGGGCCCCAGCGCTGAGGCGCTGAGAAGCTTCTCGGCAGACATCGTCCTGGAGGCCGCAAACGCCAGGACCTGCTGCACTGTGCACTGCAGCCAGGGGAGGCCGGGTGCAGACAGGGGAGGCCGTGTGCAGACAGGGGAGGCCGTGTGCACAGGCAGGGGAGGCCGTGTGCAGACAGGGGAGGCCGTGTGCACAGGCAGGGGAGGCCGTGTGCACGGGCAGGGGAGGCCGTGTGCACGGGCAGGGGAGGCCGTGTGCAGACAGGGGAGGCCGTGTGCACGGGCAGGGGAGGCCGTGTGCAGACAGGGGAGGCCGTGTGCACAGACAGGGGAGGCCATGTGCAGACAGGGGAGGCCGTGTGCACAGACAGGGGAGGCCGTGTGCAGACAGGGGAGGCCGTGTGCACAGGCAGGGGAGGCCGTGTGCACGGGCAGGGGAGGCCGTGTGCACGGGCAGGGGCGGCCGTGTGCACGGGCAGGGGAGGCCGTGTGCACGGGCAGGGGAGGCCGTGTGCAGACAGGGGAGGCCGTGTGCACAGACAGGGGAGGCCATGTGCAGACAGGGGAGGCCGTGTGCACAGACAGGGGAGGCCGTGTGCAGACAGGGGAGGCCGTGTGCACAGGCAGGGGAGGCCGTGTGCAGACAGGGGAGGCCGTGTGCACAGGCAGGGGAGGCCGTGTGCACAGGCAGGGGAGGCCGTGTGCAGACAGGGGAGGCCGTGTGCACAGGCAGGGGCGGCCGTGTGCACGGGCAGGGAAAGGCCATGTGCACAGGCAGGGGAGGCCGTGTGCAGACAGGGGAGGCCGTGTGCACAGGCAGGGGAGGCCGTGTGCAGACAGGGGAGGCCATGTGGACCCACGTGGCCATGAAGGTGTGGTTTTAAAATGACAAAGTAAAAACAAACAGGAGGAAGCAACGAATCGGGCATTGCTGGCATCTGAAGGGATGGAGAGTCCCTGGGCTCGGTGCTCCCCACGGCTGCCGGTGTGCTCCTCAGTGACGGACGTGGCGTCCGGAATGTGCTGCAGGGCAGGTGGTTGGGGAAGGGGTGAGACTGGACAGCTGTGGAAGCGGGGAGTGGCGGAGGCCTGTTGGGGGCTGTGCGGGTCTCCCTGGGAACACCTGAGGCTGGGGAGGTGAGGCCGGGGGACGCAGCAGCCCTTGAGCCTCCCCCTCCTGTTTCCCGCCAAGATCAAGGATGGGGCCGTGAGGGCCACAGAGACGGTGTCACGGCCCTGCTGGGCGCAGGCCCCTCCCAGGGTCCCTGGGCCCTCCCACCAGGCTGGGTTGGCTGGGAGCCCCTGCCTCTCCGTGACTGTCCCCAGAGCCCCTGGAGCACAGCAGGTCCCCCCTGCCTCTCGCCTCCGCTGCCTGGCTTGGGGCTGTCCACGCCTCGTGCCAACCTCCGTGCCAACCTCCAGGGCCGTCCGGGGCTCCAGGAGCCGTGCTGCACAAAGCCTGCATCACAGGCAAGAGCAAGACTCACGGAAGCCCTGCAGCCCAGGAGAGGGCACGAGCGCCCTGCAGCAGCTGCCCAGGACAGCGCAGTGCCGGCCAGCGGCTGGGCGCCCCCGCAGGGTGGTCTGAGAAAGCCGTGGCCCTCGCCAAAGCTGCAACCAGAGCTGGAGCCTGCCGCGAGACAGCCATGTCTGACCAGAAAACAAATCAGAGCCGAGCAGGCCGCGGGAACAGGCTCCGGGAGGCAGCGAGGCCAGAAAGACGCATCGATTTCCTGCTGGGCACATGCTTCAGGGAGCCGCGGCCAATGAAGAGATCTCCTCCAGCTGACAGTGGCGCTTCCCTTCCTGCCACCCGTGACGCACAATATTGAGCCGAGTCACCTCGACTCACGGGGGCGGGGGGGTGGGCTTAGCACTGCTCTCAGACTAACACAGCCTCTGTCCTGGGCCTCCATGAGAAGGCCTCCTGGAGAGGCACCTGCTGCTCTTCCCGGGCCACGGCTCGGCTCAGGTGGAGGGGCCACGTCCTCCTCCTCCTGGGGCTTCTGCCTCGCGGCAGCTGCCGAGAGATTTGGGCAAAATCTGAGTCTCCCGACCACCAGTCAGGGCTTTTCAAAATGTTTAGTCCTCTGAAAATTGTTCAGAAGATACAATGTCCCAGAGACTGTCCACCCAGTTCTCAAAGAGCTGTCATGAATCAAAGAGAAAAACAGCAAATTTTCCCAGTGTTGCAGGGGGAGGGGCCAATCCCTAAATCATGAAGGTCGGAGGACCTGAAATGCGATGGCCCCGGCCAGCCCGTCATGGCTCCTGGGGTCTGAGGGACCTGCATTCTGAGCAGAGTCGCAGCCACTTCACCTACCCCAGACCACATGCAAGTGAGTCCCCAGGCCCCTAGAGCCAGTGTCACCCTGAAGAAGGCGGGGAGTTCTGAGGACCTGGCAGAGCACCCACAGAGCCATCGGAGGCCCCTGGCCCAACACCGGCCCCTCCCACAGCATGGCCCAGGGAGGCCAAGTCCAAACAGACTCCAAACCCATGGCCCCAGGGGTCCAAGACCTCCATCAGGATCTCAGGAACTCAGTGGGCTGGGACAGAGCTCAGTTGGTAGAGTGCTTGCCACACGTGCCCAAGGCCCTGGGTTCAATCCAGCACCCCACCCCCCAAACAAAAGGATTCAGAAACCCAGGGACCTGCAATCTGTGACAGGTGTAGCTGGCATGCCAAACAAAGCCCTTGCTAGCCCTGCTGGCGACGCTCTCTCGGTGACAGCACTTCCTGCCGAGAAGACGCCCAGCGGCTGAGGCCCTCACCATGAGCAGAGCACCCCACCCTTGGGCCCTCAAAGCTCCGGGAAGAATTCCCAAGGACACGTCCCAAGTGTGCACAGGAGCCCTTGCACAGGGGCGAGAGGTAAGGGCCTCTGAATGACCAGGGTGGGCAGCCACGCAGGAGGGAGCTGCTGGCCTCTCAGCCTGCGTGGACACAGGACGCACCCCACACCACGCTGCCATGCCCAGGCTCCAGCAGAAGCAGGCGCCCCACTAGTGGGCAGTGCCCAGACTCACCGTGGGCCCTCCAGGTGGGCGCGTCCCGGGAAGCTGCACTGCAGCAAGCAGCCGTCGCCCCAGGCCACAGGGCACGCACGCAACAGCCGCCACGGCCGGGACGAGCAAGGCTAAGAGAGTGGGAGACGCTCGGGGAGCAGGAAACCCCACTTCCAGCCAGCGCCACTGCCAGGCCACAGGAACTGCCTGCTGGGAAGCCTGGCCATCTGCTCTGTCCAGTCGCTGTGGCGAGGTCGCCCTCCTCCTGCGGGACGCATGCCCACTGCCTCCTTTCTGTACGAATTCCACGCACAGAAACGCAACGTGCCGAGGAGGTTTCACATGCCTTGGGCCACACTAGAACTGGTTCTTCGAGCGCTGGACGCCTGTTCAAAGTCCCGAGCCTTGCTGTTTCTCTGTGGACTCTCTGGAGCTGTGACAGTGTCCCGCCTCCCCTACAGTCTCTGACACCCTGCCAGCGTCAGGTGAGGAGCCCCTTCGTCTCCCAGGGCTGCACCTCTGAGGTGGCCTCTGTCGGATGCCCAGGGCTGTGTTCCTAGGGCGCCCACCAGCCTGTTGGAAGGCCGTGAGCCACAGAGTTCCCTCTCCAGGACTCCTGCGGGACGAAAGCTGCAAAGCCCATTTGTCCACCTTCAGCCGCCAAAAGCCAGAGCATCTTGTGCCCTGACATCATATTTCCCCTTTAAGTTAACATTTCTGTCTGGTAACACTTTGTGTATTGAGAATTATAATGTGCGACCACAGAATAGCACACCATTGCATTGTGGTACATAATTATAGGATTAACAATTCTATTATAGTATAGTCACAAAATGAGATAAAACCATATTATGATGTTATTAATCTGACTTACAAAAGAATGATTGTATCAGTCAGATAGACTAGGCTGTGCTGCTGTGACAAACAACCCCAATGTCCCAGCATTCAAAACCGTGGTTGACTCCTGCTGTCATCTGTTCAGCCAGGTCAGCAGGAGCTCTGTGGCAGCCAACGGGACGAGGCCACACAAACAGGCCATTGCCACTTCTGCCTCAGACGCCGTCCAGCTGGAGTCTCCACAGAGCTCACCCTCGCACGGTCGGCTTCCTCACTCATCCCCCGCTGCGTGGGCAGTGCCGTCCCTCTGAGTGCTCACAGCCATGAGGTGGCTCTGCACTGACGCACCCCAGGAGCCTGCGGACGGCCGGGACAAGGCAGGCACCGCGTAAAGGCCATGGGTGACAGCTGAGCCTCGTCAAGGGCCTCCCCAGGCCTCCTCCTCCGTGGAGGCGCTGCTGCCCTCCTTTCTGGAGAGGACCAAGCTCCCTTCCTGTCACCCACATCCGCGCAGGGTGCTGCCCCAGAAGAAAAGAGAAACAAGCAACACGGGGCAGGAGAAAGCCCAGCCCTGGTGGGACAGACCGACGGCAGGAGCCTGGTGGCCAGGGAGCCCTTCCTCAGCGCCCAGAGGGGCGCACACTCTCGAGGAGGTGGGGACAAGAGCCAAATGGCGTCTGTCCTGTGGACCTGGAGAAGGGCTGCAAGTCCCGGTTCCGGAGGTGGGGGTGGCTCAAGCTGACAGCTGCGGCGAGGGGACTAGGGAAGGGGCTCAAGCTGGAGAACCAACTGAGCCTGAGAGGTGGTGTGGAGGGGTGAAGGAGCCCCAGTTAGGGAGATGGCTATTGCGGTCAGCTGGAAGCCATAAGTTCCACCTGATAATAAGTATGTATGTGACGCACCTGTAAATGCACGTGAGGCACCCGCAAAGCTAAAGGTATATAACCGGGTGAAAGCGGTCGGAGTCAGGAGAAGAATGAATTCATTCAGTCAGTCATGCAGTCGCTCGGTCGGTCAGAAGAAGAGTTCGGGTCGGAGAAGAAGAAAAGAATCAGAGCGGCCAGAACGTAGGCAGAGCGGTTACAGAAGAAGAGAAACCAGATAGAAGAAGTAATTGCTGGTCAGAGTCAGGCTGAGGCTCCCGAGGAAGAAAGAAGAAAGAAGAAAGAAGCTCTAAAAGCTAAGCTCTCTCTCTCTCTAAAGAAGAAATCTCTCTCTTTCAAGCTCTCTCTCTTTCTCTCTAAGCTCTAAGAAGATGAAGAAGAAAAAGCTCTATCTTTCTCTCTAAGCTCTAAGAAGAAGAAGAAGAAAAAGCTATCTCTAATCTTTCTCTCTAAGCTCTAAGAAGAAGAAAAATCTTTCTTTCTCTCTCTAAGCTCTCTCTAAGAAAGTAGAAGTAAAAGTAGTAGTATCTTTACTCTCCTCCGAGAGTTTTTCCTCCCGCGGCGTTGTGGCTGGCCACGACAGGCAGCTCACAGAGGGGACCCTCTGCTGGGAGCCGGCCTTGTCCCCCACGGCCTGCACGCTGGAGCCCACGGCACCTCAGAGCGAGGCCTTGCTTGGAACAGTCTTGAGGACGACGAAGCTGGCGAGGATGGTGTCGTGCGGGGCCATCCAACGTGACTGGGACCTTATGAAGAGGGGAAACTGGGACACACCGGGAGTGTGCCATGTGGCAGTGAGGCGGCGCTGGGGACAGTGCACCTGCAAGCAGCCCCCGGGCTTGCCAGTGCCCATCCCGAGAGCAAGGAGGCCTGGGAAGACCAGCGGGGCCACACCAGGACGCGCGCTTCTGGCCCGGAACTGAGGGACAGTGAGTTCTGCTGTCCAAGGCCCGGTCTGTGGCCCAGAGTTGTGGCCAGGCCCTGGCACAGCTGCCTGGGGAAAGGCAGGCAGCCTCAGGGCCACTGCCCCCAACTGTGTCCGCCACGGCCACCAGGCGCCAGGACGGAGCGCGGAGCCCGGGTCCCACACAGTAGTCCCCTATCACTACCAAACAGAAAACGAACAGGTTGCTATGCTATGCCCAAGTAATGCTAACTGGCTCATTGATCTGAGCGCTCCTAAAGGAAGACAGTAAGTGTTCCTGCCACGCTTTGAAGTGAGCGCGTAGCTCCATCTCCCCCGGGTGGTTTTACAGCCATTAAGAATGTGCTCCTTTTATCTGGGGCCTTCAATTAATTGAATTTCAAAAATACTCTGAAATGTCTTTTATATAGAAATCGGCCGGTTCCTGGAGGACATCCCTGTGTGATCTGCTGCCACAGTAATTAAGAACGGGCGCTTTCCACTGGCCACTGCTGCCGGGCTGCCGCCAGCGGCTGCTCTGGGTCCAGCTCGGGGTTGTGACCCTCCCTGCGAGGCTGGGTCTGGGAAGAAGACTTCAGCTCTCAGAGCTGCCTTGGGGTCGCTGGCACACTTTCCCAAGCGGCAATAAAGGGGACGGGGCAGTGTTCACGGCCAGCCACGGGCACACAGGCCAACGTGGACACGTTCCTCAGCTTCAGGGCTCCCTGTGGCCTCACTAAAGAGAAGCCGGCTTCACACAGACGTCCCCAAACCACCGTGGGGATAGTGGGGACCAGGCCAAAATGCCAGAAGGAGGCAGGACTAGTCAGCAGAGAGCCCAGCCTGCAGGCCACACGGGGGGAGGGGGGACCGCCCATGACCCCCGGACTGCTCCTCCTTCCTCTGGTGGCTCACTGACCATGGACATGCGCTGGTGCGCTCGCGTGCCACTGCTGTGGCTGGTGCGCACGCACAGGGCCACAAGGCAGCACTGCCATTCCTCACACTGGGAACATGGTTTTTCCTTGTGCAAATTCCAGACAGGACAGCAGTGAGCTTCCTGGACTTAAGGCCCCTCTGCCTGCCACTTAATGTTCGGGGAGGTCACTCGTGTAGGATCCTTCCTTACCTCCCAACCTGCCTAGATGGCTTTTCTCTGTTAATGCCAAGTCACAATGACGTCCGCGCTCCTGGCCACAACCCACACTGTGAGCTTCTTGCACTATTTGAAATCAGTCTTACGTGGCTGTCTTCCCCAGCCTAGGCTTCTGTGATTTGAGGCTGTGCTGGGCAAACATCTCAAATTCAAGTGTACACGACACAGATATTGTCTGAATCAACAGCCTTTCATTGCTCATCATTGAAACTGCCTTAAATTTGTTGGTGCAGCTCAGCACCTTCCAGAGTTGAAGGTGTTCCTGAAGGGAGGAGGAAGACATTGCTTCCTGTGTTGGCTCTCTGCGTCTTGCTGCGCCGTCAGGAGGACAGAGCAGCAGGAAGGACGCCCGACGCAGAGCTGTGACGGGCCCTCTCCGCACCCTCGCGGTCATGCTCTGCAGTGACCGCATACCACCGACCCAGCTGCCAGGCTGTAGTTGCCACGTCTTCCAATGCCACCCTGCTCTTCTCATGAGTTAGGGCTCCCCAAGGACAGCACCGGTGCCCAGTGACCCTTCCCAGGTTGCCCTCCTTGGACCAGTGGCACCTCCTTGCCCTGGTGAAGGGCCTTTTTCTCCTCTGGGCTTGGGAAGCGAGGGGAAGAAGGACCACGCACGGGCCCCCAGCAGCAGCGGGGCCTCAGTGAGCTCCAGCAGGGTGGCTCGGCCCCCAGATGCCTGTGCGTGTTGCAGCAACGTCCAGTGAGGAGGAGGAGGCAGCGCGTGGCCAAGCCCCGAGGGCATGGAGACTCTCATTTCAGATTGCACCCTGGCAGCCGTGCCAGCAGAGGAGACAAAGGAGGGATTGAAGAGGGAGGCACAGGGGCACGGCAGTGGGGCGGCGGCGGGCCCTGCTGGCTGCTCAGGCACGTGCCGGGACCTGCCCCCAGCCAGCCCCAAGAGCTGCTCTCCTGCAGCGAGGGCGCAGGCGCAAGCCCACATCTAGACTGACCACCCACTCTGAAGCCAGAGAGGGACTTTCCCCTGGCCAAGACCTGGGCATTTCCACCATTTCCTCAGAGTGCAGCAAGAGGGCTCAGAGCAGTGGGTCCACCCAGCAGGCCAGAGGCTGAGCGGCAGCAGGTGGCGGCTCGTGCTGTGGTCACTTGGGTCAGAAAAGCAAGCCTGGCAGCCGGACGAAGCTCTCTGAGGATGGGTCCCTGAGCAGCAGAGGACGCAGCCTCCCTGCCCCGGGAGCAGCCCCTACACATGTGCTTTCCAAGGATGCCAGTGTTGTGTGGCCCTGAAGACCTCAGAAGGGCACACTCCAGGCCACCGGTGACCTTCCTTGGTGCTTTTCAGCCATCACTGCTGTCACTAACAAGGTCCCAGTAATGTGAAGTGAGTTCAAGCACATCAAGGACGTAGAGGTCTCTGTCCCAAAGGTCTCTGTCCCACCCAGAGGGGCCCGGGTGCCTGTCCCTGTCGGCCCTGAGGACATCCGAGAGCTCCCTCCTGGTTTCGCGGCAGCACAGGCAGGAGCTGGAGCAGAGCAGGCCCCTTCTTTCCTGGGCTCAAGCTACCCTTTCTCCACTCCCTTCACTGGAGTCAAAAGAGCCCTGACCCTTCCAGAAGGACCCGTCCATGTCCTGTGCAAAGGGAGCCCCGCCTTGTCTGCCTCCCAGCCTTGACAGAGCAGGAGGGGCAAGCCCCGGTTTCTCACCCGGGAGGGAGCCGGCCTCCACAACGTGCATGTCCAGCCGAGCACAGAGGCCCAGCCGAGCACGGAGGCCCCCCCCCCCCCCCCCCCCACCCACCCCCCCCCCCCCCCCCCCCCCCCCCCCCCCCCCCCCCCCCCCCCCCCCCCCCCCCCCCCCCCCCCCCCCCCCCCCCCCCCCCCCCCCCCCCACCACCCCCCCCCCCCCCCCCCCCCCCCCCCCCCCCCCCCGCCGAGCACGGAGGCCCAGCCGAGCACGGAGGCCCAGCCGAGCACGGAGGCCCAGCTACACCTACATGTTTCTGGAGCAGCCGGGAGATGAAGCGGAGCCTGGCAGCGCCCGCCCGCAGTAGTCTCCTCGTCAGGGCTCAGCCTGGCTGGGCACTGCGGGCCTCATCTGCCCAGTGGGGAAGCTGGTAACTCCAGGCCTGCAGACAAAGACTGTCCCTGAGCTGCTGCTGGAGTGAGCAGAGTCCACCACGGAGGAAAAACCAGAGAGAAGGGGGAGCCTGCGCCAGTTCTTGGAGACCTCTCTGAGGCCGCTGCTGTGATGAGCTTCTTGGGAGAGGACATGGCTGGCAGGGTGGAGGGAGGAGGAAAGGGGGGCCCCTCAGGCAAGAGATCCGCACACATCACTGGTGCTGGGCAGCGTGGGGCCAGGAGGCCTCACTGGCCTGGCTCTGCCAGCACCTGGCAGAGTGATCCTCTAAGGGACTTAATTCGGTGGCTTGTCCATGAGCCCAGAGGCCATGTGACTCTCAGTCCCTTCCTGTTCCGGCCTGGACAGGTGGGGCCTGCCACCTGCCTGCCCCTGCGCTGGCCGAGCAGCAGTCCAGGAAGGACACGCCCTCCTGGGCCACTCCTGGGGTGAGGAGTCTGCTGCTGAGGAAGGAGTGAGGGACCTGCGCCCACTGCCCCTGCCTCGGGCTGGGTGAAGAAGCCAAAGGCTGCACATCCTGATGCTGTCCCCAGGCCACAGGACCAGCCTGGGGCTCTGAAGGGTGGCAAGCAAGCTCCTTCCCAGGGACAGTGGCCTTGTCTTGGGCACATGGCCCCAAAACAGTTGCTATGATTTTGAACCATTTACCCCCGTGCACCCAAGGCCCTGCCCAGGGCCAGAGGTCAGGAAAGCTTGGAGCCAGCGTGGGCACCAAGCGCAAAACCCAGGATCTGTCTTGCTCAGTATGATGGAGTGGGGGAGGGGCAGGGAGAGAAGGGGAGGGCCTAAAAACCTAGCCCAATCCCAGAGATGGCCACCGCAGGGCAGGCTGCTGCCACCTGGGCTCCCCAAAACCAGAGCCATTGCCTCTGGGAGAGGAGGGACCCCGCGGGCAAGGAGCCCAAGGCAGCTGGAGCCGCGCGGCAGGCCTAACATTTGTCAGAATGGGGTCGCGAGCCTTTCTGCTGTCCTGTTACAGCAGGGGCCCTCTCAGGGCTGGTGGCCTCGCCTAAGCAGCCCCCAGAGACCCTGCCCGCCCCTCGCCCGCCCCTCATCCCGCCGTGCACCCCGCACGCCCAGCTCGCCGGCAGGGCGGAGAGGAAAGTTGGCAAGAGCTAGGCGCCCGCGGGGGAAGCGTTAATGGGCGGCCGGGTGGGAGCCGCTCGCTCGCTTGCCCACGTCACGCCGGTGCGGGCTCGGCTGACGACCGCGGCGCCTGGGGACGCCGGCGCGCTCCGCTCGCCAGGTGCTCCGCCTGGAAATGTCTCCATTAGTTGTCGCCTGTTCCTCGCCGGAGCGCGCGCGCCGAGCGGCCGCGCAGAGTCCTCGCGGGCGGCCAGGAGTGGCCCAGCGCCACCGCAGGTAGGCGAGGTCCCCGCGCCCGCGCCCGCCCCCGCCCCGGGGTTCCGAGACCCCTCCCCCCATTCCGAGGAGGCGGAGGCTCCGCGCGGCCGCCGAGGGGCGCGGGCGGCGGCGGCGGCGGCGGCGACTCCCCGGTGTGTCCTGGGCTGCGCCTTGCTCCCCGCGGCCCTGGCGCCCGAACGGCGCGGGCGGGCGCTTCCCCAGCGCAGGTAGGGAGCGGGCTCGGCCGCACAAACTTTGCGAGGATCGCTCTCGCGCCGGAGGGGACAAAGTTTGCTGCTTGCTGATGGGGTCTCGGGAGGCCACTGCGTTTGCTTCAAGTTTCGGGAAGCGGGGTGAGGGGACCGGAGCGGTGCTCGGAGTGCGGGTGCGGGACGCTGGGGACCCAGCGGGATGCAGGGGGCAGGAGCGGGGTGGCACGACCTGCCCTCTGGACGCCGGGACTGCGCTCCTTCCTGCTTCTGGCAGCGCCCTTAGAGCTGGCCAGCTGGCCGTAGAAGCGCAGCGGGAGAGCGGAGAGAGGGCAGGAATGGAGGGCATTTGGGGAACGGGGATTAAACCAGCTTGTGCCGCTGGTTTGGGAGGGGGGTGCACTTCGAAGAAGCGACCTGCCAAACTCAGCTTTGCCCTGGCTGCAGCACGGACTCCTAGGACACAGCTCAGTCCCGCTCAGGCCAGCAGTGGTCGGGTGCAGGCGCTCCGAGGGCTCGGCCTTGTTGCTCGGCCCTTCCTGGGCTCTGCGCTGCGCCTTCGCTCTTGGCTGGGGTCAACGTGGCTTCCCTGGAAAGAGTTCCCCGTGGCTTTTAGTGCCAGGAAGGGGTCGCCCGTGGGTTGCTCCAGAGTGCAGGACTTGGCTGGTCCCAGGAAGGTCAGGGCCTGCCCTGTCTCCCCAGAGGCCTTCCCTGGCTCCAACAGCCAACATCACCCTGGAGCAAAACAGGTCCCATGAGCTCCTAATGCACAGCATGACCGATCCCGTCCCCTGGGAGGCCGGCTGGGACCCTCATCCCAGCTCCTTCCCACCCCTCACCTCCGGTTCCTGGGTGTATTGTATCTGTGGGACCCTCAAAGTTCTGGACTCAGATCACTGCTCTATGCGAGCTCATGTATCTGACGACACCCTGTCTGCTCTTGGACCAGGACCAGGACTTTGGACCAGGACTCAAGGCTTGGCCTTTCAGGAATGGCAATTGGACCATCGCTCATGTACTCATGGAACAAGGATGGCCTAGAGAATGTGCTCATTTGAGCAGGGGAGCCCCAGCCAGTGCAGGCTGTCAGCAGGCTGTGGGGGGGTCGCTGGTCAGAGGGCAGGATGGACAGCAGTGCCTGGTGAAGCCAGGCAAAGTCTGGAGATTCTTCAGGCAATTGCAAACCTCTGGGTGTGGCCCGGCCAGGTCCCCAGAGGCTGCCCAGGCCAGGGCCTGCAGGAAGTGGAGCATGGGTGTGCAGCAGCCCGGGCTGTGGCGTCCAGGGAGCCAGGTTCCTGAGGGGTGAAGGGGCTCCTCCAGTGAGAGCTGGGCCGACGTGGGGACTGGAAGCGTCTGTTTACGTACACAGGCTGGAAAACAATCAAGAGAATTTAGCGGCGAGGGTCGAAGAAAGCCACGAAACCCCTCCCCCAGAGGCCCCCAAGGACGCTGCGCGCTGCCCCCGCCCACGCTCCGAGGGTGAGCACATCTGCTCAGAAGATGAATGGCCGCCTATTCAGGGGCGTCTTTCCCCAAGAGCCGAGCTGCGGCCGGCCAGGTATCCCCGGAAGGAAATGTGGCTGTCAGGCCAGGGTAGGCTGCCGGCTGCGAACTGGAATTCCGGAGCTCAGCCGCTGAAGCTGGGGCTGAGCAACCACCCGGCCCAGCCCAGCGCTCGCAGCCTCCTGGGCCTGACTGGGGAAGTAGGGTGCCCGAGGCCAGAAGGCAAGTCCTTCCCTCGCGACTCCCAAACCCTGAGCCCTCAGCCGCCCTGCACGCACTCCCCTCCCTGGCCCGACCTCATTATCCGGGGAGAGTGAGTTGTTTGTAAACAATAAATAATGAAAAGTAGGAGAATGTTCTGCAAAAGCCTCAGCAAAAGCCGGAAAACTGGAAGGAGTTGGGAGGAGGGAGGTGGGGGAGGGGAGGAGCAGGAGGAGGAAGAGTGAGAGAGACAGAGATTCGTTTCTACCCGAGAAGCCCCGGTGGCTAGTTTCTTATTATTTACAGGAAGGTAGTATTAGCAATTCAGGTGAGAAAGAAATAAACAGGCCTGCCACGAAATCAATACAGAATTCAAAAACAATTATTAATGTCATTTGACTCGTGTTCTTTATATATCTCTCCCGGCTACAACGCTAAACTGTCTGAATAATTTGCATGGAGCGGCTATTCATTATTTCCGATGGTTTTCCTTTGCAAGCAGCTCGGACGTGGCCGGCTGCAGTCCAACGCGGTCCAACGCGATCGGAGAACTCGTATTTTCATCTGTAAATTAAAGCAATTACGCAGCAGATATTATATGATGTGTACTGCGGTCTCCAGATAGTCATCAATCACCTTCAACAGAGCTGTCAGAGCCGGCAGATTTCGTTTCTGGGAGCAGCCTTGCAGCTGGGGAGAGGGCGAGAACGTCACCATTAATTAGAGGGTGACCCTGGGGCGATTCACAGGTCTGAACCCAGGAATCTCTCGAAGCAAGTCTGCACAACGCCACGGTGCAGGGCTTCGCTCCCCCGTCCACCGTGGGAGGCCTGCCCGATGGGGCAGAGCTGCAGGGGGCGAGAATGGGCCCCAGAGGACCGGAGCCAAAGGCTGAGAACCAGTTTGCGTGGCCCAGCGCCCCCTCGCCTGAGCGAGCGTTGGCCTCCTCATTTGAACTCTGGGCAAGGTCCTAAGGCCGGGACTGCCCTGGGAAGTCCTGCAGTGGGCACTCGGCTCCTTCTCAAGCCCCCGGTGAGCCCCAGGCAGAAAGCTGTGCCAAACAGACCCCCGCGCCACGGGGGGGCGGTGCTTCGGCCAGGCGCCCGGCGTCCCCTCCCCGCACCAGCCCTGCCGCAGCCCAGAGAAGCCGGCCTGAGGGGGGTCCTGGGGCTGGACGAGGAAACCTGTTCTTCCCAGCGCTCGGGGACTTCTGGCAGTCCCCGGCCTTGCCGCGAGGGGCAGGGAGAGGCCGGAGGAGGCTGGCCGCGGAGGAGGAGGGGGAAGAAGGGGGGGAGGTGAGGCGGCGGTGGGCTGAGCAAGAACTTGAGTGACCCCGAGTGGAGAGGAGGAGGGGCCTTTTCTGGGGATGCTGGGCTCCCGGAGCGGCACAGCCGCGGCGCTCGCTCGGAGGCTCCGCAGTCCGTGGCCCTGTGCAGTCCGGCTCTGGGAAAGCCCCGGGGACCCACACCCCTGAGGGCGTGTTGACCTCAGAGAGGGCACTCGTGCGGCTGCAGCTGATTCCTCACTTCCACTCGCGGCTGTGTGGGACCTCGCGCGAGCCGTTCCGAGACCCGCTGAGGCAGGGGCGAGAAGCGCGGGCGCCGCGGCGCGGGGCTTCGGCGCCGGGTCCTTCCGCCCTGGCCAGCGCGGCGAGGCCGGCTGGCAGCTGCCGCCCGAGCCCGGCTAATTTTAACTGTTGATTACATCTTCACTGAAGACTCGCTCGCGTGTCCCTCCGTAGGTCTCATTTGTAATTGAGACTAATGATTACAGTGGGGTGGGAAGGAGCAGATGCTCATTAATTAATTTCTAATTAAAAGTGCCTTCCGTCCTCCGGTGACTTAGGAGAAACACGTTCGTCGGCCGATATTGACTCCTTGAGAGGAATCCATTTGTTAAGCCCAGTGGCCCTCCGCCCCGGCTCGCGCGGCCGGGACTGTCCTCGCCCTCACCGGCCGAGTGACCCGCACTTGGGCCCTGCTGCGCGGCGTGGGGCTGACGTCAGAGTCCTCGGCGCTTTAAGCTGCGCACATCTGACTCGGTACCCGCGACTCGTTTTGTTTTGTTTTGTTGTTTTTTTTTTACGAAATATGTATTTCCGTCGCCGCAGTAAGGTTGGTCGGTTCCAGAGCCCTCCCGAGGCTCCGGGTTGCGAAGCTGGAAGAATCGCTGCAGCCGCCACCACTCACTTTCCCTCCTGGTTACAAAAGTTTGCGAGGCGTGTGGGTGATTTAACCTGCTCTCCCGCTTCGTCCTCCCAGAGCCTAGGAGCCTGCAGCCCGGGAGCAGTGGCGGAACCACTCGGGGCCCGGCGCGCAGGGTCCTTCCGGCCCTGCCTGTCCGCCCTGGGCCGCACCCGCCATGTCCTACCCGCAGTTTGGATACCCCTACTCCTCAGCGCCCCAGGTAAGGGGACTCCCCGCGAGGACCTGATAGGGCGGGCAGGACGCGCCCGGTGACCCTCTCTTCCCAGCTAGCCGGGCCTCTCGTGCCAGGCGGGTGGACCCTGAACCCCTGTGCAGGGCAGAGGGGCTGATAAAATCCAACAGGGCGTTAGAATTCATCTCTGTTCCACCCTTTGGGCTCTGAGGTTGCGTCCCAGAGGATCCTAGGGACCCGGGATAGGGGAGCACTTGGCGTCTAGCAAACTAGCAGGCCAGGGCGAAGGCGGCCTTGGGAACTGGGGAGGACGTGAACCCCCGGCTGGGTTCCACATGGCCAGAGGAGCCTGGCTCACGGGCTTGTGGGGAGGGACACGAAGTAGGGTGTGGAGACCAGGAGGCCCTGGGGGCTGGAGGTACTCCCTGGGGGCAGGCTCCTCCAGCCAGGATGCTGGCCCACCCTCTCGCGGCCCGTTCTCCTCCAGTTCCTGATGACCACCAACTCCCTGAGCACGTGCTGCGAGTCTGGTGGCCGCACGCTGGCTGACTCCGGGCCCGCAGCCTCAGCCCAAGCGCCCGTCTACTGCCCGGTCTACGAGAGCCGGCTGCTGGCCACTGCGCGCCACGAACTCAACTCAGCGGCGGCTCTCGGTGTTTACGGGGGCCCCTACGGCAGCTCGCAGGGCTATGGCAACTACGTGACCTATGGCTCCGAGGCGTCCGCCTTCTATTCGTTGGTAAGGGGTGCATCCCTACCCTCCCCCGCCCCACCCCTACCCCTGAGTTTACCAAACCCACTCCCTCCATCCAAGGTCGTGAGTCCTCTGGGCCCCCAACTGCTGAGGGCTGTCTTCCTCCAGCTGTGCTCCCTGACCAGTCCCCGGGATAGGGAGCACTCGGTCAGGCTCCGGGTGCCGTGGGTGCACCGCTGCGTGTACCGTACTTACTGTCTTATGCTTTACCACTGAATTCCAACAAGGCCGCTGCTTCTGCTCCCCAAGCCCCTCTTCCTCTTCCCCTCTCATCCCCTTCCTCGCTCCTCTCCCCCACCTTGCTCCTCCTCACTCCCTCCTCCCTTACCTCTCCTGCCTCCTCTTTCCCGTCCACCCCCCAACTCCGCCTCTCCAGTTACCTCCTCCTTCTCCCCCAGTCCCTCTCCTCTGCTGTCCTCTTCCCCAATGTTTTCTCTCCCTTTCCCCTTCTTTTTCCTTCTCCTTTCTATCCCATTTCCTCAAACTCCAGTTGTCCCCCTCCAGTTTGGGGACTGGAGGACCAAGGCCTGAGGGAGAAGAGCCTCAGGCAGTGCCTCCTGTGGCCTGGGTGTGGGTGTAGGTGGGGACTGCCGGGACCTGCCCAGAGGGGCAGAGCCGGGCCCTGGGAGGGGCGGTAGCCGGGTGGTGTCTGGAGGCGGGACTCCACACTCCTCTGTTCCTACAGAACAGCTTCGACTCCAAGGATGGGTCAGGGTCTGCGCATGCGGGCCTCGCACCAGCTGCGGCAGCCGCCTACTACCCTTATGAGCCTGCTCTGGGCCAGTACCCCTACGACAGGTGAGGGACCAGAATACCTGCCTTGGACGGTTGGCGGTCACCCCTCCACGCACCATCAGCACACCCCTCCTGGCAGTGGGGAGGCAGGTTGAGCCTGCTACTGCTGAGGTCAGACTTGACTGTCCCTGGTCCGCTTCTCAGGCTCCTGCGAGCCTGGACTGCTGGGAACTAAAATCTGCCCCAGTCCCTCCCCACACTCACTCCAGCCTCTCCTGCTGTAGAGACTGCTCCAGTTTCTCAGGAGACGTGGCATCTG